>OU823242.1:5012500-6262500 GCA_917490735.1 Dryobotodes eremita | reverse complement strand
TACATGGTCTTCACATGATCTGACTAAGATTATGTCTAGACTTTAAAAGAGACTGTGACCTCTGAGTTTGTTTCGGCCTTTCTTCTCAGAGTAGTCAGATAGGAAACGCCGACCTCACCTAGTAAAAAAAATACGATTGACGTGTAAAAGTGTTTGTACAAACCTACTTACAGAAGTAAAATCATTTATCATTTACACAATAGCACCGCGCATTGGTTGGAATGAAGTTCATTTCGCTTACAAACTTGGCGAATGAGAGCTAGACCGAAAAAAAAATGTAACAGTGAAGAGTGTAAGGTGCGATAAGGAACTTCGTTTTTAAAATCCGTACAGAGTGTTTGGTGCGACTTATATTTTCATTTCTGACCTAGATTCTATTTGTACTTGGACTGCTTATTACTGGAAGGATTACAGGACATGCCTTTACACTTTATGCCGAATATTGTAAAAATGGTGCTTATTCACCAACAAGCGAAGGAGTATGACGAGGACCACATGAACGCGCTTAAAAATGAGGTGAAGACATACATTATTTTAGAGTATGTTTCCATTTCCATTTCATTATTATAATATTTATTTATTATATTTATTTATTTATTTGGGATCACCAACAAAGGATACACATATACAATATAAATTAAAATAATAAAATTGGTTCTTTTACGTGAATCGATTAATAATTCGAAAATCTTTCTTAAGGCTAGTGCAGATTAGGGCGGGCCGCGCCGTAACGTAAAGCTTTCAGCTGTTGACAGACACGGCGGCACTACGGCACGGCGCCGTCGCCCTGTGCGTTGGCCGGTGGTTTGCCGCGTCATACAAGCTCACACGATTATTCTACGGCGCGGCTGGCGCGCCGTACCGTGAAGAAATCGTGCCTTGTACAACGGACCTTACTGTCATTATCTACCCTTGAACATTGTTGCCGTATTAAAATGAAATACCAGCTATATAAATACTCGCTCAAACAGGGTACTAAGTCTAGGTGCTTGGTTCATTGCCAAGATCCGTGCCTAGAGAGACAGTATGAAACACGCGTAGACCGAGAGCTAGAATATTATAAAATTTATTATCACCTAATTCGTTTCGTAATATGAATGAATTATTATATTTTAGTAAAACCACTCAATTTACTACTAAACTATGTGTTTTATTTATGGTTTTCATTAACCGCTGTAATCTGAGTAATCTAAGTAATCTGCATTAACTGCCATTCCACATTTCCCTCCATAATATGACATCTGTCAAAACATACAATTTTTTAGCAGGACTGGTGTTGCCCTTAATATATAACATGAATGAGTTATGTAAATCAAACGAATCAAATTATATTTCAGGTGACACTTCAATACAAAAAGATGGAAGGAAAGATGAAAATAATTTACACTATACAAAAATACAAAGATTTGTATAATTTTATCGATGTGCCTACACCAGACTACAAAGCGCCGGTGCCAGAATTTGGTATAATACCTATGTAATATGTATATTTTACAGGATAAGCAGTATCAGATTGGCTACAGAGTTCGAATATTTGCTTCTAAATTATAATATTAGACCGAGTATAAAGCAGCCTACTCGTATATCTAGTGGCACATGTATTGATAATATTATGCACAATGTTAAAGGTAGCCGTGGTGAAGTTCTTGACTTTGATTTGTCTGATCATACGGCTCAGCTCTTCAGATGCCCGGTAAAAAAGACGTGTTCTATTAAATACTGGTATGTAAGAAATCGTGACTACTGTGCCGAAAACAGAGCTAAGTTTCTAGACTGCATGCGTAATCTTAGTTTTGACGAAATCTACAAAAGTACAGACCCTGAGACAGCTTTCAATTTATTTCACGATACGTTCCAATTATTCTATGATCTATGTTTTCCTTTTTTAAGAAAAAAGATCTCTATTAAAAAAAACCCCAAGTGGCTGTCTAAAGGTATCCGAACCTGCAGTAAACGAAAAAGAGATATACTTTGGCAATATAGGCGATCTCCTACTCATGATAATAAGTTATTACTAAAACAATACACAAAACGACTTAAAAAAATTATATACTTAACTCAAAAAGCACAAAATAATTATCAAATAAATAATGCTGAAAATAAAAGTAAAGCTACGTGGAACGTAATCAATAATTGCAAAACAAACTTTCCTTCAGAACCTTTGAATAAAATAAATATTAATGGTAAAATAGCTCATGATCCCACAGAAATCACTACGGCTTTTAATGACTACTATATAGATTCAGTAAAGCAAACGTCTTGTAATAAAAATAGCAATAGCTTCCCAAGCCAAACCTATTACCCTAAATCGTTGTTTATGGCACCTACTGATCCTCGAGAATTATATGAAATTATAAATTCATTAAAAAACACGAATAGTACAGGTTACGACGGTATTTGTACAAAAATATTAAAACTAGTATCAAATAGTATAGCACCCGTACTGAATCATATAATTAACTTGTGTATAGAAAACGGTCACTTTCCAAGTAAATTAAAATTGACAATAATAAAACCGTTGCATAAAAAAGGTGATAAAACAGCTGTTCAAAATTACCGTCCAATAGCTCTAATCCCAGTACTGTCTAAAGTATTCGAAAATGTCATAAACAAGTCTTTATATTCTTTCTTTGAATCACAAAATATACTAACTAAAGAGCAATATGGTTTTCGTAAAAATAAAACAATAAATAAGGCAGTCTTTGAATTACTCTCAAAAATCATAGTCAATATTGACAAAAAAACACCGATCGCAGCCATACTAATGGATATGTCAAGGGCATTTGATCATGTAGACCATGAATTATTACTACGTAAGTTAGAAGGTTACGGCGTAAGGGGCAATGTATTAAAATTAATTAAATCCTACTTATCTGACAGAAAGCAAGTCACTGTCTTAAAAAAGGTTTGCCCAAAAACAAAAGTAGAAGATACCTATACGTCGTCGACTAGATATGTTACATGTGGAGTTCCCCAAGGAAGTGTCCTCGGGCCCTTGCTATTCATTGTATACATTAATGATTTACCAAAATGTATTAAACATCAAACCGTTCTTTTTGCAGATGATAGCACTGTCATAGTCCCATGTGAAAACATACATACTTTCGAAAATGATATTAATAGTTCCCTTCAATCCATAATAAACTGGTTAGAAATAAATAAATTGAAAGTAAACTTAGAAAAAACCAAAATAATGTTATTTTATCAGCGGAAAAATCAAGTGCAACTTAATATTACTTACGAAAATAAAAGGATCGCTGAAACTGATACTGCTGCTTTTCTAGGATTACATTTAGACAATCACCTATCATGGAAATCCCATATTGAAACCGTTGCCAAAAAGTTAAATCAATATGCATATGCCCTATACAATTTATCAAAAATAGTAAATGAGTCTGCCGTTCTAGTAGCGTACAATGCATATGTAGTTTCTACACTACGGTTCGGCATTATGTACTGGGGAAATTCCACTGATAGACTCGTCGCTTTCAAAGCGCAAAAGAAATGCCTTAGATCAGTTTTTAAATTAAAATCAACTGACAGCTGCCTACCATATTTTAGGAAATTAAATTTACTTACCATGCCTTGCTTATATATTTATGAGATAACTTTGTTCGTAAAAACTAATTCGGAAACATTCAAAGCTGTAGAATCTAAACGCCGTAATATGGACATTTGCTCCTACTCACACAAGACTGCCCTTTATGAAAAAAGCATTGTAGGTATGGCACCCAAAATATACAATAAAATACCCAGGTGCATCAGAGAAAAAAATGAGTTAAATGAATTTAAAAAATCGCTGCTGAAATTCCTGACACAGAAGGCATATTACTCAGTACAAGAATACCTAACCGATTATAATTTGAATAAATATTCAAATAAATTGTAGATAAATATGTGCTTTAATAATATTAGTAATATTTTAACATTTTTTCAATTTAATAATAATGTAATTATCTGCATGTAAATCATTTAATATTGTGTTACTTATTTTTTAATTTAGTTGTAAGGACATTATAAATAATTAATATTTGTATGCCGCTATCGGCTAGACATGGCGAACTTATATTTTATTATGTACACCTTTTATATTACCTATGCTCTACAAATAAACATTTGATTTGATTTGATTTGATTTGATATCTTTTCCTTTAAGGTCATGACAAGTAAACTTAAGTCTCCACATTTCCTTTTTGAGCATTGATCAAGATACTTAGCTAATTTCCTGTAGACACCGGTGTAACGTTGTATCGTTACTTTAAAATAACAAAATGACAACAATATAATGTCAAATCAAACCACAGACGTAATAATATTAGGTTCGTCCTAGGTCAATAAACAACCTAAATTAGCTGTCTGTACTAGGGACGCGTGCGGTTGACATATCCGAAAGTATGAAGAGGACCTTTATAAACGCGCGCGACACCGCTGTTTACCATTCACTCACGGTGAACCAGCACATTCGAAATCCTGCTCCGGGCGAAGACGCACGTTCGCCTGATCCTGAATCAGTTGTGACATTGACAGTTTTTATTGACTCTTATTGGTCAACCTTATTAAAATCTATGTTTTCGTAACCCCATACTGGGGTCCAAAGTCCGGAATTATGAGAAGCTTCCGTGCACTGAGTTCCGGGCCACCATCTGCCGGCAAATCTGCGCATCAATGAGCTCCGCGCCGTGTACCTATTTTACCCGCGTGGCCGCGTCGAGTTCACTACAAGGGTCTGGCAATTCCATCCGCCGATCGTCACCTTCCTGGCGTCTGCAGTGTGGCACTTCCGCTGGGTCATTCTCTCACCAGGTTGAGCCAGGAGAGTACTGTGCTACTCCCAAGGGAAGTCAAGGATATTGTGTGACCATAGATTTACCTACCCCCTTTATAGATGTTTTATAAAATATACTTTTCTATGTTGACAAGGTACGTGGCCTTATTTAACTCCACCATGAAAACCCCTTCCGTCACACCGTATGTTTTATAATATTCAAAATTTGACTAATTCTCACAAACTCGACTGTATTGTTTTCGTCATTTGTCGGTTTTTCTGATACTAAAATTAGTTAAGCATAAATCCTTTTGCCAATGAAGGTTTTATGATTGGTCTATTGCAGGTAGACACCCATGTGTGATGGAGGATTTCCGTGGGCGCCTCGAGTACAATCAATGGTACTCGCTGTACGTTCTCACAGAATCAGTTGCCTGCTTACATCTCGTCGTCGATGAGTGCCTTAAGGTGATACTAAGCTTTAAATGCAGCTTTTTCACATCTCATACTTAGTACGGTCAATCGCATGTCAGTAGTAACACGAACTGCGGGATCCGCTCTTTTTGTACTACTTAACGTTATCATAGTAAATTTTATATCTGATTGCAGACAATCCTAAAAGACGGCTATCGTTTTATCATGAGCATGTGGTTAACTGTACATATTTGTTTTCGTAGTCGATGAGTGTCGATGCCAGCTGGCAAATGGTAAAATTCGGACCGGTCAGATTGTGTTCTTAAGGGTGGGCGATTGCCTCGGCTTTTCTAGTAGTCGCAGGCGCGAACGAAAAGAAAAGCATTACCGGATAGCAATTCGGTGTTACATGCAGAGTAAATCATTTTATCGTTTATCAACTTATTATCACGGATAACCACATCGAGGAAAATATCACAGAATTGTTATAATTATAAAATCATTATTTTATTAATTTTGTAATTGTTTCTAGTCAGTGTCAGAAGTTAGGTACGCTTTTCTGAAAATATCTAATTACTCATGAAGTCACAATCGTCCGCCCTTTCCTCCTCTTAAGCTCAGGCTCTGCATCTCTTCGCGGATTGTTCGAAAGAGTTACTGTGGCCCTGGCGCACAGGCAACTGAAGGAACACGGGTGGGTTTTAGTCGGTAAAAGTCTGACAGGCCCTCCCGCTCCGACTAGAGCGGGAGAAGTTATTTCAAGATTTCCAACGCAAATAAAAAAGGTTCGGCATCTCGTGATGTGCGTTAGTCTCATAGGCACCCACGCCAGAATGTTTATTTCGCCAGTTATGTTTAAGTCGCATGTAATAGGGGGCGAGTGTATTGCCACCAACCGGAACAAAACCCGCCGCCGCCGTTAAAATGAACCCGCTCCGGCCGTTTAATTTATGCGAACTTATGTGTCGCACACATAAGTTCGCAAACATACTGAACAAACTTATTGATGTAGTGTGAATGCAATGTTCACACCAATCTGTCAAAGTTGAACATGTTGATTCCAGGTAGAGTCGATGTTATTCTTCACTGCTAACTATGGCAGAAACGCGAGTTTGGCAGAATTCGACGCTGCGCAACAACATTGCACGTCTATGGTACGTTTATTGAAATATAAAAGTTCTAGAATAACTGTAGTAGCAATGTTGGAAAAAAGTTATAGTCTACGAGTTTATTTCCTACACTAATCAGAGCTCTTTTAACATACATAGCCTGCAAGCTTCCTGAAAATTGACCAAAATACTGTAGCTTTTTCTATTATAACCACAGTTTTGACTTCGAAATGTAATAAATGCCAACATTTTTTTTTGTCTCAAAGTTGTGATGGACACAAAAAGCTCTATTTTTTTGCCAATATACATACAGCCAAAGACATTTTAATATACTTACTTATGTTAGACGTGACAAAGCGACCAATATCAAAGGACAATGACACGAATCACCCTGTGCAATAAAAGCATCGGACGTACACGATAATTAATTGTCTATTTTATTAAATTAGTCACAAATACTTTTATAAGACGGACTAGTTGCATGCCAAAATAAACATTAAAAAGTATTTTATGCTTCTAATATCATTTATCGCCGCCATCTTCGCCAAACGTTATGTCGTGTAGAAGAAGATTAGGGGTGCCCAATCGATTGTAATCGATGTTTTGTTTTTTTTTGAACTATTGAATATTTTTTAATCTGAATCACATTTTGAATTTATTTCGATTATAGTGTAAATAGAAGCTACAATAAAAACATTAAATCACCATTCCATTATTATTATTCACTAAAAGTATAATTTAAAAAACCTACTACTATACCTAATGAAAGAGGTCACACTCTATATTAAATAGGTAGTAAGAATAATGCTGAAGTAGCTATTTTCATTATTTCTTTATGACAATCAGATGGTTTATAGTTCTTTTGGTATTGCATCCAACTTATTATCACATGTGGCTACCGAGGTAACAGAATCTACGTTTGATTTTCCGTCGCTTCCAGGCAAAAATGTAAAAACCGATTTTTTTTTACTGAATTTTTCGATCAGAAATTTCGTTTAATAAAACAAATTCATAATTTGGGATAGGGATTGACAAAATAAACTATGTTGTTCCTCCGTGAAAAGAGATACGAGAGTTAAAATTTATTCCATAGTAATTATGTCAATTACCTTTTAATTAAGTTATTTTACCACACATAAGTTCATTTAACTACACCAAAAAGGATGTAGGTACCCACTCACAAAAAACACTAAAGTAATATATACAATTCTTTACATATTAAACGTTGAAATTTTATTTTGGGTACAATTTGATCAAGGAAAATATATATAGGATCAAATGAAATACAAGGTGATCTACGTAAATGGAAATACGAATGGAGCAGTGGTGGCCTAGTGAGCAGTGGTGGCCTAGTGGTGACGACCGCGACTTACCGACTTGTAGATCGTAGGTTCGAACCCAGACAGGCGCTTTACTTTGTGAAAATTATTTCATCGCCACTGCTCTCAAAACGGTGAAGGAAAACATTGTAAGGAAACCGGCATGTCCTAGAACCAAAAATTCGAAGACATGTGACATCTACCAACCCGCACTGGGTCCGCGTGGTGGATTGCGGCCCACTCACTCTCACCAAGAGGAGACCTATGTCACAGCAGTGGGAACATAAATGCTGATTATGTTATGTAAATGGACAGATAGAGGTTTTTATCTACTATCTGCTCTATGTGAAACTCCAACTCCATTCATGTGACTGATACCTAAACAGACTAAGTTCTTAATAGCTTTCAAAAATGGCTTTACTTACCCATATTTATGGTTTTATTCCAGATGTTAAAATATCTAAATATTTCTTGGCTGAATCAAACTGCACACGCTATAAGGATGTCGTTTCGAGACGTCGGAAAAGGGTATACACACTGTTTATTTTTTAATTTTGCTGCATGTATTTACGGGTTGAGTACATCTGTCTCATCAATGTTTTTATTTAACAGATGGTTCAATATATACGAGAAAAATTGGGAGTTCTATGGTGTCAGTAAAATCTCCCGATTCATGCAGCTCGTCAGGTTTCGAATGCAGGTAATCCTTTCATCAGCTAAAAACTTAGAATAGAATAGAATAGAATAATTTTATTTTTGCAAATATGGGTAGATGAGACATCAATAGGTGTTAGTATAGTACAAAGATCAGCCATATTTTGCCATTCAGCATGCAAATATTTACGTCATGTACGTACGTCGTCGTCGTACGTCGTTATTTACATCAAATTATTATTATATATTATTTACATCAAAATATTATCATATATTATTTACATCAAATTATTATCTAACATCAGATCAATTATTATTAGGCTTAGGCTGACCACTTTAATGATCACCATGGTATATGTGTATCATTATATTTAACACATAACATATCACGCATTAGTTAGATTTGACTTTGTTATAACAGTGCGTGTCCATTAATGTGACACATCGAGCTTCAGCAAAAGTTCAGCAATGTAGAGCGTCGTCTCATTCTTAAACTCGACGTGTCATTTTAACGCCTGGGAAATGCATTATGTTCTGTTTGATGTTTATAATTTGCATCTCAGTACGCTCTCCGCTACTGCATTGAGCAGTCGATGGCTATGTTCGTGTACATGTGCGAGACGCCATGCTTGTGCACGTACTGGTGCGAAGACGACTGGGAATGGGACTCCTCAGACCTGATCAACTCCCCCTTCCGCTCCCCCACTGTTACCTTGTTCTACTTCAGTCTTATGATGGCGGAAGATGGACCTTACTACACGACGGATACGGCGCAGTTCGAGGTAGGCTTTTGTATAATTTTTGAGTTTTGGTAAGCATTGATCACTTTAGGACTTGTTTATAACACGAATAATTTATAACTTCTTACGTCGCTGTAGACATAGTATAGTATTTATAGAAGAGTATGGTCGAGTTTTTCATAGACCGACTGTAAATTCGAGGTTTTTAATGGATAATATTATTTAAAAATATAGGAACGGGGGCGAAGAAAAAGAAATATGTAAAGATCGTGACTGTCTGTAACTTCTGCTTTCCTGAAGAAAACAATAAGGCGGGCTGTAGTACGTATGTAGAACTTAATACACAGTGAGAGTTAAACCTGTTTAAGTCCAGGCTCATGTATTTCAGATAGTGATTCAGCGTCTGTTCCGCGAGATGCTGTACCGTTGCCACTTCATCGCTCAAGTGCACCCCATGATCATGACCGGCCTGGTCTTCGATAAGGAGCTCTTCCTAACTTCCATTGGTAAGTCATCTCTAACTATGCGTTCAGACACGGTGAGAATCGTGCGGGTTTTATTTATAAATCATGTATCAGAGACAACAGAACAGCTTCAACTTTAAACACGTAATGAAAACAATCAACAGGCAATTAAAATCACAAATACTGTTAAGACAGTATAGTAGTAATACACGGACAGTAGTAGTTAAATTGGTATGGAACGTGATGTTTTATATTTTCAATCACTAAGAGAGTTATATTAATAATTCTAATGATTATTATTCACTGAACACATTTGTTACGTAACGAATATGTATTTATAGAATTTCGAGGGCTGCCTAAACGCATTCACTTTAAGATCCATTGTTTTAGATCACCAACAATATTTCAGATAGAACAACATTTATTTCAAATTCAATGTTATCCTCAGGCCTGATGGAGCCAAACGTAGTGGATTACCGGGAGAGGCTACTAAAAGCGTACAGGAAATCCATCATCCCGTTGAAAGCTTACCTGAGGCAGTATGATTGTTACAGGGCGATATACTTGCTGGACATCGAGGAGTATGTAGAGTAAGTACTGACAGAAGAAAAGTTTTTAACTGGCAAAAATGCAGGTAGCTCATCTTATGTTAAGTTGTCATCGCCGCCTATGGGACATCAGCCAGCCTATTCTGTAAAATCTCACCGTGAAAGCTTAGGTGAAGCGAGCTGTGAATAAAGAGAAAGAAAGAAAAAGTATTTATTGGGACTCGTACAGGATTATCACAAACTAAACCAAAGAGTATAATAACTATAAACACACTCATAAAAATAAAAAAGTATAATAAATTAAAATAATAATATAATAATAACGTTTATTGGACAAAATCAGAACTTAGCCTACTACAGTTTCAGTACTAAAAACATAACATATAACAGGCATCTAACCTAAATGAACTCCTGGTTTACAAACTAGGTAAAAACCTGTATCTTGAAAATCAGAGCTCTTCCAATGAACATAACAAGGAGTCTTACTTAGATAAGGAGCAACTAAGATAGGGCAGAGTGGGGTCACTTGATCATGATTTTGTTCAAAGCAGTATAGCTTCGAATTAGTGAAGTGATAAATACTGATACCTTTTAAAATAAATATGTTGTTTATTTGGCTACGTAACACCATGAAAAAATTGTAGCAAATACGTTGTTTACTAGAATTATTTACATGAATAAGACAAACGTCAGATGGCTCAGTTGACCCTACAGGTGGGGTCAATTAAGCCGCCCCACGGGGCTAGTTGAGCCAGTGGACTTAAAAGGTTGGTTTCATAAGAGAATTAATATAAAATACAAATAAAATCTTTCATACATCTTTAATAATCATCTTTGGTAATAATAGGAACGAATAAGGAAACAACAGAAACTTAAAAATCAGCTCAGCCTAATCACTGTCACAGTTGACGCAAACATAAACTGCACCAGCAGCAGAGGTGCACTTGACATGTGCCCATTTGCGGCAATCGGTGCACTGCAGCCACTCTTCGCCTGGAAGGCTATCAGAGTAGGCTTCGACGCAAACAAGGCAGAAATATTCCTCTTCTTCGGTGTCAGAAGGTGTGTTGCCCGTCTGTATCTTTTTCTTCTTTTGGACATTTTTAACTTTCTTAAGAGGTCTTGCCTCATCATCAGATTCAGAAGAACTTTTATAAAAAGCTTTTCCCATTGTCTGTTTTTTTGTCTTGAGTATCTTCTTACTGCCCTTACTCTTCCGCTTACTCTGTTCTTCAGCAAGCCGGTCCTTCTCTGGTGTATCAGTCAATACGGCACAATTTCTCTTTTTCCTTCGTGTTTGCTGTTGATTCCGTGGCCCTGCTTTAGGAAATGGTCTCACCAATTCTGGTGAAAAGACAACATCATCTTTGAAGGTAGATGACGTTGCAATATTAGGCCCTCGATTTTCTTTGTCATTCCATGAGTTTTGGGTAGTTGATACAGTGACTGGCGATTGCGATGGTGTTACTGCATAGGCTAGCTCAACTTCAATAGCTGGTGAAGGTATATTAACTTCCAGGTCTGGAGATTGTAACTCTGCAATTGCTTCTCTCTCTCTCGCACCACTTGGCTGTGCTTCAGGTTGAGGCTCTGGTTCTGGACGATCTGTTACAAAAGCAGGCATGAAGTCCTCTTCAGTGAAAATGAGGCTATTGTACGGGTAAATGCCAGTTCTCCTATAACCATTCGTTATGTTTGTTGGTGTCATTGCCAACGGCAAAGCCGTCGCAACTAATTGAGGTATGTCATATATAGTGATAGTTTTCCCAGGATTGCTGCGAAGCCATGCGTCATGTGCCGATGCAAGATATCGCTTGAAAGGGCCATACACTGACACGTCTAATGGCTGCAGCTTATGTGTGCAATGGGGCGGATACGAAAGTATAACTACCCAATTTTCTTTGGCAAACTCAACTGTTTTAATAGCCAAATGCGAAGAATGATTGTCCAGCAGTAGTAAAACCGGTGACTCTTGCGATGGTTTAACATAATGAATGAAGTGTTGCATAAAATCATAAAACTCGTCATCAGTCACCCAACCGCTTCCATTACCGCGTCCAATACACTCTGGTGGTCCATTTGCTATAAAATGAGGCTTAAACTTCTTACGGGGGAATATAAACATCACGGGAATTGTATTGCCTGAAGCCGATGCAGCTCCAATTACAGTAACATTAGTGCCTCTTTCGCCTGAGGTCACAGAACCAACGTTATGTTTTCCCTTTGCTGCTATAATTTTAGCAGGTCTCATCACTGTTGGAACTCCTGTCTCATCTACGTTCCAAATTCTGGAAGGCGGAAATTTATACTTGTCTAGAACTTGGCCTAGCTTATCAAAAAATAATTGCACATTCGTTTTATTGAATGATGTCGCTCTTCCGAGACTAGTGGGCTCTGGTTTACGAATAGACAGTTCAGAATTCCTTTTAAGAAAAGAGGTCATCCAGTCTTTTCCTGCCATCTTAGTTATTTGCCAATTCTCAGGAAACTGTCTATTATACTTAACAGCGCATTCGTACGCTAGGCGGCGGACATCTGCTGGAGTTAAACCATAATATATAGATGCAAGCTTGATCAGATACTCTTTTAGTTCTTTTTCTTGTTCCTTAGAAAATACTTGCCGAGGGTTAGTGTATTCTTGAAAGACATCAGACTCAGGACTATGTTTTAATTTATTGACATACCTCGAAAGTGTGGTTCTATCTATTTTGTTATCTTTTGCCACTTTTCGAATACTTTTGCCGTTGATAACTTCTTCTGCGGCACGTTTCATCAGATCTTTGGAGACTATAGGTCGTTCAGTTTTTCTTTTGTAGTTTCGCATCCTGAAAACAATAAATACTGTTGTAGAAAGTTTCATAGATACTTGGGGTTATTTGAACACCGGGTTTTAATGCAACTTGATAACAATTTAGCTATGAAACATGCTAGCACAGCACAACATCAAACTGCAACTGTGGGGTCAAATGAGCCATGCTCACGAGACCCCGTATGTTTTGGCTCAAATGACCCCTTCCCCATTTTATTACCAATCGGATCGAGCCACTTAAAAACTAATAATGTTACATTAATTTTGATTATGTCATCGTATAAACACATTATTATTAAATTAAATTATACTTACTTGATTGCCGTAACACAACAAACATGGGCTGGATACCAAAAGTTACGACAAACTGCTTTTTTTACTTTTGGCGCGAAAATAGAGTCAACGTATGCGCACACTTAAACCGAACGCCGGCCGGCTACTGACGCAACAGCAGCCGAGCCGCATACCCCTCCCGCTTCTTGTGGCGTCCCTCCCTTGTATCTAACTTACACCGTCTGTGTACTAGTGTGTGTGGCGCAGGTGACCCCGCGGCTCATAAGACCCCGCTCTGCCCTACATCAGCACTGAAAAAGTTAGACCACAATTAAGTCATGTGGAACAAAAAAAAAACAGATAAAATAAAAATATTATAACAAACTAATTAACAAAATAACAACAGAAAGTCTGATGCAGCTGCGACATTTAAAAAAAAAGTGTCGCAGTGCTGGTATTCTGATAGAGCCCGCTGCTGTGATGTCACGGACAGATACAGAAATAAATAATCAATAAAAAAAATGAGCTATTTGTGAGTAACATATTATAAAACAATAAAGATTATAATCCGGGTGTCAGCACCCAACGTAAAATCAATTACTTGTCTATGCATTTAGTGTCTGTGGCACTCTATGGTATCGATGTAACAAGTAAAGGACGCAGGCGCCGGCACTCTGACTTCGACAAATAAAATGAAAAACATTACGGCGAGAGTTGGTTTATTAATTGATTACGGCTGTCTAATACTCAATGTTGCTGCGATTATTACAATAAAAAGTGCTCTGTGGTGATCAATTGACGGCATTTGGAGAAATAAAGATAAACTAATGTTATGAGTAGTATAAGAATTTCAATTTACGAATGACAAACAACGAAAAGAAAACAAAATGCGAAACAACTTCTCAGACTGCTGTGCCTGCCCTGTTCAGCGAACAATCGCTGCCAATAGCGAATGAATAGTGTCAATCACTATAGCCCTACCACTTATCTGAGACCGTTCCTGGGGTAGCTGGGCAGTGCGGGAGGGGTGTGGTGACGCGCCGCGAGAGCTCACTGATACGTCAACTTGCGACAACTGTCATTCCTCCCGCACCGCGCAGTTGCCTCATAAATGCAAATGTTGGTCGCGAATCATATTTCAATCAACATACAACCTGACACTGACCTGCAAATTGCAAAAAACGTAAGTAAATTTGAATTTCGCGGGCTACCTTAGCGCATCCCCCTGAACGTGCTTTTTTCCCCTAATTCGTTCTTTTTTGTATTTGTGTGTTTTTCTCTGCGTCATGTTTACCGCAAATAAACGCATTTTCTTTCTTTCTTCTTTCCAAGGCACGAAGGTATCACACCACCAAGTTCCAAACTCCGGGCTGTTACTGAGAAATTCCTAATTAAAAAACCCAATAACACGTTCCCCGACCAGAGAATCGAACCCAAGACCCCTACGCTCAGCAGTCGCGCTTGCGACAACAAGACCAACGGGGGCGGTTAGGTACTGATATAAAGCTGCACTATTAGTCGGGTGACGTTTAATGCCAGAAAATGCAGTTTCTGAGAAAATATTCATGTGAATAAAACAGCGTGGCGTAGCTAAAATCAACTCCTTGTAACTGTTGTAGGAACTTCCGTTCCGAGAAACATTCCGCTTCAGAGACCAAGGATGAGATTCAGATACACTATGATGAGAAGCAGGATCTCATATGGAGGCTACCTCAATACATCAACATCGGACCCTTTGCCATTAACGTTGACTCTCTAAAGGTTGGCCATGATTTGTGTTATTGCGTTTTTTTATAAAAAGTCATTTAATTCGGGTTTGTCGGACTAGTTTGGACATTGGAGTTCCGTTCGAGTTCGTTTTTTTTTTAGTAAATAAATAATAAGTTTAAGCCCACTTGCACGTTCATGGGTTATCCAAAATAACTCGGAGTTAACAGCTAACTCAGGGTTAATCAAATAAGGTCCACTTGCGCGCTTAGTTGGGTTAAATATTTAACCCACCGATCTAGGAGTCAGTCGCTAAACTCTGGGTTAGTGTTAGTAATGTCAAAATAAATTGATGTTATGAGGTACCGCTGATAACTTATTTTATATTGTTCGACGTATAGTCAGTGGAAATTCGGTACTATATCAGCAGGCAATATATTTATGAACTCATTAAAAAAAAAATGATAAAAAACTTAAAACATATTCTTCCTTAACTGACGTTTTCGTCAATCAAAAAAACTAAATCTCCACCACATACAATACGATAAAAATAAATTGTCCTGTATAAAATTCAAAGACAAGAAAGTATTACTCATCGTTATGTAGTGTAAAAGAGATGGGCATACAATTTCCGTTCATTATTCGTTCATTCATTTTTGGTCGTACCAAATATCGGGGCACAGACATTGTAATTCTATTTTATATTTCGACGTTTGAATGGCAATGTTCCCCATCCAAAAAATTATAATGTCAGGTTAACTAACCCGGTGTTACTTTTGATACGCGTTAGCAAAATTAGTTTAGCTTAGCCCACGTAGCTGAGATAATGTTTCATACTTGGGTGCAGACCACAAACTATAAACACAAGTATGAAAAATTACCTTAGCCATGCAAGGTAACCTAAACTAGCTCAGCTTAGCTCTTGGTCTGCAACCGGCTTTAACATGTTAATTACTTACACCGAGTTTACAAATTTAACCCGACTAAACGCGTAAGTGGGCCTAAGAAAAACACATAAATTAGTCATTATACTAAACATGATTGTACACGCGGTGGTTAAAAGCAGTTTGAATAGCTGGCTCCTGGACTAAATAAAAAGATACTTGTGTCTCAGGAGCCAGATACTAAGATAAACACATAATTAAAAATGTGTTCTCCGTAAACGGAGATTTTGAACCCTAGTAACTTCAGCTGCTCCGAAACGCAATGTTAAGTGGTATATTATTATAACAATTTGTATAGAGATATTGTTCCATTTTTCATTTTACATAAGTTAACACCGAACCGAATCACCGAACCGATGACAATATGTCGATGTCCTGTCAGTTAGGCCTCTGCCTCGAATCTTGCGGGCAACGGGGCGGCGGCGGTGCACTATGGAAAATATAGGTCGGTATCGGATCAAAAATCTGTAACTTCATGAATTCTTGTTGTATCGTGATGAAATTTGGCACAAATATGCAGCAAGGTTCGGAGATTCGAACGATGTGTAGTTTATAGGGTTTTCTTGTATATCTATGTATGTTTTTTTGCATAGAATGAAAGAAATGGGAATAAATCACGAAAAAAATAGTTAAAAATTTATTTCAAGTGGAATACAAGTTTATAATGACTAAAAAGATTAAACCATGGTTAATTACAACAAGCAAAGTAAACAAAATATATATATATGAAAAAAAAATACTAAATTAAAATCATATTACTAATAGGTACATCCTATACTCTGGCTGCAGGAAATGATGTAGCTAGGTACAAATATAAGTAATAACTAAATATAAATATTATTTTTAACTTATACCACTTCAGGATCAGGGTCAGTAAATGTGGGTTCACTTTCAGGTGCCACGTTTAAAAGACTTAGTGCCTCTTCTTCAAGTTCTTTCACATTTCTTACGTACGGTTTTCTCAAACTTGTTATATATGGATCTGACGTGTATAAAAGCGTTTTAAAGACATCTTCATTTGTAGCAGATCGGGAACATTTTCTGGCATGATGAAGTCGTATGTTTCTGTAGTCTTTGTTGCGAGACTCTTGTGCGTCTTCCGATAGCTGTCCAATAGGAAGCACCGCAAAATGTTTGATAACGTTTTGCCCGTGTATGAGTATTTTATGAACGGAGGATGGCATATAATACCAATCGTAATTACTTACATAGATTCTTGCAGTTTCTATTGCATATTCCCCAAATTTTTCAGGGTCGATCATCATTCCAGAAGAAAGAACTTGCAAGATAATGTATAGGCGTTTAATCAATGCCTCATCTACACCTGTTATTTCCGATGAGCAAGTGCTATTATAGAAGAATCTTCGTGCGGTATTGCCATCGTTCGTATTCCCGCTAACTTGCCGAGGTTTGTCGACGATTAATCCCAACTCCTCCCTGAAACGTTTTTGAACAACTTCTTTCTTTTCTTTTTTTAATCTCTTATTTTCCTCAGTTGAAGCAGACCAAGTCTTAAACGAAAGATTATAGGAAATATGCAATATCATTTCCATGCAGCGAATCCAGGCGTGTAAGGTGGACAATCCGTATTGGTAGGCGTTTTCGTTTTCGGGTCTGGCAGTTACTTTCGATAGGTCATTCATTAGCCGTGGAGTAGCCCCACATATCGTGCATGTGGAACCAGATGGAGTATCTGTAAGGACCTGAGCCACCTTTCCATCGATCATCGTTAGAAATAGTTCATGCTTCACATTTACTACAACACCATCTTTGTTTATAAGTGATGATTGTGCAGCCCTAATTTGTTTTTTAATATCATCAACAACTGCCTTGGTTTTTTCTGGAGTTTCCTTACAAAACTCAATAGAAATGGGTCTGCAAAAACGGACAGATGAAGGTACCGGATTTTGCCAAACAACGGATCCCGATTGCACATCAACTAATCTGATGGGGACTAATGAAGTGATGAACAAATTGGCATCTGAAATTGTTTCTGACTCTTCTGCAAGTATTTGCTTGTATTGGCTTTGACCAGATGAACCATCACATCCCCATTTAGAATAAAGGATCAATGTTCTATGTTGTTTTTGGAAAACAGAATCGATTTTTAAAATTCTAGCAGCAGTATGATCCAATAAATCTTGTATATTAATCACTTTAGCATAAGTATTCGTGATTTCGATT
Organism: Dryobotodes eremita; assembly: GCA_917490735.1. NCBI lineage: Eukaryota > Metazoa > Arthropoda > Insecta > Lepidoptera > Noctuidae > Dryobotodes > Dryobotodes eremita. The sequence goes on along the minus strand of OU823242.1, from coordinate 6,244,570 downwards.
GTAGAAGATGGTGGATAACAGGATCTTTTTATTTCTTGTATTTTGTAGTAAGGCGGGAATATACAACACTTTCGTTCGTTGGTTAAGTTTTTCAGGTACATATATTGTGCTTTTGTTAGATCTAAATCTATAAAAGCACTCAATGCTTCCGTATCGGAAAGAATCTTCATCTGGTCTGAGTCGTTCCACTTACTTGAGATATCTAATTTCTTTTGAGTGTCAGCGGTTCTTAATTCTTCGACAAGATGAGCTTCTGTGTACTCACGTAAAGCCCGTAGTCCCTGCAGATAGGCGTTTTTTATATGCTCGAAGCCATAGTCTTGGAGTAGAAGAGTGTTTTTCCTCTTCTTGGTAGATTCTGAGGAGTCTCCATAAGCCACGCATGCTCGTCCTCGTTGGCCAGATGTTGATGGCGTAGAATATTGTTCAGAATCCGGTAAATTTAACGAATACCTTGAGTCCAACCAAGTACAATACTTCTGTAAAAATTTTTCTTTTTTCCGAGATGCCAGGGCCCAGCGTTTGTTGAAAATAGGAAGAATGTGCCTTTGTATGTCACTAATTATAAAACACAAGTTGTTTTCAGAAACATTCAGCTTTTCCACTAAAACTTTGGATAATGATTCCATGGTCTTGCCGCCCTCTATATAGGGGATTATGAAGTCTCGTTTGGTACAGCTGAAGGAAGACATTTTAACACTTCACAATCTGCAGAAATAATAGGCGTAGATGAGATTTGCTTCACTTGAAGTTACACTGATGTAGATGGTTCGAATAGTTTTTGCTTCCCTTTAAATACTCATTTTACAATATCGAATTGGTACCTACATCATTATTATCTTGTAATTTCCCACGCAAACCGAGTGCAAATTTGATAAGGTCCCTTTGTTATCACGAAATAATGAAGAAAATATCCAAAAAGTTCTATATTGTTCATGTGAATGGTGTCAGTGGTAAACCGCAAAAGATACTAATTTTCGGGTTCTGACTTTTATCAGTTTTTTTCTCATATCTTCTAAAACCGCAAATATCCGCAGCTGATTTTTTTTGCATTCTATTTATGAATAGTTAGACTACTAGTCGACACAAAAAGTAGCGCTTGGGCAAACGTGGGTAATACTGAAAACCTTCGACGAAAAAACATACAAGTGAAAAAAAAGGTATGTCACTTTTTAAGTAATTACTGAAATATTTTTCTTTACTTTTAAAATCATTAAGCTGTATCGCAAAAAGCATAAAATAACCTTTCTAAAAATGTATAATACTGCATATCTGTACCAAGTATTTTTTTCACAATATGGTATTGAAACATGTATACGCAAAGACTTGAGTTTGGCACTTCTGTCTTCTATGTATTTCTATCTAAGAAAAAAAAAATAATTTCGCGTATTAAGAAAAAAAATCGTAATGAATATTATAATTTGACTATTAGAAAACCTAAAAGAATAGCCATATTAGCCAAATTATGATATTCGTAAAAAGCATTTTTGATATGCGCTTGTTCTACCATTTTCCATAGTGCGGTGGCGGCGCGGGAGCGGCAGGATGTAATGCGTAAAATCAAATGGACCGGCCCTCGAAAACAGCGGCGTGGGGGCGGGCAACGAGCGGTGCACTCCAGTCGAGCAGTGACCGCCCGCGCGTCTGCATTGCGTCTGCGTCTGCAATTTTTTTTTGTGATGTGTCGAAATGTCCTCGGACGTGCTAGAGCAATTTGCTCTAGCACGTCCGAGGACATTTCGACACATCTAAGCAATTTTTGAGAGGACACCGATATGGTACAGCAAATATGTGAACAATAAAAATAGAAGAGTAATTAACCAGTTATGGGAAGAAATTAAAAACGAACTGAATATTGAATATTCTACACTCATTCTGGTGTAGTCGTAGAATTTGTCAGGACATTGTCTCTGTTCTTCATAATTTCGATAAAACTCGCCTTTTCTTTTCCTTGCCCTATAGTAGGGATTCACTTCTTCTTTTGCCCACAATAAATCGAGCGTTAGGAATAAATTTGAATCAAAAAGATGTTGTCGCTGTTGTTCAGACATTTCGTTCGCGAATAAAAACAAATATTTCGACGACACAACCATGACCACAACACTACGTCGCTATAGTGCCGCGCGAACTGCCCGCTGGTTTCGAGAACGGGTCTGCGTTGCCCGCCCCGCTCCCGCGCCGCCGCCGCTGCCGCCCCGCTGCCCGTAAGATTCGAGGCAGAGGCCTAAAGGCTAGCGGCCAGCACCTAACAGAAAGGCAACACAGACCAAAGAGGTGCCACCACAGCTAAAATAAAAATAAGAAATGCTTTTATTTCAGCAACTTCTCGTTAATAAGCGGTCGGACATAATCAAAGCTTTGTTGATAATGTGGGCGGAGGAAGTACGTCTCGTGGTAGATGACGTCATAATGGCCTACAAGAGCATTATGCGAAAGTTAGGGGAGAAGCCTAATACTATAGAACATGTGTTCGAGATCAGGGAGTGGATGGAGTCGATACCTTTTGCGCTTAAGACGCAAGATGATATCATGAGAAAAAATCACACGGTAAGGCTCTTTAAATTATGTACGGGTCCATTATTGAAGGCTGTAATCAATTTAGATTTAACTGGGTCGAAAACTTACATCAAATTGCTGCAGACGATGAGCTATGATGTATGAGTAGGAAAAAATAAATAAACTATTCCATTGTTTCCAAGCTGATATGGGTTTCGTGATTGGCACACAGCAATAGAAATAGGGTTACTTATTGAGCATAGCGTGTGTCTCTATATATTTAGGAATATCTTAAAGCTGAATCCAATATTTCCCAATTATCTACCCACTTCTTTTTGTATTTGATGCTTCCTTCAGGTTTTCCTACTAGAAAATTGTCATTATAATGCATGAAAAAAAAAACACGAAGTAACCGTGGGTGGGATTGATATTTACGATAGCAGAAAAGATACCCCCAAATATTACAAGTTCAACCCTTTCTGATCCAATTCACCCACCAGTATTTTGTGTTTTCGGATCTAACATTTTGGGAGTAGTCAAAATAGTGGCGTCAATCTCCCCCTACATGGTTAAGTAAATAAGGGCCCCAAAGATAATTATGTCCCATGTCGATGGAGTCCTGGGCCCAAATCTACTACGATATGGGTCTCTGAAAACGTCCGGCGACATAGAGGCCGACCCCGGAGAAGATGAAGGGACGAGTTTGACGCCTACAGACACTAATGGTCCACACTAGCTCAAGCCAAAGAGGACTGGAAAGGAGAAAGGGAGTCCGTTGCTCTGCAATAGGGCAACATAGGCTTAATCTGAATAAAATATATTTAACCCAAAATTAACAGGACTACGAAGTTCTAGACGCGTTCTTCATGCCGTTAGAAAACGATGACTTTAGAGCCCTGTGGGAGGCTATTGGTTGGCCTTTGCAAATATGTAAACAGGTATGGTTTGTACATACATACTTTTCAAGAATATGTATGTACTTTTTGTTTTTATTGAAACTGATATTTTTTTAAAAGCCTTCAAAATTAGAAAAATAACATATGTGTATAATATACTACAGTCATATATACAAATACGGTTATAATAAAAAAAGCATGAAAATCAGTGGACAGATAATGTTTTGTAGGACGGTTTTTTTTACATTTATGATTGCGGTACGATGTACACACGGCGGCTACATATCAAGCTATACATTTCCAGTACCGTAAAATGGGGATACTTTGATCAATTTTTAACTTTATCTGACTGTAGCACTCTCATTTTTAGCGAAATAATTATTATTTAAAAGTATAATAATCGGTTTTTTGTGTAGATTTGAATAAGCTAATTTTAACATGCTAAATTTTAATAATATAAGAAAAAAAAAATTAAAAGTAAGCGATCAAAGTTAAACCGTGAGTGGGGATACTTTGATCACCCATGTTTTTACTATGGAATTCAAAAGTAGACCCGAAACCATACTACGGAAAAAAATAATCGAAAAAATCGACCGGTAATTTTTCATTTTATAAGCATTTTAATGCTGCTTTTAAAACGTTGATCATATAAATAAAACAGATTTTACTCTAATCAGTCTTTATTTTACGACTTACGAACATAATTTGTTTTTACTTAGAAATAAGCAATAGTATAACTCTCAAATCACCGAAAATTGTATTCTAATCAGTTCTTTTCTTATTTTTAAATTAAATTATTAAGTACAATGTCTACTGACTAAACAACAATCAACATTCCCTATTAATTGGGCAGTATTTCGACACCTGATTGGCGCTTATTATAAAACTTATCTAAAAAAAATATATAACCTCTGAGTAACAAATTAAAAGAACTATTAAACGTTGAACATGATAAATTTATAAAAGAACAATAACCAATATGATATCATCACTTAAACTCTAGAATGTCTACATCAAAGGGGAATTCTACTTTAGAGGTTGGCTCTTCCTCATTTAAAGACTTTGGTTCTGGAAGAAATGAAATTATATCACATTTTTCTATATCCGAAATGTCACTTCTAACTAATTCAAACACCTTTTTATTTTCTAATGACTTATATCCTATTACCACAATGTGCGGCGATGTATCAATGATCCGACAAACATATTTAAAAGTTTTTTTCCCACGAGGAGTAAAAAATTTTGCAAGAACGTATCTGCCAACACAAATTTCATTTTCGTTTCTTTCAAAATCAGCTGATGTAGACGAAGGGCCAGGTAATTCTTCATTTGCTTCAGAAGACGAAGGGCCAGGTAATTCTTCATTAACTTCAGGAGATGAAGGGCCAGGTAATTCTTCATTTGCTTCAGGAATTGTTGTAGAAGCGCTAGCACCTGGAGCTAAGTTTAAGCGCGTTCTTCTGCGTACAGCTGATGAAGAAGAGTCACCAAATCTTTGTGTGCGTAAATAATCAGTTAAAACCGACTCTACCGGCGCATCTGAGTTTTCAAGTGCATTGTTATCTGGCAATCGTTTCAAGACTTGCTCTTTGTTAAATGGAAAAATTCCAGTGGATTTGAAACCACTTCTCAGATTACGTTTTATTCCTGAAGACTCGTGTATTTGGCTTTGCTTGTGCTGAGTTCATTTTAAGCAGAGCCTTAGTAAGCAGTCGGGGGAAAGTGTCCTTAGGGACACTTGTGATTCGCATATTTTGAGCTTTCCACTCTGCTAGGATTGCACGCCAGGCAGCCTTCATAGGGCGGAAGAATGCTACGTCCAATGGTTGACACAAGTGGGTGGAATGTGGCACCAAGCAGACGAAATCAATTTCATTTTCTGCACAAAGTCTCACAACATCTGTGTCTAAATGGGACGATAAATTGTCGCCAATCATTACCTTGCGCCCTAGTAAACTTTTAGCATGAGGTAGAAAGCATTTAATAAACCAATCTCGAAATGTCTCAGAGTCAAACCACCCACTGCTGGTTCTATTAAATCTTGTTCCTCCCGTACAACAACGTTTATCACAGCAAGGCGGTCCAGATGGCGCTCCTTCTTTCCATGTATCATATAAGTGTTGGCTCTTGTAAATAACATATGGTGGCAACATCACACCATCTGCTGATCCGCAAATCATAATGGACGTAGCACTTTTGGAAAAATTTGTCACTCGCTCAGGGTATTTAACACCCCGCTTGAAGATACCTTGCTTTTTTCCTGGGTCGTCGCTCAAATTTGATTCGTCGTAATTAAAAATATTAGATCCCGGAAGATCTTTGATAAGTGGCTCTAAATTATTAAAAAATACATTTAAACTTTCCCTTGAAACACCTGCCCTGGATCTTTTTATATTTGCGGCGACTCTTGTCGAATATTCGTCCTTGTGCCTTTTTAATATAGAATATGCCCAATCGGGGCCTGGGAGATTATTATGGAATCTAGCAACATGTCGGCCTTGTCTGTCTAAATAAGCTTTTGCTAAAAACCTCAAATCAAGTGCGGTTAAAGGATAACCCCAGTCAGAACATTTTGCTGCCGCCTTCAACAGAGATTTTTCTTCGGTATGGCTAAAAATAGGTTGCGCACCTGGAGTTCTAGTAAAGTTTCCTTTATATTTATTGTACAGAGTTCCAAAGGGAATATCATATTCTTTGGATGCAGCCCGTAAAGACATAGCTCCTGTCACTACTCTTGACAAAGCTTCATTTAATAATTCGTCACTGTAGTTTATATATCTTCTCGTTCCGGGTTTTTTTTTGTAATCTCGCGGCATGATGTTTCTGAAGCAATAGATTAATAATAATATATAAAGAATCATAAGAATCGGATAAAAGTAGTTAACCACACCCTTACTTTGAAACGTAGGGTTACTTTGATCACCGATCAATCTCACCCAGCCTGTTGATCAATGTCACCCTGCGTTAATTTTTTGCCAATAACACAAGCAAATTTTGAGGTTAGGAAATCACAATATTTTTTTATAGTTAACAAATTAAAGTTAAACTAACCGAATATAAATTGCATTATGCCTATACACAAAGCGAATTAGTTACGGACAAAGTTTTGCAGGCTAAAAAAAGATATTAATATGTAGTTACTCACCTTTTCAATTGTTTTATGCAAAACGAGCCGCCGCACTCGCCTATGCTTCTAAGGGAAAGATGGCTGACAATCAGTGTTGCCAACACGAAAAAAAAAAGTGGGCTAGTGCGTTCCGTTTTCTCAATATTTGCACTTAAGTTTCTAAAAGAAGTTTCGATTAATGTCGCCCCGCGATTTAAAGTAACCTCATTCTACGGTATACGCTGATCTCGCATTGTGTATAGGATTTCCGTACAATGAGAGGTCAGCTTATTCTGGAAATGTATAGCTTGATATGTAGCCGGGTGTATATAGTCCTCCAGACCGTATTTCGGCCATGGCGGCCAATCTCGCGGGAGATAATATAGTGCACAAGTGTGTGCGCAGACACAGGTGCACTCTCTCTGCCCTCACTGCCTCTCTAGCCGTGTGTTCGAGTCATTCAGTATAGCTACTCGTTGAGGTTATCTGATGACTTTTATTATTTATTTGTACCTTATTATTATTTACATGTACTTTTTATTGTAGTTTCCATAGGTCTTTGGTAGGACATAAAATTAGTTAGGTAAAGGGCGTTTTCTATAACCGACTTAAAAAAAGGAGGAGTGTCTCAATACGTCGGAATCTTTTTTTTTAAAATGTGTTTTCTCCTATTACTCGAACACAGGTGGACCGTTTTGGAAAATTATTTTTTTTGTTTGAAAGGTTATAAGTCCCAGGTGGTTCCATATAAATTTAGTCAAGCTGTTACTGATATTTACATAGCACCACAACAAAAAGTGAAAAATAAAAACTTTTACATAAATCGAGTGAAAATGTTATTTTAATTTCGGAAGTCGGTGTCTTTGGTTTTGTGTTTTCATTTGTAGCCACTGACTTCCGAAATTAGTTATTTTTCACATTGTAGTGTTTTTTTGGAAGTCGGTTGTTTTTTTTTGTAAAAAAGATTTTATTTTTCATTTTTTAGTTGTGGTACCTACCCCACACAAATTCGTATAGCACTACTTGCTATGTAAATAAAAGTGACAGGAAGTTATTATAACATCATAAATATACAACTAAGTGCAAAAAATACGTATTATTGAAGTTAACTGAAAAACTACCCAAACAAAGTTAATAATATTTATACGGGACCACTCCTGAGGCATACCCTATCCATTAAAAAAAGAATTTTCGAAGTCAATCCATAATTACTGGAGATATCGCGTAACAAACAAATAAAAAATATATAGGAAAAATATCCAGACGAATTGAGAACCTCCTCTTTTTTGAAGTCAGTTAAAAGAGGATCTATCCAACCACACTACCTTGGGAAATAGAATTATTGATTAGTGACTGCCATGTTCTGTGATAGGTGGACGATACGATTGTCATCTTGGAGGAAGAACAGGAGAAGTTCTGGAAGCTGCACCAACAAGACGAACAGACGTTATACGATAAGATCGATTTGTTCACCGCGCAGTGCATGACTCTCACGCTGCAAAATGACTTCTCTAAGGTAACATGTCCTAGATCGTCATAATTACTAAAACATTACGCCTGATTTTCTCCAAAGGGGGCAGGTTGCCTTGAACGGACCCCAAGTCCAGTCCAGTTTAGTCGCGCTATACCACTAGACTAACGGGGCAGTTAACGAGAGCTACCTGGCAGTCGAGGTTTAACTAAAACATGTTGAATTATTGTTATGGCAGTGTATTAAAGTTAAAAGCAAAACATTTTTGTTTTCTGCCAGGTACACGAGATAGCAAACGATATAAAGAAGGCATGGAAAGCGATGAGGGAAGCACAGGATTGGGGCCGTATTCTCAACCAACGTCAGAAACTGTTCGGACAGCCCGTTGTACCATTCTCGGACCTCAACAAGCTCGTAAAGGAGTTCGAGCCCTATAGGAACCTGTGGATCACCGCGTCGGGTATACACATTGTCGTTTTTTTTTGATAGCTAACTAGCTGGCTGCCCACTTGACAGTCGCTCAACGTCGCTTTAACAATACTCCTGTCTTACGAACTGGTATTGCTGATACTGTACTGCTGTAATATTTTTTTGTGTAAAAATGTTACAAAATACTCCCCTCGTGTCAGAAGTCGGTGCCGACTTTACGCTGCCGGCCGTCGCTTGTTCGATGGTCGGGAGCGCCGAGTAGTGGGATGCGGTGATCTCCTTCTGTGAAACCGTAATTTCACAGAAGGAGGCTGTGGAAAGGTTGAGGGAGGTCGAGACCACTCTTCCGATCCGCAGCAGACGTGCCAGGCGTCGGCGGAGGGTGGACAACGCCTTCTTCCAGCCCCCATAAATGGGTCCAGAGGGACCGCGGGCTTGGGGACGTCTGCCGCTCCCCGACGCGGATCTGAGGCGGCGGCGCGCAGTGTTCCACGCGTGCCCCTATTGGACATTGCGGAGAGAGTTTTACAATTCACTCCCCCCGCAGAGTTAGGAGGCCCGCAGCGGCAGGCAGACTAGCCGGGGATCGTGGAAGGCGCACAAGCCCATGATCCCCGGTGCAAGTGTGCGAAGGGAACAACGGGATGGTTTTTAGTCAGTAAGAGTTTGACAGACCCCTCCGCCGGCCCCAGGGCGTAGGACATCCATGAGGATTTTCCAGCCCAGAACACAAAAAAAAGGTCTCTGCGACATGTCTCGTTGTTAGTAGGTGGTCACGTTGATCGCGGCATCAGTGGCGTAATATCCTATAGAGTCCGCACCGCACTGGCACGAAGGATCTGTAAATCCCCATTCTGCTAAATTGTTTTTGCCGTAGGTACTTAGGTGCGTTAATAGATACACAAATATTTATTGTTTTTATCTTCTAAAAAAGTATTGTTGTGCTGCAGATTTCCTAAAGGCCCGCGAGATCTGGCTGGACAACCCGCTGATGTACGTGGACGCGGACACCATTGAACAGTCCGTCAGCGAATACTACAAGACGATCATTAAGTGCGTGCGCACCTTCCACGACATGCCCAAAGTGCAGTACGTTGCCGTTAAAATAAGGGTAAGAACATCACGCCTGTATTGCTGGAAGGGTTATGCAAATGTGTTAAGTACACCCACATTTTGCCAATTATGCTTAAGTTGAGCCTATTGCAATTAAACGGACACATGCAGATTTCGTGCCACTACGAAAAAATTACTGCACATTCTAAAAGCTACTTACTTGATTACTAAACTAACCGTCTTATTTATAATAAAGCTATTCGCTTCATAAACCTATTCGCTTCATAAACCTATTTTAGCTATAGAACTGTTTTGTCCCATTCTGTCAATTTAAAATGAAGTTTGACAGAAAGGGACAAAACAGTTCGATAAGTAAAATAGGTTTATGAAGGGAATGGCTTTATTATGAACATGACGGTAAATCTTTTTTTAACTTCAGTTTTTCTTCGTTTCTTAAAAATCCGTGTAGTGTATGTTTAGTTACGGACACAAGGCCTACTATTACTGGAAGCAAGTCGTTAAAGTGATCCAGACCATTTCGTTATGCATCCGATCAGGGCCAGAATCAACCTTCGAGACAGGGATGTAATATCTTTACTCCTAAAAAAGGCATTTAGTTGAAAAGTATGTATTTACAGGATTTTATAGATGAGTTTAGACCTCTGATACCTGTAATACAAGCAGTGAGGAATCCTGGCATGAAGGAAAGGCACTGGAACGAGTTCATGGAAAAAGCTGGTAATATAACACATCTTATTATACCTGTAATCCCTGTACGGTAGGCAAGATCTTTGTGGAACACGCACATTTCACCAGTTGTAAGCTCCGTTAACCCTTGTAATAGGGAGCAATTCAACAGTATGGATATCGCCGTCGAGGTTGGTCGCGGCGAACAGGTTGGACCTGAAGCAGTTTTTAGGTTAAATGTAGCATGGAGTTGCAAAAAATTGGAAAGTTATTAAATTTCTAAAGAGAAACGGGCGTCTTTTTACTCCTTCCAAACTTAGTAACTTTGTCACCCATATTCTGACGCTGGGCCTCAACTGGAAATCGATAGAGAAACGCAACAACGCCCGATTGAAATATTGCGTTTGCGACCTTTAGATTAATAAGACAGATTAGGACTAAAGCGTAATTTTTGGCCCATTAATTTAGGCGCCGAGCGAGCGTTCAAAATCGAATAGCGCGCTTTTATTTAGGCATTCGTTTAGGTTTTGCCTACTGTTAGTGAAAACATAAGTCTCTTATATTGTAAACAACAGCTCAATATTGTTTCTGCAACATGTTTTACTGTCGCTGGTAAAATAATGCTGTCAAGACGGAGTATTGAATGATTGCTGGCCATAAGAAAAGTTTGAGGTGAACTTTGTTTTCCAGGAAGACGTAACGCTCCCCATTGTCCTCAGGTATAACTGTAACAATGAACGATAAGCAGACCTTCCAAATGTGTATAAAGCAAGGTGTGGCCGACCACGGGGAGCTGATCGCGGACATCGGCGAGCTCGCCAGTAAAGAGTACGTCATCGAGCAGTCTCTAGACAAGATGCAGGGAGAGTGGGCCACCAAGGTGCTGGAGATAAACCCCTACAAGAACACCGGTAGGCGACTACTGCAAAACATATAATCTATATTTTAATTTTTAACCGATTTACAAAAAAGCAGGAAGTTATGCACTCATGATTTTTATTTTTCTTCACCAATTTCTCCGTAATTACTGGCCTGAATTCCGTTATTGAAGCTCGCGGTCTAGTCCAATATACATTTTATTGACTTTGCTTCAATAGTTTTTGAGTTGGATTTAATAATATGTATTTAATCCTAAACTTCCTGTCACTGTTGTTTTCATAGCAAGTAGTGGTATACGATAAGTATTCGGAGTCTGCGCATTGAAGTTTAATTGGCAAGATAACTTATAAAGGAGAGGACACAATCACCGTAGATAAAAAAAGAAATAGGCAGTCATAGGGTCTGCCGATAGAAGTGAAAACCACAAAATGTACACAGGCCGCTGCGCGTCGCCAGTCCGGCGCAGCACGTCACATAAGCATGTCGGTGACGCGAACCAATAAGTTTTGTCTCTACCAAATATCACTCAACGCGGCTAAAGAAGTTTTCACTTAAATAATGAAGTTATAACAGATTCCCTCGCGTCTGAGAGGAGAACGGAGGTTTATTTTGGACTTCTACCGACTAGAACGGTTCCTACCACTACCATGAGTCGGGCTTCATTACCACGTGCAGCCAAACCCAAGACTGTACATCTTTCCTCCTTTTTGAGACATATAATTACCTTAAGTAGCACAACACGGCAGCCAAGCGGAAATGTACGCACGGACACGTATTCGGGTGCTATGAGTTTGAGTTAGGTACTAAAATACTTTTGATGAATTTTGTATTTTAGGAGATTGTTGTGACGTAAAAATTGTTTGCTGTTCCTTTCAATAAAAAATATAATGGATTACGGCCCACTCCCTCTCACCCAGAGGAGGCATATGTCCCAGCAGTGGAAACATTATAGGCTGATTATTATGCTAAAGCTATTGAACGCAAATCAGAGCGCGACATCACTTTTTACAAATAACTGTTTCAAATTGTAAATAGAAACAAACTTTATGCGTCAAATATAAAGTTTATTTTGCATTACCAAAAGACGTACGACAGGAATGGTCATGAAAGCAACAACACTGATTGGTAGTGTATCCCTATCGCACAATGTGGCAGCGTTCATTATTAACCTACATTTTAGAATCACTCAAGTTTAGGTATCCGAGTTGCAACAACAACATTCGCGCTCGCAGCCATTAAAACCGCTGTCCGCTCGATTTTATACATTACTTAACTAATCTTGGTACTTGAATGTATTACTTTTTAAATTATACTATAGTGTATTCACAGAGACGAGTTAGTATAGCGCCTTCTCTATCGCACATTATCATACAAATGACAAAGACAAAAAAAACTTTTTTAGGGTCAGTGGGCGTTAACAATACCTTAGAAATGTAAATGTGCGTTCACACTGCGCTTCTTAAAAGTTCGCTTAGTTTATTCCTGCGGCTTCGTCTGTCGTATAAATTGAGACATTTATTTGATAGAATTTTTTTATGGGTACCTACTTTTTTATATATCTGGATGGATATGAAGGAAAGAAATAAAATCGAGAGTTAATGATTAAATTTTCTTTATTATATTATAATATCTACATAAACAAGTTTATAACATATCATCATCATCATCACTCTCCGTACTATCACTACTGTCGTCGTTTCCTACATTTATTATGAATCTTTCAGTCATTGCTTCTACATTTCTGTCCATGGCATCCATTTTGGGCTCAACTTTTTCTATGACATGCTTTATACATTTTTTCCATTTCTCTGCGTCAATATTATGAATTGATTCGTTTAATACAATTTTTAATTCTGCCATTTTGTGTGTTTTCATGTGTGAAGCTACATTTCCTTTAACTTGAGCCCACACTAGCTCAATTGGATTTAATTCGCAATGATACGGCGGCAGTCTCAATACAGTTTTGTTTTGTGATTTTGCCATTTCGTCTATAATGCAAGCGTCATATCGCTGTCTATGATTTTTAACGATGTTTAATAATTCACGTTTTAACATTTCAGCGTTACAGCTAATATTTTTTTCGCGTAACCAATTAAATATATCCTGTTTTTTACATTTGGCCGTTGGGATTCCCTCTATTTTCCTAGAGTGATAGGAAGCGTTATCCATGACTATCACAGAATTATCATCTAGCTTATTTAAAACTTCTCTAAACCAATTTTCAAATTCTTCGGCATTCATCTCCTTGTGATAATCGCCTTGTTTCTTCGACTCAAACATATTTAGACCACCTTCGACGAATCCATCCTCACTCCCGATGTGAGTGATAATTAGTCTTTTGCCTTTTCCTGTAACGAGAATACAAACATGTTATAAAACACGTGTTTCAACAATGAGAATATAACAATAACTTAATGATAATAATAACAATGGATGTAGCGCACCTGGGCCAGTTTACTATACAAAAATTGGGAAAAAGTATTTTATTATGATAATGCTCATTTATGACAAAAGAACAATAAACGGGTCATTAGCACACCTGCGCCGCTTAAAAATTTCCATTGACCATTAAATTAAAAAAATACACACCTGAAGGTGTTTTCAAGCCAGTCGTTAGTCCATTAATAAAAGCGTCTCGCCTGCTTTTCACTGTGGTATCGACCCAAGCGTTTGAGGTAGTGTGACCTTCATTCACCCAAGTTTCATCTAAATAGTAGATTTTTTGATGATTATTTCGTGCATTTTTGATAGCTCGCAGATAATTTCTTCTCCAAAAGAATATGTCATCGCGATCCAGCAATAAGCTGTTTCTGCTTCTCTTACAGAATTTAAAACCCATTTTTTTCAATATTTTATGTAGCGTCGTTCTCTTTATAATGCCCAAAGTGCCATCATCACTGATTTTCTTTAAAATCTTATCTAGAGTAGGTATTTCATTCTGCGCGAAGAAATTGTGGACTATACTTCTGATGGCACATTTTGTAAAGTTATCAATCGTATCAACAATTGACAAACGTTGCTTCAATTTCTTCGGAGATTTTAACTCACCACTATCATTCTTCTCTTTTACAATTCTATGAACAGAAGCCCAGTGAACACCTAAAGAAGATGCAACAGCTTTCAGAATGTCACCCTTGGAGGCCGAAGAGTCTGCTTTTCTCATTGCGTGGTACATATTTAAAATCATAGTCTTCTCGGTAGACAAAAAAGCCCGCCGTTTTCTTTTTTCAGCAGGTTGTTCGATATCCACCATTATCGCACTATTTCAGTTCACAATGAAAAGTCCTTTTCACAAGCCGCCAAGTCGTCAAGAAAGCAATCAATTATAAAATCCAATACACCAGCCGATTCACAAGTTGAGCATACAGTCACAAGTAAGAGCACGTCTGCACAGTACGGGAAGTATGAGTAGACTAAAAAGTACTCGTACTGTGTACACAGCCTTAGCGTTTATCACTGACCAATCGCAGTTAAAAAATTGTGTGAGTGAGATAGCGCTCTACTAACTCGTCTCCGTGAATACACTATAGCATTGTTGAAATGTTGAGTAAAGTTAGTACTAACTTTACTATATTGCATTTGGTAACAGTAAGAAAACTGGGGTAAGAAGAACCAGTATAATTAAATAGTTTTTAAGATTTATTAAAGCAAGTAAATAAATGAAAACAATTTGAAATCAACCAGTCTTTATTTTAATACTGTATTTTCTGACTGTGTATAAACTGTCAAATGACCAATGACATACACACACAATGAAGTTTGAGGACAAAATGGCGACTTTACCGCGACAGCAGAGCCAGAACTATAAAATTGGAGCTAAAGCTGTCAGCCCCCTCCCCCTAAGTCATTCGAGCTGCCATGACAAAATCGAGGAGTAAGTCACAGAACACTATTACTCCGCTAGAATGAATGCATGAATGAATTGACAGTAAAAATAAAATTGCGTTATAATCTTTTATGTTTTATTAGATTTTATAGTAATATTATCTAATTATTAAAAAATTAAGAGAAGAGCGAAAGATTATAATTTCGAAACATTCATATTTTGAGAGAAATAGACAACAAGGAACATAATTAAAATCGACTTCTCTAAAACACTCAAATAACCTATTCCTATGCAAAAAAGGTTGAAGATCCTACTGATTTGAATGAACCGTCCATAATGCAAATCACAGAGTAAAATCTTAAAATTCTCTGTTGTACATAATATTAATATTCTCTCACCATCTCCATGAAAAACCGCTTATCAAATTTATGTGATTTTTGTTAGAATATGGATGGAATTATGGATATTTTCCGTAGCCGTAAACACATAACATCACGCTTGTTTTCCCCGGAGGGTTAGGCAGAGGTCTACCTATAGATATAGTACACCTACGTTGTGCCAGTTATGTTGAAGTCCCTTGTAATAGGGGGCGAGCCTATTGCCATATCGCTATCGGCTATCGCTGAAAACCAGCGCTGGGGCTCTGTCTCGCATAGGGTCGTAGCATTATGCTGAGCGATTGCCGTTTTGCGTGAATGTGACGCATATTTTTCCCCAACTCGTTATTTTTTGTATTTGTGTGTTTTTTCTTTGCGTCATGTTTACCGCAAATAAATGTATTTTCTTTCTTTCTTTCTATATCAAAAGCCGTGAAATGCCGTTATATAATTATGTGTTCTCTCAGGTACCTATATCATGAAGATTGCAGACGAAACCTTGCAGCTACTGGATGAACATCTGCTAGGGACTCAGCAGCTAGGCTTCAGCCCCTTCAAGGCGGCATTCGAACTTCGAATCCAGGAGTGGGATGATAAGCTTCGCCTTACCCAGAAGGTAGTAGATGAATGGATCGAGTGCCAGAAGTAAGTGAAAATCATCGAAAAATTTGTAATAATAGTTGTGGATATCAGCTAGGCAGTCGCTCCATGTAAAATACTGGTATTCAGATGCATCCGGTTATACTAGAAGCCTACGCTAACATAGATGGGAAAAGTCTGGCAAAGCAGATGATGAAATGATAAAATTCTTAACCGTGTTATATGCGATACCGTTGTATAGGCCACGATTGAACCAGCACAACGTCTAAAAGAATTGGACCGAATGTTTGTTCTTCTATTCTTAAAATCAAAATCAAAATATTTTATTTCACATAAACCTACATGGGCACTTATGAATCGTCAGAATCTAGATGCACGGTTCCAATTGGTTGTTTCCTATGGAGAAGAGCCGGCAAGAAACTCCACGGTTACTCTTTTAAAAATAAGGGGCTTTTACAATGTTTCAAATTACAGTGTTGATAATGGGAGGACAGTGTAGGCCTGACAACAAGTAACAGGCACTCAACAAAATATAAAAATAAAAAAACATATAAAAAGGTCTACTAATCTAGTCTACAAGTTAGGCCTACAGCGTTCTCACATTCACAAAATATGGAAGATTCTATATAAAATAAAAGCCTATTTAAAACAAATGACATGATTGCCATTACAACTGTAACAAATCTGAATTAAAATCCTGTTTACAAAAGCCATAAGTAAAGAGTTGAAATAAGAATTAGAGGTATATAATATCAAATTAGTCAAATATAAAGAATATTAACCTTGTACCGTTCGCACAGAGAATGGATGTACCTGGAGCCTATCTTCACTTCGGAAGACATAGCGCGTCAGCTGCCCATGGAAACCAAGAAGTATGGCACCATGGAGAGAATTTGGAGACGCATCATGTCCAGCGCAGCCGCTTGTCCTAAGGTCGATACTCGATATTTAATAATTTATTCTGTAAATTGTTTTTGTCTGTCGACTCAAATATTATTTATACTTTTTTACTTCAATAATTTTGTCTGATTTGCTCGTTTTATTTACAATTTCTCTTTTCGATCCCGACGACGAGCCCCCCAAGTCTGATTTAATTGATTATTTTTAACGAACCACGCCCGACCTAACGTTTTTATGCCATCTTCGTTCATTTAAGTATTCTACTCCTTTCTTACCTGTCATAATTTGTCATTTGCGCAGGGTTATCATTCTATTCTTTTATCATTCCTTCATATCTCAAGTGTTGCCACTTTATTCATCTTACGTTCCCTCATAACTATGATATGAGGGGCTTATAAAGTACAGGCCACACCGGCAGCTAGCGAGCGAGCGAGCGAGCTGGCGGGCGAAGCGAGGCGAGGGAAACTACATTAACTAAGCGAAGCTTTGGCGAGCTAAACGATGTCGGTTAGCACCGAAAACTACGTACTGACGAGCGAGCGAGCTAGAGTGAGGGGAGCGTTCTGTCTCAAGCGCAGTTCACACCGCCAGCTAGAGATCGAGCGAGCGAGCCGGGCGAGAATCGTTTCACCTCTTTTCATACTTCGGTTCGCACCGCGAACTACAGAGCTATGCTACGCTAACGAGGTGAACGAATAGCATCGCTGGCATCGTCGGATATTTCGTTCGCATCGTTTGTATCGCTAACGTAGCTTATCTCTGTAGTTCGGGGTGTGAACCAAAGTATGAGAAGAGGTGAAACGATGCTCGCCCGGTTCGCTCGCTCTCACGCTAGCTGGCGGTGTGGCCTGCGCTTAAAATACGAGTTTCTCTATTTAGTAGTCTTGCTGCTTTAAAATAATAACGTTTAATTTATATGCACCAAAAAACCTTTCATTTCTAATTTCGCAGATAATGATAATATGTCCAGACAGTCGTTTGCTGGACAGTCTCCAGGAAGCCATCCACCTGCTGGCCGTGGTTTCCCGCGGTCTCAACGAGTACATGGAACTGAAGCGGCTGCGGTTCCCGAGGTTCTTCTTCCTAAGTGACGATGAGCTCTTGGAGATTCTGTCACAGTCCCGCAATCCTAGAGCCGTGCAGCCTCATTTGAGAAAGTGCTTCGAGAATATTGCCAAGGCAAGTCTGACAAACGATTATGGGCTTTGCGCCAGTTGAAATTAAATAAATTTTGTAACACCTTCATGCGTTGAGAGGAATGCCTGTGACGGACAATTTTCGCGGTCAAGTTTAGTCACGTCCCCCCCATCCCTCGGTCCGCCGCTGAATGATGAAAACAGAAAAGCAGTATAAATTAGTGTTTTTGGCTCGATTTCAGAGTCGATTTTATAGTCACGCGACCGATTTTCATTGTGCGGCTAAAAATCGCTATAAAATCGACACGCGTAAAGCCTGTATTAAGAATACTCTTTGTACACAAACGTACTTTTAAAATAAACCTGCTGTTATCTCGCAAAGTGGTCTCATATTTATTGTTGTTTGAAAGGTCGATGAACAGGACACGTGTTAGATTAAAAAGATAATATAGATGTAAGTTGTTGTGTGTGTTGTTGCTGTGTGCGTTGTTGTTGTTGTGTGTGTTGTTATCTTGTGCGTTGTTGTTGTGTTGTTGTTGTGTTAAATACGTTAGCTGCAATCGCAGGATTAAAAAAAAAACAAAAATGATTTTACTTAATTTATTTAAAATAAAAGAATTACATTAATTATGTATTAAATTAGTCTAAGTGCCTATTCGAAGTATGAATATGGAATGGAATTTTACAGAGCTACAATAATTGGGTAAACTACCGTGTGTCCGTGCGTCACGAAGTGCTATCTCAGCTCGCTGTTTCCGTCGTTCGATAAATTTGCAGCGTATGTCTCTATAATAAAAGTATTGAGTGCTGAGTTGGCGATTCCCCTTATGCAGCTGCGCGTAATATCTGCACGTAACAACGTTGTCGTGTGTTGTTGTTGTGTGTGTTGTTGTTGTTTGTGTTGTTGTTGTAGTTGTTCTTGTGTATGGCGGTGTGTGGATGTTAATTAGTTGTGGTAAATGATGTGTGAGATGTAAATTTGATATTGATGTATTATACACATAAACATTCCGGAATAAATGCTATAAACGATGATGAAAACCGCGTCAAAATCCGTTGCGCAGTTTAGAAGAACAACGCGGTCACTCACAGATACGAAAAGCGACTTAAATTATTTACAATATGTGTTGTGACGTATTGCGTTCAATGTTCACACCTACTTAGTAATAACTATATATAGGTCATTAAGATATATTGTATAGGCATTTCTTCAAACAAAACTAGTAGCTCAATACACTTGTAGTACAACACACGTCTTTTCTTATTAAAATCCTATACAAAGCAAAGTGAACCTTATCCCAAGCAACAATATGTATGTATAAGATAACGCGATTCACGTGCGCGCGTCATGAGACTCTTACGTCATTGGAATAAGTTATACATTGGAATGATTGATGACAAGGATGTTGTGGTTCCAGGTGACCTTCCAATCGGACTTATTGATCACTCAAATGCATTCCAGCGAGGGCGAGATTGTTGACCTCAAGTACAACTTCTACCCCTCCTCCAATGTGGAACAGTGGCTGCTTTTGCTTGAAGACACCATGAGGCATTCAAGTAAGCATCTACAGTACCCAGACGAAAATAGAACACATCGAGAAAGAATCTCATCATTTGTCTTTTCTCAACTTTATAAGCGAAGGGCTTCCCGTCGAACAGTATGCAGTTGAATGTCAGATTTTACGTGGAGCATAAACAGTTAAAATAGATAGACACACACTGGCTATCAACGTAGGACTTACACATCTATATCTATACAAATAATAAAATAGTTACAAAGCTCGAAGTCAAAACAGTACACTGAATATTTAAAAAAAGTTATTGCTACGAGGTGTAGGAACAAGTGTGATGCCGAAAATATAGTTTTTAGATTTTTTGTCCGTTTCTCTGAATGTATGTTTCGAATTGGCGCAAAAACGGCTGAACGGATTTGGATGAAATCTGGCACACAGATAGTTTATAACTAGGATTAACGCATAGGGTACTTTTAATCCCGGGAGTACGTTCTTGTGGGATATTTTCCGACTTCCACGCGGGTGATGCCTCCCGCAAAACCCAGTAGTTAATAAAGATGTCAAACTTTCGGCCTCCTGACTTCCTGAAACGATGTAAAGACGAAAATGAAAATACATTTATTTGCGGTAAACATGACGCAAAGAAAAAACACACAAATACAAAAAAGAACGAGTTGGGGGAAAATATGCGTCAAATTAACGCAAAACGGCAATCGCTCAGCATAATGCTACGACCCTATGCGAGACAGAGCCCCAGCGCTGGTTTTCAGCGATAGCCGGCACTGACGTGATGAAGTTAACCAGTGCAGCATACGAAAAAAAAGAACAAAATAAAAAAATAGAAATAAAATAAATACACTATACTTAGTTCAAAATGTATATAAACATAATATTTATAAACTGGTAACATTCCGGGCAACGACTCATGCGCCGCCGGGCTTTAATAATCTGCCGTCTGATGTCGAAACATCTACGAATGACAGCCGGGACCAACAGCTTAACGTGCTTTCCGAGGCACGGAGCAGTCTCGTCATGAGAGACGTCTACGTTATAGTACATTTTGATGTAAGTGTGAAAAGTTTGTCATTGCACTCTAGGCGGGTTCGCAGGCGTAATGGCCAAATTCTCGCAAGCATCTAACGAGTTTTTTTCTATTATCAATCGGCTAAGCTGATTCTTTTTTTAAATAACCGACAGAAATTTAAACTGTACCTGGAATCGTATACGGAATTCATGGTAACAGTTTAATTGTCAGTGACCCTTACACCCTGTAAGTGTTTTGTTATCTGTGGCGTACTTTCCAGCACTAGAGCGGGCAAGCAAAGTAAAAGACCCGCGTGTTGAATACACTGCATTGTGAACCTAAAAACAGTGTAATAAGAGCTAGTTTTAGAGCAAGCGTTCAAAAAAACCAGACAAGTGCGAGTTGAACTCGCGTGGAGAGGGTGCCCTACGATGTAAATGTTATCAACTATCCCAAGAACAAACTATAAAATTATAATTTACCATTTACTGTAATCTTTCTTAAATAACTTTATATCTATTTATTTTATAATTATTTAAAAAAATTGGGACCCTAACAACAAGCCTTTTCATTTGATATGTCACACGGTACAATTCACAAAACTTTCTTTTCTCAAATTTGCACCTCAAATGTGGCCATATTCAAAATTCATTTATTTACGTTACACGTACATGTTTGGGTCACAGAAATTAATATGTGTACCAAATTTCAACTACCTAAATCGGTCCTGTAGATTCGGAGCAAATTGGCTGTGACAGACGGACAGACAGACAGGCACACGAGTGATCTTATAAGGGTTCCGCTTTTTCGTTCAGACGTGCGGATCCCTAAAAATGTTTGTTTTCACTGACTTTTATAATAAACTCTCTCAAAATCTGTTACTCGCTGTGCATAGTGTTGCTCTTTTCCCCAGTTCGGCTGACTCTGATCGAAGGCCTCAAACAGTTGTGGGAGATTCCTCGCGCGGAATGGGTGCTGAACTGGCCCGGACAGGTCGTGATCGCGGGGTCTCAGACCGCGTGGACCGCTGGCGTCGAGAACGCTATCGAAGAGTACCGCATGGAGAACTTCTTTGACGAGAACTTGAAGCAGGTGATCAATGAAATTGAAATGAAATATCACGTTATAAAATTCAAAGACAAGAAAGTAGTACGTATCGTATTGTAGTGTAAAAGGGATGGATATACAATTTCCTTTCATTGTTCGTTCATTCATTTTTGGTCGGGTTACATATTAGGGCATACAGCCAGTTCCAGAAACGAACTTTAACTTTTAAAACTGTAATTAAATAGTAATCTTCCATTAACTTGTTGCAGAAAGCAACATTAGACTCGATTTTAATGTTTTTTGAAAGTGACAAACGGGGCAATCTGTCACATTTTTTGTTGCACAAAGCGCTATTAGCGCTTAAAAGACCTTTAAATTGACATTTCGGGCGTTAAATATTAATGGGTCAACAAACGTCCATTAGCCCAACATTTATAATGCAGTTCGTGGTTACTTTATTGTGTTGGTAAAAAGTAAAGTTTGTCATATCAGCACCTTTTTTTTGTTTTTGTTTGGGAAATCATCAAATGACGTCTCCCGCTCTGGGTTGAGCGGAAGGGCGTGTCAGACTCAAAGTCAAAGTCAAAGTTTTTTATTAATGCGATTTTTGGTGATATAACAGGATCTTATAAAAAATTTATAGTAGCTCAAAAATCTACCCTATTAAGGCATGCATTGTTAAATTACAATATTAGAAATTAAGTTAAACATTACATTAACCATAATGAAAAAAAATCATATCTATAGAACTTAAAATAAAAGATATAATTAAATATTACATTAAAACATAAATTCATAAAATGGTCAGTCACATGAAATTTTGTCAACTAGGAATTCGTCAATGGTATAGTAGCATTTGTCTATTAAAAATTTATTTAGTTTACGTTTAAATTGTGTCAAGTGTAAATCTTTTATGTCATTTGGTAGCTTATTAAAAATTTTTGGAGCCATGCAAAGTATGCTCTTGTGCATAAGGGCGGTTTTTGAACGTCTTAGGACTAATTCGTGTCGATATTTTGGTCTTATGGATCGATAGCTTTGTTCTGAACCTTTTTTAAACAAATCATCGTTTTTCTTTACGAACAAAGCGGTCTCGTATATGTAAAGACAAGGTAACGTTAGTAGTTTTAAGGAAATAAAATGCGGTTTGCAACTTTCTGTTGATTTAAGATTGCATATGGACCTAATGCACCTCTTTTGCGCTTTAAAAATTTCAAGTTTTTCACAGGAATTTGCCCAGAAAATGACTCCGTAACGTAATATGGAATCTACGTAACCATAATACGCGGTTATGACAGCCGCCTGATTTACTTTTTTGCTGAGTTTATAAAGAGCAAAGGCAAACCTGGTCAATTTTGTAATTAGGATCGATGCATGTTCTTTCCACGTCAGTTTAGAGTCTATTGTCAATCCTAAAAATTTTATATGTCCTACTTCTTCAATTATATTATTATTAACAGATAGATTGATGTCAGGAGTGGTAATTCTTTGTCGAAACAGCATGATTTTAGTTTTATTTAAATTAAGAATTAAATTATTTTGTTCAAGCCAAGCAATAGACTGTTGTAGTGCATTTTTTATGTTACTTTCATAGTTTCTATTTAAATCATCATGCCTAATAATTAAAGTGCTGTCATCGGCAAAAAGAACCATAGGAAAAGTGACGTGTTTTGGAAAGTCATTTATATACACTAAAAACAATGGTGGGCCCAATACGCTGCCTTGTGGCACGCCAAATGTGACTTTACGTTTTGCTGAAATGTATTTGTATTCTTTTTTATCTTTTTTGCAAATTCGTCTAACTTCCGTACACTGTGTTCTATTGTCAAGGTAGGATTCTATAAGAGAAAGTGCGTTTCCCCTTATTCCGTAAGCACTTAGTTTTCCTAACAAAATATTATGATCGACTAGATCAAAGGCTTTCGTCATGTCCATAAATATAGCGCTAGTGGGAATTCTTTGATCGATATCTGGCATTATAATATTAAGGAAATCATATATGGCCAAGTTTATGGATTTGTTTTTTCTAAAACCTTTCTGCTCCTTTACTAAGATGTTGTGTTTGGTGAAGAAGGAATACATACAGTTATAAATAATTTTCTCAAATATTTTTGATATTACCGGTATAAGCGCAATTGGTCGGTAGTTATTAATGTCAATCTTATCACCTTTCTTAAATAGAGGCTTAATTATCGTGGGCTTTAATCTATCAGGATAGATTCCAGAGCAAATACTTAAATTAATTATGTGAAAAATGGGACCTGATATCACTTGGGAAACGAATTTTAATACTTTTGTTGAGATGTCATCATAACCTACGCTAACTTTATTTTTCAGATCTTGTATTATCCGATACACTCATTAGGCGTAGTCGGAGCCAAGAATATTGAACTGTTGCATATATTTGGACTCTTACAATTAACAGATTTTGAGGCTTTTGAAAGTAATTCTGCTTGCTCTACGAAGTGATTGTTAAATGCGTTCGCTATATCATTGGGGTTTGTTAATGTAGTACCATTACTACGTATTTCTGTTATATATTCACGTGGAGGACAATATCTGTTTTCATTTATAATTTTCCATGTGTCCTTCGATTTATTAGTTGATGTCATTATCTTGTGATTATTTTTTGCCTTTTGTGTCAATCTTATTATTTTCTTAAGTCTTTGTGAATAATTTTTAAGTTTTGTCAGGTTATTACTATTTGGTTTTGCTCTTAAATGCCAAAGAAGTTGTCGTTTATTTTTGCTACAACGTTTGATACCGGGTGTCAACCAATTCGGATTCCTTTTTGACCTAATCTTTTTATTAACTAAGGGGAAACATAAATTATAAAACAGCTGGAATATTTCCATAAACTTATCGTACGCTACATTTGGATCAACGGCTTGATAAACATCGCAAAAAGATAGAGAATTTAAGCATGTTCTGAATTTAATCAAGTTATTGTGACTGTAGTCACGCGTTGTAATATTCCAACTATTTATTATACAAGTTTTCTTAACAGGAATCTTTAAAATTTGGGCTGTGTGATCTGACATGTTAAAATCCATTATTTTATGATTGCATTTTCGTGGAAAATTGTGCGCAAAATTATCTATGCATGTCTTGCTTTGTAATCTGGTAGGCTCATCAATTTGTAATTTTAAGTTATAGCTTAATAAGTAATTACTAAATTCCTGAGAAGTTCTATCTCTTTTTTTTAAAGTATTAATGTTAAAGTCACCACATAGTATAACATTTTTGCGCGCTTTGTAACATATTTTTGGTAGAAGAATGTTTAATTTCGAATAAAACGTGTCAAGGTAATTCGATTTAGGTATCCTATAAATACATACAATAATAACGTTATGCTGTGTTAATTCGATTGCACAGCATTCGAAAATTCCCTGCACTGAAAGTTTCTTGATTTCGTTAAGCTCTGTATATTGGTGGTCATTTTTAACTAATATGCATGCTCCTCCTCTTTTTGTGTCCCTGGAGTAACAAGCTGCTAATCTATAGTTAGGTATGGTGAGGAAACCTTCATATCCAATTTCCATGAAGTGTTCGGTTACACAAATAATGTCTATGTCGTTTTTAAGTTCATGTAGGTGCAATAGTAATTGGTCTGATTTATTAATCAATCCTGCGATATTTTGATGCATTATTGTCAGATAGTTATAGAAAAAAATGGTTTGATGTTTCTTCCGATGTGTCCTTCATGTCAGTGTCTCTATTAATCATTTGGATTTCACTAATAATTCTTTTGAGATTCATAAATATATTTTTCATACCTGCATCGTTCAGGAGTCCTTGACTACCCGAAAACATTGAGTAATCGTATGATAAGTCAGCGTTTGAGTCTAATAAATAGGCGTATTCATACGCTGTGTTATGCAGGTACAATAAACTATTAAACATTTCAATCCTTGAGTTATATAGTGTTGTGTATTTGCCACATATTCTGAAGATCGGGAGGCATATAATAATATTTGTGTGACTTAGTTTGTCAATGGTATCTTTAATATGGTAGATTAAATCATAATAGTTCTTAGTAGTTATGAAATCTTTTTCTCCAATTAATAAGACGCAGTAGTCAGTTTTATTATAATTACTAAGTTTGTTATCTATGCCAACTAGAAGTTCTTCTATGCCACCATTTGGATAAGAGTAATGGCAGAAGTCGTGACATGTTCCCAAACTATCTTCTATAATGTCACATAGTCTATTTCTATTGTTAGCACTTATTATACAAAGTTTGGTTTTAGTTTGTTGGGTTGAATATCGCTTATCCATTAATTTATCACGCTTAATACCAGGGTCGCCACATTGAGTTGATTTATCTGCTGTCTGGAGTGTAGGTTTAGGTACTGTCGGTGTCAATTTGTCGGTCAGTTTGGGTGTGGTTTTTGGAGTCGTTGGTGTTGTTTTGGCAGTCATTTGGGATGTAAGGTTCTCATTATTCTTCTTTGTTTTGGGAGTAACGCTGCGGTCTATTATAGGAACTTTCTTAGAAGTGTTCTTCTTAGGTGAATTTACTATGTCAGTCGTAAATTTTTTATAAATATTTTGTTTTTTTGTCAAATTTTCAATTGTCTTTTTGAGATTTGTGTTGTCAATATTTAGGTTTTCTACTTCCTTATGTGCAGCGTCTAGCTGTGTAGTCAATTCTTTTATTTTGTTGTTAAGTCCGACAATTTTTTCACAGTCTTCGTCGCCAGATATGTTTGGCAGACTGTTGCTAGTGGTGCCATCTAGTTCGCTATCTGTTATGTTAGAGGAATTAGAATCTTCACTTTTTGTGTTTGAGCCTCTTCGATTGCGCCGTTGCGTGATATTTCCGAAGAAGTTCATTATAATTTCAATTTGAAATATTTACATACATACAAAAAGATTCTCAGTTTGCGGGGTCCGAACCAGCGCTCTGAGGTTTGCCAATCCTAACTTAAAGTAGTATGGTAATTTGAGCGTTAATTTTAGTAACAAAATTTGCTGTTGCTTGCTGGTCCTAATTTCAAATAATCAAGCTGTCACTAAGAATGATTCGTTTTTTTTTTTTTATTCGCACACCACCAAGTTCTGTTTTAATTTTTCACATAAGTTTTTGTTTGTTTATATACACTGTTCACTTAGTATAAATAGTTTTTACGTCAATAAAATTAGTTTGCGAGTGTGTTGCACAATGTTTTGAATGTCTTAGTCACTTTTGTCACTTCACATATTTTCTCTTACTGACTAAAACCCACCCGTGTTCCTTCAGTTGCCTGTGCGCCAGGGCCACGGTAGCTCTTTCGAACAATCCGCAGCCCCGGCAGGCATCGGTCCTATCAGACCCCGTCAATTGTGCTGACATCTTTTTGAGGCGCGCGTGGAACACAACGCGCCGTCGACCCGGGCCTGGTCTTTACCGGACGGCGAGCTGCCCATTGCTCGCCGTCCGCAAGCCCACGCCTACGGTGGCCGGGAGTCGGCAATCGACTCCCGACGCCCAGGGTGTCTCCTCCTGCGGCGACTAGGGGCGCGAGGGCGCAGTGATTGCCTCTCCCTCTCGCGCTCGTCATATCAGCACCTGTCCTTATTCGAATGCCAGAGAGGGAAGAATTCAGAAAGGTTGCTGAAGATTCTTATGAAATTGCAGGATTTCCACGTGTAGTGGGAGTCCTAGATTGCACACACGTCAAAATTATAAGCAGAGACGGCTTCCCTCCATTTCTTCCGCTGTATAGTTAGCCCCACGTTATCTTTTTCGACATGGTGTCTATGCCATTATAGTGAGAAACCTTTGCCGGAAAACAATATTTTATACATCTAATTTTTAATCTCTTGTTTCGTGTTTTTAACACAACAATAATTATAGATCACAGTAAAAACAACGCAAACAAAATAACTCGGAGTACTTTGAATACGACAAACTCACAACATATCAAACTTATCTAATGTCAAAATTGTCAAAAGTTGTTTTTTTTCATAGTGTCGCTAGATCACCAAACCGATCGCGAAACCTTCACTCATATTCATTCTTTTCACGCAGTACTTCTAGCAACATTGTTTAAAGACGACTTTAGGTAATGGAACATTAACTTAAGCTAAAGTTGTTTTGTGCAACAGTATTAAATTAATTAAATCATTAGCGTTAATGATCCATTACGTAATAGGGCAGTAATGTTTGTCTTTGTGCAACTGGTGATAGACATTGCAATTCTATTTTATGTTTCGTCGACTGAACTGCTCTGTTCTGAACTCTAAAAAAGAACCACAAATATCAGGTTTACTAATCCAGTGTTACTTTTTAGTAGCGCAACGCGTACTAGTAGTTGGGTTAAATGAATAAATGTACTGTTTGTAAACTTCGAGTTAACTCTTATTAGGCGTTGCGCCACTAAAAAGTAATACCACCACCACCTACTATCACTGTTTTTGAGTTTGTGGGATTCTCAATGTTCGGCTGAGTACCGAAAGTTGAAAATCCAGTGCGCGATCAAAAATTGTCGCGGTAACACTCGGTCGCTCGGCAGCTGGATAGCCTGCGCGCGCTGGTGAAGGGCGACCTGACGTACTTCCAGCGCGAGGTACTGTGCGCGCTTATCGTGGTGGAGGTGCACGCTCGTGACGTTACACGCACGCTCGTCGAAGAGAACGTGCGCAACATGTCCGACTTCCAGTGGATTTGTCAGCTGCGGTCAGTCAAGTCAAAATCAAATCGTATATTTCAATAGGGTATTTGACTACTATCAAAAATGTAAAAGAATTGATACTAATTTTAAAGATGTTACTGAACAAGACGATTTGCGACAAAATCTATAAAATCAGTGGAAAAATGGAGAAGTGGCACGCTTTTGAAATTATTCTTCTTATTACGCAAAACGCTCAGTGTACTGAATGGCGCGAAGTTACTATGGCGTTCCTGTGCTGTGACGTCAGCAGGCTTAGCATGACGCTTTCTATTTCTTGGAAGAATAGACATAGCTATTTCTATTCAAAGTGACATTTCGTTTCTCCATTTTCGACATCGTACCGTAAAAATCCTTCTACAATCCATAATTTTGTCTTTCATTTCTACCGATCGTTGTCTAGGTCCTTTTTTATGTAGACTACTTCAGAAGAAAGTTTTCTATCCCAAACTGTCAAAATCACAGTGACAACTGAAATTTGTCGAGGGTAGTGAAGACAATTTGATCTTGTAATCGCCGTGCTAAAGACAGTAGGTCGAAAACTTTTTACTCGACGGCCACAAAGTATAAAAATAGAATGGAAAAACGGAATTTTTTACTTTTTGTATGGAAAATGTGAAAAATTATTACCTTCACGTTGAGTTTTAGGGGTTTGAAAGTTGTATATAGGTGATCGAAGTTTTCATTATTTTTGCGATAGGACACCATTTTCGAGATATAAGCAAAATAAAAGGAAAACGTGAATAAACTGCTGAATTTCGTAAAAAAGTGCAGTTGACTCTTTCTACTTTGCCGCCGTCGTACTGTCTTCACGGGACGTCATTTTTGTCTATTCTTCCGTCGATAAAACGGTGCTCGTGCTAAGCCTGTAAATCACAGCAGTGCTGTCTCTGTCTAGCAAAGACTTTAAAACGCATACAACTGCGGCATTTTTTGAGATATATAAAGTTTTTTTAATACTTTGGCTTTATTTTCTTCTAGGCTTCTAAAAAAGTAAGAAAAAAAAATCTTCTCAAGTAGGTACCCTTTAGAACATTAAAAGGCAGAGAACGACACAAATTATAAGAAAATAGAAGAATTGATTATAGTTGCCCTTTCCAAAATGTAATTTCATATGGAGAAAAATGGGCAAGAAACTCCATAGTTCTGTACTCTTAAAAAAATGGCTTTACAATAGTTAGATACGTGAAAACGGTGCAGCTTGAATAAAATTACTTTGCTACAATAAGTAGTTATAAAGTACTTGCAAATTTTCCAATAACAGATGAATTACTTAGTCGATAGATACATGGGACTCGCAGACCTATTGTGGTCTCTGGGCAGTGTAGCAGAATGACGTAATTCTTATCAAAAGTATTTTTCCAAACAATAAGAATAGTGTTAATTTAGAAGAAAAAAATATTGGTAAAAGACAATATAGGCCTTTAAAAGGCGGAGAATGAATGTGTATGCCGCGTTGTTATTACGCACGAACTTAAGTTCAGAACCATATGCGACAAACGACCACGGCTAAGATGATTCTGTTCGTAATAAAAATATAATATTCGTTTTTTACTTGTAATATTTCTTTTCAAAACTAGCATCAACCAAGGAACAAATTGCAGGTACTATCAGGCAGTGAAGCCGATGTGCCCACTAAGTCCTGACGAGACGCCGGAGATCTACCAAGACGAGACCACACTGGACACAAGCAGATACTACCGCCAGTTCAGCCTAAACACGTGCGATGTGAAGGCTCTGAACTCCGTCTTCACGTACCAGAATGAATATCTGGGAAACAGGTGTGTCAAGCTAAGCGCACATTGTACCATTGGGCCGCAGTGCATCGCATTTCAATACGAAACAGCGCGGTGTGGCCCACCTGTAGTGTGCGATGGCTCATACAAAAATGTACGAAAGTGATGTACGAGGATTTTTCAATGCGATGCAGCCCCCCTAGTCTGTATGTCATTTTGCAAGTCAAAACAGACTCATTGCATAGCGACGAAAAGCATCATCGACTGATGAGTAAAATGAATTAAATGTCTTCTATATTTAAATTTTCGCATGTACCACGGCACGGACTGTTGTTCGCTTTCATTTTACAGCATCATTTTAGATTCCCAGATGGCCTAGACCAGAGGTTCCCAAACTCTTTTGTTTCATAGACCACTTTAAAAAATTTGCTGGATCCGGTGGACCACCTGCAGCTATATTACTACCTATTTCTAAATCTCGAAAAAAAAAAGTGAAGATTAGATCTATCTATGGAAACTTGCGTTGTATAATATTTGTTTTTTTGTGACTTATATCAATATAATGGGTCGTTGTGTAGCCTTTGGATGCAAAAAAATAGGCGTTGTCAAATTTCCAAGTAATTTGTACATGAAGAGAAAGTGGGATAGGGCACTGAAATTAAAAAATAACGTGACGCTATTAACATCACGAAACATTCCCTCCTCTGGCAATTCCATCTGGGATTCAGGACTGTTACACACACTGTCGAAGTTGAAATTCTGTCGTAAGCTTCAACCTGTGAAGAAAAAAGTGGTTACTTTTCTAATATCTTTCTATAGTAAGTAATTTCTATAGTAAGCGGGGGTGCATGAAAATTAATTTGGCTTCGATAGTAAAGAACTAAAATGTTGGCTTGACTTCTATCAATATAGGATAATATTATAAGAAGCTCAGCGACTGTTACCCACTCATGCGCCGGTCGACGCGTGACCCGTGCAGTTGGATGTAGTCAAATTTCGATTGGCCAACTTTGCTTTTTTGACATCCACTCACAGCACAATCAAATAAAATTTAATTAAAAATTTGTTTAGTCGACTTTATTATCAAATAATTAACCCTATCAAGCAATCAATGAGGTTGTTTTTCGGAAGCTTCGCCGAAAGATGGCGCTGTGTGTTTGTTACCTATCAAAATTTGTTGATAAAAACGTTTACATTGTGTGGATGATTTTTTTTAAGTATTTGCGTGTTTTTGTCGTCAATTTGTGTTGCTTACATTTGCTTTACAATGTCACTTTGCTTTACAGAAGTCAAGCCAACATTTTAGTTCTTTACTATCGAAGCCAAATTAATTTTCATGCACCCCCGCTTACTATAGAAATTACTTACTATAGAAAGATATTAGAAAAGTAACCACTTTTTTCTTCACAGGTTGAAGCTTACGACATAATTTCAACTTCGACAGTGTGTGTAACAGTGCTGAATCCCAGATGGAATTGCCAGAGGAGGCAATCTTTCGTGATGTTAATAGCGTCACTTATTTATTAATTTCAGTGCCCTTTCCTACTCTCTCTTCATGTGCAAATTACTTGGGAATTTGACAACGCCAAATTTTTTTGCATCCAAAGGCTACACAACGACCCATTATATTGATATAAGTCACAAAAAAAAACAAATATTGTTTAATTTCTTAGGAGTTTGACAGTTCGTTTGTAACAAACACTTAGCGCCATCTACGCGGAACTAATTGACAGTTTTCTTCCCCATCGATGTCAATAAGCTCGCCCTTTATAATATGGAATTTAAACATATTTGCAAAATGTACGCGTATACGATACACCTCTTCCTAAGACTGGGAAATGCAGGCGTGACGTTCTGTTTATGGTATTTTTCTGTATTTACAATTCCAGCGGCCGTCTGGTGATAACACCACTGACGGATCGCTGCTACCTGACTCTCATGTGCGCGATGCATCTCAAGTTCGGTGGAGCCCCCGCCGGGCCCGCCGGTACCGGCAAGACTGAGACAACCAAGGTAAACAATAAAGTACTGTTCACACCATCTGCTCGGTAATGTCAAACTAAATGTCATGCAAGCCTAACCTACAGTAAGTCAAAATAACTCTGGTCTAGCCGGGCAATAATATTATACTAAATTTTATTATAACCAGCTGATCAATAATGTGATTTGAATTTGGAATCTTAACAAAAAATTCGCATGTAAACTTTTACACAAAAAAATTCAATAGATTTTTATTTCCTCGTAGAAGGTGTGAAAAGTAGAGTATTCTCCTCGGAGATAAAGGTGCCTTGATCTTGGGCGAGCTTGAATGTCCCTCGCTTCGCTCAGGAGGTAACGCTGAACTCGCTCGCTGCGCTCGGGAGCACTAGAATCCTTCGTTGCGTTCGGGATTCAATATAGCGCCCGGGACATTTGACTGCTTTATCACCTTAGTGAATAATCTACTATTATACTGCTTAAAGTTACAAACAAATTGTCGACAACACACTCATAAACATTTGCCCTCTTATTACTAAACGAGATATAACTTCAGCCCGAGCCCAAACCTTTAAGCCAGTTTTTAAATTTCGAACTTAATTCAGACTTAAGTAAAGTTTTTAATACAAACCTAACAACTTGGTACCGGACTAAGTTGTCAATTTTGTAAAAAGAACTGTATTTTGATTAATGTTAGGTTTTTATTTAATCAAACTGCATCTCAGATCCTATGGAAAGTGTATTCTTTGACAGAATTAACGCAATATTATGTTGACAGTGTACAGTCACGAGCACTAATATGTCAACACTTGGCAACTTTCAATAGCGATTTTTTTGTGAAATAACGAATGTTTCGTTGAAATACGACATATTACATAAAGCTATAGGTTCGAAAATACTATATTCGTAACAACATAAAATTTCATTAAAAAATTAAGGAGAAAAACGCCTTTGAATTTAGTCAAGTGTATACATATTTATGCTCGTGACTGTACAGGTTACACCTGGAGTTGTTTAATATGCCGACTACTTAGAAACAGGAACGAATTTCCGTTTGTTGAAGTGTTTTAGCCATAGATTTAGTATAAGCTACTAGCGTTAGATTGGCAATGCAAAAGAGAAACAGCATATTCTAGCGTACGTTAGAGTGAGATAGATAGACGAGACCATTCACGTACACGCTATCGGCCTGTATCGGCCGACGTCAGTTGTGAACGAAATAAATCCCGCTGAACAAAATCTCAGGTTTTAAAGTGTTTATTAGCCGATTAATAAATTCAATTCAATTCAATTTATTTATATCGGAAAAAATAAACATCCATATTGTATTAGTATAAAATAAATTTAGAAAAATATGTTAGTAGCATTAAAATCACAAAAAATAAATAATTACAATCAAAACCAGAAATTAAATTACAATCAAAATCAAATTTCCAAACAAAATTTAAATTACAATAATAATCAATCAGAATTATAATAATAATCAAAATTATAATAATAATCAAAAATAAAATTAAAGTCAATATTACGTTAGAATTAAATAAAAAATAAATTACAAACAAAACAAATTAAATCAATATCAAATCAAATTAAAATTAAATCAAAATTATGTCAAATCAAATTAAAATTAAACTAAACATGACCGTAACTTAACTTCTGTACCAAAGTTCAATTTAAATATCTTTCTTCAGCACCAGGCCCGCAGCTATGTCTACTGGACCAGTGCATCAGAAAAGCGCAGTCTGGCCTCTCCACAATAACCTTCAGGATGCTATTGGAGCTTCCCCGTATCCTACGCATTAGGGACGCCGTTCTTTTGAACATGATAGCCTCAAAACTATCAATGCCTGCTTCGGCAAACATGCCCGACGCACTACAGAACCGTGGAAGCCCCAGCAACACCCGAAAAGCATTATTGTACTGAACGCGGAGGGCGTTGTAGGCTCTCTGCGTATACCTGACCCACAGGCTGCAGGTGTAAGACGTCTGGCAGTATGCCTTAAACAGCGTAATTTTCACGTCTTTAGTACACCTAGCAAACCTGCGGGCCAGCATATTACATCGAACCGACAACGCCCTTCGCTCACTCTCAATGTCCTCGTCATCAAAAAGGTTCTCAGTCAAAAAGTGCCCACGGTATTTAAAACGAGACACTCTCTTAAGTGCCACCCCATACAAATAAACAGGAGGAACTGTCGTCAGCTTTCTAGAACGCGCACGAAACACCATAACATTAACATTATACAGAAGACCGTGAGCCATGGCGTAACGTTCACACACTCCAAGTAACTGTCTGAGCGCATCAATCGAGGGACTCAGCAGCACCATGTCATCAGCATAGCTTATACTATTGATAGTCTTACCATCAATAGAGCATCCGACACCAGTGCTACCCAGCTCCTCAACCAGCTGATTGATGTATAAACTGAAGAGCGCCGGGGAAGTTAAACCTCCCTGCCTCACACCACACTCCAGTCCATACTCACCAGACAATGCACCCGACCATCTGACCTGTTTTACCTGGTGGTCATACCAGTACTCGAGGAGGTTAACTAGCACATGAGGTACTAATAAAGGTTACGTTTGCAGTACTTGGATGTCACTCATCGTAGAAAGAGAACCCACGGAATACATTTCACAACTGGAATGTTTAACTGCCTAAATGCGATGTTTTAGAACTGCTAAGATTTTTTTTTAAACAAATGTTTGCGGGAAATGTATGAATTTTATCACATTTATGCTTTGAATGCTTAGAAATTATATTTAAAATAACACCAAATACGTGAATTCCTGCTTTTTCTAACGTCTTTTTTTGCGGACCTAGAGATTGACACACTACGTCGCCTCTATCGTTATTATGATGTTAATATATATTTTTTAAATTAATTTAATGGCTTCGCACGACTAATGCATTCGTGCTAAATATTGCAATGAAAATTATATGCAAGCCGTGCGTGACCGTACTTTACGGTTAAACCAAAGAAGGTTCATGTGTACATAGAGGACGTAGGTGGATTCTTTTACTATTCTCAAGATGTGTATGAGGTAGATATACAGTTTGAACGAGTTTTCCGAAAATATATAGAAGGGAAAAATGGAAGTAAATATGTTTAAAAACAAAAATAATATGTTTCGATAAATGGTAAACAAAAAACCGTTGCGTCCTGTAAATACTTTTTAACATGCTTGTTCAACCTTGAATACCTAAAAAAAAAACTATTAATCGAAAATTATTTTATTATTAGAATAAAAATTGAAGCAAAATTGCAAAATACTTCCAAGGAAAGCTTACGACATATTTACAATAAATTAGTTCTCTTTGGAGGAAATTAAAAATTCAACACCTTTTTGTTTGTAGTTTTATTATTGTTCCTTTAAAAATTAAGATACGAGTAGTTATTCACTTTATCCATGCAGACACTGCAATCTATATCGATAATCGAAGTTGAGGCGGCTTTTTTTTTTTTTTTTTTTTTGGGTGGGAAATCATCAAATGACGTCTCCCGCTCTGGGCGGAGCGGAAGGGCGTGTCAGACTCTTACTGACTAAAACCCACCCGTGTTCCTTCAGTTGCCTGTGCGCCAGGGCCACGGTAACTCTTTCGAACAATCCGCGACCCCGGCAGGCATCGGTCCTATCGGACCCCGTCAATGGTGCTGACATCTCTTTGAGGCGCGCGTGGAACACGACGCGCCGTCGACCCGGGCCTGGTCCTTACCGGACGGTGAGCTGCCCATTGCTCGCCGTCCGCAAGCCCGCGCCTACGGTGGCCGGGAGTCGGCAATCGACTCCCGACGCCCAGGGTGTCTCCTCCTCCTGCGGCGGCTAGGGGCGCGAGGGCGTAGAGATTACCTCTCACTCTCGCGCTCCGCCTCCTCCTTCGCGAGCATTACTGCTTCGCAGAAGGAGGTGACGGCTTCCCATTCCCTCTCGCTCCGTACCATGGCCTGAACCAGGGCCGGACGCGAGAGGTCGCCGCCACGAGGACACGGCGGTGCTCCGCCCAAGCCGGGCAGACCTCCACCGTATGCTCCACCGTGTCCTCCGGTCGATCCACGCAATGATAACACCCGGGCGTTTCCTCCCGCCTTATACGAAACAGGAACCTCCCGAAACAGCCATGTCCGGTGAGGACCTGCGTCAGGCGGAAGGTGAGGACGCCGTGGCGCCTCTCAAGCCACTCCTCAAAGAGGGGTCTTACCGCCGCAATTGTGGCGTGCCCTGCGCTGGGTTACAACAGTCGCACTCTCCATGCCGCCATGAGATCCCGCCATGAGATCCCGCCGGAGCTCTGTCCGCTGTGCCGTGATTTCTCGCGGCAGCGGAGTTACGCCCCGGCGTTTCGCCTCCTCGCGCCACTCCCAAACGTGCGCGAGGACCTTTGCCTCCAGATCCCACGGCGGCAATCCGGCAAGGAGGCTCGCCGCCTCGCAGGAGACCGTGCGGTATCCCCGTACCATCCGGATGGCCATGACCCTTTGGGACGCTTTCAACCGGCGGGCTGGCCGGAGCCTTAGCGAAAGCGCCCAAACCGGTGCCCCGTAAAGGGCCATGGACCGCACGACCCCCGCGTAGAGCCTCCGGCAGGAGGCGTTTGGCCCCCCCAGATTGGGCAAGAGCCGCTTCAAAGCAGCCCCGGCCCGCTGCAGTCTGGGAGCCAAACGTCGGAAGTGCTCGACAAAGTTCCACCGGCTGTCGAGGACGAGTCCCAGGTACTTCATCGTCGACTCGACGCCGATGTGAACCCCTCCTACCGTTATTTGGGAACCCGACAGTGGCGCGTTCCGAGGACCATGAAAACACATGGCCTCGGACAAGTTGAGGCGGCTAGAGAGTACAGCACTATTTGTCTCGTACACATGCACTACACAATCACACAAGCACTACACACGCATACATGCACTACACACGTACACATGCACTACACACGTACACTGGTGTAATTTGTTTCTCGCACTAATCACATATAGCCCATCTAACGCTAGTAAGGTGAGTGGGGGCAAGATCGAACGGTTTTTTGATGAGATGAGCAGTGTTGTATTTGAAGTCTTGTAGAACAGTTCATATTAGCTTATGCTAAAAATTTATTTGTATTAAGTAAAGAGTAAAGAGTATATTTTTCTATCATATTGATAACATCCTGTTAAATCTGTTCCAAAGCATTAAAAAAAATTTAATAAAATGTTTTTATCATGAGAATGAAACAGGGGGAAGACGAAAGGGTGATGGGGAAAGATCGAAATAGTTTCTAAAATCGTTCAAATGATTATCAGACGCTGTTGGTCGTCACTAGTCTATAGTTTGAAGTGCGATAAAAACTGAGAACTGCCTGAAGTGTCAAAATAACTTTAGTTAACAAAGATATAATATTTTTGTATTTTTTTATATTTCAATCTTACCCCAACCGGGGGAGATTGACATAGAGGTTCTCAAACTTTCCACTTTAATTTCTTAAGGTTATACTGAAAATAAAACATCTCTATCAATCACATATTATATATTTTTATTTTACTCTATCCTAATACCAAGAT
This sequence comes from Dryobotodes eremita, assembly GCA_917490735.1. Lineage (NCBI taxonomy): Eukaryota > Metazoa > Arthropoda > Insecta > Lepidoptera > Noctuidae > Dryobotodes > Dryobotodes eremita. Next base: position 6,207,232 of record OU823242.1, on the reverse strand, counting down.
ATTACAAAACAGAGAGTTTGAAGAGTAGCAATAGGTATATTGTAATGTTTTGCCGCGCCGTATAATGTCAATTCCTTCCGTTTTACTTACTCTATGGTATTAGCAACATCGTCATGAGTGTAGGAAGTTGCGCGTAGAGGTTTCCGGACGTAGTTACGTGACATGGTGATTCTGAATTGGCAAAATGCATTTATTGAATAGTCATTCGGTAGTCCTAAGTTGGTATTTATAATAATAATATTTGTAAGTACTTCTAGATATAAATGGCCGAATTTGTCTCGCTGACAGTTTATTACTGTGCATCCGTTATATTGGCTGAAACAAAACAATAATTTTATCATAATTAAATATTTCTAAGACAGTATGTAATCACTAATCACACAAAATTACACAACACACATTATACACAAAATTAATTAATTCAAAATTTGCACTACCGATATTCTATATGAACATCATAAAATCATGAAATCGTAAAAGGGTAGGTACCTATTATTTTATTTTGTATACTTATCTTATCACAACAGTTTGAGAACATCTGTCTATTAGTATGACTTTTGAAAACGGGGTAAGGTCGAAACTTTTATATGTTCTTCTTACCCCGTCAAATATTGGTGGGTAAAGATGGAAAATTGAAATAAATTCTAAAATACGAAAAATATCCATATTTGGATGTAATAACACAACTAAGAATTAAAAATAATGAGTAGATATTCCAATAAAACATTCGTACCCACCTCGTAAGTAAAGTTACAGGACACGGGGTAAGATTAAAACACTCGATTAATTTGCGTAAAAGTCAGTGCGCAGACATTTGCATTTTTCACACAACCATTAACTCAAAGCGGCAAACGCTGACTAAGATGTGCGACGTAACAAAATGGCGATCTTAATAATGTTGCCATCACTGCAAAAACTGCATTAAGTCTGGCATTATGGACAACTTTTTGTGTTACCCCGTTTTTCATCTTCCCCCCACTCACCTTATATACAAAATCTATGGTTTTTGCTATACCTACTATTGGGATCAAATGAAACAGTTCATATAATAGGACTGATGACTGTAACACTAGTTTTTGCTCGCGGCTTCGCCCGTGTGGAGGTCATAAATTATCCCACGGTAAGGTACTTTTGAAACAAAGGGTATCCTATGTCCTAACCCTGGTCTACACGTGTGCTAAATTTCATCCAAATCCGTTCAGCCGTGGAAAGGTAACACAGACCGACAGAAAGACTTACTTTCGCATTTATAGAATTAAGTATGGATAATGATAATTAATGTTTCTTTGTCGTTATTAATAAAGAATAAGCGAGAAAAATTTCGTCAGGAAAGGTGTTGTTTTGTTAAAACATTCGAAACCAACAAAAAAAATCATTTCTTCATTATTCTGTACAGGATCTAGCGAAGGCACTGGCGGTACAGTGCGTCGTATTCAACTGTTCTGATCAGCTTGACTTCATGGCTATGGGGAAGTTCTTCAAGGGACTGGCTGCGTAAGTACACAGTATGACAATAAAGGCACAGAAAGCTTTATAAATATTGGGACAAACTGACTATTCAAATTTATTTTAAGAAATAATATGAATCAGCTGTTCTACATAATTTATTTAATTAAACTTAAACTCAGCCTTTATTAATAATGGGTTTATTAATAAAGGCGGAGTAAAGTTGTGCTAAACTTACACCTCATAAAATGTTTGTTTATTGAACGAAAGTACGAATTATGTGTTTATTGGCAGTATAGCAAAAAATACTTCTAAAAACTATAAAAAACAAATTACAATGTATAACGTCAAAAGGGGATCAGCTCACCATAATGTCAGATGACAATACAAGGTGTACCACCTGACGCTGATTTCACTGGTATGCAAAAAAAAAAATTCTTTCCCTCCTTTCTATTTCCTGTGTAACGAATGATAAATTAGATAATTCTGAATAGAAATATAGTATTAAATCTTCCGTATCACATATATTTTTTTTTCAATGGTGGTTTTAAATGAAACTCACATTTTTGCTAAAAAAATATATTATAATTGTTCAAACTGATACAAATGTTGAATAAATGTGTTACAAAACCTACAAATCATTAGATGCTCTCGTTGCTGGTTGTTAATAATTATTTCACTTTGTAGTTTTCTTCCTTTTCATATTTTCTATAGGGGTTTCGCGACGAAGCGACCAACAGAAATCGGCAAGCATCGCTTCTGACCATTTTCCATTATAGCATTTTTCCTTTCCTAAACCTTTCGCCGTGTTCATCTGATATTGCTCCAAGATTAGCGGGAAAAAAGTCCAAATGAGAATCCAAGAAATGAATTTTTAGGGACATATTGCATTTTAGGGCTTTGTATGAAGAAAGAAGTTCAAGGATGATTTCACGGTAGTTCTCTTTTTTTTGTTTCCAGGAAAATTATGACATACTTCGACAAAAGCGGTCCATGCTCTCTTTTCAGCTTCACTCAGTGTACTTTTAAAATTTGAGTTCTTCATGAGCTCTCGTATTTGGGGACCCACAAAGATTCCTGCTTTCAATTTCGCGTCGCTGATTCGAGGAAATTTAGTTTTGAGATATTGAACACCTCCACCGTCCTTGTTCATGGCTTTAACAAAAAATTTCATAAGGCCCACCTTCATATGGAGAGGTGATAGAAATTTTTTATCATTTGAAACTAAAGGTTCTTCTTTTACATTCTTGAATCCAGGGATTAAACTCATTCTTTGTGGCCAATTTTTTACTATGTAATGTTTTTCTCTGGCACGACTGTCCCATTCGCATAAAAAGCAACAAAATTTGGTATATCCTCCTTGCAGTCCAGTTAACATTGCAACAACTTTTAGATCAGCACAAATGTTCCACGTATACTGTGTTTTTTTTTTTTCCAATAACAACTTCATATTTCCATAATTTTCATTCATGTTTGTTGCGTTTGCAAGAGGAATAGAATGATATTTATTGCCGTTATGAAGTACAACAGCTTTCAAACTGATTTTGGACGAATTCATGAAAAGTCGCCATTCCTCCGGATCTTCAGGGAAACCCATTTCTTGTAGAAGTCCTTTAGCATCATTGCAAAATACTAAATCATCCTCTTTGGTGAAATACCCCATAAAATCTTCTTGTCTGTTACAAAAGTATGAGACTCTAGTTTTTTGTCTAACAAATTCCATTGTTTTAACCTTGATCCAAGTAGTTGACCCTTCGATTTTGAGAGTCCTAAATCGCGAACGAGATCATTCAAATCAGATTGCGTAAGAAGATGAGGTTTTGTAGAGTCTGTGGATAAACATGAAGAAGTAGAAGAGATACTCGATTGACTATGTTTAGGATTAGAGACTCCTTCATCACGTCGATCGTCATTCACGATTTCGTTGCTGTTTATACGCACTGGAGGTAAATCATCATTCCTTCGATGAACTGGTTTTTGTGCAGATGGAATGTGTGGGTAGTGAATTTTATCCTTATTTTTTTTCGTATATCCTTTTGTCGTGGTCATGCAGAAATAACAATCGTTTTCATGGTTTTGAGGTTCACGCCAAATCATTGGTTTTGCGAATGGCATGGTCTTATGACTTCCTCCGAGCTAACCTCTTAAAGTTCTTGAGCAACTGTTACAACATGTTTTCGGGAGCCAATTTTTGTCTCTTTCATCAATCGGAAATCCAAAGTATTGCAAATAAGAACTTTTAACTAAAGACAATCTGTTCCGTTGAGATTTTATAGTAAATTCGCCACATAAGTAGCAGAAAATGTCTGGGGAGTTTATACAACTTCTTGGCGTATTGTACCTAAAACAAAGAGAAATTTGCTATTACTTGAGAACAATATTCTAGTTGTGTGATTTTATTTTGCTTTTATAGATGAAAAAATAAACAAGGACAACATATTTTAGCTATACGTATAAATAAAATTCAAAACTTACCAAAAAATTCGGTGTAAACAAGAAACAATCACGATTCAAATTTTTAAAGTATTGAGCGCTATGGTGACACATCGAGATTTGCGTAGGCGTGCACATTCGTGCTAAAACCGCGTTAGCCGATATCTTTCTCTCTCTTTCTATCAGCGCGACCGGTTTTCGTGAGTACTGAGCCGATCTGACTGAATAGAGCAGCGTTAATGCAACGACGTCAGACAAAAAACACGTAATTATGAGAAATTAAAAAAAAAATACTTTCAAAAATGTCTATATGTGATAGAAAAAAATGGAAAACAAACATCGATTTACCATATTAAGCTCTTCATATTTATCATATTTTTATTTAAAGGAGGATTTCTTTGCAGACCAGTGTTTCAGCTGCAACCCACGAGTGCCATAAATGCTAGAATTTTATTACTAATTATTCTATTGTTTAAACTGGTTGTCATTTTTTCCGCGTTTATTAATAAGGTGCTAAGGGTACATAGGCGGACCTCATGCTGATGCCTTAGGCATTATTTACCAGTCGACTGAAGGTGCTGGAGCGATAACATGGCAGGAATAAAAATGCAACAACTGCCGCATCAAAGTTTGTGAAACAGCTGTTTTTCTTTTAGATATTTCCGAATTACTCACATATAAAAGCGAAATTCGGAAATATCGAAAAGGAAAATTGCTGTTTTTTTTACACTGTTATTTGTAGACGTTATCTGCTAACCCGCACTGCGCCCGCGTGGTGGATTATGGCCCACTCACGCTCACAGAGAGGAGGCCTGTGTGCCCAGCAGTGGGGGAACATTATAGGTTGATTAATCTTGAATCTTGATTATGCTTATGCTTATTATTAGACATTATATAAGTAGATATATTTTGGTTCAAGGTCCGGCGCTTGGGCGTGTTTCGACGAGTTCAACCGCATTGACATTGAAGTGCTTTCCGTGGTGGCCCAACAGGTGCCTATTAATTTATTATTCAACAAAGGTTGCGATTGTCTGCTGCTGTTGCGGGTCGCGGGTGCTTCAGGAAGGGGAGGCCTATGTTCAAAAAATTCCTGTGCTATATTTTGCTTCTTAATTTTGGGATCACACAGCAGTTTCATACTGCATTTGTTTTTAACCTAAGGATCAGTAGTATGCTGTTGCGAGATCCCACGACCAAAACCATGTCGCATCGTTTTACGGCCGATATCGTATAAAATCGTTAGTTTAGTTTGGATGATTCTGACCCCGACGCGGTGGGGAATACCAGCCAGAAACGTCGCAGTTTTATGGGGACCAATTTCTGCTATGTCAAAAAAATTGGCAAACAGATTTATCATAATATGTCTGATATTAAAAATGTACATAGGGTTCTTCATTTTATTACGAAAAAGTTTGTTTTCAGACATTTTGCTGAAAACTGTAGCAAGTTCAAATAAACGGTGTGAATTCATGGAGTTTAAAAGTCATAATGGGTGTACCGCAGGGCTCAATATGGGGTCCGTTCCTCTTTTTAGTATATATACAAGCGAACCCGGCAGACGTTGTCCTGCCCGAAAAAGCAACGCCACATTAAATATGACATTTTAAAAATATTAATATTTTTAAATTTTGCGATTCCATAATAACTTCTAATGAATCTACGGTTGAGTCTTAATTTTTTGATATCTTACTGTTTACTATGGTCTCTAGGTCTAAATGATTTAATTTGAAAAAAAAAACAATCATATTGGTTGAATGACGTCTACGTGTAACCCCTAATCTTTTTATTTAATCAACAATTGAAATGTATTTATTGCACGGAAAATCGAGTCTTTCATGAAAATAAAAAATACGAGTAACTTATAATTTTCTATTCTTTCTAGCTAGGCAATAAAAAGTACCGCTCAAAATTATGTAATGTCTTTATCTACGATCAAGCATTTTTATCTACGATATAATCATCCAACTTATAATATGCTTGTCTACATAGTGTGCGTTTAATGCATGTTTTAAACTTCTCATTTAATCGAAGAATATCGAGTGGTATTTTATTATAACATTTTACACAGTACCCCATAAAAGAAGTGTGTACTTTAGACAATCTTAAACGTGGTTGACCTAGTTGGTTGACCTAGTCACTTATTTTTCTAAAAGATATAGATTTTTTCGAATATACATATTTCTATATGTATATTCGAAATATACATGTATGATGGTGTGGATGACCGAAATAAGGATTCTTCACTTCTTCAAAACTTCTGTAATTATTTTAAAAAACTGTTTCACTATCAATCAATTTCATTCATAATTTTTTTTTTCTTATAGCTCGCTCGCCATCTTTTTTCCTCTCCCTCTCACACATACTCTCTCATTCACTCATCGCTGCATTCATACTTATATTTTCTTAAAATTATAAGTGGCGCCAACTGGTGGCGTGAATTTTCATGAAAACCCTCATTTGGAGGGTATGCGACTTAGGCAATTCAGCGTAGTCTCTAGGCTGGCAACGCGTCGTCCATGCTTCTGGCATTGCACATTGCAGATGTTCACAGGCGCCAGTGACCACTTAGAATCAGTGAGGCTTATGTCAGGCTCGGATGTGCGCGAATGTACGAGTATCACATAGACTCTCGACTCATGGTAGCAGTAGAAATCGTGGGGTTTTAGTAGATAGGAGTCCGATATGGGACTTAAAACATAACTGGCGAAATCTGGGTTTACTATAGATACACCTCTGCCCAACCCTTCGGGTAAATAAGCGTGATGTTATGTTACTATTATTAGAATCTTTTTCTGGATAAAGGTGGTGACGATCCAGAAAGCACAGATCGCTAGACTGGATAGGTTCATGTTCGAAGGCGTGGACCTGCCGCTCAAGGCCTCCTGCTCCGTTTTCATCACGATGAACCCAGGATATGCTGGTATGGATGATATTTTTGTGTGAATTTCTATTTTTTTATTGACCGTCACCAAGAGTTTTAAGATACTATAGAGTGTATGTCATGTCATCTAAATTGACACAAAATTGTGAAATACACTGCCATTTATCATTTCTTATATTATTATTATTATGTCATAGCTAAAAGTCAGAAATATTTTAGTTTACATTTGTTCCGGGTTTATTTTAAAAAATGCGCGCAAATTTTAAGCAAGTCCGCTAGGTATCGAATACGGATAATTTTTTTATTTTTTTTTCATTCTGTATTTTATATTGAGCGATAGTAATGCTGACAAGGATTAACTACTGCACAAGAAATATTGAAATTTGATTAGCAACCAGATTGATTTTGTCTGAATAACCAGATTGATTTTGTGTAACCAGATTGTTTTTGCCTAGCAGGCAAAAGCTAGTAAGGAAATTAAAAATAAGACCTTGTTTCTCAGGTCGTACGGAGCTGCCAGACAACCTCAAAGCGTTGTTCCGTCCCATCGCTATGATGGTGCCAGACTACGCGCTCATCGCTGAAATCTCTCTGTTTTCCTTCGGCTTCTCTGAGGCTAAGATCTTGGCTGGCAAGATCACTACCACCTTCAGGCTTAGCTCGGAACAGCTGTCTGCTCAGGTCAGTTGATCATTACATTATTCAGTTTGTGTTCATTTTAGTTCAAGACTGATATTTTAAACCGATGACATTACCGTTGACATGATAAAAAAAATTATGTGAGTAATATGAAAGAGTTATTTGTTTTTTATAGTTCTCAACCTGCGTAGAAACATAAAGATAAACGACAAAAGGTATGCGTTTCGGTAATCTTCGTGCTTCCGATTTAGCACGAACTTCGCACCACAGAATAACCCCCCACAGAGGCAATGTTTCTATGTTTTAAACTACCGAACTCTGTAGTAGAACACCTATAATTGCGCGTTTTATGAAGTTTTCTCTTTGTCAAGTTACCTACTCCGGTCTCAGATCGTCAATTGTCTTAAAACAATGTTTTCTTTAAAGCATATGTACTTTCTTTAGGACCATTACGACTTCGGCATGCGTGCCGTGAAGACCGTGATCACGGTCGCAGGTAACCTGATCCGGCAGATGCCGGACGGCGATGAGCGCCAGATTGTACTGCGATCGCTGAGAGATGTTAATGTGCCCAAATTCCTTGCGAATGACCTGCTGCTGTTTAATGGTAAGTGCGAAGTGTGTGCACACCAATTAAATGAATGACTTCAATTGGGACTTTACTTTACTTTACACTGGCGTGCAAAAAAATCGTCCCACCCCGTGCTTTCAATTTGAGAGACGATATCTCAAAAATCTTAATGAATATAATTTATTAATTTATATTGTGTGAAGGTAGGTAAGGTACAGTCTTTTTGCACATACACTATTTTTGGATAAAAGCTATATTCTAGACAAAATCGACTCAATTCTTTCTGATGTCCTCATCGCTCACTTTTGCTCGGATAATGTGCGTCCCTTTTTTTTGCTAATGAAATAGACAAAAGAATAATATTGTTTATTTCTGTTCGTTTAATGAAAGATTAACTTGATTTTTTAACGGACTTCAAAAAAAAGGAGGTTCTTTATTCGAACCCCCATGTTTGTAAGTTCGTGATTGTTTCATAAACTTATAAATCGGTTTTGATAATTCTTTGACTAACATAATCTACATACTTTCAGGAAGGTTTAAGTATACAATATATTAGGTTATTGATAGTAAACCTTGTTGAATTATATTGTTTAAAATCGAAGAGCACGGGTTGGGTTGATTTTATTGCACGCCAGTGTAAAATAAATGGACTGTATTCAAATAGTTGTAATACTATTAAGAAGAACAACAACTTATACGGAAGATGGTACAAAGAAATGCCCGTAGTAGAGCGCGTCTGTGAGCTGAGTGCGTGGAAGGGCGCGCAGCGGTGCTCGCGTGGCCGGGTTGCGTATCCCGCGCTTTCTCCGCGGTCATCGTATGTGACCCCGACATTGAGTATCGCCATTATATCAGAACGTACGATGTAAAGGCCCAATGATTAGCCTGTCCAATGTTAATGAAAAATATATATATATATATATATATATATATATATATATATTATACATACTTATATATAAACATACATATTACTAGCGAACCGCCCCGGCTTCGCCCGGGTAGCAAAGCATAATTTAATATAGCCTATGTCACCCGGAGATAGTGTAGCTTCCCAACAGTGAAAGAATTTTTGAAATCGGTTCAGTAGTTTCGAAGCCTGTTCAATACAAACAAACAATCATATCTTTTCTCTTTATATATATATATGCTATTAAATTGTAGCTTATATGAAACGTTTGTATTTTTAACATAGCGCCATCAATTGAATACTTACTCAATCCAGTCAACAGATATCGCCATCTGTTAGAATCGTTTGGAGCTAACAGATAATTGTGACTGTCAAATAATAGACAAAGTAGTAAGCTATCCTATCTTTCAAGTTAGATCAAATTGCACACGGTGTGCAAATCAAATTTAAAATTGGTTCAGTAGTTTAGGAGTCCATCGCGGACAAACAACCTGACACGTAATTTTTATATATATAAAGATATTTGTTTATATCGATAAATATCAAGATCAAATTCGAGACGGAAGTAGGTTTGATTTAGTGTTGATTATGGATTTATCGATCGACAAAAACGATCCACGGTGGCGATCGACAAAAGAATACGACGTCGATCGTCTGTTAAGTTGCTAAACATTTTCTTTCTTTTCTTTCTATGTAATTACTCTATTTTGTTAGATGACACGTCTACATCGTCAAAAATCGAGCAAATCTGTGACCTTTACAATGCCATGGTTGAGGCGAAGCCGAGGCACACATACGTGAGTCTATCAATGCCAGGTTGCGGCCAAGGCTTGTATAGTACTTTTCTCAAATAATGCGCGGAAATTCAAACCAAGTAAATTAATTATAAATTCCAGCATCAATGACGAACAAAAATAACTTTTCTCGCACCAATATGTTCATTTGTTTCTTTTTACTTTACACAGCTCTATTTGCTAAGCCAGTTCGAGATTTTAATAATATCTTTGATAAGTTACCTCCTTGGTTGCTATGGGTCGAAGTAAAAAGTTCGTTCCATTTTTAAATTGCACGACAGGTATGAGTTTTCATAGTAATTTATTCGGTCACTAAACACGACAGATATGGATTTTCATACTAACATTGCCGGCCGCTGCTCGAATGTATTTGACCAGTACAGCATTTTCGATTTATCTCGAAGAAGGTTGTCAAAATAATGTTGAAAATTGTATTAGCAAAGTGATTTGTGTTTTTATTTGTAATCTACAAGTATATTGCACCTGAAGGAAATAAGAACTCATACGTTCTTATAATAGGTACACGTCTGGCTAACCCTTAGAGGCAAACCGACATGTTGTTATGAGTGTCCATCTAAGTATGATTATTAAGGTATCAGTCACGTTGTCGAAGTCAACTTTTCGGGCTCGTGGTACAGGCGTCGAATTTCTTGTGGTCAGGTTGTCCGGGTTGAGTTCTCGGGGTCGAGTTGTTATGGGCTCGAGATGAAAGGGGCAAACTGTCGTAATACCGTGGCGGCCATCAACATTGATACTGGACTAAACAAATACACCTTGATGGATCTTAAACGTTGAATGTATACAATTAAGACTTCTTAAGGCTCCTTGAAACAGGCGCGACACAAAGTCACGGCCTGTCGTGCGACGAGCGGTTCCTTTGTGTTGCGTGTGATTAGGCGTTGCGTGTTGCGCCTGTTTGTAGGAGCCTTTACACTGGCCAATTCTGGTCTCAGGCCAGAAAGTCTGTCTCCAGGGACTCCTAAGCTAGGTAAATTTCGTGTTCTACCAATATTTTAGGACTAACGGCTATTAGATAATTTCTGGAACCGTCAATTTCTCTTGGAACGACCGTGGTGATCAATATACTCGCGCCTTCTTTAAATGGCAAGGGTTTTTTTCCCAGCAGTGGGACATTTTCTGGCTGGTTTTATAACATTGAAAAACCACTGCATTTTCTTTCGTATTCAGGTATAATATCTGACCTGTTCCCACGCGTGGAGGTGCCCATCGTGGACTACGGCATCATGGAGACATCCATCCGGAATATGCTCATCAAGAAAGGATATGACGATCTTTACTGTGAGTTACTCGTAGTTCTAATTTTCTGGACTTTAAAAGAGGCTGTGACCTCTGAGTTTGTTTCGGCCTTTCTTCTCAGAGTAGTCAGATAGGAAACGCCGACCTCATCTAGTTTAAAAAACATGATTGACGTGTAAAAGTGTTTGTACAAACCTACTTACAGAAATAAAATCATTTATCATTTATCATTATCATTTAATGTAATAAAACATTTATTTGTCTAAAAATAAAGAAATAAAATTGGATACTGAATGGTTCGAGTTATAAGAGCATTGACGGATAGTCGATATATTGCGTTTTTTAGTATTATGTGCGTATAAGTAGGTCAATTAATAAAATTCAAAATTTCAGAACCCTGATTCTACTAACAAATGTTTAAGTGGTCCCTCGATTGTGTTTTTGACGAATTTTTCATACAAAATGTGTCAAAATACACAATTGAGAGACAAATCACTGAAACGTTTTTTATATTCTGGCTTTTCATGTTGTCCTCGGAATAAAAGTTGGTTTTTCTTGCAGCGTTTATATTTAAAGTGATACAATTGTATGAGACGACGGTAGTGAGACACGGACTCATGGTGGTTGGGCCAGCTGGTGCTGGGAAAACAAAGGTAACAAACTTTTTAACCGACTTAAAAAAAAGGAGGAGGTTCTCAATTCGACAGTATTTGTTTTTTAGTGTGTTACATCAGAACTTTTTTATAGGTTAACCGATTTTGATGATTTTTTTAGAAACCTGGTGTACTCATGTGGTCCCATATAAATTTGATCGAGATCTGACCAGTAGTTTTTGAGTTATCCATAATAATGCGTATTTTTTCCTCTAAGCATATGTATAGATGATGTTTTAATAACTTCCTGTCACTGTTATTTTAGTGGTATACGAATTTGTGTGGGGTAGGTACCACAGCTAAAAACTGAAAAATAAAAACATTTTTTACAGAAAAAAACACTGACTTCCAAATAAAAAACACAAAATAGTGAAAAATTACTTTAATTTCGGAAGTCCGTGGCAAAAGACTTCTGAAATTAACGTTATTATTATTTTATTTTTCACTTTTTTGTTTTTTTTCTATGTTCAACCTGTTTTGTCGCAGTTCAAAGCTTACTGTCTTCCATATCTATTTCCTTTACAACGTGAACAATTGTTTCGAAAATGCAATTACTTTTCTTGTGATCAACATTTATTGGTATTCAAAATTAAAATAATCGTGATACCTGAAATTTTTTCAATTAGTAGATTTTGAATTAGTTTGTCAAGATTTTTCATATATATGAAAAATCTTGACAAACTAATTGAAAATCCACTGAACATAGGCCAAAAGACAGTAGCTGCTAATAAATTTATACAAAATACGTAAAGAAAATGGAGAGGCCTAATTATACCAAAAAACGGTGGTTGGAGCATTTGGTAGAACCATCGTCACCAATTTTTCTTTTGGAGTAAAGTTGCCGAAAATAACGTCAAAAAGACCTTTGCCGAGGAGCGCGACAGAGCAGGATAGAAAAAAAATGCACGGGCAGCTCCGTACACGTGATGGAAATACACATTCTTATAAAATAAAGAACAAGAGAGATTTAGTGTGAGAGACAGATCTTTATTCCCTCTGATGTAATGAAACGTGCCTAAAAGTGACGCTTCCTTGAAATTTCACTCTCAATTCTCGTCCAATTATCGAATCGCCGCTTAAGAAGTTTCACTTCAAAAATATATTTATCATCGGTGATAACCTTTATTAACTTTCGCTCCAGTGTTACGAAACTCTCCGTGACGCGTTGACAGCGATCAAGGGCAAGCTAGCCCCCGACGGGTTCCCCTTCACCCCTGTACATACATTCGTGGTGAACCCCAAGTCTATCACCATGGGGCAGCTGTATGGGGAGTTCGACATGCTCACACATGAATGGTAAAGTTTTATTGATATTTTCAGATAGAAAATATATTTTTATTCAATATCAATCTGCCTAGCCTTCTCACAACTATGTAGGAGTCGGCTTCCAGTCTAACTGAATGCAGCTGAATACCAGTATTTTACATGGACCGACTGCCTATCTAACCTCCACAACCCAGTTACTGGGTAACACGATACTCCTTGGTAAGACTGGTTGTCGAACTTTTGGGCTTCTAACTACCCGTAACGACTGTCAAAGATCTTTTCGTTTACCTTTTGCTCTGGACGCTTTTAACGTGCACGGCTTTCTACATCGTTTTTACAATACGAGTATGTACCTATAATTCCAACATGGATGATGTAACAATATTTCGATTTAAAAGATTGTCCATAGTTTCTTGCCCGTTCTTCTCCATAGAAACTACTACGCTTTGGAATGTGCAAATAGCTTCCTGTTTCTGACTGACCGACTCTTTGACAATTCAAAAGTGTCTGTAAATAGTTAGATTGAAATAAATGCTTTAAGTTTGAGTACGACTATACTTCTTGAATGCTTTAGGATTTTGGGTTTGGGTTTGATTGCTTTGGGATTGAGTGGGGTTCTAATTTAGATTACGCCTAGATCGCCTAGATCTAGAGACTTAGATATCGCCAATTCCATGAGGTTTGTCTGTAATATCACCGGCCGATATACCTGTAGCGACATCTACAACGCCACATGCGAGCTACGCGTCAGACTGACGTCACGCAAAATCCTGCATCGCGCAATCAGAGTTTACCGCGCAACTAGCATATATACAACATCCCGACATCAATCGTCGGGCAGTTGCCCACCAGACACAACACCCGTCTGGTCGGAGGATCCTCCCTTTTCTATAGAGTATGAGTGAGCTTTACACCCTGTTCCTCATACCTCTATACTGGTGACCCCGAAAATGAACGTCAGCGCAGCCTTGGTGCAAGTACATCAGCGTGACGTCATCATCACTTCCTTCAAGCTTTCGGGCGGCGAGTCACAGCCAGCCAGCACCCACGGCTTCAACGGGTATCCTGACCACCAGCATGCAGCGACCGTGCATACCTGGTCATCACCCTCAGTCTCATCAGCAACCTTGGCACAGCACACTGCACTCTCGGCCGGTCCACAAGTAGAGCCTTCAAACCCTCTCCTGGTCGACGCCAGCAGTCAGCCTCAACCCGGCGCTGTACCACATCCGACGCACTGGAGCATAACGCAGCGCCACCCCGACTCACTGGGGAATCTTCGCAGACAGTTCCGACTCACCGCGAACTATGCGACACCCGGTTCCGACTCACTGAAACCTCACCTCTGGCCCTGGCAAGCATCGCAAGATACACGACTCAGCCCACTATCGACCTCCGGTCTCCGGGGGGGAGTGATGTTGCGACATCTACAACGCCACATGCGAGCTACGCGTCAGACTGACGTCACGCAAAATCCTGCATCGCGCAATCAGAGTTTACCGCGCAACTAGCATATATACAACATCCCGACATCAATCGTTGGGCAGTTGCCCACCAGACACGACACCCGTCTGGTCGGAGGATCCTCCCTTTTCCATAGAGTATGAGTGAGCTTTACACCCTGTTCCTCATACCTCTATATACCTTTCAAACCGAAATACAGCTATAACGACAGAAATAGGTGATGTGGTAATACTTCCCCGGATCAGCACCATTGTTCCTATGTTTGTACGTAAAGTTTAACCTTACCTGCCTTGGTTTAGTCCAAATTCTCATTGCTGTGGTGCATAACAGAAAACGATTGCAAAAAAATTTGAAGTTTCGCTAACGACACAACACGAGAAAAACCGTAGTAACGATTGTATACGCATTAGAAGACCATAAGCGTCACAAAAATGTGTGATCGACTGTGTCCATCTGATTTTACACTAGGACCGACGGCATTCTGTCGAGTTTGGTTCGCGCCGGCGTCGCCGTTGAAGACATGGACAAGCGCTGGTATGTGTTCGATGGGCCCGTGGATGCCGTCTGGATTGAGAACATGAATACTGTACGTTACATTTTAGTAAAATATAAATACCTGCTGTATTCTCCGAAGGGTTGGGTAGTGGTATACTTTAATAATAGGCATTCAATAGGTGACGAGTCTATTGCCATCAATCGGGCACAAACACAGACTCCAGGTTGCTTCTTAGAAATACAGAATATAAAACAAAACTACACAGTCCAACCTAGAATTCGAAACAGATGATTCCATGCTCGACAGTCGCATTTGCAAATACAGATGAACGAGGCATCCAAAGCATCTAGAGTCGACCAAAGATTTGAAGCTGCAAAGCTTGGCTGTCATGTCGCCTCTGCCCACGTCTTCGAGGAACACATACAACGTACCGTTGAATGTGTTACAAACTTTATTTAAAATCAGAATCTAAGATTGAAAATTATCCAATTTTGAGTCAATAATCTTAATGACATTGATGACAAAGTTCAAATTCCATTACAACCAATTTTTTTAAAACCCTTTGATGAGTAACGCTTACTCAAAAATCAACTTAGGCTACATAGCGCTAAGCTTTTGCTAGAATATTTCAGGTATTAGACGACAACAAGAAACTGTGCCTATCAAGCGGTGAAATAATGAAGCTGACTGAACGACAGCGCATGATCTTTGAGGTGGCAGACTTGGTAGTAGCGTCTCCGGCCACTGTATCACGGTGTGGTATGGTGTACCTAGACTCTCAAGTGGTCGGTCTGCCACCGCTCGTCAATGCCTGGATCAAGAGTAACCTGCCACCGGTGAGCTGAAGACTGTTATTTATTTGATAATAATAATAAATCATTTATTTGTTTAACACATGGTATACGAGTACAATAGTGTTGAATAAAGTTATAATGGTACAAAAATGTTTAGCTAGGAAAAAACAAAGCATGCAATATTTCAGGCTTTTTGAAAATGGTACAACTTACAGGCCATCAAAATTTTGATCCTTAAACTATGCACGGCCTACAATGTTCCCACTGCTGGGATACAGACCGCCTCTCTTCGAAGGGGAGTGGGCTGTAATCCACCACGCGGTTTCAGTGCGGGTTGGTACACGCCGGTTCCCTCATGATATTTTCCTTCACCGTTATGAGAGCAGTGGTGATGAAATTATTTACAAAAAATAAAGGTGCCTGCCTAGGTTCGAACTCGCGGCCTACAACTCGTCAGTCGGGGCCGTTACCACGGGGCCACCACTGCTCCATAAACTATATATATATATACATACATGTATACTACTATAGAAGCTAGTCATTTAAGCACTTGTACAACTTTATTAAAGCATTTTTTTTTTGTTTGTTTGTTACGCTTTCACACATGAGTAGACCATGACCTAGATTAGGACATAGGCTACTTTTTATCCCGATATTCCTACGGGATCGAGACTTACGCGGGTGGAACCGCGGGGCGCAGCTAGTCATAAATAATCTCGTTTAATATTTTGAAATGGTTTGGTATCTTGTTATAACTACGCAGGCACATTGCTAGGTTGCATTACCAACAACAGATACATTACAATTATCTTCTAATAAATTAAAAACTTGAAATGCACACAAAATTACAGTAAACCTCAGTTTACACAATAACGAGTAGCTCTCAACACATTAATTAAATAAATTACAATTAACATCCAGCACCGTAATTGCGTACACTAATTGTGCACTATCAACCACAATCTGTATAATTTTGAAGGCTATTGCTTATCCATTGCTTCATGTGTTCCAAAAATTTGTCTGCTCTGCAACGTAAATAACACAATGTGGTTAAAACTGTCGAAATTAAAGCCATTCCTACTGTTAGTTTGTTTAGCAATTACCCCGCCGTTATTAAAGATTAAAATAATATAAGAACAATAAAATAAACACAAGCATTAATTTGATTTGTTAAAGTATAAAGTGCAGGACACACCGCGAGCTCACTATTGAACCGTAACGCGTTTGTTTAAAGCACAGATTCCATTGACCGGACTCAGCAAGAAGCTACAGCTAGGTCGTAGTCTGCCTTAGCGGACCATATTGTCAATATCACTACATATTATAAAACAAAGTCCCCCGCCTCGTCTATCTGTCTGTCTGTAAGCGATAAACTCAAAAACTACCGACTACGAACCGAAAGTTTTGTCAAATCGTAAAATCGTGCGAAGCAGGGGCGGGTCGCTAGTTTTTTTATATTCGCACTAGCGACCCGCCCCGACTTCGCCCGGGTAGCAAAGCATAATATAATATAGCCTATGTCACCCGGAGATAGTGTAGCTTCCCAACAGTGAAAGAATTTTTGAAATCGGTTCCATAGTTTCGGAGCCTGTTCAATACAAACAAACAATCATATCTTTTTTCTTTATAATATTATATATGAAACGTTTGTATTTTTAACATAGTGCCATCTATTGAATACTTACTTAATCCAGCCAACAGATCTCGCCATCTGTTAGAATCGTTTGGAGCTAACAGATAATTGTGACTGTCAAATAATAGACACATAATTTGCAATAAAATAATATTGCGACTATAAATTGAGATGTAAGCTATCCTATCTTTCAAGTTGGATCAAATTGCACACGGTGTGCAAATCAAATTTAAAATCGGTTCAGTAGTTTAGGAGTTCATTGCGGACAAACAACGTGACACGTAATTTTTATATATATAAAGATTATTTCGCAAATACAAAACCGACTATATGCCTTATGTCATAGATTATATTTTTATTGCAATTGCAGATAGCGGATTCCATCCGCAAAATCCTACCAACTTTAATAACGACATACTTATACCCTGCCCTGAATGTACTGCGCTCACAACTGACGGAGACAGTTATCTCTATCGACTGCTCTCTGGTACTCAAGTTTCTGGAGTTACTGGACTACCGCCTGAGGCCTCTCACTGGGAAGGACGATAGGCCTCCGCCGGCATCCGCCTTCTTGGCTTTAATGCGTGAGTGTTTACTAACTTTATCTATAAATCTATACAAATAAATAAAATTTAAGGGTCTGTTTGTAATGTCAGAATAACAGCTTTTTACTAAATAAATATGAAAGCATATACGGTACTTACAACAACCTATATACATCTGCGCATGAAAAGTGATTATCACTACAGTAGTTCAACAAGTCCGTAAAAAATAGACCATGCGGATGTGCGTTAATGTCACCAAGACAATATACCGTCTTCAAATCACTAATGTCCACCATCGCACTGATCAGTCCTAAACAATGTGAGAATTTCGGCAGGTTATTCACTGCATCCGTGGGCAATTAAAGTAACCAAAAGAGAAGTTTAATAAGAAACCGATGGATGTTTTTTAATGAAATTTCATTTGATAAATGACCTGTTTGTTTTCTATTAATTTTATTATATTTTATTCGAAAATATTCATCGGTTTCTTACTAACTTCAACTATATCCGACGACCCTGGTTACTTATCACTTTTGGTGACCGAACATACTCATTACTATGAAAGGCCTTTCACTCGTATCAATACGTATCGCACACACTCTCGAGTTATCACTCGGAACGATCGACACATCACCGTACACACTTTTTCGCCATAGCAGAGCCATCCCTCCATAGAGTCGCCCACGCAGCATGCCAGCAGACGTGTCAAACATATACAACCTCAGACCAGTAAAAATGTATCTGACGGAGCCATCGTAAACAATCGCGACGAATAGGGTCCCCGAAACGATCAATTGAAATTAAGCTATGGTCAAAATGACAAGCGACGCGACTGCTCGCGTCGATTGTTTTAATGACAAAGAAGTCACGTGAGTATTCACGCCAGAGCACACTAATTGCGGAACACACTATCTATTACAATCTGAATAATTTTGAAGCCTATTGTTAATCCATTGCTTCATATGTTCGAAAAAATTGTTTGTACAACAACGTGAATAACGCAGTGAATGTTGATGAACTGTCAAAATGAAAGCTATTCCCTACTGTTAGTGTGTTTCGTAATTACCCCGCAGATGGAACACGCCTACAGAAAAGTTAGTTCACACAATCGGCGCGAGCGAATTTCGTCTCGCAACCCACGCGGGATACGCTTCAGTTGGACGAGTCCTGAACTCTGAGTCCCGTACTTTTTGTGTGTTGTGCTATTTCTTTTGTGTGCACTAAATAAATGATTTATCTTTTTGGCTGTATTCGAATTACGCCATAATCGCTCACAGCGCTCACAGGAATAATTTGCGTTCCGATTTGGATATCATGATTATGACAGCTGAGAGCTGTCAACAATTCGGAACGCTCGGGAACGTGCTCACAGTGCCTGCTGAACGTCAACCCCAAACCTTGCACAAGTAAGAAAGACCGACAGGATATTTTTTTGACAATGAAAGTTCTACGCATTGGCACTTCTGCTTTGTTGTTGGTTGAGATGTATGAGACCAAAGATGCGACTCAAAACAACTCAACAGCTCAACGATCAACTGTCATTATAGACAACGCTCACGTTGATATCATAATAAGGCATGATCGGCGTTATCGCAAGATGGCGCATATCATGACGTCATGTATGACGATTCTCGGGACATTGTTATCGCCATCGTCATCGCCGGCTCGGACTTTAGCAATGAACAAGTTCGTATTTTCTTTACCTTGTGATAGGGAGAATAACTTGACGTAAATACGAAACAGTGGGCGGCGTTCGCCGTAGGAACTTCGTAGCCTCGTGATGGCTTTATCCCACGTTTTCGTTGTACTCTTGACGCCTTGCCACCATGTTCCCGTCGAAGAAGTCAGCAGCATTGACATACCTAAGAGCGCGTTAGCGTCGCTTATATTTAGGCATGATTTATAAACTTCTATTGCATCTATGAAGTTTTCCACGGATTCTTCTGAATTGCCGCTGAACTTTGATGTGCACTTCGAGAAATTGGCTGTTGTAGACCTCATGACGCCCATTGCGGCGTTGGCGGCACATGTGCTTGCATCGGTCGACACGTGCGGCGTCGATGAACGTACTTCACGTAAGAGCTGATTGCAAAATTCGGCTTGCGACTGCTGAAGAGTAGTAAGTAATGTAGTAAGCGCTTCTTGAGTCATCGAAATATTGCCTGATGGCTCCGATTCTTCGAGAATTGACTCGTCGGCTTGCAAGGACTTGCGTCTTCGCGGCATTTTGCAAACACGTTGGTGAAAACTTGAAACCAACGGCTCGTGGCTCTCTCAGCCAGCAAATAAACGAAGCTAACCGCAAAACAGGTAACAACGGCAGCTCCTGTCGATTGTTGTGTCGGTCGTATCAAGAGATTCCGAAAACTGTTCTTGAACCTGCGACGAGAAAAAGTTCGATTCGTGCACAAAGACACCGACCCCTTGTTTTAAATATCAGAAATCACACGTTGGGCGCCAAAATGTAGTCAGGGTGGGTCAGGTTCAGTTAAAGAGCTTTGTTACACGGTAAAACTTTAATAATCGGATTGAACAAGTCGCGCCATTTTTCTTATCAAACTACTCTCCTAGACGACTAACTTGAAGACTAATGTCAAAACACATCTTTAACCTGATTGGTTCTTACAATAATCAAACTGACCAATCAGTGATCAGTAAGCCGTGTCCTTGAAGTGACCGTGGCCACTATTGGTCAGAGCGACCGTCGACAAACTCTACGTCTATGAGCGCGTTCGGAAACACGCTACTTAGCCTGGCGAGTAGCGCCGAGGCGGAACACCTTTGCCTTTGCGTATTCGACCATCCGCTATAACATTCAAACTTATTTTGTACAAGGACAACATATACTTCGTGATTTTGTATCATTGTTCCCATTGCTGTTCCCAGTTTTTTTTGTACTAAGATTGAGTAAGTACCCTGATATTAACATCTACTACAACTTTAGACATGCGATATTTGTTTACCAAATACGAAAAGTAATGAGCGCGTTCGGAAACACGCTACTTAGCCTGGCGAGTAGCGCCGAGGCGGAACACCTTTGCCTTTGCGTATTCGACCATCCGCTATAACATTCAAACTTATTTTGTACAAGGACAACATATACTTCGTGATTTTGTATCATTGTTCCCATTGCTGTTCCCAGTTTTTTTTGTACTAAGATTGAGTAAGTACCCTGATATTAACATCTACTACAACTTTAGACATGCGATATTTGTTTACCAAATACGAAAAGTAAATAAAACACAGTTTCCTTATGTTGTGGCCTCCTGCTGTGTCCCAGCAGTGGGAATATTACAGTTTGGTTATGATATGTTATGCTTTTATTGTGTACCAGCTCGCCTGGCCCCTCTATGGGTGGTGTGGTCAATAATATGGTCGGTCGGCGCGACGTGCGAGCTCAACAGTCGTAGTATCTTCTCCAATTTCATAAGACAAATCACCACTGAAAATGGATTTAAGCCGCTGTTTCCGGAAGCAGGAATAGTCTATGATTACACGTAAGTATTGATAATTCATTCACGAGCGCGCGTCTTTTTAGTTATTTATTTATTTAAATTTTATTGTACACCAAAAAAATACATTACAAAAAAAAATACTTAAAAATTTGATATAATAGGCAACCTTGGAATGGACAGTGGTTCACCTGGACATAAAATGAGGCTGTCGTTGGTGCAAATAATAAGTACACATTATACCTACTAAAATAGCGCGTTATGTGACTCTTACATCATTGTAATAAGGTATAAATTGGAACGATTGACGCGCGTTCATTTTTGCCGCTCATACAAGTCTGAGTCAAATCTTCATGTGCGTTATCAACGGCCGGTTACTATGTAGACTGTTCCAAAACTATCTTATGAAAGTGTAAACAAACCCTGCTCAGGTTAAATTCTTACGCAATCACTAAATAAAAGGAATTAATAATACATTGATCTCTATTTAGGAGGTTTCAATTATACATATGTATATCTCACCACTTTTTCCAACAATTATTGTTTGAATAACATTAGCAAATTGTTTTGGAAAACATAATAACCTACATTTTTGGTTATAAAATTAACCTCAGTTGTCGAATGACTCAAATGAAAATCATCAAAACTACATAAGTGGCACTACAAATTGGCATCCACAAGTACGTTGTTTGATCCATTTGATTACATTTTCATCAGATACTTTTGGAACAGACCATAGTTAGTTGTAAGTAGCGTCGTGGACGACTGGCCTTAGTTTGAAAAATTGCGCGGTTTCTTGTGGAATAGACCACGGGAGCAAAACCGCAGGTAAAAGTTAGTTTAAGAATAAACATAATTTTGATGTAATATTCGTATCAGACTCAACGACGGTGGGTTCACTGACCCAACTGAAGACGGCGAGCCGGCGAACCCTTTCTGGTACAATTGGATGGCCAAGTTGGAGCCATATGTTGTAGATCCTGAGTGGAACTACGCGGGTAAGTTTGAGAGACTCGTTTTCGTGTTCCCAGTTCGAGAAATGATTAAATGAAAGTTTTTTTTTTTTTTAAACTAAACATATTATTCAGATTTTTTAATGAAACTTTATCATCATCAGGAAACGTAATAACCTCAATTTTAACCGCACATGAAGTCGTTACTATATGTTTAAATTATATATACTCTATGTGTACTGCATAATACATTATTATTTATTTTGGAAATAGCACAGAAATCTTGATGTTTTAACATCACTTGATTGCACCCGTGCGTAGCAAACGGGTTGCTAGCCCGACAAAAAATGTCGACCTGCGAGTGTCCGTAAGAAAGTTACGCTCGAATCGATAAAAAATATATCGTCAAAACCTATGATATTATAAGTAAAAAGAGGTAGATAGGTTACCTACCTAACATTCGGTCTTCGAAAACGGCATAATGTCATACTATTAGATGACACGTGGAAATAGGACGGCATGTCGTAATTATCGGGGGCGAAAAAGAGACAAGACGATACGTAACTAGGCTAATTAGCCAAGTTTTGACGTGCCACTGCGGAGCGTGTGTAACCTATGTAGCTCTTTTTACTTATAATAATTATTATTGGTGAAAACCGTTGAGCTCTTACGTGGAGACGGCTTTTAGTAAGCAGGCGATTGTTTAATTTTATTTTATTCAGGGACAATAAATAGCCTACAATGTGTTTTGGAACAGAGAAAAGATAATACAAAACATTAACAATATTGCAGCCCACTACATTATCCGCATATTAACAAAAGAAAACTTATAATAATGAGTGCCACTAGATAGGAAATATATAATCACATCACGTTAATAATAATCAATTACATCATGCAAAATATAAATTCCAATTCATTGATTGCTTGCTTGTTTGACGGGCTAGTCTATACATAAAGTCGCTTTTCGTATCTGTGTCGGTTGTCACCACCATATAGAGAATGTATTCTAATAATAATAATAAAACTTTATTTCACAAAAACACAGATTTAAAATGTTTCAAGTAAACACAATTTGAATGAGCTTAGGTAGTAACACAATGCAATACAATCTAGGAACTGAAATCTGTACACAATATGGAAACCCTGCCTCTCAAACTAGGTAACCTGTATCTTGAGAGACAGTGATTCAGCTTAAAAAGTGATGGTATAAGTATAATAGTAGACTGTGTCGATCTACCTGAGCGATTATGAATATAAAGCTAATTTAAGTTAATCTAAGTGGTAGCATATATCTTATACGTGATGTGTGAGTGTGTGTGTGTGTGTGTGTGTGTGCGTGCGTGCGTGTGTATGTATATGTGCGTGTGTGTGTGTTGGTGTGTTGTGTGTGCGTGTGTTTGTATATGTGCGTGTGTGTGTTGGTGTGTTGTGTGTGCGTGTGTATGTATATGTGCGTGTGTGTGTGTTGGTGTGTTGTGTGTGATTGGGGATATGTAGGTAGTTAGGAGACGTACTTAAGTAAGGATTCTGTCTGTAGATAGTCCTGTTCCAGTAGCCATCCTTTTAATTTTGACTTTATTTCATATTTATTTAGATCGACAATGTTTAGGTTTTTGTGTACTTGTTTGTATATGTATGTACTCAATGTGTAATATTGGTGTTGAGCGAAGGCGGTTTTGTGAGGAGTACTTAGGGGTAGTTTCTTCCTTTTTCTAGGGTCAGTTGGGGGAACGCTAGCGTGTTTACGAACAGTAGACTGCAGTACAAAAAGCTGACGCACTGAGAGTACTCTAGAATCAGCGTATAATTGTGTAGTGGGATAGCGATAAGGTTTGCGCGACATCACCTTCAGTACGGCTCTCTGCGCTCTTTCGATCCTCAGAAGACTGGTTTTATTTGCACCACCCCATACTGCAATGCAATATCCAATGACGGATTGGCATAATGCATAGTACACCATCCTCAGGGTATCAGGCGCAGCCGAGTCTCTAAGGGATTTGAAAATATGCAAAAGTTTTAAACATCTAGTGGTAGTAGCGTCAACATGTTTGTCCCATCGCAATCCTCCATCTATTTGGAACGTTTATATCTATAAAACATTAATATTAAGCTTTCATTTAATAAAGTAATATCTATGTTTCATCAAGTCGTAAAAACCGTACGCGGCAGGGGAGGCTAGCTAGTAATAAATAGAAACTCTTTATACAGACATCGAAGTGCCGACGATGGACAACGTGCGCAGTGCAACACTCCTCGGGTACAAGGTACTGAACTACAACCACGTGCTTTGCGTGGGGCCGACGGGCACGGGCAAGACGGTCACCATAACGTCCAAACTGTCAAGAGGGCTACACAAGAAGTTTATCTGCGAGTTCCTCGTCTTCTCCGCTAGGACATCGGCTAATCAGACCCAGGTAATAATTGACTCGTTGGGATAGTGGGCGCAAGCGATACTGTTGAGCTTGAGGTCTTGTTCGATTCCCAATTCGGGAAAAGCGTTATTGCATTTCCGTAAGAAATTTGTCAGTAGCAGCCTATACAAGGGACTGAAACATAACTGGCGAAATTATTCTTCGGGGAAGACAGGTGTGTAATTATGATAATAGGTCTTTACCTATGAAATTGCCGTTTTGTATGAAAAAATTTAAACGAATTTTTTTCATGAATTTTTTATTTGTATTAATCGAAGTAATCACCCATGCAATCAATGCATCTTTGCCATCGCAGTGGCAGTTTATTGATGCCCTTCTTAAAGAAATCAGCTGGACGGGAGGCAACAAATTCTTCAAAGGCATTTTGTACTGCCTCTCGGGTATTAAATTTTTTTCCCGCCAAGAAGTTATCCAAATTCTGGAAAAAGTAGTAGTCTGTAGGCGCAAGGTCTGGTGAGTAGGGCGGATGACGGAGAGCTTCCAACCCCAGTTCTTGCAACTTGGAGACCGTCTGCTGTGCAGTATGAGGTCGCGCGTTGTCGTGCAGGAGCAGCGGAGACGAGCGATTGACCAATGCTGGTTGGAGATGCGCCAGCTTCTCCATCATTGTGTTCAGTTCTTCACAGTACACATCTGCAGTAATGCTCACCCCGTTTGGTAAGAAGCTGTGATGAATCACACCGGCGCTAGACCACCAAACAGTGACCATCACTTTTCTAGGGGTAAGTTTTCGTTTAGGGCATTGTTTAGGTGCTGAACCAGGATCCAACCAACTTGCTGAGCGCTTACGGTTATCAAACAGAATCCATTTTTCATCGCAGGTAACAATGCGGTTCAAAATTCCTTCATTTGTGTGTCTGTTGAGCAGTGCAAGGCACGTCTCGACGCGTACTTCGCGCTGGCGATCATTGAGTTCGTGGGGCACCCATTTGTCAAGCTTTTTTACCTTGCCAATTTGACGCAAATGGACCAATATTGTTTTGACGCTAACGTCGAAAGCTGCTGCTAATTCAGCCGTAGATTGTGTATCATCAGCTTCCACAATCGCCTTTAATTCGTCATTGTCGACCAAAGTCTTCGGACGACCGCGAGGTTCATTTTTCAGGTCGAAATTTCCAGAACGGAAGCGAGCAAACCAATAACAGGTGGTGCGTTGGTTTGTAGAGTTAGCTCCGTAAACGTCGTTGATGTTGCGTGCCGCTTGTGCCGCGTTGCTGCCACGACGGTACTCATATTCCATAATTACTCGAATTTTTAACGTATCCATGATGACGAAAAAGATTGAAATGCGATGAAAATGTAACACTAATCAATAAAGAAATTACTACTTTTAGAAAAAAAAATCCATGTTTTTAAAATAAAATTAATTTGAAATTAGAATTCATAGCCAAACAAAAATTATTTTGATTTGAAATGGCCAGTACTGCAGAACGGCAATTTCATAGGTAAAGACCTAATATAAATATACAGCTGTACATTCGTGGTAAAAAAAATAGTTATTCTATTCTATTTTTATTAAATCGCAAGCAAAGCCGATGTCGACTATTCTGCCAATGTCTAAAGTGAATTTGGTAAAACAAGTGTGAATGTTAAAAAAACAACTGAAGACAGAAGTAAAATTTTTCGATTGACATAGTTGAACACAATGTAGATCCTTGTTGGGTTAGTACGGGACCGAAACAAACAAAAAATAAAATTACATAAATATTGTGTAGCCTTGAAACTCAAAATCCGTGACGCGATTAACGAAATAGACCTGCCATTTTGCCAAAAAGTAATTTAACATTTTTATGAAAGAATCCACATCTGTGAGCGTGATCATAGTGGACCGATATCATTTTTCATTCATAATTGCCAAACCTTGCTCTTTCTAATACAATAAAAATTTGAATCATTTTCATCTAAATTCTTTGTTTTATTTTGGTTTAAAAAACAAAGTTCTTATTGAAAAACCCTATATTACTAAGAACTAGGGTACAAATAATGTAAGTTTGTAGACCGCTAAAACTATAATAACTCCTGTATTCCAAACTAGGTAAAGTAAAAACCCATGTCTTTGAAATCAGTGCTCTTCCGTGGTAAATTAGGTGTAGACTGCTTACAAATCACATATATAACTATAATTAACCGTTACATATCTTAGGATGTCATAGACAACAAGTTAGAGCGGCGCCGCCGCGGCGTATTCGGTCCCCCGCCCACCAAGCGCCAGGTCTTCTTCATCGACGACCTCAACATGCCCGCACTTGAAGTGTTCGGGGCACAACCGCCCATAGAACTGCTCAGACAGTTCATGGATTTTTCAGGTATGGCATTGTACAGGTAAACCAGACAGAGTATGCGCTTCGGTAACCTTCGTGTTTCCGAATCAGAACGAACGGCGCGCCAAAGGGCCAATGCGTCTAAGTTTTGTAGAAGTGTTTTGTAAGAAGTACCGTGCTTTGTAGAAGTGCACCTATCAATTCGCGTTTGTATGGTGCTTTTTCTCTATTAGATTACCCACTCCGGTCGCAGATAGTCATTTGTCATCAAAAGCTTTGAAAAGTTTTTGACTCAAAATAGGCAAGTACAGTACAACTATTATGTTAATCTCCCTCGGGAATCATCGCATTTCCGAATACAAATCGTCGTATTATCGTCTATAGTATATTGAATTCAGAACTAAGTACTTTATTGTTGTTTTGTTTGGACACGATTAATCTAATAATTGATGGACATGGAAATAAGCATTCGTTTGTTTCAAATGCGATGATTCCCGAGGGACATTCAGAAAAAAAGTTGTATTGTACTTCTATGGTTGTAACAGCTCTGTATTCGATCTCATCAGCGCGAGTTCGTATTTCCGAAGATACACGATGATTCCCGAAGCGCATACGCTTCCTTGGAGATCTGTATGCTTATTTATTATATTTATTTGTCCGCTTTAAGGTCAGAAGACAATTTTACAGACTACTCAAAAGTATTTAATTATTTCTCCGCGTTGACCGTAGGAAAGGAATGTATTTCAAAACAACTTATATTGATCGACACAGACATGAATATTAAACATTGTTTGGGTGAATAGAGATGAGCGACACTCATTTGCCAGCTGTGCAACGTAATTTTGTCGACAAATTTTGAGCGGCGTAAATAACATACGTTTGTTCGTCTCGCAACGAAATAATAAATTGTAGCTATGCGCCTATGGTCTGTTTCAATAGTATCTTATAAAAATGTAAACAAATGGATCAGAAAACGTACCTGTGATTGCCAATTCGTAGTGCCACTTACAAATTGAGTGCTTTAATTTGATCAGTTTAACCCAAAATTGTAATTTTAAATCACCTTTAAATATGTTTTTATTTAACAATTAAAGTTAATTTGATAACCTCAATTTTCGTTGATGAATTACAATTTACAGTTACGATTTCAGTAACAATTTAATCATTTAATTCAAACAATATTTGTTGAAAGAAGTGGTGAGATATAAAGTTGAAACCTTCTAAAATGTAGATGAATTGTGACTAATTGCGTAAGAATTTAATTTGAACAGGGTTAGTTAACACTTCCATAAGATACAGGAACAGAATATAGATTTTGACTTTTAATGAGTTCCTGTTTAATGTGCCAAAATATACATACATATATCTTTGAGACAATCGAGCCTGGTACCTAATAGCTACCTAAGACCCTACTGACTAAGAACCTAGCCCTATAGAATTACCTAGCACCCTAGTTATCCTATCGTCCTAACCTACCATACAAACCATACCAAATGTAAGTTTCGTTGGTTTTACGTGCGGGAAGTCTGTTACAAGGAGACCTACGGTAACAGACGGAATTTGGGAAGGAATAGGGGTTTGTTGCACTGTTCTCACTGCCGATGCCGATCTCACAGAATCATAGGACCGATGATGGCTAAAGGTGTCTTGGCCACAGTAAGAGGAGGTATAGGAGATGAATCAAACCTGATTCCAGTTTGCTGACTAATTTATTACAATAATTAACTTAATTATATACAAGTTATGTGGCCAATACACATTGATACATATTTACATGTTTGTTGTGTGTGTGGATCGAGCCGATGAAGCGAAGATCTCAGTAGGTCACTTCTTAGCGCTGACGGTGCGATGCTGATGTTTGTTCACGGTTGAACAGTAATCTATATATTATAAACTAGCGACCCGCCCCGGCTTTGTCCGGGTAGCAAAGCATAATATAATATAGCCTTTGTCACCCGGAGATAGTGTAGCTTCCCAACAGTGAAAGAATTTTTGAAATCGGTTCAGTAGTTTTGGAGCCTATTCAATACAAACAAACAATCATATCTTTTCTCTTTATTAAATTGTAGCTTATATGAAACGTTTGTATTTTTAACATAGCGCCATCTATTGAATACTTACTCAATCCAGTCAACAGATATCGCCATCTGTTAGAATCGTTTGGAGCTAATAGATAATTGTGACTGTCAAATAATAGACAAATAATTTGCAATAAAATAATATTGCGACTATAAATTGAGATGTAAGCTATCCTATCTTTCAAGTTGGATCAAATTGCACACGGTGTGCAAATCAAATTAAAAATCGGTTCAGTAGTTTAGGAGTCCATCGCGGACAAACAACGTGACACATAATTTTTATATAAATAAAGATAAATAAAAATTTAATGCTGTTCGTTGGTAAGCGCATCACTTGAGTACGGGTGGACCGATTTGGCTATTTTTGTTTTAAAATTTTCGTAATAGGCCGAATTAGGTCTTTACGGAAAGAAAACTTGGACAAGGTTCCCGGAATAATTGCATAATCGGGAAATACCGAACGCCTTTGTTTATAGGATTTTTGTATGAACTTAAGACGACAGGAATACATCTGTCAGCTAGTTTCATAATAATTCAGTTTGCCTCCAGGTTGGTACGACCGCGACAACATCGGCGAGTTCAAGATGCTGGTGGACGTGGGCATCGTGGCGGCCATGGGCCCGCCCGGCGGCGGACGGAACCCCGTCACCATGCGCCTCCTGCGACACTTCCACTACATCTCCTTCACCGAGATGGAGTATGCCAGCAAGGTATGTAGTACCCATCTTCTTAATGAAAATCTTCAATTCGCTGACAGCAACGCACACCCTAAACCGCTGGTTCTAGAAGCATGTAATTTTGCACAAGAGTTCCTTATACAGCGAATGTGAGCACTAAGGGAGGATTTTGGACGATTCATCCCCTAAAGGGGTTAAATAGGAGATGAAATAATGTAGTTCGTCATTTTTGTTGACGGGTTGTTTTTAATAAGTTTCATATGATTAGTTATATAGTCATTGGTTCACAGCTACATTCAAGCCATGTCCAGACCAGCCAGTATATAAAGATGTTATGAATTGACTCTTAGATTTCCGACCGTCCAGCAGTTCATGAAACGCTTCGCAAAACTATTCTTGGACTAGCACCCGAATTCCCTGTTCGCGGCGGCCCGACACTCTCCCTCCCGCATAAGTAGGGTTCGCCGACCGAGGCATACCCACGCTAACCATTCCCGACGACGCCACAGTTCTCCTCCAGGAGAGTAGTAGGGCCACCAGCACTGTTCACAAAACCAAAACCCGTCTCCGCCGCCGAAGCTTGCCGCAACGCTCCAGTCCATGTCCACCCGAACCTTGCTCGAGCCAGCCCGCTCCGCTGAGCCTGTAGATTTAAATTCACTGCATTTTTTATGATTTCCATTGTTATTACGAGTATATGGCGACGTTTACCTCCAAATATATCGGGAACGTTACACTGTATGCTACCATATTACCAGACATTTTTTGTTTGTATAAGTGTCAACTGCCCATATATATAACTTTCGTCGTCCGCGGAGGCTTTGGTAAAAAATCAAAATGGCGGCGTGTGGAAAACACGCGTTCCATAGAAAAATGTCCGAATCGCTTTCCCCAAGTTTAAAAAAAAAAATGTTCTTACTGTGACTAAATCGACAGCCAGCAATCTGTATATTGAATAGACTCGCTTTTAACCAGCGGGCTAATTGCTTGACACACTTACAATGGCAATATCTTTCATTGTGACAGTTCATCAACATTCATTGCGCTATTTACGTCGTGGAACAGATACATTTTGAAACGCACATTGCAAACGTATGAAGTAATGGATTAGCAATTTCCTTCAAAATCTTTCGGATTGTGATTGAAAGTGTGTTACGTCATTAGGGTGCTGCTGGTAGTCTCACTTTCTTTCAATATCGCCACGAACCATGGAAAGAAATTGCCAATTCGTTGCTTCTGATACTGGTTTTCCCTGTTAAAACTAAATATAAGTAGAAAAAGTCGTGTCTTCTTAGGAACTAATAGTAAGTACCTAACATAACCTTGTCTCCATATCACTTTCCAGTACGGCATATTCTCCACAATCCTCAAGTCGTGGTGCAACAACATGGACAAGAAAGTGGCACCGCTTATTCGCCAGCATCCCTTTCTCAAGGCTTCCATAGAGATCTTCAGTGCTTTGGTGAAGGAACTGCTGCCTACCCCCACCAAGTCACACTATACCTTCAATTTGAGGGACCTCAGCAAGGTGTTCCAGGGGATATTGATGATGGACGCCAAGAACATACAGGTTTGGAGCTTTATTCTGGTCTTATTTATATACACAGGTGGTCCGGCTGAATGAATGCTATACTGCTATTAACAGCTAACAATTGGGTTAATGGTGCAGTGTTGTCCCAGTGGTAACGGTCCTGACTCACCGTGTGGCAAATTACTTTGTGTAATATGTTTCACCACG
Source organism: Dryobotodes eremita (assembly GCA_917490735.1). Lineage (NCBI taxonomy): Eukaryota > Metazoa > Arthropoda > Insecta > Lepidoptera > Noctuidae > Dryobotodes > Dryobotodes eremita. The sequence goes on along the minus strand of OU823242.1, from coordinate 6,175,856 downwards.
ACTGCTCCTAAAACGGCGTAGGAAAATATCGTGAGGAAACTGGCATGTCCTAGAACCAAAAAATATTAATAGAGGGACATCCACCAACACGCTCTGAGCCCTCGTAGTGGATTATGCCCCACCTCCTCCCACAGAGTGGAGGCTGTGTCCCATGCTTATTAATTGGTTACAAAGAAATGCCAAGGTAATAAGTACAAAAACACAATGGACCTGTAGGCTACGCTCATATATTTATCCTATTAGTCATTAATTATTCACAAAAATATCTACTTATTTACAATAACATAACACTTACACAATTCACATACTAACAACTATTTAATATAATATTTACACAGTTATTAATTTGCATAGTTTATTAAATCTAATCACAACAATTCATTCAACATAATACTCGTAAAATACACCGATACATTACATCAGTTGTCTAAGTCGATAATCGATACCTCGATTCATGACTATCGATTAACACGACCCTAATGGTAATCACTAAACCCTCGAATACACTAGGGGACAAATGGAGCGACATGTTGCGGAGTATGGCGCTTGATAACTACGTGAATGTCCCGAGAGAATGTCGCGTAACATTTTGCAAGCCACATTAGTCAGTGTTTATAGAAATGCCGACCGACGAGGTTATGGCGATTAGTGCTGCGTATATACTTATTTCGAGCAGTTTAGCGAAACGTAATCGAAAAAGGATGTGGTGGGTGCGGAATTACTTAATACAACGAGAAAAAAGAATTACTGAGTAGTTTAAGAGAGAAATAGCTTGGCACTGATGCGCAATACGTGCGCTCGCTCTCGAAGCGAGAACTAGTAACATGTTCCGCGTCACGTTACTGCGTCTCAAGATGTTGCGCGGCATGTTGCGGGATACAGGGCTATGTTGCAGCATCACGTAGATTGAGGGTTGCGCGTTACATTGGGGGACATTTACATTACGGGGGACGGTACATAGCCGTTATGTATCGCGGCGAGCCGCCGTCGCAGAACGGCAACCACGCATAGTGAGTAAGTGAGTTGCCAGTCGAGACTTACGTGTGACGAGAAACACATGTTTGTTTACATTACGTTTGGATTTAAATTATTAGTACTTGCTGTTATGCTATACTTGTGTTCTCGCTACTAATTTTTTAATAATTGTGCCTGTGTACTTGCATGACTAAGCTAAATAACTTTGTGTGAGCTTAAATACTAACCCATTGCATATTTAAAACAAAATTGCGTGTACCAACTGTGACTCTGGACTGGAGTAAACAATGTACCTACTTTATACATAACCGTGAGTCGAATATTATTAATATACTAGCTTCTGTCCGTGACTTTTATTATTATTATTTCTGTTCGCGTGGAAGTCGTAAGACACCACAATATGAAAAAATAACATCCACATTTCCCGCTCGCGGCATTATTTCGTTTTTGTTCAGCTTTCATTCTGACTTTTTTCTTTTTAATCGGCCCCTTAAGGCTCGTACACATTGGCGCGACGCGACGCCCGACACAAAGGCACCGCGTGTCGCGCGACGAGCGACGCCTTTGTGTAGTACTGTCGCTTCGCGCCTGTCTGTGGGAGCCTTTAGGATCATAGCGTATTGTTAAATAGCCTACAATCTTCCTCAAGAATCGGGCTGTCAAATGTTAAAAGAATTTAAATCAAACAAACAAATTATTTGGCTTTATTATACACTTGGGTGCAAAAAAATCGATTAACTCTGTTCTGTTCTATTTGAAACGAGATAATTCAACAAGTTTAATTAACAACAAAAAATAAAAATAAATCTTCCTGAATGTGTATGTAGATTACGTATGTGTTTTTTTTTTAAATAAATTCATTCGTGTTTGAGAAAACCGTGAAATTAAGAATATACGGGTCGAATAAAGAACCTTCTTTTTTATGAAGTCGGTTAAAAATTGAAGTTAAATGATCAATAATCGATCGGTAATAAACAAAATTAAGTTTTTGTCAACATCACTGACAAAAAAGTCACACAGTTTTTCCAAGCATTAGTGAATGATGAGGAAATCTGAAGAATCGAGTCGATCTTGTCAAGAATATTGTTTTTATCCAAGTATAGGTATGTGTAAATAAATTTTATCTTACTTACCTTTACACAATATGAAATAATTAAAATATACATTTAAAAAAAAATGATATCGTCTCTGAAATAGAGAGCATGGGGTGGGCCAGTTGTTTTTGCACGCAAGTGTATTACAGAGTATAAATTCTTCAAGACTTTCCTACATTCATCTAACCGACCATACATACACTGGTTGACACCGTTATTGGAAGGGTGGAGCTCAAGACCGGTCGTTGTGGCGTAGTTAGGAGAGCCCGATGTCCAGCAACTTCAACTGACACAATGACGACTTCCCGTACTAGTACATATTACATTCCGGTAGCTACCGCAAACAATAAATGATTCATTTTTTTTTTTTTTTGATAAAGTTATCTATTAAAATATCTTATTCCATGTGACTTATATACTTACATAACTAGCTCAATGTAGCCACTTCTGCCGAACCCTTCGGAGAGTACAGGCGTGGTATGAATGTTATGTTATCTATTAAGGGGACTACAGGACCTAAATGTAGGTTTTATAATGCCTAAAAGTATATGATCCACTGCACTAAACAAAATCAGAAAAATATATGTTATTCTTCAGGATATTTGCTAATTAGATAGTGTGTTGAAAACATAATACTATTTTATTTTTTGATTATGATTATAATTTTGATTGATTATTATTGTAATTTAAATTTTGTATGAAATTTGATTTTGATTTTTATTTAATTTCTGGTTTTGATTGTAATTATTTATTTTTTGTGATTTTAATGCTACTACATGTTTTTCTAAGTTTATTTTATACTAATACAATATGGATATCTATTTTTTCCGAAATAAATAAATTGAATTGAATTGAATACGATAGAAAAAAAACACGAAGATACCTCTAAAAATTTCTTATAACGATTAAAAACCATACTACTATGCATTAAATCATTCAGATTTTTTGTCAGATTAATCTACAAGCAACATACTAAAGTAATAGTGTTTTAATTTTTTAATCCAATCAATAGATTTTTTGTAAATAGATAATTGCTTCGTATTTTGCAATAAATTACCAGCGTTGTGACATCGCGCTTCTCTTTCTTTTCTATGCAGTCCGACAGTGACCGCGCTTTAGCTCTTGTAAGCCTCTTAAATCATAGCACAGCATTATGCTGAGTGACAGCCTTCTTGTCACAGTCACATTTAATTATACATTTATTTAATATTTTTCTTTCTTTATAACTAGCTTCTGCCCGCGATTTCGTCCGCGTGAAATTTCGGGTTCCCCCGACCCACCCCATCGCATCGCATCGCCTGGCCGCGCTCGTTTTCGCTTAGCGTTCTTTCTGTTTTCTTTTTGCTCGGCTCCTAAGGCTCGTAGCGTGATGTTAAATAGCCTATACCCTTCCTCAAGAATTGGTCTATCAAATGCAAAGAGAATTTTTGAAATCCGACTGGTAATTCCAGAAATTACCCCCTACATACAAACTTACTAACAAACAAATTTTATTTCTTTATAATATTAGTATAAATTTATTTACGATACACGCATAACATAATCAGCCTATAACGTTCCCACTGCTGGGACACAGGTCTCCTCTCTGTGAGAGGGAGTGGGCCGTAATCCATCACGCGGGCCCAGTGCGGGTTGGTAGATGTCACATCACGTCTTCGAATTTTTGGTTCTAGGACATGCCGGTGTCCTCACGATGTTTTCCTTCACCGTTTTGAGAGCAGTGGTGATGAATTAATTTACACAAAGTAAAGTGCCTGCTTGGGATCGAACCCACGACCTTACAACTCGTAAGTCGTGGCCGTTATCACTGGGCCACCACTGCTCCACATTCCGATTTACGATTGTCTGCCTTTTATTATTCATCTACGTTCAATAGTTACTGACACTAAGGGCCTACGCACTTGATGTTTTTAATAGGCGTATCGTCTGCGCGTAAAAACAACTCCGTGTGTGTAGGCCCTTACATGAAGCCTTGTCTTCAGGAAGAAGACGACGTCATCAGGCTGTGGTACCACGAGCATCAGCGAGTGTACCAAGACCGGCTCGTTAACGACACTGATCGCCGGTGGTTTACTGAGTACGTTACAGATTTTATACATATTAAATTTTATACATATTAAATTTTATACATATTAAATTTTATACATATTCCATTTTATACATATTCAATTTTATACATATTCAATTTTATACATATTCAGTTTTATACATATTCAATTTTATACATATTCAATTTTGTACATATTCAATTTTATACATATTCAATTAAAAACTTATTAACGTACCGTAAGTAACGTTATTAACTTATTTTCGTTCTTTCTTTCAATTTAAGTGACTTTTTGTGCCTGTCTGTGGTCGCGGTATTCTTCTATATTTCGCAACGGATTTGAATGCCGTTTTTACCGTCATTTAGAGAATTTATTCTGGAGTTTGGGTGTATATTACATTAATATTAAAATTACATTTAATACAGACACCTCGATGTTTCGTCAAGTCGTGAAAACCGTGCAAAGCAGGGGTAGGTGGTTAGTCTATCTTATGTCCGTTATAGACTTTGAAACCACCCAAACGATGTGCCTCAAACTGGTTTCATTAGAAAGGCAATGGTGCGAAGATGGTTTTAGACCCCTAAAACAATGGAAAATAAAACTTCAGGAATGGACTGAATGTGCCTAATGCATTTTTTTATCTTTGAAAAGGTGCAACATTGTTTTATCACATTTACTGAAATGGTCACATAAACATGGCTGCCAAACTATGTAATGTTTAATCACAGTGTATTTTTTATCATTTATGAATAAATAAAATGTAAAATTTGTTTTGTGCATGCGGTCCTGTATTCGATTTAAAGTCATTTTTTATGTGTTTTGTCATCAGGATTTTCTCAGCAACGTGTAGTCTTGGTTCGTGATAATATAGGCCCAAATGAGATTTATTAATACCGTAACTGGCGTAAATTCTATCGATTTCAAATATTTTTATTTTTAATCTTGATTTTTGTGTTATTTCTGGCCCTTTTTTTTTAAAGTAAATCTTTCGCTTTGTCTTTTTTGGCCTCGCACAGATCTTTTTCTCCACTGTTTTGTAAGTTTTGAATGTTCCTTTTTATGTTTTGTATTTCCTTTGAGTGTCTCAGATAAAATATTTTTCGTTCTTGTTTTTCTTCCGTTCAGTTTAATGCAGAAGAAGATTCGGTCAGAATTTCAAAAGGACCCGGAGGAGATACTACGCGGCAGACTAATGTTGTTCGGAGATTTCATGGACATTGGCGCCGATGATAGGAAGTACATCGAGATCATTGATAAGGACGAGGTACGTAACGATACAAGGTCAACTTTACAATGGGCCGATTTTTCAATCGCCTGATAACTTTTATCTGAAGAACAAAAATGGCGGTTTGACATATTTTCTATGTAAAAGAAAATGAAGGCAGATGTGAGTGGAAATGCGAGGAGGGGACGTCCTAGGAGGACTTATAGTGAACTTATTGGTGATGTTCTTCAGTAAGATCAAGTGCGTAGTACTCGCAACCGGCGTGCGTGTACGACCAGATGTATGAACGTAAACGATCCAAAAGGAGTATGTAAGGATCGTAGCAGGTGGCGTTCTGTAGTTTCTGCCTACCCCCATGAGAAGAAGGCATAAGTTTATGTGTGTATGTATGTGTCTATGCAAAATTTGTCAAACTGCCATATTTTTAGATAGTCTCTAATTCAAATAAAACATCTATGACGATCCAAAAATCAGCCCAAAATTTTTTTTTGCATAGATTGTAAGTAATGTACTTAAAATAAGTTGTTATATTTTAATATTAATTTAATAGGGAATGTAATTAATTAATTCAAAATGAAATAATAAGCATCGCATAGGTTTACACAATATAGAAAATTATATTTATGGTTGGCCATACTTAAAACGCTAAAGCGCGACACTACCCTATAGTTTCAAAACTAAATAAGTACTATGATAGTTTCAATCAGTCAAAATCGTCGAATTGAGCTTCTAAGGCCCACATGCACCGGTAATCACTAAAAACATTTAGTGCTAAACGAGTTTTAAACATTATTCTGTCTCTGTCATCTTCTATCATTTGACAGAAACAGAATTATGTTTTAAACTCGTTTAAGCTCGTTTAAGCGTTAAACGTGTTTAGTGATTGGCGGTGAAAGTGGGCCTGAAAGTCGCTCAATTCGACGATTTTGACTGATTGAAACTATCATAGTACTTATTTAGTTTTGAAACTATAGGGTAGTGTCACGCTTTAAAACCCTATAGTTTTATTTATTGCTTTTTGCACTGCCTCGTTGGTCTACTGGTCGCAAGCGCCACTGCTGAGCATGAGGTCTTGAGTTTGATTCCCAGGTCAGGCAGTGTTAGGTAGGAATTTCTTAGTAGCAGCCCGGAGTCTGTATTTGTGTCCGGTTGATGGCAATAGGCTCGCCCCCTATTCCGTGGGACTTAAACATAACTGGTGAGTTTTAGATGTATTTAAAGGTACAGTCACCAAAAGATAAGCAACCAGGGTCGTCGGATAAAGTTGAAGTTTAGTGAGAAACCTATGGATATATTCGAATCAAATTTAATTTTATAAATGAACTGTTTGTTTTCTATTATTTTTTTTAATTTTTTGATTCGAAAACATCTATCGGTATCTTACTAAACTTCAACCATATCCGACGACCCTGGTTACTCATCTCTTTTGGTGATTTCACCTACACCTCTGGCTAACCCTTCGGGGCTTACGTGATGTTATGTCATTGATTTTTAATAAATAATAATAAGTTTATTAGTATATAAAAACAACAACACAGTACATCGCATGGAAACAGAGGATTGTACTACAGAGTTTAAAATGAGTCAGCTTTCCGGGCTCCTAAACTAGGTACGCAGACCTGCACCCTAATTACGTAACACACTATCTATCACAATCTGAATCGTTTTGAAGCCTATTCCTAATCCATTGCTTCATATGGTCGAAAAATTTGTCTGCTCAACAACGTAAATAACGCAATGAATGTTGTTGAACTGTCAAAATGAAACCCATTCCTACTGATAGTGTGTTACGTAATTACCCCGCTGTATCTTAGGAGTCGGAGATTTTGCGGCTTCAATTTATAAAATACAACCGTGACTTTTCTGTTTGTTTAAAGTGGTTGTTAACACAGCAGATAGAGTGAGTGATTAATTGTTTTGCTTTCGCTAGCTTTCTAGATTTCGGCCTAAATTAATAAACGTTACGTAACACGTTCCTTGGCCATGATATGTCCTTGTCTCTTTCTTGGGTGTGTAATATATGGCATAATAAACATGATATAATTTTCATATGCTATAAAAACAAATAATCTAATTTCATGTGATCTAATGTTATATTTCATATAACCTTATCTTGCTCTAATAACATTTAGTATAACGTTAATTTCATATAATCCTACTAATATTATAAATGTGAAAGTTTGTGAGGATGGATGGATGGACGGATGTTTGTTACTCTTTCACGCAAAAACTACTGAACGGATTTGGATGTTTGGAACACAGATAGTTTTTAACCTGAATTAACATGTAGGATACTTTTTATGCCCGTAGTACGTTCCCGTGGAATCATTTCCGACCTCCACGCGGGCAAAGCCGCGGGCAAAAGCTAGTTTTCAATATGTTAATGCTCTTTTTGTATACTTAACGTTAAGATGATCTAATTTTAATATTTACTCATTTTCAGCCAAAATTCTGTAATGAATAAGTGAATATCAGGAAATATACTGTTATTAACTCGCCTAACCCAAATGATTCACCAACAATAGAGGGGATCTGGCGCTCGGCGGCCGCTACCGCGGCACGATCACTTCGCTCGCTCGCCTTCGCGTGTTAATGGTCACTGTTCTAACCTAACCTAAATGATTTAAAATGTAATCAGTTTTTTCAAAAATATACAAAACCAAGTAGACGTTTCTAAATTATATTAAACGTTACTTATAGATTTTGAACATTATAGTAAGTGAATATTATACTAATTGAATATTAATTGAAATGTGCATGATATAAAATGTTCTTTATACCGTATTCGATTAGGTAAAATGAAATTATATTAATAATTCATTATATCATTTCATCTTTATATAAAAACATGTATATTAAATGATATAAGGTCATATGATCGTTAGAAATTTTGTTATTATTTCAAACGTTACAGACCCCTCTTTCTTCCACTTGTAGTTTAACAGTTGTGCGAGTTGTAGGAATTATGCTAAGACAAAGTTATACTAATAAAAATAATACACTTATTAAATATTTACTAACCATCGATTATACACAGACAGAATATCTACTAGTTGTCTGCAAATAGAACCGCTAAAATGCTATTTTACTTTTATTTACCTAAGTTTTAATTTAGTTCTACTATATTCTCCACTGTTTAATTTATTACGTTATTAAGTATTTATTCACTTTCTGGCCTGAAGCACAGGTTTAACCTAGTTCAGGCAAATAAGCAACTGTACTATATTTTAATTGTTAAGGTATTTATAGTAAATGTGTCCATTGGCGAAATAAACGATTTTATTATTTACTAGCTTCTACTCGCGGCTTCGTCCGCGTGGATTTTGGAAATTATCCCACGGGAAGGTGCTTTTTTTTGGGTGGGAAATCATTAAATAACTACTCCGGGCGGAGCGGGAGGGAGTGTCAGACTTTTACTGACAAAAACCCACCCGTGTTCGTTCAGTTGCCTGTATACCAGGGCCACGGTAACCCTTTCGGACTAACCCGCGACACTGGCAAAAACACAAAAAGTAGCGTATACCCTTCCCCAGGATACCATCTATCTCCTTGCCAAATTTTATCGAAATCCGTTCAGAGGTTTAGGCGTGAAAAGGTAACATGCAGACAGAGTTCCTTTCGAATTTATAATATTAGTATGGATTAGTGATAAATATAATACGTGTCTCATGTTTGTTAAAATTGTTAAGTAAAAGTCTGACACGACCTCCCGCTCCGCCCAGAGCGGGAGAAGTTATTTGATGATTTCCCACCCAAAGTAAAAAAAAGTATGGGTTATTTATTATTATTAAAGTACGTGCTAAGGCCCCGTTGTTTGATCAGTAGTCAAACATACTAATAGTTAAAATACGTTAGTTAAACTAACAATTTGTTAAAAATGACATAAGTATGTTGTTAAAACTATAGTTTAAAAAAATGACAGTTTGCTATAAAAGTTAACCATGCGTAGACAGAGTAGTTAAACTTTAACTAATGTTAGGTGACTAATTGTTAAATAGACTGTTGCTCATGTTTGACTATGTATCAAACAACGGGCCCTTAGTAACGTTTATTAATATCGGCCTTAGGACGCAGCTAAATTGAGAGCTGTATCTGTTGTATAGCTCTAAATTAAATAGCTATTGCTCTCAATTTCACCATTATAACAACTAGTTAGCTATTTATTATTTATTTAATTAAACTTTTCGCACATAATAAGGTACAAAGCCGGACTTAATGTCTTAAGCATTCACTACCAGTTAACCAATGGCGGTGTAGAGATGAAAAAAGGCAACGAAAAGGCAGGTGCTCTGTTTAACAGGAGTTAATAATAATAAAAAATATTTAAAAGGTTACATAATTAGTACCATTAGATGTTGTATGCGCCTTCGTCTGCGATCCAGGATGAAAAGTAGCCTATAAGTATCCTTACCTAGGTCATGGTCTACCCATGTGCCAAATTTCATTGAAATCCGTTCAGCCGTTTTATCGTGAAAGTGTAACAAACAAACGTACAAATTTACTTTCGCATTTATAATATTAGTTAGGATTTCGCTCTTACCTCTGAAATCAAATTGCAGTTTAGCTCTTTTTAAACTATTAAATAGCTTCTAGCTATTAGTTCTCAAACTCAAACTCAAAGCATTTATTTCAATTAAACCATTTACAGGCACTTTTGAATTGTCAAAGAGTCGATCAGTTAGAAAGTTGAAGCTAGTTGCCCATTCCAAAACGTAGATCTCTATGGAGAAGAATTCAATCAATTTCAATTTGTCCATGCCCTTATACCTTGACTGTGTTTGATCAGATGGACGAAGTGCTACAGCACTACCTTGAAGATTACAACATGACAACGACGGCTCCTCTAGACCTGGTGCTGTTCGAGGACGCGGTGGCACATCTGTGTAGAGTGACACGTATCTTGAGGCAGCCCATGGCCAATGGGCTGTTGTTAGGCATGGGGGGCTCCGGTAAGTCGGACATCGAAAAAAGAAAAGTATTTTAGTAAAAAAACATCAGTATACAAAATTTTAATTAAAGGCCAGTTCGGGGCCAAAATCTCAGCATGTTGCTGCGCTGATAGGGTGCGCTGTGATGCCACGAGCAGATTTTTTCAAATACTTCTCATTTTCAAATTACTCTCAGTCTGTGTCGTCCTCATTTTCGATATTAGCATCCCCATAAACCATGAAAATGATACCGTTCATCTTCTGCCTAGCATTTTCTCATCTATATTGGCGTTGGCTTCCAGTATAACCAGATGCAGTTGAATACCAGTATTTTACATGGAGCGACTGCCTATCTGCCCTCCACAACCCAGTAACTGGGTAATACAATTCCCCTTGGTAAGACTGGTTGTCAGACTTTCGGGCTTCTGACTACCCGTAACAACTGTCGAATATCTACGAATGACAGCTGGGACACCCGGCTTAACATGCTTGCCGAGACACGCAGGGATCTTGGTACGTAAAGGAAAATGAAAGAGTTGTTTTACAAATCTTACCAGGTCGTCAGTCCCTCACCCGTCTTGCGTCCAGCATGTCGGAGCTGACGTGTATGCAGATCGAGATTACGAAGGCATACGGCCTGACGGAGTGGCGCGAAGACCTCAAGCAGACAATGCTGAAGGCCGGCGCAGAGAACAGAGGCGTCGTGTTCTTGTTCTCTGATGCGCAGGTGACATGAAATATACAATAAAAATACAAGCTCAAATTAAAGTAGCCAGCGAAACTCCGCAGACGTAATGAATATCGATATAAAAACTACTGATTTCAAGTAACTGTATGGACAAACCTTTGACCCAAAAAAAAGCCATCAAAACCTTTATTTTTGTTTGTCATGTTTAGATATCGATGCTGGTAAAAAATACCTATGGCGTTTAGTCCGTCTTTGTACATTTTTGTGCTTGAAGTATTAAATAAATAAATAACCATCATGTTACGGAGTTTCGCTAGCTAATTTAATTTCATCCAATACACAGGATGACTTTTAAAACATTGCACCTCTTGAATGAGGATATTCATTATTCGATTCTCATTCTAAATATGTAAAAAATTGGATCTTACTTTTTATTGTAATTGTCCAATAAAATCCATCAGTTGAACACATTTTAATTTTTTAAAGTTTTACCAATGATAAGTAACAAGAGGTCGATAGCTTGAAGAAAGCGGTACACAAACGCACACATAAATAACGTTATATTGTAATGCCACACTATACTAGATGACACGTGAAAGTGGATGGCATGTCGAAATCATTGGGACAACCGTAGATTGCCTCCGTTGACGCCAGCGTGTCACTGAGTTCAAGTTTTTTAACTATCCAAGTTTTAACGTGCCACTTGAGAAGCGCCTATGACCACTCTACCTCTTTTTACTTATAATATAGTTTGTTTACACGGCAAACAAAAAAACTTTTTCACAAAAAAAAAAAAACCACTGACTTCCAAAAACAACACTAGAAAGTGAAAAATTACTTTAATTTCGGAAGTATCGGTATCTTTAGTTTTTGTATTTTCGTTTTTTGCCACCGATCCCCGAAATTAAAGTTATTTGTCACACTGTAGTGTTTTTGGAAGTCGGTGTTTTATTTTTTTTGTGAAGAAGTACCCCCAACAAAGTCGTATACCACTACTTACGTAAATAACAGTGACAGGAAGTTATTACAACATCATCAACCAAGTGAAAAAAATACGTATTATTGAAGCTAACTCAAAAACCACTTATCAGAACTTGACCAAATTTATATGGGACCAATCTGAAAGTATATCCTTTGAAATAAAAAAAAAGAATTAATAAATTTAAAAAATAACGGAATTATGAGGAAACATAAAAAAATACAACCGAATTGAGAACCTCCTCCTTTTATGAAGTAGTTTAAAAATGCGTTAAATCGATTCTCGCTCACAAGCAAGGACACAAGGACACTTTCACGGGGCGTGAAACTCCTTGTGAAAACGAGCCTTTACTTTCATCATAATCATCTGTCTATCATTTCCCCAAATATGTCGGGGTCGGCTGGATGGCTACCAGCCGACGAAACAAAACGAAACGAACCTTGACTACACTTGCTCAATTATTCTTTCCTCAGATAAAAATGGAATCCTTTCTCGAAGATCTGAACAACATACTGAGTTCGGGCGACGTGCCGAACATATACGAAGCTGAAGACCTGGACAAGATCTACCAGGCGGTGCGTCACGCTGTGATGGAGATGAGTCTCCAGGCCACTAAGACGAACTTGTTCGCATGCTACCAGCGCAGGGTGCGGAGCAACATGCACATCATGGTCGTTATGAGCCCTATCGGAGAGGTGAGCTGCTAAGTTGAACCGAGTATTCATAGAGTTAAGTTTGTGTTAAAAGTTTTCGTATCGATGTCCATTACATCGTGTTTTTATAGATTTCTAGCTTTAGCTCGCGGTATCACCCGCGTAGAGGTCGGAAATTATCCCACGGGGACGTAGTATTTTCGGAATTGAAAGTATACCTTGTTCTTGCCCAGGTCATGGTCTACCTGTGTGGCAAATTTCATCGAAATCTGTTCAGCCGTTAAGGCGTGAAAAGGTAACAGACAGACAGATTTACTGGCGCATTCATAATATTAGTATGGATGGATATGGAAGTAGTATGGAAGTATTCAACAGCTCTTCATTTGGAAAAATTGTGAATTTCATAAAAACACCGTTTTACTCTCTACGCATTTCACTTACACTTAACTACTGACAAATTAACAACATTATATCAATGGCAACCTATGGCCTGCATTATTTCTCATTTCAACAAAAAGTATTTATTTCCGTTGGACAAGAAGTGTGAATTATTATTTTCGTGTGGAGTTTCATGCCGGCTTTTCTCCATAGGAAACGACCAATTGGAACCGTGCGCCTACCTTCTGACGTTTCATAAGTTACTGAGAAATAGAATATTTTGAATGTGGTGTGTCGTCCTCAGATATTCCGCGCGCGCCTACGCCAGTTCCCGTCACTGGTGAGCTGCTGCACCATCGACTGGTTCAGCGAGTGGCCAAAGACCGCGCTGGAATCCGTCGCGCACCACTTCTTCGAGTCTATGGGCGAGCTCACCTCGGCTTCCAAAGAAATCCTTGACGCTATGGTGGTTAGTAACGCTGCTTTTTTCGAAAGAAATAAACAATATTTGTTTACTCTGTACAAATAAAAGAGACATTATAAAATTGACATAAAATACATACAGCTTTCTAAAGAAAGTATACGCTCTCGGCTGTACATAGAGCTGTTACAACCATGGAAGCACTTGCCTATTTTGTATTACCACGTTTACAAAATTGTAGATTAACAACTCTATGCAATTCCATAAAACTTTTGAGTGACAAATGGCGATCTGAGACCGGAGCAGGTAACCCGACAAAGATAAAACTTCATACAAACGCACAATGATAAGTGTACTTAGTACTAAGCGCCTCAAAGAGATGTCAGCACCATTGACGGGGTCCGATAGGACCGATGCCTGCCGGGGCTGCGGATTGTTCGAAAGAGATACCGTGGCCCTGGCGCACAGGCAACTGAAGGAACACGGGTGGGTTTTAGTCAGTAAGAGTCTGACACGCCCTTCCGCTCCGCCCAGAGCGGGAGAGGTCATTTGATGATTTCCCACCCAAAAAAAAAAAAACGTAGCACTAAGCGCGGCAGTATATAACTTAGAAGCATTGCCTCTGTGGCGCCATATTCGTGCTGATTTAAAACACAAAGAAACATTTTAGATAATCTTATCTAACACGGAGGAGAGGTCTGTGGTATTTTGTTTTCTTAAATAATACACAATTTTTCTCAGATAATATTTTGTTGAAATTCAAATGACTTTATTGTGACGGTTTTGTTGGACATAGTTTTAAGTACAAGAATTCTGTACACAACAACAGCAACATAACATCACGCCTGTAAGTGTTAGGCAGAGATGTACCTATAGTACACCCACATTTCGCCAGTTATGTGTAAGTCTCATGTAATAAGGGGTGAGCTATTGCCATCAACCGGGTACAAATCTAGACTCCGGGCTGCTACTGAGAAATCCCTGACGGAAAACCTAATAACAATTCGCCCGACCTCTTGCTCAACAGTAGCGGTTGCGGCCCCTAGACCACCGAGACAGTCAACGAGGCATTTTGCAAACTCTTCATAAATAAACAAATAAATAATAATAATTCACATTATCGTTATCATCAGTACGTATGCTGCTACGTGCACCAATCGGTAGTGGAAGCTAGCGAGCGCTTCAAGGAGCAACTGAGCCGCATCAACTACGTCACTCCCATGTCGTACATGGAGATGCTGAACGCGTACGCCGACATGTTCCGTAAGAAACAGAAGGCCATACTCGCTGAGTCCAACGCCCTCAAAACAGGTAAGTTTAAAACAAATTGATTATAGACAAACATTTATTTGATAGTCTACATTTTAAACATAAGAACACTTTATCAACTCAATATCGGTGTAAAGATTCGTCAACCTGTATTGAAGCAATAATTATCCATTAAGTGTATTTTCAAAAATAAAATTGTTGGTAAAATTTCGTATTATGGCATGCTAAGACAAATCCCATAGGTTTCATAATGTTTGAACTTTATTTTGTGTACTGAATTTTTAACTAGTTTTATCGATCTCAGTTCTTAATTTTATTCGGTTTAATAAAAATAAAAAAGTGTTTTGTTTTTATGTACCTATTTTGCATGCCGAGAGGTAAAATATGGTGATAGCAAGACTGATATACTATTGTTAAATGAATGTAAAACATCTGCATACAGGGTGACGGGGACATCGACGCACAACCTAATATCATGGATTCATTACATGATTCTGAATCTCCTGCGTTGAAGTTTTTCTCCGATATTTAAAAAAAAAATGGCTGTGAATTTTGACCGCGTAGGTATTGTACTTTTCTATGAAACACCTGTTATTTTTTTTTTTGATAACCCACGAAATGTTTTACGCTAGGGGGTCTAGAATCATGTACTGAATTCATAGTTTCAGTTTACACGTCAATGTCCGTGCCATCCTGTATAGTTGGCCCATATTTGCAAATAAATGATTTTGACTTTTTGAATTTTGAAACATTCTTGACTTGTCAGGGTTAAACAAGTTGAACCAGACCGAGATCGAAGTGAAGGAACTTCAGATCGAGCTCGCGGAACTGAAGCCGCTGATGGAGAAGGCGGCGGAGGAGACCAGAAAGGTCATACAACAGATCGCCACTGACACGGTTAGTACCTACAGTGACATCCAAAATATGTTTGTCACCTTAATGCTCATATACACGAGCGGCACGCGCAAACGGCAGAGGCAACTGCAGCCGTCGACACGTTACCGCTCGCGTATGCGGCAACTGCAGCCGTCGACACGTTGCCGCTCGCGTATGCGGCAACTGCAGCCGTCGACACGTTACCGCTCGCGTATGCGGCAACTGCAGCCGTCGACACGTTGCCGCTCGCGTATGCGGCAACTGCAGCCGTCGACACGTTACCGCTCGCGTATGCGGCAACTGCAGCCGTCGACACGTTGCCGCTCGCGTATGCGGCAACTGCAGCCGTCGACACGTTACCGCTCGCGTATGCGGCAACTGCAGCCGTCGACACGTTGCCGCTCGCGTATGCGGCAACTGCAGCCGTCGACACGTTACCGCTCGCGTATGCGGCAACTGCAGCCGTCGACACGTTGCCGCTCGCGTATGTGGCAACTGCAGCCGTCGACACGTTGCCGCTCGCGTATGGCACTCATGGGCGGCTGCAGTTACCTCTGCCGTTTGCGCGTGCCGCTCGTGTATATGAGCACTTAAGGATTACTTTTGGCTGCTCATTGCATGATAGAATCTGCTTTACCGACTCAGCATTATAATCCTACTAATATTATAAATGTGAAAGTGTGGATGTTTGGAACTTTGTTACTCAATCACGCAAAAACGGCTGAACGGATTTGGATAAAATTTGGCACATGGGTAGTCTGTGACCTGGATCAGGACATAGGATACTTTTTATCCCGATATTCCCACGGGATCGAGATTTCTGCGGGTGAAACCGCGGGGCGCAGCTAGTAATTATATAAAGAAAGAAAGAATAGTAGAAAGAAGTAATTTCAATACCGGAGAATGACATTCAGCCATCTTCATTACATGTCAGACCGAATTAAAAATGTGACACTGATAGACTCTGCCAATTAAATTTTATAAAAGATTAATATTTCATAAAACGGCCAGGTCATCAAAAAAGTAGATGTCAACCCGACATTGGTCAGAGGTGTATGCTATTTTGATCATTGTTATCAAGTTATTCTGATAAAGATTATTTTCTTTGCAATAGTCTGCTCAGTGCCGAAGCTTCAAAAGGTATTTATTATGTGTCCTGACTTGATAAAGGAAAGAATTTAAAATCTGACGAAGATTTATAAAAGATTCTTTCTTTCTTTCTTTCTTTCTTTCTTCTTTTTAAAAAAAAAACGTTGCCCCACACTAGGAATTTCTCCTGTATTGTGGGTGCGTTTACAAACATTTAACTCACATACACAAACAGCCAGACCCGGAACAACTACTTGTAGGTCATACAAATATTTGTTCCGTGCGGGAATCGAACCCGTGACACGCAGCGCAGCAGTCAATCGCTTAACCACTGCGCCAACCGTGCCGTCAATAGATTAGATTGTACCTACATACTTCAGTAGGCCAAATACGAAACTACGAAGTAATGAATTGTAAAATACTCGTTTCGCACATGTTTGTTTTATTAGAAGATTGGTTCATTTAGATCTATGTATATTTAAAATATCATTATTGAAATATCGAATTGAATTTCGATTAATATAAAATATAAAACAGTTCTGCAATTTGAAGAAAATTTAAGAAAATTTGAATTTCGCGGGCAACATTTAAGGGATCGCTTTTACTTGTTGAGAGCAGTGGTGGCCCAGTGGTAACGGCCCCGACTTACGAGTTGTAGATCATGGGTTCGAACCCAGGCAGGCGCTTTAAATTGTGTAAATTATTTCATCACCACTGATCTCAAAACGGTGAAGGAAACATCGTGAGGAAACCGGCATGTTCTAGAACCAAAAATTCAAAGACATGTGAGACATTTACCAACCCGCACTGGTGGATTACGGCCCACTCCCTCTCACCGAGAAGAGGCCTGTGTCCCAGCAGTGGAAACATTATAGGCTGATTATAAGCTTAACTTGTTAATCCATATCCTTATTTGTTACCTAGGCGATAGCTGAGGAAGCTCGTGAAAAAGTCGAGAAGGAGACAGTTATGGCGGAGAAGATGGCCGCCATCAACGCGGCCATGGCAGATGATGCTATGAAAGACTTAGGTCAGTCATCATCATCATTATTCACAGCCCCACTTAGCCCACTGCTGGATTTAGGCCTCTCTTTCCTTGTGCCAATCCTCACGCTCATGTGCCAGCCTCATCCAGGTTCTACTCGCGATGGCAGCAATGTCGTCCGCCCATCTCGCCGCCGGACGGCCGACACTTCGTCTTCCAGTCCTTGGACGCCAATCGATCACAGCCTTACTCCACCTGTCATCACTGCGACTTGCCAGGGGTCCTGCCCAACTCCATTTGAGTTTCTTAATTCGTTTCCCTATGTCGAAAACCTTCCTTAGGTCAGTTATTTATTTATTTACGATTTGGAAAGGGCTCGTCCTAGAAAACATACCAATTATGTTCCATGTGAAAGTTTGTGAAGATGTTTGTCATTCAATCATCGGAAACAACTACACTCTGCTTCGCACGATTTTTACGACTTGACAAAACATCAAGATTTCTTTATTATATTCATGTGTAATATTAATGTATGTAAAAACCGCATGAAAATCAACTGTGAAGTTTAGAAGAACTAAGCGGTCACACAGACCGACACGAAAAACTCTACATGGCCTAATTCTACAAACTTTACATATTGGCCAAAATGTATGGCTTGGCCGTTCCATGAACTATTGACTTAATTTCTTACCATAAGCCCATAGGAGTGTCTGTGCGACAGCAGCGAAACGGCCAAGCCGTACATTTTGA
This sequence comes from Dryobotodes eremita, assembly GCA_917490735.1. Taxonomy (NCBI): domain Eukaryota; kingdom Metazoa; phylum Arthropoda; class Insecta; order Lepidoptera; family Noctuidae; genus Dryobotodes; species Dryobotodes eremita. Next base: position 6,157,498 of record OU823242.1, on the reverse strand, counting down.
CCAAGATCAGAAAAAAGAAGAAAGAAAATACGTTTATTTGTGGTGAACACGACACAGAGAAAAACACAAACACAAAAAAAGAACAAGTTGGAGGAAATATGCGTCACATCCACGCAAAACGGCAAGATGTAAGGTTTGTAGAGTTAGGGGTTTGGCACTACATTTGATTTCATAACTTTTTAACAGTGACAGCGTTAGTCTTGGCAACCTACTTTACATGAAATGTTTTTGGTGGGATATTTTTCTGGCTGTGTTGGTCCCATAGTGAAAGTAAAAAAAACTACACGTATTTACTGCATGAAGGGTGAATGTTGATCATATGCTGGACTACGACCTCTAAAAATTTATCCAGTATTTTGTTTAGACCTTTCTATTTGATGTCTGTTTTAAAATTTCAGAGGAAGCGCTGCCTGCGCTGCGAGCCGCTGAGAAAGCGCTTCAAGAGCTGAATCGTAACGATGTGGTGGAGGTGAAGGCGATGAAGAAACCTCCCGGCGGCGTCGTGCTCGTCATCGAGTCGCTGTGCGTCGTGTTTGATATCAAGCCGGTCAAGGTACTATACTCATCATCTGCCTGACCTTTCCCAACTATATTGGGGTCGGTTTAGTAACAGTAATTTTAAAAAAGCAACCAGCCTATCTGACCTCCAGGACCCAGTAACTGGGTAACACGATACCCCTTGGTAAGACTGGTTGTCAGAGTTTTAGGTTTCTGACTACCCATAACAACTATCAAATATCTACGAATGACAGCCGGGACTAAAGGCGTAACGTATTTTCTGAGGCACCTCGGGGTTTCGGTATGAAATGGATGGTCATCCATTCTATAATAACTATTGACGTTAAACTACAATTGTAACCCAGCCCTTGGTGTTGTACAGAATTGGTTAGGAGACTGGATGTTGATGGTCTCCTTCGGTGTTGTACTACTCACCACCGTGCTAAAGTAAATTTGTAGGGTATAATAAGCTGCTAGGGAAAGATTCAATTAAACAAGTACCTTCTTACACAGTGCAATGTTTATTACAATAACTCACAATTGAAGGTTCACAATATTGAATGTGGCTGGCCACATACCTTCCCCCATACACCTGTGCTTCCACACCAGTACAAACAGTCTCGGGTCTAGTTGTATTGGTGTGTTGACCTGCAATGAGACTATTACAATAACTCAGAGTCGCTATAGCGAGTCCGTGAGGTGAACCACTTAATAGATACTAGCTCAATCATACAAGTACCTACCTATCAAGGTTGTGCTAACAACGGGAACATAAGATTATGCTAAGCAATCCGCGACACAACACTTTATGACAACTGGTCTCATCACCCAGTCCATACAATAGGCTTAACTCTCTCATAGACTAAATCGCTACCTTACCGATTATTCTCGGTGATCTCTCAGTACTAATCCCTTCGCTTGACAGGACTACGACTCTTGGCATCAAACACAGGATACCCCTGTGTTTGCACGTTACGTGGCCTACGGGTATAATAATGACGCTTCGTTACCTGGAGCGGCGAACTTCCCTCATCACCGATATCGGCTAAGTAAAGCCTTCCTGAACAAACGGATGACCACACCTCAAAGGTTGCCTGCACCCGGATCCATTCCAATCATCAGACCACGGGGCTACTCCGAAGCATCACGTCCCGATATATGTCATGTAGATATGTATCAGAGCAAATCCTATAAGAAAAAAAGGCTAGCATAAAACAGCCAGACCGGATTCAGCTTCGAATGGGACTTATTGGAAACCCATCGGGTTATTTGGGTACAGTCTGCTCCTCCAGAACCAAGTCCCTATTCCAAATCCTATTCGTATCGTGTCGTGTCACACACGTTGCGGGTCTTCCCCTTTAGCCGGATCAATCACAAAACCTTCGAGAAGCTTCCACCACCATAGACTAAATAGAATTCTTGTCTATTGGTTATTTTCCATTTGAATTATGTCTGTATGTTTATTTATTTAAATTAACTAATACTCTTGTATATAATTTACATGACATAATTTCTCTAGTGTTACAGAGACCACGCTGACAGCCATGCCAATGTCTGACACAAGATGTCGCTACTTGTTGCGTTATTTATTGATTTTGCAACGTCACACAATGGTTGATTAATAATAATTAACCAAACTGTTACCTATTGTTTTTAAATTATGTCAATTTTTAATTTTGTCAAGTTATTAATCATCTTGGTAATTGGTATCAAAAGTAATTTACTAAAAGTCGCGTAAAGGAATTGTCATTTCACAAAAGAAATCCCTTTAATTTTGGACAAAGCAACGTATGCCGGGCACAACTAGTTGCTAATAAAATTGATAGGCTCTAAATGTGAAGAATTTTTATTTATTAAATTACTCTTTAACCGTTATTAATTAGCATATGCTTATTTATGCTTTTAATATGTTAAAGTACATTGCTAGTACATTGCTACGGTAGGCATTTTACACTCAGGTAGTTGGTAATTTGTTCAGATTTAGAATACACCCGCCATTCTGACGTCAGGTTGGTGGCTCACATACTTTTTCTAATAACTGTGGTTTTAAAATAGTACATTGCTTCAAATTTTATGTACATTCGGTACATTGCTCTCACGCATATAGCATGACCATTTGTAGTCATACACCCGTAATTCTGATGCTCACGGAAAATTGTCAGGAAGGCTCAACTAAGCCGCCTATGCGGTTAAAAAAATTCGACAGATGGCTGATGAAGATACAACTATTATCGATGTACCTGTTTCCGATGTTTGAATAGCAAATATCTTCACAAACTGTCACATGGTTTTAGTTGTTTATAATATTATTTTTTTAGTTTTAAATGCTCCTTTTTTACTCTTTATACGAGTATTTCCTGTGCGTGTCCCAAATAAAATATTTCTCTTTCTTTCTTTATTTTATTTCTTTTATGGAAAACAATGATTGTTTATTTTAGTTATTTTCATAGTCTTATGTCATATGGGATTCTTCTCTGGGAAACTTGTGCGGACATGAAAAGTGCTGTTCAAGCCATTTACGACGTAAGTCCAAAGGTATCGCTTTGAAAAAATTTAAAGAAATAAATTTTCAGGCTAGAGGCAGGACAGGTTTTTAAATTTATATTTGAAAATCTGTCTTAATTATCTTATGTACACAAAATGATATCAAATTTCAAGAAATGTTTGATATTCATATTTTAAATAACCAGTAATAAAAACAATCTTGCTATACATGGCACTCACCTCCACAGAGTAGGCAACTCGTTCATGGGTCAACGTATACGCTTCTATAACAAACTTCCCATTGACATTCGAAACTTACCCATTAAAATTATTTAAAAGCTGTATCAAAATCAAACTTTGTAAAAAAGGTTTCTTTGAAGGTATATCTGATTATTTAGAAGACCATTGCAAAAAAGTTTGGGTTTGAGCTGCTCGCTCTGCTGTGCCTTGTGATAAAACCATAAAATTGTCATTTTCAATTATTATACTAATCATCATTATTATACCATATTACACATTGATGAATATTAATACAAAATTAGAAGAATATTTACTTTGTAAAGTATTATATTTCTTTAATTATTGTGAATGTGAGGACTGAGGTATTTTTTTATTATTTTGTTTTCTTTCTCAGTTAATTTAAATTATGCTCTGGCAGTTTCAGTACTTTATGCGGCCTACCCAAATGTCCTTTCTTTGGTATTATTCGTCGAGTTGTTGAGCTCCTTAAATTTTGAGTTGAGCTCCATAATTACTGACAAATGCTTGCACTGAGTTGACAAGTCCACTCAAATCCGTATGGTTCTTTCCTCAAAAGACTTTTTCAGACACTGATCTACATGGTCCTCACATGATTGGACCAAGATTATGTGTGGATTTTTTGAGACTGACCCCTGAATATGTTTCGCCATTTCTTATCAGGGTTAGTCAGATAGGCAATGTCGAATCCATGTAGCTTATTTTTTATTATTTTTTATGACGTTAGAATGTGATTCCGATACTTATCCTATTTTCAGAAAAAACTATTTTATTACATTTAATTTCATAGATCGGCCTGTAATCTTATATTGACTGTCCTTTTTACCACACTGCGCGACGGCATAGACAGGGTTCAGGGGGGGAGGGATTTCTACCGCCGAAGCATCCTAATGGCTGGATGGATTTTAATGCATGAGGTGTCTGTCGACTCGTCTAGGTCGCGTGATGGTCATAGACTAGGTTTTGTTTTTATAAAATCAAAATGACGGATTTTAGACGTCAATAAGTAATATCTAAAAAAATAAATTACCATGACCATGTGGGATACCCACACCACAAAACAAAGGACTTGAGGAGACGATTCCAAAAATTTTACACACTAAAAGATTGAAACAAGCCGTCTGGTCGCATAAAATCTGAAAATGAACTTAAATAACTGCCTCCAACTGCATCAGACTGCATCAGACTGCTTGATTTATAATTTACTTGTTTTAAATATTTTTGTTTCAGTCAGGTTTTTTGATTATTTCCGCAGGAACCAGGGGCAAATTATGGCGAAAAAATCCTGAATTATTGGAAGCCAGGGTCCCTTATGTTGTCGGACCCGACGGCTTTCTTAGATTCGCTCCTGAAGTTTGATAAGGAGTCCATCACAGAAGATATGGTCAAAAAGCTCAAGAGGTTCATCGTTAACCCGGATTATGATCCCGTAAAGATTGTGAAGGTAATATTATAGTGTGTAAAATTCCCTTTATCTACGCACCCAAGGACATTATCTACGCATTCTGAACAACCAATTAAGTAACACTGAGCAAAAATTATTGCTGGGAAACGACTTTTTGCTGTGAATAATTGCTGTTTACGGCAGCGCGCCATTTAACGCTTGTAAAACATTGTGCTTGTGGGTGCATGCAACAGTACATGAGTTGCGGGGGTATTTAAAGTTAAGTTATAAGTATATAACACATAAAGGACGATGTCGTGAAAAAAATATTGAGACTTTGCCTTCAATATTCCCGTAACCAGAAGGTTCCCAGGTATGGTTCAGTACAAAAAATGTGGCTGTCACAGCTGCTGCTGTGCTGCTGTGGAAGAGAGCGGGGACGGGGCGTGACGGCATAAGCAAGCGTCATGCCGTTTGCCGTCACGGCTTGCAAGTCGGTCTTACCCCCAAGGCGCGCCAATAGATATATACCTTAAAAAAAACCGGCTAAGGGCGAGTCGGGTTCGCACACGAAGGGTGCCGTACCACCGTACTATATTTAGCACTACATATTTAAAAAAAAAACACGTTTCTTGTATGCGGACCCTCTTCAATTTTTAATTTTATTTTATTTTTATTCAATTTTGTTATAGCGGCAATACACAGTGAAAATTTCAACTGTTCGAATTCGAACTGTCAAGCGAATATAGAATGAGCTTTCAGATTTTATTTGCAAAAACGAGCGAAAAAATTGACGCGTTGCTGAAAATACGAAAGCTTGGAATAAACGTAATAACTAAATATAACGCCGTTTCCTTCCATCGCCCCCGTAGTTATTACAAGTGGTGGAGGCGCCTAAGATTCCTTTTGAAATTAGAGCGTTTGCAGAGCCAGCCCATAGCGAATACTGTACAAGTTTAAAGATATAAAAATTATAAATATAGTGTTGCGTACAGGTACAGCACAAAGGTACGTGATCAGTCGGGTAAATAATGAAAAACAGTTTAAAAATGTAAAAGTGCCTGAGACCCTGCGTCGGCGACAAGGCTCATATATCGCGGAGTGCGCAATGACATGCGCACTGTACGATGGCGGAAGACGAACTAAACTCGCGTACGGATCGCGCGTGCAAACCGCGGGCGAAATGTTTTTGCCAAGCAAATGTGTAGTCTACGACTTGCGGTGGTAACCAAGACGACGTGATCTCGAAGTACTTAATAAACGAGTAAAGTCGCAGCGGCGGGCCTCATTTCTTATAAAAGCACACAAAATAAATGTTTTGTTTCCACACGTAACACATAGTATTGAGCACGCATCAGGGTGGCGTGCAGAAAGCGTAGTATTATATAAGAAAGGTACTCTCCATACATTATTTATGATAAGGCGAGGCCTATCCCACGCCAAGAAGAGTGGAGAGCAGAGCGTCATTTCTGAATATCTGCTTCTAATAACCTTTCTTTGGTAAGGCCGCCATGGTATGGTAAAGCTACGGTTTCTTAAAAAAGCGGTGACCGCACATAACGGCCGCAGTGACTGCTGTCATAAAAATGATGACAGTGGTTCAGATTTAAATCGTTAGATACGCCCTACCGCGTCAAAAGATAGTCGCGTTTCTGTTTCGTTTTAAAACCTCTGACATACACCGACGCAGTGACTTGACTTGATTGTCATGGAAACGCTACATAATAATATGTGAGCTCACTGTTCTCAGTAAAGACACTTTTTCGCGTGACTAAGTACGGTGAGGGCAAATCTAGCGATTTCAATCTTTGGGCAGCGGGTCTGACTTTACGGTGTCTAAAACGCTCTCTAGGAAAATACACCAATTTACTCACATAAACAACATTTCCAGTGTCATCATTCACCGGTAAATTACGGACGCTATGTGGGCGGTCCCGCTCTTCTAGGATAACGTAACTTTAGGCCGTAAAGTTTCATCTCGCGGTGGGAACATATTTTTGTACCCGATGAAGGTAAAAATATCTGCTGGGGAGTTTGGTGCGCCACTTCTTCTTCCCAGTTAAAGCACTAGGAAGTGGTGAAGGGCGGGCGTTTTTGAGGGACTGTCTTATGTAATTTTTATGTTCGAAAAGTGCTGACTTCAGCCTCGCCTAGTTTGAATAAATGACTTTTGGCACGGACAAGAAACTTTATCTGACATGGTCGCAGCGCCCGCAACGCAAAAAAAGTTTTTTTTTCTTCTAAGATTCATAGGAATTCTCTTTATTATTTATTCATTTATTTATTTAGGTTAGCCAACAATTGTTTAAACAATACATTTACAATAATTAAACGCAACAATATTAAAAAATATAAATAATAATAATAATATTATTAATTAATATTATTTATATTATATTATATATATTTAATATTATGTTTAAAATGTTATGTATTTTTTTAGTTTTGATTTGATTTTTAGTATAATTATTAATAACCCAAAGGTTGCATGTTGCATCATAATGACCGCATCTTCCGCTTAAGCATAATTTTGCGTATCCGGGCGGTGCTGCAATCTGCACCCCAGCCTGTATCCAGATTTTGCGGGATTCAAACTAAATATTTTTTACATAACATTTTACTGTCATGGATTTTCGCAGTCCCGCATTTTTGTACCTGCATAGGCATAGTTCCAAGTTTTTTTTTCTGGATTAAAAGTATCTTGTTTGACTTGGTTAAGTAGCGCTTGATTCCATAACTCAGCTTCAGTATGTTTTAAAGGCAAATATTTAACAGATCCTCTAAGAACTTACTGACTAATGATGCACACTTTTTTTATAAATTTTCCTCGTTTTTATGTTCTGGCTTTTTCTCACAGTCGTAGTAACTAAGATAGGGTACTCCGACTAAACGGGTTAGATTAGAACAGTGACCAACCGCTACATCCAAGTTAGTAGCTTGGCTGTTTAGTATTTTTTGGACCCCAAAATAGAAACTATTTGAGGTTCGCAAAAAGAGGTGCAGTCATTATATTAGAGTGTTCCTTACTATTTTTAGGAAAGAAAAATGGGTATTATTTGAGGTTCAATTAAATACATGCTGTTTTTAAAGTCGTTTTTTGCATGTTTTAGGTGTCAAAAGCGTGTCAATCGCTGTGCATGTGGGTTCACGCTATGTACAAGTTCTACCACGTGAACAAGGGCGTCGCGCCCAAGAAGGAAGCATTGGCCAAGGCTACCAGAGACCTGCAGATCGTTGAAGGTAGGACACTTGTTAATAATAAGTAGTACCCATTTTTGTCTCCACCACGGGTGTTAGGTACAGGCACGAGCATACATATATGACTATGGACAGCTCGGCAATAATATCTGACTTCACGATTCATCCATTAATATCTGTCGTCAAGATGACGGTAAGCCGATGCAGCAACCTATATTTTTGCGTCGCTTGTCTCGTCAGATAGTTTTGGTGTCCCTTCGATGTTACATATTTGTGCTGCCACTTGTATATGCCTTCCACAAATGATCACATATATTTGTCGTCATTTTGACGACAGATATTAATAAATGAAGCTTGAAATCAGATATTATTGCCGAGCTGATCATAGTAATATATTTATACTCGTGACTGTACTCGTCCCACCGCCAACGAGGACGCGAATAGCTATCGACTATTCTCTCGCTCAAGACACGTACAAAAGATGTAGATTCTATGTCAGTCAAAGATATACATGTATAGATACATTGCTGAGCAGACATATTTTTCGAACATATGAAGCAATGGGTTAGCAGTATCCTTCAAAATGATTCAGATTGTGATTTATAGTGTGGTACCTAATTAGGGTGCTGGAACAGTAAAACTATTTGTTTCTGACAGCAATGCTGGCGAGCGCGAAGGCAAAAATGCAAGCGTTGCTGGAAGGCATCGCTAAGTTAAACGCGTACCTCATGGAGAAGGAAGAGGAACGGAAACGGATGGAGGAGGACATCAACCAGTGTCTCGCGAGGATGGACCGCGCTAACAGGTTTCTATGAATGTAGTGTAGAGAAATAAATTACTTATAAGGTAAAAAAAATATAGAAAATCAACTGTTAACATGGCTTCAGTAAATGACACTAGCGTTTTGTCTATTAAAAAAAACAGCTTTTATAGAAAAGCTGCTTTTTTTGGAAAATGTGTAGACATTTTGATCGTTACCTATTGCACTTTTGGAACCGCTGATTAAAAAAAAACTAACGAGACATTTGCCAGCGTTGAAATATTTCGTTGTGTTCGATGTTTTTCGTCTAGAACCATGTACTTGTTCCACCGTGTATATATTTTTCGGACGTCTGAAAGTAAACCTCTTAAAGTGTAAGATTTTGAAAATCAAAGTCTGGGAAATTATGCGTCACGACCGCCAGTTTATTAACGGCCATCGTCTACCATTATTGCTAGGGTAAATGCACGATAATACTTCGTAAAAAAGCGACCCTGGGCGCTGCATACGCCCCGAAACCTATATTATATAGGTGTAGAGAGTACAGTAGGGCCTCGATAAACCGAACACCCGAAATTTACACCCTCTTTGGATTAATGAGGCGTTTGGATTATAGTATGCAGATATTCGAAAAGGTGCTTTTTGAAATAAAACTGATTTTTATAATTGAAATTGAATACAAATTTTAAGCATTAAGTTTAATTACGCTTTAAAAAAATATCTAGTATAGTCCTTTGACGAGTGGTGTTTAATGTCAATGCAAATGCTTTATCCCTGAATTAACGAAATTTCTTTTTCCTCTCTGAAATTGATTTGCGCGAGCGGGAGAGGTTCGTTCGGATTACAGAGGCGTTCGGATTACCGGGAGTTCGGATTACAGAGGCGTTCGGATTACCGAGAGTTCGGATTACAGAGGCGTTCGGATTACCGGGAGTTCGGATTACAGAGGCGTTCGGATTATCGGGAGTTCGGATTATCGAGGCTCTACTGTACTATAAATAAAAAATAAATATATTAGTTTATTTATTTTCTCTCACAATTATTTTGTAGCACTTAACTGTTTTGAACCTTATAAATTCACATTGTGAGAGCTGGTGCCTGAAGCAGGTTTTAGAAAAAAAATCTGTATTACAGGTCACCAGGCCCAACTTAGTGGCATCATAAATAAGCAGGCAGGTAACATGTATTTTTCTACTAAACAATTTAAAGAAAAACAAAAACTTAAATTTAAATAAAGAAATTAAATAACATAAAGGGAAAGAAAAAAAGAGGGAAAGACAAAAAATAAAGAGAAAAAAAAAAGAAATAAAAAAAAGAATAAAGAGTATTCTATTCTATTCTATAATAACAAAAGCAGTCACAGGGTGTGTGGTGAATGGTGGTTAACGTGAAGGTGAAAGGTGGTGCGTGTGTATTTGAATGGTGGTGAATGTGTAGGTAATTATTTGAGTGCAAGTATTATATAATTACGTGGAGCAATTTTTCTGTATCCTCATAAGAAAGAGTTTTCAGAAATGATCCAGAAGATATTATAAGTAAAAGAAGCAGAGGGCGTAGACGAAAGGCATTCGCTTCGGAGTGATTTTATTTCTACAATCGCTATCGCTTTCGCTAGTTTCCATCATACGAATAGAAAACTAACGATAACGCTTGTCAAAAAGTGCTACATGGTTACGCATCTCTAAGGAAGTAATCGTTCGACGCTGTCGATTCGTTTCATAGAATCGAATGATGTTAACATTGTCTAGCTAATTAATTATTCGTTGACCTATGATCACGTGACATTTCGATAGGTTATGTCAACTCCATAAATGTTTTGGCTTTTCTACTAGCGTCATCGCTAATCGAATCGTTACTTTGCCGAGGCCCTCAGATAGGTTACCTACCCAAGATTCGAATTCAAAACGACACAATGTCATACTATTAGATGACACTTGGAAATAGGACGGCATGTCGTAATTATCGGGAGCGAAAAAGAGACAAGACGATACGTAACTACGCTAATTAGCCAAGTTTTGACGTGCCACTGGGGAGCGTGTGTAATCTAAACCTCTTTTTATTTATAATATCATTGGCTGTACATTTTATGTTCAGCTAATCAGTTTGTTCAGAATCGGTTTCTTAATCATCTTCCGTCATCCTACTAATATTATAAACTAGCTTCTGCCCTCGGCCTCGCCTGCGTGGATGTCGGAAATTATCCCTCGGGAATGCGCTACCGGGACATAAAGTAGCTTATGTCTTTCCCTAGGATGCCATCTATCTCCTTGCCTTTTATCGAAATCCGTTCAGTGGTTTAGGCGTGAAAAGGTAACATACAGACAGAGTTACTTTCGAATGTATAATCCTACTAATATTATAAATGTGAAAGTGTGGATGTTTGGATGTTTGTTACTCAATCACGCTAAAACGGCTGAACGGATTTGGATGAAATTTGGCACATAGGTAGACCATGACTTGTCCTAATATATAATATAATATATAATAATATATAATATAATATATATAATATATAATATAATATATATAATATAATATAATAATAGGTCTTTACCTATGAAATTGCCGTTTTGTATGAAAAAATTTAAACGAATTTTTTTCATGAAATTTTTATTTGTATTAATCGAAGTAATCACCCATGCAATCAATGCATCTTTGCCATCGCAGTGGCAGTTTATTGATGCCCTTCTTAAAGAAATCAGCTGGACGGGAGGCAACAAATTCTTCAAAGGCATTTTGTACTGCCTCTCGGGTATTAAATTTTTTTCCCGCCAAGAAGTTATCCAAATTCTGGAAAAAGTAGTAGTCTGTAGGCGCAAGGTCTGGTGAGTAGGGCGGATGACGGAGAGCTTCCAACCCCAGTTCTTGCAACTTGGAGACCGTCTGCTGTGCAGTATGAGGTCGCGCGTTGTCGTGCAGGAGCAGCGGAGACGAGCGATTGACCAATGCTGGTTGGAGATGCGCCAGCTTCTCCATCATTGTGTTCAGTTCTTCACAGTACACATCTGCAGTAATGCTCACCCCGTTTGGTAAGAAGCTGTGATGAATCACACCGGCGCTAGACCACCAAACAGTGACCATCACTTTTCTAGGGGTAAGTTTTCGTTTAGGGCATTGTTTAGGTGCTGAACCAGGATCCAACCAACTTGCTGAGCGCTTACGGTTATCAAACAGAATCCATTTTTCATCGCAGGTAACAATGCGGTTCAAAATTCCTTCATTTGTGTGTCTGTTGAGCAGTGCAAGGCACGTCTCGACGCGTACTTCGCGCTGGCGATCATTGAGTTCGTGGGGCACCCATTTGTCAAGCTTTTTTACCTTGCCAATTTGACGCAAATGGACCAATATTGTTTTGACGCTAACGTCGAAAGCTGCTGCTAATTCAGCCGTAGATTGTGTATCATCAGCTTCCACAATCGCCTTTAATTCGTCATTGTCGACCAAAGTCTTCGGACGACCGCGAGGTTCATTTTTCAGGTCGAAATTTCCAGAACGGAAGCGAGCAAACCAATAACAGGTGGTGCGTTGGTTTGTAGAGTTAGCTCCGTAAACGTCGTTGATGTTGCGTGCCGCTTGTGCCGCGTTGCTGCCACGACGGTACTCATATTCCATAATTACTCGAATTTTTAACGTATCCATGATGACGAAAAAGATTGAAATGCGATGAAAATGTAACACTAATCAATAAAGAAATGACTACTTTTAGAAAAAAAAATCCATGTTTTTAAAATAAAATTAATTTGAAATTAGAATTCATAGCCAAACAAAAATTATTTTGATTTGAAATGGCCAGTACTGCAGAACGGCAATTTCATAGGTAAAGACCTAATATATAATAATATTATAAATGTGAAAGTGTGGATGTTTGGATGTTTGTTAATCAATCACGCTAAAACGGCTGAACGGATTTGGATGAAATTTGGCACATAGGTAGACCATGATTGGATTAAAACATAGGATACTTACTATCCCGATATTTCATCGGGATCGAGACTTATGCGGGTGAAACCGCGGGGCGCAGCTAGTATTAGTATGGATGTGAAAGTTTGTGTTTGTTGCTCAATCACGAAAAAACGGTTGTACGTATACGGATGAAGTTTGGCACACAGATAGTTTATAACCTGGATTAACGCATACGATACTTTGTATCCCGATAGTACATTCTCGTGGGTTGATTTCCGAAATCCACGCGGACGAAGCCGCTAGCAGAAGCTAGTTATTTATATATATATATATATATATGTATTTTTTCCTCGAAAAGGTCTTTTGTATAACTTAAATAGTACCACCGCGTCATAACAAGTTCGTAAAATCTTTATGTTAAGGAAATTTAAGCCTTAACTCAGAGCGACTTAAATGTAGATCGAATCTACGTTTTTTAGGAATAACAGATGTTATCTTAGTCTTATAATTTAATATTGTACTGGGGGCGTCGGGGGTCCTGCGTTTATTCTGTTACGTTGTCAAAATTTTGAAACTGTACATGTTATTCGTAATCTATACATAATTATGAGTTTTATAACTGACTGAAAACTGAACAAACTCCGAACTGTGTCCAAATAAACGCTGTTCTTTCTTTACCTATTAAGGTATTAATTCCCATTACAGGTTACTGAACGGCTTGTCCAGTGAACGCGTGAGGTGGATCAAAACCATCGCGGAGTTGGAAGTCGGCATAGTTAACTTGATCGGGGATATACTTCTGAGTGCTTGTGAGTAATTTGAACATCCTTTTAATACTGCAGACGTGAGACGTCCGACAAATCGATCCTACAGAAAATCGGTGCAAGTATGGCCTATTATCGCTGATCTGGTCTGATTTTTGTCGGCGGTATGTCAGGAGTGTTACACACACGTTCGGTTCGACAGGATTCGGCCTAATCGATTATGAGTAGACATATGTTCGGGAAATAATCCGCTCGGCTTGCCTCGAATTGTGCCGAGTCGACTTGAATATGATTCACCGAGGTTAGATGTTGAACGAAGTTTGCCGATCGGCTCGGGCCAGATGAAAAGCCACATATTTGTAGGGATTGTCAAAAGTCGGCTTAAGGGCGTTTCTCCACTGGAGCCGTCACCGGGAAACGAGATTATTCGAACCGAACGTGTGCCTTCCGATGACGGCAAACGTTTGTCCATCGCGACCGAACGCGGCGGTTCACTGTGTTATGAATGATAGTCAAAACAAAAGCCGGACGAACGGCGCTGATGCGACGGCACTGTGTGGACAAGACCAAACGTATTGCGGACACATCGGTCCGTCACAATCTCGGGCCGAGTTCTAGCCGTCACGCCGAACTTCTTGAAACTTCGGCGGTCGGGATGACGGCGCGCGGGTGGCGGGTATGAGGTGGACACGCGGCCATAGTAAATGTATGTATCGCTACTTCGGCGCCGTCATCTGCGGTGAACAAACGTACCAATTGTTTAACAAATATTGTCGAAACGAATGTGCACCCGAACAAGCGTGTCCTCAGAGACAAGAATAATAATTCCAAACTCAAACTCAAACTCAAAGCATTTATTTCAATTAAACCATTTACAGGCACTTTTGAATTGTCAAAGAGTCGGTCAGTTAGTCAGAAAGTTGAAGCTAGTTGCCCATTCCAAAACGTAGATCTCTATGGAGAAGAACTCTATGGAGAGAATCCGTTTTTATTAGTGAAATAACACAAATATACACAACGAATATTATACTTGTGCATACTCGAGTTAATCATCTTTTGTATGAAAGTGTTTCTGTGACAAATAAAACAATTTTCCTTTATTTATTTTCTCTCGTATGCCAGTACTCACTTTATAAATTTAAATTATTTAATTTTCAGGCGCTGTGGGATACATAACGCCCTTTACAGACAAATTCAGAAGAGATCTTCTTGCTAGCTGGATTTTAATTGTAAAGGTGAAAAAAAAAAGCAATAGTAGAGTACAATGGACAGTTTTTTTTTACAGTATTAGTAAAAGAAAGAAATAAGATAATATTTTTTTGACCACACACAAAAAAAAAAATGCATTCTGTTCTTTATACATAAATGATTAAATAAATAAATAAATAAAGCATAGATAACAAAAACATTCTGAGCCTCACGGCTGCGCCAAATAGGCCCGGTTCAGCATATATGCTAGACAACTGATTCCTGACGCTGGGCTTCAGTTGGACCTTATGTGACGAGGACGTCTTACGGATGTAAAATAGTTATTAGTGTGTTAATACTTAAATAAAAAGAAACACAAATATGTGATGTGAAATATGAATGGATTACTTATTTGTGGAAGCAATAAAATGGAAAGGTTGCACAAGAAACAATGAACTGTCATCATAAATATTATTATTATTATATTATTATGTCACTAATAAACCAATTTTAAAGTATTTTGTGACGCGAAGGGGTCACCTGTCCTCTGATGTGTTAAGAATTAAATTCATTTTGGCAATTTAACTACATAAATCGGGATCAAGTAGACTATTTTTTTAAAGTTTTTATTTACAAACATGCAGCAATCAATTTTGCCCTATCTTCAAAGCCGAATCAAAGGACATTGGGCAAAAATACACGAGGCTTATATTTGTGTGGCACATATTTGTTTATGGGCATCTTAATAAAAAGAACTTCTTATATTAGACTAGATAGGTCTCGTAATAGTTGGACATTTGGACCACTTTTGCCTATTGTCTTTTCAAAATTATTAAAAGATTTGAAATAACACGTGTGAAACAACAAGGATGAGGAATAAGAATCTGGTAAACAATAGACCTTGATGTCCTTAGGAGGTGAAAGTCCCGCACACGCCGAATGTCACCCCGCTATCCACACTGGGCGACGCCGTGCTGATCAGGTAACTGACCCGGAACTCTTTATAATCCCAGCCCTTTTTCAACACCTATGGCTTAATAATAATAATAATAATAATTTATTTATTTGTATAGAATGCAGGTGTTACAATAATGGTGTTAGTTTCAGATATATTCCCAGTACATTCTGCCTGTTGGCATACAAAAATATAGTGGTTAACTTACAGATAATTCAGAAAGTAGGTACTTAAATTCAACATGAGATCAAGTCTAAAATGATTTACATAATAAATGAAATAAAGCAAAATTACAATTTATCATTTATAAAATCGGTAATCATTTATAAATCGGCTTGCAGCACATATCACTCAAAACACCGCTAAACATATTCAAAACATAATTCTGTCTCTGTCATCTTTTTAAAGGATTGACAAAAAAGAACTTTGTTTTAAATTCGTTTAGTGCTAAATTTCTGTATTTCGTGATTTCTGGCCGCCGACACTGTCGGTACACAGGCGTTTGCGCATACATGCGTAGAGTACAACTATTTTATTAATGTCCCTCGGAAATCATCGGGTTTCCTAATACAAACGAATGCTAATTTCCATGTCCCTCAATTACATCAATTATTAGATTTATCGTCTGTTATAATTGAATTCAGAAATAATTACTTTATTGTTGTTTTCACGGGAATCTAAACAAAATAACAATAAAATAGTTCTTAATTAAAATTATTATACACGTTATATCTAATAATTGATGTACTTGATGGACATGGAAATTAGCATTCGTTTGTATTCGGAAATCAGATGATTCCCGCGGGACATTAAGAAAATAGTTTTACTGTACGTATAATGTTCGGGGATAAAAATATGCTATTTACAAAAAAATCAGATAATAATTGGACAAAAAAAAAACAATCACTACTTATTCTCTACAAGCTACAAGCTCTACAAGCTCTCTATTACTCTACAAGCAAAATATTAACGATATTTTGCTTGTAGAGTAATCTCTCAAAAAATCAGAATGATCGCTTGTATATTATTATGGATTTTAATCGCTAAAATAAAGTTTTAGAGGTAACTTCATGTTTTTTTTTTTATCGTATCTATTATGTTTTCAACACACTATCTAACTAGCATAAATCCTGAAGAATATCATATATTTTTCTGATTTTGTTTACTGCAGTGGATCATATAATTTAACGCATTATAAAACTTCCGTTTAGGTCCTGTAGTCAGTCCCCATAAAATCCTAGCAATTCACGAGCGCGCGTAATGTGACGCTTATTTAATTGTCTTATGGTATACATTGTAATGATTGACACGCGTTCGTGAAATGAAACAATTACAAGAGTTCAGAATGAACCTTTGGTATCACGTTCTTCTTTTTCTTCGTCGTACCGATGATTCCCTTTTGCATGTTTTAAATAAGCTTCGACCAGAATTTGGCCACTTCGGCAACGTTAGCGTTGGCCTCGCAAAGTTCATCCATAGCACAGCTGTTAATGCACAGAGAACACGACAAGAGATCAGGCATCCTTTGTGACGTGATTCCACAGTCGCACTGCGGCTCACCGGAGTACCCCCAGCTGACTGAGTAGTACCTGAAGCAGCAGCCCTGGTTTCCTAGTCGGTTGAGATCGCGCCCTTGAGACCGCTTTGTTTGCAACTAATAAACATTTTCGATTTCTCCAGGACGTGGCAGATGTACGGTCTACCACGCGACCCGATGTCCGTGGAGTCTGCGGTGCTGATATCCCAATCTCGAAGATGGCCCCTCATCATCGACCCTCAGACGCAGGCCAATAAGTGGATTAGGGCTATGGTAATTATTAATATTTTAGCCTTTATTTATACCTTAATTAAAATAAACAACAATTTATACAAACATACATACACTCGCGCCTTCTTCCCATGGAGGTAGGCAAAACCTACAGAACGCCACCTGCTACGATGCTTGCACTCCTTTTGCCTCGTTTACGTTCATACACCTGGTCTTACACGCACGCCGGTTGCGAGTACTACGCACTTGACCTTTCTGAAGAACATCACCAATAAGGACATTATATGTCCACCTATGGCGACAAAACCAATAATACACAAAACAATAAAACAAAACTAAAAACACAAATACAACAAACAAACAACAAAAATACAAACAAATAACACAAAAACACAAATAAATAACACTAAAACTCAAACAAATAACATAAAAACAATAAAACACAAACAAACAAAACAAACAAACAGAACAAGTTAGACAATAGTTATTTGTGCAACAAGAGAGCAAAGTCGTTTTTTGCTGCGAGTGCTGATTTTGAATCCTGAGTGTGGCGAGGGATTCAAAGGCACAAGATGCAAAAAACTTTGCTCTCGTGTAACACACATAACTTTTCACTTCAGCAGCGAGAACACTTTAGGATATAAAATAATAAACAGGAATAGATTGAAATAACTATTTATTGTGAATCAAAATAATTAAGATTCTAGGTAGAGGTACCAATTCAATAAAATGGAACATTTTAAAAGTTAAAAGTAAAATTACTGCAATTCTGCAAATTAAAAGTAACCCGATCTTTTATTTAAATTAAGGTGTGTTCGGAAATAGCACCCATGATATTTTATTATTCAAAATATATTACGTAACATTATTGAAACTAGAAATAAATATGTACATGTTAAATATCAGTTTTATTTGCAGTAAATACTTATTTTCGTTTAAATACAACAATAAGTTAAAAATTCAATAAATTACATTAAAAGACATAATTATGTTTTTGAAAAATTTCTTTAGTTAGTACGAAATTCCGAACGTGTTTGTCTTTGAGGTCGAATTCAAAATCGGAACTTCGAAAGGGCTGGTCTTTGTCTCTCTCTCTTTCTAATGGCGGGAAAGAGATAGAGTGTGAATGTTTGGAATTGTATGATTAACCCAAGGATGAATAAGATATTCGCGGCTTTCTGAAAAAAAAAAATTAAAAAGTTACTTGGTCTCACTCAGTGAGCAAAATCGCATTTTGCTCACTGATTTCAGGCAGCAAAACCTACATGTTTGAGCTACTGAAGTGAAAATAATATTGTATTCAACACATGTGTGCAGTAATAAATACAAATTGTATTTAATAAGCTCACATACTTACATTAAAATTATTATATGTATACAACAAATAACGCAACTATTTTCACTAGGTACTAAATTAAATATACTAAATTAATAATGACTAACTAACTAAATATACAAATGAATATAAAAAACACGTGTGGCACTCGGGAACTGCCGCGGTAAAGCTATTGCATAGCATTTTTTATCAACTTATGCAATTATAATTATTTCTTTATTTTTTATTTATGCAGTTTTTTTTTTCTTTTGCATTAATTCAAGTACAGTCGTACCATTATACATACACGTTAAGCGAACGCTCAGCCGAACTACATGCTAGGCGGAGTGGGGGGTGTTAGGTTTTATTTTCGTTACGGAATTTCTTGATTCGGTCGCCGCGCTCAAAGCCTGCGATAAAAGCTATGCAATAGCTTAAAAACAAAAGGACACTTATGAGATGTCAGCACAAATTGAAGGGGTTTACTAAGAACGATGCCTGCCGGGGTTGCGGGTTTGTCCAAAAGGGTTACCGTGGCCCTGGTACACAGGCAACTGAAGGAACACGGTGGGTTTTAGTCAGTAAAAGTCTGACACGCCCTCCCGCTCCGCCCAGAGCGGGAGAAGTTATTTGATGATTTCCCACCCAAAAAAAATACTGCGTCGGACTTAAAAGCAATTAATTAACAATTTTTAGAAACATGAGATATGTATTATATTCATCACTAATCCACACTAATATTATAAATTCGAAAGTAACTCGGTCTGTATGTTACATTTTCACCCCTAAACCACTGAACGGATTTCGATAAGATTTGGCAAGGAGATAGATGGTATTCTGAGGAACGACATAGGCTACTTTTTGTCCCGGTAGCACGTTCCCGTGTTATAATTCCCGAAATACACGCGGGCGAAGCCACGAGCAGAAGCTAGTATAATATAGTTGATTCATTCATAACACAAAATAATTCAAGTTCATCACCATTAATATAATATAATCAATTTATTACTAGTAAAAACATAAAATTTATTATTTAATTACTCAATTTCATATTGATTTTCTTAATTATTTTTAAATGTTTATTGTATGACCAATTTAATCTAATAGTCAGGCCCCAGGTGGCCCGCTAGAAGGCCATAACAATAGACAATCAATTGTGTCTCATTAAAAAATAAAGAAAGAAAGAAAATACATTTATTTGCGGTAAACATGACGCAAAGAAAAAACACACAAATACAAAAAATAATGAGTTGGGGAAAAATATGCGTCACATTCACGCAAAACGGCAATCGCTCAGCATAATGCTACGACCCTATGCGAGACAGAGCCCCAGCGCTGGTTTTCAGCGAGAGCATTAGCGATGCTTAATGAGTTAAATATTCATAGGTTTAAACTTAGGGCTAACCAAGGTTAAGGTTGTCTGTAAAAGATCGCTTTTAGTGATAAGACCGCCCATTGTGTCACCCTGTGTAAAATGTCTACATTTATATCTGTTATTTTTTATGGTGTACATAATAAAGAGTATTCTATTCTATTCTATTCTAACCACCTCATTAATAACAGCGGCACCCTTATTGCGTAATAAAGTTTCAATCACAATCCGCGAATTTTGGAGGATATTGCTAACCCATTGATTCATAGGGTTTGCATTAGTTTTAAGGAACGTGGCTGAACTGTCCAAATTAAACCCATTGCGATCAACTGTCTTTGTATGTGTGTTACGCAGTTACCCCGCTGATGAATTTCACGTCTTTAATGTAACTGATGTGGTTTGAACCGAACTTGTCTGTTGTGAGTGTCACGTTTCACTCTCGTGTTTGTGCATTTAATGTTCCAAATAATCCAGCGAAGCTATACATAACATGGTCACGAGCACTAATATGTCAACACTTGGCAACTTTTAATAGCGATTTTTTCGTGAAGCTACGAATGCAACGTTGAAATGGGGCATATTATATAAACCCATGGGTTCACAAATACTATGTTCGTAACAACATACAATTTCATTCAAAAATTAAGGAGAAAATCGTTTTTGAATTTAGGCAAATGTATACATATTTATGCTTGTACATATAAATTAGCACAAATTGTTAATGATCCAAAAACCGGTGAAGGCACTGACTCCTGCAACACGGGTACCCCCTAGCACAGGAGTCAGGGCTTCAATTGAAAATGTTACATCTTTTTTATGTCAAGAAAACATTATAATATTATTATAATCAGCCTATAACGTTCCCACTGCTGGGGCACAAGCCTCCTCTATGAGAGTGAGTGGACCGTAATCCACCACGCAGGCCCAGTGCGGGTTGGTAGATGTAACATGTCTTCGATTTTTTGTGATAACCATTCACCTTTTTCACCGTTTTGAGAGCAATGGTGATGAAATAGCTACACAAAGTAAAGTGCCTGTCTGGGTTAGAGCCTAAGTCCTACATTTTTAAGACAAGCAAAGCGGTATCTAATGGTTTTTGAAACTATTTTAACACTGTATTTTTCTACTTTAGGGCAAATTAGAAGGCTTGGTAGTATGCAAGCCGAACGACAGAGATCTACTGAGAAACTTCGAATCGGCGCTAAGGTTCGGTAAGCCGATCCTACTGGAAAATGTTGGAGAAGAACTGGACCCGGCCTTGGATCCCGTTTTGAAGGTATGTGATATTTCGAACCGAACAAGACAACTGGGTGGCACGCAAACCACCCACCTTTTAGCAGCTCAGATCCGCGTTCTTCTACGTAGCGTTAAATCCGTGAAATTTTTACGGATGACGTCACAATGAACAGCACCCTAATTGCGGAACACTATCTATCACAATCTGAATCATTTTGAAGCCTATTGCTAATCCATTGCTTCATATGTTCGAAAAAATTGTCTGTACAACAACGTAAATAACGCAGTGAATGTTGATGAACTGTCAAAATGAAAGCTATTCCTACTGTCAGTGTGTTTCGCAATCACCCCGCAGTTTCTTGTTAACTTGGTCTCCAAGGTTATTTGGAGATCTTGAACTTGGTGTATGACTTAACAAGTTTAGAAGATCAGTCTCTGAGCTACGGGAGTGCACAAGCTAACCAATAAATAAATATTTTTTGTGAGTTCATTTTCTATTAAATCTTAGATGTCACTCACACCTATGACCCTTTCACCTTCCACCTGTTGTGATAAAATTTTATACCATTTTGTTTAAAATAATGCAAATATCCACTTATTTTGAATTTTGTTTTGCAATTGTATTTTATGTTTTGATGTTTTTTTTTTGTTAATTACGATGTTGATTTGTGGTGAATGCTGTGTATACCTGTAATAGGCATACATACCAGTATTTTTATTATGTTATTGTTCTGTTTGAATTTTTTGTATGTAATGCTGTTGGTATACCAAATAAATAAATAAACTCGACTTATTTTATGATAGTTTTAGAAGTCGTTGCAGTTCACGAGCGCACGCCATGTTACTTTATTAAACACATCATAAGTCAATGAATGTTGTTTTAATAAAAATGTATGATTTAGTTCTAGCGAAAAGCTGCAACTATACCCACTTGTATTATTACTTGTTTTTTTTTTTTTGTTATTGATGTCACTGGTAGGATACGGTGTATATAAAAAAAAAAAAATACAAAAAAAATGCATTATAAAATCTATCCTATATTCCCAGCGCCAATACTTCCGTCAAGCTGGACAGTTGGTGCTGAAATTAGGCGATTCCTTAATCCCGTTCATGGCCGGCTTCAAGCTGTACATCACCACCAAATTGCCGAATCCCAAGTACAAGCCGGAGACCTCTGTCAAGGTCATGGTCGTCAACTTCGCGCTGGTGCCTAGGTAAACACTCCATGAATTCTTGAATCATAGATTTATAGCGCGCTCAAAATCTCACACAATTATCAAGTTTTGGAAACATAAATTCAATGTCATACATTACAAAGTTCAAAATCCATTGCAACCGAAATTTATTTAGGACCTTTTTTACGAAGAGAAGTGGATGTGCAGTACAAATTACGCATTTTATAACTATCGGAACGGCGAGTTTCATCATCTTACTGCTCAAGATTTATTTGGTCTTTAGTTGTCTTAGGGCAAGCGACATTAAGGCTCACTTGCACCACAAACAAATCAATACATCTTCTTTAAAAATAAATAAAATTGAAGTGTCTGTTTGTAATGTCAAAATAACTGCTTTTTATTAAATGCTTATGAAAGTATATACGGTACATATACAAAAAGAAACGATTTAAAAAAATTGTGTCTGTCTATCTGTCTGTTTGTTCTGGCTAATCTCCGAAACGGCTGGAGCGATTTTGTAGACATTTCATATGAAGATACTTTGAACCCTGGGGAAGGACAAAGGCTACTTTTTATCGATATACTAGCGGACGAAGCCGCGGGCGGAAGCTAGTAATTAAATACGTTTAATGCTAAACGAATTTAAAACATCGTTTCTGTTTCTGTCAATCTTATGAAGATGACAGAGACAGGATTATGTTTTAAATAGTGCATTTTGTGGTTTCTAGTGCAAGCGGGCCTTAGTGTGCTCTAGCATCAGCAGGCCTAGACAAAAAACTTTACTGATAGCGTTAACTCCAGACGCGAACATCAAAATGTATGGCAATGACATTACCTGTGGAAAGGATAGGTAATATCACGCTAAATTCGTAGACAAATAAAAAGTTTGTAACAAAACGCTAACGCTAACGCGTCGTTAGCGTGGCGTCTCTCGCTGCGGATTGTTCGAAAGAGTTACCGTGGCCCTGGCGAACAGGCAACTGAAGGAACACGGGTGGGTTTTAGTCAGTAAGAGTCTGACATGCCCTTCCGCTCCGCCTAGAGCGGGAGAGGTCATTTGATGATTTCCAACCCGAAAAAAAAAAATTAAGAAAAAGCGTGGCGTCTCTCATACTAGTGGTGTCTGGTAGACAAGTGGTGTTTTTGACAAACGCAAACGTCAATTTTCGCGTTAATCGCTCACGCTCGCTAGCGGATGGTCGGACCCTGCCGCTAATGGTATTGTGGACTTTTAATAAGAAAAACTGTTTTTTTTTTTTTGTTAAAACGCATTTGCTGTGGCTGTTATGGCCGGCACATAATGAAGAAGCGTGGATTAGGTGTCAAATAAGACTAAATTAGCGGAGTGTGGAGGTTATCGTCGAAATATCGGAATCGGAGTTTATTCAGCGTTTTAGGCTCGATAAACGAACATTTCAGAATCTCTGCAGTGATCTACGGTGCCTAACTTTTTTAAAAGGAATACGGGAAATTTCACTGGAAAATAGATTAACATTATATTAGTGCTATTCTTATTTACAAAATGTGCAATATTTTACAATGAGGTCATGATTCCTGCTTGCCTCTATTTGTTGTTCAGGAATTAAAGTCGAAAATGGTATATAATGCTGTGTAGAACATGAAAGCCACTTATAAACTAATAGCGTTGAGAGTTACACTTGAACAAAAATGCCATTGGGTCATTGTGTAAACAAATGAACCCAAACTTTATACTAAATGTTTCGTGATCATCGTGAATTTCTATAACATTATTGTAAATTGTTCTGGGGTCGCGCGTAGTCTAAATTCCATCTAAAATTAACTTAATACATAAAGAAATTAGATGATATTTATCTTTTCTTGAGAATATCTATGTATAGGTACTTACTTAACTTTAATATAATTATCTCTAATCCATAATAAAACACTTTTTTCTTACACATTACTTGCAATTATTATTTACACAAATAATTAATCATAATTTACCTTTAAAGTTCGAAACAAAAACAAAATCACTCGAAAGACACTGCACAACTTTTTGAAATGGTTTCAAAAGACCACCAGTAAAGACGCGTTTGTCGTTTGATATTGACGTTTGGGTTTTTTTTTGTTCGTTCTCACGCTAATTTCCATAGAGAAACTATCGTGTTTTCTTCCAATGCAACGCTGCGGAATTAGCGTCTGGCGTGAGCTTGCTTCTTTGTCTACCATTTTACTCACGCTAACGTTCAGTCCGCAGCGTGTGTAGAAAAACGTACGGATATATTTTGTCTAGGCCTGCTGGTTTCCAACAAAGCGGAAAAAAGGGAGAGTGTCTTTAAAAACCAATAGGTTTGCGAAATTTTCACATCTCTGCTTAGCTTCAAAGCAATTCAATAACATACTGGTTGATCACGAGACTCTTTGCTTTAGTAAAATCGCTCTTTTGACACTAAACTCCATCCACAGTGGTCTGGCCGAACAGCTGCTATCAACTGTAGTGGCCCAAGAGCGCCCCGATCTTGAAGAGCTCCGCGGTCAGCTGATTGTGTCGCGTGCACAGATGGCCACGCAGCTAGCGGAGATGCAGGCAGACATCTTGTATGGCCTGTCTAACAGTGAGGGGTCTCCGGTCGATGACCTCCCGCTCATTCTGACGCTGGAAGCCATAAAGATTAAGAGCGCTGAGATTCTTGTGAGTTTCTGGACGTCAAAATTTACAAGAAAATAGAATTGATTTAGAATTATGTATTTATTTAAAATAAAATAGATTCTAGTTGCCCCTTTAAAAAGGGTTTCGTATGGGGACGAATGGGCAAGAAACTTGATAGTCTTTTAAAATGTTTTACAATATTTTGTATACATTAATATATGAATTGATTGGCTCGTTGGCCTAGTGGTTGCAAGCACTACTGCTGAGCATGAGCTCCTGGATTTGAAACCCGGGTCGGGTTAAATTTTATTGGGTTTTTTCATCTAGAATTTCTCAGTAGCAGCCCGGAGACTGGATTTGTGCCCAGTTGCTAGCAATAGTCTCGCCTCCTATTACATTGAACTTAAACTTAACTGGCAAAATGTAGGTGTTCTATACGTACACCTCTGCCTAACCCAACGAGGATTACAGGCGTGATGTTATGTTGTACAGTGAAACCTGGTTAAGTGGGACCTGGATAAGTGAGAAACCTCTATTATTGAGAATTCCAATGAGGTACCGGCACTTTTTCATCCAATTACCTCTGTTAATGGGACTTCACGAACCTGGTTAAATAAGATTTGATTTCTAGGATTTTTTCGATGTTTACCTCTATTATTGGGACTCTGTAGCTCAATTCCGTGTATAAGTGAGACATTTTATCAGGTTGGGACAGGTTTCGACACGGACAACAACAAATAACACCAAAAATACGCATTTTTATTAACATTTCCACCTCTATAAATGGAATAACAGTACATTTCGACCTCTATAAGCGGGGGCCTCTGTAAATGAGACAACAATAATTGTAAACCTGTCTAATTGGAAAACTGGATAAATGAAAACCTCTTTGAATGGTACAAAATCCTTGGTCCCTTGAGATCCCAATTAACCAGGTTTCACTGTATATGAATTAAATGTTCTAGATAAAAGTGGATGACATAGAACGCACAACGTCTGAGATCGACGAAGCTCGCAGCGACTACGTACCGGTCGCCGAGCGCGGCTCCATCCTGTTCTTCTGTCTGTCTGACATGGCCAACGTGGACCCGATGTATCAGTACTCGCTGGAGTGGTTCGCGAAGCTCTTCGTTAGAGCCATGGCGGAAACAGAGCCTAATGGTAAGGAATTTATGTAGGACTAGCTTCTGTCCGCGGCGTCGCCCGCGTGTATGATGGAAATCATCCCAAGGGAACGTGCTACCGGGACAAAAAGTAGCCTATGTCCTTCCTCAGAATGCCATCTATCTTCTTGTCAAATTTTATCGAAATCCGTTCAGTGGTTTAGTGGGTCAATAGTGCTAAATCATGAGAGATTTTTGCTGTGTGGCCTAAAACCAAAATTGTAATATGCTAAGTTTTTTTGAAATAAATAAATAAGTTTAGGCCTGATTAGGTAACATACAGACAGTTGCTTTCGAATTTATAATATAAAGTATGGATTGTCACCAAAAGATATACACATGGGCGCCGGCATATTTATTTTCAGGGGGGTGCATGTTCAGCTCCACGAAGCGAGTTCAATAATTTTTGCACTTCACCTCGGATATGTTAGGTTATCGTTTGTCCATTCATACAAGGAGTAACTTTTCGACTTATGCAGAAAAGCTTAACAATTATGAGCATGTAGAATGCAAGAGCGAGCAAAGGCAGCTCGATAATTTTAGGACTACGCCTCGAATAGGTTTTCTTTATTATTATATTAGAGTTTTCGGATTTCTTTGTAGTTCTGAATGTTTTACACCTATATTTTATTTTGAAGCCAGGGAGGTGTAAGTGCACCCTCTTGCACCCCGCTCCCGGCTCCTATGGATATACACAAAACATGACCCAAAAATAATGGGCAGCCGGTATTCAGTAGGTGTACTCCCTTCACTTATATGAGAATCACTGCATGCACAAGAGTCATTAACTAAAAAAAGTTCCAAAACGAATATTAGTTACTTAGGGGTTGCGGGTCCCAATCTGGGGGGCCCGAGCGCAGCTTGTAGGCGGCTCTACGTGGGGATCGTGCGGTCGATGGCCCTTTACGGGGCCCCGATCTGGGCGGCTGACCTGACGGCCGGCAGCATTGCTGTTTTACGGAAGCCGCAGAGAGTGATGGCTGTCAGTCATAACGGGGTACCGCATGATCTCCTACGAGGCGGCATGTGCACTGGCCGGATGCCTGCCCTGGGACCTGGAGGCGAAGGTGATTGCGTCACAGTACCGGTGGCACGAAGCAGTGCAGGCGCGGGGAGAGCGACCGATGCAGCGACATATGGAGCAGTGTCGGTCGCAGCTCCGTGAGGTCCTGGTGGCGGAATGGTGGGACAAGCTCTCACGCCCTACCGCCGGCCTCGTCACCATCGATGTGGACTCAGCGACCATTGTGCCGATAGTCGTGACAGCCAATGGCTTAATAGCCAAGAGCCTCGACCAACACCTGAGGAGGCTCTCGTTGGGCAGCTGGATCAAGGGCTTGATTCAGAAAGCAGTACTTCTGGACACTGCTCGCATTGTTAGGAGGTTCCTCTCACTGGAGCCCTGACCGCCGGTAGCTTGGACCCTGTTCTCGATACCGGTGGACTACTATTTTTTTATATTTTTTATATTCAAATATTTAAAAATATTTTTTTTTCTCAAATATGCTTGGAAATTCGAGTATTATTTTGACAACCTTCTTCGAGATAAAGCGAAAGGTGCTGTACTGGTTAAATACATGCGAGCAGCGGCCGGCAATGTTAGTATGAAAATCCATATCTGTCGTGTTTAGCGGCCGAATAAATTGCTATGAAAACTCATATCTGTCGTGTAATTTAAAAATGGAACGAACTTTTTAATTCGACCCATGGCAACCAAGGAGGTAACTTATCAAAGATTTTATTTTAATCTTGAACTGGCTTAGCAAATAGAGCTGCTCAAAGTGAAAAAAAAAAACAAATGAATATATTGGGGCGAGAAAAGTTATCGTTGTTCGTCATTGTTTCTGAAATTATAATTAATTTACGTGGTTTGAATTTCCTCGCATTATTTGAGAAAAGTACTATACAAGCCTTGGCCGCAACCTGGCATTGATGGACTCTTTGTTATCGAACGCTGCAGTAATGTACTATTGTATATATGTAGGATAGTCAGGATTTACTCCGTTAGATTCGGACATCGTGTGGGCAAAATATGGGTTTCGTGCAATGAAAACACACTGGATGCGATACACTGCTTTTATTAAAATCACAAGTTACAATAATTAACAGAATAACAATAACCGAGCACAACGAATCGAGTACAGTTCCGTGACTTCTTAACTCTGATGCGATCAGACACTGAATGTCTTCCTCGCCGTAGGTTTAAAACATCACGACTCTGTAGAAGCGCGCTGTAGTTGTGGGTAGAACCCGTGATGTCGCCAGTGGCGCGCTTGCGATTCGTTTCGTGTCCGTACTAATGACCGGATGCGACATATACATAAACAATGAAATGAAGGACATAATAACACATACAACCTTTCCAGAATACATTTTTCTAATGATCGGGAACCGCATTAAAGTCCATTGTGTAGTTTAGAATAACTAAGCGCACACACGCACACACGATAAGCCACTTTGTTTTAACCTGTTTAGAGACTATTAATGTTTAAATTATTCTTGTTTTCAGAGGACATAGTGGAACGAGTAGACGTGATAATAGTTCACTTCACGTTCCTCTTGTACCAGAACGTTTGTCGAAGTCTATTTGAACGACATAAGCTGTTGTTCGCCTTTTTACTGTGTGCTAGGATATTACTGGATAAGGGAGTTATTCGGGGAGAGGAGTTCAACTTCATGTTGAGTGGAGCGAAGCTTGAAATTGTAAGTATACTTTGCAATTTTTTTTTTTTTGTGTTTTCCTTGATCAGAAATTAACTAACAAATTTTTTTTTACGAATATAAATACGAATTATAAAAAATATTGACTGACATAAAACAAGTTTTACAACAAATAAAATAATTCTCAGACTCCTGCGCTTTAAAACGTATTAAAACATTGTAGCGGCATCTACAATCGCCACATGCGAGCTACGCGTCATACTGACGTCACGCAAAATCCTACATCGCGCAAGCAGAGTTTACCGCGCAACTAGCATATATACAACATCCCGACATCAATCGTTGGGCAGTTGCCCACCAGACACAACACCCGTCTGGTCGGAGGATCCTCCCTTTTCTATGGAGGTTTGAGTGAGCTTTACACCCTGTTCCTCATACCTCTATAACATCATTCTATCTCTGCCATCTTCAAATGATTGACAGAAATAGAACGATGTTTTAAATTCGTTTAGCGCTATATACATAAATGCTCGGTTCCTATAAACAAACACCAACCGTTTTGCTTACCAATGGTAACATTACACATTATAACATCACGCCTGTATTCCCCGAAGGGTTAGGCAGAGGTGTACCTATAGTACACCCACAAGTCACAACCAACCAACCAACGGTAGTGGTACGGTACGGTATTTTACCAATGGTATAATTTTATATTACCAAACTGGGCATATAAATAAATTGTCTTTAGTACTTACAGAAATAAACATTTCATTTCATTATATGCATACTCGTAGAATAAAGTTTCAAAAACAAAATATCTTTCGTGGTCTATAGGAGATAGAAAACCCGGATCCGAAGTGGATATCTCCTCGGATGTGGCTGGAGCTGCAGCAGCTTCGCACTGTCACCACGATGTCTTCGATCCTCACTGATTTCGAGACTAACATTAAGTTCTTCAAGACGTACTACGACTCGCATACGCCGCATAAGTAAGTCTAATGTTGGCACTTCACTTGGTGTATTTAAAATATATCCTATTAAACCACGTTACGCAGTTGCTCCCGGCTGTCGTTCGTAGATCTTTGACAGTCAGAAGACCAAAAGTCTGACAACCAGTCTTACCAAGAGGTATTGTGTTACCCAGCAACTGGGTTGTGGAGGTCAGATAGGCAGTCGCTCGATGTAAATACTGACATTTAGCTGCATCCGGTAAGACTGGAAGCCGACCCCAACATAGTTTGGAAAAGGCTAGGCAGATTGATTTTAGTGTTTCTATTAACTTTGTATTAGCGTAATAACGCGAAGATTTTCATAAATACGCCAAGTGTAGTGCCAAAATAAGGTATAATTCAGACCTGACCTGAGGATTTTTATTTATTTATCAAGAAAAATATTGTGAGGAATTATAGAATAGAATATATTTATTATATTTTTATTTTTATTTATTTTTTCCAAAGGATGTAGGTATTACAAATCAGATGTTACAATTAATGTTAGAGTCCTTGTACATTCTGCCTTTAAGGCTTGCAAAAATATTATGAGCATTAATATCTATGCAAATATATAATAAACTAACTTACGAGGTCTAAATCTAAATAAATTTTAATTATAGTAAATGATCGGCAAAAAATCGGGTACAGAAAAATAACATTTATCTAATAGTAGTTTTGTAAGAATTTTTTAAATATTCTAAATGTCAAATGTTTTTAGTTAATATAAGTCTGAAATCGTCGATTCGCCTTGAAGTGTGATGATCAATGTTTGTGCGTTGCTTGTTTGAGGCCTTTGCCCTGCAGTGGGATAGCAATATACGGGTATTATTGTGATTATTATTCATAGAAACATTTCCATATATTTTTTAAACCGGAAAGCTTTCCAGGAAAAGCTACCAAATTACTGTAGTATCTACAAAAGTTGCATTTTAGGAACGCGTTTTAATCATTCCAATTTATACCTTATTATAATGTCATAAGAGTCACATGACGCACGCTCGTCAATTGCATTATCTATACCCGAAAAGTATGACCAGTTTAGAACCCTCAGAACGGTTCCAACTTGTTTGTACTGAAAGAAAAAAAAGGAAAAAAAAATTGTCACAGATACACGGGAATGTAAAAAAAATAATTGAACTTGAATACCTACCTATTGCAGGATGCCTTTTCCAAAACCAATGGAAAGTCGGTACGACACCTTTCAGAAGCTGCTCATCCTCAAGTGTCTCCGGCCAGACAAGATTATTCCAGGGTTTCAGGTCAGTTCGCATCACATACAGGTAAACTAGAAAAGGTATGCGCTTCGGTAATGTTCGCGTTTCCGAATTGGTGCGCCGCGCTACCGAGTAACCCCCAAGTCAATTATCTAAGTTCTAGCATCTAAGTTTTGTATGAAGATTTCTCTTTGTCGGGTATACTCTGGTCGCAACAAGTCAGAAAAGTTATTTGGAATGGCATAAGGTTGTTAATCTTTTGTAACTACGATAATACAAAATAGGTAAGCACTTTCATAGTTGTAACAGGTCTTCAAATTGCTCTCATAATCGCGCGTTCGTATTTCCGTAGACTGACGATGATTTCCGAAGTGCATATTTTAGCTGGGAGTTCTGTACAAACTCATTATAATAAGCCTTATCCTAATTTATAATTTCTGTCACTTAGAAGTGCGAAAACTTTCGATGTGAAAGAGTGCGAATGCTTCCAACGAATGACAACTCTAACATCGAGATTAATAATACATATTTCTTGGTACAGTTAGCTTATGCTTTGGCTTAGATAATTATCTTACCGTCTCTATCTTGAAATTATCGTTTGGCAGCTGTGCGATAGTGACAGGATTAATGCTAAGTGAAAGCATGTCCTTGGTAGCATAATCAGCTTATAATGTTCGCCCTGCTGGGACACAGGCCCCTCTCATCGAGAGAGATCGGGCTGTAATCTACCACGCGGGCCCAGTGCGGGTTGGCAGATGTCACATGTTTCCGAATATATGGTTCTAGGACTTGCCGGTTTCCTCACGATGTATTTCGTCGCCATTTTGAGAGCAGTGGTGATGAAATTATTTACACAAAGTAAAGCCTGGGTTCGAACCCACGACCTACAACTCGGTCGGAGAAATTGTTATTGGGGTTTTCCATCTGGAATTTCTCAGTAACAGCCCGGAGTCTGGATTTGTGCCCTGTTGCTGGCAATAGGATCGTCGCCCCCTATCACATACGACATAATCATAATTGACAGACTTGGGGAGCCTTATGTCCAGCAGTGGACATCTTTTGGCTGCATGATGATGATTATACAGACACAAGACACATTTATTATTATACGGACACAAGACGCATTTATTATTATACTGACACAAGACGCATTTGTTATTATACAGACACAAGACATATTTATTACTATACAGACACAAGCCACATTTATTATTATACAGACACAAGACGCATTTATTATTATACAGACACAAGACACATTTATTATTATACAGACACAAGACGCATTTATTATTATACAGACACAAGACGCATTTGTTATTATACAGACACAAGACGCATTTATTATTATACAGACACAATACATATTTATTACTATACAGACACAAGCCACATTTATTATTATACGGACACAAGACGCATTTGTTATTATACAGACACAAGACATATTTATTATTATACGGACACAAGACGCATTTATTATTATACAGACACAAGACACATTTATTATTATACAGACACAAGACGCATTTATTATTATACAGACACAAGACGCATTTGTTATTATACAGACACAAGACGCATTTATTATTATACAGACACAAGACGCATTTGTTATTATACAGACACAAGACATATTTATTACTATACAGACACAAGCCACATTTATTATTATACAGACACAAGACGCATTTGTTATTATACAGACACAAGACATATTTATTACTATACAGACACAAGCCACATTTATTATTATACAGACACAAGACTTATTTATTATTATACAAACACAATACGCATTTATTATTATACAGACACAAGACGCATTTATTATTATACAAACACAAGACGCATTTATTATTATACAGACACAAGACGCATTTGTTATTATACAGACACAAGACGTATTTATTACTATACAGACACAAGCCACATTTATTATTATACAGACACAAGACGCATTTATTATTATACAGACACAAGACATATTTATTATTATACAAACACAATACGCATTTATTATTATACAAACACAAGACGCATTTATTATTATGCGGCATAACTGTTTCAGGACTACGTGGTGGTGGGTCTGGGCGCGCGGTTCGTGGAGCCGCAGCCGGCTGACCTGGCCGCGCTGTACGCAGAGTCCGACCCCCTGGCACCCATCATCTTCGTACTGTCCACAGGGACGGATCCCGCTGCCGGTAGGTATTTATTTATTACTAGCAACCGCGGCTTCGCCCGCGTGGAGGTCGGAAATTATCCCACGGGAACTTACTAACGACATAAAAAGTATCCTATGTCCGAACACAGGTTATGATCTACCCATGAGCCAAATTTCATCCTAATCCGTTCAGCAGTTTAGCGTGAAAACGTAACAAACAAACAAACTCAAACTTAAGATTAGAGATGCCGATGCATTCCACCAGTTTTTATGACAAGTCTTTTACAGTTCAAGCAGTAGGGTATTTGGAATGCCTTGCCAGTGTCGACGAGGCGTGCTCAATCACTGTCCACTTTTAAAATTCTGTTTAATTACACTTTATCTCTCCTTAAACATCGTCATTATATTTAGTTTCCTTGCTCTTGTTTCATGTTTATATTATATGTAGATAAGTATATGTTTTATGTATCTATGTATTGGTTGTATATGTAAATGGTTCACCACTGACTACCTGCATTATTGTCTCTCCTCCCTTGAATCCATCCAAAGGTTGTCTGTAAAAGATCGCTTTTAGCGATAAGACCGCCCATTGTGTCACTCTATGTAAAATGTCTACATTTATATCTGTAATTTTTATGGTATACATAATAAAGAGTATTCTATTCTATTCTAAACTCACTTTCGCATATACATATATTATTAGTTAGGGATATGTAAAGAAACTATTTCTTCAATGTACAGCGTACATTGTACAGCGCTGTGTTGCCGGTAAGCAGTTACTGAGTACTGAACTAAACGCATAGATGTCGCTGTCTGTAATGGCGACACACACTGATGTTATAGCAGATGACATCTGTCATTTTTTGTGCATATTGTTGAAAAGTAATTAAGTTATTATAAAAAGGAATTGAGAGTAATATACTTTAAATGTCGTTTCTTTGTTTTCAGGTAAGATACCTATTTTTAGTTTACAGTGTAATAACGTACGATTACTCTTGTGTACGTTAGGTACTAAATAATAAACTTTGTTTTCAGAGCAACCACATTATTTATTTAAAACTTACAATTCCTGTTACAAAATAGAAATAGTCTTATAGATATATAATTAATATAGTTAGTATAAGGATTACTTGCTGCAACGGTGCGGTTTAAAGACAAAAAATTAAAAGAGTAAGCTTAGATGGTTTAGCCATGTTGAGAGGATGAATGAAAGGCGACTAACAAAAGGTATTTACAAGGCAGATGTGAGTGGAAACGCCGGGAGGGGTCGCCCTAGGAGGACATGTAGTGACCTTATTTGTGATATTTTTCAGAAAGGTCATGTGCGTAGTACTCGCAACCGGAGTGCTTGTATGACCAGATAGATGTACGTAAGCGAAGCAAAATGAGAGTGTAAGGATCGTAGCAAGTAGTATTCTGTAGTTACTGCCTACCCCATGGGAAGAATGCGTGATTTTATGTATGTATGTCTATGTATGGATATGTATGCTTGCTCCTCTTACAGTTTACACCAAAGCGTGCACTTAAAAACATAACATTTAACAAAAAAACTTCATGCAAATATTAAGCATAGATTACAAACATACATTAATATGTCAACATCGGGTTCCTGAGCAATCAGGGCGTTCAGAAAACTGATCGCCTTGGTTGTGGGAGCATATCGAGCAAACATATGACATGGGAGTATACACAAACGGCCTCCCGACCACTCTGTATGTATAAATTCGGGTTATACAACATTCGTTTTTGTTTACCCCAAACCCGAAAAGGGAGCATGATACAGTTACAGCCAAAATATGAAGGGCTACATTTGCCTGCTCATTGCAAGATAGAATCTGCTATATTGATTCAGCATTACATATTGCGTCGGAATCGCATTACCGCAAAATGACATTCAGCCATCTTCTTTATACGTCAGACCGAATAAAAATTCACAATTTACAAGACCAAACTATGAAAAAAAAAATTAAAATCAGGAAATTACCTGCTTTTGTTAGTACCTACAATAACTGAAATGGCTAGTAAAATATTTTTCAACACACTTGCTTGTAAAGTGACTCTTATGGCAACGTATTTAGGTTCATAATTCAGCTATTATACACTCGTGTATTTTACTTTACATTACCACGCTGGTGTTTTTTACTTTAAATTTATTTTTTTCAAACTCCGCAAAGAGTTTTTATGTATAAAAACAATGAATATTTTTGTGAATAAATAAACTCTTTAGGTTACATATGATAAATCAATAATCAAATCCTAATCCTAATCCTAACTTATATTATAAATGCGAAAGTAAGTTTGTTTGTTTGTTACCTTTTCACGCCTAAACTGAAATTTTGCATATACGTTGTCAGGTGTACAGAAACGAACATAGGGTACCTTTCATCCCGCAAGAAAGTACTGTTCCCGAGGAAAATAATAATAACGTTCTTATGATAATAGATGGCGCCACGTGTCTTTCGAATCATGATTCAATTATAACCCGAATTGATAGTCAAAGTCTAAATTAACGCGATCGAAGCCGCGGGCAAAAGCTAGTTTATCATAATTTCATTAAATGATATATTTTTCACTAGATATTAACCTCAATTTGCGTATTTAAAACATTATTTTGTGTTTATTATATTTATAATACAGGCTGTTTAGCGGTTTTGCCAGTGCCTTTATTTACACCAGCACGCGCATCGCTAACGCGGCGCGCGGAAAAATCAAAAACAGCGCGCCATTTCCCATAAATAGTTGGTAACGTTTTCGTTGTGTGGTTAATTATTATCAAAAATGTCGACTTCGCGTAGGGAAGAAGAGCAATACGTAAATTTTACCCCGCTGGAAATACTAATGGAGGCAGGGCCACGTACGGCCCATTTATTTACAACATTCATCTAACTCCTTTGAAAATATTTCATCATCGCCGACATGTACCCAAGAAAATGAAAATAACGAAATTATTAATAATACCAATACCATAACTCAAACTGTAACAATGACAACACAAACTGTTCGATATCATTTTGGGAACTGTACTTTCACTAATTGTTTCAATAATTAAAAGTTGATAACAATACAAGTCTGTTTTTTTCCTCGCAAGTGTGTTGAAAAACGTCGTATGAAACGCGTGTGCATTGATCATTACACACCCGGCTCCCTTATCGAATAATACCGCCTCGTGTTTAATGACAAACATAGCACACTTGTACCATAATGTACTATGGTATCAACCAGTTGAATGCCGTAATTACAGAAATAATTAAATAGCCATTGTGTCTCGCGTATACGATGGGTTAATGATAGTTTTTACAATTTAGGGTTCCGTATCCAAGGAATGCCAACCTAAAAGTTCAGTGGTATATCAAAAAATAAACACAAAATGCTTATTTTTTAATCAATCAGTGCTCATTTTACGGTGCAGAAGACTTAGCCCACTTACACCGCCAATCTCTGGACACGTTTACCGCTAAACGAGTTTAAAACATAATTCTGTTTCTGTCAAATGTTTGAAGATGACAGAGACAGAATGATGTTTAAAACTCGTTTAGCGCTAAACGTGTTTAATGATTCGCGGTGTTAGTGGGCCTTACTATGCGAGTCCGACTCGCACGTGACCAATGTTTAATTACACCTATTAGATGTACTACTACTATAATACTACTACCAACTAATATAATAATTATTTTATAAAGAGCTAAAATTTGAGAGTTTCTATATGTATACAGGGAAACTACTAATCCGATTTCAAAAAAATCTTTCCCTTATAGTAAGCTACGCTATTGTCGAGTGCCGTAGGATTTTTTTATAACAAAACACACGAACGAAGTCGCAGGCAAAAGCTAGTCGAGTATAAACATCGGAAACATTTGACTTATTTTGCCATACTTTCATATTCTACGACTGGTATTGCGCAAAGTTGTTAGCACGCGATCGTCGTTTTTGGACTCAACTTGATTAAGGGCCGACCGAAGGTTCGGTTTCGGTTAGTTTCGGCTACAGTTTCGGTTTCGGTCAATAATTGGCCGAACCTTCGGCCCCGCCGAAACAAGGCGTTCGTGAATTGTCGCGAATCATTCAGCTAACTTCGAGTGAGTGAACGTGATTGCCAGTTGCGTTCGCTAACCGGTGCGATCGTGATCGTAAGAGTACTTGATTGTCGTACATACTCATCTTTATTGAGACTGATAAATATGAATTATCACTGATATTAATTATAATGGTAAGATAATTCTTTGAATACTAAGTTAAATACTAGATCTCATTAGAAAATAACAACACAAGTTATCTTATCATTAAGACTATTGTGAACATAAGTAATTAATGTTGATTTTTGAAAAAGTTTGACAATTATGTTAATTGTGTTTTTTTTTAAATTTAAATTGTTAATTTTACAAATAAAGAATTATTTTTGTTACATACTTTAATTGTTGCATTTTATTTTTTTACACATGTTAACTGTCTATATATGCGTAAAAATACAATAGATTTAACATGCTATAAAAATTCAAATAAGTTTCGGTTTCGGTTTCGGCCGAAACTGGGATCAAGACCGAAGGTTCGGTTTCGGCTGAAAATCCTGTTTCGGTCGGACACTAAAATTGATACATATAGGATTGCTATTTAAATATTATGGAATAAAAATGTTAATATTTGCACCTTAATTGTGTCTGTACACAAACACACTATTTTGAACCCTATTGCTAATCCATGTTCGAAAAATTTGTCTACAACGAAAATAACGCAATGAATGTTGTTGAACTGTCAAAATGAAAGCTATTCCTACTGTTAGTGTGTAACGCAATTACCCCGCTGGTCTGTGGCATCCCGGAGTCTGGATTCGTGGCCGGACTGATGTCAATATTCTCGCCCCCTGTTACATGGGACTTACACATTACTGGCGAAATGTGGGTGTACTATAGGTATACCTCTGCCCAATCTTTCGGGAGAACAAGGCGTGATGTTATGTTATGTGTACATCTGGTATATTATTTATTTGCATGAGCATTGATTACATTTTTCTTTTATCTTCATGTAGGTACAGTACAACTATTTTCTTAACGTCCCTCGAGAATCATCGCATTTCCGAATACAAACGAATGCTAATTCCATGTCCAACAATTATTAGATTTATCGTGTTTATCGTGCATAATAATTTGAATTTAGGACTCAGTACTTTATTGTCGTTTTGTTTTGATTAAAAGAACAATAAAGTACTTAGTTCTGAAACAACAATAGTACAATCATGACTATTTAATCACTACTGTACATTTGGCTAGTAAAATTATATTATTATTTATTATTTATATTATATATTTAATAGTATATTATTATACTAATTATTCTAAGGCCCGTTATACACGGCACGGTTTCTCTACGGTACGGCGCGCTAGCCGTACCGCAGAATAATCGTATGAGCTCGTATATGACACGGAAAACCACCGGTTGTATGGTATACGGTGACTGCGCCGTGCCGTTGTGTCACCGTGTCTGTCAACAAGCTTCCATAGTGATCCATACAACATTGAAGACCGGGTCTACACACGGCGAATCAATCGTTGTTGTTCACGGCAAGAAAAAAGTGTGTATATAAAGGGCCTAAGGGTTCCGTACCCAAAAGGATCCTTTTACTAGAACTACGCCAATTCTGTCTATTAAAAAAACTAACTTAAATATGCACTATTTAACTCTTTTTTTTTTCTATTTCACGTGTATTTTGGTACGAAACGCTTACTACGCCCGTCTGGCTCGCACGACTTCCGTTCCTGGCCCTGCAGTCTCGACATGAATAGCGACAAAAATCTGTCGCTAAGTCGTATCGATGTCAAATTTCTGTAATAGATTGTCAACCTTATGCTTTGGAAATAAAGTTGAAAATCTATTACAGAAATTTGACATCGATACGACTTAGCGACAGATTTTTGTCGCTATCCAATGTCGAGACTGCAGGGCCTGGCGGGGTGTTGTGCTCGGTAGAGTGGCACGGTAGTGTTACAATCCGTTGACTCGGCCCTTAGCTCGGTGAATCGTTTTTTTAATATGATTTAATACACGAACTGATGAAATGATTGGCAATCTACTTATAGCACCAAACCCCGAGCTAAAAATTAAGATTGCCATCGAAACGCCAAGAGGAATAGGATTATAATTGTCTACACACTACTGTTTATATGCTCGATATTTTTTTCCTGATATGTTTGGATCCACAGTTCGTGTATTAAGCCATTGAGAAACGAATTATCCTAGTTCTTTACCTAGGTGATTCGATGAGCATAGCTTAGTACTAAGTTCTCAACAAGCGCCCTAGCTTCAAAAGGTATTGTGTGTGTCCTGAATTGATACGGAAAATAATTTGAAAACTGACGAAGGTATAAACGACTGTGTCAAGTTATGTGAACACATTACTAATAGTTAGGTGTTTGTATTCGTTTCTTGTGTGTTCTACTATCTTAGCCGATTCTATGAACAAATACAATGACATCTAATACTCAAGTATCGTACGTGTTATTTCCAGATCTGTTAAAATTCGCGGATAAGATGAAGATGGGCAAGCGATTCGAGAGCATCTCCCTGGGCCAGGGTCAGGGGCCGCTGGCTGAGGCCATGATGAGAGTTGGCAGTGACTTCGGAAACTGGGTTTTCTTCCAGGTACCTTCCCGACTTCCGAAACCAACATAGGTTAGGTGACTTTGGAAATTTGTTTCGCCTAAGAATTTTCATATGAAATATTTTGGAAAATTCTTAGACGGAACAAATTTCCAAAGTTTGACGATTGATATGAAATTGATGATTATTATTCAGTAAATATATCATTCCTACAGTCGCGAATCGCATTTTGATCAACTGGGGTAATTGATCCATTTACTAGGATGTAAAAGGATCAATTATCGCAATGGGGGCTATCGTTTTTGTGTTCACCAGTTGGCGCCACTGTCGAGTAAGGTCCTGTTGTTGTTCTTTTATTTGATGTTTTGGATATGTTTAAGTACCCATAAATTCATATTATGTTTATATTATTACATTTAAAAACTTCAAATTAATATTTAGATTATAATGTTCCTAAAATTGGCAAGCATGAAGCAGACAAATCTTATTCTTCCTTCAAGTGCTGCGAAATTAGATTCTAACTTTTTACTTGAAATCTTAAGTCATAATTAATGAGGAATGGCACAACCATTACAACAATTATGAATCATTCGTTAAAATCCGTGATAAAAATCCCGCAAACGGTGAACGTTCAGTACATATTTTGACATCTAGAGACCTTACTCTACACTAGCGCCTCTAGCGGCGAACTCAAGCGTGGTAGCCCTCATTGCCATGCTAAAACGCGACAGCTATAAATAATTCAAACATAAGTGATGTCATAGACTAAATTGTATAATGTCTATGATCGCAGCAGTAGACAACGTAAAGACATAGTCAATACTATAACTTCGTCAATTCTAGAACATTTTTAACCGATTTCAAAAAAAGGAGGAGGTTTTCAATTCGACTGTACTTTTTTTATAAGACCTTTT
Organism: Dryobotodes eremita; assembly: GCA_917490735.1. Taxonomy (NCBI): domain Eukaryota; kingdom Metazoa; phylum Arthropoda; class Insecta; order Lepidoptera; family Noctuidae; genus Dryobotodes; species Dryobotodes eremita. The sequence goes on along the minus strand of OU823242.1, from coordinate 6,116,930 downwards.
TTCTGGGTGAACCGGGTTTTTTTTTCAAATACTAGACCTTTGGCTTCAGTAAAAACGTGTTAAATTTGTATAATGTACGGTCATCAAATGTGATAGATAAATAACCAGTGTCGGCGGATATAGTTTAAGTTTAGTAAGAAACCGATGGATATTTTCGATTGAAATTTAATTTGATAAATGAACTGTTTGTTTTCTATTAATTTAATTAAATTTTATCGGAAAACATTCATCGGTTACTAAACATAAACTATATCTTTTTTGGTGACCGTACGTTTTTACATGAAGACATTACAACTTGTTTTCCCGTAGAGTTAGGCAGAGATGTACCTATAGTACACCCTCATTGGCCAGTTATACTATTATGCTAGTTGTGTTATCAAAATCAAAAGCCATTCATACAAACTAGGCTGAGAATTAGCACTTTTTGAACGCCAAAACGTTTTGTTATGCGTTTTATTTGTACAAAATAAACAATTATTATTTCTTTAATTTTTCTTCTTAAATTCTTTGTTGTGTTCCAGAACTGCCACCTGTCTCCGTCGTGGATGCCGGTGCTGGAGCTGCACGTGGAGCACATCCAGCCGGAGCTGGTGCACAAAGACTTCCGCCTGTGGCTGACGTCCACGCCCTCGCCGTTCTTCCCCGTGGCGCTCCTGCAAAACGGTATCAGTACCTCGCAGACCATCATGTTGATTTTTAGGGTTCCGTAATAATTTTTTTTTTAAATCAAAAACCCCAGACTACGAATTTCTCCTGTATTGTGGGTGCGTTTATAAACATTTAAAATTCACATATACAAACAGCCAGACCCGGAACAACTACTTGTAGGTCATACAAATATTTGTTCTGTGCGGGAATCGAACCCGCGACACGCAGCGGAGCAGTCAATCGCTTAACCACTGCGCCAACTGTGCCGTACAATGGCAAAAAACGTAAATGGCAAAAACGGAACCGTCATATTTCGTCATGTCCGTCCGTCCGTATGTCCTTCTGTCCAGATATGACACAGCCATTTTATTTGGAGACTATTTACACTATCAATCTGCCTAGCCTTCTCCCAACTATTTTGGGGTTGTATTCCAGTCTAACCGAATTCAGCTGAATACCAGTATTTTAGAATACCTTTCAGAATACCTGTATATCTGACCTCCACAACCCAGTTACTGGGTAACACGATACCAACACACGACAAGGTTTCGCTACACGCAACGACTGTTAAATATTGTAATATTCTTTATTGTTCTCTTAAGGTCACAAATACAGTACAAAGTAAAGGTGGCACTAAGGGCCCGTTGTTTGATACATAGTTAAAAATGACCAATAGTCAATTTAACAATTAGTCACTTGACAATAGTCAATAGCTGTCAAAGTTTCACTACTTTGTCTGCGCATGGTTAACTTTTATAGCAAATTGTATTTTTTTTTTAACTATAGTTAGCTTAACCATTTGTCAAACAACATACTTCTGTAATTTTTAACAAATTGTTAGTTTAACTAACGCATTTTAACTATTAGTCATGTTTAACTTTGTATCAAACAACGGGCCCTTAATGGAGACTGGAGTCTGTTGTAGGTAAAACCTGTATTACAGATTCAAACTCAAAGCATTTATTAACAAACTTCAAAAAAAAGAGGAGATACTGAATTCGACTGTATTTTTTTTAAATTACCTCTTAACTTTTTTCAAGGTGAACCGATTTTGATGATTCTTTTTTTTTATTTGAAAGCTGATGTTTCTCATGCGGTCCCATATATAATTTGATCAGGATCTGACCAGTCGTATCCTTAATAATGCCTATTTTTTCCACTTAGTATATATTGCTGATGTTTTAATAATTTCTTGCCACTGTTATTTACATATACGGTAGGTATTACAACTAAAAAGTAGAATAAAAAACGATTTTACAAAAAATAACACAAAAAAATTAAAAAACCTTTAATTTCGGAAATATTTACTTTTTAGTGTTTTTTTTGGAAGTCGGTTGTTTTTTTTTTGTAATAAAGTTATTTTCAATTAAACCATTTACAGGCACTTTTGAATTGTCAAGTGGTCGGTCAGTTAGAAACATGAAGCTATTTGCCCATTCCAAAGCGTAGTACGTACCTATGGAGAAGAACGGGCTAGAAACTCCACGGACACTCTTTTAAAAATCAAAATATGGTTGCAAAATATTGGTTACATAATTGATGTTGAAATTATGCATGTGAAAACGATGCGGAATGTTAAAAGCGTCCGTAATAAAAGGATAAAAACAATTCAAATATTAAATCAAATTAAAATAAGCCGTGGCAGCCAAGATATGACCAGTCCCTTCTTACGGCACCCTTTCACGAACATGACGTATGGATCAGCACCATTCAGCTCAACCATTTTGAAGGGAACTTAATGATCCGACATATGCCACCACCAGCGAGACATTTGAGTGAGCATGACATACTCTCAGCCGCCAGGGCACATTCAAGTCAATGAAAGACATATTACCCGTTAAATGGTAGCGTTTGCGGCGAATGAAAGGCGACTAACAAAAGGTATTTACAAGGAAGGTGTGAGTGGAAACGCCAGGAGGGGACGTCCTAGGAGGACATGTAGTGACCTTATTGGTGATGTTCTTCAGAAAGGTCAGGTGCTTAGTACCTACTCGCAACCGGCGTGCGTGTATGACCGGATGTATGAACGTAAACGAGGCAAAAGGAGTATGTAAGGATCGTAGCTAGTGGCGTTCTGTAATTTCTGCCTACCCCCATGGGAAGAAGGCATGAGGTTTGTATGTATGCGGTAGCTGTATAGTAGGTACAACATAGTACTCACACCTGTGCTATGCAATACAAAGGAGATTGAGTTTATACAATGCAAAGATACCTGGTCTTTACAATCTTCAGCAGCTCTAGCAGTATTTTCAAGTTTTTTATTTAGTTAGATAGATATAATCTATTTCTCAGTAAATGGTACATTAAGGTCTTAATATTAATAAAAAGTGTCACATATACTACCGTAGCCGGTGTAGAAATATTAAAATTAAAATTATGGTACGATTATTATCCCCATTAACAATTATAATTAGTTTGACATTATAGGCAATTTTTATTACAATGTCAACTACTTAAAAAATATCTTAATATTATTTATGAATTAAATGTCAAAAATATACCCATTAGATAATGTCAAATATTAACAAAAAAATAAATAAAAATCAAAATAATAAAAATCAAAAGTCAATAAACATACAAAATATTGATAAAATGTCAACATTTATAATAAAAAAATTCGTTAACTGAATAGAAACAGTTGTCTATTTATTTAAATATGGCACTACAACGACTTATTTCCTAATACATTATTGAGGTACTGTAACAATCAAACTTAAAATCTAGAGTGAATTTGTTACTTACAGGAGTGCACAGCATTTACATATTTCAAGTTTTATAATATTACATAAAGTACATATTGGCTAAAAAAACTACATGAAAACACTACATGCAACACATGCGACGACTAGGGGCGCGAGGGCGCAACGATTGCCTCTCCCTCATGCGCTCCTCCTTCGCGAGCATTACTGCTTCGCAGAAGGAGGTGACGGCTTTCCATTCTCTCTCGCTTCGTACCATGGGCTGAACCAGGGCCGGACGCGAGATATCGCCGCCGCCGGGCAGACGTCCACCGTATGCTCCACCGTGTCCTCCGGTCGATCCACACAATGATAACACCCGGGCGTTTCCTCCCGCCTTATCCGAAAGAGGAACCTCCCGAAACAGCCATGTTCGGTGAGGACCTGCGTCAGGCGGAAGGTGAGAACGCCGTGGCGCCTCTCAAGCCACTCCTCAAAGAGGGGACTTACCGCCGCAATTGTGGCGTGCCCTGCGCTGGGTTGCGACAGTCGCACTCTCCATGCCGCCATGAGATCCCGCCGGAACTCTGTCCACTGTGCCGCGATTTCTCGCGTTTATATGCCTGCCTGCATAGTGATCTACGAATGACAGCCGGACCAATAGGTTAACGTATGCAGTGCGCGAAATCTCTTACTGTTACGGAAATTGACATCTTCTTTTTTGTTTTTCCAGGTTATAAGATGACAGTGGAGCCACCTAGAGGAGTAAAAGCGAACTTATTGAAGGCATACATGAATCAAGTGCCCGATTTTACGGAGTATTTCAATTCAACGGATGCCAAAGTTCCTAATTTTAAGGTGAGACTAATTTTCAAACTCTAAAGGGTATATAAAAAGACCCGCCACGTATGACGATGTTTGAGGCGCAATTCTAGGGCCGAAATTGATAAACGTTACTTACTAAGTGCTTTGGCTAAGCATTATTCCTGTCACTGTCGAAATACCCGTGCGAGATAGAGACGGGACCATATTTGAGGCGAAGCACACGCTAAGTAAGGTTTATTACTATCGATCTAGGATTCCATAATTAAAATAACATAACGGGATCCATACGAGACTCTGGAGTCTGTCCGTCCGTATGTCACATTACTCTCAGTGGACTACTGTTGATAATGGTTGGAAACTTAGCAATTTTCCCACAATTACCTTGAAAAAAACTGGCCAAGTGCGAGTTAGACTCGCACACGAAGGGTTCCGCACCGCCGTACAATATTTAACACTACATTGTTTTTTTTTAACCCGTTTCTTGTACAGGGTCCTCTTTAAATTTTATTTTTTGTTATAGCGGTCATTGTAGACCACACTCTGTGAAAGTTTCAGGTGTCTACCTATTACGGTTAAATAAATACAGCTCTGTGACATAAAGACAGACAGACAGACGGGCGCACGGACGGACAGCGGAGCCTTAGTAATAGGGTTTCGTTAGCACCCTTTGCGTACGGAAACCTAAAAAGGAAGAAATTACATTACAAAATTAAATAGAGCATTTTTAAGTACTCTTTATTGTCATCTCTCGTCATCTGCCTAGACTTGTCACAAATATGTTGGTGTCAGCTTCCAGTCTAACCGGAAGCAGCGTAGTACTAGTATTTTACATGGAGCGACTGCCTATCTGAAGTATCTGATCTTCACAACACAGTTACTGGGTAGTAGGATACCCCTTGGTTTTTGTCATCTGTGTTATTGACCAGCAGGGCTAACATGACAAGCGCGACAACACTCTCTCGCAACTTTTGTCGAAATCTGTATATAATTCTGACGTCATTCTAATGTCTAACATAACCGACAAGCTCGAGAAAACTCGAAAAAGGCACTTTGATACTTATTTTCTCACGACGAGAGAGCGATGTAGCAAGTTATTGTGACCTCTGAGTTTGTTTCGGCCTTTCTTCTCAGAGTAGTCAGGTAGGAAACGCCGACCTCATCTAGTTTTAAAATATGATTAACGTGTAAAAGTGTTTGTACAAACCTACTTACAGAAATAAAATCATTGATCATTTATTAAAATATTAGCTTCTACCTGCGACTTCGTCTGCGTGAAATTTCCGGCTCCCCCGACACGCCGAGTCGCATCGCATCGCCTGCCCGCGCTATTACTTCGTTTTTGCTTAGCGTTCTTTCTAACTTTTTTTCTTTTTGCTCGGCTCTTAAGGGTTCTAGCGTGTTAAATAACTTATAGCCTTCCTCAAGAATTGGGTTATCAAATGCACATATTTTTTTGAAATCCGACTGGTAGTTCCAGAGATTACCCCCTACATGCAAACTTGCAATCAAACAAATTTTACCTCTTTATACAGTTATAAAAGTATAAAGAAAACATTTTTACTATAGCAACATCAGTTACATTGCATACATTCGATTTTACGTCTACCTCTGATTTTATTAATAAAAATTAAATGTTTGTCCGTCGCATTGATGGCATGCTTTAACGATATTTTCGTGATTCTCATTCCAGTGGCTACTATTTTCGCTATGTATGTTCCACGGCGTCGTTCTAGAACGTCGCAAGTTCGGCCCGCTAGGCTTCAACATCCCCTACGAGTTCACTGACGGGGACCTGCGCATCTGTATCTCACAGCTACATATGTTTCTGAATGAGTACAATGAAGTGCCTCTTAGGGTGAGTTTGTACATTCTATTTTTAAATAGTTTAAAATCACGGGTGTAAAATAGTATATTATGATACAAGTGTGCTATGTTGGTCATTAAACACGAGGCGGTATTATTCGATAAGGGAGCCGAGTGTGTAATGATCAATGCACACGCGTTTCATATGACGTTTTTCAACACACTTGCGAGGAAAAAAACAGACTTGTATTATTATCAACTTTTAATTAATGAAACAATTAGTGAAAGTACAGTTCTCAAAATTATATCGAACAGTTTGTGATGGCATTGTTACAGTTTGTGTTATGGTATTGGTATTATTAATAATTTCGTTATTTTCATTTTCTTGGGTAAATGTCGGCGATGATGAAATATTTTCAAAGGAGTTGGATGAATGCTGTAAATGGGCCGTGGCCCTGCCTCGATAAATATTTCCAGCGGGGTCAAATCTACGTATTGCTCGTCTTCCCTACGTGAAGTCAATATTTTTGATAATAATTAACCACACAACCAAAACATTAACAAATATTTATGGAAAATGGCGCGCCGGTTTTGTTTATTCCGCACGCCGCGCTAGCGATGCGCAGGCAGGTCTAAATAAAGGTACTGGCCAAACGGCTAAACAGTCTGTACTAAAAATAAAATAAACACAAAATAATGTTTTAGATACGTAAATGGAGGTTAATATGTAGTGAAAAATATATAATTTAATGAAATGATGATAAATTTGATGATTGATTTATCATAATTATGTAACCTAAATAGTTTATTTATTCACAAAAATATTCATTGTTTTTATACATAAAAACTCTCTGCGGAGTTTGAAAAAGAAAATGTAAAATAAAAAATTAGTGTGGTAATGTAAAGTAAAAAACACTAGTGTATAATAAGCCGAATTATGAACCTAAATGCGTTGACATAAGAGTCACTTTACAAGCAAGTGTGTTGAAGAAATTTTTAACTAAGCCAACTCACTTATATTCTCCGTCATTGTTTTTTTTTTTGTTCTGGACTATACATAAGAACCTTCCGGTCACGGAAATATTGACTATACTCTCCTTTTATTGAGATATAGCTTTTGTCAGCGGTTTCGCCCGCGTGGAAGTCAGAAAACGACATAATTTCGAAAATTATCCCTCAGGATTACATTACCGGGATAAAAAGTATCTTCTGTGTTAATACAGTTCCAATCAACGATTTACGCGTGATTGAAAAACAGAAATGTTCACAAACTGTCACATAAATATATTAATATGTATATATTATAAATTAAAATCGCTTTTCGTGTTTGTCTGTGTGCCTGCGATGTCCTTCTAAATACGGTTTTCACCATCATTTAGAGAATTTATTCCGGAAAGTTTCCGCGTATAAAATAAAACACGTTTAGTAGCTTGCAATGGACTTACTTTTTATTGTTCACAGAATGATCAGAGACAATTTAGTTTTACATTTTTATAATAGATGGCACTACATGTACCTACTGATTATTATTATTTTAATATCTATAGATAGATAGATAGATAGATAGATATATTTATTTATTTGCATAAAATGTAAGTAATTAATACAATTTGGTGTTACAATATTTTTGAATCCTTATACATTCTGCCTCATGGCATGCAAAATTTTATTAACTTATGCTACAATTTTACTATTCTATTTATTTAAAGCTATTTCATGACAACTTATAAACAAGGTAAATGAATAGTCTTGTCATTTAAAAAAATCAGATACAGAGTAATAGCATTTTTGAATTAGTAATTTTTTAAGGTAGTTTTTAAATCTTCTTGAAGGTTGCTTTTTAATCATTTTTGGTACAAGGTTATAAATAAGAGGAGCCATGCACATAACACTCTTTCTCAAGAATGAAGTTTTATATCCACATATGCATAACTTGTCTTCGTATGGTGTTCTTAAACTTGTAGTACTGGTTCTACTTTTAGTATTTTTCTTTTTAATAATAATTTTAAGAGTAATTTTTTTGGCCTACCCAAATGTCCTTTCTTTGGTATTGTTCGTCGAATCGTTGAGCTCCTTAAGTTCTGAGTTGAGCTGCATGATTACTGACAAATGCGTGCACTGACTGGACAGGTCCACTCAATCTGTGTGGTTTTTCCTCAAAAGACCATTTCAGACACAAATCTACATGGTCTTCACATGATCTGACTAAGATTATGTCTGGACTTTAAAAGAGACTGTGACCTCTGAGTTTATTTCGGCCTTTCTTCTCAGAGTAGTCAGATAGGAAACGCCGACCTCATCTAGTTTTTAAAATATGATTGACGAGTAAAAGTGTTTATTCTAACCTACTTACAGAAATAAAATCATTTATCATTTAACAAAAAATGGCTATTTCTAGTATATATAGGCATACAAAAGTTAATACTTGGATTATATTTTTTTGAAACAGGTTTGCAGATGTCAGTCACTTTGAGATTAAAAATGGATCTAATACAGCGTTTTTGCGCCTTAAAACTATTTTCTCTCTCGCTACAGTTGCCCCAGAATATTACACCAAACCTGAATACAGAAACAACGAGACTGTAGTATGCTATTAATACTGATTTAATGTCAACTTTTTTTGATAAACTATATAATGCATAAGCAGCTGAACTTAGTTTTTTTGCATACGTTATCTGCTTGAATTTTCCATGTCAGTTGGCTATCAATTGAAATTCCTAGAAATATTGCATCTTTGACTTTATCTATTGTTTGTCCATTATAATTCATATCCATATTTGTGTCTAATATTCTTTGATGGAAAAACATTGCTTTTGTTTTCTCTAAATTTATAATTAAGTTATTTTTATTAAGCCAATTTATACATTTTTCAAGCGTACTATTGACATTGGCTTCATAAGAATCTTTATTGTGACCTTTATTATCAAAGTGCAGTCATCAACAAAAAGGACCATTGGATTTGGCATTTGGCTTGGCAAATCATTTACAAATAATAAGGGGTCGATTATGCTGCCCTGTGAGACACCAAATTTGATATTTCTTTTAAAAGAAGCATACGTGATACATAACACTAATATTAAACTTACATATAATTAAGAAATCTCTATGTTTTGTCGAGCCGCAAAAACTTTGTGAAGGAGGGGCGGGTCGCTAGTTTATAATAATAGTAGGTAGTAGAATAAGGTTTGTTGACAATGTTTGCATCTAAAGTCGGTTGCCACACCCATTATGTTGAAAACACCTTAGGGCTCATACACACGACCGGCACGTTGACGACGGCTGCAATTTCCTCTGCCGACGGTTGCCGCTCGTGTGGATGAGCACTTCGCTAAGTGCTTATACACACGAGCGGCACGCGTTCTCGCGTCCGGAAATGGCTCCTACCCCTGTAGATAGGAGCCTTTTGGCCTCGTACAGACAGGACTTTCTGTTTTTTATTTAGTTTTTTATATTTTAATTATTGTGTTTAGTTTCGTTTGTGATCTTCCTGTGCGAGTCTCAATAAATACTTTTTCTATTTTTCTTTAGGGGTAAAAATAATGGAAGGCTCAGTTTTGGTTTAACTTTATCTCATCATACGTATATGATATGATGGTATATGATGGTTGTACAGAGTGGCGATTTAGTCACCTGCATCCGTCAAGGGATGATTCTATACGTCATTCTAAACAACTTTCGCTATGAAACTCATACCCGAATAGAAAAAAAAAAACATAAAGCATAAGCATCGAAATAGTCTGTCTACTGTTGTATAGGAATTTGTATTTTTTTTTCACTACGAATGCAGGTGACTAAATTGCCACCCTGTATAAGATAGTAGTAAGGGAGATTTTAATAAATAAGTATAATATTATATTATACTATTGACACCGGCTCTTGCTTCTCACGGGTGCATTCCACTAATGTGGCGACCATATCCAAACATCCAGATTTCTGTGCTGTATAATTGAAGTAATTATGAATGTTTTATACACATAAACCTTCTGGAATTAATTTTCTAAACGATGTTGAAAACCGCATCTAAATTAAAAGTTAAAAGAAAAAAAAAAGAAAAAAAAATGGAAAAAAAAATTAATAAAAAAAATGAATAATAAAAAAAAATGAAAAAAAAAAGAATAATTAAATGAATTAAATGAAATTAATGAAATTTAGAAGAACTAAGCGGGGTCACACAGACAGACGCGAAAAGCGACTTTATTTTATACGATTTCTAGATTTATTATTATTATTTTTCCAGATGTTAACATACACGGCTGGCCACATCAACTACGGCGGGCGCGTGACGGACGACTGGGACCGGCGCTGTCTGCTGTGTCTACTGAGCGACTACTACACCTTGTCAGTGCTGTCTGATAAATATTGTTACGATGAGGCCGGCGCTTATCGGCAGGTTAGTGCCGTCTTATGTCCGTAGGTGTGTCCGTGGCATCACAGTGGCCCTATCAGAAAATCAGCGCTGCCGTATTTATTTTTTTAAAATACAGCACGTTGCCGAGAACCAGCTTCCAATATTCCCACGGCTCTGATCATTTCTTCTCAGTTCAAATGACGTTTTCTCTCCATAATATCGTTCTTTTGTATTGATTTCACTCAGAAGTATGGCAGAAATTCAAAAAGTATTACCTTTTCAAATGACGAAATTAACTAAAAAAGTATCAATAGGAGTTACAAAAAATATAATAAAAAAACCAGATTTTATGTAACTAGCAAAAACGTGCAAGATTCCTAGAAACTTTTGAAGTATGTAGGAATAGTTCTTAATATCAAAACTTCACCAAATTTAATAGTCATCAAAATCACAATCGGCGAAGATGTCGCTAAACATACATTAGAAAAGAAATCAGAGTAATTGAGAATAGCCTCCTCCTTTTTTTTAAGTCGGTTAATTACTACATTTCTTTCAGCAACACTCTACGCTGAACATAGAAGACTACACGAAGTACATCCGCACGCTGCCGCTCTTCGATGACCCGATGTTGTTCGGCCTGCATGCCAACGCAAACATCAGCTATGCCATGACCGAAACCAATTCATGCATCTGTTAGTACAACGCTACAAAGTTTTTTGGCTCGTTGCCTAAACCGGAAATAACGCCCCATCTTGTTTTTTTTTTTAATACATTTCATGTGAGATTTCACAAAACAATTTCTTGTACAGTCCATTTACATTTATTTTACCTCTGACGGCAGCAAACCAACATCAACCTTATTGTAACGATTATAAAGATCATTGTGATTTTGACAGACTTGTCAATGACTAGTAATCCAATAGCAAACTTATTTTAACGATTGTAAAAATCATTGTGAATTTGACAGACTTGTCAATGGCTAGTAATCCAATAGCAAACTTATTTTAACGATTGTAAAAATCATTGTGAATTTGACAGACTTGTCAATGGCTAGTAATCCAATAGCAAACTTATTTTAACGGTTGTAAAAATCATTGTGAATTTGACAGACTTGTCAATGGCTAGTAATCCAATAGCAAACTTATTTTAACGATTGTAAAAATAATTGTGAATTTGACAGACTTGTCAATGGCTAGTAATCCAATAGCAAACTTATTGTAACGATTATAAAGATCATTGTGATTTTGACAGACTTGTCAATGGCGGCAACCCACTAGCAACCTTATTGTTACGATTATAAAGATCGTTGTGAATTTGACAGACTTGTCAAGGGCTAGTAATCCCATAGCAAAATTATTGTAATTATTATACATATAGATCGTTGTGAATTTGACAGACTTGTCAATGGCAGCAACCCAATGGCAACCTTATTGTTCCGATTATAAAGATCATTGTGAATTTGACAGTGATGCAAACTCAGTGGTAAAATAACTGAACGGACTGTAGACAGAAAAATCCTTGTAGCACTCTAATGTACTATTTTAAACCTACTGTCATTATTTCAGCTGATATTTCTACTACTAGACACCAGCCTTCTATAATTAAACTCATCATTTACTATGAAGCGAACCTTGTAATCGGGAAAATACTTGTTGTTCCATTTTTTTTTTTTGCGGTGTTATTGTTGGTTTCGATGTAAAATCTGTTCATAATGATGACACCTTTACGGGTTTTTGTTATTTCAGTTACAACTTGTATAAGCCATGTCCTGCAAACATTGTTGTCTCCTAATGTTTCACATCTGCCGGGCGTCCCTTGACGGCCAATTTTCAATTTTTATTTTGGTTTTGATGAACTGTTGCCAAAATAAATATTTTTCTTTCTTTCGTTCTTACAGTCACACTACGCGACCTACAACCTAAGGAGATCGTGGCGTCCGGCGGAGCGTCCATAGAGACAATCATAGAAGCGGTCGCCAACGACATTATAAAGTCACTGCCCAAGCAGCTGGATACGGACCATATCTCTGCCACGTAAGATATTTATATATAACTAGCTTCCGTCCGTGCCTTCGCCCGCGTGGTATATCAATAAAAAGTCCTTCCGCAGGGTTCAAAGTATTCCCATACCAAAAGAGTTGTCCGCGTTTTACATGGATGTTAGGATACCGGTAGCTTAAGAACCTTTAACCGTGACGACTGTTTTTTCATAACGGTTATTTGATATTGCATGCGATTAGGACTTCGGCTTTCAGATTTAAAACCCCGAAAGATATCTCATCAAAAGACCTGCTCAGTTTCTCGACATTATTTTAATAAGAGAAGACATTGAAAATGAAGAAAATCAATAAATTAATATTTAAAACTAAAAATAAGTTTTATTTCATTACAAAACTTTGACATTTGCATCAAATTATAGCATATTAATTCAGTTTTTAAATAGGATAATTTTCGAAAGGCTTTTTGTCCACTTCAGATCTCGATTTCAAGTCATAAAAAATATACAGGTCGACTTGAGAACCTCCTCATTTTTTTTCGTCGGTTAAAAAAGGAATTCTTCTACATAATTATAAAATCACTAAAATGTTCTCGATCAGTAGATACTATTTCATTTACTCCTGCTAAGCAAACTCCTGTGGACTATGCTAAAACATGTACTTCTTGTTAACTGGGGTCTATCGATAAACTTGTAAAGCTAAAGTATACTTAAAGTTTCTTCAACACACTTGCTTGTAAAGTGACTCTTATGGCAACGGATTTAGGTTCATAATTTAGCTTATCACCACTCTACTGTTTTTTACTTAACATTTTCTGTTTTCAACCTCCGCAAAGAGTTTTTATGTATAAAAACAATGAATATTTTTGTGAATAAATAAACTCTTTAGGTTACATATGATAAATCCATCATCAAATTTATCGTCATTTCATTAAATTATATACTTTTCACTACATATTAACCTCAAATTGCGTATTTAAAACATTATTTTGTGTAATTATTGTATTTATAATATAGGCTGTTTAGCGGTTATGCCAGTGCCTTTATTTACACCTGCACGCGCATCGCTAGCGCGGCGCGCGGCAAAAAACAAAACCAGCGCGCCATTTTCCATAAATATTTGTTAACGTATTCGTTGAGTGGTTAATTATTATAAAAATGTCGACTTCACGTAGATGTGACCCCGCCGGAAATATTAATACATCGTTTCCAGCGTAGCACAAGCCGCCCATATCTCTAATGTCTATTAGTTTGTGAAACCATAATTTTTCTTTTGCCAATAAGTTGTTTTTGCAATCGTCACAACTAAGGTTTTTCACTAAACTACTCACCACAAAGCCAGAAATATATCCAACTATTTGTGAAACAACGTCTGAAATTGGGGTTTGATCTAACTTTTCACCGAGTTCATTGTAGTTTGTCTGGTACTTATCAAAATTTTGCTCCAAAGATTTATTTTTTTTAATTTCTGCAGTACTCAAGTTTTTCTCCTCGGTTTCATCATTACGATATCCTTTCGAGGAATTGTTAATTTTATTTAAAGGAGATGATCCTGACAATATTGGTATCTTCTCTATCGGAATACAATTTCCGGTAAATTTTGACCCCAGCTCTAAATGACACAGCAGCTTTTTAAAACTCGCTTTAAATTGTCTCGTGTTGGGATTATTGTTATGTCCACCTTGACTTCGTATGTTCCCAAAAAATAGCTCTACATGATCCTGGCTAAATTTGTAGGTCAATAAAAATGAAAGGATATCACTTGCAATCAAATTTTCATATAAATTTATCAAACTGTTGATGCACACTAATAATCCCAATACTCCAGTGTTATTTTGAGTCTTAACCAAAGGTACTTTTTTGTTTGAAAACACAGTTCTTCTCTCAGAGCCAACTTTAAGAGTTTTTTTTAAATTTAACATTAATTGTTAATGAGAGTAGATAATCTTTTGATTCTGACAAGAATGATAATATTTTTTGAGAATTATTTTTATTTAAGGGTGTTTTAAAACCGTAATCTTTCAGATTTCTAGTATTTAATATATCAAAAATATCATTTAGTCTCTTGATAAAGTACACTGTGGTCTCTGAATTTTGGAAATTGGGAATATTTAAGGTTTTTTCACAAAATTCTAAAGCTCTAGCAACGCTTCGGCTTAGAAGCTGCGAAGCCAATTTTACATTCATAATTTGATTTTTAAAATGAACATGTCTATGTGACAGTTTGTTTGCCAAGTGCAAGGAGTTATCTTCCTGTAAATCGTATAATTCTGTCACTAATTGCCACCTGATTAATTTTTCATCCGAAGTATATATATTTTTTTTAGATTCGAAGGTGTTTCGCATCAGTTTTAACATATGGCAGGCATCTAAAAACACTACGACGTCATAATCAGCACTAGGGTGTTTGAAATTAGTTTTTAAATTCTGAAAATCGTCTATCTCGCATCCTAAATTTTTCATTGTTGCAATATTGTTTTTGCAGCCATCAAATGTAACGGAGCGAATTTGCACACCGATATTGTTACATTTTTCCAGTGCAATTTTTATTAAATTGGCTTTCATGTCTGTCTTCAAGCTGTCTATAAAAAAATAAGCCAAAGGTAGCTTCCATGAGTCATTTATAGAAACTAACATGAAAACGTATGCTTGGGTTGCTATTTGGCTGCTGTCATCGTTATCTAAACCCATCTCTACCAGGCCCTCATAGCGTTTGCCGGTCCAAATTTTTTGCCTTCTTATCGACATTTCGTCGGCCACCAAAGCATACATAATAATTTTGTCGGTTGATTTTGCTTTCTCTTCGAGCCTATTTAGCGTTTCAGCGCAAAATCCAGGTTCAGCATCTACGCTTCGATACCATTCGTATAAGGTTTGTGGATGAGGCAAACAGGTATCGAACATTTTTCGAACATATTTATAAGCTGAAGGAGAATAAAAATGTAGTGTTAGAGCAAATTTCCTGGCACCTGGAGGATATTTTGCGAATGGTTTTGAACGATTTTTTTTGTTTTTAGTATACATCCCGTTGAATACTTCGGCAACTTCTACATGTTTTGATAGCTCTAAAAATACGGTGTCATCGATGGTTTTTTTCTTTTGAAGGATTGCTATTATATTTTTTAATGAAGAAATTTTTTTCTTGAGGCGTTTGTTAACTTTTTGTAAATTATTATTTTTTTTTGTTTTAGTCTCTATAATTTTGCGAGATTTAATCAATTGTTTTTTTAAATGTTCTTTTCTTGGAGTGTCTTGTAAGGATATTAGGTCCGATAGTGAAACAGCAGGAGAATTGGAGATGGAAATTGCTGGAGTCGTTGTTGTGGTGTCCTTTAAACTTGTTGAAGGTGCAACCTACAAAAGTAACGGTATCCTAAAAATTCTAGAAAGGACAAAAAATACTTGTTTTACAAATTACAAATTAAAATACTAACAACCGGTATCTTACCAAGTTTGACGTCATCTGTTCCGTCAATATAGCTGCTTCTGCTTGCACCTTGTTTTGCTCAATGTTAATCTGAAACATTTCATTTATAAATATTAACATGTAAGTACGCAAGCAGGACTAAAGTAATAATTCTGTTTCAACTCACACTGCACCTAGTTAATTCAATCCTAATCCTAGCTTATAATTATAAATGCGAAAGTTAGTTGGTTTGTTTGTTTGTTACCTCTTAACGTCTAACTAATCATCATGAAATTTTGCATATAGGTTGTCTGGGGTATGGAGAAGGACAAAGGGTATGTCTTCTCAAAAAAAAAAATGTTCCCAGGGGATCGCCATGAACGCGGGCGGAGCCGCGGGCAAAAGCTATTAATTTATATGACATATTTTTAAGATATTTTACCTGCAATTTGGGAATCGCCGTTTTCAACAATCTACGCCTTTGAGTATTTCCAGATATATCGAATGTATCAAAATGTATCGAGCAAATTGTAGAATTTTTGCAAGGTCTGTAATTATCTTCTCTTCTTTCTCGCGCAACAATGGATATCCATTCTGCACAGCGAAATGGATCAGAGGGAAATCTACAATAAAAAAAAACAAGAAATAAAAATAAATTAACCACTCCATATATTTTTGTTCCAAACTCGACCAATGTTTGGCGAAAATGTTGGTTCTGTGATGTCGAATATTGGCTAAACGACGAAATATTAGTTTTTAATAGTTAAGTAATGATTTTAAGATTTTTAAAAGAAAAGTGACATTGTACTTACCGAAAGAATGATACTCCTTCGGAAACTTTACTGTTCCGATGGTTATTTTCGCAGTTTTTAAAAGCACACTGAGACATTCTGACACGTCCGTACGTTGGCTGTGGTTGGATCGAACTAAACTCAAATAAGACCACAAGTTTATTTGTGCTCTTATTTTTTTTGCCGTTTTTAATGCCGTGACCCTTAATCTAGTATATAGTTGATCGAAGGTTTACTGCCATAAATTAACCTAACCTAACCACTGCATTATGCCAAAGTATGATTATGCCAGTATCATTATGCTAATAAAAGTTATGCGAAAACGGTTATGCGAAAATATAGGTATTAGTATAAAAAAATATGCGAAAAGAAGGGATCTCGTCCTTCCATACCTATTAACACTGTAATTTGAAAACATTGTAAAAACCAATTATTATTTTTAAAAGAGTAACCGTGGAGTTTCTTTATGGCTCTTCTCCATAGGAAACGACCACTTGTAACCGTGCACCTAGCTTCTGACGTTTCATAAGTGACCATGTAGGTTTATGTTAAATAACATATTTTTATTTTGAATCAAATTAAATATTTCTTTGCAGATATCCTGTGTCGTACAAGGAGTCCCTGAACACGGTGCTTATACAAGAGGTTTTTCGTTACAACAAACTACTGAAAATTATCGAAAATTCCTTGAAGTATGTTTTCATTAGCGCGTTTAATCAAATATTAAATAAATACAGGTGATTATTTTCCTTAGTCAGTATACCCATACTGACTAAGGAAAATAATTACCTGTATTTCTGTAGGTTCTGGTCTACAGCTCGTATGGAAAACCGTTGAAAACGGTACCTACCATGAATGAGCTCAATATTAAAGAAAATAAAATTGAAAAAATAATCACCTGTATAAACAAATGAATAAATATTTATCTATCTCCACATTTGTCGGTAGTCGGTACTATGTCAATGTCTTACCATAGAAATCAATAACATATTCCTCTAAGTTATATTTATAGAGAAACATCATATTCCCATGTAATAGTCATATTTTCTAGCATCTACCTACATGTATCAGAACTTAGAGAAATATGTTAATGATTTCTATAATAATTGTTAATCAGTATATAGAGAACTCACATGCACCTTCCTCAGCGCTCACAGCAAGACTAACGCTCACTTGTCGCATGCGACTGTCGTCAGGTATGCGCGTGCACCGTGCGTCTAGACGTTGCGACAAGTAGCGAGAGCGTGGGTTTCCCCTAGCCTGTCGTTGCGACTTTGCAACTCGACGCCAAGTGTGCGCAGCTTACAAAATATATGGAAATTGTCGGCTGCAGCCTGTTGTTGCGTCTAGTCGCCGAACTGTCGCAGTCGCATGTCGCATAATGTGCGTCCTGTCTAAAGCCCCGTATTCCTTGGAAACAATCAATACGGGGCATGAGCAACAATCGCACAATATAACTATACCGGAAAACTGGAATTTGGAGGGGTATCTGATGGGTTGTTTTTTATCATTACAGAGATCTCCTGAAAGCCATGAAAGGTCTGGTGGTGATGTCCGAGGAACTGGAGAAAATGGGAGGTAGCCTGTCCCGGAATGTGGTGCCTCAAATGTGGAGCTCAAAAGCATACCCTTCGTTGAAACCGCTTGGTAAGTTTGTGGCTGACCCTCTTGGACCGCCGAGCCCAGAGGGTTTTTAAGCAAGCATAAGCAGGACGAAAAGTTCATAGCTGAGTTGGTTCGGCATGAGGAAGGAACACCGAAAATATATTTGAAAATTTTCAGAAAGGAGCCCTGTGGTCAGGAGAACACTTTCAGATTTTGAAAAAAGACCAAAAATAAAGTGATCTTCAGAGCCGTTGATTTTCATACAATCGTGTGCGGCCTAACCCATAATGACTTAAATAGGCAGATCTGACGGAGAAATTGTGGGCTTTCAATAAATCACCCGCCAATCTGACATAAGGATGGCGGGTTACTTTAAAATTATATTTGCTATGCATACAGACACGTACATTTATACTTATTTTACTACAAAAAACGTACATTTGACGTACATTAATATTGTTTATTTTTGATCTATTTGGAAGTCATATACATCCGCGATTCTGACGGACACTTTTTGGCTGCGACCGCACCTGTTTTCGATACGAAACGGTGACGTTACCATAAATCATAAATCGTTTATTTCTGTGCAACATGGTTAATTGGTACATAGATAATATTTTTATAATAAAGTCCTCCATGTTCTACCGTCACATGGGCATGCAAATCATAATATCATTTTGATTGTTTAGATTTTGAAATCAAAACCGGTAAAGCTTTAATGAACAGTAATATAATACTTCAACTTCATGCAACTTATTGCAGTCATAGCTTCATCAGGCGTTTTTGAAGTGAAACTTCCTAGGCGACAATTCGATGATTGGGACGACAATAATTGAGAGATATTTCTAGGACGCATCACGTTGAGGCACATTTCGTTCTATGAGAGAGAAGAAAGATATAGCTCTGTCTGTTTCTCACACAAAATCTCTCTTATTCTTTATTTTTGAAGAAGTTTCACTTCTGTAACGTGTACGGAGCCGCACGCGCAACTTTCTTTTTGTGATGGTGAATTTATTTTGTCTACCTTCGTAAATGAGCTTCTTTGTTTCTTGGAATACATAGGCATTTTACAGCTCCAGTGTAGATTTAAATTTTTCTTGGCTGAACACACACCTCAACATTATTATTCTTCTACCTTCGTTAATACGAAAGCAATATTTTTTTTATTTTAAATAGAGGCTATTTTATTGCTGGCTATTCATTTATTTTAAGGATTACCAACGAGAGATACAAGCCAAATATCTTCTACAAAATAAGTAAATAAAGAGCAAAATTATAAAAACTTGTATGTAACATTAATTAATTAAATAATTCTGTGACCTTTTTAATTTCTACCTACTCGTTTATTTATTTTAATTGTATTGACATTTTATTCTGATCCATTCTGTGGCAGTTTTATGAAATTTTATTTTATTCGTGGAATATGGTTTTTTCCTGAATTAGGGGTTTTTTTTGAATGCTCACTCAATTATAGGTAACCACAGTTTACATTTATCGAGTACAATTTAATGACTATAATCATGTTGGTTCCACTCCAGCGGCGTGGGTAAAGGACCTGGGCCTCCGAGTGCAGTTCATGCAGGAGTGGGCGACAACCGGCATACCCAAGGTGTTCTGGATCTCGGGCTTCTACTTCCCGCAGGCCTTCCTCACCGGAGCCCTACAGAACTATGCGAGGAAACATGTCATCGCTATTGATACCATCGGTTATGCGTTTGAGGTAACTTATTTATGCATCAGCACGCCAATTGCGTAACACACTTTCAATCACAGTCCGACGGCTTTTGACAGGAATTACTGACTCATTGCTTCATAGGTTTGAAATATTCGTCTTCTCCGCAAAGTAAATAACGCAACGAATGTTGTTGAACTGTCAAAATGAAAGGCATTGCCAATGTAAGTGTGTTACGGATTAACCCTAATTGTAATCTTTTCGTCTGGTATCTTGGCATGAACAGGGTTGTTTGCTGAAAGCGTAGACAGATTATAGCAATAGAGAAGTCACTAAATAATAATAATAATAATAACAAAAAGCTCCCATATTAAAAACATGCCGCATAGTAAGTTTTTTTTTTCACTTTATTTGACTAGATAATCATTTCACTGCAGTACAGAGCTATTCGCCTTGTCAAAATAATAACTAGAATTTCACCTTGGTTCACACCCGTGGGTGTTCTGAAAATAGACTGAGAACATTAAATTAAAAAAAAATACAAAATAACGAGACAAGGACACACTTATTATGTAGATCCAGTAGTAAGAGTGACCGAGACAAAAATATGTTTTCTCTATCTCCCTCACGTATAAAAACTTTTTGTCTGACCCCAGTTGTAATCCAACTGACGAACCATACTGACTAAGAAAAAGAATCACCTGTATTTATTTAATACTAGCTTTTGCCCGCGGCTTCGCTCGCGTTATTTTAGACTTTGACTATCAATTCGGGTTATAATTCAATCATGATTCGAAAGACACGTGCGCCATCTATTATCATAAGGACGTTATTGTTGTTTTCCTCGGAAACAGTACTTTTTTGCGGGATGAAAAGTACCCTATGTCCGTTACTGTACCCCTGACAACGTATATGCAAAATATCAGGATGATTGGTTCAGTGGTTTAGGCGTGAAAAGGTAACAAACAAACAAACAAACTTACTTTCGCATTTATAATATTAATATTATATTATATTACTAGCTTTTGTCCGCGGCTTCGCTCGCGTTAATTTAGACTTTGACTATAAATTCGGTTTATAATTCAATCATGATTCGAAAGACACGTGGCGCCATCTATTATTATAAGAAGGTTATTGTTGTTTTCCTCGGGAACAGTACTTTTTTGCGGGATGAAAGGTACCCTATGTCCGTTTCTGTACACCTGACAACGTATATGCAAAATTTCAGGATGATCGGTTCAGTGGTTTAGGCGTGAAAAGGTAACAAACAAACAAACAAACTTACTTTCGCATTTATAATATTAGTTAAGATAGTTAAGATTAGGATAGTTAGGATTAGGATGTTGTAACCAACAATCTTATGTATAAGCATCGTGTTCAGGAACGCCTTGTATGACACAGGATATCTGTAAATAAATAATTTTGTTCAAAATATTTTATAATAATATATTTATTTGCTCAAAACATGGTATAACAGGTCTTACAGTTAAAAATAGTAAAAACATGTTTTGCCGGGCTTAGACTCAGCATGCAAATTCGAAAATAAAAAAGTACTTAACTGACATTTTGTGTCAAAGAACTGTTTTAGACTATAAAAGTTATTTTGGCTTAGCCATGCACTCAATTTCCGCTTAAACCTACATGGGCTTATTTCACATAAACCTACATGGGCACTTAAGAAACATCAGAAGCTAGGTGTCCGGATCCAATTGGTCGTTTCCTATGGAGAAGCCGGCAAGAAACTCCACGGTTACGCTTTTAAAAATAATTGGCTTTTACAATGTTTTCAAATTACATTGTTCATAGGTATGGGAGGACAGTATAAGCTTGTCAACAAGTACAAGGTACTTAATAAAATAGAAAATGGTCTACAAATCTACAGTCTTCAAGGCCTACAACGTTCTCACATTCACAAAATATAAAAGAATCCTAATCCTAACTTCCTAACTAATATTATAAATGCGAAAATAAATTTGTTTGTTTGTTTGTTACCTTTTCACGCCTAAACCACTGAACCGATCATCCTGAAATTTTGCATATACGTTGTCAGGTGTACAGAAACGGACATAGGGTACCTTTCATCCCGAAAAAAAGTACTGTTCCCGAGGAAAACAACAATAACGTTCTTATGATAATAGATGGCGCCACGTGTCTTTCGAATCATGATTGAATTATATTATTATAGAAACTTTAGTGGTGTGTTAAGAACTTTCTTATTTTTTATTTAAGTACCTAATTCATTTTGTGAGTCTAGAGTGTCGATATAGCGGTTTTTTATCCTCCTTACTATAATTCCCCGAACAACCCGAATTGATTGTCAAATTCTAAATTAACGCGAGCGAAGCTGCGGGTAAAAGCTAGTCTATACTATAAAAGATTAATAAGGACTACTTTGAAAAGTACTACCTGACTACATTAAATAATACCACTATACAAACGGTTGTTAAATACTATCGTTATCTCATTATAAGATATACGCTGACGGCCATTAAAGGTGTTTGTTGTTTATCAAAGTCATATTGAAAGAAAAGCGGCCAATCGGTGACAAGACAAACACACGTAACGCCATCTCGTGGTAATATTTACAGCAAGGAACTCCATTGACAGTCGAATGAAAGTAACAAACGCTTGTAACCATCCACACAGAACTAATTTGACAGATTTCTTTTCTATTATACAAGCATAGAATAGAATAGAATATCTTTATTATGTACATCATAAAAATTACAGATATAAATGTAGACTTTTTACACAGGGTAGCACAATGGAAGGACTTATCGTTAAAAGCGATCTTTTACAGACAACCTTTGGATACTATATAGTTAGTGGCATAGTTTTTTTTACTCTAAAACTGACCAACGCTGAAACCGCGAAAAAAAAGCAACTGCTCCATACATTTTGTCTATTTATGTGAACATAAATGTATTGGATGTGGTGGTTTATTTTGGGAAAATCAATTATTATTGACGCACTTCGTTGGTTTTCCGCGGTAGGTACAGCCATTTCCTTCGATTGATAAAGAATAACAATGATTTGAAAATACAGACGATTTAAGTTGTCTATACCAGCGCTTGCGCGTCGATGTCTCTGCCACGTTTGAAATTCTTTCTAAATTCAAATTCCCTGACTGTACTGTACTTTCCTTAGAAGCCTAGGAAAACAGAAAAAATCTTTAGTTTTTAGGCCTCCCGCGTACAGTACGACCACGAGTGTGACCATGGTTGCGGTCGTAGTTTCAAGTAAGCTGGAAGACTAAAGACTGGTAGATTTTTTATTTATTCATTCATCTTACGTCGTATCATTATTATTGTTTATTTTTTGTAGTTCTCGATGTTCTGATTCTTCGCCCATCTATCTACGAGTACAAATAAATAAAATTTAAGTGTGTTTGTAATGTCAAAATAACAGCTTTGTACTAAATGCGTATGAAAGTATATACATAAAAAGTATGAACTTATTTTTTTTTTGACAGTTTTTAAAATTTTTGTTTGTCTGTTTGTTCCGGCTAATCTCCGAAATGGCTGAACCGAATTTGATGAAATGTGGTAAGGGGATACTTTGAACCCTGGGGAAGGACATAGGCAGAATTTTTATCGACATACCACGCGTACGAAGCCGCGTTTGGAAGCTAGTTTTGAATAAACGTTGAGTAATATCCGCAGGCGCTAGCACTACCTCCTACAAAGAAGCCAGAGGACGGGTGTTGCGTGCGCGGCCTGTACCTGGAGGGCGCGCGATGGAACATGGGAGACATGTCGCTCGAGGAGAGCAAGCCTAAAGAGTTGCATGTCCGTGAGTATGGCGGTGTATCTACACAGTTACGGGATCGGGTTCAATTCCTGGCTCAGGAAGAAGCTTTTTCTATTGCAGTTTTATTTTCCTTCAAAATGAGGTCATCGTTACCCATAGTTTCAAATATAGCCGTGATGTGCCATCGCAAATCATGTTCACTTACGCGACTGATATAATTATATTGCCCCCATGCAGCTGACTATTCTTTTTGCACTTAGGATGATCCCAAAAATCGACCTATAAGGTTATGGTGCGGTATGAAATAACTTTATTTTTAAAGTTTTTTTTTACAACATTCACGTGCTTTAACTTTGGACTACCCCACTACTGGAGCAGCTGACGCTCAAGTCTTTAACTAAAAGTGTCGATAACGACATACAAGTTTACGAACTTTATACCATGTACCATATTACCTATGTTCAACAAATAAAACACTTTGACTTTGACTTTGACTTTGAACTCATAAATAACCTATTTTATGTTTTAACGTAACAGTACGATTCATCACTTTCTAGGAGGGCTACTTAGTTGAAAGTTTTAAGGTGTCTCAAGCCCGTGAAACTTTAAACTTTTCTAAATGACTTTTAACACACATATATGACTAATATTATTTCTCCAACAGAAATGTCGATCATATACATGAAACCGGAACAAAATCACAGGCTGCAGCAGGGTTTGTATGAGTGTCCAACGTACAAGACGTTAGTCCGGGCGGGAACACTGTCCACTACGGGCCACTCTACCAACTATGTGATGACGATCGAGCTGCCCACACATAAGCCGCAAATACATTGGATCAAGAGAGGCGTTGCACTGTTTTGTGCACTTGATTATTAGGTCTTTTTTATTCTGGCCTTTTTGTTAGATTTAGATCTGGCTAGATGAGACTGAAATTGACTAACTACGTTACATAACGGGTGTAAAAAACGCTTAACGAAGCCAAGAGTGTCCTGTCTATCCCGTCATTGTGATATTTCTTTTTGTACCGGACCATACCGAAGAACCTTCTGGTTATTGTAATACTGAAGGTCAAAGTTCAACATTTTTCTGTTTATTTAATACGAAGAAACATGTTTTAAATGTTAATTCTTCATTTTAAAAACCCCCATGATCCCTGTGCCGTTGCATGCACCCATAAGCACAATGCTTTGCGCGCGTATTGATCGTTACAGGAAACAGCGATTTTTCACACCAAATATAAAAGTCGTTTCCAGCAACAATTTTTGTGTAATGTTACGATGGCTCTGCCATCACATATCTATCAAATACGCATTCTGTGTGTCTTGTTACATCCTGTACATATCTTGACAGCCTATAATGTTCCCACTGCTGGGACTTAGGATCCCTCTCAGTCTGTCTTACTGGAACAGTAGGCCATTATCCACATCGCGCACCATTTTCTCATAATACTTTTTGATCGAGTCAAAAGACGCCTGGTGCTTTTTTAGATTTCTTAATATACTACAACGTTTGAGCAAACCAAATAAGTACTACACTGCCACAAGGATCTTTTGACGCTCGAATGAATTTGACAGGGGGGCGCTGTTGGTAAACATTCTGCAGTATTGTTTTGTAAAATGTATTGAAAAACAAGATGGCGCCGTTAGTTCCAATTTCGGCCACGCGCCTATAAAACCTTGTAGCGCTATAAATATCAATTAACAGTTTTAAAATGCAAAAGAGCTGTTGCGCAGTTTTGCGCACTAGATTTACTGGCCTTATTTTCATCTCCTTTTTTTTTTGTTAGTTTTTAGTTTATCTCGATGTTGCTACATAAATAACAATTGCTGGAACGAATAAGATACGTTGCGCAGTTGCCGCGGTAGCGGCCGAGCGAGCGCTACAACCAACTACTAAAAAACATACTAAATGCGCCCCGCATTTAGTATTTTTAGGGAATCAAATTGAAAATTATTTGAGGATCTCAAACAGAGGCAAGCAAAATGGGAAATAATTGGGGTTCTATTAAATGCACGCCAAAAAGAACGACTGCTTGAATACTGATCTTCTTGAAATAAGGAACAATACTAATGTAGCCACGTTTCAATTTAATTATAGCACAATTCTTTTATTATATTTAAAAAAATATTTGAAGCCAGTTTTACTTTAAAAAAAAAAATTGGTAATGTAAAATGTATTTGATGAAAAATTGGTAGGTGACACTAAATGCAGCCCCCTCATTTGTTTAAATTGGTCCAGTGGAAGTTACCTGTTATGTAGATACATACTTACTAACGAAAAACATTACTCTCTTTTTGGAGTCTGCCACACTCGGGTTTAGATTGCGTATGGTTTTTTGATTTCGCTGAAGACTGTAACTGGAAATGTATAGCTTGATATTTAGCAGTGTGATGTAGCACACTGCTAAATATCAAGCTATACATTTCCAGTTTTAGCTGACCGCGCATTGTATAGGCTTTTCGTATAAGAAGACGTCAGATTATATTGAAAATGTATAGCTTTAATATGTGGTCGTGCGAACAATTGTCGTCAAAAATGGTATGGGGCGAGTGGGGCCGTGGTCCCGGTTTGACAGCGATCCTAGTTGCATGAGTACTCTTACTAGAACTCTTTTTATCCTAGCCCGTTTTGTTACATTTCAGTTTTACCTACGACTGAATATTATATTAATCTCAAGTTATTTTTATTTTAACGTCGTGCATGGTATGACTTTGAACATAAACTTGTGAAGTAATTTCACAATTATTAACATGGGAAGGAATTATGTTATCTTTTAATCTATTCTGTAACGAAGTTATGACTGTTAATTGTAATTGGTTGTTATCGTAAATTAATATTTTATAATGTATTATGTTCTGTTAATGAATTTTTACTAATAAAGAAATAATAAATTGTTAGTTTTGTGTTACATTAATTAGTTTTATGAACACCATTATGAAGCCGCGTACAGATTGTGTGCACAACAAATCAATGAGAGTTTTCTGAAATGACGTCCACTAGGTGGCAGCTCTGAGACCTCAGGTCCAGGCACCTGTCAAAGCGCCTATACTTCCTTTAGTCGTGACTGAATAATGAACGAATGAATGAAACTGATGACGAATGTCATCATATATTTTATACTAGCTTTTGCCCTCGGCTGCGCCCGCGTGGATGTAAGAAATTATCCCACGGGAACGTGTTACCGGGACAAAAAGTAGCCTATGTCCTTTCCCAGGATGCCATCTATCTCCTTGCCAAATTTTATCGAAATCCGTTAAGGTAAAATACAGACAGTTACTTTAGAATGTATAATATTACGAGTAGTATGGATTCATTGTCGAAATGGAAGACCTTTTGTAAAAGAGGCGCCAACTGGTAGCGTGAATTTTTATGAAAACCCTCATTTTTATAGTATTCGCGAACACACCCAGTCGTTGGTCTATTGGTCGCAAGCACTACTGCTGAGCGTGAGGTCCTGGGTTTGATTCCCGGGTCGAGTAGTGTTGGATTTTTCCATCTGGAATTTCTCAGTAGCAGCCCGGAGTCTGGATTTGTGACCGATTGGATGCTAAAAGGTTCGCCCCATATTATATGGGACTTAACATAACTGGCTAAACGTGGGTGTACTATAAGTACACCTCTGCCTGACCCTTCTGGGATTACAGGCGTGATGTTACGTTGAAACAAACCGGCCAAGTGCGTGTCAGACCACGCCTTTACAGTATCTTATCAAGATTTACAGTATCTTATCTTATTTTTTATCTCCTATAGTAAGTATATACTAATTTACTATGGACAACGCACAGCGAAGGATTCCGTAGTTGGGGATGAATTTATCCTAATTTAACTTTGTAGTGAAAATGTTCTTCCATACATCGACTTACATCAGGGTCAATTCTCCAACAGCAAATGTAAGTTTGTAATCGCAAAAAAATATTTTTGTGTGATAAAATTACAAAATAACCGATTAGGAAAAAGTCAGATTTTCGGACTTTTTCCTTTACTTGTGCTGTGAGAGCTTGCTTCTTGCCAAATTTTATGATTCTAGGTCAACGGGAAATACCATAGGTTTGGATTTATGTGGGAGGATCAAAATATGTCGCATATTTATGCGCAATAAAAAATACGGCTAAATAGCCGTGTTTTTTATTGCGTTGACTTTGAAGCTTGATTTCTTAGAACTCCAAGTGACCGTAAACGTACGTATTTGATATTAATTTCAGCTTGATACCACCACGCGTTCCTGAGAAAAAGGGTCTTGACAGACAGACGGACGGACGGCCAGTGAAATTATCCTATAAGTGTTCCGTTTCATCCTTTTGAGATACAGAACCCTAAAAAAGGAGGAGGCATTCGGCGAGTATTTTTTCCCCTGTATTTACACCGATTTCTCCGTGATTAAAGGGAAAAATTACGGGATTCTTTATATCTACTCGGCGTTTTATTATGAATTGTTGTCAAATATGGTAAAGCAATTACGAGGTTGCCTTACACCTGGATCCTTTTTTTTTTTTTTTTTACACCTGGTTCCTGGATTGAGAATTTGAATTTGAAACTATTATTACTTAAAGTTTGAATTTTGCAAGCTATTCAAATTCATATTCAGGCTACAGTATAGGAATCTCTTTATGTAGTGCTAAAGTAGCGTTTGACAAGTTCTCAGCTTCAAATGATCAATTCTGAAACGGGGTGTTAGCCAACCTCGTAATTGCTTTACCACTTTGACGATGAAAATCAATCTGCCTGGAATAATTTTCCCAACTATGTTGGAGTCGGGTTTCAGTTTAACTGGGTGCAGCTGAATACCAGTATATTACACGCAGCGACTGCCTATCTGACCTCCACAACTCAGTTACTGGGTAACACGATACCCCTTGGTTTTTCTCATCTCTATGGGGTGTTATTAACCAGTAGGGCTAACATGACTGTGCGCGACAACACTCTCACCTTTTGTCGAGATCTGTCTAAAATTCTGTCACGTCACCTAATGTCTAACATAACCGCCAAGCTCGAGAAAACTCGAAAAAGCCACTTTGACAACAATTTGCAGTATATATTGTAACTTAAGGTGGGAAAGCAAATACGAGGTGGAATATTATATCCATAAACTTGCACCTTTGCCCCTCATGGCAAGCAGAATAAACCATAATAATAATAACTAGCACTTAAAAACTGGTGGTTGGTGGAGCAGACGAGTCCTGGAGTGGCGACCGCGTATCGGCAAGCGTAGAGTGGGGCCCCAGCTAGATGAAGCGACGCCGGTGGAGTTTCTTACCGGCTCTTATCCATAGGAAACGACCAATTGGAACAGTGTACCTAGCTTCTGACGTTTCACAATTGCCCATGTAGGTTTATGTGGAATAAAATATTTTGATTTTGATTTGGATTTTGACGACTTTGAAGCGCCAGGTTGGCCTGCTAAATTCAAATTTTTCTTACATTTTTGCAATTTGCAGGTCAGTGTTACTCTAAAAACCTAAGACAATTTGAATTTCCCACCCAAAAAAAAAAAAAAAAGAAAAAAAAAAAAAAAAAACCCTGGCGCTTCACCCTTAAAAAGGTGGCTGGGACAGACTGGATGCGGAAGGTGAAGGACAGGGTGTTGTGTCGCAGCCTGGGAGAGGCCAGTCCGGTTATTCCTTTTATCCACCCAAAAAATCCACCCTAAGGTGGATACGCAGAAACGCATGTCGGTGAATCCACCGTAAGCCTATAAATTCCGTTTATCCAACTAGGCTTAGGGTGGATTGTCGAACATGAGTTTCCGCTTATCCCCCTTAGGGTGGATAAACGGAATAACCTGTCCTGTCCAGCAGTGGATTGGGATAGGCTGAGTTGATTGACTTAAAAACTTTTATAGAAATATATTGAAATCAAGAGGCTACTTGGATCGAACACATTTATTAACACCACAATTATTATAATATACAACGACTTTTTCTCCTTGACGGAACAATTTCAAGTGACATATTCTAAACGGTTTTACTCGAATATTAAAACACTGTCATGTAGGTAGGTATACAACCTCCATCACGCACCCTTAATCTATAGCAGATGCATGCGCAAGATTACATTAAGTACCTACCTAACATATTACCTACATGTGTACGCACCCTTAAACTACTCAGTGTGCACACACCCTAAGTACACAGTATATTCAGCTGGAGCTATCGTTCACTGATATACAATCTATCTTTATTACTGAAGTCTGTTCATAACACAGCTCTATAACAAAAATACTAAACACAAACAAAATAAAATTATCTATTACAATTCATAACAACTCAAAATAAAATCACATCAAAAACAATATTAGCTAACATCATTACATCACACATCGCTCGCCCCCTTAATAGATAGTTTTTCTAAAAATTGCTTTAGTTTAGGGCCTGGTAAAGATTTTGTTAACATATCTGCTACCATTTCTTGTGAAGGCATATATTTTACCTCAACCGCCTCATTGACTATAGCTTCGCGAACGTAATGAAACCTAATATCGATGTGTTTAGTCCTGTTATGGTTCATCTTATTTTTTGCTATTTTATGTGCTGATTGGTTGTCATTATAAATGACCACCGGTTTGATACAAGTCCCCTTTGTTAAACTTTTTAACAAATTTCTTAAATAAATAGCTTCTTTCGATGCTTGACTGAGGCCTATATATTCTGCCTCTGTGGAGGACAGCGCCACGCACCCTTGCTTACGACTTTCCCAAGATACTATATTATCTCCTAGTCTAAAAATTAAACCTGTACAAGATTTCCTATCATATGACCCACCCCAATCCGCGTCTACGTAGCCATTTAATTCTAGATTACCTGTTTTCTTAAAAGTTAGTCCAAAGTTTGACGTCCCCTTTAAATATCTAAGAACCCGTTTAGCACATTTAAAATGTAATTCATCGTAACATGAATTAAATTGTGACAAAACACTAACAGCGTGCGCGATATCAGGCCTAGTACTTTGAGCTAAATAATTAAGACAACCTATAAGAATCTGATATGGCAACTTACAACCAAAATCTGAGGCTTTCTCTAATTTGAGACCTACTTCCATTGGGGTAATGACTGATTTACAATCCGTCATATCAAAATCTTTCAAAACATTAAGAACGTACTGTTCTTGATCAAGATAAATCGCACTTTTATCTCTCCTAAGTCTCATGCCTAACACGTGTCTAGCAGGACCTAAATCCTTAACTTTAAACCTTTTAAGCAAGCCATTTTTTAATTTCTGCTTCTCGGTTTCGTTATTTTTGGAATAAAATATAAAAATGTCATCAACATATATGACTACCACTATTCTATTTCCATCGCTAAACACCTTTTGATAAAGACAAGGTTCTATTTTCGATTGTACAAAGCCTAAATTGTACATCTCCTGATCTAGCTCATGGAACCAAACGTTTGACGCTTGTTTGAGTCCATACAACGATCTTTGCAATTTACATACCTTTGCCTCTTGACCTTTAACAATCGCCCCCTTAGGCTGAAGCATGTAGATGTCCTCTTTTAGCTTGCCATACAGGAAAGCAGTTGTAACATCCCATTGGTCAATGAGCCAATCATATTCTACAGCTAATGAGAATAGTAATCGTAAGGTTGAGCTTCTTACGACCGGAGAATATGTTTCATTGTAGTCTATTCCACGTACCTGCGTAAATCCTTTAGCTACTAGCCTGGCCTTATATTTCGACACTTTACCGTCACTGTCTCGTTTAATTTTGAAAACCCATTTACAATGTATTGGCTTTTTATCCCGTGGTAAATCTACTAGTGTCCACGTCTGATTCTCATTTAATGATTTAATTTCATCATCCATAGCATTTTGCCATAAATTAGAATCAGGCCTTGCTAATGCTTCTTCAATTGTTATTGGATCGCCATCAGTTTGCGCGATAGCATTATAAATAACAGGCTTGCGCTCACGAAAATTGTATCTTCGTTCTGGTTCCGCTGTACTGCTCGTGGTAGCAACCGTTTCATCAGGCGTTGCAGTCGCCTCAGTGTCAATACACTCCGCTTCATGAAACTCTTCTTCATCTTGTATATTATTACTAGACGCACCACTTTCAACCACAGGTTCTATCCGTTCCTCCTCTATATCAATAGGAACGACTGTGTTCTTTTTCATGTCGGTACCATCTCCAGGAAAAACATTTTCCAAGAATTTAACATTTCTTGAGAATGTTATTTGACCCGTTTTTGGGTTCATCAGTCGATAACCTTTAGTAGTTTCACTATAGCCTATGAAAATCATTTCTTCAGTCTTCATATCAAGCTTTTGACGTTTCTGTTTAGGTTTCAATGCATATGCTTGACAACCGAAAATTTTCAAATGACTCAAGTCTATTTTCTTATCTGACCAAAGTTCTTCAGGTACTTTATTCATGACTGCCTTAGTCGGGCTTCTATTTTTTAAATATACTACTGTAGATACCGCTTCGGCCCAATACTTTTTACTAAGTTTGGCCTCACAAAGCAACGTTCTTGCTTTTTCTATGATAGTTCTGTTCGCCCTCTCAGCCACACCATTTTGCTCAGGCGTATAAGGAACCGTCTTCTGATGCTTTATACCAGCTGATCTTAAAATCTTATCGATGGCTTGGTTACAGAATTCTTTACCATTGTCAGATCTGAGACACTTTATCGACTTTCCTGTCTGCTTCTCCACTTCCGCTTTATATTCACGAAATTTATCGAGGGTTTGACTCTTATTTCTCAAGAAGTAAACATGCGTCTTACGCGTATAATCGTCGATAAACAACAGCATATATCGAGATCCACTGAATGATGGTTCTTCCATCGGTCCGCATAAATCACTATGTACAATTTCCAAAACTTCTTTCGCTCGTGTACCTTGATTTTTGATAGAGCTTTTAGAAGTTTTTCCATTTATGCACGGAACACATGGTTCAATTTTATCACTTGATTTAAAATTCAATCCAGTCACCATATTTTTCAATAAATTCATATAGTTTTGTCCCAAATGAGCTAATCTTCTATGCCAAATATTTGACAAAATTTCATTTGACAAAATCAAGTTGACAACACAATTTTCTTTTTCAATCAACTCAAAAATTCCATCAACCTCTTTGCACGTTGCTACTATTTGGTCCGTTTTATTTTTAATAGAGCAACCTTTTTTGTCAAATTTTACAGCGAACTCCTTCTTTACAAGATCGCTTACTGAAATTAAATTCATAGAAAGTCCGGGAACATGATAAACATTCGTTAATAGAAAATCAGTGGTATTATTTACTTTCGGAATGGCATTCCCTATTCCTATAACTTTCATTTCTTCCCCGCTTGTAACTTTTATCTTTAAATCATTCTGTTGCCTTTTGTAATTCAACAATTTTCCGGCATCGTTCGTCATGTGGTTCGAGCAGCCACTGTCCAAGTACCATCGGTTCTTTTTCACCGTGTTCGCCATACTCAAGCATGGATTCGCTCTCTTAATGACTTTGCATTCAGATGCTTTATGACCTTCTTTATGACATTTGAAGCACTTGAATATAAATGCCTTTTTCTTTTCAAACTTCTTTTTATTTTGCGCCGTTGTAACTAGAGCTTGCTCTCTATTCTGACCATTTTCAATCTGTCGGCTTGATTCTTGCATCAACTTTGATTTTAACTGCTCAAGTTTAACTTCTTTTCCGCCATTGTCTATCGCCATTATAAATGGGTTGTAATCTGACGATAAACCGCTTAATAATATAGAAATTATCCACTCGTCAGAGATTTTTGCATCAATGTCTGCAAGTTGTTGCGCCAAACAAATTATTTTGGAAATATATGTTTCCATGGTTTCGCAATTTTCTAGTCGGCATTGCCATAACCCTCGTTGCAATCTGATTCGTCTGCCCCAACCCTTGTCTTCGTAAGCCTCGCTGAGACTCACCCAAACTTCACGTGCTGTCTTCGCACTATACACATGTGCGAAACATGCAGGCTCAAGTAGCAAACATAACGTCGTTCGTGCCTTCCTGTCAGTATCTTTCAATTCAGCTGTTATCTCTGTAGCTTCAATTACCTTGAACCAGTTTTTGGACTCTAAGTAATTCCTCACCACAAATTTCCAATTAGCGAAGTCCTCAGCACCATTCAATTTTCTTATTCCACAAATTGAACCTGAATGTTCTTCTGCCATTGCGAGAATTTTACAACTGACACCTTTTTAAGATACTTACTCGTAGGTATGTATTGTGTTCTAGCTTCTAGGCGTTTTTGGAGCCTGGAGCTGGGCCCATAACCTATTGAAATCAAGAGGCTACTTGGATCGAACACATTTATTAACACCACAATTATTATAATATACAACGACTTTTTCTCCTTGACGGAACAATTTCAAGTGACATATTCTAAACGGTTTTACTCGAATATTAAAACACTGTCATGTAGGTAGGTATACAACCTCCATCAAAATAGACTATTTAACACTTATGCTACACATAACATAACACCACACCACACCTGTAATCCCCGAAGGGTTAAGCAGAGGTGTACCTAAAGTACAGCCACATTTCGCCAGTTATGTTTAAGTCCCATGTAATATGGGGCGAGCCTAACCAGACTCCGGCGCAAAACCAGACACTAGGCTGCTACTGAGAAATTCCAGATAAAAAAACCTAATAACACTCATGCTAATACTCATAATTACCCTAATCTCTTCGTAACACAGTCAAAGCCAATTCAACTAAAGAAAAAGTCAAAAACAAAAACAGTAATGAAATAGTCGTACAACGTTACAATTAATGCAATTTACTTGCTCAGAGAGGGCGTCCGGCAGTATTTAATACAATTAGCAACAGCTACCTGAACTGATTCTTACATTTCTCACTTGGACTGTCTCTTGCACTTGACTTCCCAAGTCCTTTATATAAGCGGAAATGTTCGCTTTATTCAAATCTCGTTATATTTATGTAGACATGAAGTGTATTTTAAAAACTTGAAGTTGAGAGAAAAGAAAAAGAAAAATTGTCAAAGAAACACGTGAATATAAAAATTACATTGTGAATGTGAGGATGATTTGAGATACTCTTTTTTCCGCAGTGTTAATGATGATCAGGCAGTTTGAGTATTTTACGCGGCCTACCCAAATATCCTTTCTTTGGTATTGTTCGTCGAATCGTTGAGCTCCTTAAGTTCTGAGTTGAGCCACACGATTACTGACAAATACTTGCACTGTCTGGACAGGTCCACTCAAAACTGTGTACTTAGACCTTTCCTCAAAATACTATTTCAGACACTACGTGGTCCTCACATGATCTGACCAAGATTATGTCTGAACTTTAAAAGAGACTGACCCCTGAGTTTGTTTCTTCTCAGGGGTAGTCAGATAGGAAATGTCGACTCCATCTAGCATATTTTTAGTTTTTTTACTTATATGACGTAAAAGTGATTCTGATATCTGATTTACAGAATAAACAATTTTATTTTATTTTATTACAAGGTAGCTTAGAATGCCTCCTTAGTAAAACAGCAAACAACAGCTGTACCTAACAGTTGCAAAAAATTGTTTTGTGTTAAGGCTCCTTCGAACAGGCGCGACACGCGACGCGACACAAAGGCACCGGCTGTCGCGCTACGAGCGGTGCCTTTGTGTCGCGTGCGAGTCGTGTTGCGTATCGCGCATTTGAAGGAGACTTTATGCTCACAGGTACTCAAAAAATTATATTATTACTTACTCGTAGGTCTAGTGGCCGCATTTGCGACTGTTGAGCGTCCTGGATTTGATTTCCGGATCGAGCTAAACTTTCTTATCACTCTGCATAGCCTTTTCTCAACTATGTTGGAGTCGGTTTTTAGTCCAACCGAATGCAGCTGAAAACTAGGTTGTTTTACATAAAGCGACTTCTTATCTGACCTCCACAACCCAGTTACTGGGTAATACGAAAACCCTTGGTAAGACTGATTCTCAGACTTTTGGCTGCTGTCTACCCGTAACGACTGTAAAAGATCTCCGAATGACATCAGGACCAACGGCTTAACGTGCTTTGCACGGCGGGGTTTCGATATGTAGTGTATGGTCACCCATCCACGAACCAACCGCGGCAAGCGTAGCTTAATTCGAGCGCAGTCCTTTCGTTCGACAGAGCAATTGCGACCGATTTGTGAAACCAAAATATGCTTGAAGTTCCCGCAACTTGCGATGGAAGATGACTTCTTCCACGAACTAAGAACGTCGTGAATGCTAAAAGCTTCTACTTTATCGTAATAAAACCAAAAATGAAAGCTTGAACATTGTTTTTTCCTTGTATTATCTTTTATTTCATATATATACATATAAATTATATTTTTAAATATTAGAATATAAAAATATAAAAACATTTAAAAATATAAAAAATAGTGGCCCACCGGTATCGGGAACAGGGTCCAAGCTACCGGCGGTCAGGGCTCCAGAGAGAGAAACCTCCTAACAATGCGGGCCGTGTCCAAAAGTACCGCCTTCTGAATCAAGCCCTTGATCCAGCTACCCAACGAGAGCCTCCTCAGGTGTTGGTCGAGGCTCTTGGCTATTAGTCCATTGGCTGTAACGACTATCGGTACAATGATCGCTGAGTCCACATCCCACATGTCGACAACCTCGCGAGCCAAGTCAAGATATTTGATTTGTTTATCTTTCTCGGCTTTCACGAGGTTCTCGTCGTGTGGGACCGTTATGTCAACAATCATTGCACGCCGCTCTAATCGATCCACCACCACTATATCAGGCTTATTGGCAACAATAGTCCTGTCAGTGATGATGGATCGATCCCAGTACAATGTGATATTTCCATTTTCGAGAACTGGGTCGGGCACATACCTGTAGTACGGCACTTCCGGTTCTACAAGGCTGTATTTGAGAGCAAGTTGCTGATGGATAATCCTGGCTACAAGGTTGTGTCTATGCAAGTATTCTCCGTTAGCTAGACTAGAACATCCGGAGATAATGTGTCTGATTGATTCACCTGGACGGTGGCATGCCCGACAAATGTCAACCGTGCCGTCTTTCACAATAAATCTCCGGTAGTTGTTTGTCATCATAACTTCATCCATAATTGCACAGACAAAACCTTCGGTTTCTCCAAAGAGATCACCGAAACGCAGCCAGGCTACGGACGCTAGTTGATCTATATCGGGTCCATGTAGGGCCCGAAAAAAGCGTCCGTGAAGCTCCTTACTCTGCCATACTTCCATGCGATCATTAGTGTCAAGCACTACTGGCTTGTGCCAGTTCTCTTTAGCCAAGGAGAGCGGGGTGAGGCCCTTGTCCACTTTGACCACATCTCGATGCATCCCCACGTCGGCCTCTAAGAAATATTCCCTGAGACTGCATATCTCGCGATTGTGGAGGTTTTTAGCATTTAAAAAGCCTCGACCTCCACATTTTCGCGGGATATACAGCCTCATTACCGATGACCGTGGATGATGCATTCGATTTGCAGTCAGCAGTGTACGGACCTTCCTATCCAGGGCGTCGAGTTCGGTCTGAGTCCATTTGAGTATGCCAAAAGAGTACATCAAAACCGGCATGACCCAACCGTTAAAGGCGCGTACCTTGTTTCCGCCTGATAGAAGACTATTAAATACTTTTTTCAGGCGGCTAAAGAAGCGTTCCTTTAACGATTGCTTCATGTCAGTATCATTGATGCCCAATGCTTCCGACATACCCAAATACTTATAGGTTTCGGATGCAGAGAGGGTTCTAAGGTTTATAGAATCCGAGAGTTGGGTTCCGACGGATTCCACAATCTCCCCTCGCTTTACATGCATGACCGCACATTTGTCTACACATTTGTCTATTTGTCCTTGTATTATTATTATATTAAAAATATTCATCAATTTTCATCCTATTAATCATAAGCGTATTAAGTAAAAATCGAAGATAGGTGAAAATTTGAGGTAAGTAACTTCGTTTTTATATCGCGAATTTTTTTATATTTTGTGTTTCTGTTCCACAAAAAGTTTGGAAATATCATGTATTCGTAGTTAGGTAGATACTCATATTATTTTTATCTCATACCTGGGTAATATTAAAATAAATTGTACAGTCACCAAAAAGAAACGAAAATGAATTTCGTTACCAAAATGATAAGTGTTACAAAACGGAAACAAAAAGGAACTAATAGGGCTATTTCACACTATGAACAAAACAACATAGGTTACCATTTTTTTAATTTATTATAATCAATCACATGATAACTGCACTATAGTTAG
This sequence comes from Dryobotodes eremita, assembly GCA_917490735.1. Taxonomy (NCBI): domain Eukaryota; kingdom Metazoa; phylum Arthropoda; class Insecta; order Lepidoptera; family Noctuidae; genus Dryobotodes; species Dryobotodes eremita. The sequence goes on along the minus strand of OU823242.1, from coordinate 6,079,226 downwards.
ATACAACTTGCATAGGTTCATCTAAACTCCTAATAATACAAAAACAACTCTTGATAAAAACTCTTAAATCACAACTGTTGTGATTTAAGAGTTTTTATCAAGAGTCACCATTAAAAATGTGACACTGTACCTGTTACAGGTACAGTGTCACATTTTTAATGGTTTCATATTTTTCTTATCCTAATTAATAATCGAGATCAGTTTATCAGTCTCATAATTATGTTATTGGCCCATAATTGTACTCATAATTATTTCTTAAGTAACTTTTTTTATATTAAGAAAATTTCGTAAGACATTATTAATTTGATTAGGTAGGATTTTTCTAACGTATTCATCCATTCTTTGCCTGACTAGTTTCAATCTCGACCGGATCTTAGTCATGAGCTCAAAACACAGTGGTGATGACATGGCTGGTTGAAACTAGTTGGGCAAATCCGAAATGTATGCGCGAGTAAAACCATAAATAACATGATTAAATTAATACTTTCCCTTCATGTACCATTAGTCTTAGTAGGTAAGGTGAAAGCATTGCTAGAATATTTTGTAACCAAAATGTGACGTATTTTTTAGCAATATAAAATCACCCTTACTTCCATTTTGTTAAATCATTTTTGTTACGTGACAAAAATTTGTAACAAATTGTAACGAAATGGAATATAAAACACGTGTTAAATATAATCTCAAACGAAATAAAAATCAATAAAGCTGCTTAGCTGAAATTGTTGTTTACTTTTGATTTGGGCGAGAGTAATGCAATATTTAAATGGTCAACTAGTAAATCAACAACTTATCGTTTGATAAATAGATCAGCGTACAAAAGGAACGTTTTATTACGTACACTGCACTCAGAAAAATGCACGTCGCAAAATGGCCGACTGTCACTATTTAGCGCTACCTGGTTGGCTGCTAACAAAAAACGCAGTGTTGCTAATTCATCATTTTAAAAACTACCAAATATTGGTGTTACAAAATATAATAACAAAAATTACACAAATCGTGGACGCAGATTTGACATTAAGTAAATTATCAATTTCTTTATTATTAAAAAAAAATGCAGAATCTAGACAGTGTTAATAATACTAAAGTTTATTTTTAGCTTGAATTTGTGAGATATTTAGCATGTAAAAAACTAGGGACTCTTTTGTAACGCACAAGTCTTCGAGGTCATAATTATTTACATGGGAAAAACATAATATACCCCAAAAAAAATGTGCATTTTATAAACTATTTGCTTTATTATGCTTTGAAATTCATGTTATTCATCCTTAATTATTTATGTCTACGTATCATAACTTGTTTTATAAAAGATATGCATTATTTCGATAGCACCTACCATGGACATTTCAGCATGTTAAAATGTACAATCATTTTTAATATTACCCACCTAAGTCTTATCAATTTCTTGAAAAATCAAATTGGAGATAGGGAATTTTGCTTAATTCCCCCTCTTAACCTACAATCGACTCGTGCGACTGTTATTATTTAGCCACGAGCCCCCCATGTAAATTGTGTTCTCTCATTAGGAAATTCTCAGTAGCAGCCACAGACAACTTAGCCCCGAATTAAAGAAAATTTGTATAAGCGCTACAAAATGAGGTGAAAATTGGTGTCCCACTATAAATAGTGTTATTATGTTCCCGTCATTTTACTACGGATTGCATTGAACTCAAAAAGAAACGACGAATTTTATTTATTACTGCTGTACCAACGCTTTTGTTACCAACTTTGGTGGGTCACTTGTCAATATTGTCAAATATTATCGACTTTAGTTTCCTAATTCCCGAAATATTTTGGCACTAATTAATACACTCAGTGCATGGAATTTGGCGCAAACGTGGCACGTGCTTCTCCAAAACTATTTTCTGTTTGATGCAAAAATATTTCCTGAATTAAGTATACCTAGATATAAGTACTAGGTACAACGAATTATTATACGTAGTATCTCTATGCTATAATGTGAGATTAGTATTTGATTGGTGTATCTTTTTCAATAGATAAATAAATCTAAGCACTTACAAATATTGCTTATCGATAAAAATATCGAGTCTCATACCAACCCTAAACCGTCCTATGAGTCATTTGACGTATAACATGTGACATTGAAATAGCCAATCACAGCTCTCTTTGCACCTCGGGCCCCCCCCTGATTTTTGGCGATAGTATATTCGAACAAAATGTTCTTAATGAGGTGTCTACGGGGCTAAGTTGTCTGTGGTAGCAGCTCAGTGTCCCTATTACATATGTACTATAGGCGCGTCTCTGCCAATCCCTTCGAGAGATACAGTAATAGGCGTGACGTTATGTACGTTAATTTAAACCATATTGTTTTTATTTACGTTAGGTGCCCGTAATGCAACAGTAAAATTCAATTCAATTATGACTATATACTATACAGTGGCGATTAGGATAATGCCGTATATTACACTAGTGGCTCTGTGAGCTGTAGACCTCGCGAGCCTGCGTTTGCATAGCTTAAAACTAAATATAAATGTTCACCTTAAAACAAAAAGCGCGCGCAAAGGGCGCGAAATGGATGAAAAATGTTTTTTTTTTTTACGTTTTTTACCACCATATCTCCGCCATTATGAAAAATATAGAAAAATTTAATCGACATTAAAGATCTATATAATTATCGAAGCTGCTCACAAAATTTCACGAGAATCGGTTGAGAAATGCGATCTGTAGAGGAGAACAGCCAGACATCCGGATATATGAAAGCATTTTTGTCCAAGTTGAAACGGAGACGCTTCGCTCGCGCTTCGTGCTCGCTCGGTCAATTAAATTCTTTGGAAACACATACGTAATTAAAAAAAAAAAAGGTCTGCTTCGTTGGTCTACTGGTCGCAAGTGTGTATTTGTAATGATTGTGTGGTGTGGGTGTGATGTGTGTGTGCGTGTTTGTTCCATTGTGCTTCGTTTGATTCGGTGTCAGGTCAGGGTCTTTATATTAACTGTTCCGTGTCATTATACCTACCAGTGTTTTGCAACATTTCCTTAACTAGAACTAGATACGGGGGCGTTATGTGTTAATGTATTTTCGGTATCGGCATGAAAAAAAACGTAAATTCAATTGAAATTATTTTTATTTTTCAATGTAATCTCCAATTACCTCAATGCATTTATTACAACTCGAAATTGACTTTTTAATACCCTGTAAAAAATAACTGTCGTTTTCTCTGAATAATGCGCATTTATTGCCGCCTTGAGCTCTTCAACGTTGGAAAATCGTTTCCCCCGAAGGTCTCAAATTAGGGAACAAATAATAATCAATTGGGGCTAGGACCGGGCTATAGGGTGGGTGGTTAATTTCTTCGAAACCACAATCTCGCACAGCAGCCTTGGTAACACTGAGCACGTCACAATTGCGGCGGTAAGTCCCCTCTTTGTGGAGTGGCTTAAGAGGCGCCACGGCGTCCTCACCTCCCGCCTCACGCAGGTCCTCACTGGACATGGCTGTTTCAGGAGGTTCCTGTTTTGGATAAGGTGGGAGGAAACGACCGGGTGTTACCATTGTGTGGATCGACCGGAACACACGGTGGACCATACGGTGGAGGTTTGCCCGGCTTGGGCGGAGCACCGCCGTGTCCTCGTGGCGGTCCCGGCCATGGTATGGAGCGAGAGGCCACGGGAAGCCGTCACCTCCTTCTGCGAAGCAGTAATGCTCGCAAAGGAGGAGGCGGAGCGCGTGAGGGTGAGGCACGCCTCTAGTCACCGCAGAAAGAGACACCCTGGGCGTCGGGCGTCGATTGCCGACTGCATGCCATGATTTTTTGGCAAACGGAACGACTTTGAATTTCTTAGGGGGCGAAGTACCCTTCTCATGCCATTGCATGGACTCCTGCTTACTTTTAGAGTCATAATGATGAACCCACGTTTCATCTCCAGTAACAATTCGATCGAAAATACTTGATGGAACTTCACCACAGAGCTTTAGAAACTCTTTGCAGCACTCGATTCGCATTTGTTTTTGAGGCGCCGCGCGCCGGCCGTGAGCATTCGCGGCACCCATCTTGCACTGAATTTTCAAAGGTAAAAAAGGTCATGAAGAATAGTGTGTACGGTACCAACGGAGACGTGGGTCATCCCTGCTGTCATTTTCATCTTCATTAAGGCATCCTCCAGTATAAACATCTCAACTTTTTTCACGTTTTCTTCCGCAGAGGCAGTAACCGGGCCGCCCGAGCGAGTGTCGTCTTCAATACTCTCTCTGCCCCCTTTTAAATTCACTTGACCACTTTCGAACCGTAGATAACGAAGGTGCAGAATCTTGGTAAAAACCCACCATCTCTTCGTGAATCGTTTTTTAACTTTTTCCTTGTTTGGTAAGGAATTTAATAACAGCGCGGTGCTCGATTTTCTTCAACATTGTCACGTTAGCCATTCCAGTTGTCGTTGACTTAGGATATCTAGCAAACTACACGTTTAATGATCACAACTATATGAAATTTTACCTTTATACCCTTAGATAGTGTCAATAATTAATTAATTAGTCAAATTACCCACATCATTAGTAAATCACCCGCACACCGAGAATACATTAAAACGCCCTTCGTACAATGCATAACACAACTATTACTCGTAGGTCTTTACCTATGAAATTGCCGTTCTGCAGTACTGGCCATTTCAAATCAAAATAATTTTTGTTTGGCTATGAATTCTAATTTCAAATTAATTTTATTTTAAAAACATGGATTTTTTTTTCTAAAAGTAGTCATTTCTTTATTGATTAGTGTTACATTTTCATCGCATTTCAATCTTTTTCGTCATCATGGATACGTTAAAAATTCGAGTAATTATGGAATATGAGTACCGTCGTGGCAGCAACGCGGCACAAGCGGCACGCAACATCAACGACGTTTACGGAGCTAACTCTACAAACCAACGCACCACCTGTTATTGGTTTGCTCGCTTCCGTTCTGGAAATTTCGACCTGAAAAATGAACCTCGCGGTCGTCCGAAGACTTTGGTCGACAATGACGAATTAAAGGCGATTGTGGAAGCTGATGATACACAATCTACGGCTGAATTAGCAGCAGCTTTCGACGTTAGCGTCAAAACAATATTGGTCCATTTGCGTCAAATTGGCAAGGTAAAAAAGCTTGACAAATGGGTGCCCCACGAACTCAATGATCGCCAGCGCGAAGTACGCGTCGAGACGTGCCTTGCACTGCTCAACAGACACACAAATGAAGGAATTTTGAACCGCATTGTTACCTGCGATGAAAAATGGATTCTGTTTGATAACCGTAAGCGCTCAGCAAGTTGGTTGGATCCTGGTTCAGCACCTAAACAATGCCCTAAACGAAAACTTACCCCTAGAAAAGTGATGGTCACTGTTTGGTGGTCTAGCGCCGGTGTGATTCATCACAGCTTCTTACCAAACGGGGTGAGCATTACTGCAGATGTGTACTGTGAAGAACTGAACACAATGATGGAGAAGCTGGCGCATCTCCAACCAGCATTGGTCAATCGCTCGTCTCCGCTGCTCCTGCACGACAACGCGCGACCTCATACTGCACAGCAGACGGTCTCCAAGTTGCAAGAACTGGGGTTGGAAGCTCTCCGTCATCCGCCCTACTCACCAGACCTTGCGCCTACAGACTACTACTTTTTCCAGAATTTGGATAACTTCTTGGCGGGAAAAAAATTTAATACCCGAGAGGCAGTACAAAATGCCTTTGAAGAATTTGTTGCCTCCCGTCCAGCTGATTTCTTTAAGAAGGGCATCAATAAACTGCCACTGCGATGGCAAAGATGCATTGATTGCATGGGTGATTACTTCGATTAATACAAATAAAAAATTCATGAAAAAAATTCGTTTAAATTTTTTCATACAAAACGGCAATTTCATAGGTAAAGACCTATTATTTACACTAGGTACCAAATGAAAAGTCTTACTTACTATACCTACAAATAAATACAAAAACAAAAGGTCACCTGAACTTTGGTTTCCTAAGAAAGCAGACAACGGTCACACAATAAAATACAGAGCGTTTCTTGATATCTTAATGTCAAATAATGGTGAAATTATCAGATGTTCATGACGGCCGACGGAACCGCTTTCCTAGGAAACATTTAGGCGTCGACGTACTCGTCCTCTTTGCTGTCATCCGGAAACGTCCCCAGAAGACTGGCAGCATTGCCACGTTCAATGTAGTTGGTAGTAGGTAAAATAGTTTATTTTATTATTTTAACAGACGTACTATTTATCGACCGCTGGACTATTTGTGTGTTCACTCTGCTTACTTTTTGTTGATTTTTACGATTTTTGGTTAGGTCCAAAAATTTTAGGTACCTACATAATTTCGTCCTTGCAACAGAAAAGCTTATTACTTAAGGCTTAACGAAGTCCACTTAGTATGCAGGATTGGGTCCATGATTTTTGTACAATCTGTTAAAAATTTCAACGAGTTAAAAAAAGTGTTCGAAAATGTTATGGAACAGAAGTGTTGATTATTATAAAAGTTATTGCTTAAAGAGACTAGGGACAGTCTGGAAAATTACCTACGTCAATTTGCCGTGTTATAGCCGTCTTTCATACAACTGCCAAAGAATGATACTTGTTGTGATTTCAATGCTCGAACAGTTTAAGTTAGTAGTCAATTTGCTTGTTAATTAATTTCTCTGACTTTACATAAAAAACAAAACAGATTAATCAGGCTTTTGTAATCAAATAGTTACAATGACTAAACAGGCTGTAAATATCTAGCTACGATACCTGCGATGATCTACCTACTCATAAACTCAGATTTAGGTACACCGACCCCTGTGCTTTAAGAACAGACAAAAATCTCCTTTTACAATACCCGATTCATTTATAAAACCCTACAAATTACCGAACTCCGCCTAAATCATGTTTTTCTGAATGCCAAACGGGCACTAAATCTTCGAACAATTCTTCGCTAAACAGTCGATTTAAATCTACATTCTCTAATTAAGTTCTTGGGCCTTTTGACGTACTAGTAGTGAAGGCAACAGCTTGTTAGAAACGGTCCGGTTAGGAACCGCTTGCCTTCGTCCGAAATTGGGTCGGATACGCCCCTCTTTTACAAAGGACTGAAGAGCGGTAGCGACTGCCTTGTTGATTTAGCGCTACTGCTTCGCTTTTGGTCGTCCGGGGTAATTGCGTAACACAATAATTGCAATGCCTTTCTTTTTGACAATTCTACAACATTCATTACGTTATTTGCGTTGTCGAGCAAATGAAGCAATGCATTAGGAATTTCTTTCAAAATTATTTGGAATGTAATAGAAACTATCTTACGCAATTGGGGTGCTGGGTTCGATTCCCAGGTCAGGCAAAGTGGTATTGGATTTTTTCTTCAGGGATTGGAGTCTGGAGTTGTGCCCGGTGGATGGCAATAGGCTCGCCTCTATAACATGGGACTTAAATATAAGCATAAGCATAATCAGTCTATAATGTTCCCACTGTTGGGACACACGCCTCCTCTGTGAGAAACATAACTGGCGAAATGTGGGTACAGGTATGTATTATCGGTACACCTCTGCCTAGCCCTTCGGAGATTCCAAGCGTGATTTTATATTATGTGAAAAGCTAGTGTTCTCGGCAAAATTTGCCTGCAGTCTGGTTAGTAAGCCGTTTAGCCAGTTGGCAGTTTGTCCATTCTATAATCACCGTTTAGCCAGTTGGCAGTTTATCTATTCTATAATCATCGTTTTGTCAGTTAGCATTTTGTCCATTCTATAATCATCGTTTAGCCAGTTGGCATTTTGTCCGTTCTATAATCATCGTTTAGCCAGTTGGCAGTTCGTCCATTCTATATTCATCGTTTAGCCAGTTGGCAGTTTGTCCATTCTATAATCACTGTTTAGCCAGTTGGCAGTTTACCCATTCTATAATCATCGTTTAGCCAGTTGGCAGTTTGTCCATTCTATAATCATCGTTAAGCCAGTTGGCAGTTTCTCCATTCTATAATCAACGTTTCCCAGTTGGCATTTTGTCCATTCTATATTCATCATTTAGCCAGTTGGCAGTTTACCCATTCTATAATCATCGTTTTGCCAGTTGGCATTTTGTCTATTCTATAGTCATCGTTTAGACAGTTGGCATTTTGTCCGTTCTATAATCATCGTTTAGCCAGTTGGCAGTTTGTCCATTCTATAATCATCGTTTTCCCAGTTGGCATTTTGTCCATTCTATATTCATCGTTTAGCCAGTTGGCAGTTTGTCCATTCTATAATCATCGTTTTGCCAGTTGGCATTTTGTCCATTTTATAATCATCGTTAAGCCAGTTGGCAGTTTGTCCATTCTATAATCATCGTTTAGCCAGTTGGCAGTTTGTCCATTCCATAATCATCGCATTAGAATTCATAGAGCATGGCTATATTGTTGTTGTAAGTATAGGTACAACATCTTATCGACCCTGGCTGTTGCTGAAAACCAACGCTGTGGCTCTCTTTGGCGCTTTATATCATTGTTCGAAAATGTATTCTTGGCATTTTGACTATTATTAGACTAAAGTTATCCCAAGGGAGCCACAGCATTGCGATGGACATTTTTCTCGTGTTTTTCCCACATTTTTGTCATAAAAAAAAATAAAAAAACAAATAAATATATTTTCTTTCTATAAAATAATCATACCTAATAGGTACCTATTGTCTGTAATTTATTTATTAATAAAGGTGTACCAGTAGCTTCTGTATACAATAATTATGTATATCATTTTGTGTATAGGTAACAATTAGCCTTGGACTTACACAGTCGCCACCCACATGGAATTTCATGTCTGATGATTTTAAGCGATTTAAAAGTAATAAAAACACTAAACTTAATACCTAAGTACCTACTCATGTCGTGATGAATCACAAATAAAAACACCTACTCGTACACCAAAAATCCTGGCAAAAGAAAAAAGTGAAAAACTAATTAAAAGTGAAGTTGCTGAACAAAGTTAATGGAACTTGACTTTTATTTTTATTTTTTAATTTCCATTTGATTCGAAGGCGGCGCCTAATTGCTGAGCGTTCATTGTACGTCTTCCGCAGCCACAAGTTTTATTATTAAATGCTTATTAATTATTATTAAAGGGACAAAAATTATTTCTGCGTACTGTTTAGAAAGCAATCGTGTTGTAGACTCAGTATTTTAGGTGTGCGTTTCAACAAAGGTTTCACTTAAGTATTACATAAGCAACTGCCCTTTGGTTTCGTGGTTGCTAGCGCAACTGCCGAGAAAATATTATCTAAAGCAAATGATTTCCTTTTACGGGGAGTGAAAAAGTAGAATCAAATGCAACAGTAGGTCCGCGCAATAAATATTACCTACGCAGAGATAAATAAATCTTTATAATTATATTATAAAAATCAATTGTTGTTCGTTAGTCTCGCTATATCTCAAAAACGGCTTAACCGATTTGAATACGGTTTGAAAAAAAAAGGCTTTGCAACGCAGTAGCTAGTAATAAATAATAATAATAATGTATTTATAAAAAAAAGTGTGGTACATTCTATTACAGTAAATAAAATTTTACAGTTTAAGGATAAATCGTAAAGAGAGTAACAATTAACAGTATTGAATCTGGCGTCCTAGCTAGGTTACAATATGGTAACCTCATAACCGGTATTAAGGTTCGCCAGCCCAGGTTCCCATAGGAGTAGGTACAAACATTTAAATAGAGACTGCTGAGAACTATAAGGTGCAAACCTGCAAACGTATGTTAACTTATACTAAGTGTGTGAATTGTTAGTATGTGTGTGTGTGTGTGTTATGTGATGTAGATGTGGTGTGTGTGTGTAACTGGTAGGGAAAGAGGTTGACTTTAGATACGGAATGTTAGAGAAGTCACTACGTTTGTGAAGTAAGCAGATATTCAGTGTCGTTGTAGTTTAAATTGATTAGAAAGCATGTTATTTGTTTTTGACACATGCTACGGCGTAGCGAACATTTGGCTACGTGCGCCTGCTACGATCGTAGCACAATGATGCTACGCTTTCGTAGCAGTCAATCTATCAGTCTTCTGTTGATACGAAATTATAATATGGGTGTGTGTATTAATTAAAACTGAATGATTTGTGACATTGTATTATAACCGCAAAATATTCTTATTTTAATAGAATGCGAACACAGAACGTGTATCTACGTCGTTGTAGCAAAATATTTCAATTATAGCCAGTGAAATTTATAACCCTTTTCCTTCGCTTGTCGTAGTCGGGTAAAAAAATAAATAATTCAACAGTGTTCCACTAGTTCAATGGTTCCATTCAGTAGAGTTAGAACTGAAATTAAATCTGTTCCGAAAATATCTAGCATGTAGGTCCGTTCTCTATGGCCAGCAATTTGAAAATGGAACGCAATACGCATGTCAATTGGTCGAAAATTTTGGGTTCCGCGAGGGTAGCGTTGTAGCCTTAGTAGGCTCGACTCGGTTTTTACATTGGTGGTAAAAAGATGTACATGAAAAAGTTTTACAGGAATTTTAGTGAAGTAGGTACCTAATGAGAATGTGTATTATCCTAAAAAAATTACTTTGTGCAGCGTCAAGATCGATTTTAAGACTGAGTAAATTATTAGGTATTTTTCTATCTTTCAAGATATGCGGCGTGAAAGATTGAAAAGCGTGGACTGACTGGACAGGTCCACACAAATCTTTGTCAAGTGGTTCTGTCCTCAAAGGACCATCTCAGACACCTAATCTGCATGGTTCTACAATGACCTTACGAAGGTATTGTGTGGTCTTTAAAAGACGATGTGACCTCTGAGTTGGCCTCGGTCTTTCTTCTCAGAGGAGTCTGTTAGGAAACACCAAACTTATCTAGTTTTACAACATAATTTAATTTTGACGTGTGAAGTGTTATTTTGAACCAATTTACAGAAATAAATATAATTTATAATCATCATCATTTATCATTTATAAATTCCTTAGCACAGTGTCCTAGGCCCAGTCCATGCACACCTAGTACTTCACTATATACGTATTCGTGTCTTAGAATTTCTCATCATAAATGGATGGCTGTTGAGCGGACCTCCTCGAATCTGTCTAACCTTTTCCCAACTACGTAGGGGTCAGCTTCCAGTCTAACCGGGTCCAGCTGAATACCAATATTTTACATGGAACGACTGCCTATCTGACCTCTACAACCCAGTTACTGGGTAACACGATACCCTTCGGTAAGACTGGTTGACAGATATGGACTTCTAACTACCAGTAACGACTGTGAAAGATCTATGAATGACAGCCGGGCGATGACCAATGGCTAAACGTGCTTTCTTGGAAAGTACTTAAAGAACGGAGGGGTGTCGATAATATGTATTGGGTGGTCACCCATCCACGAAACGACTGCGGCAAGCGTAGCTTAACCTTTGAACAACCGGTGCGGCTGTTATTATTTAGCCACGAGCCCTATAATGAATATATGTAGGAACAGAGCGTGTCAGGGCAGTGAAAGGAGATCTGAAGATGGGTGACAGATATGAAGCATAAACGAGTGACAGAGATGAATGTACGAAATAGTCAAGGATTGAAAGAGATAGTGAATTAATGTTTGGAGAATTAGTAAAAAAAAGAACGGCGATTAGGAACAAAATGGTGAAAGACGTAAGACGATTGTGAAGACGAAAATAAAATTAAAAGAAGTAATCAGTGGTTTTATTTAACTTGAATAGAGCTAATCCCACATTTATTCTTCGGAAACGGTCATCTAAGCTTCACAATGTACGGAACCCTACGCTTGTAATTGTTGGAATCGGCCTCGTAGTTTAATATTCGCGCCGTATACGCAACAATGCTTGTTTGATTCGGCAGTCGCCTTTGTTCATCAGTCCAAAGTACGTTTCGCCCTACATCGTACACGAATTACATACACTCACTTTATTTTAGAGACAGTGCGTTTATAGGACGATTTTCGTCGTGGCGCCGTGTTTGTGAACGGGCGCCGTCACTTGGGACTGGTCATCTCAGCTGCCATGGTTTTTTTTTTTAATTGTCTTCTATGGACACTATTAACGTTCACGTCATTCAAAATCGTTCTCACATGTATGATTTTAACTTGAATGATGTAACCAATACTTTGAATTAAAAGGGTGTCCGTGGAGTTACTTGCCCGTTTTTTTCTATAGGAACCTAGTACGCTTTGGAATGGACAACTAGCTTCATCTTTCTGATTGATCGACCCCTTGACAATTCAAAAGTGCCAGTAACTAGTTTATTTGAAACTAGCTGCGCCCAGCGGTTCCGCCTGCATAAATCTCGAGTCCGTAGGAATATCGGGATAAAAGTATCATATATTCTAATCCAGGTCATGGTCTACCCATGTGCCAAATTTCATCCAAATCTGTTCAGTCGTTTTAGCGTGAAAGCAAAAAATCAAATTTTTTCACTTTATAATATTATTTAGATATAAATGCTTTGAGTTTGAGTTCAGTAAAATGATAATTTTTGGTTTGCTTATTAACAATTTCATGATGTACTACGCAAGCTAGTGCATCTAAAAAAATGTGTCTGCTTGAAAATACATCTGGAACTCTGTTTGTGTTTCGGCATTTCTTCTCAGAGGAGAGTCAGATAGGAAATGTCTACTCTAGCTCGCTCGTGAGGTTAAACATAGAACGTATAAAAGTAATGTTTGTATATCCGGAAATTTAATTTCCATAGCTAATGATTCCATTAAACAAAAGATAGATAAGACAAAAAAAAAAATGATTCGGTCATTTTTTTTTTGGTTCGACGGCCGCTTGTAGTGTAGTTATAAATTATATTGAAATATCGATTTAATAATTCCGTTGTTTTAGGTAAACTTTACAGACATCTTGTTGAGCCTTTTTTAAAGATTCAATCTCGTGGGAAGACAATCTCATTCTTGAAATCTGTTTCGTCACGAAAGAGAATTTGAAACTTATTGCGCGCGTCTTAGTACACGAGCAATTGTCAATTAAAATAATTATGGGATTTATAGTGTGCTGATGTGTGTGTGCTGATTTGTTGCGCTGTGTGCAAAGTGGCGATGTGGTTGTACGTACGTTGGCAGTAGACACAATTTTGACAGAAGTGGTTGTACGACCGCTGGCGATGGAAGGGGTTTGCGTAGTGCCAATGATTATAACTTTTTAAGTAAACACTGATAAACAATAATAAACATTGTTTTTTTTGTTTCGAGATCGATTCGTTTTTTTTTGGTATCACTATTATCCTACGTAGCTGTTTAATAATTTTTGGTTATTTCAAAAAGTAGGGGAAATCTCGATAACGAATTCTCGCCTTATTGCCGGGCGAGATCTCGAATGGCCAATTTTGACACCAAAGTTAGCACGCGAGATCTCGAGTTACCAATCTCGACTCGAGATTGCATTCCCTAAACACGTCTGTTGAGTTTCGCCAGCTAATTTAATTTGACCTTGTATATATTGTTTCTGGCTTAATAAAGGACTTCTTTGGTCGCTGCTTATAGTAAAAAAACTATTTTTCTCCCCTTAACCTTCATCATTAAGGGCTATTTCATTATTCCGACCAAATTTTTTGAATGATATTTAAATTTCATGGTCTTCTTTTTATTTTAGATGCTGTGTTATATAGAAGAAATAAATGTATATGATTGAGCCTTTCAATCGGTATAGTAAAATTACAGTTTTTTTTTCACCTTTGCCTGGTTCGATTCCCGATTTAAACAGGCGATTATTTAAAAGTCTTTGAATGCAGTTTGTATAGTTTTTTAAATAAAAATGAAGTCTTCATTCACAATTTTTTTCTATCTACAGTATTTAAGGTATTTGCGCATTACTTTAGAACGGCTGGACTGATTTGGCAATTTTTTATTCTAAAATGTTCGTAATAGTCCAGATTAGGGTTTTACGGAAAGAAAAATTTGAAGAGTTTCCCGGAATATTTTCATATTTGGGAGATACTGAATGTCCTTTTTTCATGGGATTTTTGTATGAATTATTGAAATGTTGACAGGACAACGTCTGTCGGGTCAGCTAGTTGTATAATATATAATACATATATATTTAGATAAGTATATACTTTGTGTGTATATATTTATTGTATATGTAAATTTAACCCACAGACTACCAGCAGAATTGTCTCTCCTTCTCCCTTTAAATCCATCAAAACGTTATCTTTAAAATATCGCTTTTAGCGATAAGCCTGCCCATTGTGTCAGCCTATGTAAAATTTTCTACATTCATATCTATAATTTGTAGGTTTACACAGCATAATCAGCCTATAACGTTCCCACTGCTGGGACAGGCCTCTCTTCGAGACTCAGTGGGCTGTAATCTATCACGCGGGTCAAGTGGGGGTTGGTAGACGTCACATGTGTTCGTTTTTTTTTTTGAATGGTGTACGTAATGGAGAGTATTCTATTGTATCCTATTCTCTATAGTCATGAGTTCAACGAACTTCATGTTTTCCTTCGATTTCAGTTTCAGCGTCGTAATCGATCAATCTCGTAGCTTGTAACTTATTATACCAAATAACTTTTATTTTCTTAGATTTGAATAACATATAGGAAAAGTGTACTAATTATAGGAAATACCCATTTTGTATGTAGTGATTATAGGTAGGTAGATATTAAAGGATTATATTTAACACTGTAGTATTAATCAGTCAACAATATTGGTTGATTAGTACTTAAAGACTGCAATCAGCCTTCGATGAACAGTTTTTTAAGCATCTCTAGCAATTTTCACTTGTAAGTGATTTGCGTGCAATACACAAATAATAAAAAAAAATCGTAGAACGTGAAGCTTAGACGTACCTACAGACGAACTTAAATGTCAACATTCGCAAAAGTTCTTTAAATGCATCTAACTATACTGTTCGGTACAATATTTGCGACAGAACAGCTCAGCACTTTTGCCTGCATGCATTTCCATAAATGCGTGTATCGCAACTATGACCAGTTAGTTCGTGTCCGACTACCAATCGCGTAATTCGAACCAAACCAAATCAAACCATCTTAGTGCTAATTTAGCTTAAGTTTACCATTCAATGTTATCATAATTTGTGGTATCTAAAAAGTAAAGTACCCTTTTTAAACCATATTAATTTCGTATCATTAAGTCAGTGATCGTAAACCAACACCCAAACCGTAACCATTCTAGTATATTACAGAATCCACCAAATTAACCAAATATCAACCAACCCAGAAGTTAGTGCTAAACCACGCAGGTGCTAACTTCTACATTTATGTAAAGTCAGAGGTTTTAATGGTTTATCAAATTGAATACCATCTTAAATGTCCAAATCACAATGAATGCTTTGACAGCTGTATGAAATGGCTATAACAAGGCAAATAGACGTAGGGTATCAATTTTCTTAAAAAATATTTCCCTGAATGTACATAGCTTATTTACCAACATGTTAACGTGCTGAAGTAGTCTTATTTTCTCAGAATCAACGATAAAAGCATCCGTTTTTCTCGTAGGCATAAAAATAGCATTCCCGAGTAATTCCGTCCTAAGTCTAGGCAATGTGTAATGTGCTCTACGGTACAAGGAATATTTTATTCAGAATATAATCTGATAATCCTGGATTACGTCTGATACTTTACGAAGGCGTCAGTATTGTAAGTAATCATGTATGTTTGGTTAAAATGCCAACAATGTAAATTGTTAATTTTTTTTTGCTTATTAAATTATTCGCAGAAATCATACTCTACGAGAAATGAAATGAAACCAAACATAATATGGTCTTATTGCGTGAAGTAATATTGAAAAGGAAGTAAAAGGTGATATTTTTTCGAAGGTTTATTAAAGACTAAAAAGGTACTAGGATTACCAACAGCATCGCTACATCGTGGACGAAAACTGGAATTGTGTTGCATCACATTATTATGTGAACATTTTAAAATGGGAAATATTTTACTGATCCTCTAAAAACTTATTGAGCTTCCAGTGATGTAAGCTTTTTAAATCATTGAGCCTCTTTTTAACTTACGGGCCTTGTCTAAGAGTTGGTCACAGTAGCTCAGCGCGGGCACCCCAACTAAATGTGTTAGGTTAGGTTAGAACTGTGACCATTCGCACCACATCCAAGTTGGTCGCAGTTACTTGGCTATTTAGTATTTCTAGGACCACAAAATAGGAATTATTTGAGGTTCACAAGAAGAGGCGCAATCATTATATTAGAGTGAACAATCATATTTTTAGGATAGCAAAATGGGAAATATTTGAGGTTCAATGAAATACATGCCTTTTAAAGTCATGCATGAAAATCACAGGCCAAAGTTTAGGTACCTATCTACATTTTTACGGATAGCGTTCATTAGAGATAGAGTGATTTGGGTTAGCGTTATTTCGGGCTGGAGTTATTCAGTGATAAAAGCCTTAGTTTTCGGGTATGTTTTCGTAGTGAAGTGTGTTTAAAGACCACACAATCCCTTTCGTGTAATGTTTCCCTTTACTAGTGTGGCATCATCATCAATTCAGCCGAAAGACGTCTACTGCTGGACGTAAGCCTCCCTCAAGCATCGCCACATCGACCGGTGGGGTAATTGCGTAACACACATATCATGACAATTGATTGTAATTTCTTTCATTTTGACAGTTCAGCTACGTTCATTGCGGTAATTACGTTGTTGTGCAGACGATTTTTTCTAAACTATGAAACAATGGGTTAGCCACTGAATTGTCTCGATACCGACGTGACCCATGCGCGGATTGTCCCGGAACATTTTTTGTCGGCGCGCCACGGGGCTCCCCGGCACTTATACACGACTTGTAAACAAAAGATTTCTATGAACCGATAGTAAACAAATGACTGATTCTTTTTATGGACAGACCAGCGGGGTAATTACGTAACACACTAACAGTAGGAATGGGTTTCATTTTGACAGTGCAACAACATTCACTACGTTATTTATGTTGGTGAGCAGACAAATTTTTCGAACATATGAAGCAATGGATTAGCAATAGGCTTCAAATTGATTCAGATTATGATAGATAGTGTGTTACGTAATTAGGGTGCAGGCCTAATTATGCAACATGTTTTAGAACAATAGAAGCTATATATTTTTTTACTTTTTTATTATAAAAAATACACTCGTTTTATTACCGTTTATTACACAATTTTTTATTTATTTTCGAAAGCGATGGCCCTATTTTTTTTTGCCTTAAATGAAGTTCCGCTCATTAAATAAACAATGAAATCATAATATTTACCAGGGTTCTTTTAAAGTTTTGAAATATAATGAATTTAAAGTATTAATTGACAGAACGCAAGACCGCGGCTCAGATTACAGACTGATTTTCAATCGGATTATGCGTGGGGTGTGGTTCTGTGCTTCTTGCATCCCGTGGATTTCTGCGGCCTTCACAAGTTCATCGTACCATTTTGTGAGAGGCCTTCCCATACTGCGCGCGCGCTTAACAGATGTGTGATGCAACATAAATGCGTTGCAGCACACGTAGGAGAAGGCATTTCGTCTGTGATGCACTTTAAAGCACTTGTATTTATGAGTAAAATGTCTTTAAAAATTATCCTTAAGAGAACTATACACATGCAGTTGGGCAGTAATTGTTGAACAACAATGCCGACCCGGAGCATTTACTACATATATTGGTCTTTCATTCAGCTCCTGTCGACCGGCAAACTCCGTTCGGCATCTATCGTCGCTGAATCATGTTCGGGTCGGCTTGGCACAATTCGAGCTAAGCCAAGCGGGTTTTTCACAAACATTTGTCTACATATTATAATCGATTTCCCTGATATGTCCTGGAGTGGAAACCGTATATCGGAAAGCGTAGTGTGGGAGAACCCCGCAGCTAGATGGACCGACGACCTTAAAAAGGTGGCTGGGGCAGACTGGATGCGGGAGGAGGAAGACAGGGTGTTGTGGCGCAGCCTGGGAGAGACCTATGTCCAACAGTGGACTGCGATAGGCTGAGTTGGTTTATTGGTATTTGATTTTGCCCCCTGGCTGTGCCGAGTTATGCTGATCCAAACAGGTGAGAACTTATGATTACGAGGTATGGTTTCATTTTTGGAACGAAGTTCTTTAACGGAACTTGCGGTAGGAGTAAACTTGTAGAAATCGTCACGTAACGAAAAAGCGTCATGCCCCCTCCATGCGACTTTTTATTATATATAAGAAAGAGACAGAGGGGGAGAGAGAGAGAGATAGTTTTCATGGTTTTCGAGAGTGCTGACGCCAATAGTGAGGTCAAAATGAAAATACAAATTTCCGTTAGTTGGACCAAATACAAACTCTAGGCAGCTAGAGAGTTTTCTAAGCGATAAACTCAATGACGTCGAAACATTTCCAGTAATTATTTACCATGCCAAGCGATGGTTTTCAAAGGTAACATAAGAAGCGGAATATTTGTCGTCTAGTATTCATATAAAAGCTTTGGGCTCATAACAATAACAAATGCGTTTTGCATTCGCTGTGACAAACGCGACACTTTTACTACTGACGTGTATAGATGACGGTATATTTCACACATTCTACTGGATGCCACTTTTTGTGGCGTGTTTTTGTGTTTCAAAAAACACAGAAATAGAAGTAAATAATGAGTATAATATCATAATAATCATCACTAGCTCCCCTATTCAGTTACTTGATGGTCATATCATTGGATCGCAAAAATTCCGGGTCGCTAATAAAAACCGTGATATCTCCATAAATTAATTATTTATTTATTTTATTATTTATGTACACACAGTAACCTACACACACCACACAGTATACCTAGATTGCTAGAATAAATAATATGTAGTAAGCAGGTTACTAATGTTCGTTCTAAATCTCTAAAGAGGTTTAATTTGTACAAGATATAGATTTAAAAAAAAAATATTCTGCTCTTTGAAAAATTTCAAAATTTAAAATTAGTAAAAGAATATTTTTTCAGCTTTTGTTTCAAACTGAGCTGTCATTATAAATGGTTTCTTGGATTGATCAGATTATTCAGTGCAATATCATGTCGTTAACACCTGAAGAATGTACACGGATTATTACCATGTTACAAGAAGGAAGAAGTCAGCGTAGCACTGCTAGAACAGTAGAAGTATGTTTATCAACGGTCCAAAGAGTACTCCAGCGATTTCAAGAGACCGGATGAACATCAGGAGACCAGGTAATGGCAGGCCAAGGTGCACAACTACACGAGAAGACCGATTTATCGTGAGCACTATGTTCAGAAATCGACATCTCACGTCTGTTCAGGTCCGAAACAGCCTTCAAGAAATTCACCACAACAATGTAAACTCTAATACGAATCTGCGACGTCTTCGTGAAGCTGATATAAAGCCTTATAGACCAGCAAACGGCCCCAAACTGCTCAGAGAACATAGAGTTGAAAGGTTACAGTTTG
Source organism: Dryobotodes eremita (assembly GCA_917490735.1). NCBI lineage: Eukaryota > Metazoa > Arthropoda > Insecta > Lepidoptera > Noctuidae > Dryobotodes > Dryobotodes eremita. Next base: position 6,059,958 of record OU823242.1, on the reverse strand, counting down.
CTCGAGAACACATCCGATGGAAAGATGAAGATTGGTCCAAGGTTATGTTTTCCGATGAGTCCAGATTTTGTTTACTTACGCACGATGGGAGACGAAGAGTATTTAGACGACCAGGAGAACGGTATCATCAAGCGTGTTTTGAAGAAAAGGTGCCATTCGATGGAGGATCAATAATGGTTTGGGCTGGGATATCTTCATAGGATCGCACGGAGTTAGTGATCATAGAAAACGGTTCTCAGACTGCTGTCAGATACGTAGAAGCGGTTTTAAATGAGCATGCTGGTCCTTTCTTAGTGAATATGGGTGCAAATTCCATTTTTATGCATGATAATGCGCGACCACATACTGCTCGTTTGGTCATTAGGTATATTCAAGACGTCGGTATTACCTACATGGAGTGGCCAGCTTGCAGCTCAGACTTAAATCCCATACAACATGCATGGGACGAGCTCGGGAGATGCGTGAGACAACGGTCTCCCACTCCCGTTACCTTACACGAGTTAAGGAATGCGCTAGTGGAAGAATGGGCAAACATAGACCAAAATTGTATTAAAAATTTGGTTTACAGCATCCCACATCGTCTTAATGAAGTGATACGGGCTCGTGGAGGAAATACAAAATATTAAATTGACAAAAAATATTTTATTTTTTAAAGTTTACTGCGAAGTGTATTTTTGTTGTCATAAGTTAGAAGTGAAATTTTCTTATTTTTTTGTATTTAATTAAAGTTATATAGTGTAAAAAACGTGTTACACATTTTTTTGTATATATTAATCAGTCATTTACAATATACTATAGTTTCGCAAATTAGTCTTATGTATTTAACAAACTATCACGCCATTTAGTAGCGACCCGGAGTTTTTGCGATCCAGTGTATTTATTCTTCGTCTTTTCGAGTGGATGGCAAAAGTAATTGTAGATTGTTATACAAGGGTCGAAAGGAATCAATTGCTACACGAGGTATTAAGACGCCCGAGCGCAGAGAGGGCGGCTATATTCCGAGTAGGAATTGATGACTTTCACCCGTGTTAAACACTCTACTTTTCATTTCGAATATAAGGAAAGTAGAAAATAGTAGTTTTTCTAAAATATGTATTGATAATGAAACATAAACATGGGACTTATTTATAATCAAATATTAGTCTAAAAAATTTTGGGACAGCTTTTAGAGTTAGTATCCCGCCAAATTATATAGTCTTTTATACATTTTAAATAAGGAACACACCGCGTCAGCGCTGTGGGCCGCGGTCCTGCTTAACAGGTATGTTTTTTAATTCACTCTGGCTGTTTATACACTCACAAGACCGCAGCATTTTATTTTTAATCGATATTTTTCTTAATTATGTAAAACTTTTCGTAGCCGACTACCTAACAAAAAGTTCTATTTCTTAAATTCATTCCCGCCCTAGAGAGGGAAGAAATTACTATGAGTCTTTCTGGCCCAAAGATGGGGAGCAGCTTCTTCCACCCACTACTCGGATCAAACAAACATTACTTTCCGAGTATGAGAAATGAATAAATATTATATTATGTTAAATGACTTGGATCCAGTAGGGCCACGCCAATTGCGGCATTAGTTGCGTTTTTTAGATCCTCAGAAGAGCAGGTGTATTGACACTTTGGCAAGCATTGCGTGGTGCTGATCACTCAGGTTCTGTGTTCCACAATTGTTGTGAAATACGCGACCCAGTCGAGGTCAGGAAACCACGTCACTTGTGACCACTAGACCAAAGAGATACACAGCGTCTAATCAGCTTACCAATAAGGTACACACGTTTTTCGGAATACACAATATCATTTATTTCAATTAAACCATTTTCAGGTACTTTTCAATTGTCAAGGAGTTGGTCAGTCAGAAAGATGAAGCTAGTTGCCCATTCCAAAGCGCAGTAGGTTCCTATGGAGATTCCAACTTTATGAGTAGTTAAAAGAGCCGTTTCTTTTTCCTAAATTTCTTTAACCTTTAATTGCAAAGGCCTCTCCTAATTCCTTACAGGAACTCTTTTCTCGCGCCACCTCCAACCAGCCCTCGCGGTACGCGTCCGGGCCATCTCGCCATCTCTTTCTGGGCCGGCCTCGGCGATGCTGTCCATCTTCAGGCACCTATTGTATGGAGGCTTTTGCTCAGCGGTCATCGTGCATGCGTCTGATGTAACCCGCCCAATTCCATTTGAGACTGGCAGCCTTCTTACCTACATCCATTATAATCGTTTTCCACACGTGACTGGAAAAATGCCTTTTTCAAGGTTTTTTTTTACCTATCTCTATTTATAAAGGGTCTACCGTTAGTTAATGAAGCTTTAGTACTAAAATGTGATGACCCTAATTATAAATAAGTGTAGTACTTTGTTTTACATAATATCTAAATATCTGCCTGAAAATGAGCTTTAAAAAGTTATTTGAATTAATTGTTTGACCCTTTGCCTTAATTGGCAGTATGTTTTGGGATTAATTAACGATTACTTTTAATTTTAGACTTATTGCAATTATTTTCAGCAAAGGAAATATAGGAATGAAAATTAAAAATAACTGCAGATGTAATCTGAAAGTAATGCCTAAGTATTTGCATATCGGATTTTCAATTCTCGGCGCTGACCCTAACGTTGAAAATCCATTAGTGCGCTTTTGTTTGGGCATTACGTATTTAGTAAGATAAATAGGTACGAACATTGTGTCAAGAAAATTTATTGTTAAGTAAATGGACACCCTTCGTCAATTTACAGTGTAAATAAATAAACTTAATTTGCAGTATTTGTGTGAGTAGTGTGTGCATTTCAAACAACTATAAAAAATGACAATTAAAGTTGTAGTCAGTTTCATCACCTGTGTAACCTTGTCCCAACTATGTTGGGATCAGCTTCCGGTCTAACCGAATGCAGCTGAGTACCAGTATTTTACATGGAGCGACTGCCTATCTAACCTCCACAACCCAGTTTCTGGGTAATACGAAATCCCTAGGTAAGACTGGTTGTCAGACTTTCGGGCTTCTGACAACCCTGCATAACGACTGACAAAGATCCACGAATGACAGCCGGGACCAACGGCTTAACGTGCTTTCCGAGGCACGGAGGGGTCTTGGTATGTAAAGATGGTCACTCATCCACGGGCCAACCGCGGCAAACGTAGCTTAAGAGCGGGTAGTAACCAAAATTGCCTATCTTCAATTTAATTTTTCATGAAATTCATAAGACGTAGGTGTAAAATAAAAATAATATGAGTAACTACATGATATTTTGAAACTTTTTGTGGAACAGAAACACAATACGTTAAAATTTTCTCGATAAAATAACATCACGAAGTTACCCCTAATTTTCACGTTTTTTCAATTTGTACTTAATATGCTAATGACTAATAGGATAATTTTTTAATGCTTATCTGTATCAAGACAAGGCGAAAAAAATTGTGCAGGCATTTTTTGAAATTCCTTTTATTTTTGGTTTTATTACGAATAGAAGCTTTAAGCACTTACGACGTTTTTAGTTCGTGGAAAAAGTCATCTTCCGTCGCACGTTGCAGGAACTTCAAGCATATTTTTGTTTCACAAATCAGTCGCCGTCGCTCTGTTGAGACGAGAGGACTGCGCTTGAATTTTCTACTGCTCTGCGATTTAATTTATTTGCGTAAATAATATTTTCGTAATTTATCACATTGTTGGAACGAAACTGTGAAATACAAAACATGAAAATATCACCTAAAACAACTTCCGAAACGATTATTAAAATCGTTAAGAATTGACAAACCAAATAAATACCGTGGCTAAACTATAAAATAAAAATAAAAATATTATAATAATTTCATGTTGATATTTGAAAACTCAAGATGACATACAATTATTTGACAGATTTTTTGCTGGTATAGTACAACTAGCGCCATTGTTCTGCACTTCGGTCAATTTTCTTGCGGAGAAAATTTACAACATAGAGTTCGTGCTGGAGATTTTAGATCTTATTACTATTAGGTAAAGAACCAAATTCGTTTACTCCCACTTTCGTTGACAAACTTACCCAAACTTCGTGTAAGGGTAACCTTAGACGAACCATTTCGAGCGATTTTTGACCAACCCCCGAATCAAGTTGAAACAAACCTGATCGATCGAACCGTGCGACTGTGCGACTTAGCCATGAGACCAACCAGTTGGTAGTCAGTTTGCTTAACAAATAATTTCCTTGATTTTACCTTCTCGGTCGGGCCATAATTATATCGAGTTTGCGAAATGAGCGACGTTAGACTCTCATGACCGATGAAAGTGAATTAAAGCTTGATTTGTCATTATTACTCTTGGGTTCTGTACAGTCACGAGCACGAATATGTCAACACTTGGCAACTTTCAATAGCGATTTTTTTGTGAAATAACGAATGCAATGTTGAAATACGACATATTACATAAACCTATAGGTTCGAAAATACTATGTTCGTAACAACATAAAATTTCATCAAAAAATGAAGGAGAAAATCCTTTTAAATTTAGCCAAGTGTATACATATTTATGCTCGTGACTGTACCTAACCAAACCCTGATTATAAAACTTGACCCTGTGACTTTCGTAGCCCGATTAATTATTTTAGCACCACCATTTATTACTTACCATATTTAACTGAATATATGCAAATAGGGTCATTATATTATATGCGGAGGTCTGTTCGTTCCTGATAATGAGTTATTGGCCGTATAAGTTGTCGTTTATTTTGCATTTCGCGTTTTATTTATACATGTAGACTGTGATGAGCTTAAAAAAATGTTGTTTTTGCCATTGCTGGTAAATAGGCCTTCGATTGCCTGCAATACCAACAGATGTGTTGCCGACTCTGCAAAAAAAAACCAAGCGGAAATTCAAGAGTGCTGCAAAATTTTCTTAGCGGAATGACATTGGGACAGCGTTGTTGTTGGTAAACCTTTGTGAAATTATCACAGAAGCCCTTTTTTATTAAATAAAAAATGAATATTATTTATTTAAGTAATTCAGACTATTTTTGTCCATTTTTTTGTACCTTTTAAAACAAGATGGCGGCGTTAGTTCCCATTTTGGCCACGTGCCAAAAGATCCTTGTACCGTTGTAAGTACGATGTGGGTACTAAGGTATACTCCTTTTTATTTTGTACTAGCCTGTAATATCTTACTGCTGGGCAAAGGTGACTGCCCGAAAGTGTTGTTATAGGTTTAGAACTCTGAAAATCATGAAAGTGTGTTCATGTGTTCCCTCATAACTATTAAACTAATTCGTCGTATTTTGAAAAACGAGGTATCTTTAGCCTCATGATTTTCGCGGGTTTATAGGCTATAACGTCACATAAAATCCAAGATGGTGGCTTACAGCGGATGTAAAGTGACCCAGCAGATTTTATTTATTTATTATTATGTTGTGTTTGGTGTCTAGTGAAGAACTTAAAGAATACTTTCTGAAAATATATTGTATATGTCGCATCCGGTCATTAGTACGGACATGAAACGAATCGCAAGCGCGCCAATGGCGACATCACGGGTTCTACCCACAACTACAGCGCGCTTCTACAGAGTCGTGGTGTTTTAAATCTACGGCGAGGAAGAAGTGTCTGATCGCATCAGAGTTAAGAAGTCGCGGAACTGTACTCGATTCATTGTGCTCGGTTATTGTTATTCTGTTAATTATTGTAACTTGTGATTTTAATAAAAGCAGTGTATCGCATCCTAGTGTGTTTTCATTGCAGGAAACCCATCTTTTGCCCACATGATGTCCGAATCTAACGGAGTAAATTCTGACGATCCTACATATATATATGACGGAGAAGGTACGCCTCACTCGTTATCATCAGCCATATTTTAACTACTGTGGGCGTACTATGGGAAGTGAAAAGGGAAAATACGTTTGCAGTCCACATCAAATTGTAATTTACGATCAAATTAATCACACTAGCGAATCACACACTGTAGATACACGACACAACTAAACGGAACGCGCGACAGTTTCTAAACGTGTTCACTGCTTCACCGCCAGCAACTCTGCTTTGACTCTGTCGAGCGCCGCCTGGTGGCGCTGGTGTCCCGATTAGTCAAAGTCAAACGATTAATTTAACCTATTTCCGACATATGTAATTATAGATGCATTAACCCTACATTTTACTGTTGAGGTATGTTAATTTTACCTGTTACTGCCTGTGAATTGTTTTTTTTTAAATAAATGCTTTGAGTTGGAGTTACAGACCAATAGTCCGACTTTTTTAGAAATTTATCTTTTGATATACTAAAATAAGTACCCGTAGGATAAACAAATATGTCTTTCGTGCGGGAATCGAACCTAACCTTTGCCGATAAGTTGAAGGGTCTCTCTCTTTTTATTTAAATTGATTAATATTCTACCTTTCAGTTTATAGACAGCAAGTCGTAACAAACATTTTTGCTCGTCTCATGCAAATTATCATAAAATTATTTATATGGAGTGAAAAATAAATAAATAATTGCAGATGAAATTTCGCTATTATTTGATTTTAATTTGTTAAGATAATCCTTTATGGTTATATTCAAAACAACATTATGAAGTGTTACATTAAGGTCTAATTACTTAATTTTAATTTTATTACTATTTGTAGAATGCATGCGTCGTAGATGCATGATTATAAGAATATTTATTCGATCATTTACATATTATAAACTTCTTCAATATCGATTCTTCGATCTTCAATATATTATAAACTTTAAGAATAAATAAAAGGGAAGTATGGTTAAGAACCGAAAAAGTGTGAGTCGAACTCGCGTGGAAAGGCTTCCGTACGATGAATATGTTACCCACCAAAAACATTTCATTTAAAGTAGGATGCCAAGACTTACATTACGCTTTCACTATTAAAAAGTTATCATATCTTATGTAGAGCCAAGCCCTTAACTCTACAAACCTAACATCTTGGTCAAACTGTACACCTTGGCCAAGATTTATTTCGTGCGTAAATTACGCTTTCAGCGTTATGTAAGTATTTCATTTTTGTAGCGTGCTCTATTTCTTTTTATTAATAGTAGTGATATTGTACTGAGATTACACATAAATGTATAATTCATAAATTCATAAACCCTTACTTCTGGCATTGTCGGATAAAAAGGTATTTCTTGTACGCCAATAGCTACTTTCTTCATTGCAAACGAAAAAGAGTTTTTCCTTCGTTGTTTATGTACATGCTGATTTAGTTTTCAGAGCAAATGGAAGTAGATATACCTATTATCCGTAGGAAATACAGACTTGCACGTTCCTTTAGGGAGTTGGAGGGTGAAAGTTACAAAGAACAATGTCAGATGTCCATAGTAACTTTGGCTCAATATTAATTTGTCATGGACAAGGATAATTCTTACGTTTTTTTGTGTAGTTTAATGTCAAAAGCTTTTCTGTGATTTCCACTTTTACATTGAACTTCTACAAAAGAAGTTATTCAGACATTTTAAATTGGAGGTTATGTATCTTTACAGAGAGTAAATTAAACAAAAAATATACAGTAATTGAATAGTTTTATTTGTTTTCACCATTATCATTCATTATTATCATCATCAATTTCGTTATCAAATTCAATTAACAAATCATCAAGAAATTGTGCAGGGGGCTCAATATTATTTTGGTGCCGAGCCCAACTTAAATACCATAAAATGGTCATCGTGTGGGAACAGCATCCCACAGTTCGTTTACCTACCTTACAATTACAATAATATTGACTAATTGCCTGTCTCCCATTTAAGCTGTTATCAATTAAAACATACACAAAATATGTTTTACTACTGATATGGCGACTTTGAATTTTGTTGGATTACTAGTTTGTTCAATTAATAACCAACAATAATGACAAACAACACTGTCATTTGGAATCTAAAACAAACAAGATATAGTTGTTTTACGAATTAACATTTACCTCAGTTAAAACAGTTTACATTCTATGAATAAGAATCGTACTTTACCTCAGAAAGTGAAGTCCATTGCCGTAACAATGAACGGACATCGTCAGATTCAACTAAATGCCGTTTCATTCGGAACACATTTATACCACAATTAATACAACGTAGTTGATTGGACATTGTCACAAAATGTGTGGTATGGTTTTAACACAATAATTAAATATGTAGGAATTCGTGAAAACAAACCGTACTCATAGAAAAATACCGGTTGTCATCGTCAACTCGCTGTCAGTTTAAGAGCGCGATCTTGACAGAAGCTAACAGGGTTGCCATTACATTACGGTTAAGTTATCGAGCACGAGCAAAGATCAGGAAAATCGATTTCTTGAATTTCGTTTTTATATTATTTAAAAACTACTAACTAATATACACGATGAACGTAATATTTAGGTAAAAAATAATAATAAAAAACACAATTGTGAGGTGGTAAATAAAAAGTAAAGAGTAAATCGCTTTAATTATTTAGAATAATCGATTACATTGGCAGAACGGGTAACTACCTGAAACTTTTTTATTCAAAAAAGAAAAACCTGGAACTTGATGAACAAAATGATTACTTATTAAAATGATTTTCTTTTCGAAAAGTTCTCGAAAAGAACTAAATATTTTCTAATAAGTTGGAATTAAATATTTAAATTGTTGTAGGCAAAAACTTTGTGTCCGTGTGAATTTAGTTTTAAAAGTTGTGTAGGCCGAAACCTGACATTGTTCTTTCTTATTTGTTTTGTTGTTTATGTGCAAATCCTAGCCTGCATACCAACATTCAGCTTTCTAGGATTTCGGGAAGTACCCTTGAGATTTTATTTTAAATACAGACCTGCAACCCCCATTTCGATGGTTGGAGGGTGGAAGTTACAGATGTCTTAATTATATCTTTGATTGTGTGCAAATTCTAGCCTGCATACCAATTTTCAGCTTTCTAGGACTTCGGGAAGTACCCTAGAGGTTTAATTTTATATACAAACCTGCACCTTCCATTTCGAGGGTAAAAGGGTGAAAGTTACAAATTTCTTAATATTTTTGTTGTTGATTTGCTATACCAGCCTGCATACCCAATATCAATTTTCTAGGACTTCAAAAAGTACTCTAGAGATATTATTTTATGTACAGACCTTCACCCCCCAATACCGGGGTGGGGGGTGAAACTTACAGATGTCTTAATTTTTTTGTTGTTTGTGTGCAAATCCTAGCCAGCATACCAAATTCCAGCTTTCTAGGACTTTAGGAAGTACTCTAGAGATATTATTTTATGTACAGACCTTCACCTCCCTATACTAGGGTGGGGGGGTGAAAGTAACAGATTTCTTATTTTTGTTGTTGTTTGTGTGTAAATCCTAGCCTGCACACCAAATTCCAGCTTTCTAGGACTTTGGCACGTACCCTAGAGGTTTTATTTTATAAACAGACTTGCAACTCCCTTTAAGGCAGTTGGAGGGAGAAAGTTACAAATTTCTTAATTTTTTTGTTGTTTGTGTGCTAATCCTAGCCAGCATACCAAATTCCAGCTTTCTAGGACTTCGGGAAGTGCCCTAGAGGTTTTGATGAGTGGGTGAGTGAGTGAGTCAGTCATTGACGAAATTGACGTAATCATAAAATCCAAAGTATAAAAGCTATACAAATGAAACTTAGTGTGTTTTATAAGTCTACTAACTACATTTCATCCTGAGAATTTGAGCTCTTTAGCATTATCCAGGCCGAAGCTATGAGGGACATGAAAATACGACGAAACGCTTCGAGAAAAGGTAGGTAGTTCCGCTACATTTTGTTTTTGGCTCGCCTAGGTGGGGGATTTTTACCATGCCCGCAGAATCCAAGAACAAACTTGTCATTGTAGTTAAAAAACATGTTCTCCCATACATTCTAACTGCAAATGTTAGTTTGTACGCACAATATTGAAAGATTTACCATGTTGTTTTAAGACCATTGACTTCTTTAAGGTTTTCCTATAACCTGTAAGTAAAGAATGAATTTCTGTATTTTTTTGAAAATTCTAGTCTCAGTAGTTTCAGAGCATGTAAGGATCGTAGCAGCTGGCGTTCTATAGTTTCTGCCTACCCCCATGGGAAGAAGGCGTGGGTTTATGTATGTATGTAGGTAGTTTCGGAAATAAGGGGGTGGTCGATTTTCATATATTTTCTTAAATAGCTTCAAAACGGTTTATTTTAAAATTGTACATATAATATTATTAAGACCCTTATAACTAACCCTTTCATTTGAAATATCTCACGGTACAGTTTTCAAACCTTTTGTTTTTAATTTTCTAGTTTGCTCCCCAAAACTGCCCACCATATTCAAAATTCATTTATTTACGTTACACGTTTGTGTTCGGGTCACATAAATTCATATTGTAAGACCACTCATTAATAAGTACCGTTAATGATTTGATGATTATTGTTTGGTTAATCAAATTACACTTTACCTAAATTATTGATTTATAAATGTTATCTTTAATAAATGGTTTATTTAAGCACTTGCCATATTAGTCATAGTTATTACATTGTTTAGATTAATTTATTCGACTTACTAAGGTAAAGCAGAGTATAACTTATACCGCCCGTTAACAGATGGCGCTTGGTGCGCCGTACTACTTTACCATAGTACGTCGTTTTGTGGCATTATGAAAATGTTCGACTAGCAGTTATCGTTCAGCCTTTGAAGTGTAAAGTGGTCCAAGTGGAAGTATTGAAATATATTTTAGTGTACTATTAATACCTTGAGTGTTTTATTTGAAATATCAGTCCTACAATATGTGTTTCAAATTTCATTTTAATCAGTAAAGTAGATTCTGAGCAAATTGCCTGTGACAGAAGGTCAGACAGACAGACACACGAGTGATCCTATATGGGTTCCGTTTTTTCATTAGGGCGTACGAAACCCTAAAAATTGCTATTTTTGCACTTAAAGTTAAGTAGGTAAATTTCACGAAATACGAAAATGTAAAAGAATGAATTAATTTGCGAGTAATTTTAATAATTCTCGTTAATTTATAATTAAGTAATAAGAATTCCTATTTTAAATGTAAGCTAACACATTATGTTTTATAATTTCACATAAAATATTCAAATTAAATCATTCTGTTTCATCGTCTGGTCCTCGAGGAAATTAAAATACATTTTTCGCTTCATTATTTATTTAACAACATAAATGCGAGTTTAAGCTTATACTGTAACTTATGAACTTCGCAATCGTAACTCCACAGTGACTATGATTTACAATGATTTTAATCTTTGACACAAATGACTACATATTACTTTTAACAATAATTTACACAATGTTGAAATTAAGGTGATTTTGAACCAATAAAATAAATAAAATTAACCATACATAAAATACAAAAAAATATACATAAGTAGAATTAAATTAAATATTTAAAAACATCATAAAAATACATTCTCTTTTTAAATCACGCCTTCTAATAGATACATGTTAAATATCCGAAATGCCTAATTTATCTGAATTATGCAGTCAAAAATCTTATTATTATTAATTAACTGTTTTTTTATGAAAACTTACGTGGAAATGTAAAGAAAATATGAATTTAAAATAATACAACTATGGTTCATGGTGCTAAGTAAAAAACATCTTTGAGATTTCCTTGTGAAAACTGGCTGGATTTTTCACATGAAAATCTTCTTAAGGTTGAGGTAGTCTTAACATTAAAAATAATTCCTATTTTAAAATAAAAGTCTAACACAAGCGATGACTAGAAAATAATTCTTTGATACATTAAAAACAAGTCCCACGCAAATTTTCAATACCGATATCTCTTAACCATAAATTTAAAAAATATTTAGACGTCAAAATAATTGTCGCTGTCCTCGGGCGAAGCGTCATCAGCCGACCGTTTTCCTAGGCCGAAACTGAACCGATGCATGTCTCTCTGCCTTTTGCCTAAACCGAAGTTGAATTTGCTCGCTAGTCGCTTGCCCAAGCCAAAGTTGTAGTTCCTTGCCCGCTTGCCCAATCCAAAGTTGTACATCGGTAGTCGCTTGCCCAGGCCAAAGTCGTATGCCCTAGCCCGTTTTTCTTCCGAAGTTTCGTCGTCAGCGAAGCGTTTTCCGAGACCAAAGCTGTAAGGCCGAGCGCGCTTCGTTTCGTAACCTATGACAAAAAAGGATACAATTTAACATAATATTAGAAGTTAACAAAAGGAAGTCCAAAGCAAAGATAAATGGATTGTGTGAGGAAGGTTATGAAAGAAATGGGAGTGAATGATAGTGTGATGGTTGACTGGGGAGAATGGAAGACGAAAACGTGTTTATTAATCTATTTATTTGGGATCACCAACAAAGGATACACATATAGAATATAAATTAAAATAATAAAATTGGTTCTTTTACGTGTGCTCCTTCAATTACAGGAGACCACAGCATGCACATAATAAAACTAGGTGTAAACACGATAAAAATAAAACATTGAGAAAAAAAAAATATGAATGATGAAAGAAAAAAAAAATAACATGTCAAGAGTGAGCATGTGTTGCTCCTACCCTTAAGTAACATAGGACAAAGACAGGAAGATGATATAGTGGTAAACTATTAAATTAATTGGGCAATTTACATAATAATATATTTAGTATTGGCGACCTTTAATTAGTATGTTTTCTAATTATCCTTCAATGATGAAGGTAAACGTTTTCTGAAGGTCTACAGGATTTCTATTTTGAATATTGCTTGCTCAGCATGTTTCCACTGCTGGGATACAGGCCTGGGAAGACTGAGTCCACCACGGGGGGCCCAGTGCGGGTTGGTGGAAGTCACGTCTTCGAATTTTTGGTTCTAGGACATGCCGGTTACCTCACGATGTTTTCTTTCACCGTTTTGATATTGAATAATATTTTATGTAAAAGAGATAAATAATAAAAGAAGATTCTACCAATGGGGTTTCTCGGAAAGTACTTGTCCGAGGTTTTCAGAAATTGTTAATTTAACATTATTAGTCTTCACCAATACTATTTTTAGACAATTTTTGCTTACTATAATGCTCTACACCCGTAAATATATAAGAGGGGATTGGGCATAGGGTATATTTTTCCTACTTGGTCTTCCCGAGGTAAAACTTTAGGGAAAACGCAAACAGCCATAAAAATCGATTCGTAAAAAGTTAGCGACAATAACATAAAAAGTATTCAACGCAGACGTTCCGCAAGAATCCGTCATACAAAAAACGTCGATCAAAAATCTGTCACCGAGAAAAGGCGGTCGACTTTTGCAGTTGTGTGATATGGAGAATTCACTCATTTCAAAATATCCTTTTCACCGCTTGCATGTTAGATTGAGGGCTTTAAACACCCCAATTCAGAACTTTGTGAACAGCTTTCAAAGAGGAATCTAGGTAAGAGATAAATTTCTATACGACTATGAAATTTAAAGCTCTGACCAAACTGAAGCGAGTGAGCGAGCGGGGTGCAGGCCGAAATTCGCTCGCGCCGATTGGGTTAACTAACTTGTATGATTGTGCCTTGTCCAAGACACTTAAAACATTCGACACGCGTAATTGCGTCCCGCATTCCGCTCCCTTGCTCGCTTCTGTTAAGCCAGAGCTTATCACTTGTATTTATAAACGTTACTTAAAGTTAAGTAATGATCAACGTCAGCTTAACACATTTTTTTACGTTTTAGCGTCACTTATTTTTCAGCAACGTTTATATAAAAACCTGTAAAGATTTTGAAACCTTCGACACCTAAGCATTATCTAGTTGTTCTGAATAAACGACTAAATGAAGTTACAAAGGGGTGTAGGGGGGGTAGCTTACCTGCATCATCGTATTGGTCAAAGAACTCGGCTAAAGCAGCTTGGTCCAGGTCGTTGGTCAATTGCTGGTCGTCGTCAGACTGGTCCTCGTCTACGGAGCGCTTGCCGAGGCCGAAGGAGTAAGGCCTGGACCTAGGACGATAGATTAAGTCAGTTTTTGTGTTGGTTTTATAAATATCAACGTTTTTTAAGTTTTTCTCTTTGTACACTTGACTACACTATTTTTTTGAACTTGTTATACGAGTATACCTACAGGAAAACTATGAAGTTTCTGTAATAAAGGCAAGACTTTAGTTGACCAAAAGATGTCGTCAATGGCGCGAAGTAAAGATAATTGATTACCAACAATATTTCTTGCATTTACAAAACACTAGAATGGAGGTGGGCAGGTCATATTATTATGATGAGGAATAGAAAATAATAAATGAGCTTGGGATTTAACCGAGTGGTGTCCAAGACAAAATAAAAACTTTTTTACAAAAAACAAGCGTCTTTCAAAAAAAAAAACACAAAAACACATGAAAAATAACTTTAATTTCGGAAGTTGGTGTGGCAAAAACGACAATACAAAAGTAATGACACCGACTTCCGAAATTAAAGTTATTTGTCACGTGTTTTTGTGTTCTTTTTTTGTAAGTGTTGTTTTTTGTAAAAAAGTTTTGTTTTCGCTTTTTAGTTGTGGTGCTACTTGATATGTAAATAACAGTGACAGGAAATTATTAAAACATCATCAATATAAACTAAGTGGAAAAATACGCAGTATTTAGGATAACTCGAAAACTACAGTCAGAACTTGATTAAATTTAAATGGGACTATATGTGAAGCACCAGCTTTCAAATAGAAAAAGAATCATCCAAATCGGTTCACCCAGAAAAAAGCTCTGAGCTAATACACATTAAATAAAACATACTGTCGAATTGAGAACCTCGTCCTTTTTTTAAAGTCAGTTAATAAAAGAAAGAAAGGGAGGTAGCGTCTTAGATGGGCGGACGATATTCGGAAAAATTGCTGGAATTAGATACTAATAATTGAATACTATATATACGACGTTATTCACACAAATAAAGTTATAGAAGTTACTTAATCTATTTCTGAATTTTATGGAGCGCAGCGCAAACAACAATCAGAATAAATTTATTTTTTCAATGTTTACAAAAATTATCTTACAATTTTTACATCATTGTTTTACCCGTTACTGTATTGAAAATAAGTTTGTCTGGACGATTTTCCTCAAACTCGGTCTAGTTCTTTGGTAAGAAACCTGTATCTTGGGGACCTGAATACCTGAAATACTGAATAAACTAATATCTCACCTCTTGCCCAATCCAAAGTTGTAAACAGGCAGTCGTTTGTACTCCGACACATAGCTGTACGCCCGCTTGCCCAGGCCAAAGTCGTAGTGAGGGGACCTCTTCGCTAGTGCGACATGGTCACTGTGGGGGTCATTCCCCTCATGCGTCATGACATCGTGGGGGTCGGGTTCATTCTGCATCCTTTCGGGAGCGCAGAGCGCTGCTCCAATCACGAGCAAGCAAACTGGGAGATATGTGAACAGCATTCTGGAACAAGAAAGATTTTATGTTAAAATTTGCATCACCATCTGCCTAGCCCTTTCCCAACTATGTTAGGGTCGGCTTCCAGTCTAACCGGATGCAATTGAATACCAGTATTTTACATGGAGCGACTGCCTATTTGACCTCCATAACCCAAAAACTGGGTAACACGAACTCACGAGCAAGGACTTGACTTGTGATATTAAATTCCTAGATTAATATTACTTGTTCTCGTCATACCTCAAGCTACACGTATTAATGCACGTGTGCATGTTTGCATTTGCATCTTGCTCTAAACTTCTGACATACACACTCAAAGTATTTCCATAATTTGCCTAGAATCATAGTAGGTGTCTAAGTTAATCTAGGGGTTAAGACGACGCAAGTATTTGAAATTATTATAAGTTTCGAGGTTGTAAATTAGAGATACGAAGGTTTTAGGGGTGTTTGGTAAATAGATAAAACTTTGTAAAAGATTTTCATTTATTTAAGTTTGTAGCGGTATACGAACTCCTCCGTCCTTACAGACCTCAGTGGCGGTCTGTCACTATCGTGGCAGCCATACTAGAGGGCTGACAGATTGATATAAATTATATGACATGAACTTGCCAAGAGGCCACGACATGGGCACCATAGATACTACTCTATGGCACTATTTATTGGGCACGTTAGGTTGTAAAATGTGTGGTGAAAATACAAAAGTTCAACCCTCAATGGAAGCCTTTTCAATAACCTGACCCACCCCCACCACAACTTCAAATAATATTAAATTAATAAGAAAAAAAATGACACAAAAAGCAACTTTAAAAAAAACCTGAATCCCTTTTTCCTGAATTGTTTCCTACTAACCTTTATCCCAGATCATCGCACCACGTTTTCCTTTCACGATCATTAAAATAAAGTCGACTAAATCCTAACAGACGACACTAACTTTGTGTTTCAAGAAAAACAGAAAGAAGCGTATAAACCAATTGGTTAACGAGTAACTCGTCCCCACAATAACGCAGAACATTCGAGAGAACCGATAATATGAGGCATAACACAGGTTAATTACAGAAGTGCAACTTTGCTGAACGAAAACCTATATCTATAAATAACACAACATAACATAACATTGCGCCTTGTTTGCCCGAAGGGTTGGGCAGAGGTGTTCCTATAGTACACCCGCATCGTGGTATAAATATTATAAAAGAAATACGCTTTTCGTGTCTTGTGTGACCGCGTTGTTCTTATAAATTGTGCAACAGATTTTGATGCAGTTTTCACCATTATTTAGAGAATTTAATTAAAATAAATTAATAAAAAAATCCCGATGTTTTGTTAAGTCGTAACCTAACCCTATGTTTTCTGCTGGCGCTGTCGGGTAAAAACCGTGTAAAGCAGCACCCTGATTGCGTAACGCACTTTCATTCACGATCTGAGTCATTTTGAAGGATATTGCTAATCAATTTCTAGACAAAATCAAACTGCTTGCGAATATAATTTTATAATTTATCATTTTTTTGACACTGAATTTACTTTATGTAACTATTTTAACTCACACACTAAATTATTACTCGTTGAAATTTAAAAAAAAAAATCATCTACTTTTTAATATTTGTAAATATGTGAGCACCATGTATCTATCACATAATTAATTTACCTGTAATTGTTTTATATTTAATTCTTTTTACCTATTGTGGTGTAGTAATTTTATTCTAGGTGCATCGTCTTCACATATAATTATATAATTAATGTATACCTATATAATATTGCGAAACATTTTAAAAGAGTAACGGTGGAGTTTCTTGCCCATTCTTCTCCATACGAAAGTACCTTTTGGAAAGGGGCAATTAGAATCAATTCAATTTTTTTGTAAATTTGGCGTTCAAAAGTGCATTTTGAAATAAATGATTTGACTTTGACTTTGACTTCATATTATGTTTGAAAAATATGCCTGCTTAGCAACGTAAATAACGCAATGAATGTTGTTGAACTGTCAAAATGAAAACCATTACCATTAACAGTGTGGTACGCAATTACCCCGCAGAATTCAAAAATTAAGCCAATAGATGCATATTTCACGAAAATTGTAACACAACTGGTGAAATGTATACATGCAATGGGACTGCTATACATCTCAGCCTCTTCTGCTGGGGACTACAAGAATTATGTAACAGATAGATTAATAGATAATAGTATTGACGTATTATTTTATCTTTTATAAAAAACAAATTGTCCTTCTGCATTTTCTCCTTTACTGTAAAATGGATAATTCAACTAAATGCGGTCTCTACTTAAGTGGAACGTATCGAGCTTTCCTTCCTCATTTGATCACGTTTTTCTTTCTTTGTCCTTCTAATTTTATTTATAAAGACCCCTTAACCTTCCTTGCTGCAACAACACGGCGGAAAGTGAGTTTATATTTTTTTGGAACGTAGTACCTTATCGCATGGTACAGACTTGACGGATGGGGGCTAGGCGAAAAAAAGTGTAAGAGTTTTCCGTCACGAGTTTCCATCACGACCCTTTCTTTAGGGTAGACGGTTATCCGTAGCGCGTATGCTATTGGCTGTGCCCAGTCATAGGTGCGCGCTTATTGGTCCAAGGCAGCTAGTAATTTCGCGCCGACTGCGCAGGTATAGCTTGGTTTCTTTTTTCTTTAGTTTTTTTTTTATGTGAACAATTTATTTTTAGCCTACAATTTTTATATTACGACTATCTTATTTTTTTTATAGCCAATTATTTGACAAATTAACTAAAAAACTAAGAAAGGAACTTCGTTCCAACCGAGTGTTCCACGACACTCACGCATTTTTTTATTGTTTCATAAGTATATCTATTAGCCTGTAATGTCCCACTGCTGGACAAGGCTTCCTTTTACCTTTTCCACTCAAGTCTACCCTCTGCCATTGCGGGCCAGTCCTTTCAGTAAAGTCAAGTTCGTCCCTCCATCTTCGTCGTGGTCTACCGCGATGTCGTCTAGCATTTAATTTGACCCAATCAGTGGTTATTTTACCTCACAGCGAATTTTATGAGCTGTGTTAGGTAGGTACTGTAGAAAAAATGTTTTGTGTCTGTATTTTTAATTTTTGCACATTATGTAAACGTTAATTCCTAGTAGGTCCCAAAAAATTATCTTGTTTTATTAAAACTAACAGCTTTTTATAATCGTGAAAATAACTCATTGCAAAAAAAGGGTTAAATCCTATATACAGTAGGACCCTCACATATGGAAATTATTCTTTAAATTAAATCCGAGCATAAAATACTTAATTATAACTAAGTGTCGACAATGTTGTATAAAGTTAAACAAAAAACATGAACAGGGTCAGGTTTTGTCCTAAAAAAACAATATTCAATATATTGAGCGCCATCTTAAGGCGGATTGCATCGTAAAACACACCGCTTTTGTGCTCAAAATAAATGAGATACAGAAATCATAAAATTGGAATGTTAAAGTAAACGTTATTTGTGGATTAATTTATTTTCGATTTCTAAAACCCGCCTCTAAAATGGAGGAAGTTCTTTAATATTTTTACCGAACACAAAGGGGTTACTAGATAATTATTATTTCCTAATAATTTTCTTCCTAATACACTTTTGGAGCTATTGATGTCAAAATGAAAGGCATGGCGATCAATCACCATTTTATGTATGTAACGCAATTACCCCGCAGGTTACAAGGCCACTACTTTATTTATAATCGTAACTAGCCTTTGCCCCCAGCTTCGCCAGCGTGAAGGTCGAAAATTATCCCACGGGAACGTACTACCAGGATTACACGTAACCTATGTGTTAATCCAGGTTATAAACTATACGTGTGTGTATCTGTGTGTGTGTATTTCATTCAAATCCGTTCAGCCGTTTTTGCGTGATTGAGTAACAAACATCCAAACATACAAACTTTCACATTTATCATATTTGTAGGACAAAACAATGATTCGTTGATGATTTCGTGGTTTCAAATCGCCAACTACGGATCCATGCGAAGCGTGGTCGTGGGTCGCGGCGGACGACCCCGCCGCATACGGGCGTAGTCGAGGGCTGCTGTGGAGCGGTGCCACTTTGCAACGTTCTTAATCATTTTGTTTCGAAAATTACAAACGCCTTTCAGAGCAAACTCAAACTCTAAGCATTTATTTCAAATAAACAAATTACAGGCACTTTTGAATTGTCAAGGGGTCGGTCAGTAAAAGATGAAGCTAGTTGCCCATTCCAAAGCGTAGTAGGTACCTATGGAGAAGAACGGACAAGAAACTCCATGAACACTCTTTTAAATCAAAATATGGTTACAAAATATTGGTTATATCATTCATGTTGAAAATATGCATGTGAGAACGACAATTAACAGTTTATTCTCAAACAATATTAACATGAAGTGTATTCCAGACAGTTAATTTAACTGTGTTAATAATACGCTTGTAAATTGAAGACAGTTTCAGTTAATTTTAAACAGTTGAACATTCAGCTGCGCCCTAATTGTGTAACACACTACGAGTATCAATCACAATCTGAATAAATTTGAAGGATATTGCTTATCCATTGCTTCATATGTTCGAAAAAAATGTCCGCTCAGCAATGTAAATAACGCAATGAATGTTATTGAACTGTCAAAATGAAAGCCATCACTACTGATAGTGTGTTACGCAATTACCCCGCAGCAGGCTTAGCACGAGCACCGTTTTGTCGACGGAAGAGTAGGCAAAAATGACGTTCCGTGAAGACAGTACCACGGCAGCAAAGTAGAAAGAGTCAACTGCACTTTTTACGAAATTCAGTAGTTTATTCACGTTTTTCTTTTATTTTGCTTATATCTCGAAACTGATGTGTCGTATCGCAAAAATAATGACAATGTCCACCTCCTTTATGGACCCCTTAAACCCTTAAAACTCAACATGTAGGTTTTCATACTGTCCATACAAAAAGTGAAAAATTCCATTTTTCCATTCCTGTTTTATACTTTGTGGCCGTCGAGTAAAAAGTTTTCTACTGTGTTTAGCATGGCGATTACAAAATCAAATTGTCTTCACTACCTTAGACAACTGTCAGTTGTCAGTGTGTATTTGACAGTTTGGGATAGAAGACTTTCTTCTGAAATAGTCTTCATAAAAAAGGATCTAGACAACGATCGGTAGAAACGAAAGACAAAATGACAAATCGTAGAAGGATTTCTACGATGCGATGTCAAAATTGGAGAAACGAAATGTCACTTTGTATAGAAATAGCTGTGTCTATTCTTCGTAGAAATATAAAGCGTCATGCTAAGGCTGCTGGTCTATGAGTGTAAATAAGGAGATGTCTTAATTTGTCTTCTGTGCATTATAAATTAAAAATCGCTTTTCGTGTCTGTGTGACCTCATTGTTCTTCTAAACTGCGCAACCGATTTTGATGCGGTTTTCACCATTATTTAGCGAATTTATTTCGGAAGGTTTATTTATGTGTATAATAAATTAATACTGAATTACGTGTTATAAAGAAATCTCAGTGTTTTGTCAAGTCGTAAAAACCGTGCGGAGCAGGGACGGGTCGCCAGTTTAATTATAAGGAAACTAGAATAAGGGGTATTCCAAGATTAACATGCAAGGATTAATCTATTAACCATTATAATAAAAAGGTCCCAGATTGGAATTTTAACTTTGTCATGTATGACATTGTGTTTTCCCCCACACCTTTATAAAATTATATTATATGAGATTACAAAATTATTTGTACTTTTGATTGATCTCTTAACTTTCAAGTAGATTACCTAACTTGTATTAATCAAGGGATATGAGTGATCATCTCACGAATGTTTTATTTTATTTGAACTCTTGTCTAGAATAATTTCACATCCTCAAACTGTAAGGTAACTATTATAATTTTGTTAAATTCGCACTCCTGAGCCACAAGATACAAGCGACGCTTAGTTTGTGAGTCACCGAACATGCACATATTGTATTCTTACTTGTTGATAAATAAACGTTATTATTATCTCCTTTATTTCATACTAGCTTTTGCCCGCGGCTTCGCTCGCGTTAATTTAAACTTTGACTATCAATTTGGTTTATAATTCAATCATGATCGGAAGACACGTGGCGCCATCTATTAACATAAGAGCGTTATTGTTTTTTTCCTCGGAAACAGTACTTTTTTCGGGATGAAAGGTACCCTATGTCCGTTTCTGTTCACCTGACAACGTATATGTAAAATTTCAGGATGATCAACAAACAAACAAACAAACTTACTTTCGCATTTATAATATTAGTTAGGATATATATACATATAAATTATATTTTTAAATATTAGAATATAAAAATATCAAAACATTTAAAAATATAAAAAACAAACAAAAATATTATTCATTTAATTTAGATCTAATCGATTTTAAATTATCATTACAGCTTTTTATTTCACTAGCTTCTGCCTGCGACTTCATCCGCGTGAAATTTCTGGTTCTCCCAAACTACCGCGTCGCTTTCCTTTCTGCCTTTTTTTCTTTTTGGTCGGCTCCTAGCGTGGTCTTAAATAGCCTATAGCCTTCCTCAAAAATTGATCTATCAAATGCAAAATGAATTTTTGAAATCCGACTGGCAGTTCCAGAGTTTAAGTCATTCAAACTTACAAACAAACAAATTTTACCTCTTTGTAATATTACTTAGAGATAATATCTCAACGATTATTGACCGGAAACCGATCGTTTTACCAATTGTTGGTTCCGTTCAAAGAATTTTGAAAGATATCGCTACACCACCTAATTTTCACACATGAAATTAGTAAATGCTTTGACTTTGAATTTGACTATATTTATAGTTTTAATTGGTATTATATATATATCCTTACAAGTATTTAAATAATCTGATACGACCGGAGAGAGATCAGGCGCAGGACCAACGGCTTAGCGCGCTTTCCGAGGCACGGGGGTATCACACCGCCAACTTCTAAACTCCGAGCTGTTACTGAGAAATTCCTAATAGAAAAACCCAATAACACTTTGCCTGACCTGGGAATTGAACCAAGGAGCCCACGCCCTGCAATCGCGCTTGCCATCACGCCGGGTCCAGCGGGGCAGTTACCAGTCGAAATACAATACAACTAACGCTATAAATCAATGCTCAACTCCCTAAGGTCCGAACATTCACTACTTGGTTCCTCCATATTCACCAACAAGGCTGACCTCCCACCGCGAGCGAAGCGGAGTAAATAGGTTTAACAGTAAATAAGTTTTGGAAGACATTGAGAAGCCACAAATACACGTTTTTGTGGAACTCATACTCAAAGAACATTTTTCTGAAGTAGCTGGTTATGCAACCTGCATCTGCTTTGCCTTTTTCCAACTATGTTGGGGTTGGCTTCCAGTCTAACCGGATGCAGCTGAATACCAGTATTTTACATGGTGCGACTGCCTATCTGACCTCCACAACCCAGGTACTGAGTACCACGATACCGCTTGTTAAGACTGGTTGTCAGACTTTTAGGCTTCTGACTCCCGTAACGACTGTCAAAGATCTACGAATGACAGGCGGGATCAACGGCCCGAGGCACGGAGGGGTTTCGATATGTAATGGATGATCACCCATCCACGAACCGGCCGCGGCAAGCGTAGCTTAATCTTCGAAAGACCCAAGCGACTGTTATCATTTAGCCACGAACCCAATCTAGTGTCAAAAATCTAAATGGTACTCTTGGCTTAATCAGATAGCTATGACCAAGCCACAAGTGAATCGAACACCTTTTCACCTCTTCGTTCGCGTCATCGCTATATACCAGTATCTTCACCACCTCTTATAACAGCACCCTAATTGCATAACACACTATCTATCACAGTTTGAATAATTTTGAAGCCTATTGCTAATCAATTGCTTCATATGTTCGAAAAATCTGTGTTTGTAAATAACGCAATGAATGTCGTTTAACTGTCAAAATGAAAGCTATTCCTACTGTTAGTGTGTTACGCAATCACCCCGCAGTGTTATTTTTGTTACTTTTAAGTTAACTTTCTCTTTCCCACACTGAAGTAAGATTAAAATAATACTATTATAAGAGATGGCGCTAGGCCCCCAGGTGTAATAATAGTTAAAGGCGAGCCAAAGCAATTGCATCAGCATAGGCATTAGCATCATTAGCCCACTGTTGGGGCAAAGGCCACCTCTCTTTGGGACTGAGTGATCTGTAATCTACCACGCGGGCCCAGTGCGGGTTGGTAGATGTCACATGTCGTGGAGTTTTTGGTGCTAGGACAGGCCGGTTTCCTCACGATGATTTCCTTCACCGTTTTGACAGAACAAAAGTGGGTCATCTCGTTTAGTCAACTCCGCTCACGCATTTTCAATGTTGCTATTCGAATGGGGTCCTTACGTACCCCTCTCCGCTTTCACTCGAGGACTTGCTTACTGGCCTTTGTCCAGTTCGACTAAGTTCCAATTAGTTAGCTGCCGACTTTGGAACTCGATTAGTATGTATTAAGTTTATGAATCGAACTATACCGAACTTCTGTTTATTTCAGCGAGGGTGAAATTACGTGTTTGTATGCACAGAGCCCTTTTATCGTCTGCACTAATGGTTCATTAATACCTATATACAAAGTAGTCTCTGAAGCGAAAACTTATGTAACATTTACTTAAGATGAATCCTTAGTTGTAGCCCGCCAAATTCAAATTTTCTTTGCTTTTTTGCAAATTTTTTTTTTTTTTTTTTTTAAAACGTTGTCCCACACTAGGAATTTCTCCTGTATTGTGGGTGCGTTTACAAACATTTAAACTCACATACACAAACAGCCAGACCCGGAACAACTACTTGTAGGTCATACAAATATTTGCTCCGTGCGGGAATCGAACCCGCGACACGCAGCGCAGCAGTCAATCGCTTAACCACTGCGCCAACTGTGCCGTCTCCCTCTGTTTTACGTCGTATGTTGATTAAAATGAAATACGCGACTGTAGGAATCATATTTTTACTGAATAATAATTATCAATTTCATATCAATCGTCAAACGTTGTGTTCGTCGAATCGTTGAGCTCCTTAAGTTCTGAGTTGAGCTGCACGATTACTGACAAATGCGTGCACTGACTGGACAGGTACACTCAATCTGTGTGGTTTTTCCTCAAAAGATCATTTCAGACACATATCTACATGGTCTTCACATGATCTGACCAAGATTATGTCTGGACTTTAAAAGAGACTGTGACCTCTGAGTTTGTTTCGGCCTTTCTTCTCAGAGTAGTCAGATAGGAAACGCCGACCTCATCTAGTTTTTAAAATATGATTGACGTGTAAAAGTGTTTTTTCAAACCTAATTACAGAAATAAAATCATTTATCATTTATTATTCATAAACTTTGGAAATTTGTTCAACCTAAGAAGTTTCTTATGAAATATTATGAAAAATTCTTAGGTACCACCTAAGAATAGGAATAAACAGTTTCAATACTTTCTTGCATCATCAATACGCACTTTCCTCAAACTGCATCGAGATGGTTTGACTGAAACAAGCGAAAAATTCATGCGTTCACAAGTTACCGCAGATCTGCAGCAGTCTCGGACAATGTCTTCGCAAATTGCGTTGAAATCTTACTGAACACAACACAACATCCTTCTGAGGTAAAAGCTGTACTATCTTGAAGATTCCAATCCTTAGATTATAATCCTTCAATTACACACAGGAAAACAGAAATACCATTTTCGTACAATTCGAAAGAAACCAACCAAAAAAATAAAATGGATCAAGTGTTGTTGTCACTTGATACTTGTCTTTCTGTCAATGTCAGATAGTGATGCGGGTCGATTACTCGATTAAATAAAATAAAGGCTCGAGTACATTTACTCTCGAGGTACCACTCGATGTATTCGCGCTTAGATAAATACCACCAACACTGCCACGGTAGTTAACTGTAGGTAATTTTTAATTCTATAATTAAATACGTAGGTAGGTAATACACCAGGGAATCGATATATTTCGTGTAATAAATGGTCAAAATATTGTGAAGTACGGAGTCACTGTCATACATGTTCTGTGGGTTACTGCTGTCAGTTTATCACGTGTAAGCTATCATTAAAATCGTCATCATATCGGACAATCTAACCCCAATGTTACAATATTGAACGGTTGCTGTATTTTGGATCTTTCTATGATTATTTTCTTTAAGTTTTTTTATGTGCGTTTCAAACGTACAAAGCCGGTGGGAACCTCCCACTAGTACTTACCTTAGATTCAATTTGAGTTGAGTTTTCGAATCACATAATCGAGAAAATCGAGTGCCTGACCGTTAATGACTGAGTAACATCCCTAGAGTCAAACTGACAAGCAACCAAAAACTACAAACCGTTACACATTGATTTTTAAAAGACTTTATACGAGAGAAAGAAAACGGTATTTTTTTTACTTAATAAAAACAGATTTGGTTACCACCTCGATCACCACTGTAATTATATAGGTATATAATTTTTTTTTTCCCCATAAAATCGGTATAAACGCTTCAGTACATGCATTTATGACACTGACGACCATATCTGGAATTGAATCAGTTGAGTGCATATAAAACATTTAATTTTTTAAATTCCTTATTTAAATTCCTTTTACTGTTACTACTCCATCACTGAGTTTACTACTGATAAACAGAGGTATGACAGTTCGGACTTGCAAATTAAACACTGATGATTTTATTTATTGATTAAGTATGACTGTATCTAAAATTGTAATGACCTGTTTACCTAACTGACATATTTTAAATTGAATTTTTCTTTAAATTGAATATATTGGCATGCCACCTTAATTGTAATTACTTGTTTATGTTAATTTTGTACGCCATATATTAGCAAAACATAGTGCACATATTTTTGACAATATACTATCTGGAACCATACCTATGTTTAACAAAATAAATGATTGATTGATTTTTATTACGATTTCGTGACTCGGGTTAGACTTTATTAAAAAAAATCTACCATTTTAAATGATAAATTGGATACTTTTGTTTACATATAATATTTTTTTAGGTCGATTAAATAGACGTTACAATACCTACAGAGGGGCAAAAACTGTGGGCGCGTTCATTGAGGCGCCGGCCAGCCCGCCGGTTGAACGCGTCCCAAAGGGTCATGGCCCTCCGGTTGGTCCGGGGATACCGCACGGTCTCTTGCGAGGCGGCTAGGTTCCTGTTTTGGATAAGGTGGCAGGTAACGCCCGGGTTTAATCATTGTGTGGATCGACCGGAGGACATATTGGAGCATACGGTGGAGGTCTGCCCGGCTTGGGCGGAGCAGCGTCCTGTCCTCGTGGCGGCGATCGGCGGCGGCGATCTCTCGCATCCGGCCCTGGTTCAGGTCATGGTATGGAGCGAGAGGAATGGGAAGCCGTCACCTCCTTCTGTGAAGCAGTAATGCTCGCGTAGGAGGAGGCGGAGCGCGTGAGGCAGAGGCAATCGTTGCACCTTCACGCCCTTAGTCGCCACAGGAGGAGAAACCCTGGGCGTCGGGAGTCGATTGCCGACTCCCGGCCACCGTAGGCGCGGGCTTGCGGACGGCGAGCAATGGGCAGCTCGCCGTCCGGTAAGACCAGGCCCGGGTCGACGGCGCGTCATGTTCCACGCGCGCCTTAAAGAGATTTCAGCATCATTGACGGGGTCTGAAAGGGCCGATGCCTGCCGGGGTCGCGGATTGTTCGAAAGAGTTACCGTGGCCCTGGCGTACAGGCAACTGAAGGAACATGGGTGGGTTTTAGTCAATAAGAGTCTGACACGCCCTTCCGCCCCGCCTAGAGCGGGAGAAGTCATTTGATAATTTACCAGCCAAAACAAAAAAAAGGGGGGGAAAAACCATCTCGATTGATAACAACGAATATTGTCTATTTTTTATGTTTGGCTGTACGCTAAAGATCACATAAGTATATTGGAGTACCTATATACCAACAAAATCCTCAAATGTTAACCTCACCTGCACGATATACCCTTACTTTAACCACTTATGCCCTAATGACTGACACTTGACAGCTTGACAGGGTAATCATTCATCTTGTCAGACGAAGCAGAGGTAAAAACAAGGGACTTGTTTCTTCTTTCATTTTTTTATGCATACTTATGTTTTTCCAATTCACTTTAGACAATGGTAGAATACCGGACATCGGCTTTGCTTGCCAGAAAGGGCGACCCTATTACCATTAAACTTAACATAACATCACGCCTGTATACCGCAACGGTTTAAGCAGATTTGCACAAATAGTACCTACACCCAGATTTCGTCAGTTATGTTTAAGTCCCGTTTAATAGGGGGCGCGCCTATTGCCATCAACCGGGCACAAATCAAGACTCCGGGTTGTTACTCAGAAATTCCAGATGGAAAACCAATAACAATTTGCCCGTCGCGGGAATCGAACCCAGGACCACATGCTCTGCAGTATTGCCCACGACCACTGGGCCAACGAGGCAGCCTATTGCAATTAACTGGGTACAAATCCAGAGTGGTACTGAGACATTCATAATGGAAAACCCAATAGGTACATAATCCGACCAGCACCCTAATTGCGTAACCCAGTATCAATCACTGTCTGAATAATTTTGAAGCGTATTGCTAATCCATTGCTTCATATGTTCGAAAAATGTGTCTGCTCACCAACTTAAATAACGCAATGAATGTTGTTGAACTGTCAAAATTAAAGCCATTCCTACTGTTATTGTGTTACACAAATACCCCGCTGAGAAGGGAGTCCAACCCGGTCCCTTCGTTCAGCCGTCGCGTTTGCAACTAACAGACGAAGGAGGCACTCCAGTGCTTTAAGAACGACCACCTGTATTTGCGTCACTAAGAAAATCAAATAACACATACATAAACTCACGCCTTTTTCCTATGGAGGTAGGCAGAGACTACAGAACGCCGTATGCTACGATCCTTACATACTACGAAAATATAAATAGGAACGAAAATCAAATAAATGACAAACAATTACTTTTTCAGGAGGATGAGCAGCACCCGAACTGACACTAAAACGATCTAGGCCTAGATACAAAACTGTACAAATAAACAATTGTCCTAATATAATTATATCTACATATTATTATTATCTAGAAAATCAACAAAAACAATTATTTTCACGCCACTCAAATCTGTCAGCGTAATTATCCTTAAACCTTCTATTTATTACTGTATTTATCTTTTGGTGAACCTTTGTATATTTCGTCTGACATATACTTAAATATTTTGTCTATGAGGGCTCGTCCTCTATAATAAACAAACGTATTAAATATAAGGTCCATAATCAAAGATTTAAATCGTTAGATTTGCCCTACCGCGTCAAAAGAAGATCGCTTTTCTGTTACGTTTCCACACCTCTAAAATACGCAATGTCGCAAACCGCCATGGAAACGTCGTATATGGGTTATGTGAGTTTTTCTTAGTATTGACACTATTTGCGCAACATACTCGTAAGTACTGTGAAGGCAAATCTAACGATTTTGATATTTTTCCCTGTCGCACTTCTAACATTTAGGGTTTTAATTATATTCATATTTCTTTTTTATTTCTATTTTCAACAAAACATGGTCTTCTGAAATAAAACTTCGTTAATAGACCCTAATTTATTGGTCTGAAATGTGAGCAAGCGTGGTAAGAATGTAAAAAATGTTTTTATATCTACCTGTAATTACATTGGACAACTGTTAAACTACTCATCAATTAACAATTCTAAATATTAAAATACTAAAACAACTGTCAGCTATTTAAATGTTAAACTACTTAAAGTTTTAAGTAGTTTAACATTTAAATAGCTGACAGTTGTTTGCAGCGGATTTGTGTTTATTAGTCTGTACTAATAAACACAAATCCGCTACAGATTTAATTAAGAGCATTAGACATTCCTTTTACTACCAAAAGAGAAAATTAGCAGCATCCTATAAGCCATGCTGCCGTTGGTGGCTTAAAAGGGCTTAGCACTTATTACGAAACCTTGTAGTCAAAACGTTACGCGGCTCAAATCCCACCATCGTCTATAATGGCTCATTTATATGAGGAAAGTTTCTAGCATCGAAAGGCGACAAAGAAGAACTGAACGTTACGGCGCGAATCGCCTCGTCAATAAAAATCTGAAGTGACCGTGCAAACGAAAAATCGTTTTCGAATCACAATTCGCGAAAATCGCCTGACGTGTCTCGAAAAAAGTTATACAAGAAAGTTTAGGCGCATGGCCAAAAACGGAGCTATCCGTGACAGCGCCATCTTGTTCTTTTTCAATATACAATTTTACAGCAGTTTTCCAACAGCGCCCCCCGGTCAAAGTTATTCAACCATAAGATCCGTAATAGTATTCGTGATTTTGTTTCACGCTTGAGTTTAAACACATGAATTTGATAATCGACTAGTAACACTTGCATAGGAGACTCGCATAGACATTCTCTTTTCACGATGGGCGAGAAACTCCCCTCGTGTAAATGAGCCATTAATGCAGCTGCTTCGTTCCTCTATGTTGTCCAACCAATACCATTTGACCTTTCACTCATCCTTATTTCAAAGTAATAAAGTCTGTAACCCCTTGGCAAAACAAAGGCTGTTTTGGTGGTTCGTTTCTAAAGGAATGCATGGCTCATTTAAAATTCAATTGTATGGTTTTGCAAACAAACCCGGCTATTCCCGGAACTTATATTGGGATACTGTTTCTGAGAAGTTTGTGACGTTAGAATACTGTGCTTTTTTAAATTATATATGTATGTTTTTCTTTAAGTACTCTTTTAGAAAGTTTTTGGCCAACTTTTCTACTTCAGCAACTTGCGTAACATACTTTCATTCACAATCCGAGGGCTCTGAAGGAAACTCTTAATCCATTGCTTATGAACGTGGCTGAACTGTCAAATTGAAAGGTCTTGCGGTCGATTGCCATTGCATGTCTGTTAGGTACGGAATTACCCCGCTGATTGGTTGTTTCCGGTTAACTTATACAGCAAATACATGATGTATTTGCTGTATTATTGCTGTGTATTTCACACATTTCTGTCACACAGTCCTTCCAACGTTTCTTTGGTCTTCCCCTACTCTTATATACATAATCAAAACTATCTTCTTCTCCTCTTTTTCTTCTTCTTCTTCTTATCTTTTTCTTTTTTTCTTCTTTCTTATCTTCTTCTTCTTCGTCTTCTTCTTTTTTTGTCTAGAGTATTCTATTCTATTCTATTATATTCTATCTTATCTTAAATTATGATACTAAAATACTGTTAAGGTTGCACTAGTCGATTTTTTTTCCATACAAGTTTCGGGAAGGTATTACTCCACTGTTTGACATTGTACATCCAAAATTAAACATGTTATCGTTTTATCTCATTATTAATTTTGTCTGTGTGGAAACAGAATAGTAAAATAAAAAGCCATTAAAAAGGTATGAGCCAACAAATATTCGTTTTGCTTGCTAATTTTAACGCAAGTTTGGGCGTAAATAAGTAATAAAAGAAGTGTAAAATCTTTAAAACAAAGTCGGCACAAGTTCAATTACCGAAGAGTTCAATTAACTTTATTTGTAATTGATTCATGTAGTGCTTTTTTCATAAAATTCGATTTTCCAAAGGACCTTTCGTAATTTTTTACGCGCTTGTTTTACTATGAATTAAAATAACGGTGCTTGTGTGTATGCGAACTAGATGTTTTATTTGTAGACTAGCGTCTAACTGCTCATCACTGATACTGTCTCTGTCGGACACGATGCTAGGGGAGATAGCGTGCTTTTTGGCCACGCCCACCAGTGAGTTCGAGCCCGCGACTTGTTCAACCTTAAGTTCATAAACCGTTTAGATAAGTTCTAAAAACTTATGACCGTTTGGTTTTATTGAAATGAAAACTGAGATTTATCGAGCGTTATTGATATCCAGTTTTATTGAAAAGAGCTGTTCAAGTTTTACTCAAACTACCGTCAAATTGGATTTATGATATGGACATCTCGCTTGTGAAAGATGATATGGCTAGAAAGGAGGTGACTACCGAGATGACGACTAAGAAGAAGGAGGAGGAGGGAAAAGTATGTAAGAATGAATCATGTTCCAGTGAACCCTAATAAACTGGGATAGGGAAGGAAATGATAATATTATATAACTTGTGATACTAAAGGGGTTAAGTAGCACAGATAGAGTAAGAAAAACTCAAATAAAATTATTTATAATAATAATAATATACTTTATTTTCAGACCAGGGTCCATAGAAAAAGAAAAGACAAAACATGCGTTATAAATTAAAATTACAATTTAGAATAAAAAATTTAAGACACTAAATAAAAATAAAAATTCGAATTTAGAATAATCAAGATTTAAAATTAGAATTAAGTTAAAACATAAAAAATAAACATCAGAATTAAAATCAAAATTGCAAATAAAATGATCATCAGAATAAAAAAATAAAAAATTGATTAACAATAAAAAACAATCATAATTTAAATGAATAAATGAATGAATATATGTATTTGTATGTTATATGTGTATGTATGTTTGTGAATGAATATTTACAATTATTTGTAATATGTGGGTGAATTATAGGGGCTCGTGGCTAAGTTATAACAGCCACACGGGTCGATCGATCTGGTTAAGCTACGCTTGCCGCGGTTGGTCCGTGGATGGGTGACCATCTTTACATACAGGGACTCTCTCAAAACGGTGGAGGAAAACATCTTAGGGAAATTGGCATGTCCTAGAACCAAAAATTCGAAGACATGTGACATCTACCAACCCGCATTGGGCCTGCGTGGTGGATTACGGCCCACTCCCTCTCACAGAGAGGAGGCCTGTGTCCCAGCAGTGGGAACTTGCAATGCATTGCAATGCTTGTAAAAGGCTGCTAAGTCATAAGTACCAACATAACATAACACCAACATTGTGACACTTAGTTTGCAATAAACGTTTTGACTTTGACTTTGACGTTATAGGCTGATTGTGATGATTACGAATGGTGAAAAAAACAAGAAACAAGATACCGCCAACAAGTATGGAAAAATCCCTATTTTTCTCTGTATTTTAAAGAAGAATTAGCCTTTTCTCTTTTGTGAGACAACACTAGGTTGTTAAAAGGATAGATTCCATAATAGGTACCTAATTTATAATCTCAATGTGTGTATTTAAGGCCAATATTACAAGCCAGCACAGAATGCAGAAATGTAATTAAAAAGTTCCATCAAAAGCCTAGTACACACGTATAGGTATTCTCTACTTCGTTCGTTCTACTTCAGTGCAAACATTCCTTTAAATGGAGTAAAAGTTTGTTGGTCGAGAAACAATGTGCAGTGAGGCATTGTAGGCAGTTCGTTCGTTTCAGTATTGTTAATACAAGACTGTTGAAGAGTTATCGAGGTAGGAACACAGTATTGTTAAGTTTGTTGCAGCCTTTTTATGTGCAAAGGGGCGTCCATATCTTCTTAAAAATAAAATAATAAAAACCGGTCAAGTGCGTGTCAGACCGCGCACAATAAAGCGTTCCGTAGTTGGGATGAATTTATCCCCAGAAGAAACTTAACATTGTAGTTGAAGAACATGTTCTCCCATACGTTCCAACTGCAAATGTAAGTTGGTCGACTG
This sequence comes from Dryobotodes eremita, assembly GCA_917490735.1. Taxonomy (NCBI): domain Eukaryota; kingdom Metazoa; phylum Arthropoda; class Insecta; order Lepidoptera; family Noctuidae; genus Dryobotodes; species Dryobotodes eremita. Next base: position 6,027,255 of record OU823242.1, on the reverse strand, counting down.
TTACTCGTTAACTTGTAAAGCCTAGTTAGCTGTGATAGTTTTCCTTGTAACTTCGTGGTCTCTACTATCGTGAATTTTTTCACATATCCAAAAACAACCATTTAGCTGGCGGGGGGGGGGGGGCTACACTCGACTCTAACAAAAATTTGCACTTTAAAGCTTAATATTGTTTTCACAAACCAGCAATATTTTTGAAAGACCTATCCAACGATACCCTACACCATAACATCCTCACTTTACGTGTACCACTTTGTCGGCGTGACTTATATGTATATCCATGCCAAATTACACCTTTCTAGTACTAGGAGTTTCTGAGCTAAGCTGCGGACAGACGGACGGACATGGCGAAACTATAAAGGTTCCTTCTTGACTATGGAACCCTAAAAAAGTAGGGTAGTGCTATGAAGTTTTCCATTAGGAAATTCACAAACAGTAATCTGGATTTGTGTCCGGTTATGGCAAGAGGCTCAACCCCTTTGCTACATTGAACGTATAAAAAATTGGCGAAATGTTGTTCCATTATGTTGCTTTGAAACTAACATAAGAAGTAAAATACTGCGTTAGGAACATTTATACTTTTATACTAATATTATAAAAGAGGTAAAGTTTGTTTGTATGTAGGGGGTAATCTCTGGAACTTCCGGTAGGATTCGATTTTTTTTTTTTTTGCATTTGGTAGCCCAATTCTTGAGGAAGGCTATAGGCTATCACCACGCTAGGACCGTCAGGAGCCGAGCAAAAATAAAAAAAGGTCAGAAAGAATGCTAAGCGAAAACGAAGTAATAGCGCGGGCAGGCGATGCAATGTGATAGGGTGGGTTGGGGGGACAAGAAATTTCAGGCGGACGAAGTCGCGGGCATAAGTTAGTATTCTATCAATACATCACTTGCGGTTGACGAATGAGATGGAATATTATTTGGTTAGGATTTAGAAACCCTCGCAAATTTCTTTACCTACGTAGTACTATAGCCTGACCGATATCGCTGTACCGCGCCTTAGGTATGCGCGGCGAGGCGGGGGGCGGGACGCCGTGAGTGTTGACGAATAAGTGGCCTGCCCCCGTCTCGCCGCGCACGTAGCTAAGGCGCGGTACAACGGTGTCGGTCACACTATAGTAGTTTACTTTCAGTTTCTGTTATCGTATCCACTTTTACAGTTCCATGTAAGCATGTTTGTAATGAAACATAATCGACATTAAAGTTAAGGAAACTTGACAAATCTATTACAAACATTTTTTTTACAACAAATCTGTTTTACGAAAACTTGCTACAGATTACGTCACGATAAGTGTTCTCCATAGCTAGAGTGAAATAATATATTGAAGTAGCTCAGCAATAACTAGGATAAGCCTTAGCGATCCTGGGGGTCTAAACAAATGGCATTCGCTTCGGAGCGATTCTATTTCTACAATCGCTGTCGCTTTCGCTAATGTTTCCAGCATTCGAATCGAAAACTAGAGATAACGCTTCTCAAAAAGTGCCACTTGGCTACGCATCTCTATGGAAGCAATTGTTCGACGCTGTCGATTCATTTCATAGAATCGAATGATGTTAACATTGTTTAGCTAATTTCTATTCGGTGACATATGATCACGTGACATTTCGATAGCTTATGTCAACCAACCCCATACATTTTTTGGATTTTCTACTAGCGTCATTGCTAATCGAATTTTACTTTGTCTAGACATTATTCTGTTCTGTCAGTGACTTTAGACTTCAAAGATTTACACTGAAATTGACATCTTACTATCATAATTTGACAAATACTTGACATTTTAAATTGAATAACTATGATTTATGTACCAATTTTATTAGATTCATTTATTTAATTAATGTAACAATAATGTTGCATGCTAGTTCTAGCGAATTGTTTTAGAAACTGTTTAAAAAAAACCCGACCATCTGTATCTACTACAATTCTTGCAAATAAATTTAATTTAATTTCATAGGCTCTCTGGTTGGTACATGTGGGTCTACTTCCTAAACACGAAATCCGTAGTTTCGGTCAAAGTTACGGGCGTTTCCTACTCCGTATCACTTCTGGACATAAGATTCTTTCGAGGTCCGAATTAAAAATGGATGACAACACCAATTGACAGGTTTCCTTATTTGATGTGTTACCATTGCCTATCCGAAAAATTTAATTAATCGGGAGGAGGGTTCATTCCAAACTATCGAACTACTTTCGGACGGGCTCGTTTCTTCGTTTAACAGGCCTACACTGTCCTCTCATAAAAACAAAACACTGTAAACGTTAATTATTTTTAAAAGAATAGGTAATCTTGGAGTTTCTTGCCGGCTCTTTTCCATAGGAAACGACCAATCGGAACCGTGCACCTAGCTTCTGACGTTTCATAAGTGCCCATGTAAGTTAGAACTTTATTTTAATTAGCTTTTCGTGTCTGTCTGTACAACCGCTTAGATCTTATGAACTAGATCTAGATCATGCGTCATGTCATCTATCATGCGTCTGTCTCATTTATTTGTCAGTTTGTTTATGTTTTTTTATACAATTTTATTTAATATTATACTAATTATTTAAATATTCGTTTATTATTATTATTTTCCAATCATTTATTTTATTTACATAAATATACATACATACACACATTGCAGTATAAAACTAATTTACATCCGCCACCTCACACTTCAGGTTCAGTTGAAAACCAGCGTCAGGCACTAGTTGTCTGACATGTTTGCTGAACTGGACCTATTTGCCGCAGCCGCGAGGCACACTTTCCTGCTAATTTCTCACAACGCACTTTATAATTTTTATTTGTTTGTTTTATTTTTCTTTTTTACTTGTAGGTATACTCGTATGTGTGCTTTGTAGTCTGTGCTAAATAAACGTATTTTCTTTCTCTTCTTTCTTTCTTTCTAACTACGCAATGTATCTTGACACAGTTTTCACCATTATTAAAACAATTTATTCCAGAAGGTTAATATCTACTTATAATACATGAATATTAAATTTACATATAATAATTAAACCTCGCTGATAAGTCAAGTCGTCAAAACCGTGTGATTTTGAATTTGAATTTGTATTTAATTCGACACTGAAAATAGACATACGTAATTTTTCTTAGAGCAAAACACTGAAAAAAGGGATCCTAAAAATACCCGAATAACTGTGCTAATTACAACCTCAAGCCAGACTTAAGAGCTACATACAACACGCAACAATGAATTAATTATGAACATTTGGACCTCCTTGCCCTCCCGATGAGGTAAGTAAATAACTTATGTAACAGACCCAAGGGAGATGTTAAACGAAAAAATAAATAAAGAAATAAACACGCAGTAATGTTGGTTACCTAGAGGCGATTGTAACGGATGGTATGGTTATATAAAATTTTTCAGATTTTACGAAACGGTAAGTATATGGCGCATAAAATATTTCAGATCTCACCCAGACTGCGTCGTTGGTCTAGGTAGTGGTTGCAAGTCCTATGCTGAATATGGGGTCATGGCTTCGATTCCCGGGTCGTGCAAGGGTTATTGGGTTTTTCCATCAAGAATCTCTTAGTAGCAGAATTTCTCAGTTCCATGTGTATAAAATTTGAAGAGAACAAAAATAAAAATTTGGCCGTCACGGGACACCTGGCTGATATAAAACGTGGCGAGAAGAGGGCATGACGACATAACAGAGTGTCATGCCGTTTGCCTTCACGGCATACGAGTCCATCTTACCCCCAAGCCCGCCAATAGATGTTTCACATCAAAGTCTTTGACGTCACGTCTTCACCGCGATCGTAACAAAACTCAGCGCTTCAAATCGCTTTAAGCGGACATCACAGCTTTCAAACGGCCATTTAATCTCCATTAACTGTACTTTAACAGCCTGTTATAGGTTAACTGCTAATAGAATATTAGGTGTCATGGCGACCGTCAAGCCATAATTGCCTTTTTTGAGGGTTCCGTACCCAAAGGACGAAACAGGTACCCTATTACTTAGCGTATGCTGTCTGTCACTCATAGGGCTGCACATTTTTGAACATAATAGGTAACCAGTTGGGATTTGCATCGAATATATGGCCTCTATCATGGAAAACAATAATAATATAACATCACGCCTGTAATCCCTGAGGGGTTAGGCAGGTATGTACCTATAGTAAACCTAAATTTCGCCATTGCCCATGTAATAGGGGCAAGCGTATTGCCATCAACCGGGCACAAATCCAGTCTCCAAGCTGCTAAGAGATTCCTGATGGAAAAACTCAATAACACTTTGCCCGACCTGGGAAACGAACCCAGGACCTCATGTTCAGCAGTAGCGCCTCCGACCACTAGACCAAGGACGTAGTAGTACGGAACTCTTAGCGCGCGAGTCTGACTCGCGCTTGGCTGATTTTTTATCTAGATATTAAAATATTGCTCGTTGTCCACGAGTTTGTTTTTAATAAAAATGCAAAATATTTGGTAGGCTAAGCAAAAAGGAGGCGTCAAATTTTTTAATTTTTTTTGGTCATCGCTTCAGTAGATTCATAAAAAATGTTTATTATAATTTAACGTCATAAAAAGGTTACAATATTTTTTACAACTGTAAAAAGAGGTAGGAGAAGTTACAATATATTTCCTTTTTTTTGTCTATTTAAAAAGTTTTTGTTTAATGTCATGTAACGCCTAACGCAAGAACATTTATAATAATGTGTTGTTGATTTCAGATAAAAATTAAAAAATCAATCTGCCATGCCTTTTCACAACTATGTTGGGGTCCGCTTCCAGTCTAACCGCATGCAGTATTTTACATAGAGCGATTGCCTATCTGACCTATACAACCCAGTTACTGGGCAACACCCCTTGGTAAGACTGGTGGTCAGACTTTTGGGCTTCTGACTACCCATAACGAGTGTCAAATGAATAACAGCCGGGACCAACGGCTTAGCAAAAACAATAAACCAAAAACAATCAGACAACTTAATTTATTACCAAATCATGTTTCAGTAATTGGTTGCTGAAAATACACACGAGCCAGCATTTGTTTCTGTAATTGGTTGCTGAAAATACAAACGAGCAAGCATCTAGAACATGTTACTTTCTATCAAAGAAAGTTAAATCTAACTTTCAAAAGCATACACACAAGAACAGGAAAACATTATTATGATGTCAAAGAAATAAAACAATTTTAATTTTCAACTGTCTGAGTGCGGAGTCGGGAAAATAGGAACCGGCAACTTTCCAATGCGGGACAATTTTAAACAGGTGGAGCTTATCTCTTACGCTTAAAATACTTTAAAAAGTTTGTTTAAATAGTTTTAAAACTTTGTTTAGATAATTTTAAAACTTAAAATAGCGTTGCTTTCTGAGGTTTTGTTGTGTCAACAATGTAAAATTTAAATTAATGCGGACCTCAAAATGGAGAATGTCCCGGTTTGCATAATAAGTTTGACAATGAAATGTTCCCACTTTTTTGTATGTGTAAGTAGTTTTTTGTTGAACATGAATTTTATAAGGTATTTTTATTTACTGTTTGTTGGATAAAAGGCTAGTTTAAATTCGTATTATGAACTTTTTTTTTATTGCTGTGTTGCTTTTATTTAGTACAAGCTGTTCGTGCCCGGCCTTGTCTGGGGTGTGAATTTCATACAAAAATAACATCCAAATTTCCGATTTTCCCGGTGGATTTTCGTCATATAAACTTTGTCCTGACAATTGCAATCACAACAAAAAAAGAAAAGAAGCAAAGGTGCAGCCGTTTTGAAGTAATGCGCGGACAAACATTTTAGCAATTGATTTTTATATATAAGAAAAAAGAAGAAAGAATAGCTAATGCGTTGCAATGCCTTATTTTTTTCCATTTCATCCCTTTATTACAAAACAAAAACGCGAACAAAACAAAACAAAAATGATTAAAATCGGTTAAGCCGTTTTTAGGGTTCCGTAGTCAACAAGGAACCCTTATAGTTTCGCCATGTCCGTCTGTTCGTCCATCCGCAGCTTAGCTCAGAGACTCATAATACTAGAAAGCTATAATTTGGCATGGATATACATATTAATCACGTGGACAAAGTAATAAAAGAAAATCATGAAAAAAAAATGATTTTAGGGTACCTCAGGTACACGTAAAGTCGAGATGTTTTTTTTTTCTCGTCTATCCCACGGTGGGGTATCGTTGGATAGGCCATTCAAAAATATTACTGGTTTGTAAAAACCATTTTTCGATTTAGGAATCCGTTTGCGTAAAATTAAGCTTTAAATTGCTATTTTTGTTAGAGTCAAGTGTCTCCACCCCTGCCAGCTAAATGGTTGCTTTGGATATGTGAAAAAATTCACGGCAGCAGTATATATAACGAAATTAAAAGAAAAACTATCACAGCTAAGTAGGCTTTACAAGTTTACGAGTAATAGTCGACCAACTTACATTTGCATTTGGAACGTATGGGAGAACATGTTTTTTAACTACGATGTTAAGTTTGTTCTTGGGATAAATTCATCCCAACTACGGAACGCTTCATTGTGCGTTTCCGAGACACACTTGGCCGGTTTTTTTAGTTTTAGCGAGACTAACGAACAGCAATATATTTTTATTTATAAGAAGATTTACCTAGCTCACACACACACACACACACTACCTTCTACAAACACTTCTTCCGCGTGAAATTTCTTATTTAAACATAAATATATCCTATGACACTTGGCTTCCCCTTAGTGAAAGAATTTTCGGAATCGGATCAGCAGTTCCGAAGATTATTCCTTACATACAAACTGACAAATTGTTTCCTCTTTATAATATTATTATAGTATAGATACTCAATACTTTAGTATAGATTGAATTAAAAGGTAATTGCTTTGTTGGTTTTTATTTGAGTTTTAAAATATAATACCAAAACAGATTACATCAGTCTATTTAAAACGATAAATGATAGAATCAGCGGGTTAAATGCGTAACACAAGAGTTACCGTGGCCCTGGCGCACAGGCAACTGAAGGAACACGGGTGGGTTTTAGTAAGTAAGAGTCTGACACGCCCTTCCGCTCCGCCCAGAGCGGGAGACGTCATTTGATGATTTCCCACCCAAAAAAAAAAAAAATGCGTAACACACTTAAGGAATGGGTTTAATTTTGACAGTTCAACAACATTCATTGCGTTATTTACGTTGTTGAGCAGACAAATTTTTCGAACATATGAAGCAATAGGCTTCAAAATGATTCAGATTGTGATAGATAGTGTGTTACACAATTAGAGTGCGGGTTTACTCAAAATGTTAAAATAACAAAATAGCTTCAAAATGTTCCCGAACATCAGGGTTTATAACAAGTTAAGTCCACAATTTCGCATTTATCGCTAAAATCTACATGAAACATGTTTTATCTGTGATCTCGTTCCGTCGAGACCAGGTGAATTGCTTGTGTATCGGAGCATGGCCACCGAGCATAAGAAAAAAGGGAACATAGTTTCATGTAATCAGAAAATCTGCTGGCTTTCTAGACGAGATTTTTTTAGAATTAACAAAGCGATCGTAAAAGTTGAGAATATCTTACATATGTTGTTGTTTGTCACAAACTAACGACCCGCCCCTGCTACGCACAGTTCTTACGACCTGACAAAATATTGAGATTTATTTACTATGTAAGTTTAATTTTAATTTATTATAGACACAAACCTTCCAGAATAAATTCTCTAAGTGATAGTGAAAACCGCATCAAAATCCGTTGCGTAAAGTCAAAGTCAAAGTCAAATCATTTATTTCAAATAGGCACATAAAAGGCACTTCTGAACGTGTGGCACTCGAGGACTGCCGCGGTAAAGCTATTGCATAGCATTTTTTATCAACTTATGCAATTATTTATTAATTTTTTATTTATGCAGTATTTTTTTTCTTTGATATTAATTCAAGTACAGTCGTACCAGTACATACACGTTAAGCGAACGCACGTTAGGTTTTATTTTCTTTACGGAATTTCTTGATTCGGTCGCCGCGCTCAATGCCCGCGATAAAAGCTATGCAATAGTTTAAAAATAGAATTGATTCTAGTTGCCCCTTCCAAAAGGTAGTTTCGTATGAAGAAGAATGGGCAAGAAACTCCACCAGTAGTTTAGAAGAACAACGCAGTCACAGAGACAGACACGAAAACCAACTTTAATTTATAATATGTATGAATGGATATAATACATGCCTACTTTTCTAATATTAGGTAAATTAAATTATAGTTGGCGTAAGTCCTGTCTTTGATTTTATAAAAATAAATGAAAATTATTTAGTTTAAATGCTATGTGGGTTACTTTTCAAAGTTACCTCTTATATTTGACAGAGTGACTTAGTTTATTTTTGTTACTAACACTGTATGAGTCTCATGGTTACTCTCAATAAAGAATTTATTATTATTGTTATTATTTTTATTATATCACAATATCGTAAGAAATAAATATATTCGCCATTACTGTTTTACACATTTAACAATTTTCTTTACAAAAACGTTCGAAAAATTTTTATAGAGATTTTTTAATAGCCCTTCCTCAAGAATTGGTATATCAAATGCAATAAAGAATTTTTCAAATCCGACTGTTAGTTCCAGAGATTAGCGCGCTCAAACAAACACTTTTGCTTTATTACATTAAGTAGGTATATAGATAAATTCCAAATAAAACAATTCGACTGGTAGTTATTTGAAATGTAATTAAAACAGTTTTGGCGGGCAAAGGACTATCACAAACAAAGTTTATGTAGCGTCCCAAAGTAAAAATAACAACGGTTTAAAAAAAGAGAAGTTACAAAAGGCAGCAGTACTTAGTTATAAAAACTAAAGGAGTTTTTTTGTTGTTTGTGTGAAACTTAGAAGTTAGAAGTTTTCATAGACGCGTCACGCTGTCGCGTCGCGCCTGTTTGCAAGCTTACCTAAAACCCTACAAATCCGTAATAACATTCATTGCATTAAAAGATCGCTTTTAGCGATAAGACCGCCCATTGTGTCACCCTATGTTTAATTTCTACATTTATATCTGTAATTTTTATGGTGTACATAATAAAGAGTATTCTATTTTATTAAGGCTCCCAAATGCAATGAATGTTATTACGGATTTGTAGAGTTTTAGGTAAGCTTGGGGCTATTTTGCTTCGATGAGAATTGGCTACTCTTTAAGATGGGTATTGTTTTGTTATGTTAATTACTTTGCATACTATTGTATAGAATCAAGTTCTCCTAACTGCACAGACAGGTGTTCTGCTGGGGAGTTTGTTGTGCTTCTTCCACTTCCCAGCTAAAGCACTAGGAAATGGTGAAGGGCGGCCGTTTTGGGGACTGTCCTATGTAATTTTGACGTTCAAAAAGTGCTAATTCTCTTCTGCCTAGTTTGAATAAATTACTTTTATTTAGATATTAGTTAAAACCAATTAAAAAGAGAGAACTAATTGATTTGTTACTGTTTTAATATCAACCCTTGATCAATGCCGTCTTTACGGTGACATTCCCAATATATTCCATGTCAACTTCATACACAGTCATTATTATAAATATTTCTGCTGATCGATTTGCTCTAATTTATAATCCATACTAATATTACAAATTCGAAAGTAACTCTGTCTGTATGTTACCCTTTCACGCCTAAACCACTTGCACTCTGGGGAAGGACATAGGCCTGTTTTTGTTCCGGTAACAAGTTCCCGTGGGATAATTTCCGACATACACGCGGGCGAAGCCGCGGGCCGACGCTTGTAAGCAATAAATAAAAGAAAAATTCTAAAATGGATAAACAGAAAACAAAGCTGAACTAAATCTGTAACAAGGTTCGGAAAACACACGGAAAGCCTAACGAGACAATTTCTATTAAGAGGTTTAACAGAAAACAGACTTGTTTCAGTCTCATCCCGCTCATGTCTCATCCCGCTCATGTCTTATCTCGCACATGTCTCAGTAATTACTACTCGTGTCTTATCTCGAGCCGCTGCAGAATCTAAGAGCAATTGTGTGGTTAACGAATTAATCCAGAATGTGCAAATAATTGTGCGATCCCGCAGTACGAATTGCTTTTATAAAATTAAGTAATTTTAATGTTTTGTGTGCGTAAGCAAGAGAGAACTTTACTCAAATTATTTTAACAATATATAACTGATAATTTGAAGATTTTCGCAAGATCAAAAACAATTATTTTCTCCATGATAGTTTGGTACTTACATAGTAACAATAAAATTAAACCAATTTAAATGTTGTGTTTTTCTTTTTTGTTTTGTTGTATTGTGTTTTATTTATGAATCATGTAGTCTACAATAAAGTTTTTAATTTATTTTATTTATAGCAAAACAACCGCATTTTTTCGCAGTGGCTTTTGGCACATCATATCACTGTTCAATATCTTTAAACAATTATTTTCTCCATGATAGTTTAGTACTTACCTAATAACAATAAAATTAAACCTTTAACCAATTTAAACATTGTGTTTTTTTTGTTGTTTTGTTGTATTGTGTTTTAATTGTGTTTTATTTATGAATCATGTAGTCTGCAAAAATGTTTTTAATTTATTTTATTTATAGCAAAACAACGGCATTTTTCCGCAGTGGCTTTTGACACATCATAATTATCACTGTTCAGTATCTTTTAAATACGTAAGCTGTTTTTTACATCCCTGTTGACACGCCGTACCGTACCCAAAGGGTAAAACGGGACCCTATTACTAAGACTCCGCTGTCCGTCCGTCTGTCTCTACGTATGTCACCAAGCTGTATCTCATGAACCGCGATAGTTAGACAGTTAAAATTTTCACAGATGATGTATTTCTGTTGCCGCTATAACAACAAATACTAAAAAACTGAATAAAATAAATATTTAAGGGGGCTCCCATACAACAGATATGATGTTGCCGTTTTTATCATTATAAAAAAGTTATAGTTAAAGTTAAAGTTATAGTTAAAGTTATAGTTAAAGTTATAGTTAAAGTTATAGTTAAAGTTATAGTTAAAGTTATAGTTAAAGTTATAGTTAAAGTTATAGTTAAAGTTATAGTTAAAGTTATAGTTAAAGTTATAGTTAAAGTTATAGTTAAAGTTATAGTTAAAGTTATAGTTAAAGTTATAGTTAAAGTTATAGTTAAAGTTATAGTTAAAGTTATAGTTAAAGTTATAGTTAAAGTTATAGTTATTTATTATTAAGTCGGAATCGCGCACGAAGGGTTCCGTACAATGGTACGGAACCCTTCGTGCGCGAGTCCGACTAGCACTTGGCCGGTTTTTTACTACAATAACACTTCTTCTCTTATATGTATTACTTATTTTTGCATGTGATATAGTTTTACCCCTTTCACCCTGCCGTGACGTCATTGCTTGTGATTAACATGCAAATGATGTTGTCTCAGACCAATCACTTGTCTATGACGATACGTTTAGGAGATTAGAGTATACATACATACATGTATACGTATGTGGTGATAAAACGTGCCAATCAAGAAGTATTTTTTAATACTAGCTTCTGCCCGCGGCTTCGCTTGCGTGAATGACGAAAATTATCCCACGAGAACGTACTACCGCGACAAAAAGTAGCCTATGTCCTTCCTCAGGATGCCATCTATCTCCTTGTCTAATTTTATCGAAATCTGTTCAGTGGTTTAGGCGTGAAAGGTAACATACAAACACAGTTACTTTCGAATTTATAATATTAGTTTGGACTTATTTTCGTTACAATAATCTACTGAATAAAAATCTTAAATTTATTCATTGACGGACAACGCACGGCCTAAGCCGCTGGGTCTAGAAGCATGAAAGGAGATGTTCCAAAATGTATGGAGCCTGGGCCAGGTCCTTGTACACTATACTTTAAAACAGGGAAACAGATTTAAAACAGTTCTTAACTGTCCAATTACTTTAAAATGGCTTTGTTTGCTGGTAAACCACAAGAAACTACATTTGAAATTGTAACACACAACAAAAATGTGTCACGGCGGTAAGCTGTCATTTTGATTGATTCATGACGTTTGACATGTTTATTGACACTGTTGTGACAGCTGACAGATCTCTTTCTATGATCACTGGTCGATCTATGGTTTACTGTCATTGTTTTTAAGCACGTAGTAACTAAATCGTTGAGACGCCATGTTGAAAGTCGATAAAAATAATTGATAATTATCAATTAACTGCTAAAACCGTATACATTTAAATTAATTATCTGTGTTTTTCCAGAATTCTACGGATTTTTTATTCATTTTGAGGTAGCGCACATAGACCTGGCCCATTTTGAAACATCTGATTTGCACAAGAATTCCTTAAACGTATTGCGAAAGTAAGCACTAAGGAAATATTTTTTTAAATGGATGCCCTAAATGGGTTAAACAGGGTATGAAAGTTAGTTTAGAAGTTTGTCAGTTTGGCCAATGGGAAATCCCATGTTTCAGAGCTTTTCCTTTTTTTGTAATCCCTAACTGGAAGCTAAATGACGGTAATTGGTCAAAGTATTTACTTTTACTCTTTCTATTTTTAACCGACTTCAAAAAGGTTCTCAATTATCATATTTTTGCTTGGGTATTACATAGCAAGTAGTGGTTTATGAATTTGTGTGGGGTAGGTACCACAATTAAAAAGTGAAAAACAAAAATAAAAATAACCGACTTCCAAAAAAACGGAAGACTACAAAGTGAAAAATTACTTTAATTTTGGAAGTCGGTGGCAAAAAACGGAAATACAAAACCAAAGACACCGACTTCCGAATTTAAAGTTATTATTCAATTTGTAGTATTTGTTTTTTTTTTTTTTGTTAAAATGGTTTTTTATGAAAATACTGGTACTAGACATGGATTACAAAAATGGACAAAACTCTGAGACATGGGTTTGGTTTCAATAAATCCTTGCTTGCTAAGAAAATGCCATTTTATATTATTATTTCCAACCATACATAAAAACAATTCCGTGACTGACTGTCTGATTGACTGTGTGTCAGATAATTTCTAACCACTAAAGATATTAATTTAGGGCACATAATAACATGTTCCATATTCTCTATTCTGAAACGTATGTAACTAAAAGACTTCATGTGCCTGGCTTTTCTCAACATGTTGGGGTCGGCTTCCAGTCTAACCGGATACAGCTAAATACCAGTATTTTACATAGAGCGACTTCCTATCTGACCTCCAAAACCCAGTTACTGGGTAACGCGAGACCCCATAACTGGCAGAAAACACCCATGGCAGTAAGTCCGCCTCTCTACATTTCTGTGCTTGAAGTATAAAATAAATAAATAAGCCTAATGAATATAAATTTTATTGGATTGAGAGGGGGCAGAAGACCAAAGAAAAGCTGGTTGGATTTTGTGGGGGATGATATGAAAGAGAAAGGAGTGAATGACAGTAACGACTGTCAGGGGAGTATAAAGAAAAAAATTTTGCGCCAATCCCAAGTAATTTGGGACAAGCGCAGTATGATAAATCTGATAATTTTATATGTATTAATTGGTATGACTGCCTCGTCTGGTCTAGGGGTCGCAAGCGTTATTGCCGTACATGAGGTCCTGGGTTCGATTCCCAGGTCGGGCTAAGTCTTATTTAGTTTTTTTATCTGGAATTTCTCAGTAGCAGCCCGGAGTCTGGATTTGGGCCCGGTTGATGGCAATAGGCTCGCCCTCTATTACATGGGACTAAAAATCACTGGCGAAATGTGGATGTATGTACTATAGGTCTCTGTCAACCCTTCGAGGTAACATGGCGTGATGTTATGTGTGTGTATGTAGTATGATAAAATATGCTCTGGGAAGTATTTTTCGAAACTCACCTGCTGAATGAGTCATACAAAAATCTTGGGCATTAGAATTAAATATTATTAATACAGACATCACCGTACCCTACACCCATTGTTTAACAGGAGCTTAGCTAAAATAAATGGTTGAAATGGGCATTGTCATAATCACCAGTACAACAATTAAAGTACCTAAGATAATAATGAACTTGATAATTAATTGTAAACGAAATTGTATCCATTCCATTGTATCCGTTTCACCCCCTTAGGGACTTTGAACAGGCCTATACAAAAATATGAAAACACAAGCCTTTTAATTAATTAATCATTTCAGTAAAAAAAACTACAAAAAGTGTCTCTGTCTGTCTGTCAGGTACGATTAGGCGGGTAAACTACTGAACCATTTCGATCAGCGCGGTAATTACGTAACACACTACCAGTAGGAATGGGTTTCATTTTGACAGTTCAACAATATTCATTGCGTTATATACGTTGTTGAGCTGACAAATTTTTCGAACATATTAAGCAAGGGATTAGCAATAGGCTTCAAAATGATTCAGATTGTGATAGATAGTGTGTTACGCAATTAGGGTGCTGGTTCTGATAACATTTTGTATAGAGATAGCTTGAACCCCGATAAACACAACGGCACACTTTTTTTGCCACCCCTCTAAGGAGTGAAATGGGGTGAAACCAGCGAGGTAATTGTGTAACACACTGACATTAGGAATGGCTTTCATTTTGACAATTCAACAACATTCATTGTTGTTGAGCAGACCAATTTTTCGAACATATGAAGCAATGGATTAACTACAAACTTCAATATGATTTAGATTGTGATTGATAGTGTGGTACGCAATTAGTGAGTTGGTTGGAAATTCCAAAATCCACGCAGACAAAGTTGCGGGTAAAAGCTAGATCAAATTACAAGTTAATTTGTCTGAGTACTCAATAGTTTTTTTTTTCAAATCGTCAAAGATAGGTAGGGTGATCGTTGATGCACTTTTCAAACTAACTTTATTACCTTTCCAGTAATATGCTAATGGATTCTAAATTAGTTGAAATTAACTTGTAGTTATTTGTAAATGTGTTTTGTTTGTCTGAAATTTAGTCACGTTTTATTTTGGGGTACTTTACGTAAGGAGATATGCTAACGTTTCTACTTTACCTACTCACTCTTGTCTACGACTTCGTCTGCGTGTATTTAAGATTTCACCAGCTTCTGCCCATGACTTCATTCGCGTGGAAGTCGTAAGACACCACAAATAGTTGGCAATTTGAATATCATAGCGTTATGTTAAATAGCCCTTCCTCAAGAATGGCTATTAAATACAAAAATAATTTTTCACTCCTCTTGCTCAAAAAGTTCGTCATTGCAGAGTACCAGAGCGGGGATAAAATAATGTATTTTTCTCTAGGGAATATCTCTCTCTCTCTATGGGAATAAGTTTTATTTTTTTATTTTTGTCTGTTTCCAACGTGCTTACAAAAACGAAAAAGTCTTTAATCATAAGTAGAATAATAATGAATAAAGACTCGACTTATTACTGTTTCATAAAAAAAGATGAACATTTTATTTTTGAAAATGGAACTAAAAGCGGCGATCTCTTCGGTAGAAAGCGTGCATTGCGTTGCGGCTACAGAATAAAATTTATTTTGTATTGGCTTATTTTATTTTCTCGCAATCGTAGTGTAAAGTAGAGTGTAACAGATGGCGTTAAAAACCCACTATGACTCGGTTTATATTTACTCCCTCGCTAATGCTTGGGAGAAAAACTACCTCGTATATAATGGGTCATTTTATAACAATCTACTATTTCAAATCCTACTAGTAGCTACAGAGATTAGGGGGTTCAAACAAAAAAAAAACGAACTCTTTAGCTATATTATTAGTACTCGTATAATATTTTTTTTGTATACAAATACCCGGGATGGAAAGTAGCCTACGTCCTTCCTATTCCAGGCTACCTATTTGTCAAATTTCATAATTATCACTTCAGGCGTTTAGGCGTGTAATGGTAACAAACAGACAGAGTTAATTTGCATTTAAAATATTAGTATGAATTCAGGAATGACGAATTAATGAATTTTACATACCAATTAAAATAAGCAAACTACATGTTTAAAACAAAAACTGCTCATTTAATACAAATCCTGGGTCCATTAAAAGTATGTTACTGTCCTTGATCTGTTTGTTTTAGCTGTAAGTCTCCCATGTTATTTAAATAAATAAATAAACGTCAAATCCACTGAATGAAGTCACAATACAATATTCAGGCAGTGTTGATTTCTTTTCTACTTAAAAAAAATGTTATCCTATTCTACTTAATTTTACAAATGTGAAAGTTTGAATGTGTAGATAATTGTTACTCAATCACGCAAAAACGGCTGACCGATTTTGGATGAGTTTTGGCACACAGTTTATAACCTGGATTAACACATATAATACTTTAATCATAATCATTTATTAATTTGCAAATATGGGTACGAAAGAAAAGGTCTTAAACAAACAATAGTGTCCATTAGCCATATCCTACCGTAAGGCATGCAAATTTACACACATTATATAATATGTTTATCCTGTAAATATTCAGTGACAGAGTAATACGTTTTTTTTAGTAACAGTTTTTGATATTGTTTTTAAATATACTTATATTACTTATCTCCAAGAATGAGTTTGGTAAATTGTTATATATGCGTGGAGCCATACATAATATACTTTTATTTAACAACGCTGTTTTATTAAAAGGTAAACATACATCATCATCTTTTATCCCAATATTCACACAGGCTCGAGACTTATGCGGGTGAAACCGTGGGGCGCTGCTAGTTCAAAATAAAAAATATTATTATTTCTCATGACTAACATTACCGCATGCGCTATCTTATTTTCTCTATATCTGTCGCATCAATGCATCAACTTTTTCCAATTTCCCCTCAAAGGCAAAGGAACGAATATAAATATACAGAGACACAAATTCGCATATCAAATGTATCTGTCGTCACATTTTGAAGATAAATAAGTCTGTTTCTCATATTGAGTGGTGACCGCTCGTATTTTCATACAATCCTGCAAAAAATTTACATAAGTTTACTTCAGTTTGAATATGTATTTTATTAAACGTGGCAATGTTGCCAGCCTTGTGCGCACTTTTCCCATAGACAGCGAATTTTTGATGCCCTATGAGCTCTTCCCTTTTTTATATATTTGTACATAAAATATATATTTTAGTGTTACCTTTTATATTGTATTTATAGAGTCAGAGTAAACTTTAGACTACCTACAATATTAGGTAAGTTCGCAAGTTCACTGAGCAAGATTTCTCAAGAGACGTTTTAATTTAAAAATAAATTATAACTGGGGGTACCTGTGGCTGCCACAGTTTGTTGAATTAAATAACATAGCTGTCAGTAGGGTTGTACAATTATTTAAGTGTGCAATGACCATTATTCGGTACCCGTTGGTGGGTAAGTGAAACGCATGATGAAATGTAACACACGTTGATACAAATTCACCTTGTTGTTACATTTCATGTTGCATTGCATATATCTTGACGGCTGTCGAGTTAGTCATATTTTTTTTAAATAATTTATTATTGATAGAATTTACAGTACTCTTGTACCTACTTAAAACGATGCCTACTTACCTAACAGAGAGTAAAGCATTGAAATATGAGCTTTATCGACTGGAGATCCTGGGTAATATTGGTCCAATCTCGTGGTGACAACATCAAGCTATTTACTGTGATGCCAACATGTTACAATTACTGTTCCCAGTGGTAGTTACCTACCTACCAGGGGCGTATTTACCCTAGGGCCGAAAGGGCCGTGGCGCGGGGCGGCAGACTGCGAGGGAAGGCGCAAGCAGAAGCTCGCGCAACTTAACTTATTTAATAAACTAAAGGATTTGAAGGAAGCATTTCCATATACTTGAATAGCATTACGCATATTTCTGTTCACTGCGGTGACAAATTGCAGTGCGGAATGTTCGTTTTCCGTACTTTAAATAATAAAAAATTATCAACGTTCCCGTTTAAGCGAAAAACATTTAAACAGTTTAGCTATTTTTAATAAAGAAGCTGACTTGACAAAAAAATCATTAATTATGACAGTGTCATTGAAGAATTTGCTAACCAATCTATCAACAAATAGGAAAAAAAATGGTGTTTACTTCTTTGAATGGCCTTTTTAGTTTTTTCATTCATTATCATCACTCTCAGCCCACATCAACACACTGCTGGATTTTATTTTATAACTAGCGACCCGCTCCGGCTTCGCCCGGGTAGCAAACCATAATATTATATAGCCTATGTCACCCGGAGATAGTGTAGCTTCCCAACAGTGAAATAATTTTTGAAATCGGTTCAGTACTTTCGGAGCCTATTCAATACAAACAAACAATCATATCTTTTCTCCTTATAATACTATTTCACTGTATTTCGTTTATTACAAAATACATTTAGGTTATACCTTAGCCTCAGCAACACGTGCTGATTATGCTATTAAATTGTAGCTTATATGAAAAGTTTGTATTTTTAACATAGCGCCATCTATTGAATACCTACTCAATCCAGTCAACAGATATCGCCATCTGTTAGAATCGTCTAGAGCTAACAGATAATTGTGACTGTCAAATAATAGACAAATAATTTGCAATAAAATAATATTGCGACTATAAATTGAGATGTAAGCTATCCTATCTTTCAAGTTCGATCAAATTGCACACGGTGTGCAAATCAAATATAAAATCGGTTCAGTAGTTTAGGAGTCCATCGCGGACAAACAACGTGACACGTAATTTTTAAAGATTAAAAGTGTTTGCTTTTTTCCGTTAATTTATTAGGCGGCAGCCCTTACAGGCCCAGGGCGCTGAATCTTAAAATGCTACATACTAATCTGTTAGTAATAATTCTGCTACATACTGCCATGGAGTAGTAAGAAATAATATTGTCTAAATAATTGGAGCATTCTTTGGAAATGGCTAACACTAGAATGTTCCATTATATTTGGAAAGCGTCGTCCCTCAGTTGGGACTAGCCAGGGTCTCATAGCTGACACGGCTTTTTTAAAGATTTTATTTTTTAATTTCTGGTTCCTGTTTTTATTTTACTCTGGTCGATTTAAATTTGCATGCCTTCTTACATCGTCCTCATATATAGGTATAAATTCAAGATTCAAACATTGTTCGAAATTTAATACACATTGACATTGATGAATTTTATATATACAATGACATGAGTATTTACTTGTAAAGTATAATGTTATTTTAATTATTGTGAATGTGAGGACTATGTGAGTCAAAGCTTTTTTTCCTAGTTTTGTTTTAATCATGATCTGGCAGTTTGAGTAATTTATGCGGCCGACCCAAATGTCCTTTCTTTGGTATTGTTCGTCGAATCGTTGAGCTCCTTAAGTCCTGAGTTGAGCTGCACGATTACTGACAAATGTGTGCACTGACTGGACAGGTCCACTCAATCTGTGGTTCTTTCCTCAAAATACCATTTTAGACACCAATCTACGTGGCCTTCACATGATCTGACCTAGATTATGTCTGGACTTTAAAAGAAACAATGACCTCTGAGTTTGTCTCGGCCTTTCTTCTCAGAGTAGTCAGATAGGAAACGTCAACCTCATCTAGTTGAAAAAATATGAACCTACACAACTTTGGAATGGGCAAATAGCTTCATCTTTCTGACCGACTGACTTCTTTGACAATTCAGAATTGCCTGTAAATAGTTTAGCTGAAATAAATGCTCTGAGTTGAGTTGAGTTGAAATGTTGCTGGGCGTTAATTGCTGAAAAAATTGCCCGTGTAAAGCTACGGTTTTCTAAAAGCAACGGCCGCTACATAACGGCCGCAGTGACATGACTGCTGTCATAAAAATGATGGCACCCGGTTTTAACTTTCCGGTGTCATAAAACGCTCTCTATGAAAATAGACCAACTTACTTTCATAAATAGCATTCAGTGAGTCATTCGGTAAACTGCGGACGCTACGTGGCGATCACCGCTGTCTTAGGAAACTCTAGCTTAAGAGACTTACAAGAGCTAAAGCGCGGTCACTGTCGGACTGCATAGAAAAGAAAGAGATGCGCGATGACACAACGCTGGTAATTTATTGCAAAATATGAAGCAATTATCAATTTACGAAAAATCTATTGATTAAAAAATTTAAACACTATTACGTTAGTATGTTGCTTGTAGAATAATCTGACAAAAAATTAGAATGATTTAATGCATAGTAGTATGGTTTTTAATCGTTATAAGAAATTTTTAGAGGTATCTTCGTGATTTTTTTCTATCGTATCAAATTAGTTGTATTATGTTTTCAACACACTATCTAATTAGCAAATATCCTGAAGAATATCATATATTTTTCTGATTTTGTTTAGTGCAGTGGATCATATACTTTTAGGCATTATAAAACTTACATTTAGGTCGTGTAGTCCCCTTAAGCGTAACTTAGAGCTTGTGGTGTATGACGGCCATTATGCAACAGGTGGACAGTGAAACGTCAAGTTTCGTGGCTACAAGACCAACCCTTACACCCCATAAGGGTCGTAAAGACCCGTTCACGCTTTGATTAATGTTAGTACTTAATTAACAAAAGTACTAAGTGTATTAATGAAGCAAATACGTTTGCCATTCAGTTGGTAATTTAGTTTGAGAATTGTGTTAACTCTTAAGTCCATTATAAAGAGTCTTAAGCCCATTATAAATAATTATAATTGGGCTTAAGACATTTTGGGTAATAATTAAAATAGTTCAGATGCTTAGCTTAAAACTATCTATATCGGTACAGAACAATGTCGCTTTTTGTGTCTGTCTATGTGACCCCTTAGATCTTCTAAACCATAGTTCTCAACGTGGGCTTTAACACCCGCTCGTGGGCATTTGAAACTTTCAGGGGTGCAGTAGAAGACTCAGAGAAAATTAAGGGGCGTTGAAATTGAGATCTTACGACGATATAATATTACACGTTTAAATATAATCGTGGCAATAGCTGTTTCAGATTCGCGAAAGATGGTAAGCAAAAAAACATTGGAGTTCTAGTAAAAAAAAAAATCATTTTCAAAGTGGGCGGTGGGCAAAATAAGGTTGAGAAACTATGTTCTAAACTACACAATGAATAGTGATGCGGTTTTCACCATAATTCAGAGCATTTAATCCGGAAGGTTTATGTTTAAAATACATCAAAAAACATTACTGGAAGGAGGACGCGCGGACTCGCGATAGATAAAAGGAGTGGAGGGAGGCCTTTGCCCAACATGCGGGGCATGACCCCTTCTATCTCTACTTTACGAAGAAAAGATAAATCACTTCCTAAACAAGAAGTCATTCTCTTCTTGAATTTTGACATCGAGCAGTAGAAATCTTTCTACAGTCTGTAATTTTGTCTTCCGTTGCTACGCATGCTGGAGTGGGACAGTGAAAGCTAGCAAAAAAAAAACTAACGTCAAAAGACGTGTCGCCATTGCACCTGTGCAAAGCAGCGGCACGTCGCTAGTATTCCATATATTTCTTTTAATTTCGATAAGCTCACGTTGAACAGAGATTTCAATCCTCTGTACCTACGAATTTCCGAACGATTTTTGTCAAAACCAGCAGTGAATACGACACCTTATTCATTAAGCAAGTCTCCTCTTAGTTATTTTCATCCCCTTTATAGATCATATTTTTCTGGTGTAATCTTCGGTAACAAGTTACAAAATATTTAAAAGTAACCGGTAACCCGATCTTAACTTTTAGCTTGTCATGATATTTAACAACTCCTTTGTTATTGCCGCATCTTATTTCTATGTTGTTACCACGTAAAAGTGTTAGAAGTTTTTAATTTTATTCTCATAAAGGGAAAATGAGATACCCTAAAGGGTGAATTGATTACAAATAATTTACTTAGGTATGCCAAACCATTTAGTATCCGAAAAATCGCTCTTGAACTTGTTAAAAATATATTCTTAGCGTTTAATCCACAGTGGTTTAAACCTATCGAAACGGTTATCACATAGAAATCTATATATAAGGTGTATCTATTCATACACGAAATATCTGAAGGGGTCATTGTACTCATTATTATGAACAACTATTACTATAGGACAAAACGTGAAATCGCAAAACAAAAATCTGCTGTTCCATACATTTTGACGAGTTCTGCGAACATAAATGTAGGGAGCGCCTGATTTCTTTTTTCGAGATTTCCGGTTTGGTCCCATAGTAAAAGTTGTTTGTAATGATGAATACAATTACCCCTTAAGAGATTTCGTGTATGAATAGATGGACCTTATATACAGGGTCAAATTAAATTAGTTAGCGAAACTCTGCAGGCGTGATGAGTATCGATATCTAAATACGATAAAATAAAAATAAAAACGATTTGATGCTCTTTTTTTTTGTAATATATTTTATCGTGTTTAGATATCTATACAAATCACGTCTGTGAATTTATACAAAAAAAATACTGGTTTTTGAAACTGGTATTCCAAATTCGTACATTGTGCGTGCAAGCAGAAATTTAAACAAGCTTTGTAAACTGTGCGATATAGATTCGTTCCTAACTAGTGTGTCATCAGCCTGGAAGTGCTTAAGCCGTTACTTTTTCATATAGTTCAAGTTATTTAGTTTTTCATTTAGTTTTTTGTTATGATGGTTGTTATGCAGTGCGAGCAACATAGTAATTATGCTGTACTTTATAGTAACTTGGTGTGAATGTCCTTAGAATTAACTTTTTTTTTCTCTCTGTATTTTATAAGTTGAGACCTGTAATTGGCTTTCTGACTAATGTACTGTCCTTGATCTGTTTGTTTTAGCTGTAAGTCTCCCATGTTATTTAAATAAATAAATAGAGTATACTAATTGCGATCGATGACCCCACAAAAAAAACATCAAGTTAATTTCTTCTTTGTTTTATCGTTTTTATATATACCCATCACGTTTGTGAAGTTTCGCTAGCTAATTTTATTTGACCCTGTATACTAAAAAGTAATGATCAATTTTACAATTGTTAAATTACATACAGAGATCTATATCTGTAGTTACTTTTATTGTTTTCATTCGTTAGATTTTTAGGGATTGTCCAATTGCCTACGCAATTTATCATAACTTTTTTATTCAATCGTAAACGTAAAACCCAAAAGCTGTTTTTGAAATACTGTTTTGATATGTTTTAATAAAAATATCTAAAATATGAGTGCTTGGTACATTAACAGAAACTATCTTGTAAATCCCTTTTTAGGATTCCGTATCCAAAGGGTAAAATGGGACCCTATTACTAAGACTCCGCTGTCCGTCCGTCTGTCTGTCTGTCACCAGGTTGTATCTCATGAACCGTGATAGTTAGACAGTTGAAAGTTTCGCAGATGATGTATTTCTGTTGCCGTTATAACAACAAATACAAAAAAATTGAATAAAATAAATATTTAAGGAGGCTCTCATACAACAGACATGATTGTTTTAATAGATAATGGTAAGGAACCATTAGTGCGCGAGTCCGACTCGCACTAGGCCGCTTTTTTTCTTAATTTTTTGTTATATTCGATTAACAATTTCAAGATCCTGAATTGCGGTAGTTAATTTGTCTATTGTTGTATTAAATGTTTCTCTCGTCTGAATCTATAGTGGGGTATATATCGAAGGGTTGGGCAGAGGTGTAGGTACTTATAGTACACCCACATTTTGCCAGTTATGTTAAAGTCCCATGTAACTGGGGGCGAGCCTATTGCCAACAACCGGGCACAAATTCTGACTCCGGGATGCTACTGAGAAATTTCAGATCGAAAAACCCAATAACATTTTACCCGACCTGGGAAGCGAACCTAAGACCTCATGCTTAGCATCACTAGCACAGCAGTTGCGATCACTTGACCAGCGAGACAGGCATTATAAATATTACAAGCTATCAGTTACTACGACCATGCATGAAAACATAAATTATACAGATTATCAGTTTCGTGCAACGCAAATTATGATTCATGGTGAGGTTATGGACATGTCCCTTTTATAATAAAATTATATATTATTATAGAATGATTTATGACGGTACTTATCATGTTAGGAAAGCGATGACTAAAATTATGATCTACAACACTTTTAGTAATAGTTGTAAATAATACAGAACCAGAGAGCCTCTAAACTGCTTGGGTTTATAATACGTCTTTCTAAGTGTTTTACTGATGATAAAACACCAAAACTATTGTATTGTACTTTTGTAAGAAGTCTCTAGAGTCTGCGTCTCAGATATGGAATCCACGTTATCATAAATACATTGACCGCATGGAAAACATCCAAAGTCGGTTCATAAAATATCTTCGCTTTCATCAAAATATTCCATATCAGTCAACCTGTTATCTTGGACACTGTAATAAATATTATCATCTGCTACCACTGTTAGATTAATAAGACTACGATAAGACTTTTTTTTGTTTTTGGGTGGGAAATCATCAAATGACCTCTCCAGCGTTGGGTGGAGCGGAAGGGCGTGTCAGACTCTTACTGACTAAAACCCACCCGTGTTCCTTCAGTTGCCTATGCGCCAGGGCTACGGTAACTCTTTACAATATTGTTACAATACATGACACTATTGACATGACAATATTGATAACCTTGAGTTATTGTAAAAATATATTTTAATGTGCCAAGTAAAGCACTTCGTTTTAATCCACCCTTACGTGTACCTCATATATCTTAGAATTATAGGCAGAACAGCTATATAGTGCGCGCAGCAGAAATTTCAATAATATATGCAAGGAATATGATTTTGATCAATTCAGAATTAGCGTGAATTCGGCCAGAAGGTGCTTAAGCCTCAAATTTTTCAAGTAGCGGTAGATTATACGAGTATTATTTTATTATTTTCTCTATTATTTCAGTCATATTTGTAAACCAAGTTTTTATATTGCTTCTTACTTTAATTAAAGCGATGTGTTTTTTGTTTTGTGCTCACACCATAAATTATTATTATAAGTCTATACGTGAGGTTTTGTAATTGCCTTTCTGGTGACTATTGATTCCTTTTTTGTCTGGTTTCATTAGCTGTAAGTCCTCCAAGTACTAAAATAAATAAATAAATAACTATAGGTAAACCGTTTGTAGGGGACTAAATCAATATTCTGCTATTTGTTTTAAGTACAATAACAACTTACTTTTTGAGGCTGTAAAATCGCTTAACATCATTAACTTTTGCTTTTTCATCATTCTCCTGCATTTATCCCAATATTTTTGTGGTCGGCAAACCATGTATTTTTTTTTTCTATACTTCTCTATTAGTCGTCATCTCAGTAGTCACTCTTTTTCTATCCATATCATCTTTCACAGTCCATCCATCGTATTTTGTCGGTCTTCGCCTACTCTTATAGCAATTCACATTTATACTCAAAACTTTCCTCATTTCTTCTTTTTTTTTCTCTTTCTACGGAAAACATACAACAAGAATCTACACTGACACTTTCAAGAGCAGCGAGTTTTTACCAACCATTTTTAAATACATAGGTGTGGGTCAAATAAATCAGCTGGCCAAACTTCACAGTTATTGGCTATCGATATTTAATGACTTTCAAGTAACTACACTACCTGCGGCTATTAAACTCATAATTCACCGTAGTTATGGTATTTGTATGTCACGAGGCGACGCGCGCTTTACTTGTGGTAACCAAGTGTACAAACACGCTGTGAATGTGTGCGTGAAGACGAGTAGTGTCTGCACATAACACACGCACGCGCGCATACACATACACACTTCCGACCTCACCATTGTCGCTCCCGCGCTTACACACACACATTCGCAGCATGTTTTTACACTTGGTAACCATAAGTGAAGCGCGCGTCGCTTCGTGAGGTAAAAATACTGAACTTGAATTTTTGAATTACAAAAATACATATTTTTTGTTTGTTTTATCGTTATTAAATGTCGATACCGATCACGAGTGTGAAGTTTCGCTAATTTAATTTGACCTTTTGTAGGTTATTATGATACTAGCTTCTGGCCGCGACATCGTCCGCGTGAAATTTCGAATCCCGACCCACCGCGATGCATCCCATCGTCCGCCCGCTCGATTACTTCGTTTTCGCTTAGTGTTCTTTCAGACTTTTTATTTTTTGCTCGGCTCCTTAGGTTCGTAGCGTGATGTCAAATAGCCTATAACCTTCCTCAAGAATTCGGCTATCAAAACCAAAAAAAATAAACAAATCCGACTGGTAGAGTACCAGAGACAAACGCGTTGAAACAAAAAAAAAAAAAAAATAACTCTTCAGCTTTATTATTACTATAATTATATAGATTACAAGCTGTTCGTGCCCGGCGTCCCCGGGGCGAATTTCATACAAAAATAACATCTAAAGGGGAACGCCCGAAAAATGCCTGAAATGGACAGAAACTACTAATAGTCCATAATTCTATTTAGAATTTATTGTGTATAACGAAATAATTCTCAAGTTTGTTTATCTAGGGTAAAAATATAATGATTTTTAAAATATTTAACTTGATATCCGTATAGTTCATTCTTATTTTTTTATTGGAGGTCAGTGTTTATTTGACATGAGTAAGTGACATTCAGCCAAACAGGAATCGTCAAATAATCCTTAACGAACTATTTTATAGAATTAGTGCACAGTTATCATTAATTTAATATAACTCGACCTATATGTACCCTAAATCTAATTAAAATAATATATGCATGTCAATATTTATTAAAAATCTTTTTTTTATATAAAAAGTATCGTAGGCTGTATGAATCACATGTCTTTAGCCTTACTGACAGTTTGACATTACTGGTTTTCATTTTTTCGTTTGTATAGTTGACACCAATATAAAATGTACTCTGTGGTTGACACAGAGTACCTTTTAAATGACTTGATTCATGTTTTTTGCGGAATTAAGGATTGCTTTTATGATATTTCACAACGACTGTGGCCATTTATTAAGGATTTTGATTATACTTCTGCACACGATACCCATTTTTGAACACGGACTTACATTGGATCCGCCTAAATGACGACTTGGCTTTATGACGATGGACCTGAACCTGCTTTATATACGACGCTGCTGTTGTTTTGGACTTGTGCCCAGTGTACATTTAAACAAATGGATAGAAACCTACTCTGTCTTAATTGCTATCTCGATATAAAACACCACAAGCTGTAAGTATAGAGATTCCTCAAATGAGAAAAAGAAAGCAAGTTCCTCAAATAAGATCCATCACCTTGTTACCTAATTATGGAAGAACAGTCGACACACGAAAGTCATTGTTTCTATCCAGGATGTAATATGAGAGACAGATATGTAGTACCTCTTCCATTAAAGGTGTGGCTCTTCAAGGACTGTATTATCATTATGTACCAAAGCATTCAAAAATATGTAGTCATCATTTAAACGGCGAATTTAGCATGGGCCCAGTACTAATCCAATATCTATCCACCTGCATTTCTTGATGATACATATTTTTTTTAATGATGAATGAAACATTTAAATACTTTTTTGTTGTTTCATTATTGCATATTAATCCTTGACCTTGACTTAACCTATATTGTACAAAAATATTTGGAACTGGCTTCTACCTAGTTTTTTGATAATTATTGAAATTGCATTGGGTTTCCTACGATTTGTGGTGCAATTTGGCTTTTATTTCATTGTTGTTCATTTTAGGCATTTTTTTGTATGGGAGATGGGCATTGCCCTTTACGACTTTCCCGGTGGATTTTCCAAAAAAAAATCTTTCATACAAACATTGTCCTGACAACTACAAACACAACAAAAAAGAATTAGACAAATAGGTGCAACCGCTTTGAAGCGATGCGCGGACAAACATTTTTGGCAATTGATATTTATTTAAATAGATTGTAGAATATAGATTGGAAACATCTCGTGCTTTCCATTCCGTTTGCAAACAGTGGTGATGGAGATACATCTCGTGCTATTTCTAGTTCTTCTAGTTCTTCTGGCAATGATGATGACTATCACCAGATATTTAAACCTCTGAAGTACTCAAACTCAACCCGTTACATTTGAAAACCACTGTTTGACCATTGTAAATTTATTCAATAAGGTTAGAACTGGTCCCATCACTAAGTATTAGAGTCTATATTCACTCGGGATGAAAATAAAGTGGAGGCAGTAAGCTAGACTTAGTAACTAGAATCTTAGTGGTCTCAGATATCGGGTTTTTATTGGTGCGTTTACAGAGGCCGGACCGCAAACAAAATGATTAATGTGTTCATTGTGGAGGGCTGAAAACCGAGACAGGATATTGTAAAGATTAAATTAATTTATTAGAGATAGAATTTGATGTCTTTTGTAGGTTGCAAGTGATTTACTGTGGTTCGTTAAAAGAGTTAAATAAATAAATATGAAATAAAATAAATACATTTTTATCATTGTCACTCGAGAAAGGGCATTTAATTCATCGATAACAGTGAATAAAACTCTCTTTTAGTCACTGAGTGAATAAAACAACACGTGTGGCACTCGGGGACTGCCGCGGTAAAGCTATTGCATAGCATTTTTTATCAACTTATGCAATTATAATTATTTATTTATGCAGTATTTTTTTTCTTTGATATTAATTCTTGAATTCGCTTAACGTGTATGTATATGGTAAGACTGTACTTGTACAGTCGTACCATATACATACACGTTAAGCGAACGCTCGGCCGAGCTACATGGTAGGCGGAGTGGGGAGTGTTAGGTTTTATTTTCGTTACGGAATTTCTTGATTCGGTCGCCGCGCTCAAAGCCCGCGATAAAAGCTATGCAATAGCTTAAAAACATTTTGAATTTGTGTTGAATTGATTGTTTGAATAAAATGTGCTGAAAGTACCTAAATTTAGAAATATATCTTACTCAAATCGAAAACTGTTCTAATTTAACTATTTTTTTAACGTTTATATTTAATCCTTTGTTCTCTTATTACCGATAATATAATAAAATGTCATACCTATATATAAATACCATACTGTTATTTATTTTCTCACAGTCAATGGTAAAAACTAGAGAATAAAACTCGCAAAAAAAAACATCTCAGGTCTTGTATCTCTGACAGAGAAACAACACAAACTATATTTATTATTACGCCACAGCAGTGGCGTGTAGACGCATCCAATGTCCGAGTATGGGGCTGTCCCAGCTATCTGCTATAGCATTCAGGATGCTGTTTAAGCCGGCTTGTACCCTGCGCATAATGGAGGCACATCGCTTGTGCATGATGGCGTGAAAGCCATCTATTCCCGCCTCTCCGGACTCGCCGGAAGCAGTGCAGTAGCGCGGCAACCCCATCAACACTCTGAGTGGATTATTGTATTGAACGCGCAGAGCGCTGTATGCCCTCTGCGTGTAGTTGACCCACAGACTGCATGTATAGAACGTCTGACCGCTGTAAACTGTGTAGCTTTTAATTCAGTCGTGCATTTTGCAAATTTGCGAGCCAACATATTGCTACACAAACATAACCAAATTCCATCATATTGTACTTGGGTCATTGGGTTACCGACGATTTCAAAGATAATAAGGACATTGACAGAGAACGTAGAACGCTGTCGGTATGCTACGACATGCTGGCCCGCAGATTTGCGCGATGTACAGAGACGGTCAAGATTACTTCGTTTA
Source organism: Dryobotodes eremita (assembly GCA_917490735.1). Taxonomy (NCBI): domain Eukaryota; kingdom Metazoa; phylum Arthropoda; class Insecta; order Lepidoptera; family Noctuidae; genus Dryobotodes; species Dryobotodes eremita. The sequence goes on along the minus strand of OU823242.1, from coordinate 5,998,013 downwards.
TATCTTTTTGCTCTTCATTTTACACGTGCAGCCTGTGGACTAGTTATATTTTCCGTGCATATAGCGATCTACGTGTCCAGTATAATAACGCTCTCAGGATACTGTTGAGGCTGCCATGGCAATGTAGCGCGTCAAAGATAGATGGTTTTACGACCTTCATACGTAAAAGAAGCGCTTCTCTGCTTGCTCGTCTTCGTGGCGGTACCAACAGTATTTTGAGTTTATTCACAGATAGATGGGAGTCTCCAATGCTGTGACATTGGATAAAACTCCACACTAAATGAAACTTGTACGAGTATGTCTACTAACACTAGTTTTTAAGACCATTGTTAGTAACACTATGGGCGTAGCCTGAATTAAATGCTAGAATAATAATTGCAGCGGACAGTAACACAAACAATGTACTACGAGTATTAGTACTATTTGTTTTAAACGGTTATTTTTTTTACTTAATTAAAAGTTTTTGCGATTTAAATACTTCGAAATTAATTATATCCTGAGTTGTATGTGCGATTTATTATAGTAAAGAATTTATTTAGCGTTTAATATCGCAAAATATTACTACGCCATGGCGTCGTCGTATTTCCAATGGTTTTTGAATATATTGGACGAAATGAAGTTTAGAAAGTGAAATATTTTAACAAATAACTAATTTAAACGAAGTTAACGCGCACAAAAGCAAGCTGTGAAGTCTTTCGACCTCTTTATTGAAGCTCTAACCTTTGAAAGTCTGTTTCGTGACTTGTTTTGGTTTCAGTCAAACCGAAAATCTGTATTATGATACGATTGTCATTTATCCTCTTAACACCAGCCTATTATGGTCTCACTACAGGGCGAAGCAGCCTTACGAGTTGTAGGTTGAGTTCCAACCCAGACAAGCGCTTTACTTTGTGTAAATAATTTCATCACCACTGCTCTCAAAGCGGTGAAGGAAAACATTGTGAGGAAACCGGCTTGTCCTAGAACCAAAAATGTTAAGACATGTGACATCTACCAACCCGCACTGGGCCCGCGTGGTGGATTACAGCCCACTCCCTCTCACAGAGAGGAGGCCTGATTATGCTACAGGGCAATGGCCTTTTTTCATACAGACAAGCTTGCTCAAGACGTGTTGGTGAATTAAAACTTATATTATACTAGCGACCCGCCCCGGCTTCGCCCGGGTAGCAAAGCATAATATAATATAGCCTCTGTCACCCGGAGATAGTGTAGCTTCCCAACAGTGAAAGAATTTTTGAAATCGGTTCAGTAGTTTCGGAGCCTATTCAATACAAACAAACAATCATATCTTTTCTCTTTATTAAATTGTAGCTTATATGAAACGTTTGTATTTTTAACATAGCGCCATCTATTGAATACTTACTTAATCCAGTCAACAGATATCGCCATCTGTTAGAATCGTTTGGAGCTAACAGATAATTGTGACTGTCAAATAATAGACAAATAATTTGCAATAAAATAATATTGCGGACATAAATTGAGATGTAAGCTATCCTATATTTCAAGTTGGATCAAATTGCACACGGTGTGCAAATCAAATTTATGATCGGTTCAGTAGTTTAGGAGTCCATCGCGGACAAACAACGTGACACGTAATTTTTATATATATAAAGATATAAGTCAAGGTTTCCTCACGATATTTTTCTTCACCGATATCAGTGATGCCTAAAATAAACTTAGAAAGTATTTATGAATTGAAAAGTCACATTGGTACTTGCCCGAATTTGAACCCACAACCTCGTGCATGAGAGGCGAGGTCTTAACCACTGGGCCATCGACTAATTTATTAATAATAATAGTAATAATGGAAAGACTGCCATTTAAGCTCTTCAGTTCAATAGTTGGGCGATACCAGGATCTAAAAGTAGAACGGTAGTCAGATTTCCGAATTCGTGTTCGATGAGGTATAAATCGATTTGATCAGAGGCTTAACGTCAGACCAATCAAGTTTGATTTAAGCGATGAGCCTTTTTAAGCTACGTAGTATCATTTTAGGAGGTTGATCAGTACCACCCCTTCCCCAACCCCCAGAAAGTTCTTTACAGCACATCTTATCAAAAATAAAAATCTTTAATTCACTGACAACGCACTGCCTTAATCGGTGGGTCTAGAATCATGAAATATAATAACAATAGAATGATGGAATTTAAGAACAATAGAATCATGAAATTTAAGAACAATAAATCACGAAATTTAAGGAACACTAAGCAAGTATTTTTGAAAATTCATCCTCTAAACAGAGCGGGGTAATTGCATAACACAATAACAGTAGGAATGGCCTTCATTTTGACAGTTCAACAACATTCATTGCGTTATTTACGTTTTTGAGCAGACAATTTTTTCCAATATATGAAGCAATATTAGCAATAGGCTTCAAAATGATTCAGATTGTGATTGATAGTGTGTTACGCAATTAGGGTGCAGGTTAAATAGGGGAATTAAAGTTTGTGTCGAATTTTGTATTAAAAATAGAATGACAAGTCTAAAACATAAATTTAAAATAACGAATTACGTAAACTGCAGACGGTGGATCGAAATAGAAACCAAAGTAATTTTAAAACTACTTTGTTTTAAGGGAAATTATTGCAATTAAAATTGGTGAAACCTATTCGTTGCTAGAATATGGAATGAAAAAATACGTATTAAAATAATTATTAGCTAATGTTGAATTTCGCTTCGGCGCGTCGGTGGATCGTGGCTGGATGGACGTCATCAATGCAATTTCTATGCGCTCGGTGTAAACTGAGGAATTGCAAGATAGGCGATATCCATTACGGATCCATACTTAACAAACGTGACTATAGTTGCTGCTGTAGTTGTTGTTGTTTGTTGTAGTGTTGCTTGTTTTTTTATAATTTGTGACCATCCAACTAATATTAAAATTTCGTTAGTTTGGATGTTGGTGACGTTATGAATTGTACGTTTATTGATCTATCACACATTACCCGCTGAACGGATTAAGATGACAGCTAGCACATAGGTAGACTAAGACTTAGAATATAGGATACTTTTTACTTGGAGACATGTATGGCGAAACAAGACTGAAAAGAATATAATAGTATGAAGATCTAAAAAGTTACGAAATACCACTTTTGTTTGGGTGGTGAATCTGGAAAGTTAAGAAGGAAAAAAAAGATGGCCTATATTAACTATAAAAACGGCAAAAAAATCGCGTTTGTTGTATGGGAGCTCCCCTTAAATATTTATTTTATTTTGTTTTTAGTGTTTGTTGTTATAGCGGCATCAAAAATACATAATTTGTGAAAATTTCAACTGTCTAGCTATCGCGGTTCTTGAGATACAGCCTGGTGACAGACAGACGGACGGACAGATAGCGAAGTCTTAGTAATAGGGTCCCGTTTTTACCCTTTGGGCACGGAACCTTAAAACGGGAAGAAGCCGTTGTTTCTAATATGCGGGTGATAAAAGGAAAAATACGATAACTACAATATCTAACACACTGTTTCATCTCATAACGTTATTTGCAGCAACGATAACAGTAACTGATATTTGTAACGATATTAAATCGTTAAATTTAATGAGATTGTCTCCCGACGAGTTTGTGTTTACGTATCACCATTCAGTCAAATCGCTTTTATAAATTCAACGAGAATAATTATTTTAATGTTTCATTTGAAATAGACTGTTCTTATGATTTTTTTATTCGAGAGTTTATTCAAAATAAAGTTTTATTATTGTCTCTAGACGCCTCTTGCGCTGATTCATACATTACATGAATATTTTTAACTCCAATCGAATTTTCTTCTTTTTTTTTAAATATTATTAATGTGAACCTACATAAAATTGTAAAAAAAATTAAACGAGTAACGGTGGAGTTTCTTGCTCATTCTTCTCCATACGAAACTACCTTTTGGAAGGGGCAACTAGAATCAATTCTATTTTTTGTAAATTTTGACGTTCAAAACTGCCTTTTATGTGCCTATTTGAAATAAATGATTTGACTTTGACTTTGACAAATGATAATCGAAGTGTTAATATTTCAGGCTAAATACTTTAATTGATTCTTTCATTTTTACATAAGATCTTTAAAGGCCTCAACCGCATTTTTGGTTTTGTGGTCCGCAAATGCAAGTATCACTGATTGCAGTGGCGGCTCCTCCACTATAGGTGTACAGGGGACGAGACGTAAACTTAACCTTACCTAAATATCTATTGAAATATGCCCCCCCCCCCTGTCACTACCTGCCTACCGGTCAGGGCCCACAAGTGTAATTTTATGTAATTTTCCAAAGAATCACTCGAGAATAGCAGAGTAAAAAAAAGTAATAAAACGTTTACAAGATCTAAGTCGCGTTAGCATCCTCTCGAGCTCGCAAACTAGTTAACATGACGCCGTTTGTCCCCCTATCATAAAGTTTTATGTGTAAACTTTCAATCTTCAATCTAAGACTAGTTTAAAAGTATAAAGTTCTGCGTCTTAAGAAGAATGTTCTAACTTAAGCGGAGATGGAGTTTGTTGTTAATGATATAAAAACAGTAAGGTAAAAAGTCTTTTAGTATTTGGAATTATAGTTGGAGCATACTTCACCACTGACGGATAAGTTCGGGGTAAATTATCCGGTAGATAATTTTGTAGAGATTCTGTTCGGTTTTTATGTTTTTCTGGTAAATGGTGGTCTACATCATCATTTGCCTCGCCTTTTCCCAACTATATTTGGGTCAGCTTCCAGTCTTACCGGATGCAACTGCATACCAGTATTTTCCATAGAGCGTCTGCCTATCTGACTTCCATAACCCAGTGACTGGGTTACCCCTTGGCAAGACTGGTTGTCAGACTTTCGGGCTTCTGACTACCCGCTATGACGGTCAAAGATCTGCAAATGACAGAGGGACCAACGGCTTAACGTACTTTCCGAGACACAGCGGGGTCTCGGTATGTAATAGATGGTCATCCATCCACGGACTGACCTCAGTTTGCTTGCTAAACCTTGAAAATTGACCCGTGTGGCTGTTATTATTAAGCCTCGAGTCCCTTAAATAGTCGTCAACAGTATCTACGAATAATATGTCATGCTCACTTAAATGTCTCACTGTTGGTGGCGCGTGTGTTGGATCATTCGGTTCCCTACAAAATGGTTGAGCTGGATGGTGCTGATCCACGCGTCATGTTCGTGAACGGGCGCCGTCAGTTGAGACTGGTCATCTCTTAACTGCCACGGCTTATTTTTATTATTAATCTTATATTTTGAATTGTTTAATTCTTAATATATATTTTTTTTCATTGTTTTCGCATATAGAAGCAACAAGAATAATGTACCCAGGATTTTGTAATATATTGATTTAAAAAGAGTGTCCTTGGAGTTTCTTGCCCGTTCTTCTCCATAGAGATCTACGTTTTGGAATGGGCAACTAGCTTCAACTTTCTGACTAACTGACCGACTCTTTGACAATTCAAAAGTTCCTGTAAATGGCTTAATTGAAATAAATGCTTTGAGTTTGAGTTTGAGAGTAACTACGCGCGGCGTAGCAAATTATGTCTATGACAGCGTAGCTCGTAGCGGTGTCTACGTAGCTAGTTCCTAGTACGCAGGACATTATGTTTATGATGGCATATTTTAGTTTTAGTATTTTTAACTGTTCTTATTACACAGTTATATAGGCAGTTTTACAAACTCTGATTGAACCAATGATGTTAGAGGTCAAACAGGTCACAGTTTTCTTGTGTGTAAAAAACTCATCATCAATACTATAACGATGTTTTTAGAAGCGAGAGAGTCACTTGATATGACTGTTTTTGTAATTATCTATGTGTATAGTACAAAAGACAAAAACGTGACAAGAATAATAATTTAAAAAAAAAATACATTCGGGAATTGAAAAACGTGGGCACCACAATACACTTCCCCATATATCTGGCAACGTGCCCAAAAAGTCCACGTTGAATGACACGCTGAACTATTAAATTTAGTTTGCAACACAATGCACAGTGTAACAATTTACACATTGTTGGACAAAACTGTCAAACGCACAGACTGCACGGTGTGCAAATTGATGTACGTTTAAAATTGGGTCACCAATTTCTATAATTTCGTTGATTATGTCGCGGTCTGCTTATTTCGACGGATTTGTATGTTTGACGGGAAAATTTGATTCTAGGTAATTCGTGAAATTCGAACTGCATATTTACAAAGCATATTTTTAGTACAATAATGCGTTCAGGATGCTGTTGGCGTTGCCACGCTTTTGTAGTGCCTCAGGGATTTTTGTGGACGCCCAGACTGACAGATTAGCTGCAATCAGGTGCAAGTGAGCAGCGTTCTTGTTGCACAGGGTGCGTGCCAGTACCAACAGTCACCTGAGGGTCATTGCCAACAAACTGGATTGTCCTTTCATCCGGTACTTGAAAGTACAATCCAGTTTGCTGGGGTCGTGGATCGTTCGAAAGAGTTACCGTGGCCCTGGCGCACAGGCAACACTTAATTCAGCTACATACTCCTGTAAATATTGGTAATGTCTACTAACATAGTATTTTAAGTTTTTGGTTACTAACTTTGTATTGTATTTTGTACGCTAACATGGTTTTTAAATGGTCATGTGCTAACAAATTTGTACAATGATGGAATTTTATTCCGAAATAAAGAGCCCCAGGGGCCAGCGCCCAGGGGGGCGCAGCTAGTTAATAATAAAATAATAATCACCCGCATAAATCTCGCAACTTTCTTTAAAAAAAAATCCGTAAGAACCTTCTACAAAGTATTAGAAAACTATTAAAACTACACTATACTACTTATTACTTTTTATTTGTTTGTTTTATTTTTATTTTTTACTTGTAGGTAAATGTTGTGTTGTGTGCTTTGTAGTCTGTGCTAAATATACGTATTTTCTTTCTTTCTTTCTTTCTTTGTTTCTTTAAAAATAAGATGGTCGAAATCGGTAAAGTCGTTCTCAAGTTATGGCGTGACCAAGGGAAATAGGAATTCATTTGTATATACTCGTATAGAGATTGTGTGTTGCTTATGGTCTACCGACCTATTCAGTAAAAATGTCACCGTGAAATCGTAGGTGAGGAGAGCTTGACGTGAGCTGTCGGTAGTGACAGTCCCCAGCTTCATGTGGAATGACAGTTCTAACTTCAAACTTCACCTATGCAGGGTGTAAAAACATCCATCACACAGCCGCCAACTACGCATTCTGTACATCAAAGTAGGTAACATAGCAAAAAAATAATTGATGGGAAACGAATTTTATTTTTGGTGTTAAAAATCGCTGTTTGCGGTAGTGCGCAACGCAACGCACGCAAAACATTGTGCTTATGCAACAGGTTCGGGGTTGTGGGGGTGTTTAAAGTTGTGGGGGGTTTCGGGGTTCTGGGGGTCATTAAAAATATGTTTTCGTAAACAACGCCAGTAAAAGTTGGAATTAAGACCTTCAATATCTCCGTAACCAAAAGGTTCCCAAGTATGGTCCAGTATACAAAAAATTATTAAAATGACTGGAGTACAAGGGGATCTCGGCTTTGTAAATTGTCTTTTTATACCCGTTATTTTCACGGTTAATTTTTTACAGAAAATATCGACTGTAGTTTGAATTTGGGCTACTACCGTGTATGTAAAATATTACATTGGTAATTCATATGTATTGCACTGTTAAAGATTAAATAATTAAAGCTGTACTTTAGACTATAGATAGGTAAGTAGAAATTGCGCAGCATTGTTTACAGGTTTTGTGTAGCTGGAAACAAATTTCCCATAAAAACTCCAAGCTCAATCAGCCTATGATGTTCGCACTGCTGGGACACAGGTCTCCTTTCTGTGAGAGGGAGTGGAACGTAAACCACGCGGGCCCAGTGCGGGTTGGTAGACGTCACAAGTCTTCTAGGACATGCCGGTTTCCTAATGATGTTTTCCTTCATCGCTGTGAGAGCAGTGGTGATGAAATAATTTACACAAAGTAAAGCGCCTGTCTGGGTTTGAACCTACGACTTAACTCGTAAGTCACTGACTGCAAGCAGTGCAATCAAGAACACGTTTTCCGCAACACAAATACATGTTGTGTAACCTTTTTTTTCCACGAATATGTTGTAGATATTCGTAGAAAACAAAAATTGCACAACATTGTTTCACAATCACCTGAGAAATCACAAAAGTCACAAGGCTTTAGTCATTTCTGAGGTGGATGGTGTAAGCTTGTATCGAAGTAACCTATTCACTGTGTCTTGAATACACCTAGGTTATAGCTACAGTATTAATAGTACATTCTCTATGCCGCCGTCTCGACGTCGTTGGAGCTATAAAGTGACTCGTAAAGTTCAATCATCCGTTATAAAATGGAATTAATAAATATGTATCACACAATGGCTAGAAAACAAATAAAAATAGACGATTTTATGCGCTAATCTCTGGAACTAGAAGTTCGATTTGAAAAATTCTTTTTGCATTTGATAGCCCATTTCTTGGCGCTACGACCCTTAGCCGAGCAAACAGAAAAAGTCAGAAAAAACGCTAAGCGAAAACGAAGTACTAGCGCGGGCGGGCGATGCGATGCGATGAGGGTTTTATAAAAATGTGGCTGTTATTTTAGTATATTGTGTATCTTACTAAATTCACGAGAACGAAGTCGCCGGCAGAAGCTAATTATAAATAAGAATGTAGATAACTCTATTGCACGCCTTATCGGCCGAACCAATTTGGATGAAATTTTGCACACAGATTTACTATGGCCTGGATAATGACGGAGACTGCTTTTTAACCGACTTCAAGGAAAGGAGGAGGTTCTCAATGAGATTGTATTTTTTTTTTATTTGTTTTACTACATAACTTTCTTCTAGGTGAACCGAATACTAAGGTTTAAATATGTACCAGACTTATGGAAGGTGGCCGAAGTAATAGCGATAGCTAAGGCAGGGTAACCGGCTCAAAAAACATCATCTTGTAGGCGTATTTCCTTGCTACCAATCATGTCCAACCTATTTGAAAAGCTGTTACTCAAACGGCTTAATCAATCAATAATGGATAGCAAAAACATAATAACAGAGTACCAATCAGGATTTCGAGAAAAACACTAACCATCGATCAAGGGCATAGGATCACAAACGTAATAGAAAACGCCCTTGAAGACAAGAAAGTATGTTCTACTGTATTCCTAGACGTAGCGCAAGCATTTGACAAAGTATGGCATGAAGGCCTTATACATTAATTGAAGAGCCTGTTACCAAAGCAGTTTTTGCAGAAATATTAGAATCCCACATTATGAACAGAGTCTTTAGAAAAAGACAAGAAGACGCCTACTCAGACCTTAAAGAAATTAAAGCCAGCGTATTGCAAGGAAGTGAGTTAGGTCCAGTCCTGTACCTACTATACACTTGCGACATTCCTGAATTAGAACAAAACACGATTGGGATCTTTGCTGATGGATGATACAGCCATAATGACTGTAGGAAGCCACGAAGAAGCAGTAGAAACGGTACAAACGGCCGTAAATCAAGTTTATGACTGGACAAAAAAATGGAGGATTAAACTTAATGAATCTAAATCTGTTCACATAGATTTTACCAACAAAAAACAACAGTATTCTCCAGTTTACGTTAATAATAAACAAGTTCCATACGAGAATACAGCCAAGTATCTTGGTATGACCCTTGACGCAAAGCTACGCTGGAAAGCCTACGTCAAGAAGAAAAAAAATGAACTCGACCTCCGATTCAAAAGAATGTATTGGCTGCTTGGAAGAAACTCCATGCTGTCCGTGCAAGACAAATTGTTGCTATACACACAAGTCCTGATGCCAGTTTGGACTTAAGGTATTCAGCTGTGGGGCTGCACCAAACAGAACAGTATATTAAGTATACAACGATTCCAGAACAAAGTGCTAAGGGAATTTGTACATGCACCTTGGTATATACGAAATGATGACCTCCACCGGGATTAAAAGTTGATTTCATCGAAAAAGTGAGTCAGAAACTTGCAGAGGCTCACGAAAAGAGACTTCATCAGTATGTGAACGTCGGGGCAATTCAGCTTCTCGACCACACAAACATAGAAGACTAAAAAGAACAAAACTGTTCAAACTAGTGTTTAGTGTTAGTGAATAGTGTAAAGTACAAACATTCCAAACAAATACAAGACTGAAGTGTATTTGCCTTAATAGAAACAATATTGAACAGAATGATTGAACATTATTCTTTAAACATTTTATATTAAACCCATATATGACTATACAGACGACATATTCAGATAATATGGAAAGTGCTATTGGACACATTCTTAGTAAAGACAATTTAATAGCTTAGGTTATAATTAAATTACTTATTAGTCTATTTATAAGGCTAGATTGTAACAAAATTAGCGTTCGTCCTATAGTTCAATCCTAGGACAAGCGAAAAATAAAAAAAAAACCAGTGGTACGTTAAATCTAGTAAAATCTAAACTGTAAAATGAAATTATTGGAATTATTAGAGGTATGCTGGAAGAGATTTCTTTAGAAATAAGCATCAGTTTTGTACGTATTTTTCTATTCCTTTCTTTTTGTCTGTTTATACATATATGTGTGTACATAAATGGTTAAATAAATAAATAAATAAATATTGTACTGGTCAGGAGTCTCCATTTATGCTGCAGTAGGTAAGCTCGAATCGTAGCTAGATACTTTGTTACTATGACACTACTGCCTTCCCCTCTTTGGTATGTTTAATGGCACATGTCAGGTTTTGAACCAGCAGCTTTGTGTTTTAGAATACATAAATCTGTCTGATTGTAACAGGAAATATTCCTGGAAACTTGAATTCCTTTACATATAATGAAGTTTAGTGGTCAGATATTAATATATAGTGCAAATGCTGGGATGTGTTCATAGAGAAAACGGAAATTGAAAAAGAAAATCCATAAATGTTTCCTTTCAAAAACAGGTTTACATTTTTGTTTTCGTTTGGGAGTCCAATGGTCAAAATACGATTTGTGATACCCGTAGATATGGCTTATTTATACATATTATCGCTTTTTTCTGCCTTGCATGTAAATTTATCTTACTTTTATTTAAATTATCTACCCGCTGTGCGCGAGCATCATAACCAGTAAATCAATCAAACCCTAAAATAATACTTTTTTAATTTTCCGGTCTGTATCCGGTTGAAATGGAAGCCGACTCTAACATTGGAAAAAGGCTTGGGAAATGATGATAATTTTCCGGTAAGTCACTAAAATTTATTTAAACAATCGACCGAAGTTACAAAGATTAATACTTTGTTTCGGCTATTTTTTGCGGACCTCGCTAAAGTATCAAATCAATCTGCATTATCATGTGGGTAATTGCTTTCTTTTTTTTCTAATTTAATTTTAATTATGATCTGGCAGTTTGAGTAATTTTTGCGGCCTACCCAAATGTCCTTTCTTTGGTATTGTTCGTCGAATCGTTGAGCTCCTTAAGTCCTGACTTCCTGAGTCGAGCTGCACGATTACTGACAAATGCGTCCACTGACTGGACAGGTCCACTCAATCTGTGTGGTTCTTTCCTCAAAAGACCATTTCAGATACCAATCTGCATGGTCTTCGCATGACCTGACCAAGATTATGTCTGGACTTTAAAAGAGACTATAACCTTTGAGTTTGTTTCGGCCTTTCTTCTCAGAGTAGTCAGATAGGAAACGCCGACCTCATCTAGTTTAAAAAACATGATTGACGTGTAAAAGTGTTTGTACAAACCTACTTACAGAAATAAAATCATTTATCATTGAAATATGTCTATTAAAAACTTTTATTTATTTTTATTAGCGTCTTTTCATTCACTTCAGTCTACGGGGCTTCTTACCGCCAATGGTTCTCGTCGTTAACAATACCAGCGGTGTTATTTAATTTATAACAGGGAATTTTAATGAGGGTACTATTGTGTTTAGATACAACCCGTTGTAAACAACAATAAAGCCTTCAGGTGTAAGGCCAGAGGTATTTTTAGTTCAGCTTTTTTGTTTATGTAAACATAGAAAGGTCGCTGGCGATGGCGATGGTCTTATTCACCTGACGAATATAAGCGTTGATGATGATAGATGGACCCTCTCCATTCATTAACATTTGAGGACGACCAAAGGAAAGATGGATGAATTGTGTGACGAATGATATGAAAGAGAAAGGAGTGAATGATAGTGTGACCGTTGAAGGGGAGAATGGAAAAAGAAAACGTGATGTACCGGCTACAAGAAACATGGCACTAGAGCAGGACGATGATCACGAGGAGTCTTTTAAACACGCTTTTATTAGCTTCACTTGTAACTACTCGTTACTAACAAACAATGTACAAATCTTAGAAGTCAAGTTGAAACTACTTCTAAGGGCCCGTTGTTTGATCAGTAGTCAAACATATTAATAGCTAAAATGCGTTAATAAGGGCCTGTTGTTTGATACATAGTTAAACATGTCCAATAGTCAATAGCTGTCAAATTTTAACTACTCTGTCTGCGCATTGTTAACTTTTATAGCAAATTGACATTTTTTTTAAAATTTAGTTAGCTTGACCATTTGTCAAACAACATACTTATGTCATTTTTAACAAATTACCGTGCATCGTGCATAACCCGACCCCTCTTCCTCTTTTCTTCTTTGTAAGAGGGGTCAGGTAATGCATAGCATTGGCGGTACTACCCTAGACGCGCTTTTTAATAAAGTTCTTTTACTAATTTCAATTCGAAAATCATATATTTTGTACTTTGATTTCGTATTTATGAGGATCTTAAAAGTGACTTCCAAAGTTTTAATAGCGTTATACAATAATTTATCAACAATTGTTTCATAGTTTCGAGTATTTCTGTTAATCTTAGCGCTAATTGCCAAGTGCCCTTGCCATGTCAATGAAAGTTTATAATAAATTACCCGAAATTATTAAAAATGAGCAAAAATTTAATTCATTCATAAATAAATTACAACAATTTTTATTACATAAATGCTATTATACTATAAATGAATACCTAAATGACAAATTTTAAATTAATGTGATTAACAAAATTTCGTATTTTTTTCATATCTTATTATTATTTTTATTATTTTTGTTGTAGATATTGTTACATTTGTATACCTACTAATTAATAAGATTAAAGCCCTCTCCCAGTCTCCTACTTTGCTGTGCCCTTACAGGGTCCATATTTATGTACCTAGCTTTAAGCCCTTTGTAACATCTTTTTTACAATATGGAATGCAAAATAAATGAATATGAATATGAATATGAATTATTTGGAAGTTTGACTCTTTCAATATTGTTACCATTTCTTGAAGAAATATTTAAAGAGAAAATTAAAAAAATACATTTTGGTTAGACCTTGGTTTTCAAGAGTGGAATAATTCTTTAACGTATTAAAAGTTTATTTTTGATCATGTTTCGCATCCAACGACATGAAAAACACGATGAAAAACATAGATCAAGACGTACCAATGTACCTATTTTGTCGAAACCTCTTATTGAATTCTCTTCAAAATTAATACCCATATATTTTCCTTATAATCCTATTTCACGCATACTTAAGACTTATACGGTTGACATTAAAATAAATACTCCATGGTAATGTTGAGTCAAACGTGGGTGCCTAATAAAGAGACTTGGTAAGGCTCAGTGCAGACAAAAGACGAACGTTTTGTATGATATTTAATAATAAACCTTATTTTCTGAGACTTAAAGTGCAAAGGGGAACGCACGAGCGCATTAAAGACGACCGAGGAACCTATTGATGTCGGCGTCATTACGACTTTACACTTTATCACAGTAATGATTAAGTTTGTTATTAAATGTCATCAAAAATATATATTCTGTGCTCTTCTCAGCGTGTAAGAAGCCTAAAGATCATGCCTGACAGAGCCTATTTTATCTGAATAGGTTAATGACAATAAGTTCTGATTTTAAACACGCTTTCTTCGAGATTCGCTTTTTACATATTACTTTGTTAACGTTCAAAGGAAATGGGAAGCTATAGAATTTGTCAGCCGGTTTCTTTATGCGTCTAGTTTGATAATCAGATTGGTGTATGAAAATACCACTTTATATTAACTACCTATGTATACTAGATATATTTTTCATATATTTTTTTAAAGAAACGTCGCCCCTCACTAGGAATTTCTCCTGTATTGTGGGTACGTTTACAAACATTCAAACTCACATGCACAAACAGACAGACCCGGAACAACTACTTGTAGGTCATACAAATATTTGTTTCCGTGCGGGAATCGAACCCGCGATACGTAGCGCAGCAGTCAATCGCTGAACCACTGCGCCAACCGTGCCGCCAATATTGAAAATAAGCACTGTCAATTGTGTAGGTAATCGGTACTTGGTTTAATATTTTTTCCCCAGTATTATGTACTGTTTATTTTTGCAACAAAGATAAATGATTTTATTTCTGTAAGTAGGTTTGTAAAAACAATTTTACACGTCAATCATATTTTTAAACTGGATGAGGTCGGCGTTTCCTACCTGACTACTCTGAGAAGAAAGGCCGAAACAAACTCAGAGGTCACAGTCTCTTTTAAAGTCCAGACATAATCTTGGTCCGATCATGTGAAGACCATGTAGATTGGTGTCTGAAATTGTCTTTAATTTTAATAAACCGATAGTTGTTTCATGCCAGGGTATTTATTTAGTTGTAACTGACTAAGAGTTTTGTGTCAGTAACCGTATTAATATACAGTAAGTACAAATCTAAGGCAGGAGGCGAAAATAGTTTTAAAGTCCAAAACTCTAAATCATAACAAGAGACTTGAAAACCTAACTTAAATTATGAGCTTACAACATACTACAACAAAACTTAAATTATACAAGAATATGAGTAAAAATCAACAACCTGTATATTCCTACTATCTTGTTTATCTAATATATAAAAATCTTATGTCACATTGTTTGTTAGATCTATTCCCATCCAATACCAAGAGCTAATACCATTAGGTATTAGTTTATTTGCGAATTTATTTTCTATTCCCAACGAGTACCACATTTTTTTAAATAAAAATTCTATTAATAACGAATACCAAAGCGTGACTTTTTGTACACTCAGCTGCACAAAGTTTTATTTAAATTGTGTTTTACCGAAATCTAGGGATATCTAAATATAGGGTTAGGGTTAATAAGCTAGTCGACGGAGCCCCGCTTGGCGGGGCTCCTATTTCTGTCTAAAGGGTTTAAAGGAACCTAACCAACCGAACCTCGGGATGCCACTGACGTCGACCGTCTAGGGTTAGGATTTTCGGGAACATTTATTATGTTTTCGGAAACTTAGTTCGTCACTCAAAGCATTTTAATTTTACTGAACCTGACTGTATCTGATTTTTTCAAACTTGTTTTGGTATTGGTTTTAAAATGTGGTACTCGTTGGGAATAGAAAATAAATTCGGAAATAAACTAATACCGAATGGTATTAGCTCTTGGTATTGGATGGGAATAGAGCGTTTGTTATCGAATTCCTCCGAAACGGCTTGACCGATTTTTATGAAATTTTTTGTGTATATTTGGTAAGTCTGAGAATAGGTCGTAAAGTATATTTCTTACCGCTGCGGGTGAAACCGCAGGGCGCAGCTAGTAATATATATTTATTCAATATTATGAATTTGAAAGTTTGTATTTTTGGATGTGTGTTACTCATTTGGCACACAGATAGTTTATAATCTGGATTAACACAGGGTACTTTTAATCCCGGCTATACGTTCCCGTGTGATATTTTCCGACATCCACGCGGGAGAAGCCACGGGCAAAAGCTAGTTATTTTAATAAATGAACATCTTTGTGTCCCAAATAAAATACTTCTCTTTCTTTCTTTCGTTGATCGAACCCATTAAGAACACGTCTCTATTGGCCTTGGAAAGCTGCAGATAAGTGCACCATCTCTCTTGCCACGGAAATGTAACTATAACCTTTTCTATGTGCCGGGATCTAAAACAAACGTCGGACACTTCGCTGTTTTGCCAAAGCTCTGTAGGCAGTATAACGAAGTATCGAGGCGTAATGAATTGGATATTACATGCAAATTATCAAAGTTCAAAAAAGACATAAAAGTCAAACGTCTTAGTATCTAAGTCGTAATATTTTGTTATTTTGGTCTGTTGTCTTTTTAACCGACTCACAAAAAGGAAGAGATTCTCAATTCGTCTGTTTTTAAAAAAATGTGTTTTAGCTCAGAACTTTTTTCTGCGTGAACCGATTTGGATGATTCTTTTTTTATTTAAAAGCTGGTGCTTCACATGTGGTCCAATTTATGTCAATTGTGGTCCCATTTATTCAATTTGGTCAAGTTCTGACCAGCAGTTTTTGAGTTATCCTTAATAATGCGTATTTTTTCCACTGTTTATATTGATGATGTTATAATAATTTCCTGTGACGGTTATTTACATATCAAGTAGTGGTATACGAATGTGTGTGGGTTAGGTACCACAACTAAAAAGTGAAAAATAAAAACTCGTTTTTTATTGTTTTTTTGGAAGTCGGTTGTTTTTTTGTAAAAAAGTTTTTATAATAATAAAAAGACATTTCTTTCAGACGAAGTCCATATACTAGTTAGTAAACAGGAAGAAATAAAAATAATAAATAAAAATCACAAAGTGGCACCGCACAGGAGTGCCAGTTTATGCCAAGCCCTGGACACGTCCACCTGCAGTGTGTAGTCACATCCAGTGCCGCCACATCGGCGAGTCCCAGCGGCCGAAGAACACGCTCAGAAGGCTGTTTAAGCTGGCCCGCATGCGCTTCATAAGAGACGCACAACGCTTCCGCATGATGGCATGAAAACCATCCACGCTTTTCACCGTAAACATTGCTGAAGCGCTGCAATGGCGCGGCAGCCCGAACAGTATCCTGAACGCGTTATTGTACCGTCTCGCAGAGCACTGCATGATAACATGTTAACTATATGTTAACGTGTTTATGGTTATTCTTTATTTCTTATTATTTATTTATTTGTATTTTAATTAACTTTGTTTCCTTTTTATGATTTTGGTTTTATGAATTTTTAATTTATTTTAATATTTTACCTTGTCAAACTTACTGTACCTAGTTTATAAGTAAATGATGTGGTCTCCTATAATTGGAAGCGTACACTTGTATTTGTCCCGGTTCTATGTAAACTTGCATGTAATTGTATAGCCTCTGTTGGAGATCCACTAAATAAATAAACAGCCTGTAATTGAACTAACATTTGCATTAAAACAACATTTCACAATTGATGGGTATAATTTTTTTTTTTATTCAGTATTAAAATTATATGTACAGTCACCAAAACAGATAAGTAACCAGGGTCGTCGGATATAGTTGAAGTTTAGTAAGAAACCGATGGATATTTTCGAATGAAATTTAATTTGATGAATGACCTGTTTGTTTTCTATTAATTAAATTAAATTTCATTCAAAAACATCCATCGGTTTCTTACTAAACTTCAACTATATCCGGCGACCCTGTTTACTTAGCTCTTTTGGTGACTGTACATAAATAACAAGTGACATCTAATTAATTAACTAACAAACTATTAAAATACCTAACCTAACGAAAACTATTAAAAAACAAAAATATGGCGTCGAAAAAATCCTCCGCATCGCTGTCGACTGGCTGGTAATGTACCCAAGAGACTGGCGGCATTGCCACGTTGTATGACAATGCTTAGCCTCTGGACAAGTGCCACGGGAAGTATCAACCAGCCGTTTGGAGATTTCGTTGAAAAAACTATAAGCACTCGACCCTACGGCCCGAGGGTTTCTATATTCACTTTAACAATTGATTGAATAAAAACAGTATACGATGATTCGATTTTAATGATGAAGGATTGTTTTCTTTTAATATGTGGGAAATTGAAATTGAATAATCAAACTTCACGCCTGTATTCCCGGAAGGGCTAAGCTGAGGTGTACGTATACCTATAGCACAACCACATTTCGCCAGTTGTATTGAAGTCCTACGTAACAGGGCGAGCTTATGGCCATCAACCGGGCTCAAATCCAGACTCCGGGCAGCTACTGAGAAATGTCTAATGAAAAACCCAGTAAAACTTTTCCCGACCCGGGAATCGAACCCAAGACCTCCTGCTGAGTAGTAGCACTTGCAACCGACAGACCAATGTAGCAATCATTTGGCCATTTATTTTACCAATAAGGTTATGGAGTTATGCATGCTGGTTACCAACCGGCAATTGGTAACTGTCTTAAGCAAAATCAAAATATTTTATTTCACAACACTTATGAAACGTCAGAAGCTAGGTGCACGGTTCCAATTGCTCGTTTCCTATGGAGCAGAGCCGGCAAGAAACACCACGGTTACTCTTGTAAAAACAACTTGTGGGCTTTTACAATGTTTTCGAATTACAGTGTTTCATTCATTTATTCATCAAATATAAGCTAACAGTTTACACCAAATCGCTTATATCTATGCTAATTCTACAAATTTACATAAAAAAAAAATAAAAAAACATTACACTTCTTAGACTAAACAGCTCAACAATCATTTCTTCATATTTAAATAAATACACACATGATTAGCGATTGTCCTTCGAGAGTCAAAAAATAAATCTGCTTCAGGAATATATTTTAGAAAGTCATTTATCTCTAGCAGTGGGAGTGGTGTTGGTTCGGGGAGCACGCCATGTAGGCGGGTAGCAGAGGAGTCTATGTTGTCGTCTTACAACGCCACGCATATACTGGTCCGGAACATAAAAAATTATTGACTCTCTTAGAACGGGACTATCCATCTTACCTACTAATATTAGACAATAATTAATTATATGTGTGGATTCTCGCCTGAATTTGAGTGTGTCTAAACCCACCATTCCTGACCCGAACAAAGAAGTTAGTTGAAGAAGTTAATAGGTATGGGAGGACTGTATAGGCCTGTCAACAAGTAACAGGTACTCAACAAAATAGAAAATGGTCTACAGATCTACAGTCTAGGGCACGCCACAATTGCGGCGGTAAGACCCCTCTTTGAGGAGTGGCTTGAGAGGCGCCACGGCGTCCTCACCTTCCGCCTGACGCAGGTCCTCACCGGACATGGCTGTTTCGGGAGGTTCCTGTTTCGGATAAGGCGGGAGGAAACGCCCGGTTGTTACCATTGTGTGGATCGACCGGAGGACACGGTGGAGCATACGGTGGAGGTCTGCCCGGCTTGGGCGGAGCACCGCCGTGTCCTCGTGGCGGCGATCGGCGGCGGCGACCTCTCGCGTCCAGCCCTGGTTCAGGCCATGGTACGGAGCGAGAGGGAATGGGAAGCCGTCACCTCCTTCTGCGAAGCAGTAATGCTCGCGAAGGAGGAGGCGGAGCGCGAGAGGGAGAGGCAATCTCTACGCCCTCGCGCCCCTAGCCGCCGCAGGAGGAGGAGACACCCTGGGCGTCGGGAGTCGATTGCCGACTCCCGGCCACCGTAGGCGCGGGCTTGCGGACGGCGAGCAATGGGCAGCTCGCCGTCCGGTAAGGACCAGGCCCGGGTCGACGGCGCGTCGTGTTCCACGCGCGCCTCAAAGAGATGTCAGCACCATTGACGGGGTCCGATAGGACCGATGCCTGCCGGGGTCGCGGATTGTTCGAAAGAGTTACCGCGGCCCTGGCGCACAGGCAACTGAAGGAACACGGGTGGGTTTTAGTCAGTAAGAGTCTGACACGCCCTTCCGCTCCGCCCAGAGCGGGAGACGTCATTTGATGATTTCCCACCCAAAAAAAAAAAAAAATTAAAAAAAAAAAAAAAAAAAAAAAAAAAAAGATCTACAGTCTACAAGTTAGGCCTACAACGATCCAATGCCGGACAAAACCCTTTTTCTCAAAAAGATAAAGTATCTATTATTCACCACGTTTGCTTACTGTAGGTTGACGAAGTCAGATTTTTTTTAAAGTACTTATTTCCACAAGCGGATCTTTGACAGTCGTTACGGGTAGTCAGAAGCCTAAAAGTCTGACAAGCAGTCTTACCAAGGTGTGTCGTGTTAGCCAGTAACGGGGTTATGGAGGTCAGATAAGCAGTCGCTTCATGTAAAATACTGGTATTCAGCTGCACCCGGTAAGACTGGAAGCCGACCCCAAAAATAGTTGGTAATAGGCTAGGCAGATGATGAGGTTTCCACACGATGTTGTTCCTCACCGTTACATTAGTCAATGATTTCTAAGTTCAACTTCGAACGAACCTGCATTTGGAAAAGACATCACGGTGTTTACCTGCTTCAAATTGGACATCACGTGAAAGATATTGTTCGTGAACCGAGTTCCTGAATCTCTGTAATCACAAAATTACGATTACCAATACGACATTGTATGATGCCATTTAAATTTAGTGGTGCTATTATTCTCCTACCAATATCCCAATTTATTTGGGGTCAGCTCAGCATGTCTTCTTCATCCATCTCTATTAGTCATCATCTCAGCAGTCACATCATTTCTAGCCACATCATCTTCCAGACAGTCAATTAATCCATTTTATCTACTCTCATATCGTAAAATTCGAATTATGTAAACTTCAAAACGAGTTTATAAACACAATGCCCCGAAATTTAATAATAGAATCGTATTATAACAGTTTTTCTCTAATAAAATAATGTTTAAAACAATTTTTTGCCAATACGATACAGGGCAAATCCAGGAAGTTATCATCACCAAGTAGTTTTTCCATCAATTATTTTATTCTAATGGAACGCATATGCGGGGCGCGCCATTTTTATAGCATTACAAAATAGTTATGATTCCAATTTTTACTTGTCTGTGGCAGCGCCCGCTTTAGCGCATGCGCGGTGATGTGCTGGGTTTTGGCGCCATTCATACGTTCTGTTGTACTGAATTTCGTGGGAAACTTGATCTTTTTTTTGTAGGTTCAATCCCAGTGTATGAGAATAGATAAAGTAGTGTATGAAACTGCAAATAACTAGGTATTAAAACACTCGTGTGATACTATTAAAAACCTCGCCCACGGCTCGGTTTTTAAACACACGCTCGTGTTTTAATACCCCTCATTGCGCAACAGTTTCATAAACTACTATTATTTTATAGGAACACTATTAGTTCCTTTGCACGTTTTGGAAGCATAAAAATGCTTTGAAGAAGGGTAAATACCCTGGTTTTGCTTGATTCACGGAAATAACATACTTACCTTGGAAAGTAACTTATGAAGGCTGGTTAAAATATGTCTTAAGAGAATTTCGGAGAAATATACCCGCATTTTTGTCTTGATCGGAATGTTGGAGCACAAAAGAGATGAAAGAAAAACAACTGCGTGCAGCTGAGATGAGAATGTTAGGAGGTACGAGTATGTGTGGTGTGACAAGAATGGATACGATTAGAAAAAAAAATGTAAGAGGCGTGGTATAATAATATACTTCGCCAGGTATAACGTTCCAAGACACGGTGGTCACGTGGGAGACACAAGCCTACGTCATCACTGCTGTGTTACCAGTAGTGTGTAATAATAACTCCCCTACCGCCTTTATTACCTGTGAGAATCCGATAAAACAATGAGGTTTTAGCTAACAATTACGTTGGTAGATGTTTAAATTAAATTTTTTCGTTTGATTTTTAAAACGAAACGACAATTGAAATGCTTTATACAATATATTTTTTAACAGAATGGTGACTGAAAATGTTTCCATAATTCGTGTTTTGTTGCAATAATGTGGCAACTGGATAGTGACGTAAGCATGTGTCACTCCTGGAATGCCAGACCTTGTTTTTTTAGACCATGATAAGAGGTAAATAATGTAGTCTGTGACAGAAAAGCTGTGGAGTAACCAATTGTCGTGATATTGGCATGTGATGTAGAATAATGAGGAGCATGTGATAATAAAATTGTTAAGTAGTAAGTAAAGTGTGGCAGCCTAAAGAAATTTGGAAGGACTGAGTGAAAGATGATTCACTGGCTGAGTGCTTCAATCAACAATAGCATTAGATTAAGGATTAGAAACAAAAATACGTCACTCAAGAGGCCGCGATTGCATAAAACTTGATTATAAACCTTAACACTCAAACATAACGTATATTATCGTTACCAATATATTTACTACTTCGATGAAAAGTAAACGCAGTTTTGAAATAAGAACATAATTATGGAAGAATAAAACATAATTTCTAAGCAATAAGGTTGTAAAAACTATGTTGCCAAATAAGACCACAATATTATGTGTGGTCTTATTTTTCCGCCCGTTTTTGATGCGCTCATCGGAAATCTACTCGTAGTACCATTGCTGATCGAAAGCTGAATGGAAGAAAATGATGTAGAAAATTATATCTACCTACGTGCTGCGTCAACCCCAAAGAAATTGGGATAAAGGCATGAGTTTATGAAGATCTACGCTTTTCTTTAAGATTGAACACTTATTATTGCCAGCTCCATCTTTATATAATGCATCTTCTGAAGAAGTTTCGAAATCATGTAAAAGAGTGACCTTTGTGCTCCGTCTTTTGTTATTTTTCTGTTTTCTTCTTGGCAATTTAATACCATTAAAAAACCACGCCTAAAGATACAAACAAAGTGATTTACTTTAGCATTCGAAATTAATAGGTAAAGTATTTTAATGTTGTTGTATTTAAATGTTGTTGACATTAATGCAATTTGAGGCACTTTTTAAAGGTGGTAGGTATATTTTTTTCATTGTTCTCGCATATAGAAGCAACAAGAATAATGTACCCAGGATTTTGTAATATCTTGATTTAAAAAGAGTGTCCTTGGAGTTTCTTGCCCGTTTTTCTCCATAGAGATCTACGTTTTGGAATGGGCAACTAGCTTCAACTTTCTGACTAACTGACCGACTCTTTGACAATTCAAAAGTGCTTGTAAATGGTTTAATTGAACTAAATGGTTTGAGTTTGAGTAGGTGCTCCTAATTTAAAATACATTGATAATTTTTAAAGATTGCATCTCTCTTTCTATCTGTCACTTATCCAACTCACGTGATTTTTATTTTAACTCAAAGGTTTGCTCTCTGGCCAAGTTTTAGAAGGTACCTATGCATAAATGTGAGAGCAGAATCCGGGTACAAACAGAAAAAAACCCAAAAAACAACTATTGGCAGCAACAAAAATCCTCTTTTACTAAATAAATTACTAAAATCCTTTTCCTAACCAGAATAATATTAACAAACGGTTCTCCTGAAGTAGTCAATCAGAAAAACCAACTTGACCTTACAACTAAACATTTCACTACCAAATAAGAGAGGCAAAATCGGTTAAAGGTAAATAAAAGTCTAACTTGAGCTGAGTGGGGGGACAATAAGGCCAATGTAAAAAGCAAGGGTTAAAAGTGATTGAGAACATAATAGACCTTTTGTCACGGCGAAGGCAATCAACATACGTCCTTTTTCTTCTTAACAGCCTCTTATGAGGTTACTTCGCAATAGTCGTGACGTTAGCAGAGCTTCAAGTTATAATAAATATTTTTTATACAGATAGTTGATAAAACCGCCCATTGTGTCACCCTGTGTAAAATGTCTACATTTATATCTGTCATTTTTATGGTGTACATAATAAAGAGTATTCTATTCTATTCTATAGTTGTTTTTTTTAACAGTTTTTTTATATACAGGGTGTCTCAAACGTAGTGGTCCAAAGGCAAATGGGGTAAAGCGGAGGTAACCACCTATCATTAAAAAAAAAATAAGTCGGGATATTCTCAACAGTTTACAAAATTTTGCAAACTTAATAATTTTCAAGAAATTTTACTCTTTCACTTAGATTTATCGAGCACGTGGACAAAATTGGATTATGTACTCATTTTCGTTCAGTGTGGCTCGGCAACGCTTCAGATATTTTGTTTTTTATTTTTTCTTTACTAACTTTTTATAACTTTTTTAAAACTTACTGATAAAAAAAGTATCTTTTGAGAATATCCCAACTTTAAAAAAAAAATATGATAGGTGGCCGCGTATGACGCGTGCATCAACAGCTTCAACAGTTTTCTCAGTATGCTCCGAGATCGGTTGGATTCCCCGATGCAGCGGAGGTGCATGCAGCTCCACGCTGAATTTCAATTGTATTATATTAGTCTGTGTCTGTAACCTGCTAACACTAGAGGTTAAGTAAAATTGTTACTAACCCTATGGAATCCTGTCTGAAATAAAAGTTTTCTATTCTATTCTATTTTGAAATAGACCAGAGCAACAAATACTAAGAATCTTATCAACAAAACAATAGTTTTTAATTCTAAAATAAAACGGCAATTCAATCGGTAGTGAATTCTCGGCGGATATCGGAATTTCTCAATAGGGAACAGTCTGACAGGAAGCGACGATAGCTTCCGCCGTGCGCCTTATTTGTAATCTTGGCATTCGGATGCACGAAGAGGAATACATAAGGAGATACCCACATGGTAAAGTCAGCATAAGTGTGGCGACACATCTTTTAATTCCGTTTACATCCTGCATATTATGAAGTCGACATCAGACGCTTCACTTTTCGTTCATTTGTGCTTTTGATTCGGCATCTTTCATTCGAAGTGAAATGTCTCAACACAAAATACATCAGCAGTGAAAACTTAATTCATTAGTGAACCGATCCAACGATTTTGAATTTCGACACTCGGCATCTTTCACTCATCTACCGATTGATATAAAAATGAAAAAAGGGAGCGCATGAACACGTTCATTACTTTATATTTTTTATTAAATTAAACAAAATAGAACATTCAGTCAAAGCGTCTGATATCAGCTTAACCAATTTAATCCGTCTGAAAAATAGTGTGAATTATTTTGAATGTCATCACAATAGACTCAGGTCTCCAAGGTACAGGCGTCTACATAGTTTGGGGACCACCTTCCAAACAAACTGATTGTCAAGGTAGTTCCTCACCTTCCGCCTGACACAGGTCCTCACCGGAGATGGCTGTTTTAATTGAAAACGATCTCGTTTAGAGTAACTTTTGTTACTACTTTGACTTGCCTGAATGATTAGTTTGTTCGGTTTTAAATCATCCTAAATGCAACGCTAACATCAACACTTAATTCTCGTTATAAGTTAACTAATTAATAAACAGTATATTGTAAACATCACCATTATTATATTAACACAAAAACATTACGCCTGAATTCCCTAAAGGGTAAAAATAACTCTTTAGCCAAAATGTTCTCTTCTATCTACAAGTATAAAACAAAGTCGCTTTTCGTGTATGTTCTTTTAAACTACTCTTAGCGTCTAGTTCTTCACCATATTTTAGAGAACTTATTCCCGAAGGTTTATGTGTATAATACGGTAACATTTAATTTAAATATAGCACAGAAATCTTGATGTTTTGACATGTCGCCACATCAGAACTGGATTGTCCCGACAATACAATGACAGCTACTTATTTACTTGATTTTAATTTTCCTGATCCCCAAGTCTTGTCGGATTGCCATCTCATCCAAATTTGTTTTAGTAACAAATGTTTCTCTTAAGAAGCACTATCCATTGATATAAAACTTATGGATATAGGGCGCCAAGAACATTCCTAAACTTCGTTGCCCAAGTAGTCGCCTATTTAGGTCATTAACTCCGAATTGACTAACAATATTGGCAAAAGTTGTGTTTGTATCAAAGGTTCTCCTCGAAAAGCTTTTTCCTTTTATGTATATTTGATGTTTATTGGTGATGATGGATGGATGATATGGTGCTGCTGAGCCCCTCAATTGGGGGTCTCAGACAGCTGTTAAAGGTTTGTGAGGTTTATGCTGTGGAACATGGCCTGAGGTACAACGAAAGTAAAAGTGAGTTCATGTTATTGAAGTGTAAAAATAAAAACAATATCTTTATACCACCTATATTACTTAATGGTGTACCTCTAAGTTGTGTTGCACAGTTTAAATATCTGGGACACATCGTAACAGAGAATTTGAGTGACGAATTAGACATTGAGAGGGAGCGCAGGGCATTGTCGGTGCGCGGTAATATGTTGGCACGCAGGTTCGCTCGGTGTACTGCTCCTGTTAAAATAACAATGTTCAAGGCATTCTGCCAGACGTTCTACACGAGCGGCCTGTGGGCAAATTTTACACAAAAAGCCTACAATGCCTTGCGCGTCCAATATAATAATGTGTTCAGGGCTCTGTTTCGGTTCCCTCGATATGCGACGCCAGCGTAGATGACTTCTACGCAATTATGCGTAAAAAAGTTGCATCGGTGGTGCGACGAGTACGGGGCAGCCTGAATAGCGTACTGAGGATGATTGGCGAGAGAACCGATACTGTTCTGCTCAGTAGATTGAACTCCATGTGGTGCGAGACCGATGAGCCTACTGTGCAGGGGTAGACTGTAAGTCTAGTCTCTTCTTTTTGTTTTTAATTACTAACATTAGTTATAAGCAAAATTCTTGTTACTAACAACTTTGCCTTGCCTATGGACTTTTTTGTATGAAATAAAATATTTTTATTTATTATTTATTTATTATTGGGCGCCAATCATTCCTAATCTTCGATGCTCAAGTTGTCACCTATTTAGTTCATTAACTCCGAATTTACTAACAATTGGCAAAAGTCGTGTTAGGAGAAAAGGTTCTCCTTGAAAAGCTTTTTTCATTGGTGTATATATTATGGGTACTGGGCGCCAAGAATTCCTTAACTTCGGTGTTCAAGTTGTCACCTATTTAGGTCATTAACCTCCGAACTGACTAAAAATTGGCAAAAGTCGTGTTAGAAGCAAAGGTTCTCCTTGAAAAGCTGTTTTCATTGGTGTATATATTATGGCTATTGAGCGCCAAGAATTACTTAACTTCGGTGTCCAAGTGGTCACCAATTTAGGTCATTAACCTCCGAACTGACTACCTAACAATTGGCAAAAGTCGTGTTAGGAGCACAGGTTCTCCTTGAAAAGCTCTTTCCATTGGTGTATATATTATGGCTATTGCGCTTCAGGGCAGAAACCCAAAGTTCGGTGCCCATTTTCCTTTACATATAATATGAGTAATTTAATAGAAACATGTATATGCGGATTATTGGTCACTTATTTTTGGCAGTTGTGTGCTACGCCTAGATCCAAAAGATTATTTGGGTTCTTAAAATGACTTTAAAATGAAGAAACACGATACCGCGAGCGATGTACTCGTAAGTAGCGGAGGAAAGCCTGAGCCTAGGAGTGAAACATAATTCGCCTCTCCCCTCAGAATCCGGGAAATGCAAGAAACTCAGATCGACGTGGCGACGTTTGGGGAGGCCTATTTTATTTTTATTTTCTATATTTAGGCAACCAACAGCGATACGTATAGTAAGTCACAGAGTATGTGTATTACAGTATTGTATGGCTAATAAAACGTTGCCCTGTATAACTCGGATAAGTATAAAATATGCGAACAGACTACAGACTAAGAAATATTTAAATACAAAAGGTTCAGTTTTAGCTATATCTTATACTTAAGTTTAGTAGGGTACTTAGGGTTAGTTAGTTTATGTTTTTTATTGTTTGTTTTTTGAATGTAGGTTTATGAACTTAAACATAATATAACGCCTGTGTTCCCGAAAGGTTAAACCGAAAGGTGAGGCAGAGGCAGAGACCCACATTTCGCCAGTTATGTTATGTTATAAATCTGTGTTATAAATTCGAGCAATACGGTTCAATACACAATTTTAGGCGTAATTAGTCGAGTGCTGAGGCACGTGTGACATC
Organism: Dryobotodes eremita; assembly: GCA_917490735.1. Classification (NCBI taxonomy): domain Eukaryota; kingdom Metazoa; phylum Arthropoda; class Insecta; order Lepidoptera; family Noctuidae; genus Dryobotodes; species Dryobotodes eremita. The sequence goes on along the minus strand of OU823242.1, from coordinate 5,970,513 downwards.
GTCGTGTGTGGAGTGCGCCGTAGGGGAATGTCTAAGTCGGGCAGTCAGTCAGACAGTTCAGTCTTACGGCTGAAATGATGATGTGTATGTGTGTGGTGATGTGTGTGTGTATGGTGATGTATGTGTGTGTGGTGATGTGTGTATGTGTGGTCATGTGTGTGTGGTGATGTGTCTGTGTGTGTGTGGTGATACGTGTGCTAATGTGTAGTGTTTGCAAAGTAGAACTTGATATAAATTAAAATCATTCATCAATCATTCATTTTCCACCATTTCCAAGAAAAAGGCTACGAATCTTGTAACAGAATAACTTTGTTAATGAACCCCTACAGATATACATTTCCAAAGTTAAGCATAGTTTTAAACCCTTGAAGACATACAGACTCTTACTAGCCTCTCAGCACTTTGAACTTTACGAAATAGTTTGCGTTTTCCGATACTCATTGTCCCAAACTCCTAAAATATTACATAAATATCTCAAGTTTCATGAAGTACTCAAGATACTACTAGGTACTTATTGTTTTTAATTTATTTTGGAGGCGAATTAGGGGATCAAATTAAGTGGTCTAAAGAATGTTTTATATGATCTGTTGTTTAACGGATGCTGGCAGTTGATTTTTTCATGGATTTGGTTTACTGCTTTTCTGTACGCATAGCTCAGAGATCAGAGTATATTTTGTTAAGTACTTTGTTGACAGGCCTACACTGTCCTCCTACACCTATTAATAGTGTAATTTAAAAACATTGTAAAAGCCAAATCTCTAAAATTGTAACCGAAGCGTTTCTTGCCGGCTCTTCTCCATAGGAAACGACCAATTGGGACCGTGCACCTAGCTTCTGACGTTTATAAGTGTTCATGTAGGTTTTTGTGAAATAAAATATTTTGATTTTTTATTGCAATATAGAGGCATCTGCTTTTCTTTTATAAAGTACAAAAGTGACGTTTTTTACAGAAAAAATGCCATTTATGTTAAGATGTCTTTATTCAAACGAGTCCAACACTCTATTACCTCCGAATTCTGAACGTCCTTTGATCAGGAAAAATGTTGATTCGGTAACCAATGTCAAAAAAATTACAACTCATAGAAATTGTCAGAAGACTAGACCACTTTAAAATGCATCAAGTCTTTGACGGGAGAGATTAACGTACGTCGTGTTGCCAACTTCATAATGCCTATACATAGAAAATAATAAGCTTTTCAAAAGATAAAGTTTATATAAAACAATTATTAATAAAAACTACGCGTGGATTCGTAACTACTTTTCCTCAATATAAAACAGAAGAAGAATAGAAGTGCTTGCCCATACGCCAGCGCAGTGAGCAAAGGGCGTTGACCACCTTGTTTTAATTTCTTGACTCCCCACTTCCCCTAGTTATCTAGCCCCCCACTTTCAATACATTTGTACCAACCACAATAAAAATTTCGTTCGTCGCCTTCTTCAATATCTCACTCACCGCACAGAGTTTATTCAAAAAACTCAAAACTCAAAGCATTTATTTCAAATAAACCAATTACAGCCACTTTTGAATTGTCAAGGGGTCGGTCAGTCAGAAAGATGAAGCTAGTTGCCCATTCCAAAGCGTAGTAGGTACCTATGGAGAAGAACGGGCAAGAAACTCCATGGACACTCTTTTAAATCAAAATATGGTTACAAAATATTGGTTACATCATTCATGTTGAAATTATGCATGTGAGAACGATGCAGAACATTAAAAGCGTCCGTAATAAAGACACAAAAACAATTCCAATATTATTATTATTCTCCCTTCCTTCTTCGTTCAACCTATCTCTCAGCGGAATGCGCTGCCCCTGGAAATCAGGATGGCAACCAACCGATTATCCTTTAGAGTAAAAGATCGCGAGCACATTCGTAATTAGCTGGCAGTATCTCCACATCGTTAATGTTTTCCCATTTTTTGTCTTATTTGTTTTAAGTATATTCATGTATTTATGTATATTTATTTGTGCTTATAATTAGGCATATAATATATTTATAGTTTTAATAGGTTTCTGTGTATTTTTATATTTGAAAATATTTGTAACTCAATTTTTATAATTAGGCTAACTGGTAGAAAATGCCTATGGCATAAAGTCCGCCTCATTACATTTGTAGTATTGAATAAATAAATAAAATAAAAAACAAATGTCAGTAAAAGCTTGTATAAAAAGTTTACAAGAAAAAAGACTTCTTTGAAGTAGAAACCACTTTTTCCGTACATCATGTTAACGTGTAGTGTTACGGGCTACGTGCTTCGAGATATTAACGTAACAAATAAGGCTTTTAGTGAACACAAACGTAAAGAGCTTTGATAACGTTTTTACAAGTTGGCGACGTGATTCTCTTTCCGTGGCACCTACGCCATGTTTTTAAAGGATTTTTTCCGTGGATTGAATTGATATGGAAGGCGTGAGACGTGTCTGTAGGTACGTGTCTGTTTAAGTGGCTGAAGTGTTCATATTATGTTGTATTTTATGTGACTAGAAAATAATAATAAAGATTGATTTTTACTACTACATGCCTCCCTACCATTAGTCCTAACAATACATTTATGTTATTAAGCTATTGCATAGCTTTTATCGCGGGCTTTGAGCGCGGCGACCGAATCAAGAAATTCCGTAACGAAAATAAAACCTAGCACTCCCCACTCCGCCTACCATGTAGCTCGGCCGAGCGTTCGCTTAACGTGTATGTACATGGTACGACTGTACTTGAATTAATATCAAAGAAAAGAAAATACTGCATAAATAAAAAAAATTTTTTTTTTTTGTACAACGCGGTTACGTCACTTGAATTGGTACCGATACACCTTGGCCTGTAGGTATAGTGCCCAAAAGTAACAAAATACCATACACTTAAAATGTAAATAACAAACAATCCCACCAACTATTGAATGATGTTATTATGTAAATTAACAACGCTTGAAAGTATCTCAACGAAAAAAATGCTCGTATCGGTCAAAAAGTATTTTTTTTCCGGTCTAGCTCTCACTCGCCAAATCCTATGCAAAGAATAGCGTGCGATAAAAAACTTCGTTCCGAAAATTCAAGTTCATTTTGATTGGCAAACACATCCGGCGTACATTATACATACAACTTGAGGTTTATCATACAAAGTAACGGCTGTTTGCTTAGAGGATACACGTAGATTAAGGCTAAACCCGAGGTGTAATTAAGTACAGTTTGGAGAGTTTTAAAGCTAATTATCTGACACAATTATGTACAATTAATTAAGTAGTTTTGACATGTTTGACATAAACATGGCATAATTATTTCCTGTGACAATATGTGACCAACATTTGCCGGCAGGTACTGTGATACTTAAGTCATAGGTTTTTGTGTGACGGAAGATGACGTGAAATATAAGTGAAATTGGGAAACAAGATGAAGAAAGTTACTGTTGACCCCACAACATAATTTATGGTTTTATCCACATTTTGGTCAAACCTTATTTTAACTATGGACAGAAAAAATAAAGATTAAATCGTTGAAGAATTAGAATCCAGTTCCTAAATCCAGTGGTATGTTCATTACCTGGTTTATCAAAATTCCTACTGGCGGGACCCAGGCCCTGTGAGAGCGAGTGAGCTGTAACCTACCAAGCAGCCCTACTGCGGCTTGTTAGATGTTAAATTCCTTCAAATTTGTGGTTCTAAGTCATACCGGTTTCCTTACTATGTTTTACTTCACAATTTGAGAGCTGTGGTGATGAAATAAATTACACAAAGTAGCAGTAGGTGCCAGCCTGGCTTCAAACTCATGTCTTGGAACTAGTAATTCTAGGCCGTTAACACTAGGGCTTCACTGCTCTTAAGAGCCAATAAAAACTTTCAATAAACCGCCTTCTAAAATAATCTTGGACATCACTTACTGTGAAGAAAACGTTGTGTAAAAACCTGGACTCAATAATCTTGATTATTCTAAATTCGAATTTTTATTCTTATTTTTATGTTTTATTTTTCAAGCGTCGTAAATTTTTTATTCTAAATTATAATTTTAATTTATAACGCATGTTTTGTCTTTTCTTTTTCTATGGATCCTGGTCTGAAAATAAAGTATATTATTATTATTATTATTATTGTAATAGAGAAATTGCCACCAGGCACAGAACAAGCATGATGAGCAATCCTACTTTAAATAAAGATCATTACTCCTTTCTGGTACAATTAGGGCTACTATTCCTTAAATGAAATCTCTCACGTAAATGTCAATTAACCTAACAGTAAGCCAAATGGCTTAATGAGAAGGCTTTTAAACTAAATACATTATGGGCTTAAAACTGCGAGGTAAAATGTTTGTAATATTCGCAGTGAGTCTACCTATATGTTTTCATTTTAATAACTCTACGGCGGGTACTGATATTATTATCACGATTTTATCAAATGTGTAGGGTGGCATAACATTTTAAAATTAAAGTGTTAATTTATTCAATTTGTAAAGTAATTAATGTTATGGTTTTAACAAGTTGCAAGCGGTTCCGCAGGCGTAGACTATGTTGTATATACTCTATCTATACAAAAAACATAAATAAATAAAAAGTAAGTAAGTCGGTTAAACAGTTCTCGAGTAGGTCATTATTGTAAAGACACGCAGGGATACGTTTCATTTTATAATAATCACAAGCCGTTTGCCTGATGGGATTGCCCATCGGCAAAAAAGACGAACTTTCGTACAAAATTTTATCACCAAATAATTTTCAAAAATCTTCTGATAATGTTTATTTATTTGGAAAGCTTTTTTTTTAAGCTGCATATTGTATTGACTATTATATTGTATATAAGCTAACAGACTTAAAATAATATGAATAATATGTACATTTAAATAAAAAAAAGGAAAATAATCATAGGTCATCAAAAAATTCGTCCACATCGCTGTCAACAGGTAAAGTACCCAAAAGGCTGGCAGCATTGCCACGTTGTATGGCAATGCTGATTATTTGTCCAAAAAATAAGCTAGCCCTCTGATCACGTGAAGAGTCAACCAATCGCTTACGATGCTCAATAATGAAAGTGGGCACTCGGACCCCACGGCCCTAGTGTTTTAACCCCAAACTTCTCGAACATATAACTCCCAATAAGATTGGAATATTTTCGCCGTTTGAGGTTTTCCGCAGCTGCAGCAGCCAACCCCCAGCACAGCCCAACAAATGTTCTCGTGCAAAATTTTACGCTTTTAGACCCAGCTGTGTAGGCTGTGCGTTGTCTGTTAGTGAATGAATGAATTCACGTTTTTTAATAAATACCTAATAATAACGATTCAACGATTTCACGATACCTATAGCGATAAATAGGTAGGTATTACTATATCCATACTAATATCATACATTTGAAAGTAACTCTGTCTGTTATATGTTACCATTCACGCCAAAACCACTGAACAGATTTTGATAAAATTTGTCAAGGAGTTATTTGGCATCCTGGGGAAGGACATATGTCAATGTTTCTCCCGGTAGCACGTTATCGTGGGATAATTATCGACACCCACGCGGGCAAAGCCAAAGGCAGAAGCCAACTAGAATTTTATAGAAGAAAACGAACCTATTACCAATCAAAACCTTTTTCTTTTTTGGGTTGGAAATCATCAAATGGCCTCTCCCGCTCTAAGCAGAGCGGAAGGGCGTATCAGACTCTTACTAACTAAAACCCACCCGTGTTCCTTCAGTTGCCTGTGCGCCAGGGCCACGGTAACTCTTTCGAACAATCCGCGACCCCGGCAGACCAATCAAAACCTAGAAACTCAACTAGGACGTGGAACTATCTGATAACCTACTTAAATACATGGTGTAAAAAGACACATCAGATAGCCGTCAACTACGCCTTCTGTACATCAAACTAAGTAACATAGCACAAAATTTAATTGCTGGGAAACTAATTTTATTTTTGGTATGAAAAATCGCTGTTTACCGTAATGCGCAAAAAATAAAGAAAATACATTTATTTGCGGTAAACATGACGCAAGGAAAAAACACACAAATACAAAAAATAACGAGTTGGGGACAAATATGCGTCACATTCACGCAAAACGGCAATCGCTCAGCATAATGCTACGACCCTATGCGAGACAGAGCCCCAGCGCTGGTAACAACGCAACGCAACGCAAAACATTGTGCTTATGGGTGCATGCAGCGGTACAGTGGTCGTGGGGGTATTTAAAGTTGTGTTATAACATTAAACACTTGTTTTCGTAAAAAAACTTCAGTAAAAGTTGGAATTTTGACCTTTATATATATATGTTGTAACCTGAAGGTTCACAGGTATGGTCCATTACAAAAAAAAAAAATTACAATGACGGGGAGTACAAGTGACTCTCTTCTTCGTTATGTGTATTTTTACACCCGTTATAAATAAACTAGTACCTACTCACGATGTTACCCTACTTCGCCAAAAGAGCAGCGTGGTATTAACTTCACTCAGAACCTCATATTGTGCAGATGAAAAGAAATGGTAGCCTCACACCAGCGTTTAGGAAACGCTGCGATTTGTTCAACGGATTTTGTGAAGCCAATGCGGCATTGTAACAAGGTTGTCCTCGTCTTAACAAAAGTTAAATCTGTATCGATTTTGTTGCTATAATTTTCTCTAATTACTATGTTTGGATCAAGAAAGGCCTATATTATATAAAAAGTAATTTATGTAAATCAAACGACGCGTTTTTATGAACATATTTGGTATGTAGTTGTAGCTCTCATATATGAGGTATATTAGTTAAGCAAAAACAAAGTTAGTATGAGTTGCAGTGCAGAGCAGAAGGTGCTATACGTTTTTGGGTATACATAAAAGTCAAAGTTCTATTTCGTAAGAAATGCCGACTATGTCGCAGCGTAGCAGTAGTTAGTGTGAACACCCCTTTAGAACTTCCGCGTAATGAGACCGCCCGTGTCTGGCGGATTAAGTTTTGCACAAATAATAAGGTAACTTACAAAGAAATAAGTTTTGTTGATAGTAATATTTGTTTATTTAAGGAAAAACAAACAGTAGCATAATAAGAAACAATGATAATGTCTTAAATATTACATTTTAAAACAATTATGCTACCCACTACGTTCTCCACAGATTATAATTTTAAGTATTTAAAAACTAGCCAGTAACACAGATACAATTTATTTATTTAATTATTTATTGCATTCATGTCGTTTACAAGGTCTTGTTACAAATATAAGTTTCGTACATGAACCCTGCTAGGGCACAGCAACATTATGTTTCTTAATTTTAAATTAAATTATTATTGCATGCATTGTTATTTAGAAGTTATTTTAAAATATATTATTACATTATTATTGTCATCCTTTCATTATTAATTAATTTATTATTAGATGTCTTTATTACATTTCTACATTATTACATTGCGTCAATCTTCAAATAATCTACAATATTGATATTACAGTGTGAATTTGTTAGTCAATGTCAATATATATACAACCGACATCTCTTGTTGTATATTGGCACTTTGTACCGACATAACTAAATTGTAATCACGTTAAATTATTATTTAATCGTGCTTTGTATGTTGTGTTATGTATCTTGTGTCTATCTATTATCCTAGAACCCATCTGGATTTTTAAATATATAAAAGAAAAAAAAATGTGTGCATACATTATTAAACATATATAATACTTTGCTGATCCTTTAGGGTTGCTTGGATTTGCTTCTTAAGTGTATTTTTACTAAGAAAAAGAGAATTATCTAAATAATAATTAATTTTTAATTTTAGTATACAAAAATGATTATCTAAATATTATTTTGTTGAACTAACGTGTCGGTTCCTTTCCATTAGAAACGGTAATTTAAAACGGACCATCTCTTTTATCTTTTCAAAATGGACCTTTTGAGTCAAGTGCCAGAGCCAATTTAAAATAAAAAGCATTGAATTAATTTTAATTGAAAGAAAACAGTATTTCTTTTATCCGCCTTACGCATAATTGCTAATATGTGATTAAAAATTTATCGTTTGTTTGGTACTTGCTTTAATAAATGAAAAATTGGTCATGTCAACATTAACATGTTTATGAACCAATGACGCATAAAAATACTTATGTCAATTTAAAACAAAAGATATTTTTTATCTGGACACGTTTTTTAAGTATGAAACCGCGGGAAACAGCTAGTGCCAAATAAACCTATAATTAATCAGTGATAATTACTTATAATTAGACTGACTCGTTGGTCTAGAGGTCGCAAGCACTACTGCTGAGCATGAGGTCCTGGGTTCGATTCCCGGGTCGGGCTAAGTGTTATTGGGTTTTTCCATCTGGAATTTCTCAGTAGCAGCCCGGAGTCTGGATTTGTGCCCGGTTGGTGGCAATAGGCTCGCCCCGTGTTACATGGGACTTAAACATAACTGGCGAAATGTGGGTGTACTATAGGTACACCTCTGCCTAACCCTTCGCGGAATACAGGCGTGATGTTATGATATGTTGATATTACGTTATATAATCATGACACCCAAGACAGATGTCAGATGGCAACAGCTACCGGTTATCGGCATAATATTGGTTATTTACTAGAGAACCCAAAAGTCTAACAACCAGTCTTCATCAGTTTCCAGTCTTGCCAAGAGGTATCGTATTACTCAGTAACTGGGTTGTGGAAGTCAGATAGGCAGTCGCTCCATGCAAAATACTGGTATTCAGCTGTATCCGGGCAGATTGGAAACTGTTGAAGACAGAGTTGGAAAAAGCTTAGGCAAATGACAATAATGATACTTGAGAACCGAGCTACACAAGAACGTTGACGATTATAATTAACCTAAAGAAATACTCATAAGACTGAAGTATGACGTAATTACTCCAAAAATTAACAAGGCTTCTTACTTCCTTTAATCCAAATATTTATGCGCAACTTGTACAAGAGTGCTTTAAACGAATTTGCATGTCTTAAGCTGAAACATAGATATTCAGAGATGGTACCACTCAATATTGTTTATGTAATCTGAGGGAACGTTATAGGAATACCAAATTAATGATCATTGGCACTCGGGCAAAGAATTCTTTTGAAATCCCTGTTTCAACCATCATTAAGCAATAGTGCTTCAAGCCTAGAGTTTTTGGATCCGTTGTTTCACGAAATAAGCATGTACTCCCGTCGACCACGATGATGCTCAAAAGTAACGTGTTACAAACTCCCATCACCACCACGCACAATAGTCCACTTGAAGGACTAAGTGCAGAAACCAAAACCCAAAAGAAGAAGAAGAACTCAAATCACCAATGGATAGCCAGAATATCACAGCACCAGTATTTCAATAGTGGTCAGGTTACGACGTAACCAATTACAAACTCCGCCACAGTCGGTTAAAAAAAAAGAAGATGCCTTTGCCCAACAGTGAGTTTCTTAGAAATCTAAATAGTTTTACAGACCATACACAACAGTGGACCATTTGGGAATTATTAGCAGATATATTTGAAAAGTACCTGTTAAGTACATGGTACTTGTTAACAGGCCTACACTGTCCTCCCATATTTATTAATTAACACTGTAATTTGAAAACATTGTAAAAGCCCCTTATTTTTAGTAACTGTGGAGTTTCTTGTCGGCTTTTCTCTTTAGGAAACGGCCCATTGGAACCTTGGACCTAGCTTCTAACGTTACATACGTACCCATGTAGGTTTTGTGAAATAAAATATTTAGATTTTTGAGAACCAGATTAAAGAAAATATTAATAAAAAATTTGGTAAGAACAGTTTAAAAGAAGTTTAAAACGTACACAGTTCATTAGAATATCATTGAACATCAAATAAGAATCAATTCGATTAATAGCACTGCGTATTAAAAAATCACAAAGGGAGTTGTCCGCTGACCTACTTTAAAATGAGGGAAAAATTAAAAAGAAGCGCAATAATTAATAATCACCATTTGATGCTCAAAAAAATTTTTGTGGGGCTGTAAACATATTTGCCTTAAATAAACCTCTTATTGTAAAGCCAAATGTCTAGAGGACATACCAGGATATCATTAGCATGGGTCGGAGGCTAGAGGGACTCAGTCTAGAATCCCTACTAGCCTAGATTACCAGCAGATAAGATGAAGTTCAGGATTATGATAATGAAGAATATCAATTCCGAATTATTAATTAGGTTAGGTTTGTAAAGTAAACGAAAACTGGTAAAATACTTGAAAGCAAGCTAGTCTATCCTAATATCATACCTATACATAAGAGGGCTCAGCAAGACAGAAAAAAATCAAGTTTCACCCGCGCCTCTTTGCCTACCCCTCACATCAAACACGACAAAAACAAAACACAATCCCTTCCCGCCAGCAGAAACTTTTCGCCCGGCGTATATTTAGGCATTTGAATTTGAATCTTGTGTGTAGTGTGTATACGCAAAATAATCAGATGAAACTGTTTTATTCAATTTACCTATGTGTACAAGTAGGTATATTATTAAATATTATTGTATGTCCGTGAATCTGTTACCGATGCTGGTAGGATGTTAGATTGGAGATTAGACTGACTTAAATGAAATAAAGACTAAATGTTACTTCAAGATACGGCCTATAAATTTTCGATTCCGAATTGAAAGAAAGATGGATAACAAAGTGATCCCATAAGGGTTTCGATTTTTTCTTTTGAGGTACCGAACTCTAAAAAGCAAAGCACTTCCATCAAAGTACTATAATACTACATACTCATGATACTACCTACATGATGGTGAAAACAATTTCGATAAAATTGCTTTTTTGATGATATAAAAGCGTATTATTATAATCGCATCACTTACCTTCCGCTTTTTTACTTTGAGAAAATGAAATCAATTGAACAAAAATGTCAATAAAATAAGAAAATAAACATTCGCAAATAAATTAAAATCCATATGATACATCCCGTTGACCTAGAATCATGTTTTTTTGGCAAGAAGCAAGGTCTCACAGCACAAATAGGTACCTCGAATGGTTTTTCAATTAAAATATTTAAACGAAGTATGGACCATTGTCCACTCCCTTTATTTTCAATGAAATTCTTCAGTAAGTAAACACATCTGTTTATTTTGCTTATACTATACGCTAAGCTTGAATTCATAATCTTAGATCATAGTCATGTTTTGGAACTAGAAACTCAATGCTGGCGTGACAAAGTTCAAATTCCAATGTAACCAAATTTTATTTACGGCCTTGTACAAGTTGGACGTCACGACGTCTTCGTGGAAACCAGTGTTAACCAAGTAAAAAAATATAATGGTATATCGTGGATATTGCATTGCAGGATCGTGCAAATTCAATTAGCAACAGTGTTACAAAGTAAAAAATTATATTGGTATGGTTGATTTTGCACTGTATTGTGCAAAGTCAAATGGCATGTGTCATGAAAACCTATCCTGCGCGGAGCGCGAGTAGAAAAAAGTCCTCGCCGAAAAACAGGCCAATTTCGGAACAAATAACTAGGGTACATTAGTCGGCTTTACCGACAAAATAATTGACATCTATTTATACATATGGGTGCCAAAGAAAGTCGAAAGTTTATTAGGTTCCTCTTTTGTAACTGTTGAAACTTTAGCTTTGAAAAACAAGCCGACAGTCCCAAACATTGTGATCCGTCACAATCTTTACTCATCCCCACCATAAGAAGGGATCTAGTCACGCGAACACTATCCGAATGAAAACTGTCATGTCCCGTGCACACCGTTTCGTACTTGTGTCCGCAATAAACCTTATTTTAGTTTTCCGATTTATTTATTTTGTAAACTCCAATAATATTATTATATCAATAACCTACCCATATGTTAAATTTTGAGTTTCAACTTGATTCAGGGGTTTTGGTCAAAAGTCGCTCGAAATGGGTCGTCTAAGGTTACCCTTACACGAAGTTTGTCAACGAAAGTGGGAGTAAACGAATTTGGTTCTTTATTTAATAGCAATAACATCTAAAATCTCCAGCACGAACTCTATGTTGTAAATTTTCTCCGCAAGCAAATTGACTGAAGTGGAGAACAATGGCGCTAGTTGTACTATACCAGTCAAAAATCTGTCAAATAATTGTATGTCATCTTGAGTTTTCAAATATCAACATTGAATTATTATAATATTTTTATTTTATAGTTTAGCCGTGGTATTTATTTAGTTTATCAATTCTTAACGATTTTAATAATCGTTTCGGAAGTGGTTTTAGTGATTTTTTCATGTTTTGTATTTCACAGTTTCATTCCAACAATGTGATAAATTACGAAAATATTATTTACGCAAATAAATTAAATCGCAGAGCAGCAGAAAATTCAAGCACAGTCCTCTCGTCTCAACAGAGCGACGGCGACTGATTTGTGAAACAAAAATATGCTTGAAGTTCCCGCAACGTGCGACGGGAGATGACTTCTTCCACGAACTAAAAACGTCGTAAGTGCTTAAAGCTTGTAGTCGTAATAAAACCAAAAATAAAAGGAATTTCAAAAAATGCCTGTACATTTTTTTTCGCCTTGTCTTGATACAGATAATCATTAAAAAAATATCCTATTAGTCACTAGCATATTAAGTACAAATTGAAAAATCGTGAAAATTAGAGGTAACTTCCTGATGTTATTTTATCGAGAAAATTTTAACGTATTGTGTTTCTGTTCCACAAAAAGTTTCAACATATCATGTAGTTACTCATATTATTTTTATTTTATACCTAAGTCTTATGAATTTCATGAAAAATTAAATTGAAGATAGGCGATTTTGGTTACTACCCGCCCATAAGAAACAGTGTCTCTGAATGTCTGTTTGTTACATTTTAACTGTTTTACTAACAATTATGAAGTACTAGCTGCGCCCCGCGGTTTCACCCGCAGAAATCTCGATCCCGTAGGAATATCGGGATAAAAAGTATCCTATGTCCTAATCCAAGTCATAGTCTACCCAAGTGTCAAATTTTATCCAAATCCGTTTAGCCGTTTTATCGTGATTGAGTAAAAAGCATCCAAATATCCACTCTTTCACATTTATAATATTAGTAAGATTAGTAAGATAGTAAGATTACCAGAGAACGGACACTTGTCGTCGACTGCTAGAGACGGCACTGTCAAAATTTTCCAAGCCAGGCACGTCAGTGTTTACTCGCACTTCGACACACATAACGTATTGAAACTTAAGGCTTTAAAAGCGGTCTGTGATAGAAGTTGTGTGCTGAACACAAATTCGACTTCCTTTATTTCCATACAGTGCCCTCCAAAAGTTAGTTAACATTTTTCCATTTCAGATGTGATGCCACATTATGATACCAAATAAAAAATAAATAATAGTTTAAAAAAAAACTAAAAAACACGCTTTAATCGAAAACCAAACTATAAAGTAGAAACTAATTTTAAAATTTAATTCAAGAATAGAGTGACTAACAAATAAAAAAAATGTAAAAAAGCGTGGGGTGCTTGATGTCAGTATTGTTATAAATATTTTATTGACAGATATTGGAAAAATGGAGTCATTATGAAAATAACGAAAAAGCACCCCACGCTATTTTACAATATTTTTTCTTTGTTGTTTATCACACTATTCTTAATTTAAATTTATTGAAAGTTATTTTCTGCTTTTTAGTTTGGTTTTCTATTAAAGCGTGTTTTTTAGTTTTTTTAAATATTATTTATTTTGTATATTTTTAGTTCGTCTAACCACAAACAAATTATTAAATTATGCTATTGTCATCGGTCCTTGGTAAGTGTGCAAAGTTTCAATTTAATTCGACGTTTTGAAGTGGGTGAAAATCACGTTCAAAAATTCCGTTACAACAAAAATACATATACCAAGCTAATAAAAAAGCGTGTTAATAATCAGGTAATCCTAAAGGATTACTTGATTATTTTTTATGGTAAATAGTAGTAGTTGAATTAGTCAATAAAAAAGTTATAGTGTACAATTCAAATATTTGGAACAAGAATTTTAAATCATAATGTGGTGTGACACAGCTGAGGTGGAAAAATGTCAACTAACTTTTGGAGGGCACTGTATACAGAACTGTACTGTAGAAAATATCGATGACCTAATATTTGGAGCTATAGCTCCAAATATTAGGTCATCGATATTTTCTCTTCTAAAGATAGAATTATTATATCAGTGCCATCTATTAAAAAAAGTATGTAACATGATGGCAGCAATTAACATAATAACAAATGAACGTTATCAATACGAGTGGAACATAGCAAACCACTCTTTATCATCATTTTTTAATTTGAATGTACAGAAAACTAGAAAATCGAGCAAGTTTTTATTCAACTTCACATAACATCACGCCAAAATTCCCCAAAGTGTTAGGCAGAGACCCACATTTCGCCAGCTATGTAATAAGTCCCATGTAGTATAGAGCGTAGGAAACACAAGGTAACCCGAAGAGTTGCGAAAGTTAGGTGATACTGGGTAGTGCACATTGCTCGCAGATCAGATGGCCGATAGGGCCAAAAGGTTCTGGAGTTGTGACCGCATACCGGAAGACGTAGCGTTGGAAGGCCTCCCACAAGGTGGACCGATGACCTGGTTCCTTGCCGCAGGAATACACCGAACGCCAAAATCACAGGACCGGTCGATATGGTGACGCTTGGGGGAGGCCTCTGTCCAGCAATGGAGGTCTTTTGGCTGAAATGATGATTATGATGAATAAGGGGCGAGCCTGTCGCCAACAACCTAAATGAACAACCCAATAACTCTTTGCCTAACCTGGGCATCGAATCCAGGACCTAAAGTTCAGCTGTCGCACTTGGGACTACTAAACCAACGAGGTAGGTAATTTAATTCAAAATAAAACACTGATTATAGCAATTGTAGTCAGTTTTACAGAACAAATAATTAAATCCAGATTGATGGACACGGAATTAATCTCATAAATTACGCACGACTCATGATTAATTAAGTACCTACCTGTTTATTTTCAAATTGAAATCAATTATTTACAATAGGCTGTTGATTTAAATCTGTACAAATAGGAAGTATAAGCATAATCAGCCTATAATGTTCCCACTGCTGGGACACAGGCCTCCTCTCTTCGAGAGGGAGTGGACTGTAATCTACCACGCGGAACCAGTGTGGGTTCGCTGATGTCACATGTCTTCGAATTTTTAGATCTAGGACATGTCGGTTTCCTCACGATGTTTTCCTTCACCGTTTTGGGAGCAGTAGTGATGAAATTATTTGCACAAAGTAAAGCGCCTGCCTTTCTTGCAAATTTTGACGTTCAAAAGTGCCTTTTATGTGCTTATTTGAAATAAATGATTTGACTTTGACTTTGTTCTGGTTAGACTGGAACCTAGACCTGGACCTTAATGGTTGGGAAAATTCTAGGCCGGTGCAGATGAATTATTATCCTACTTCCTACTAATATTATAAATGTGAAAGTGTGGATGTTTGGATGTTTGTTACTCAATCATGCTAAAACGGCTGAACGGATTTGGATAAAATTTCGCACATGGGTAGTCCTACTAGCCTACTTAATCCTACTTATAATATTATAAATATGAAAGTGTGGATGTTTGGATGTTTGTTACTCAATCACGCTAAAACGGCTGAACGGATTTGGATAAAATTTCGCACATGGGTAGACTATGACCTGGATTAGGACATAGGATACTTTTTATCCCGATATTCCCACGGGATCGAGATTTCTGTGGGTGAAACCGCGGGGCGCAGCTAGTTCATTTATAAGAAACCAAAACCAAAGAAACCAAAGTAAATAATTACTTTGATTTATTTAAATTATTTTTATATAAATGAAGTAAGTCTACGAATGACATTGTGCGTAGCAGGGTGGCTACGAGCTACGTCGTAGCTACTGCTACGTCGCTTGTATGCTACGACTTGACATCTCGTAGCCTAGCCTTATAGCTATATTAAAGCCCCTATATTAAAGGGATGCCTTATGCTGTTTTATTTGCTTAAATAATATTCTTCGACCGAATAAAACAGACTGCATAAAAGTGAAATGATTTATTAGGCGTATTAATTAATTTCATAGTATAGGTATTGTAAATTTTACCGGGATTATAACAGCCTGAGGGTTTGTATGCTGAAACCTAAACTCCAAAGGGCATGCCTTGACATTCTTTCTAAGTAAGGCAGCAGAAAGCGTGGGCGAGGAATTTAAAGTTTCATTCGTTTTACACATTTCCTCAGTTATGTTTAAGTCCCATGTAATAGGGGTTCAGCCTATTGCCATCAACCGGACACAAATACAGCCTTCGGGCTGCTACTGAGAAATTTCAGTTAGAAAATCCCAATAACACTTTGCCTGACCTGTGAATCGAACCCCGGACCTCATGCTCAGACCACGAGACCAACAAGGCAGTCAACAGAAGTAACTATTATTTCAATATGTATGATTGTTTATATTTATGCACAAACCTATATATTTTGTTCCTGTTTTGTACGTAAAGTATTAAATAAATATTAACAAATTACCTAATCACTCACCAACATGAATAAATCTTTCTTTCCAAGTATTTCTTTCTTTCCTGTTTTTTTATTACCAGGACCGGAAACGCAACAAAAAAGAATCCCTTATTGTGAAATTAACAATAACAACCCGGAATTTGGAACTATGCGAGGTAAACGGAACCAGGAACGCCCGAACCGAAATCTGTTGAATAAAAATTCTTTATACAAAGCATCCTTTGGAACGGCGGCGAGGTGCGAAACCGCGCAGGTTTACTTTAAAAACAAAATGAGTTTTAGTGAGGTTTGAAGTTCACTTTATAGAAAAGCACTCGTGCTGACCTATTTTGTGAAAATCGCACTGTGATAACTTAGGTGTAGTGAGCTTGAAGTAGACCCAAAAAAAAAAAAAAGAAGCATCAAAACCACAACTTGTCCACTTTTGGCATTTTGGTTTTTTTAAGCTATTGCATAGCTTTTATCGCGGGCTTTGAGCGCGGCGACCGAATCAAGAAATTCCGTAACGAAAATAAAACCTAACACCCCCCACTCCGCCTACCATGTAGCTCAGCCGAGCGTTCGCTTAACGTGTATGTATATGGTACGACTGTACTTGAATTAATATGAAAGAAAAAAAAGTACTGCATAAATAAATAATTATAATTGCATACGTTGATAAAAATGCTATGCAATAGCTTTACCGCGGCAGTCCCCGAGTGCTACACGTGGTTTTTTTTTCAAGATTTCTGCACATATTCCTAAACCTACCATTAGCAGTAACTGTTTACTTCAAAACGCTTATTGTCCTTAGTAAAATGATGTCTAATATTAACGTTTAGTTCAAAACCTCAACATACCAAGGTTAAAAAAAAATATGTTTTTTTTAATTTATTTTTTATTTGTGGAGGGTTTGATCATAAACTGATTATACCACCCTCATCGATACAAACAATTCTTCCTTATAATCAAAATCCTATTTTTGCTAACTTATACAAGTGTCTTGCATCCTTTGATAAAATGGGGACGCAAGAATGCAAACCTTGCACTTACCAATTGCACACCTCCCAACATCGAGTGACTCATTTAATAATGTGATTCTTGCGGCCTCGTTCTGGATGCATTCCATCAGGATATGGTAAGCGTCTTCTACTATACAGTTTAAGACATTTACACTTCGGACAATTTGGTGAAGCCACTTTACCCATGAGAAACGCAAAGCTGTTCAATGGAATGTGTCCCGAGCGAAGTCGAAGAGCCATTACAATTTCCGGACGACTCATGTTGGCAAGGTGGAGAAAAAAAAAAAAGATAACTGTTATAAGGACCAATTTATCACGTACGTAAATGGCATTCTTTAAAAAAAATACAATAATATGTGCTTACTATTTATTAAGTTTTTTTAGAATTCTGCCCTATTGATAAAAGTGGATATGTATTGGTTTTGATCCTAACCCCCTTACCTGATACAAGGAATTGACACTGTTGACAGCTCACTTCACCGAAGTTCTACAGAATAGCACTACTTATGTCTTAGCACGAACGTACGATGTAAACGTAACGTGAATTCGAACGATTTTTTAATCGGAAATACAACTATTCTAGATAACATTCTGGTATTTTTTTTTTTGTGAAAACACCATATATGTTTATTTATTTTAGCATTATCTGTTTATTTAAGTATATGTTATTTTTTTTGCATTATACATATATGTAAGTATATTTAATATTCTAGTTTAAGACGTCACAAATCAAAATCTTCTCTTCTTGTTCTCACACACCATAGTCTACATTTCTTTTTTATTTGTTCTTTCGCAGGTCTGCTGGAAGAAATTTCTTAAGAAATAAGTAGTACCGTTGTACTCAATATTAATATGACGTATTTCTATCTATTTTACTGTGTGTAAATAAATAATAAAATAAATATATCACCCACAGATATAAATAAAGTCTTAAATCAAAGTAAATGTTCTGTGCGAAAAGAGTATATTTAATTGCGTGCAACTTCTTCTTAAACAAATATTGGCCTAGAGTGACAGGTAGGGTTGCCAACCATATTTTATTATAACGTATCCTTCTTTATTTCCGATACATATAGGTACTTTATACTTTTGCATAAAAATAAAGTATGCGAAAATCCTTTATTTGTAATCTTATCTGTGAGTCTGTGATGCGTAAACGAAACATATTAATCGATACTTATATGTCAGAAAAGATAATCTATTAATAATGCTAAATAATTTTCAGAGAAAACTGCTGTTGACAAATGGCAATATGTATAAATTAAACATCTGATAGCTTACCAATTAATGTATAATAAATATTTCTTATTTACTCTCTGTTCCTGCCACTTCAGCGTTTATTGAGTTTTATCGGTAATGAATCTGAAGTGGCGAGAAGAGTGAAACAGATCGTCCATAAAATTAATAAATAACAACAAAAATTAATTGTTAGCGTTTCCTAAAAAGCACTCAAAAATATGTTTTCAAGGGAATAAACACAAGAATTTGAAAAATACTTTTTTTTCTTCCAAATACTTTATTTTGTTACCTATTCAAAGAATATAACACGTTATTTTTTTCAAAAAAAAGTTGGCAGCCCTAGCGACAGGGTACACATATGTACACAGCTAGAAATGGGATTAGGCTATGTACACACGACGTGGTGACGTGAACCATGACAATAGCCACCAGTGAGTAAATGCCTTTTGAGAAGGATTTCAGTCCGACATGTAAAGTATGTACAGAAATTACAGGATGCTGTCTACTCTATTATAAGTATGGTAATCTTTCGGTCAATAACCTAGGCTGTGGTCAAAACGTCGGAACTACAGAAAGCCTATACCAACAACGTCATATTTCTTTAAGCTCTATTGCGAACGCAGCTATATTGGGAAGCTCGCCGTCCGGTAAGGACCAGGCCCGGGTCGACGGCGCGTCGTGTTCCACGCGCGCCTCAAAGAGATGTCAGCAAAATTGACGGGGTCCGATAGGACCGATGCCTGCCGGGGCTGCGGATTGTTCGAAAGACTTACCGTGGCCCTGGCGTACAGGCAACTGAAGGAACACGGGTGGGTTTTAGTCAGTAAGAGTCTGACACGCCCTTCCGCTCCGCCCAGAGCGGGAGAGGTCATTTGATGATTTCCCACAAAAAAAAATGCATTTTTTTTTATAAAATTTTAAGGTGTTGAGTGTGTATTAATTGTTTATTACAAGTAAGTTAATATACAGATGTTTATCATGAATAAGGGAGGTTCATTGTAACATACCAATTGTACAATTATCTCAGGGAAAAAAATAACTCATATTCTCAAACTTAAATTATTATTTATGCACACACGCACACTAGACGCGAAATAAAACAATTACCATTACAGTTTTTTTTCTAAACAATTTTTATTTTGGTATTTGTTTAGTCTTTTTTTTTCTCCTTTGTTAATCTTATTGCATAAGTTTTCAATAGTGTTTCCTCCCGGGAGAGGGCACTGGCTCTTATAACGAAGGTTAACCACCTAGCACAAGTGTCAGGAATTTCACACAATTGTAACAACTTTCTTATGTAATAAAAGATTATTAAAGATCAGAAAATTATTCTAGCAAACTACACTAAAATCGACAAAGTAATAATAATAATCTTTAATTATATAAAAACAGATTGTTGTAAGTATAGCAGTTTCCATAAAGTGGGTAGTATTTTATATACATTCAAGTGAGTAACGTGCTGCTCTCCTTGCATAATGCATAATCAGCTTATTGTTCCCACTGCTGGGCCACAAGCCTCCTCTCTTTTGAGAAGGAATGGGCAATCTACCACGCGGGCCCAGTGCGGGTTGATAGATGTCACATGTCTTCGAATGTTTGATTCTAGGACATGCCCCGGTTTCCTCACGATGTTTTCCTTCACCGTTTTGAGAGTAGTGGCGATGAATTTTTTTACACGAAACAAAGCGCCTGTTTGGGTTCGAACCCACGACCTACAACTCGTAAGTCGGGGCCGATACAACTGGGCCACCACTGCTCTCCTTGCAAGGTATGAAATAGCCTGTATTAAGGATCAACAGTAAATCGACAAAGGGTCTGGTAAAACTGAAGTTATTTCGTGGAAGTTGATTGATTTGTATAGAAACATAGATGACTGTTAGTATATGAAACTAAAAATGGCGACAGGCGCTTTGTAAACGAGCTGCTCGTGGCTAAATGATGAATGAACAGCAGCACGGGTCGATCGAAGGTTAAACTACGCTTGCCGCGGTCAGTTCCTGGATGGGTGACCATCCATCACATATCGAGACCCCTTCGTGCTTCGGAAAGCACGGTAAGCCGTTGGTCCCGCCTGTTATTCGTAGATCTTTGACATTCGTTACAGGTAGTCAGAAGACCGAAATTCTGACAACCAGTCTTGCCAAGAGGTATCATGTTACCCGGTGACTGGGTTGTGGAGGTCAAATAAACATGCTCACTTAAATGTCTCACTGTTGGTGGCGCGTGTGTTGGATCATTCGGTTCCCTACAAAATGGTTGAGCTGGATGGTGCTGATCCACGCGTCATGTTCGTGAACGGGCGCCGTCGGTTGAGACTGGTCATCTCTTAACTGCCACGGTTTATTTTTATTATTAATCTTTTATTTTGAATTGTTTCTTAATTATTTTTTTTTCATTGTTCTCGCATATAGAAGCAACAAGAATAATGTACCCAGGATTTTGTAATATCTTGATTTTAAAAGAGTGTCCTTGGAGTTTCTTGCCCGTTCTTCTCCATAGAGATCTACGTTTTGGAATGGGCAACTAGCTTCAACTTTCTGACTAACTGACCGACTCTTTGACAATTCAAAAGTGCCTGTAAATGGTTTAATTGAAATAAATGCTTTGAGTTTGAGTTTGAACAGTCACTCCATGTATAATACTGATATTCAGCTGCATCCGGTTAGACTGGAAGTTGACACAAACACAGTTGAGACAAGGCTGGGCAGATGATACCGCCCCGCTTCCACGCTTTGTAAAAGCTAACCCAAATATTATTTTGACCTTCACCAGGTTCGTTTGATCCCTCAAAAATGTATCATGCGCCCATAATGAGTTGATCAGATTCATCAATCACTTGTGTGCTGTATCGAAAAAACGATTAGATAAATATACTATTTATTAGGTTGTCGTGGAGTCAGCGATAAGAATTACAACACTATTGTTAATATATTTATGGGAAAACCAAGTGTTTTTATTTTAGTAGGTACCCAAAGTCAAAGCGTTTATTTCAAATAAACCAGTTGGTTTATTTGCAATTTTGAATTGTCAAGGGGTCGGTCAGTCAGAAAGATGAAGCTAGTTGCCCATTCCAAAGCGTAGTAGGTACATATGGAGAAGAACGGGCAAGAAACTCCACGGACACTCTTTTAAATCAAAATATGGTTACAAAATATCAAACATCAAACATCATTCATGTTGAAATTATGCGTATGAGAACGATGCAGAAAGTTAAAAGTGTCCGTAATAAAACAGACAAAAACAATTCAAACAATAAATTAAATTAAAATAAGCCGTGGCAGTTAAGAGATGACCAGTCCCTACTGACGGCGCCCGTTCACGAACATGACGCATGGATTAGCACCATTTAGCTCAACCATTTTGAAGGGAACTTAATGATCCAACACACACGCGCGACCCGCCCCAGCTTCGCAAGGGTTTTAAGACTTGACAAAACATCAAAATTTCTTTGTTATCATTAAGTATAGATAGGTTTAATCATACACAAACCTTTCGGAATAAATTATCTAAATGATGGTGAAAACCGCATCCAAATCCGTTGCGAAGTTTAGAAGAACGACGCGCTGACACAGACAGACACGAAAAACTACTTTTTTGTGTACTATTTAGTATGAAAATGAAAATGAAAAAATGAAAAAATATAGATAATAATATATAATAGATATATAACATTTTGCCTGGCTGAGAGAGTGCACCTGTGTCTGCGCACACCCTTGTGCACTATAATATCTCCCGCGCGGCAGGCTAGTCTCCCTTGAGATTGGCTGCCACGGCCGAAATACGCTCTGGAGGGCTATATTTTTATTATACATATTGTAGAACTAGTTAAAGTAGGCCGTTGGGTATTAGGGAAGGTTCTGCTTTGTAGAGCGCCGTCTCTGTCAGTCATACCCGTGTGTCTCTTTCTAAAACTCGTTGTCTCATGTTAAAGACCGGGTCATTTCAGGTTGGTATGTGTCTCATTGTACATTTAACAATCGTTGTCAGAAAAGATAATTTATAGCTACACACTGACCACACATTATAGGGAATTTGAAAATTTAAAAAAATTTATACCCGGTATTATTTGCGTAATGAAATACACGACACTGGCATACTCAGACAAATAGACAAAAATTAATACAGTAAATATACTTTTTAGAACTACTACAATTTACTTTTTTTATTTTACTTATATTTTTATTAAATCAATTTAAAAAAAAATGTACTGTTTTGACTTCGCTACGATTTTATTATGTGTATATGTGTAAATTATATTATTCTAACAATACTTGTTCCTTCCACGCTTGCTCACAAAAAATTTCTTCTCACAGTATTTCATAAGCAAATTGCACTTTTTCACTGTAGTAAACATTAAAACAACTTGCATATACGACAGGGCTCTAGTTAGTATAAGTTAGTTGTAAGTAATATCTAAGAAAAGTTGTTGTTGTTGTTAGTAATAACAAACAACAGGAATTCATTATGAAGAAATTTAAATTGCCTCGTTCGTCGTTACAAAGCGCGACTGCCGAGCGTGGGGGTCCTAAGTTGCTTGGGTTATTCAGTTTTTCAAAGTGTTATTGAGTTTTTCAATGGAAAATGCAAATCCTGACTACGTGAACTCTGAGTTATTATTTCTGCGGGCATGATTTAGGGAGTGAAAACACTTATCAGCGCGGAATCGGCTTGAGCCTTTCAAAAAAGAGGTTTATTTCCATGCAATAAGCGAATAGATCGACTCTCGCTACCTATTAATTGTTACATATAATTATATAATTAATGTATACCTATATAATATTGTAAAACATTTTAAAAGAGTAACGATGTAGTTTCTTGCCCATTCTTCTCTATACAAAACTACCTTTTGGAAGGGGAAACTGGAATCAAATCTATTTTCTTGAAAATTTTGATTTTCAAAAGTACATTTTGTGTGCCTATTTGAAATAAATGATTTGACTTTTAATTTTATTCCACGAGACGGATAACTGATGAACTTTGCAGGTCCTGGGTTTAATCCTTGGTCGGGTAAAGTGTTTTTGGGTTTTCAATGGAAAATCGAAACCTAGAATACGTGGACTACTACTGAGAATTTTAGGTCTCTGTTCGATTTATAGCAATTCGCTTGCCCCCTGTTAGGTACATTACTCGCGAAATGTGATTTCTAAAGACCTCTGTCAACCTCCTCGGGGAATACAGGCATGATGTTATGGCAAACAACCTTTTAATACGGAGTATGTGTTCCACATACGGTTTCACATTTCTATCTTACAGAAAAATCTCTTTGTAGAGGCGACTAAGGCAGATACCAATGTAAGGCAGACGTGGATTCACTGATAAGATATTGGCTGTTTATGTAATTGAAAACAAACTTTTTGTTCCTGATATTTGATGACTATTGAATTTTGATTTTGTTATGACAAATGTAGTATGGCATTCGACATTAGATATTTATTTGGTATCAGCCTTCGACCGCGTCTTCGCCCGCGTGCAGGTCGGAAATTATCCCACGAGGACATACAACCGGTATAAAAAGTATCCTATGTGTTAATCCTGGCCCTGGCGCACAGGCAACTGAAGGAACAGGGGTGGGTTTTAGTCAGTAAGAGTCTGACACGCCCTTCCGCCCAGAGCGGGAGAAGTCATTTGATGATTTCCCACCCAAAAAAGAAAAAATAAGGTTATAAACTATCTGTGTCGTGTCCGTGAACGAGCGCCGTCAGTGGGGACTGGTCACCTCTTGGCTGCCACGGCTTATTTTAATTTAATTTAATATTTGAATTGTTTTTGTCTTTTTATTACGGACGCTTTTAACATTACGCGTCTAATATTTTGTAACCATTTTTTGATTTAAAAGACTGTCCGTGGAGTTTCTTGCCCGTTCTTCGCCGTACGTACTACGCCTTGGAAAGGGCAACTAGCTTCATCTTTCTGAACGACTGACCCCTTGGCAATTCAAAAGCGCCTGTAATTAGTTTATTTGCAATAAATGCTTTGAGTTTGAGTTTGAGTGTGCCAAATTTCATCCAAATCCGTTCAATCGTCTTTGCGTGATTGAGTTACAGACATTCAAACACAAACATGCAAACAGAGACAAAGCTAAAGTAGCTCATATGCCTGTAATTACAGCGGCACCCGTACCCTTGAAACTGGGACTTAGCAACACTACTTGGTGGCAGGAACAGGTATGGTGGTAGTACTTCCCCGAACGAGCTCCTACACAAAAGAGCTTTCCTGTAAATTGTTCAATAGCTTTTTCTCAAACATGCTTGGAAATTCGAGCATTATTTTCACTACCTCTTCGATATAAATCGAAAATGCAGTACTGGTCAAATACACGCGAGCAGCGGCCGGCAATGTTAGTATGAAAATCCATCTGTCGTGTTTAGCGGCCGAATAAATTACTATGACAACTCATATCTGTCGTGTAATTTAAAAATGGAACGAACTTTTTACTTCGACCGATGGCAACCAAGGAGGTAACTTATCAAAGATTTTATTTAAATCTCGAACTGGCTTAGCAAATAGAGCTGTTTAAAGCGAAAAAGGAACAAATGAACAAATTAGCGCGAGAAAAGTTATGAATGTTCGTCATTGATTCGGAAATGTATAATTAATTTACTTAGTTTATATTTCCGCGCATTATTTGAGAAAAGTACTATACAAGCCTTGGCGGCAACCAGGTACTGAAGGACTCACGTATGTGTACCTCGGCTTCGCTTCGGCACACATTTTCAGGTTCATCTGTTAATGCATCTGTTGTCGGCCGCTGCAGTAATGTACTATAATAAACCTAATTTTGACAGCTCGTAATGTGTTCTCGTATTTTTATCTTAAAGCAAAAATAGACGGCAAAATTTTAAACCACCCTGCGAAGATCGGCACAGTCCTGAGGGCATTCTACCCCCTGTTTATCCATTCGTGGTCGTTATAGTAAACCGTCGATCATTGACTTAGAATTAGTTAGATACATATATATCAGCTTAACTTCCTCGAAATTATAATGTTAAACCGACACCAATTTGTGAATTTCATGAACATCAAGTTATTTGTAGGTAACTACAACATGAAAGGAAATGGTGTCAGATGGCTTGTAGGTACTGTTAAAAGGTATAAAAGAAAAAAGTTAAGCAATTTTCAAATCATTCGTTTTCTACATCACAGGCGCTTGCCACTTTTTCGAATTGTTTTTTTTTTAATACATTCATAAATGTATTTACATGGCTGGATTTTGCAAGTATACATTGAGAAAATATAAATGTAGGAAAACCTAGTTCCGATTTTAACCTGTTTTAAAGAATTAACCCTGTATAAGGTAAGCGTGATTGGTAAACCAGCTAAATCATTTGCCAATCAAATGACTTCAAACTACTTCGAACCAAATTGAAAGCGTCTTCGGTTGGCTTTTGGGTTAACAATTATCTGTTTTCCCGATTCCATTCTTTTCTAAGATGTAACTTGTGCATTAGTCCCGTTAATATCTGGCATACACGGTACAGTCACCAAAAGAGATAAGTAACCAGGGTCTTCGATATAGTTGAAGTTTAGTAAGCAACCGATGAATGTTTTCGAATAAAATTTAATTAAATGAATAGAAAACAAACAGGTCGCTTATCGAATTAAATTTAATTCGCAAATATCCATGAGTTTCTTAATAAACTTCAACTATATCCGACGATCCTGGCTACTTATCCCATTTGGTGACCGTACACAGTCAATATGTTTACACTGTTGAATAGGTTTTTTTTAACAATTCGAGTATGAGTTTCATGGCGAAAGTTGTTTAGAAAGACATGTAGAATCACCCCTTCGACGTATGCTGGTGACTAAATCGCCATCCTGTATATTCTAATACCCACTAACTACTGAAATATTCCAAAAACCCAATTATTTGTATTTTACAAAAACTTTTATAATCATCTCGAGGCTTTTTTTAATACTAAATATTCCTGTCTGACAAGATCTGAAAGCTCTTTAAATACGTTTACTAGCTTAACAAGAGAAGTATCGGTTTCTGAAATTTTCAGGTCGGTAAATAATAACCCAACAAGTACTTAGTTTTAAAGTTTTAATTTGTGACGGAAAAATCAAGTAAGCGGCTTGAAACCATAGAAGTCTTTATTTTTTATATTTTGCTTGAGTGCGTATGGACTAGACTTTTCTTTTTATTTTTTTCATTTAAGATGGGTTTGCTCTTGACTCTTGTCTAGGCCAGGGGTGACAGAGACAAAGTCGACGATGCAGTGCGCTTACCCAGAAGAAGCCTGTTTAATCTCACTTTGAAGGATGTGGGTTGTATGCGTTCGGAAACACAGACGCAGGTAGAGAGTTCCATTCTTTTGCTGTGCGCATTATAAAAGACATTTGGAAATGTTTAGTGCGAATTGGTGGATTAGCAACTAGGTAGGAATGGTAACTTGTAACTTCTTAAATTTTCAAACAGTGTTTTAAAGGTTTTTATTTTGTGATTTGATTCTAAAACTATTGAACGTCTAAACAGAAGTAAAGTTTTGAGTATGCGAGTGCGGGGTATTGAATCAAATGCTACAATTTTGCTTCATTAAGCTTTTAACAAAGTAACAAGTATTATTTTAATGATTTCGATTTGATTTTTTTTATTATTCCTGGGTTCGATTCCCGGGTCGCGCAAAGTGTTATTTGGTTTTTCCGTTATGAATTCCGCAGTAGCAGCCCGGAGTCTGGATTTGTGCCCGGTTGATGGCAATAGGCTCGCCCCTATTACATGGGACTTAAACAGAACTGGCGAAATGTGGGTGTACTATAGGTACAACTCTGCCTATCCTTTCAGGGATTACAGGCGTGATGTTATGTGTGAATTCCATAGCATGTCAATAAAAAACAAGGTATCCAAGAACAGATTGGTTCTCATTTTCTTTGTTCTCCGAAATTATTTCACAAATGTACCTAATCAGAAAGTTTTTATTGTTTTTTTAATAAAAACGTACAAGTTTGAAACCATGGCCGCGGCTGAACAGAATGTACGAAAACAATTATATACGTACTTAAAATCGTATTTAAATATTTGCCTACCAGTAACTTTTTGGACGTTACGTAAATTAATGTTTGAATCGAAAATGGAACAGTCTTATTATATGTTGGTTTAGTTTTGTGCAACACTAGCTTCTGCTCGCGACTTCGCCCATGTTGTAGTCAACTATGCTACAAAACACTCTGTGATACTTGGCAATAGTGTAGCTTTTTTTGATGATTGATTGATTGATTGATTGATTACCTCTTACGTCCAAACTTATAAACTTTACCTCTTTGTAATATTAGTGTACATACACTTTAAATCCCAGCCTGCCAGCTAAATAAAGCCTTCATAATCAGTCTAAAATGTTCTCACTGCTAAGACACAGACCTCCTCTATATGAGAAGAGAGATGAAATTTAATGCAGGTTGGTAGTTGTCACATGTGTTCGAATTTTTTGTTTCAGGTCATGATGGTTTCTTTACGATGTTTTTCTTCACCATTTTGAGAGCAGTGGTGATAAATTAAATTTCACAAAGTGAATTAATCTGCCTGTTCGAAATGACGACCTACAATTCGTAAGTCACCATTGATCTTAATATAGTCTTCAATTTAAATAAACATTATATACCAAATGAATTTCCAAATCGCTTTGGAATGGGCAACTTGCTTCATATTTCTGACTGACCGAGTCCTTGGCAATTCAAAAGTGCCTGTAAATGGTTTTTCAATATAGCCTAATAAATAAATGCTTTGAGTTTGATATTTTGGTAGTTTGATATTTTCTTTCAAAATCTACTTACGTTAAAAATAATTTACGCTAGAGCAATTTTTTAAAAGGTTTTCTTAACAGATTACAATTTTCAATTGTTTTCCTATGATCCCCGTCGGGACGACGTGATAGATTGAAAATTCGTTGTTCCAATATTTATCGAGAACTTAAACACAGCTTTTTGAATACCACAAAAACTTTAATGCTTGTTATTAGTAATAATAACAAGCATTAAAGTTACAAACAAAAATGAAATAATTTATAAAAAATATTTCATTTTTGTTTGTTTCAAATAAAAGGTGTAGGTGTAGATAAGTTTTGGCTCTAATGAATTAAAAAGTAGTAATTTTTCGTAGAAGTATTTCAACGAAAAATAACTACTTTTCATCCTTTTGAACTTTTTTACTTTTGAACCTAATGCTGTTTTGTATTAAGTTTCAGTAAAAAATTAAATGGTTTAGAGTTAGCAGTCCTACTTATTGTGATTAAATTAAGTCCCAGTAATATTTTTCAACAGATTTCTTCCATCAATGTTGAGAATGCAAATACTTAGTATTTTATTTTATTGAGCTTGAATTGACACTCAAATCAAATTTGAAAAAAAACGTGGTTTGTACTAAAATTTTAACTTTTCTCGAATAAGTCTCGATTCGGCCACTAATATTTTTCAATCGTTTTACTTATGAGTCTAAAATAGTTTTAGTACACTTTGAACTGTAGTTTTTAAAATCCGATTGAAAAAATTAGGTTTATATAAAGTTATTATCACATCGTTGGTAGTTTAATCTAAATAATTGGTACAAGAAGGTGGTATTGTGTTAAGATTCACACAATATACTCTTTGCTATATTGTATCTCAATGTAAGGTAATTTAAACATAGGTTAGCTTTCGTCTGTAGTAATGATTTGCGTATGTGTCTAAGTACTAGGACATTCTGAGTGCAATATTGAGTCTACTTAGTAATTTAGAGCTTTCTATTTTAAGTTTCAGCAACAGGATGCCTTTTAAATTAGGATAGAGTATCTATTAAAATAATATTAAATTAAAAAACAAAACGTATTGTTTCTTTCTTGGACAGTATTTTATTTAAAATATAGAATTTTGTAAAAAGAAATTTAATCTTCTTTTTGTATTTTTCTCTTTTATAGCGGAAAACACTTCTCGGAAAATCACCGGATTTTTTTTCATAAAACCTATAGAAATCATAACTAAATATCCCTTTACAGAACTATTTTTTTTTGTCGTTTCCAAGTTTTTCTAGTTAAACGTAGCACTATTTGAATTAAATACTTAACGCCTATCCATTTCTAACAATATCCTGACCGTGCCTACTTTTAATGAATAAAAAAAAACAGCAATAACCCGAATCAGAATTAAAAAAAAACACCTGAAAAAAACAAGTTTCAAAACTTACCTGAAAATCTCGAAGGCTCGTAAGGAACAACGCACACGCGGAGAAATGCGGCGTGCCTTGCGCGCGCCCGCTTGGAACTGTGCACCGAACTTATGTGGCGGGCTTTTATAAGCGTTCGCGGACCAATGAGTGGTCGTCGGGCGGGCGGAATTATACCTATAGGAAGGTACTGGTCAAGTGAATGAGAAGTGTTCTCTTTAAGTACGGTGAGCTTGTTTAATGGTAACTTTATGAATATATTTTAATATATTTGGGATTAGTTATATATCAATTGGTGCGGGTAACAAGCTTGTTCGACTTTTAAAGTGAAAGATTTCATGATAAAACGATTATTTGTACGTATAGGAAGGTGATGCTGATGTTTTTCAGAAAGGTCAGGTGCGTAGTACTCGCAACCGGCGTGCGTGTATGACCAGATGTATGAACGTACACGAGACAAAGGGAGTACGTAAGGATCGTAGCAGGTGGCGTTCTGCAGTTTCTGCCTACCCCCATGGGAAGAAGGCGTGAGTTTATGTATGTAATTAGGGAGGTGATAGTCAAGTGAATCAGAAGTGTTCGTCATAGGTATGGTGAGCTTTTTTGCGGTAAGTTTATTGAGATATTGTAAATTAAGTAATATATTTGGAACCAGCACCCTAATTGTGTAACACACTGTTAATCACAATCTGAATCATTTTGCTATTATATTGCTTCATATGTTCGAAAAAATTGTCTGCTCATCATCGTAAATATGACATAAAGAATGTTGTTGAACTGTCAAAATTAAAGCTATTTCTACTGTTAGTGTGTTACGCAATTGCCCTGAAGTTATAAATCAATCGGTGAAGGTAAAAAGCCTGTTCACTGGTCAGCTGAATGAGAAGTGTCCTTTTAATAGTATTCCGAGTTGGATGTTTGTTGTATATCAAATTTTTTAGATTTTCTGAATTATGTAGATAATGTATTTGGTATCTTAACAAGTACCAATGTGACTTTTTCTTATGCACTGTAGAGGTTTTGTCCGAGAACCGACCGCCGCGAATATTGTAAAAATTGATGGCATTTTAAATGACTATTTGAACACTATTTAGTATTTAGAAGACTAGAAAAGAGTAGAGGATCAGTTTGTAGAGCTGACAGCGCGCGTGATGATGTAAAATAAGTCGATTCTAGAAATAATTATCATAATTACTGATAAATATGCCTTTCTTTGATGATACCGGTACTATAAAATCCCGCAGCTCTTATGGTGCTTTCTTAGTATGTTTTAGATATCAATGACATCGGTTAAGGAAAACATCGTGAAGACACCTTTTTTTTTTGCGTGGGAAATCATCAAATGACCTCTCCCGCTCTGGCCGGAGCGGAAAGGCGTGTCAGACTCTTACTGACTAAAACCCACCCGTGTTCCTTCAGTTGCCTGTGCTTAAAATGAATACATATAAGTCTGAAATCGCTAAATCGCCCTGAGCAAGCAACACTTAAGTATCTATATTTTTTAAATATTTACACACACTATAAAACTGATTTACGTCCGTAAGACGTTCTCGAAACATAGGATCCAGTTGAAAACCAGCGTCAGGCACTAGTTGTCTTGTATTCATACTGAACTGGGCCTATTTGGTGCAGACGTGAGGCACACAATACTGTTTTTAAGCTTTTTCTATTTTTTTGTTTTTTGTATGAGTATTGTGTGACATAACCTGGGTCAAATAAATTTATTTTCTTTTTTCTTCGATCAATGCTCGTGCCTTCTATGTATGAGAAAAGGCCTTTGCCCTGCAGTTGGAGAGTTAAAGGCAGGTATATTTTTTTAATATGTTTGCAATTACTTATAAATCAATTGGTGAGAGTAAAAAGGTCGTTTTACTTTCAAAATAGAACCTTTACAAACTTTTGTGTTTGAGGAAATCTTTGAATAATACTTACTTGTTAACAGTAAATTTTTGTTAGGTATTCAACATGCAGTGTTTGTCGATTCTAGTAACATTTGAAATTAGGTTTTTTTCCCCAAATATTTTAGGAGATAAGAAAAGATAGCTATTTTCTTGAAGAAAATGCAACAGCTTGCTGTAGGTCATCTTAGTGCATTCATATGTTTCAAGGAATCTTCTTTTCAATAATTTTCTACTATTGCGACCAATAAGAGTGTTATCATCAAAAACATTAGATACAAGGCCGTACAAAAAAAAATTGTTTACCTGCCAAAACCATGAACTATACAGGGTGGCAGGGACATTGACACGCAAACTGACACCATGAATTTAGCACAATGATGATTGACCTAGCATAGAAATATAACGTCAGTTATCAAAAAAAAAACAGTAATTCATAGAAAAAAGCAATATCTACATGGTCAAAATGTATGGCAGAGCATTTTTTTTTTAATAACCCGCAAATTATTTCGACGCAGGGGGTTCAGAATGGGAAGCTGTCACCTCCTTCTGCGAAGCAGTAATGCTCGCGAAGGAGGAGGCGGAGCGCGAAAGGGAGAGGCAGTCTCTACGCCCCCGCGCCCCTAGCCGCCGCAGGAGGAGGAGACACCCTGGGCGTCGGGAGTCGATTGCCGACTCCCGGCCACCGTAGGCGCGGGCTTGCGGACGGCGAGCAATGGGCAGCTCGCCGTCCGCTAAGGACCAGGCCCGGGTCGACGGCGCGTCGTGTTCCACGCGCGCCTCAAAGAGATGTCAGCACCATTGACGGGGTCCGATAGGACCGATGCCTGCCGGGGTCGCGGATTGTTCGAAAGAGTTACCGTGGCCCTGGCGCACAGGCAACTGAAGGAACACGTGTGGGTTTTAGTCAGTAAGAGTCTGACACGCCCTTCCGCTCCGCCCAGAGCGGGAGAGGTCATTTGAAGATGTCCCACCCAAAAAAAAAAAAAAAAAAGGGGGTTCAGAATCATGTATTGTATCCATGGTAACAGGGTGAGCATCGATGTCTCTGCCACCCTGTTAACGTCTCTTTTATAAAATACTAGCGACCCACCCCTGATTTGTAAGGTTTTTATGACTTGAAAAAATATCGAGATTTCTTTTATTTTGTGTCAGTTTTATATTAATGTGTCACATCCGGAATATATTATCTAAATGATGGTGAAAACCGCATCAAAATCTGATACGGAGTTTAGAAGAACAACGTGGTCACACAAACACACGAAAAGCGACAGATTTACTCTCTAAAATCTATGTTTAAAACCAATAACTAATAAAAAAATCAAAGGCTATTTAAAAAAGTAAACTATACTAAAATCTCGTTGCTGACTACATCAAATAAGTTTACACACAAGACAATAAAAAAAAACAAATGCCTGCTGTGAATAAAATAAATTATATCAACAAGTTGCATCCAGTTGTAAAACTCGTAGGCGTTACGGTCCCTCTTACTGGTCTAGGATAAGAGATTCTAGATTATTTATTCAGATAAGACACTTCCCTGAAAATCGTGGGTGTCACAAAAGGTGACTGTAATGAAATGTGAAGTTTTCATTTATGAAGTTCTTGCGAGCTAGATAATTGAAACATCCTGAATCAGATAGGTTAGATTTTCTGTTTAATTGAATGCAAGAGCTTGAGAATTGGCCGGCACGTGTACCTTGAAGCCTTTGTAAGCCATAAACAATATACTTTTCACTCCTCTTGCTCAAAAAGTCCGTTATTGTAGCGTATCAGAGCGGGGATAAAATAGCATATTTTACTCTAGGGGAAAAAGGTTTTTATTTTTGTCTGTTACCAACGAGCCTACAAAAACGAAAAAGTCTCTATTCTTATGTAGAATAATCATGATTTCTCGACTCATTATCGTTTCATAAAAAAGATAAACATTTTATTTTTGAAAATGGAACTAAAAGCACGTTTATTTTTGAATAAAATAAACTATTTAATATTGTATAACACACGGCGCTAAAACCCATTATAACTCGGTTTCTATTTACTCCCTCGCTAAAGCTCGGCAGTGAAACTACCTCGTATATAATGGGTCATTTTAGCCCCTTGTATAAGAATCTACTATTAGTTTCATATTTTCATTTGGTATGCATTAATTACCTCATCTCATATAATTAAGAAATTGAAGTGTTGGATAACATTTTCTGATTTTTTTTCTTAATAAAAATAGATATAGAAAAATATTTATTTGCCTAAAACATGGTTTAAAAAGTTGTTTTAAAAATACA
Source organism: Dryobotodes eremita (assembly GCA_917490735.1). Taxonomy (NCBI): domain Eukaryota; kingdom Metazoa; phylum Arthropoda; class Insecta; order Lepidoptera; family Noctuidae; genus Dryobotodes; species Dryobotodes eremita. Next base: position 5,936,626 of record OU823242.1, on the reverse strand, counting down.
TTATAGAGCATGACATGGTTTGTTTACATCATAGCATGCAAATATTATAGGTTACATTACAAAACGTTCCCGTCAATAAATTCTTTTATGCTGAAAAAATTATTAGCGTTTAACAATTTATGTAGTTTCTTTTAAACAATCTAAGATCTGACATACTTTGGGGAGCCCCTGTAGCTTGGGGGCCCAATATCCATACTAATATTATAAATTCTAAAATAATGCTGTATGTATGTCCTTTTCACGCCTAAACATCTGTAGCTGTACTATGAGGTGTTAATACCATTATAGTTCCATTGCGAAAAAGGGATAGTGCTATCGGTCATATATAGCTCCGTCTCTGTTTCACGCTGGAACAATGATGGTTTTAACACGTCATAGTAAAGCCAATGAACGAATTTCGGTACAGGCAAGGAGATAGATGGCATCCTAGGGAAGGACGTAGGCATTTTGTAGGCTTTTTTTGTCCCGGTAGCACGTTCCCGTGGGACAATTTCATACACCCACGCGGGCGAAGCCGCGGGCAGAAGCTAATCATTGATAAGGCTGCTACGGCGGTACGTACGCCCCTGACAAAAACTTGACATAAAACACCATTACGACTATATTCTCCGAAGGGGTCGGCAGGTGTATGGGGAAGTGTACCTAACATCATCATCAACATTACGCCAGTTATGTTGAAGTCCTATTACAATTAAACCCGTTCTACACACGGTTTTTTACTTATGAAGATTTTAAATGTATTGGGATTCTGCTGCCCTGCAAAGTATAGACTACGGTCTCATGTTGTGTGTAGGCGGAAGGTGACTGATGGATCATGAGACAAGCTTTGAGAATACTTAATTTTCGCCGTCCAACTTGTTGCAATAATCGTGATGTTGAGAGTTACAGTATTCTTTGCATACACGTTTTTCTTGCCTTGTAAAACTACCGTTTATACGCCGTGTGTAGATTATTGACAGCCACGTTTTTTCTTCGGCGAGGTTTATTCGCCGTGTGTAGGCACGGTTGTCAGTGTTGTGTGGATCACTATGGAAGTTTGTTGACGACACGGCGGCACTACGGCACGGCGATCGCCGTATACCATAGAAGCGGTGGTTTGCCGTGTTATATTACACAAATTCTACACGATTATTCTGCGGTGCGACTAATTAAAGCGCCGTAACGTAAAGAAACCGTGCCGTGTACAACGGGCATTAACCGGACACAAATCCTGAAACTAACGAGCCAGAAAAAAAGGCCTGCGTCCAACAGTTGACTGCTATCAGGTCATGATAATGATGATTAACAGTAGTAAAAAAAAATGCGTGAGTGTCGAGTAACACTCGGTTGGAACGGAGTTCCTTTCGTAATTTTTTTTGTGAATTTGTCAATTAATTGTCTATAAATAAAAAAATAAGAGAGCCGTAATATCAAAATTTTAGGTTAAAAGTAAATTATACACATTAAAAAAATAAACTGACTGTCTTGACCCAATAAGCGCGCTCCTATGACTGGGCACAGCTAATATCATACGCCCTTTCACACACGCACACACACTCAAAACCACACAAACACACACACCACACACCCACAAACACTACACATACCTGAACTTGCTAATTTTGTAACATAATTGTACCTAAAATAGGCTTTATTAATTTTAATTATGTCTTTACACTGCAAACTGTAACCAAATGGGAAGTTGCGAGGTAACCCCAACACAAGTATCCTTATAACTTAAAGGGGCTGCCTCAATTTTGTGCTGTAGAACAATTGTATGGATGTGAAATAAAATATTTTGATATTTTTTTTTGATTTTTATGAATAACCGTCTACACTAAACAAAGAGTCGTGACGGAAACTCGTGACGGAAAACTCTTACACTTCTTTTCGCCTAGCCCCCATCCGCCAAGTCCGTACCGTACTATCGTACGAACGAACGATCGATCGATCGATCGACTGGAACGAAGTTCCTGATAAGGAACTTCGTTCCAATATACTTGTTATAATCTCTGATGCGATTGAGTCAATATTCGAGTTTAAGCTTACGCAAACTCGACCACTACTCAGTCAAATATGAAAATATTATGATATTTTTTTATTATTTTATGTGAAATATTTTCAGTGACCTTATTCACTGAAAATATTTCACGTCACATCACGTCTGTTTTGTTCAAAAGGTTCATCAAAAGGTTAGGCAGAGGTGTACCAACCTTCTTATATTTTTTTTTTTGGCTGGGAAATCAAAACCCACCCGTGTTCCTTCAGTTGCCTGTGCGCCAGGGCTACGGTAACTCTTTCGAACAATCCGCGACCCCGGCAGGCATCGGTCCTATGGTGTACCAACCTATTTCGCCAATAATAAATAATAAGCAGTAAATATTTAAGTCCCATTTAATAGGGGTCGAGCCTATTTTCATCAGGACTTACAAATAGTTATCGGTTTTGATAACAAGGTTGTCAGATTTCAAAGGTTAAACTAAATTAGGAAAGTTGCTTAGCAACCCGGTAACTTTCGAGAACCTCCTTAAATTATCTGCTAATCATCCGATCTAACGATCGAGCTAAATATAAAGTTTATAAGTATGTTTAATTAATATATGACGGCGAAGGTACGTCTCTCTCGTTATTATCAGCCATATTTTAACTACTGTGGGCGTACTATGGGAAGTGTTGGTTATTGCGCAATAGAAATACCGTTTGCAGTTCAAACCAAATTATAATTTACAAACACGACATAACTATACAGAACGCGCGACAGTTTCTAAATGTGTTCACTGCTTCACCGCCAACAAGAAACTCTGCTTTTACTCTGCTCAAGCGTTATGTTATAGACTCCGTCGAACGCCACCTGGTGGCGCTGGCGTCCCGATTCGTCAAAGTCAAACGATTGATTTAACGTATTTCCGACATATATATAAAACACGAAGAAAAAACTACCTATGTCCGTTATATACTTTAAAGCCATCAAACCGATGTGCCCCAAACCAGTTTAATTAGAAAGGCAATAATGCGAATATGGTTTTAGACCACTAAAACAATGAAAAAAAAAATCAAACTTCATGAATGGACCGATTGTGCTGATTGTTTTATCGTAGTAGCACACGAAGAGTATCCGCTAGTAAATAATATTCGAAAAGAAAAGCCAAAATTAGGGATATTACCACTAGGTTATATCCAACATTTTGAATTTTCTTTAGGTCCTGAAACTAATCTGTAGCTACTGATTATTTGAATCATGAGCTTATAACGTTCCCACTGCTGGGACGCAGTCCTCCTCAGTGTGAGAGAGAGAGGGCTGTAATCCACCATGTCTTCGATTTTTTGGTGCTAAAACATGCTGGTTTCCACATGATGCTTTCCTTCCCAGTTTTGAACGAAACGAGTTCGATGAATTTGGAGAGGTGTAAATTGGTCTTAACACGTTGAAACTTTAATCGGTGAAGAAAAGCTAACAGCGTGACAAGTACCAAATACTATACTACTGATACCTCATACTAATCTGTACCTACTGTCTCTGTAGTCGAGTAGTCGCAAGCGTAACTCCAGAGCACGGTGTCGTGGTTCGAGCTCCAGGTCGCGCAGTATTTCTGTTTGGGATATGCTATTAAGACATTCTTAGCCGTCTCCTAATTATAAATGTCAAGTGTAGGTATAAATTGAACGAAAAATAAACGTATACTTTATGGAAGGCTTATTAGTTTTGATCGTCAACTAGTATATCGATACGAAATAGCCAAGCTCAAATACTTAGCATAATGCTTGCGGTCATGTAAGTTTTGCTGAGATTGATCAAAGCAACGTAATCTACGAAGTGGAGATCAATTGGATGCAGATTATTTGCATTTAATTAAGGTTTCTTTTGACAAAATTGGTGTAAAAATACTTAGTACTGAAAATAAACAAATTTTGTGTTGGCGCAGCACGTGGCATCGAAGATTTTTTCAAAGGTTTTTTATTTATGAAGATTTTAAATGTATTGAGATTGTGTTGCCCTACAAAGTACAGATGATACTGCAGTCTCATGTTGTGTGTAGGTTGGAAGGTGACTGATGGATCATGAGACAAGCCTTTAGCATCCTTAATTTTCGTCGTCCAATTTGTTGCAATAGTCGTGATGGTAAGAGTTACAGTACTCTTTATACAAAAGATTTTCTTGCCGTGTAAAACTACGGTTTATTGGCCGCGTGTGCGCACGGTCGTCAGTGTTGTATGGATCACTATGGAAGCTGGTTGACCGACACGTTTTTTCTACGGCGCGATTTATACCCCGCACCGTAAAGAAACCGTGGTGTGTACAAATGGCCTACTCATTACGCTTAACATAAGGATTGATGATTGCAGTCTATTAAAGAACAACAACAATTGTGCTGATACTCGTATATTGGTTTGGTCCGGCCCTATCAGAATACCAGCGCTGCGGTATTTATTTTTTAAATATCGTAGCATTATGCTGAGATAGGAGCCTTTTTGGCCTCGCACAGCTTTTTTACTTGTTTATTGTTGTTTTATTTTTTTTCTTTTTTATTGTTAATTTTGTTAGTTTTAAATCCTCCTTTTTTATTTTTTACTCTTTGTATTTCCTGTGCGTGTCCCAAATAAAATATTTTTCTTTCTTTCTTTCTTTCTTTCTGGTGGTCATTCAAAACATCCTCTAAGCCCGGGAGACCCTGGACTATTTAGCTGATAATCTTCTCTTTTTCCCACAACGTGATAAATTTTTCTCTAGCTCGTGCTGTCACGAGAAAAACCATACACATTTAAGTCACACCTCGGTTACTTGAGCTTATTGAGAGATGTTGGTATCACTTGAATTCGTGCTCACTCCGACGACTCAGCGATGCGTGACGATAAGAAATAAGTAAGTTATCTGGAAAAAATATTATTTTCAACTTGACTCAACTTGATTTCTTTCTTGATATCAGTTTGTCAAGTTTAGCCGCATTTTGAGTATTTTGTACCGCATAAAATGAGTTAAACTTAGCCTTATTTCAGTTGGACTAATTTTGTGTCTAGATTCACGCAAATTGCAGTATTGTATAAACTTAAACCGATAATGCGTAATATCAGGACTTAATGTGGGTTTAAACCAAACGAACATAGAACCAAAACAAAAACAAGAGCATCATCAGCAGAGTATCATGCATTCTCTTTTTTGTATGCACGTGTTTCTGTGACAAATAAACCTATTTTTCTTTCTTTCATATTTTTCTTGATATTCGTAACAATTTACTAAGTATGCTCTAGCCCTGTTCACACAAAAAGAATTTGGTGGAGTGGATAGAACACGGATAAAATCTACATTCGCTCGTTTTGTGTAAATCGACTGAGGGGTTTGCTATCTCTTTCTAACAAACTGAGCAAGCAAGAGCCGTCAAACTGTCAACTGTCACTTGTGTTTTGTTTTACCTAATTTGACAGCTCTTATTTACTCTGATTTCTTTCTTGCGTCCAGTGGTGGTGCAGTAGAAATGGCCGCGGATTACGAGGTCGTCTTAGGTCCGAATCCAGCCACGTACTTTACTTTGTGTAAATTATTTCATCACCACTGCTCTAAAACGCCGAAGGAAAGCATCGTGAGGAAACCGGCATGTCCTAGAACCCGCACTGGGCCACTTTTACAGCCTGTTTTCCTGGCCTGTAAGGCTTGTTTCCCAGCAGCGGGATCATTATAGGCTGATTATACTATGCTTTCGTGCTTCATCTGCAAGTGACAAATAGCAATAGGAAGTTTTAAATTACTTTAGCTGGTTTTAATGTAAGATAATATTGCAATCTCCAACTTGCAACGCTTACTGAATGAACAGAATTCTAAGTGATATTTATAACTAGTGCGTCGAGATTACAAACTGTTGTGCAACTTATCTTGGCTATGAACGTAAAGCGTAGGAAGTATAGACCGACCTTTTTGAATCTTCCCGTTTGCATCACTAATAGAAGAATTTAAATCTAAGCGACCTTAATTCTTTTCGGTTTAGTAAGCGTGTAAGAAAACACATTGAGAATTTTTATTTTATTTAGTAGGTAGGTACTGTAGAGGTTATCTGCATGTGTCAACCTTATGTTGACTGGCTGGTAGTATATTATCGATGGTTACTCACGAACAGTCAAGCAAGTTTAAAATAAGCTTTGGAAGGAAAAGTGATGGTAGTTTGTTTAGAGACGTAGATAGGCAGGGCTAGGGCCTTCCGGTGTATTAAGAAAATTCCTTGATAAAATATAATAATCTAGTTAAACATTAAATATAGTTTCCTTTCTCTTACGTCCCCACTTTCATATATTGAGAAAGGTATACCAGTACCTACAGATTAAGTTACACTAAATAACGTTTCAATAAACATAACATAATATTACGCCTCTTTTCTTGAAGAGCTAGTCAGAGGTGTATTATTTACCACTTGAGTTGAGACTGAGGTATGTGAGTGAAAAATTTTAGCGTGTGTCACTTACATCATTCACATTTTTATTAGTTTCCTTTGAGTGTGTTTCGCTCTTTCTTCTCAGAGCAGTCGGATATAAAAAAATAAAAATATTTTAATTCAGATATCATGATCCACAGGTATAAAAACATTACAATATTAAGATTGAACAATTACAGAAATGAAACTGAAAATGAAAATTGAAATGAATATTACACGGATGTGAAACACTGACCTCATTTAATTTTAAAGCATAGTTTAATTTGACGTGTAAAAGTGTTTTTATGAATCGATCCACAGAAATAAATATCGTTTATCATTAAGTATAGGTACCCACATTTGTTCAGATATGTTGAGTCCCATAATAAGTCCCATGTCCCAAATAGGGGGTGAATTATTTTATTCGGCATAAGTCCATACTCCCCATACATCCGGGTAAGTCACTGAAAAGCAGCCATTCACAAAACTATTTAGATAGCTATAAAAAAATTGTAATGACCCCATCGAGAATTTTCGTTTTTTTCAAAATTATCAATGGCTAATTTCAAGGATAAACCTGACTGATGATCACCGAAAAATCATTCGTCGCTCTTACCTATATCAATTCTCTCTTCGATCACATCCTCAATAGTAACGTAATAATAGATTATGATTGCAAATATTCGCCCATGACGTCTATTTTCACATCCAAATTTATATGGGAAGCCCCCTCGGCGTGAAATATTATTATCTACTTTTGGGTTATTTGCAGTCAAAGATTTTTCTTTCTGACGTAGACAAATTTTCCAACTGCTGATCTTTAAAAGATTGCGGTAAATTACTGCCACTCTTTAAAACGTTTTCTGCTACCCAGTTACATTGCTGTGCTACAGATTGAGCATACATACATACATACACACATCCTAATCCTAACTATCCTAATCCTAACTAATATTATAAATGCGAAAGTAAGTTTGTTTGTTACCTTTTCACGCCTAAACCACTGAACCGATCATCTTGAAATTTTGCATATACGTTGACAGGTGCACAGAAACGGACATAGGGTACCTTTCATCCCGCAAAAAAGTACTGTTCCCGAGGAAAACAACAATAACGTTCTTATGATAATAGATGGCGCCACGTGTCTTTCGAATCATGATTGAATTATAACCCAAATTTATAGTCAAAGTCTAAATTAACGCGAGCGAAGCCGCGGGCAAAAGCTAGTTGTAATATAAAACTGATTTAAATCCGCCACCTCACACTTCAGGTTCAGTTGAAAACCAGCGTCAGGCACTAGTTGTCTGACATGTTTGCTGAACTGGACCTATTTGGCGCAGCCGCGAGGCACACTTTCCTGCTAATTTCTCACAACCCACTTTGCACTTTTTATTTTAATAACATCAAGAAAAGGAGATAGAATGTTATGTTATTTGCGTCTAATATGACGAATAAATGAAAAACACTACCCTCCTTTTGGGCTCCGCCGCAGTCGGGTAATAATAAAGAACAAAAAGGAAAATAAACAAAGTAACGTGTACTTAAGAGTTTTCAAATCAATTGCGCACTTTGACATTCCCTTGTATTAAAGGGGAATTTGATGATGAAAACTGGACTGGTGAGATCTATAAATTTTATTTAGGTCGGACTTTGTTTGGTCATGTTGAATGTATGAATGAAAGGCGACTAACAAAAGGTATTTACAAGGCCGATGTGAATGGAAACGCCGGGAGGGGTCACCCTAGGAGGACATATAGTGACCTTATTGGTGATGCTCTTCAGAAAGGTGCGTACTACTCCAACCGGCGTGCGTGTATGACTAGATGTATGAATGTAAACGAGGCAGAAGGAGTATGTAAGGATCGTAGCAGGTGGCGTTCTGTAGTTTCTGCCTACCCCCATGGAAAGAAGGCGTGACGTTATGTACGGACTTTGGCTAAGCATTATTCCTGCCACAGCCACAAAATAGTTGAACTAAAAAAACTTTTTCACACAAAAAGAAACAACCGACTTTAAAAAAAAACACAAAAAACGTGAAAAATAACTTTAATTTCGGAAGTCGGTGGCCAAAAACGAACATACAAAACCAAAGACACTGACTTCCAAAATTAATTACAGTTATTTTTCACGTTTTTTGTGTTTCTTTTTTTTAAATTGGTTTGTAAAAATATTAAAAAGTTATTTTTTTCAGTTTTTTGTTGTGGTACTCGTACCTACCTACACACACATTCTTATACCACTACTTGATATGTAAATAACCGTGACAGGAAGTTATTAAGACATCATCAATATTTAAACTAAGTGGAAAAAATACGCAGTATTAAGGATAACTCAAAAATTACTGGTCAGAACTTGATCAAATTTAAATGGGACCATATGTGAAGCACCAGCTTTCAAATAAAAAAAGAATCATCCAAATCGGTACATCCAGAAAAAAGTTCTGAACTAACAAACGTTAAAAAAAAACATGCAGTCGAATTGATAACCTCCTCCTTTTTTGAAGTCGGTTAAAAATGCAAGATAGAAACCGTATCATCTAACTCAAAGCGCATACTAAGTAAGGTTTGTATATGTAGGCCTGAATATCTAAAATCTCCATCAGGTAGTGAATAACCATTACTATTTCATATTTGTACGAACTATAGAAAAGACGTGTCTTCTAGAAGGTTTATTTAAAGTCAATCAGTTTAACCTATTTTCATGGGTAGCTGCAACAAATAACCTAATTCATGGTTGGCTTAATTACTACAGTCTCAGAGCATTTGACCCATTTATAAAAAACTCAACGTAGTTTTATGCGTATTTCTTTGGAATAGTTCCCTTAGAACTTATGGGGCCCTGGGGAAATCCGATAGTAAGACGCATCAGGCCCCATCGGATGCCCCATCAAAGCTTTTTGTAATTTCGCTTTCTGAGAACAAATGATAGTTTATTTGGCTAAAGGAATAAATAAGAGGAAAGTCGGTATTTTTTAAAGATTGAGATGCAAGAAAAATCGTTGATTTTAAGAGGTAAATTTTACTCTTTTTAACCTTTCTTACCAAGGGGTATTGTGTTACCCTGTAACTGGATTGTGTGGGTCAGATAGGCAGTCGCTTCATATAAAATACTGGTATTCAGTTGCATCCAGTTAGACCAGAAGCTGACACCAACTCTTTTAATAGACCTAGAACCATATAGATCTATCCATAATCTATGTATTGTTTTTTAAATCCATCATCCATCCGTTTTAGCCCAGAATCACCCAATGCTGGGTTTAGGCATCCTTACTTTCCTGCTAGTCTTCTCGGTGTCATGTGCTCCTAGTCCAACTATTTCCTGCAAGTTTGGCTAATAAATTATAATAAAAATAAAATATTTTCGTGCGTTTTGCGGAGCAAATGGCCACGCCTGTTTTAAAGCCCAAGAAAGCTGACTAGCGTGCGAATAAATGTTAACGTCAGCTGAACTTGTTTTACGCAATCATATTCAAAAAACATAATCCATATTTTCACGATTATCACATTATCATATAATTTTTTCATGAATATCCGAAAATGAACCTAATTGTGTCAGACTTATGTAATGGATAGTACTTTTTTAGCCAAATATTATCGGAACACTTGAGGTCGACATGACATTTCCATAGAGCCCATCGAATCAACATTATATAGCAAGTGATAGCAGCGTTTCTTTGTATAAGTACTTCAATTCAGCTTTTTAGGGGACCGTGAGTGTAGTTGGAAACCCAATGGTGACATAAACTTCGTTTATTAAGAGAGCAAAAGATTAATTGTCAAAATTAACAAAGTTCCATAATTGAATAAGCAGCTACGGCGTAGCGTCGCCGTAGCCCGTAGAGCTTTTCGTAGACCCGGAGTAGCTCGTAGCAAATTCTCGTAGACCTCTGGTTATTCTCAAATATAATTACTTGGTAAATTAAAAAATAAGGTATGCGTAAGCTTCTTAAATGCATGAGCATTAATAGCCTATAATGTTCCCACTGCTGGGACGCAGGCTTCTTCTGTGTGAGTATGACTGGTCCGTTATCCACCATCTACAAGCCCAGTGCGCGCTGGTGGATTTCACATGTCTTCGAATCAATGGTTTTAGGATATGCCAGTTTTTTCATGATATTTTCCTTTGCCGTTTGCTCAAATGCATGCTCAGTTTAAAATATGTTCAGTCATTTGTATAGGTTTAAAATATGTTCAGTCATTTGTATAGGTTTAAAATATGTTCAGTCATTTGTATAGGTTTAAAATATGTTCAGTCATTTGTATAGGTTTAAAATATGTTCAGTCATTTGTATAGGTTTAAAATATGTTCAGTTATTTGTATAGGTTTAAAATATGTTCAGTCATTTTTATAGGTTTAAAATATGTTCAGTCATTTGTATAGATTTAAAATATGTTCAGTCATTTGTATAGGTTTCAAATATGTTCAGTCATTTGTATAGGTACATACAGAAACCGTTACTGTACTTAACCTTATTGTCACGACCTCTAAATCCTCTGCATTCTCGGTCAGAAAAGATGAAGTTGCTATAAAATGCATTGAGTCTGGAAACTCTTTAATTTAATAATAGAGAGGGTAAAAAGGTCATAAGCCTGAGAACGGGACTGATGGTAAAAGGAGGCTGATAGTAATTTATATTCATTGCACTTTTTCCTCCTTCTGCATGAGCTTCCCCTGGAAATGCCGTCATGGATTTTTATTCGCCATGGGAAGACGAATATGTTCTATTTTAAGAATGGAACAGCTCGCATTTGTTTCTTTGAAATCTCGGTTACATCACTTTTTGTAGTAATTTTTATCGGTTCTTTTAATTTTGTCTTGATTTCCTTCCGTCTTGAGTAGGATTTAAAAAATATATATATATATATATAATATTGTGTACAATAATAGTTCATTACTGCAGCGGCCGCCGGTCGACAACAGAGGCATTGATGGACGAACGTGCAAATGTGGGCCGAGGTGAAGCCGAGGCACACATACGTGAGTCCATCAATGCCTGGTTGCGGCCAAGTCTTGTATAATACTTTTCTTAAATAATGCGCGGAAATTCAAACTAATTAAATTAATTATAAATTTCAGAATCAATGAAAAACAACGATAACTTTCCCGCGCCAATATATTCATTTGTTTCTTTTTCACTTTAAACAGCTCTATTTTTATAATCCCACCGGCAGCAATATTATTTAAAAAAAAACTACGGAACCTCATCAAAAACTCGAGTATACACCACAATGTTCGCCCGCTCAAAGTCTCGGTATAAAGCTGATAACATCAGCCAATAGCGGCCGACGCGTGGGTCGAGTCGCGGTGACGTCACACTCAATGACGTCACGGGCTTGCACTGACACAGCTATATTTTGTACGAGCTCTTAGGAAAGTGTTCATTGTTAATTAAATGATTTTGAATTGATAAACTTAAGGAGATTTTTTTTTTCATTAAGGCTCATTTACATTGGCTATTCTATTCTAATTTATTTATGAAGATTCAACAAGATGTTTTAATGTATTCCTATGTTAAAAAAGCAGGTTCTATTGAAAATAAATTGGCCCAAAAGTTTGATACCAATGTTTTGAATTGTATGCAAAGTGCGTCGCAAAAGCAAGTATTCCGCGAAATTCGGGTAACAAACATACATACACATAACACAATGAACGAGGATACGCAACTCTGTGGGGTAAATAGAGATGTACAGAACACCCACAATTTTCCAGTATTTTTATAGTGGTTTTGATATTAAAACTTCTTTGGGTTTGTAGTTTTTAAACAATTAATAATTATTCTGATTTAAATTTATATTATATTTAATAATTTTAATTTATTTATAACTTTTATTTATATTATAATAATTCTTTCTTTCTTTCTGTTTAAAATACTGAAATATTTAAACCAAACCCTTTTTTTAGCTAATCGTATAAGTTCATAATAAATAATATATTTATTAACTTTACTTCATCTCTCTCTTTACTTTATTTTAGATAACCCTCTGCCTAACCCTTCAGGGATTACAGGCGTGATGTTATGTGTTAAGTTTAGACTAAACAGCATATTTTTTTAGAAATATCAGCAAAAAAGTTTTCATATCAAAGATCAAATGCGTAGGATCAGCCCGTTATCCAATTTTTGCGAGTCCGCCCCTCTTGAACGTCATACGGTTATATAGACCAATAGTAATACAGGGTGTAGGTAGCCACCTACGCAAATTATTAATAAATGCTGACCTATAGGCAACCAGTTTATCTTGTCACTTTATATCAGCAGGGTTTGCAAAAGATTTGTAATTATAACAGCAGTTTTTATACATATAGGATGTAAGAAGACCCATCACATAGCAGTTATCTACGCATTCTGTACGTCAAACTAAGTATACGTTGTAAATAAAATAAGTAAGTACTTGTACAAAAATAATTGCGGAGGAACGACCTTTATTTTTAACATGTTTTTTTTATTATTAATTTAATTAACTAACAAGCAATGTAATATTTGTTGTTGATTGTTTGGTTGTTTGTTTGTTGTTTGGTGTTTGTTTATTGTTTTGTTTGTGTGTTTGTACTTGTGTTTTTTTTTTTTTGTACTTATTTTTTTGGTGTAATAAATCTCTGTTCATCGCTGATGTCGCGCTAAGTAACGCACGAAAAACATTGATCTTATGAATGTATGCAACAGTACGGGGGTTGTGTTAGACATTTAAAATAAAGGTATGACATTTAAATGTTGTTTTCGTAAAAAAAAAACGTAAAATAAGTTGAAACTTTGACCTTAAATATTTACCATAACCAGAGGGTGTACTCCGAAATGATAAAACCGAAGTATCGGCCGAACATTCGAACGTTTCCTACTATGAACTTCATTCTATTTCATCCGGTTGGTTCGGGTTGGTTCGGATTCGACCGAACTTCATTTTGGTATTTGTTGTATGGTAAACCCTACTCTGAATGAGAAAGTCCGACCGATAATTAGATTTTGACAAGAGTTACATCGTCAAATTAATGTCAAAATTCACGACAGCAAAATCGCTACCTTTTGAGTATCGCAAGTATCGAATTGAATTAATAATTACAATTATCTTGAGTTTTATATTTGCTGAAAGTGTTAAAGTGAAAGTGCCATACTTATAATTGTAGCGAAATGGCTGTACGTATGTTTTTGGTGGAAGAAGCTCTCAGAGAAGAGCGTTTTGGGCGTAGAAGGAATCGCAGACGACTTCGTGACTGCTTCCATACAAATCTATTGCCCGTCCTTGAGTTTGTAGTTAATTACAGACTTAGTCGAACACTTTATGAAGAACTCTGCCAGGACATAATGCCCCTGTTACCCCGGAAGCGTAATAGCCGTGCAATTGAGCGAATTGAGCCTGCTACGAAGGTGAAAGGTGAAAGTGAAAGTCGAAATAATAGTAATTCATATATATTGAAGTAATAGAAAGTCAAAAATCTTTATTTTAAATAGGTACATTCATAGTACACTTTCTTAAAAACACAAATATTACCTACTATTAATCAAAATTAAGGAGTGGCAAATTATATTTTACAAACAACAGGTTTGCGGCTTTGTCACCTTACAAACGATTTCTTAGGGGTTCATAAATCACGCCAGCTGCATTAAATAATTGTTCACTTGGCCCTGAACTTGACGGCGCCGATAAGTACGTCCGAACTATGGGAACAAAAACTTTACATTTAATGTTATTATTTCTCCACCACAATAAAGTCTAACCTGGTTTTCTTTATTATATTCACTAATTCATGATTTCCATATCATGAGGTTACTTTTGGGGCTGCCTGATGATTCTTGACCATTTCGCACGCAACACGCAGCCGAGCGGCCTCGTCGTCGCTGCTCGCTGCTCACGCATTGTATTACGAATTTACGACGTAAGTAAATAAATCTCCGTATCAACTCCGCAAAAAGTTTGCGGAGGCGGAGGTACGATTTATTGCGGAACTTCCACAGTATCGGAAGCGGAGGCGCAGTTCCGTTACAACACTTTTAAAGTACATTTAGCTTGATTTTTGTTGAAATCTTATAACTTAACTTGTACACTTTATACTTCAGTTAGCACTTAATAATAAACAACCGAAATATGATTATCGCTTTAACGACAGCGACAGAAGAGATTTGGTTTGAGTTTAGGTACATTTTTTTCCTGGATTTTGCAATAATAAAAAAGCACTGCTTGTTTGTTTACTTGTCATCCTGTGATTTTTTTATTTTGACAATCGGCAAAGACAGATAATCCGTATGTCTGCTACAAATAAGTATATATATTGTTTTTTGAGAAATATTACAATGTTTGTAGGTATAAATACTGAATTAAAAGCAAAGTAGCAATTTACTAATTATAAAAAAATATTTTATTGTGTAATTCAACAGTTAAACTATATCAAAATGAATATTAATGACTAATCGATAAAACGTTCAACTCTAGCACTACATTTCATTCGGTCCGACACTCTTCCGAATATTGACTATGGTGCCGACCGCACTGAGCCAATGCGAACTTTGTTCGTGGTAGGACAACAATGCAAACTTCGGTCGTGTTTCGGTCGGTCCCGAACATTCGGATGTGCACTTCAGAGTAGACCCCCAGAAGGTTCCCAGATATGGTGGAGTACAAAATAAAAATCACCATAACGGGAAGAGACAGTGACTCTCGGCTTTGTTGAGCGACTTTTTGCACCCGTTATACAGGCTGGTGCTATATTTAAGAAGCGTTTTCGCTCACTCCTGCAATGACATAATTGCCAGAGTAGAGTAAGACCAAAAAAGCGATGAACGATGATTGTGTGAAAGATGATAGTGAATGGGAATAACAGTGAGATGACGGCTAATAGACAGGAATGGAAGGAAAAGCCATAGTGCGTCTACGCCAAATTAATTAGGATAAGGGAAGAAGGATCATGATTTGCCTCTTCTGATACAGAAAAAGAATGAGCATTGATAACCATGCTTGTTCAGTGGATTGCAGATCGTTGGGACCTTATGATATCGTGGTTGGAGAAGGTGGTAAATGAAATTCCAGTGTACAGTATAACGCCTATTGAATGATGTCCTTGAACAATAAGCACAGTGACGCTTCTTACTTATTCTATACAGAGCACAAGTTATTGCTAAGGCGCGGGGAAGACGACTGGCCGCTAAACTGTATGCGCGGGGAACAATGCATTTTGCTTTGTTAGTATTATTGTTGCCTGTAGTTCCTACACACACCATTGAAAATTCAGGGTTCAGATTACCTCACGAAGGTGAGCTGGATCCAAGCGCCGTGTTCGTGAACGGGCGCCGTCGTTGGCTGACCGGTCATCTCTTAGCTGCCACGGCTTATTCAAATTATTTTATTTTTGAATTTTTTGTTTTTTTTTTTGTTTCTTGTTGCTGTACTCTGGATGCTTTTAACGTGTATGTCTTTTTTTACACCGTTCCCACATATAATTATAAGTTCAATATTAATGATGTAACTAATATTTTTGTAACAATATAATTTAAAAGAGTGTCCATGGAGTTTCTTACCCGTTCTTCTCCATACGTACCTACTACGCTTTGGAATGGGCAATTAGCTTCATATTTCTACCCGACCGACTCCTTGACAATTCAAAAGTGCCTGTAAATAGTTGAATAAAAATAAATGCTTTAAGTTTGAAAAGTTTTCTTTCACAGTCAGTCAGCGATGTCCAAGATAAATTTAATAAAGTACACAATTTATGGCATTAAAATATAACATTTTGATACTTACCAGGTTCGAACTTCATTTTCGAAAAGCTGTTGCTTTAATCTCTGGGTAATCATAGCATAGCATAATCAGCCTATAATGTTCCCACTGCTGGGACACAGGCCTCCTCTCGGTGAGAGGGAGTGGGATGTAATCCACCACGCGGGCCCAGTGCAGGCTGGCGGATGTCACATGTTTTCGATTTCTTGGTTCTATTATAGAACATGCCGGTCTCCTCACGATGTTTTCCTTCACAGTTTTGAGAGCAGTGGCGATGAAATAATTCACTAATGTAAATATTACTATTATATTTCTGGGCTAGAACTTTGAGAATTTAGTGCCAAGTTATAATGCGCTCATAGTATAGATAAGACTTGTACAAACCGTGGGTAGTCGATGGTTACAATGTCAGTATTAGAAACTATATATTATAGTGGTTATATAAGCGTGGGATGTCGTTCGTAATAGGTTAATGTCTATCTAGATATATGTTGGTAGTAAAATGGGTTAAGAGAACCAATATAACATAACATCACGCCTGTATTTCCCGAAGGGGTACCCAGAGTTGTATATAGTACATCCACATTTTGCCAGTTCTATATATAATTCGCTTGTAATAGGGGGCGAGCCTATTGCCTTCAACTGGGCTCAAGTCTAGCCTACGAGCCGATAAATAAAAAAATTGTTATAGTTGAAATCACATTGGAAAAGTCTAAAACAAAATTTGACACAAAACTCATTCATACACATTACAAAATGAAAAGTCTGTCTGTCTGTCAGTTACTACGCGTTTGACTCGAGAATCACACGATCGATGTAACTACGTAAATAGATGATGTAATGATAAATGATTAATGATTTTATTTCTGTAAGTAGGTTTGTACAAACACTTTTACACGTCCATCATATTTTTTAAACTAGATGAGGACGGCGTTTCCTATCTGACTACCCTGAGAAAGGCCGAAACAAACTCAGAGGTCACAGTCTCTTTTAAAGTCCAGACATAATCTTGGTCAATTCATAATAACATTAGTCGCAGTTTTTCCCTAAATGGTCACCAAAACGTAGTCCAGGATACGGACGCTAAGAAACCTACACCGGGCTCATGAAGAGCCCGATAGAAGCGCCCGTGAAGCTCCTTGCTTTGCCATACCTCCTTGCGGTCATCGGTAGTAAGTACTACAGATTTGCGCCAGTTCTCTTTAGCCATGGTAAGCGGGGTGAGCCCCTTGTTCACTGCGACCACATCACGGTGCATACCCACATTGGCTTTAAAAAAACATTCCTTGAGACTGCACACCTCGCGCTGAATTATTGACAACATTGTAGATGTAACATTTCTATTCGAAAAAAGAAAATATATTTCGTTTATAAGTTTACTGGCGACCCGCCCCTGATTTTCACGTTCTTACAACTTGACAAAGTGTCGAGGTATTTTTATTAAATGTAAGTTTAATATTAATCTAAACAAATATTATAAATAAAGAGAAAATATTAGATTTTTTGTTTGTTTGTTTGTTACGCTTTCACGCTAAAACGGCGAAACGGATTTGGATTAAATTTGTAATATTGGTAGACCATGACCTAGATTAGGACATAGCATAAATTTTATCCCGACATTCCTACGGGATCGAGACTTATGCGGGTGAAACCACGGGGCGCAGATTGTGTATTACTTATAAACATAAACCTTCTGGAATAAATTCCTTAAATGTTGATGAAACCCGCATCAAAATCCGTTGGGTAATTAAAAAGAACAAAGCGGTCACACAGACGGACATAAATAGCAACTTAATTATAATTTGTACGGATGAAAATCCGGTTTTGGAAGCCTGATCAATGCCCGAATTTCTGTCTGCGCAATCCGTGAAGTATATTTCTCCTTTGAATAAATGTGAATCCGTACTTTTATGTTTGAATTTCACAATAAAAAAAACTTTCGAAGTTTGTGGCGTGGGAGAAATAGACTTGGTAGAAAACACGTGCTTCTAAAATAAGTTGATTTTCAGGGTCTTCGTTAATGACGACGAAAGACATTTAAAGGACATATTTAACTGATCCGCTAAATACTTGTTGACATTCTGATGATGTAGGCTATTTTAAATTAACGGACCTCTAAAAACCTCTCTTTTTGAGCATCTAGTGATGATAAATGAGCCTCTTTTTAACTTTTTGGCCTCTCCTCACAGTTGGTCGCAGTAACTTAGTAAGGGTACTCCGACCAAACGGGTTAGGATAGGTTAGACCTACTGTCACCTCACCCTCACCCCCCCCGGTTGAACGACGGAACCTGCAGAGGCGGGCCGGCATCAGTCGGGGGATGCGTGGAAGACTCCTTAATTAAAAAAAATTGTTTCTTTTCTTTTTTTCTACTTAGTCATTAATTTTTTAGCATAGTGCTTGCGGCACATTTATTACATTTATCGGCATGCGGTGCTAACCTGTAATAGATTGTTACACTAACCTTAGATTTAAGTAAAACATTATTTTATATTTTTAACAATGTACCTAAACATTTGTTGGTTGGCCATAACAGAGCAGTGGTGGCCCAGAGGTAACAGCCCCGACTCACGAGTTGTAGGTCGTATGTTCGAACCCAGACAGGCACTTTATGTAAATAATTCCATCACCACTGCTCTCAAAACGGTGAAGGAAAACATCGTGAGGAAACCGGCATATCCTAGAATCAAAAATTCGAAGACATGTGACATCTACCAACCGTACTGGGTCCGCGTGGTAGATTATAGCCCACTTCTTCTCGAAGAGGAGAATTCTTGGAATATTATAAGCTGAATATGTATAAAAGAAAAATAAAAAATAAAAGTGCTCTCGTACAAGAAGGAGCCCAAAACTTAGTGTTAGCATAATCCGCTTATATCGTTCTCACTTTTGGTATACACGGGTCCTCTCTGTGAGAGGAAGTGGGCCGTAATTCACCACGTGGGCCTAACGTGGGTTGGTGGATGTCACAAGCCTTCGACTTTTTATTTATTTTAAGTTACTCAGTACTATCTACGTGGAAAAAAGAAAAAAGATAAAAATGCTAATGAAAATGGCTCAACACTGGGCCTTAATACATTTAAGAGCAAAAATGCTAATATATAATATATACAACAGAGTGCGTATATACATAATCCACTTTAGATAAATCTAACAAAAATATTATGAGCAAATATGCGCGTACACGCATGAAAATGATTTCCTGTGTTGAAAAACAAAGGAAAATTGGTTTACCTCAGTATCCATTATTTTGTATGCGTAAACTTATTAGGCAAATATACGAGAAGCCTCTGTGAAGGTTTTGGCTCGGTTTCAAATAAAATGTATTACTTTAAATACTTGATGGGTTTCGTGTTGTAGGGCTTTTTTGACAGAAAGGTATTAATAATTTTATTCAGGATGACGCAAACGAGGGACATATTGATCGAGTGTTGTCAGTATACGATTTTAGTTCCGAAATGGGACGGCAATTTACATCGAGCGACTGCTATCTGACGTCATCAAACCGTAACCTGGGTTTTTACATAACTATATTATGTCAGGCACTAGTTGTCTGAAATTTTTGCTGAACTGGGCCTATTCAGCGCAGCCGCGAGGCACACTGTCCTGCTAATTTCTCACAACGCGCTTTAAACTTTTTATTTCTTTTTTACTTGTATATGTTGTGTTGTGTGCCTTGTAGTCTATGCTAAATAAATGTTTTATATTTCTTTATTTGTTTCTATTATCTATATAATAAATATTATAAATTTAAGTTGCTTTTCGTATCTGTGTGACCGCGTTTTTCTTCTAAGCTACTCAACAGATTTCGTTGCGGTTTCCACCATCATTTAGAGAATTTATTCAAGAAGGTGTATGTAGATTACACATTATTATAAAATTTACATATAATAAAGAAATCTGGATTTTTTGTGAAGCCGTAAAACCATGCGAAGGGGGCAGTCACTAGTGGATATATAAACCAGTGTGGCCAGAATTTTGGGCTTCCGATCACCGTAGCAACTGACATAGATGTCCGTCTGTCAAATGTCATAGACATACTCGTAGATGTCCGTATGTCAAATGTCATAGATATCTGTATGACAACCAAGACCGACTTGGTATTCCACTTGACTTGGAATGATCACCCATCCACGCACTACCCGTGGCAACAAAATAAAAATAAAAAAACATTTCGAAATGTCTGTTTCAATAACTTAAAAATACGTTTACATTAAGGTCTATAAGGAATTTCCATTTAAGTAAAAAAATATACTTGTGTTAGGAAGTTCCGCTATTCCACTAGTTACCACTTACAGTAAGCTATTGAATAGACATTCAATTTTATTGAAATACTTTACTTTCTTTCTTTCTTTTTTTTCTTTTTTTACTTTCTTTTATTAAAGAGAAATCAAAAATATAAAGAAAAACAAATACAAAGTAATCATTAATTATAGAAGCGCTGTCGTGTGGACGGGTGTACGGGTGCGTGCGCGTGTGTGTTTGTGTGTGAGCGTGTGTGCGAGTGAGTGTGTGAGTGTATGTGTGTTTAACGATAGTATATAGTATATAAATAGCATATGATGTATGTTAATACTTAATGAAAGTGAGGGAGAAGTAGTGTCCGAAGATATTTAACCGGAGTTGTTAGTAATTATAAGCTTATCGTTTGGACTATATTCTCATCGTAAGTTTTTGACTTTAGCCATTCACTCAGAGTATTTTTGCAGTCTCGAAATGAAAGTAAGTAAATATTTATTTCCTTGTTTACCTAGTTATATAAGTAAGAGGATTGCCTAGCGTATTGTCTCATAGCAAAAGTTGATTTAACAGGAACATTGAGGATCATGTTTTTCCTTCTCCCTTGTCGAGTCATGGGATCGAAAGTGAGAGATTTGTGTTATATTTTTATAATTTGGAGAAAAGTTTTCGAACCGTCAGAATATAAGAAGTTAGTTAAAGACTTTCAGTTGGGAACCTAAAGGGCTTAAATAACATAACTTTTAATAGTGATCTCGGAGCTCTCTCTAAGTATTTAGTTTTTGTTCTTTCTCCCCAGATTGGTAAAGTATATGCTGGTACCGACTGCGCCAGTGACGTGTAAATTTGTAACAAAAGGTTTTTAATAGTTACGTAACGCAGTGTTTTGAATGTCCAGATAAGTTTCCGTATTCTTTTCATCATTAATTAAATATGTAAGTGCCAAGACAAACGTTGGTCGACCATTACACCTAAATATTTGGTATATTGAACTTTTTCAATTTTTATGCAAGGGCAAGCAAAGTTACAGTTTGAGGGGGTCTGGCAATTGTGAATTTAGATTTTGAAGTCGGCTGCAGGTTGGGAAAGGTTATATTTAGGGAAGCAAATGAAGGTGGTTTTAGAAATATTTAGGGTCAATAGACTGTGGTCGCGCCAAGATGCGATCCTGGACAGGCCAGACTTGGCAGATTTCTTGACCTTGTTCCAGTTTGTGTCGCTAAAATCTATGGCAAAAACTATCACCTGCGTATAAGTAGATGTGACCTCCTTCAATGTTCATATTACAGAGGCCATTTATATAAACTAAGAGTAAAGTGGGGCCAAGGACGCTTCCTTGACCGACGACGTACTTGTAGTTTTAGCTAAGCTAACAATGTCACCAATTTTGACTATTTTTTTCCGACCACGTAGATAATCCTTGAATAAAGCAAGTGGCTGACCTCGTATGCCATTACTTCAACGTGTCCAGAAGAGTGGAGACAGAGACAGGCAACAACAAGTAAACTTCACACATCGAAGAGCCCACGTGTGTTATTGCCTCTTCAAAGAAAACAATACCACAAACCACTACTTATCCTGGTTTTACAAAAATAAGAGTACATAATATAACAATCACAGAGCATGGAATCGCCGCCCCGGCAGTACCTATAGACGGTACTAGTAAAATTAGTGGCGCCAGAAGTGCGTTAGGCGCACAACTTCTGTCAAGTTCTGTCAGAGATAGCCTTTAAAGCCGTCAGTTTTTATTCGTCATTTATGTCGTAGTACTCGAGCTAGGGGCTCGTGGCTAAATAATAACAGACGCACGGGTTAATCGAAGGTTAAGCTACGCTTGCCGCGGTCGGTTCGTGGATGGGTGACTCTATTACATATCGAGACCCCTCCTTGCCTCGGAAAGCATGTTAAGCCGTTGGTCCCGGCTGTCATTCGTAGATCTTTGACATTCGTTACGGGTAGTCAGAAGCCCAAAAAGTCTGACAACCAGTCTCACCAAGGGATGGAATCAGATAGGCAGTCGCTCCATGTAAAATACTGGTATTCAGCTGCATCCGATTAGACTGCAAGCCGACCCCAACATAGTTGGGAAAATGCAGGCAGATTGATTTATGTTGTATAAACGACTAGCTATTGCCCGCAGCTTCGCTCGCGTTAATTTAGAATTTGACAATCAATTCGGGTTGTTTAGAGAATTATAGTTGTAGGTTTATAGTTGTAGGATGAAAAACCGGTCTATCGACACTCTAGACTCAGAAAATGCATTAAGTACCTAAATTAAAAATTAAAAATCTCTTAACATACTACTAAAGTTTCCACAGTAATATAATTCAATCATGATTCGAAAGACACGTGGCGCCATCTATTATCATAAGAACGTTATTGTTGTTTTCCTCGGGAACAGTACTTTTTTTCGGGATGAAAGGTACTCTATATCCGTTTCTGTACACCTGACAATGCACATGTAAAATTTCAGGATGATCGGTTTAGCGGTTTAGGCGTGAAAAGGTAACAGACAAACAAATAAACTTACTTTCGCATTTATAATATTAGTTAGGATTAGGATAGGAAGATAGGAAGTTAGGATGACACGCTTGATTTGTGCGTAAAGTGTTGACAATGCCGCCTCTAGCAATAGCTGCTGAGGCATCTCTATGCTCTGTGGTCACAATAAAGTCTATTGGAACACAAGTAAAGCAATTTTAAGTAAAAACAACTGCACTTCTTGTCTATATCGTGGATTCAATATCATAGTATGGAGTGCTAGAAAATGAACGGTTATTGCAGTTTATGAGAACGTGTAGTATTAATATAACTTTATAGGGGCCATCCATAAAATACGTCACACGTTAAGTGGGAGAGAGGCGGTCAACAAAGTGTGACATCCTGTGACGAGGGCGGGACGACTCATAAGCTTTGTGACGTCACATGTATAAATCAAAAGTATCAAAACCTTCACCTTTAACGATTTTTTTTTAAATATCAACATTATCACAAGGTTTAATTCAAAATTGCAAAATATATTACCACCTATAACAAGGACGAGCGGGGGAGGGGTATTAAATAAAACATAAACTTCGTGTAACGTAATGTTTTTAAGCAGTTAAGTAGCAAATGGACTAATATTCTTACCTAAAGTGTATTTTTCTTATCTTAATTGGTAACGGCGGCGGCGGTGGCGTAGTGAGGTTTCAATTTCGAGAAAATTAATTTAATTCAAAGTCGATTTAAAGGTACACGTAATTCATTCCGTACGTGTTTCTAACAAAGTTCAAGACAATCCGGTTGTACCTAATCTGTGAGATTGATATACAAGGTGTCGTTTTGCATCCTTGTTAGATTTCAGGAGGCTGTTATGAAAGACATAAATAATCAAAAACAATTACGATAACTGCTCAATAATTAATATATACTCGTTTTTTTTGTCATTTAAGTTTGACAGCATTTTACAAATACACCACTTTCAAAGAACAGAGTTATCCCGTTGCGTGTGCGGTAGACAGTGTCGCACAACAGTGCGGTATAAAGTCATAGTCAAAGTCAAATCATTTATTTCAAATAGGCACATAAAAGGCGCTTTTGAACGTCAAAATTTACAAAAAAATAGAATTGATTCTATGTAGTTGCCCCTTCCAAAAGGTAGTTTCGTATGGAGAAGAATGGGCAAGAAACTCCACCGTTACTCTTTTAAAATGTTTTACAATATTATGTAGGTTCACATTAATTAAGTAATTATATGTGAAGACGATGCACCTAGAATAAAATTACTATACCACAATAGGTAAAAAGAATTAAATATAATGCAAAGACAGGTAAATTAATTATATGATAGATACATGATGCTCACATATTTACAAATATTGAAAAGTAGATGATGTTTCCAAAATTTTAACAAGTATTAATTTAATGTGTGAGTTAAAGTAGTTAAGTACATAAAGTAACAATCAATGTCATAAAAATTATAAATTATACAATTAAATTAGCAACCAGTTTGATTTTGTCTACCCTCTAGATTGTCCTATGGAGCAGGACCAGCATGTTTCCAAGCATTCTTATCTAGGATTTAATCCTCTAATTTGTAATATGCTTGTTTACAAAGTGTACTTTTTATATGAGTTTTAAATTTTCTTTAATTTAATTGCAATATATCACAAGGTATTTTGTTGTAACATTTAACACAGTACCCCATAAAAGATGTACGTACTTTAGATAATCTAAAAAATTGTTGATCTATTTTATCTTTATGTCTAGTATTAAAATTATGTCTATCACTTATTTTATTAAAACTCACTTATATTATTTTATGGCACACAAGCCGTGTTTTAACATGCGAATTCCGAAAATTTGAAAAAAATATACCGACTTATTTTATTATTGATTCGTGTCGAGAATCATTAGCATAGTAACCTCATTGTATTTGACGAGGATGCAAAACGACACGTTGTATACAATATGCAATGACATTTATGAACAATTTTATTATATGACATTTTCATTTTCATGTAAATAACAATACCAGCCTATTGCTGTCCCACTGAAGTCAAAAGCCTCTTCTCAGACAGAGAAGGCACGAGCATTGATCACCACGCTTGCTCAAGACGGGTTGGCGATTTCAAACTTATACTAACTGTAAGTCCAGCGGGGTAATTACGTAACACACTAACAGTAGGAATGGGTTTCATTTTGACAGTTCAACAACATTCATTGCGTTATTTACGTTGTTGAGCAGACATATTTTTTGAACATATGAAGCAATGGATTAGCAACAGGCTTCAAAATTATTGAGATTGTGATAGATAGTGTGTTACGTAAGTAGGGTGCTGGTTTCCTCACTATTTTTCCTTCACCGATGCTAGTAATGTCCAAGATAAACTCAGAAAGTACATATGAATTGAAAACGTCATATTTGTACTTGCCCGGATTTGAACCTAACAGTTTTTTTTTTTTTTTTTTTTTTTTTTTTTTTTTTAAACTTTGCCCCACACTAGGAATTTCTCCTGTATTGTGGGTGCGTTTACAAACATTTAAAACTCACATACACAAACAGCCAGACCCGGAACAACTACTTGTAAGTCATACAAATATTTGTTCCGTGCGGGAATCGAACCCGCGACACGCAGCGCAGCAGTCAATCGCTTAACCACTGCGCCAACCGTGCCGTCATAAAGTTATAAACATAATATTGAGAAAAAAACATGTATCCCTTATAGTTACATATGTTTTCTCAAAACTATGAATTAACTAGAATAGCATCCAAGTGTGACGATACTTTAGTATCCAGTGCAGTCAGTCAGTAGTCATGCAGTCAGTACTTACTATAAATAAATAATAATTTATTTCATACAAAAACAATTTTCCAAGTAAAAATAGAACATTTCAGAAAGAAGTGTATCCTTGTTGTATGTACTAATGAAAAAATCATTGTATCACAAACACCAGCGGCTTCCAAAGTAGGTGACATTAACAACAAAAAAATTCTAACGTCTTACACGGTGAACTTGTAAAAATATAAATAAAATAAACAGAAGCAACATAAAAAAAAAAACTATTAACTACAATTAAGCTACTTATTTACTTATATTGATATATTTATGTGTGTGCCTGCACGAGAGTGCACGGGTGCACTCACCCGTGCACTCTCGTGCATGTGTGAATGTATCCGTCTGTGTTTTGAAAGACCTCTATTTGATTATTTTGAGAAGATCTTCAGTCTCCTGGTAATTTAAATTCAGTAATAAGCTTTGTAATTCTTTTTAGCTTTTATTTTTTGCTATGTTATCTATGAATGCTATGTTGGCTATTTTTGCTTTTTTTATTTTGGCCAGCAAAAATTTTCAGCATTTAATTGATTAACCTACTGTTGTTGTTGAACTTTGGGTATTTTAAAGAGTGGCAGCAACTCACCTGAGTATTGTTTAAACTCTGATAAATACACAAACTAAAACTGAACCAAACGGTCGTCATCATACTCCTGTCCTTATCAAAATTTATTTGGGGTCAGAGCAACATGTCTTTTACTACCATCCTTCTCTATCAGTCGTCATCTCGGTAGTCACCCCCTTTCTAGCCATATCATCTTTCACACAGTCCATCAATCGTTTCTTTGGTCTTACTCTACTATTATATATATTTTGCCATACACATTCATACTCAAACATTCCTTATTTCTTCTTTATTTTTCTTTTTCCTATTGGCTTTCTATGGAAAATATACAACAAGAATCACACAGACACTATTTAAAGAGCTTTAAAACACTTCACTTTTTAAAACCATCTTTGGTATCGTTTCTTTGGTCTTCCCCTACTCTTATAGCTCACATCACACAACACAACACTTACATCTCACATCTGGAATAATTGTGTTTTACATACATACATAAATTCACTTCTTCCCATGGGGTAGGCAGAAACTATAGAATGCCACCAGCTACAATCCTTACATACCGTCAAACGGGGTGAATAGGGATGAAGGGGTGAACGGAGATGAAACATTAACTTTAAAAGCTATAATAAACCTGTTCTAGTAGCAACAAGTACAAATAATACAATGTATATGTAACTCAAGAAGAAGTCTTAGTTAGTCTAGGACCACTTATGTACGAGTATACTCAAAACTTTCCTTAGGACAGTTTTATCATTCCTCCGCATCACGTGCCTGTACCACGACCACCGATTTCCACACAAATTTTCAGTCACCGGTGCCATTTTCAGACTTTCTCTGATGTACTCATTTCTTATTCTACCCATTTGCGTAACACCACACATCTCTCTAAACATTCTCTCAACTGAATCAAACGTTATTATGGGTTAAACATTAAAAAGTCTCTTGCAAAAATTAAAAACGATTCAAAGGTCGAAACCAACTTCCAAAACTGTTTCAGTCAACACTATTTTTAAACACTGAAGTATAAAGTCTCTCTTTTTTAAGGTAACCTTTAATACCAGAATGACGTTTCACTGAATTCATTACATCAGATTTTGTGGCACGGGAGCACAATAATGAGCCACTCTGCCCAGCTTTGTGAGTCACACACCGCGTTCAAGAATAACTAGCATAGAGTTGGCCCTTTGGGAAATTCCCAGTAAGAAGTTTACTTCGAAGTTAAAATAACTTTTATAAAGCAAACTCTTGGACTTCATTTTGTTCGAATGGTTTGTATTGAATTACTTAATTGTATACACTTGGACGTAGTTGAATTAATGGTTCTAGAGAATAAGTTTTTTTGAGGGAACTCATCCAGGCAAGTACTCACTACCACCATTCAAAATTCTGTCGTTCAACAGCATTATTTTGTTCTGGTTTGAAGGAGAATAATTACAGGCATATCAGCATCATCATCAGCCTACAGCAGTCCACTGCTGGACATGGGCCTCACCTATTGTACTCCATTCAATTCGATTTTCGGCAACTCTTATCCAACTGCTACCAGCCACCCTTCGAATATCGTCGCTTCATCCTACCTTACGTTTGCCAATTTGCGGTTTCCATTCAAGAACATGTCTACTCCAACGGGCATCGGTGCTACGGCTAATATGGCCGGCCCATTGCCACTTCAGCCTGATTATTCTGACAGCTATGTCTGTGACAACTTTGGCAGGCATATGATACATCTCAACATTTAAAATAAGGCGATGCCTCTGGCATTACTTGCATAAGCTTGTAGTGGACTGTCAACAGTATCAATCCCTAGCATCTAGTGGAATGACATCTTACTTCAAGTTCACTTCGAGTTTTTTTACAGAATAGATTGGCTGATTTCCTTCATCGAAGGTGAGCACATATCATCAGGTGCCAATGCTATATCGTGGAGCTCCTTAAGTTCTGAGTTGAGCTGCACGATTACTGACAAATGCGTGCACTGACTGGACAGGTCCACTCAATCTTTGTGGTTCTTTCCTCACAAGACCATTTCAGATACCAATCTACATGGCCTTCACATGATCTGACCAAGATTATGTCTGGACTTTAAAAGAGACTGTGACCTCTGAGTTTGTTTCGGCCTTTCTTCTCAGAGTAGTCAGATAGGAAACGCCGACCTCATCTAGTTTTTTAAAATATGATTGACGTGTAAAAGTGTTTGTTCGAACCTACTTACAGAAATAAAATCATTTATGATTTATCATTTATAAAAATATACGATTATCTATTGATGGGGTTGGATAATATTCTTAGTGAAACAATTCCACAGAAAAATTTATAATTTCCTAATTGTCGAAGTTGTTTGTTTTTTACTCGCCTGCTTTGAGAATAGTCTCAAGATGGTCCTGTTGTTACTTTTAATCAATTTAGCAGTCTTCTTAAAATCTTGGAAAAAGCTTATCCCAAGATAGCAATCCTGAAATCGTTAGTTAAGACAAGTTTTTACAGAGAAGTTTGTCCATTTTAAAATGTTGTTTCTTATTCTTTTAACTAGAATCTGCTGCTATCAACGGTCCACTAGAAATGCTACAATAATAAAATTGTTCCAGAAGCATCGACACAGAATTAGCAAGTTGAAATGACATTACGCCAGTCAAATTAGTCGTAGACCCCGATGACTGACGTAACCTTGAGTGGAGTCCACGAATCTGCAGACATAGGGTACGGCACTATCAGGCTATGTTGAGCGATAATCTTACCAGGATGGCTTGTAGCGCATCTGGGCAAGATCTGATAGATGACGATCGAGTAAAATGGCGCTTGTTTAGAGAACCCTCTTCCACTCTCCTACTTTGCTGAGCCCGACAGGTTCCATAATGATCATGTCTTTATAAAACCTAACACCTATGTTCATATTGCGGAAGCAATAAATATAT
The DNA here is from genome assembly GCA_917490735.1 of Dryobotodes eremita. NCBI lineage: Eukaryota > Metazoa > Arthropoda > Insecta > Lepidoptera > Noctuidae > Dryobotodes > Dryobotodes eremita. Next base: position 5,907,514 of record OU823242.1, on the reverse strand, counting down.
CGAATATTGAGGCTTATGTCCAACAGTGACCTTCGACAGGGTCAAATTAAATTAGGTAGCGCAACTCCGCAGACGTGATGAGTATCGATATCTAAACACGATCAAATTAAAATTAAAAGATATTTTTTTTAAGGGGTCCTCGACCGCTTGTAGTGTTGTTACATAAAGTATGAGTTGAAAAAATATGTTTAATCGTGTTTAGAAATTGATACCAATCACGTCTGTGAAGTTTACACAAAAAAAAACTGATTTCTTAAACTGATAGTTCAAGTGAAAACACTAACTGCGACGAGCTTACAAAAAAACAACAAATTTTTTTTTTTGTTTTATCATGTTTATATATCGATTACCCATTACGTCTGCGGAGTTTCGCTAGCTAATTTAATTTGACTCTGTATAGACTAATGATGATGAAGATAATTATTCTGTTATATATGTATGCTGTGCTGTTACTTTGGTCCAAACGCCGTGTTCATGGCCTCGAGCGGTGCGGCTTACGTGCGCGTCACTTGTTTCCGTCCATCGCTCCACAAATCGCGTCACGGTGACTCGTCGCATGCTCTAAACAACTTCTTTAGTTTGTTTTCTCCGCAGTCGTGGTCGCAAAACGCGTGTCGCTTGAGCGAATAGCTCGTGGCCACGGGGTTAGGTTGGTCACACGTGGTGTCCGTACGCCACTAACATGAAACAATACAAGACTTCTGCTTGCATACACACTGGACAACGCTGGCGTCGCGTATTGCACTGAATAGCGTTAGCAAAACAGTCGACCTTTTTAAAATCAATTTTTTTTTGTGAAGTACCTACACATTAAAAAAAAAATTTTGTTGTTGTTTAATTAAGTTAAAAAGAGCGTAACCACTTAATGCTGGCGTATGTTCAGGCACGAGCGTAAATACCATAGTTATGTAAAATTCCAAAGTGGTTTTGTCGTGAAATAACAATGTGGAAGGCAACTGTCAAAAAGGCGCTGTCATAGCTACTTACTAACACAAGCTATTGATATAAGGCGTGAGGTGGTTTTATTTTATTTTTGCGAAAAAGACGCCTTGTTGTGTCCCTAAGTACTCCAAAATTGGAGTCCACCTTTTTTCGAAAGATCCTAAAATTAGGAGGTCTTGGCGTAAAGCTATTAGTAGAGATGTTTTTTTTTTATTAAACGGAGTTCGAGTTTCTGTCGGAATCATTTTGAAGAAACTGATTAAGAGGAATATTTAAGGTTTAAAATTCTGACACTTTCCATGTCAAATACTTGATTTAAAATATTGAAATCACTGAAAATAACGAAATATTGAAATAAAACCAAACTTGATAAATGATAATGATAAATGATAAATGATTTTATTTCTGTAAGTAGGTTTGTACAATCACTTTTACACGTCAATCACATTTTAAAACTAGATGAGATCGGCGTTTCCTATCTGACTACTCTGAGAAGAAAGGCCGAAACAAACTCAGAGGTCACAGTCTCTTTTAAAGTCCAGACATAATCTTGGTCAGATCATGTATAGACCATGTAGATTTGAGTCTGAAATGGTCTTTTGAGGAAAACAAACCACAAAGAATGAGTGGACCTGTCCAGTCAGTGCACGCATTTGTCAGTAATCGTAAAGCTCAACTCAAAACTTAAGGAGCTCAACGATTCGACGAACAATACCAAAGAAAGGACATTTGGTTAGGCCGCATAAATTACTCAAACTGCCAGACTATGCTTAAAACTAATCAAGAAAGAAAAAAAAACAATGATCTACATAGTCTTTACATTCACAATAGTTAAAATAATATACTATACTATACTACACTTTGAATGAACACGAAATGGAATGAATGAACGAAATGTAAAATTTATTGGTAGGCCGTAGGAACCTAGCTATGATGACGCCATCTACAATTAGCTTTGCCCGACCTTCCCTATTGCAACTTTACGAAAAGACCTATGTCATAATAGTATTGATTCGAAAATACTATGTTAACACTATAAAATACCTAACAATACTTTAGAAAAAAATTACTTTAGAATCTTGCGCAAGTGTAAGGTATCTATACTATATAAGCTTCTGAAGTTCTTATTGTGTATATAGTTATATGGTGGTATTATGAATTTGAAAATTAGTAAAGTTATTGAAGATAGCGAAAAATGCTGATAAAACAAACATCAATTTGCGAAGTAACTTAAAAAAGTATGCTAATTTGAATCCGAGATTATTCAGTTCAAGCTTATGAATGTAAAATAAGTAGAAGTTTCCTCCGACTTTTATATTAATGCACGTAATTGCAGTTTGATAAGAATTTCTATTGATTCTTTGAAGTCGTTAAAAGTTTAAAGTAGGTAATTTTATACTCATCCTGGGCAGTAGGTGGGACTTGGGACTTACTTTGTGTTGGCTACGCAAGTTTTCAAAGTCCTGAATGGGAAATATCTGCGGCTTTTACATGCTTTTTAGATATTAGAGGTATATAAAAAAAGTCTAAGTTATGTCTTGATTAATGACAAAGTGATTATCAAGAACGGTACCTATATTTTTCGTTTGTAAAAATGAAGAAACTATTAAAAACGGACAAATATAATTATTCCCAGCCTGTAACTCTTCCACTTGATGTCAAAAGCCTAATATTCTGGTAATATAAATCAGACTGTGTTGTGCCACTGCAGGGCCTTTCCTTTTTTCACTCAACTCGATGCTGCGCCAACATTGGTCAATTCGGCCTATAGGTATCGAGTTCATTCCGCCATCTCTGCCTTTTTTTTAATAGGAAATCGTCATATAACTTCTCCTGCTCTGGGCGGAGCAGGAGGGCGTGTCAGACTTTCACTGAATAAAACCCACCCGTGTTCCTTCAGTTGCCTGTGTGCCAGGGCTACGGTAACCCTTTCGGACAAACCCGCGACCCTAGCAGGCATCGGCTCTAACGGGCAACTCTTTAAGGCGGGACATCACGCACGCCCGGGCCTGGTCGCCGTCTGCAAGTCTGCCCTATGGTGGCCGGGAATCGCCTGTGGACTCCTGACCCGCTATGCCGTTGGACGTGTTCGGAGACCCATGTTGTGGTGGTCTAAGCCAACAATGCACCTGACATGCGGCAAACGTGTCCGGCCCAGTCCGGCTTAAGCTTGGCTGCTTTTTGGGTGACGTTCGCGATTAGTGTTTTGGTACGCAGAGTCGTGCCGTAATAATAGTAATTATTATCGATATTTATCACCCTATTCCGTCTGCGTGATGGTAATTTCTTTCCCTTATTTTTGTATAAATAAGTAGAATTGTAGCGTACTGACATAATAAACTAGCGTAGCGTCGCACGCCCGCAGAGTGCTCACACACGCAGACGTGTGACCTCTGCTGTTGTACAGTGAATTACTGTTTAATTTACCTACTCGAATACTGTCCATAACGTAGTGAATACCACAAGAATATTAAAGGATTTTGTTACACTTACTATAAAATGTCAATATATGACACGTGAATTCGATTGAGATACTTTAAGTCCTTTAAGTACCTTAAGAGGTTGGGTACAAATCCCTTTCCTTATAATACCAGTCTTTTCTTGTCCCACTGCAAGACAAAGGTCTCTTCTCATACTGAGAAGGCACGAGCATTGATCACCACGCGTGCTCAAGACGGGTTGGTGATTTTAGACTTATATTAACTATAAGTCCAGGCTTCCTCGCTATTTGTGCCTTCACCGATGTCAGTGATGTCGAAGATAAACTCGGAAACTTAAAAAATAAATAAATGATATACAACCTACGTTTGCGGACCTTACCCTCGTATTACAGACTGCTACAAACACTATTATGAATCCTACGCATATCGGTGCACGACTGTGCCATTATTCCAGTATTTTTTACTTTTTCCAATACAAACTCTATTTTTAAAACCTTTTTCCTTTAGTATGCCATTTGTCAGACTATGGTTAACCGAGGATACATAAACTTTCTGGTGTTGCTAATTGGTTAGTTTAGATTTGTAGAACGCCTGCGAGATTTTATTGCGAAGTATTTTTCCGCTAGTTGGCGAAACGTGATAAAAAATTGTCCGTAATCCGGCGGCGACATAGGCAGATAACATTATTACCATCACGTGTAGGACCTGAATTAGGCTGGCACAGGAGCGTGAGGAATTTCGGGCGTTGACAGAGGGCAGATAATGCGGCGGACTCGGGGAAGTCCGCCGCCCCCTATCATATAAGACCAGAAGTGGTGGCGCGTAATGTTCCACGCGCGCCCCTCTTAGACGTCGCGGGGAGAGTCAAACACCTCACTCCCTCCGCTTGACCAGACGGAGCCCGCAGAGGCGGGTTGTTTGCATCAGTTGGGGGCTGCGTTGAAGAGTGCTTAAGTGCCCCCGCAGCACCCGATGTAAGTATGCGAGGGAACACGGGGTGGTTTTAGGCAGTAGACGTCTGACAGACCCCTCCGTCCGCCCTAGGGCGGAAGACACCCATAAGAATTTCCATCCTGATACCAAAAAAAAGGAGGGGTATTGCGACAAGCAAAGAGAGGCTTGTTCCCAGCAATGGGTGAAATTGGGCCTCTGGATGATGATTACGGTGTAACTTTACAGAAACGATTTTGGGGCGAATTACACGCATTAACCACGTCTTTCTGCTCAAAGTTCCTATACTAAAAGTTGTCGAAAATCCTAATCCTAACTTCCTAACTTCCTAATCCTAACTAATATTATAAATGCAAAAGTAAGTTTGTTTGTTTGTTACCTTTTCACGCCTAAACCACTGAACCGATCATCCTGAAATTTTGCATATACTTTGTCAGGTGTACAGAAACGGACATAGGGTACCTTTCATCCCATAAAAAAGTACTGTTCCCAAGAAAAACAACAATAACGTTCTTATGACAATAGATGGCGCCACGTGTCTTTCGAATCATGATTGAACTATAACCCGAATTGATAGTCAAAGTCTAAATTAACGCGAGCGAAGCCGCGGGCAAAAGCTAGTAATTTTATAAGTTGCTGACTGGTGAAGATATTGTGGCTGCATGTACATACGACGCTACATGCGAATGACGCATCACACCTGACGTCATGCAAATCCTGCATCGCGCAAGCAGAGTTTTCCACGCGCTTTATATACAGCGTGTATCAGGAATGTGTGGTCATACTTAAAGGTGTGGTATAGAAAAATAATCGCGAAAAAGTATTCAGCTGTAGCTGTGTCCCATACAAGTATATGGGACAGTTGGTTACCTTTTCGCGATTACGATGTTGGTCAACTGGAGAAAGTTGTTTAATTTGATGGTTTGTACTGTTTGACTTTTTTTGTACTCAAACCTCAGTTGGTCCAACAGAGGTTTTTGATCCTTATATGAGACATGATCGATTGGCATAAAAAAAAGTTTTTTTGTGAAAATTACCCATTTTCCTACTGACGACTTTTTTTTTTTTAAATTTGTGAATGCAAATAAAAAATTCTCAAAAAGTTAAGAAATGTCTCCTAAGACCGTTTTCCTGTAGCTACAACGGTTAAGGTAGCTGACCTTGTTGCCCCATCTCAGAAATCCACCCTGTATATGTTCTAGTACATATTGTTCTCAAGTGAGTGACATATTATATGTCTTTATTGAGAATAAAGTTTCTTTAAATCTAAAACCTATATACAGAAACTCGACAACAACAGTTGGCAGTAGCCTATCAGACACGACATCCGTCTGTTCGGAGAATCTTCCCTTTTCTACGGAGGATGAGGAGCTGTTCCTCATACCTCAATAATACACTGAAACATGAAGCAACTAGAAATGAATAAAATACACTAAAAGACACTGTAGTCTATTTCGATAACTGTTATTACTGTAACTTGATACAGCCATTATTTCTCGAGTATTTTTTCTTTTGAAGTTGAGGGTTATTTGATATTGAATATTTATTTAAATTGGCTTTCGGATAAAAGTGACATAACATGAAGCCTTCATGCCCCGAAGGGTACGGCAGAGGTGTTTCTACCTATAGTTGGTACACTCACATTTCGCCAGTTATGTTTAAGTCCCATGTAATAGGGGGCGAGCCTATTGCCATTAACCGGACACAAATCTAGACTACGAGGTGCTACTGAGAAATTCCTGATGGAAAGACCCAATAACACTTTGCCCGTCCTGGGCATCGAGCCTAGAACCTTATGCTCGGCAGTAGCTCTTTCGACCACTAGACCTCTGTGTAACCCGTCGGGGAATACATGCGTGATATTATGCTAATTAATTTCCCTGACTCAAAATGTGCCTAAACTTACTCTATATTACAAACACAATAACCACGAAATGAAATCCATCCTTTGTTTCAACTGTTCATAGTACCGTGAGCACAAATGAAGCAGTAATGTATTCATGAATATTTCATTGAATATTGTACGTTTCAATGGTGATTATTCCTGTTCGTTTCAAAGAGTGTAATGCACTCGCTGATCAGTTATGCAATTTATCGATAAACGGTTGAATGTATGTTTAAATTATAATGTGAAATTCAGTGTTTAATGTATAAAAGTTGCTTAAGTTGGATAAAAGGCTCCCACAAACAGGCGCGACGCGACAGCGCTACACAAAGGCGCCGCTCGTCGCGCGACAAGCGGTAACTTTGTGACGGGCGTCGCGTCGCGCCTGTGTGTACGAGCCTTAAGGGTATCTGTAATAAACCCTGACAGATAACACACAAACTAAACCGCTAGGTCTAGGAGCATGAAATTTTGCGCAAGACTTCCTTATATGGCGAAAACGAGCACTAAAGAACGATTTTTGAAAAGGAGATGTTCTAGAAATGTACGGAGCCTGGGCTAGCACTATGTGCACTTTGTGATAACATCGCTATACAATATAGTAACCGATTTTTTGTGTTAATTTTCTATAATTTTACTTCGTTTCAATATAAATTCAAATTAATTTGGCCAAGGAGAGTAACACAACATTTATATGGTGGATCAGCAATATGCGAAATGTCATTTGGACAATGACATTTGATTAACTTGTCTATGTAATATCTGCGATAAAAAAATAATCAATCAATGTCCGTAATAGTAAACTGGGTCGCAAAACAAAAACAATCACTAAAAACTCCGAAACATCCAATTCAACACGCGGGAACACAACGATTTAAAAACAACTGACAAACTCAAAGAAAGACGTCATTACACGAATTATAAAACTGTCAAAATCATCAACGTCATGTCAAACATAACTGTCATGGCTGCCCTAAATACAGGGTTATCTTATTAAAAAACTTCCCAAATTATCATTTTTGTACGCCTGTACCCTTCTTCAAATTAATTTGTTTGTATTTTTATAAAATTCCTCTATTTTTTTTCCTATTTATCTATGTAGTGCACGTAATGGTAGCCCGAAATCAAACATCTCCTTTGCCCCTCAACGGAGTTAAATAGGGCATACAAATTTGTATGGAAGCCCGTTATTTCTGCCGGTCGAAAATCCTATCAGGCACGAACCTTGCTTTTTCATAAATATCTAAAGACATTTCCAAATAAAATTACTGGCAAAACTACACAGTCGATATGGATATTTTATTTTTATTTTTTATATTGATATCTAATTACCATAAAACAAAAAAAAAACATAATTTTCTAAACTCAAGTGATACCTGTAGCCGTACTATGACGTGCTAATACCATCATGGTTCCATTGCGAAAAAGGGATAGTGCTATCGGTCATATATAGCTCCGTCTTGCTTTCACGATGGAACAATGATAGCTTTAACACGTCATAGTACGACCGCTGGTCTACCTACTCGCGTAAATTGGAACCTATTCACTCAAACCTAGCTAGACAGTAAACACGTAAATCAGATACATGGGTCTGACTTAGAAACACACAATCACTGAGATTTTTATCATATATGTACGTTCTAATAAGATTCCCTCTCCGTTCCACAAAACAGATCGTCACAACCTTTCAGAGGCAGCTTAAGCTGGAACAGTAAAAAAAAAATTTGTCCCTGATCCTTTAAAGTACAAACAGAAATAAAATGTCCATCTGTCATTGTCTGCCTGGCAGGTGTTATAAAAACTTTATAACAATACGAATTTCTTAACGATCCATCACTTTTATTCAGGAATTAGGTATATTTTATTGTTTATATTTTTTTGAGAAAATGTGTTTTTTTTTTTAAATAGAAAATGGCGCGTTGGTCACAAGAGGTTATTATAAGGGTGCATATAGACAGCGGTCAATTGACGATATCGTGTCATATTTTGAGACGTATGACATTATGAAGTGACATACCTATTTTCAAGCTCGTTGTGTGGGATAAGGGTAGAAGAATGATGATACCTATTTTAAAGCGATGGTCGACGTTGATCGACCGCGATCTAAGGGTCAATTCCAGTATTTTTAAGAACGTTGGCGTTCTAACTTCAATTTCAATCTGTCAAAAATCCCTCTAATTTTCATATATTTTTGACAAGTTTTTCACATTGATTATCGCTGTGATGAGATTGTAACTAGATTTTGGACGTCATTTATTTCGGGATTGGCCTTCTGGTTGCAACATAAGTTACTTGAGAAACAAATCCAATATAAAAACTCCACACTAGTAAAAAACAAAGTTATAAAAAATACATGTAATTCAGAAAAAATATATTTACAAAACATGTCTATAAATCACAGTGAGAGAGTATTTACAATAATATTAATAACGAATTACTTATACTAACTTATAAAAACACGTTAACTATAGTTTAATAGTATTAAACGAATATCAAAAGAAATATTTGAAAAAATCGTAAGTTAATTAGTACAAGGTGGAGACCACAATACGATAAAAAATTAAAATTCGTATATCTAATGACGTTCCAGGTTGCATACAAACATTCAATCAAATATATCCAATAGTTAAGTCATTATAGCTAGTCAAAGATTGGCAAAATCTATAGTCGGCCCATCACTACTATTTAGTTGGTTTGAAAAAAGAACATTAATTTCAATTTTGATGTTAGGATTTATTTGTTAGTTCCAAAATAATCTTATGCCGGTGTTTTATTCTATTGCCGTATTGTCGTCTCCGCAATGTAGTTAATATTTTATTAAAAATATTTAATAAAAGCAAGAAGGATAACGAGGTTCATTTCTTAGTGTTTATAATTATCAAATGATTGAAAGCATAAAATAAAATAGTAATAAATGATTAAAGACTTGTTGACTTATTTGTCAAATAAAAAAGGTTAGTGTTTCAAAGGTTTTTTGTACGACTATGTAAAACTAGCTTATTTAAGTGGTATGTATCTTTAAGCTTTACCTAGATTAAATAAAATATCTTATGAATCATACATATTTTGGCAATGATATTGTAAATAAATTAGGTAGGAATATAAAAATGAAAATATATTTTCATTTGCATAGGTATAAAATAAATACCTAATAATATACCCAATCTTCTCCATAGTTATAAAAAAGTAAAAAAATAAAAGAACGCTTTTACCTAGTGTTTAATATAAATAATTACAGTGCATACTGTCAAGCTCCTTTTTTGTGCTTTTAAGAACAATCATATAGAAAATAAAAATAATCTCATTCATACGCCACGGACTCTTAATTTTAGAGTAGGACCCTTTTGGTCTCAGATTTGTTTGAAAAAATAAATCGAATTTCCATACAAAAGCGGCCTAATAAATTAATCTAAGCATTGATTATTTTGTGAAAAAATCAAAAAAAAAAAATATCTTGTGCAAAAATCATACCTTTCTTCTACTGATGTAGGTTTATTTACCGTCGTTTGTCGGAGGGTTAAAAATTCACCGTGTATACCAATATCATCTTTATAACAATACAACAATAGCCATTGCGATGGATAAGGCCGTGTTCAGACTCAGTCAAGACTGACGTTAGACAGGCTATCGCTCTATAAACAATGACGCACAATAAATTGTTTGCTTTTGCAAGACAAAAATATTTTGACGATAGTCCGCATACTGTAAAAGGTGCTGTCCAAATAGAAGGCGATGTACGCGACCATCGCAATTTCGCGTTTAGTAAATCGCTTTCTAATAGCCGAAATCTCATAGCATTGGATCACTGGATCATTGGATGAACAAATTCTTCACTTTTGATTTCATTTGTGTTCAGACTTGTATTCAGTGAAAGATGCCGAAATGAAAGACAAAAATGAACAAAAGTGTGGCGTCTGATATCTTCGGGGCTATTCCGGTATTTTTAAGCCTCATTTACATGATGCAAGTTACTTGCCTGTGGCATACAATCAAATTGAGGCAGCAAATGACTTACGTCGTCTAAATACTGTTTTAGCCGGTGTAACTTTTATGGTTGCTTCAACTTATAGTATGCCACAGGCAATTAAATCACACTGTAGGCTTTACATTCGCATTCTAAACTCAGTCTCAATCTGTCAAAAATACTTCTAATTTTTGACAAGTTTTTGAAATTGAGTGTCATTAAGATGACATCCCTAGAGTAAATATGTTCGTCGGATGTTAATGTGAACAGATTTGAACGTTTTTAAATACGGGAATTAGCCTTGTATGTGTCCGAGAGTAAATAATAGACCGTCACAAATTAAAGTACAAAAATACATGCTGGAAATTGCAATCCTCGCCAATCACTCGCCTATACAACCTTATACCAAATTAACCCTTAATACCTTATACAATAAGGTATAACATTTTGCTTGTAATCAAAATAGCAATGAAATGCAATCAGAGATTCGAAACAATCAAAACTTAGCATTTTTTCATTTAAAACCCGTATTTATCCAGAAACACAATACTTCGCTGACTATTTTCTTTCGCACGCACATAGAGTAAATTTTTATTCACGATTTTCAGGTAATAATGAAGTGAAAATCGAAGAGACGTCGGGGTTTCTATCCACAAATTATGTATGAAAAACAAAATGTTCTTTTTCATCAATTTGTAGCAGTCAAAAATACGTGTCCTTTCGACTTTTTTGTTCGTCATAAAGAGCTGGTTCTATTTAACGTCAGGACTTTTTTTAATAATTCAGAAAAACCCCTTTTAAAGAATTAAAAAACTCTACAAATATTTCTAATATCAAAATCTGCGTAGAATCTCTTAGGGAGGATAGTAATCATAAATATTGCTGTTAAAAATCCTCACCTATCTATAAGTAACCGCAAAATTTAATAATAATAGTAATAATATTTAATAATACCAATAATAATAATAATATATCTAATAATAATAAACAAAATTCGCGGTTGACCCTGTTTTCAACTTTATTTCTACGAGCACAAGGGTGAAAAGTGGTCAACCGCCAACATTGTCGAGTGTACATATCTGGTAAGTAGCTGCAAACTTTTAGTAAACTTAGAAATAAAATATACCAAATTGAATAAAGCATAGTTTCGCAAATGTGCTTTATTTTATTACTAGCGAACCGACCCCGCTTCGCACGGTTTTTACGGATTGACAAAACATCGAGATTTCTTTATTATATGTAAGTTCAATATTAATGTTTTATACACATAAACCTTCCAGAATCAATTCTCTAAATTATGGTGAAAACCGTATCAAAATCTGTTGCGCAGTTTAAAAGAACAACGCGGTCACACAGCGGACACGAAAAGCGAATTTAATTGTAATATGTATAGATGCGACACCACACGATTGAACATTCATTGATATTATTGATTTTGCTTACGAAATGATAAAAATGTCTGTTACAGAGGATAGGGTTCAGTTCATATTTAGACCAGATGGTAGAAATTTACTTGTTGATATTTTTGTATGAGATCGCTTTATCCAAACATTTTGTCACCTGGGTAAGACCCTAGACCGCGAGAGCGATTTTGGTCAAATCTAAACTTGTATAAAAAAAATCCGCTACTAATTTACAGGACACGACACGAATCTTTGTGTTTTTGAAGTCAGCTACAGATCGGATTTTGTCATTTAATACGAACTCTAAAAAATAATTAAGTTCTGCTTTCGACTCGTCTTTTAAATTTTATATTCCGATATAAAATTTAAAAGACGAGTCGAAAGCAGGACTTCTCCACTTCTTTTCTTTTTCTTCTCCGTTCTCCAAGATTCCTGGGATTGCCTTCAACATCGGAAGAAATTAACACAAAAAGACTACGTGCAACTAACTTCACAGACGCAAAGATACCGTGCCCTTAAGAGTCCTCCATTTATCCATAATACTGTGGTCCGTGGTACAACCGATCAGCTCTTCGGTCGATTAGGATAAGGTTAGTGGTCTTAGCCGGGAGCCCATGATGATAGATCCACTTCTTGCCGCTGTCTTTACCCTCCTTCTGATGGTGGGCGTGTCCGTGCTTGGCGTGACCGTCGTGGCCCACGGCTGATTTGTGACCCTGGAATGGGAAAAGTTTATCACTGTTTTAGGTGAAAATGGCGGGACGAGGTTGACTCCTACCGGACGAACTGGCCGGCATTAGCGAAAGATACTATTCCGTATTTTTCCAGTCTCTAACTTGACTGTAATGACTGGCTTCCCTTTGCCCTGCAGTAGAACAATACAGGTTAGTTGGAGACTGTTTTAGGACCAGATATGATGACATCATGCCTGTATTCCCCAAAGCCACAGGTATATCGTTTCTTTCACCAGTTGCGTTTAAAGCCCATGTAATAGGGAGCCGGCCTCTTGGCATCAGCTGTGCACATATCCAGACTTCGGGCTACTGCAAAGCAATTCCTGATGGAAAATTTAAAAGCATACACACCAGCTACCAAAAATGGTAGCATCTATCTTGCAATTCCTTATAAGGGTGTATTAAATTAAGGCTCCATGAGTCTGACATACCCTGGCAGTCAGTCCTAAGACCAACTTGCTGACTGTCAATATTTTACCTCTTTATAGTTAACAACTTTACCTCTTTATAGTTAAGAGTCATATTGCCTTTGACACCTGCAAGGGTCCTCCTTTAGCGAAATGCCCAGATTCGTCCTTTGCACACACCTCTTGGCCAACCTTCGAGAACCATACGACTGAAGACCAACCTATTTTCAACCTTCCCCCTCTATAGTTAAGAGTCATATTACCTTTGACACATGCACGTGGCCTCCTTTAACGAAATGCCCAGATTCGCCCTTTGCACGGTCTTCGTGGCCCGCCTTGGAGTTGCCGTTCTTGAAATGCCCCCCCTAGGGAACAGAAAATTTTACGTTAAAAACATTATAACTCTCCTTCTGGGGCCGTAGGGTAAATCTACAGCCATTTTGCAAACACCTCTTCTCAAACAGAGAAGGAACGAGTATTGGTCACCAAGATGACTTCTTAGTTTTATTAGATTCCTTTTTTTGCAGTCAATCATCCTAACTAATATTATTAAGTCGAAAGTAATTTTTGTTTATTAACTTTTCACGACTAAACTACTGAACTGATCATCATGAAATTTTGCATATACGTTGTCAGGGGTACAGAAAAGGACATAGAGTACCTTTCATCCAGAAAAAAGTACTGTTTCCGAGGGAAAGAACAATAACTTTCGACGGTCGCAATTGCTTTAGGACGCTAGATGGCGCTACGTGTCTTTCGAATCATGATTGAATTAAATTATTAGAAACTTTAGTAGTGTGTTGAGAGTATTTTTTTTTTAAATATACGTAATACATTTTGTGAGTCCAGAGTGAACTCCAACACCGTTTGACCGAACACCATGAAATTTGGCAAATAGGTAAGTGTATAATATGTATTTTTAATGGAGAAGGATTTACAGGTTGTTTTTGACCTCCACGCCGGCGAAGCCGCGAGTAAAACCTAGTAGTCAATAAATAAACTATATCTAAGCATTTTTGGATTGTTCAATTGAGTCAGATAGTTAAACTTCAAATCCCTAGGTAAATATAGTATGTACCAACTTTAAGTTTAAAACCTCAAACCAGGCGTTCAAAATGTTGATTCGTAAACATAAAGCAATTTACAGCTTCACTAATTTTACTTGAAACTTTCATTATTTTCTTACAACGTAAATAAAAGTTGTCGTTTTCATTTTTCGTTTGTAAGAAATATTCAACTTATTAAAAACATCCAAATGGTTATGACGTTTATATTATACTAGCTTCTGCCCGCGGCTCCGCCCGCGTGGATGTCGGAAATTATCCCACGGGGAACGTGCTACCGGGACAAAAAGGATGCCACTTATCTCCTTGCCAAATTTTATCGAAATCCGTTCAGTGGTTTAGGCGTGAAAAGGCAACATACAGACAGAGTTACGTTCGAATTTATAATATTAGTATGGATTAGGGGAAACCCAGAAAAACCTAATCAGACCATCATCAATAATTTCATCTATTGTACGTGGATACTGTTAATGTTACTCATGTACTTATTATAACCCAGCTCTTACTTAGATTAATTAATTAGGGTTTTGCTTAATGCAACGTGCGCAACAAGTGCTGCGGGTGTAACGGTATTTATTTTGCTCTGTTGTGAGTGTCTCTTTTCGCAAATTAAAATACTTTAAAACGGTGCAAATGTGCCATACATGCCCTCCTGATCTCCAGCCTACGGCCCAGACTGGTTGCCTATCGAGGAGCCCGGTGCTCGGGCCAATCGGGTGAGATCTTTCCGTAGCTTTCAGGGATTTGCTTTCGAAGCTGTATCCGGCTGAGTTTTAGTTTGTTAATTTGAAGCCAAAGAAGTTTTTTTTTGTGAGTACACATTGTATTTTTAGACATCTCGAGATTCAAGTGATCGACTCAGGTAACTTGAATCGAACCACTGCAAATTCGATGCAATTCGAGTCGGGCGCATTGCACGCCCTCTGTTGCTATCCGGCGACAATATTTGTCACTCGATCGATACATGAAATACTTCGACAAGTTCTCCAATTCTGTATGGTAATTATTCCCCGCATAATCTTACCACATGCAAATCCACGTCAATATCGTGTCGTGTAGAAACGGTTTCGGTCATTGTATCATAGAGAATACGTTATTAGGAGATGTCGTGGTCAGATAAGGAATTGAAGTGGTTTCGAAGAAAGGAATCGTTAAGCGGTCATAGTGAGTTAGGGCCCTGGTCAATCAATTTTTGGATGGACACGGCGGAAGACAGAAGTAAAATCAAGAAAGCTGGTTGTGAGATTTACAAAAATCGGAAACGGATAGTAGCGAGACCTCAGCAACAATTAACACAGCAGAGCAATGACATAGAAAAGAGCCGAGACAGCAGTTGAACCCCGCCAAAAGTTGCACCGGTGAAGCTCGACCTGAACCAACCTGGCGGCGACGTCGTTAAAAGATACCCTATCAATATCACCCATGTCTCCACTAGTCCATTGCCTACTCTAAGGGCACGTATTTCCTACCATTACGGCGCCCCACGGCCTACTCCTTGATATGCAGTGGTCTCTGTAGCACCATGAAACATGAGGTTTCAGGGGCTAGTGCAAATCTTGGGGTTCATCCAGTTAATCGATTCTGGTCCAACAACACTGGGGTCAGTGTATTTCATTCATTCCTTCATTCATTCAAATGGTTATGAAATTTCTATTACCTACAGAACTTAGTTCTAAACTTGTATTAATTAACTTGTTTAAGTCAAAGTAATTTGAGATTATCTTGAGTCGTGTCTCAGGATTTCTAGAGTATGTATGTCTATAGAAGTAGCTAACTACCAACTAGGAAACCGACCATGTATGAAATATTAATTACTAGCTTTTCCCGCGGCTTCGCTCGCCTTAATTTAGACTTTGACTATCAATTCGGGTTATAATTAAATCATGATTCGAAAGTCACGTGGCGCCATCTATTATCATAAGAACGTTATTGTTGTTTTCCTCGGGAACAGTACTTTTTTGCGGGATGAAAGGTACCCTATGTCCGTTTCTGTACACCTGACAACGTATATGCAAAATTTCAGGATGATCTGTTCAGTGGTTTAGGCGTGAAAAGGTAACAAACAAACTTACATTCGCATTTATAATATTAATAAGTTAGGAAGTTAGGATAGTACGATAATTCTAGGTATATTCGACCTCGTAATTGCTTTGTCACCCTAAGTTTCAATGTCAGATTCAGATTCATTTATTTGCAAATATTTATTACAAAAAACATTTATTTGTCACTTGCATGTCATAAAACGACAAGGTTAATTTGTCTGTTTGTCATTTGTGACAGTTTGATAGTTTCAACCTTAGTGTTGTTTTTTTTTTAGGTATTGTTGTCAAAAGTGGTAGAGCCATTACGAGGTTGAATATACGTAGCTAGTACTTTAAAAAAACTAGTCAAAAAAGCTACACTCCGTGAGAAAAAAAAATTAAATATAGGGATTTTTCGTAGAACAAAATATCACAAATATACCGCTGCAGTTATTTAAAAAGTACTTAGGGACATATTTGATACGATGTCAATATTTTTGA
This sequence comes from Dryobotodes eremita, assembly GCA_917490735.1. NCBI lineage: Eukaryota > Metazoa > Arthropoda > Insecta > Lepidoptera > Noctuidae > Dryobotodes > Dryobotodes eremita. The sequence continues at coordinate 5,891,201 of OU823242.1, read as the reverse complement.
ATTTTCGAATTTACTCTGAATTCCTAATTTAAAAACTAGCTACTAGCTAAACTATATACTAGCTATGGTTTCCTAGGAGAGCGGTGACGCTACATAACGGCCGCAGTGACAGCTGTCATAAAAATTAGGGCACCGGGGTTTGACTTTACAGTGTCCAAAATCGCTCTGTATGAAAACACACCATCTTCCTTTCATAGATAACGTTTCAGTGACGACATTCGCCGCCAAATTGCAGACGCTATGTGGCGGCCACCGCTTTTCTAAGAAATCTTCTCTTAGCTCTCTCTCTCGTTAACTTAAACCTTCCTTTACCATAAAACTAGTTCATTAACACAAAGTTAACTTAATGTAAACTTAATTAACTTTAAACATAAAGTGTAATTATGTAAAGAAAACACGGGATTTAATTACTTTGAGCCGTTTAGTTAACTGCATGTTAGACTTAGGTTAAGCAGGGAAAGTTACTTACTAACTTTAATCTTGCGTACATAAACTTTAATTTACTTCCCTCGTTATTGTCCAGAGAACTATAGTAAGTTTTTTATGTGTGGCGGGCATTCGTTTTGTAATATGCCATAAGTATGTTTGCGTACGGCATCCGATCCGAATCCAACTTTGATCCGAATTGGTAATTTCCCAAATTCGGATGGAGATCATTCGAATCTAGTGCGCAACCCCTCATATACAAATAGTACAGTTAACCGCGCATTATTGGTAACAATTTGAAATTGACAGCACCTTTATGTCATAGCAATAAGGGCGATTTACGTAGTGCAAGCTTATATTACCAGTGATACGCTTGACTGTACTACGGCTACTTCGGATCGATATTTTGAAAGCCGAAAAGTATGAAGAAAAATAGGAGCCCGAGTGCGCGTCTCCTTTTTAAGAAAATTTATCGCCGACTGGTCGACACTTCACGTGACCAGAGGGCTGGCTCGTTCATTGGCCAAAGAATTAGCATTGCCATCAACGTGGCAATGCTGCCAGTCTTTTGGGCACGTTTCCGGATGACAGCAATGCGGAGGCTTCGTCCATACTGATCTGGTCTAGTCGCAACTCGCCCGCGCCTTGTAGCTATCCTTATATACCGACCGGGCGAGTTGGGACTAGGGATCAGTATGGACGAAGACGATGCGGATGAGTATTTCGACGCCTAAGTGTCCTTTTGATTTTGAGTTTATTTTTTATACTCAATTAAATCATTTAATTTAGTATCTAGTGTAAATGATTAGTTGCGGTATATATTTTATATATATTTTTTTTAAATTGTATACTTTTACTTATTATATATATTTTTGTGTTAGCTTGTATATTGTAATCTATTTAAGATAGATTAATATAAAAATAGTAAAAAACTTAAATGTATAGGATATTTGAGGTATCTTCACAAGTTTAGAAACAGAAATTGTCAACCAACACAAACCATTGCAGTCTACTGTTGAAACATACTTCACGACTATCCAATTAAAAATGAACAGGCGTTAACAATAATAACGATCAGTCATTACACCTTGAACTTCTTGCAAGTGAAAACCGTCCAAAATAATTAATCGTGACCGCAAATTTTCCACGACATCTATTCAAATTACTTTTATAAGGTCAACCATTGCAATATCTTATAAAAACCGATGAATAAGTTATTATAATCGGCCGTGTCATTCTCCTTAACCGAAACATCAAACCTTGGACATTAGGCCACCAGAAAAGCCCATTAAACAGTCACGACAAAATAAAATAAGCGTTAAAAAAAGCCTTTAAAGTATTTCCTAGACCGAATTAAGTCTAGACAATTTGAAATCTACACTTTTGACATCAAAGCACGATTCACCCGACCCAATTTGAAAATCGGTCAAAAAAAAATTGACAATTACAGGCCAATGATTTTTTGTGAAATATGAAGAAGCAAGACGAATCATTTAATAATGAGAATAAATTAAAAATTAAGACAAGCTTTCTATATTATTTTTCTGCCAAAAACATCGAAAACGATGACACAGGTCTTACATTTTTTGGATGTAGAACAATGTAATATGAAACGTATCTTAATCAGCCTGTAAGGTTCCCAATAATCTGATGGGACACAGGCATCCTCTTTCTGAGTGAGAGAGGGAGTGGGCCGTAATCCACCACGCGGACCCAGTGCGGGTTGGTGGATGTCACATGTCAACGAATTTTTAGTTCTAGGACATGCCGGTTTTCTCATGATGATGGTCTGATTAGGTTTTTCTGAGTTTCCCCTAATCCATACTAATATTATAAATCCGAAAGTAACTCTGTCTGTATGTAACCTCTTCACGCTTAAACCACTAAACGGATTTCGATAAATTTTGGCAAGGAGTTAGATGGCATCTTGGGGAAGGACATAGGCTACTTTTTGTCCCAGTAGCACGCTCCCGTGGGTTATTTTTCGGCATCCACGCGGGCAGGACCAAGTAAGATACAAACCGTAAAAGGTTGTCGCGGCATGAGTGTGCCTAATGCTTAGGATAACTTAAGGTCTGCAGAGATTTTTTTTTGAAAGTTCATAAAACATATCCTTTGCTCATAAACGTTTTTAAAATTAAGTAATGATTAACGTATGTCTTAATATTAAAGGAGGAAGGTATCTAAGTGTGAAACAACCAATGTAATTTATTACGTCACTAGATTCTGCCCACGACTTCGTCCTCGCGAAATTTATTGTTCCCCCGACCCACTGCGTCGCGTTGCATCGCCTGCCCGCCCTATTACTACGTTTTCGCTTATCGTTCTATCTGACTTTTTTTCTTTTGGCTCGGCTCCTAATAGTAGTCATAGCGTGATGTTAAATAGCCTATAACCTTCCTCAAGAATCGGACTATCAAATGCAAAAATAATGTTTAGTAGTTCCAGAGATTAGCTCGTTCAAACAAACAAACTCATCAGCGTTATTATATTAGTACAGATTACTTAGAAGGGTTACGTTCCCGCTAGCCGCGGGCACTCACTATCAAAACTATTGTATTAGATTTCTACATAATCTACTTTTAGACATAGTTTTTTCCGGATCATGATCAAACGTCCTGACCTGTCTAAAACATGTGTGGTACAGCGTGAGCCGATGTCTGTAAATCTGTTCACTACATAGAAGACAGCTCTTTTTTAAGGTCCTTTATTTTTTGTGCAAGATACTGGAATTAACCAGTAGTTTTCGAGGAAAATGGTAACAGACATACATACACACAAACAACCTCTAACCCCAAACGCATACAGGTACCGCCTTCGTTCCGTCGTGGGTAAAAAGCATTCAAATTCACACTAATCTTAGCTCAAACGTTCTTAAGATATAGCTATAATTAAATGTAGGTACTAAAACAGGACATACAAACTGAGATTTGAGGCTCTCAATTTTGCATATAAACAGTTACTTAAGTTATCACCTACCCCCAGATATAAGCAAACCAAGGATTTCACACCAAATTACATAAGCCAATGTATTTACATAAAATCCCTGTTATTTTACTATACAGACGTATGAACATGTAGTATAAATGTCTCACTGTTGGTGGCGCGTGTGTTGGATCATTCGGTTCCCTACAAAATGGTTGAGCTGGATGGTGCTGATCCACGCGTCATGTTCGTGAACGGGCGCCGCCAGTTGAGACTGGTCGTCACTTAACGGCTTATTTTTATTATTAATCTTATATTTTGAATTGTTTCTTAATATATATTTTTTGTTTTCATTGTTCTCGCATATATGTAGAAGCAACAAAAATAATGTACCCAGGATTTTGTAATAACTTGATTTAAAAAGAGTGTCCTTGGAGTTTCTTGCCCGTTCTTCTCCATAGAGATCTACGTTTTGGAATAGGCAACTAGCTTCAACTTTCTGACTTACTGACCGACTCTTTGACAATTCAAAAGTGCCTGTAAATGGTTTAATTGAAACAAATGCTTTGAGTTTGAGTTTATGTATATCAGAAAGTTGTGGTCATATTTAAGAGTGTGGTACAGACCAAAGTCAAGTCAAAGTCAAAGTATTTTATTTGTTGAACATAGGTAATATGGTACATGGTATAAAATTTGCGTTGTACTAACATCGTAATCGCGAAAAAAATATTATTATCCGTTGGTCCCATGGAGATAGTTGTTAAGTCTGATGGTTTGTACAACACCCTTAAATATGACCACAACTTTCTGATACATGCTATAATTATACAGGGTCAAATTAAATTTGCTAGCGAAACTTCGCAGACGTGATGAGTATCGATATCTAAACACAATAAATTTAAAACTAAAAAAAAAAGATGTTTTTGTTTTAGGTATCTACGTCCGCTGGTAGTGTTGTTACATGAAGTAGGAGTTATAAAAATATGTTTTATCGTGTTAATATATCGATACCAATCACGTCTGTGAAGTATAAACAAAAAAAACTTTTTAAAACTAATATTTCAAGTAAATACACTAACTGCGATCAATTAGGTTCCCCACAAAAAAAAATCCTTAAATATTTTTTTTTTTAGTTTGTCTCGTTTAGATATAAATACCCACCATGTCTTCGAAGTTTCGCTAGCTAATTTAATTTGACCCTGTATGATTATTGGGTTCGTTGTCAATCATCAAAATATACTTGCAATTACAAAATGAAACCTTGGAAAGTCGAAACTACAATTTGCAAGTTGCCAAGGAAACCTAATTATACACTTAATGAATTAATTAAGGGATAAAATTGATATTTAGTCGGCTTTTGTGTAGACTTGTAAGTACAGTCGACGAAATAGTTTGGTGTGCAGGCATGAAAGAAACATTCTTGCGCTCATCGCCTTTGCCTTAGGTTAGGTAGCTGTGTTCAAATGAGAATGTAATTTCACTTATTTAATAGGTAACACAATCAAAAAATAGTTTGATACGAAACAAACTATTTGAGTCAAACTATCTTGATTATGTCATTGACTGTGTACTTTTGAACGGTAAAAAACATTACTCAGCACGCACACGTCATGGGCAAAAGTAGGGTTTGTAGTAAGAATGCCCATTTACTTAGTTGTTCTGTTGTGTGTACATAAGAACATGTTTTGATTTGCATTCAAATTAGCAGTTAAATAATTTTCTTACTATACAACGTAATTAAGTAGGGCTTGTGTCTAAGTAACAACAGCAACACGGTTCGATCGATCAGGTTAAGCTACGCTTGCCGCGGTTGGTCCGAGGATGGGTGACCACCTTTACAAATCAAGACCCCTCCGTACCTCGGAAAGCACGTTAATCTGTTGGTTCCGGCTGTCTTTCCTGGATCTTTGACAGTCATTACGGGTCGTCAGAAGCCCGAAATTCTGACAACCAGACTTATCAAGGGGTATAGTTGTACCCAGCCACTTGGTTGTGGTGGTCAGATAGGCAGTCGCTCCATGTAAAATACTAGTAGTCAGCTGCATCCGGTTAGACTGGAAGCTGACCGAACATAGTTAGGAAAAGGCTAGGCGGATGATGTCGACGTAAAACCACGTGTATGCTTATCCGATTACGGCGCAGCAAAAGTCCAATAACTAGGATCTTCGAAATGGAAATCAATATTTCTTTTGAGACCAACTTAAGTCGGGTTTGATGACTTAAGATATTTAAGTGCTGAAAACACCGGACTTGAGCTATTGGAATCGATTGTTAAGATCGTCGGCAGATTTCACGTTCAAAGTGTTGAAGTGATGTTGGAGTATCTGGCGTGGGTCGATCTTAATATTCATTGTACATATATTAGCATAGTTTTTATATAGTTTTGTTTTTTTATAAACTATTTTTATTTTCTTGTCATTATTTTTTTAATCCCCCAGTAGGATTTATAGATGTCAGTACGTGTGTCCGTGGCATCACAGCGGGCCCTATCAGAATACCACCGCTGCGGTATTTACTTTTTAAATATCGCAAAATTATGCTGAGATAAGAGCCTTTTTGGCCTCGTACAGGTCTTTTATTGTTTTTATTGTTAATTTTGTTAGTTTTAAAAATGCTCCTTATTATTTTATTATTGTTGATATTTCCTGTGCGAGTCCAAAATACAATATATTTCTTTCTTTCTTTTGTTCTTTTTCAAAGGAAAGATATCGCAAAAAACTTGAAGCTATTTATATGAGTTATAAGTCTCTTCTCTGTTTAAGACAATAGCAGGCTCTATTTTTGCATTTTGGTATCAGGCATTGGGTAACCGAAAAAAAGCTGCAGTTTTATTGTGTAACACACTTACAATGACAATTCCTTTAATTTTGACAGTTCAACAACATTCATTGCGTTATCTACGTTGTCGAGCAGACGAATTTTTCAAACATATGAAGCAATGGATTAGAATACGAAGTTTATTTGGACACAGTTCATGAAACACAAATAACAAAATAAAAAAAGTAAAAGTAATGTTTAACAACAACAGTGTATGTCTCACGGCTGCGCCAAAAAGGTTAATTTCAGCAATAATGCCAGACAGATGCCGCCTGACGCTGGTTTTCTAATGAACCCTTTTTTTTTTGGGTGGGAAATCATCAAATGACTTCTCCCGCTCTAGGCGGAGCGGGAGGGCGTGTCAGACTCTCACTGACTAAAACCCACTCGTGTTCCTCCAGTTGCCTGTGCGCCAGGGCCACGGTAACTCTTTCGAACAATCCGCGACCCGGGCAGGCATCGGTCCTATCGGACCCCGTCAATGGTGTTGACATCTCTATGAGGCGCGCATGGAACACGACCCGGGCCTGGTCCTTACGGCACGGTGAGCTGCCCATTGCTCGCCGTCCGCAAGCCCGCGCCTACGGTGGCCAAGAATCGGCTAACGATTCCCGACGCCCAGGGTGCCTCCTCCTCACCCTCACGCGCTCCGCCTCCTCCTCCTTCGCGAGCATTACTGCTTCGCAGAAGGAGGTGACGGCTTCCCATTCCCTTCTAATGAACCCTGGATTGTGATTAAAAGTATGTTACGCAAGGGGGTGCAGCAGATCTATTCTGTAAAAATCTTACCGTGAAGACGAGGTAAAGTGAGATGTCAATAGCGTCAATCCCTAGCATCACTTCAAGCACTTCACCTAAGTTATCCCGGTGAGATTTTTACAAAATAGATGGACTGTTCTTAAGAGCCACTTACCTTCGAATGACCATTTTCTTCGTTGAATCCTCCATGTTTCTCCTCCTCGCCGGAGTCGCCCTCTTCTTCGAAGAACTCGACTTTCTTCTCATATTCCTCTTTTTTATGGATGTCATGGCTGCCTTTAGTATTATGGCCTTTCGAATGTTTTCCCGATTCCTCATACTATAAGTTAATAAATTTGTACAAAACATATATTTTCATAGTAGAGTAAGAATTAAACCTACATTAGAACACCTATATTGTGTCAGTTATATTTAAATCCCAGGTAATAGGAAGCGAACCAATAGATGTCACCGGGCTCAAATCCAGATCCCGGTCTGCTACTTCCTATTATAGCATTTGTCTACCGCCACCGTCAACGGGACGTCGACGAGAAACGAAATTATTCGAACCGAACGTGACGTCCCGTTGACAGACGTGCGGTGGACACGGGTCCACAGTAAATGTATATTATATTGCTACTTGGGCGCCGTCATCTCGTTCTCGTTGCCGACCCGTTGACGTGGCGGTGGACAGACGGCCTTAGAGTCGTCAATCCAATATTATTTTATTTTAGTAATAAGATCGTTTTTAATTACTTGCAAAATTGTCTGTACTGTTACTCTCACTTTATCTAGGTACAACGAAATAAATGTGCGTGCACGCGTTCAAAATAATTTCTGCAATATTTATTAGCAGAAGCTTAGGTTTCCCACAGTTAGAAAAGCCCCATAAGACTTTTGTTTGACCTGGGGAACGAACCCAGGACCTGCAGTCGCGCTTGTGGTCATTAGCTAGACCAACGAGGTAGTCAACGGTACGGTGAATGATTTAAATAAAATGAAAGTAAAATGTCATACTTTTGCATGTTTCTTTCCGTGCTCTTCATGGTGGTGGTCACCGTAGTGGCCCGATTCCTCCTCATGATGCTCGTCCATGCCGCCGTGGTCATCATACTTCCCCAGGTGGTCCTCTTTATCATGGTGACCCTTCGATGACTTGGTCTCCTTGTGAACGCCCTGGAATTTGAATATAATGTGAGTTATTTTTGTAGTTAAATGATTTTAAAGTAACTACATTAGTCAGGTCATAGAGCAAGTACTGAAAATTATAGAATAAAAAGATACATTTTTTATTAGGTAAAAACTTCAACTGATAGACGCTACTCATGGCGCCAAATTCGTAGCTAAATTCTGGGCCGGCTCAATTTAGATTGCCATTGATACGCTTTTAGGAAGAACAACAATACAAGTGTCTTAGAAAATGTCATTAAATACAAAAATTTCTAACAAAATGACATTAAATACAAGTGTTTCACAATAGTATGTCATTAAATACACGTGTCTTACAAAATGACAAAATACGAGTGTCTAATAAAATGTCAAAATACAAGTGTCTCACAAGTATTAGATACCTATGTTATAAACATTTACATAATTTTATTTACAACACATTTTAGGAAGTAAAGTAAATATACTAAAATCCAAGTAAACATTTATATTTTTAGCAAACGCTTCAATACATTTTTTTACATATTATTATAGTTTTTGAGGCAACTGAAATGATGAAATTATTTTTGTTTCTAGAAGTACTTACATCTTATAACACACTTTTACACATCAATTCTTTGGTCTATATTTTAAAACTAGATGGCGCCGGCATTTCCTAGCTGACTGAGCCTTGAGAAGAAATGCCGAAACAAAGTCAGAGGTTTCGGGTAACATTTTATACGCCTTCGAAAATGTCGTAGGCCTGTTATACCGGCTGCCCAAACATATAAACTTAACCCTTTACTTAAATACGACGAAAAGTTTAAAAGAATAAAGTTAAATAACCCTACTGTGTTTAACTTATAAACTTATAATAACTTCTTCCCCGTACAAAAACCTTGTTGGCACAAAGAATTGTGAGTTTGTATAACATAACTTACGTAACGTAAAATAGACTATTTTTGTCCTTATGACGTGTCCCGTGGATAAAGGCTTTATGAAAAATTATCTATGCATAATTGATAAAAGAAACACATGCTTGTGCGGACATATTTTCTATATGTAAATAAAAATCAGTTGCCACATGTATGAAAGATCATCTCATGAAAACGGCTCGACTGATTAGGCTGTTTTTTTTGTGTTATGTTTGTAATTGTATTATTGATTTAATTAATTAATTAATTGTATTTATTGACAAAGTATGTATGAAAGACAATTTTTGGAAAAACCTCCGGAAACTTCGGATGGTATTTTTGTATAAAAAACTCAATAACTGACTGACAGACTATGCACAGCCTAGAGAACTGGAGATTGAGACATCAAATTCACCAGGTCGACACCAGGCACGAACACATACTTTCTAAAATAAATATAACCCATTTTACTATTATCTAACAAATTCTAAAATAGCATTCTACAAATTCATTTTGGACCCAACATTCTTAATTAGTACCTACGCACATTTTCTCTCTAAAAATAAATGCCATCAAAATTTTAATTGACAGCTCAAATCAAAAACTAGCGATTTTTTTTGTCGAGCAATCATTTCTGTGACTAAAATTGGAAACTGCACGGTTAACATTTTTGGCATTAACTGTTTTACGCCTTCAGACCGCCGCTAGCACAAAAATCAAGCAAAATCTTACACTGTTAGTTTTTCTCTAAAAACTTGAACTTGAACTTCTAATTATGGAAGCTTTTGTAAATTAATGTACCTATAAAAACTATTTGCACTTCTAATGATGCACACTTTTTTAAATAATTGAGCATCTTTTTAATTATCTGGTCTTTTCTCACTGTTGGTCGCAGTAACTAAGCTAGGTTGTGAGAGTCACAAAAAGAGGCGCAGTTCGAAATGGTTATTTTTTGAGGTTCGATTAAACACAACATGCCTTTTTATGTACCTAGAAAATTTTGCTAGTATTCGAATTTTCTAACTTTTCGAACTAAACAATGGAATGGAGGCCTTTGCCCTGCAATGGGACAGAAAAGCCTGACAATAATAATATTCAACATGACAGATACAGTCAGTAAAATTAATTGTTATCAAATTGGCACAATACCTCAATTTGCCGTGTTGTAGCCATTTCACACAACTGTCAAAGAATGACAGTTGTGATTTGAGTACACAATTTATTTCCCTTACTTATATTGTAGACGAATCTAAGCGAATGAATAGCGCAAAACGTGTTGCTATTGCATGCTAGGCAAAACGAGCAGTCTGTTATTATTTTTTGTTCATCGGGTCAGTAGGTTTATTATTAAACTATTTGATACGTGTGACATTTGTTTTGTTTTGAGATTATGACATTCATGACATGTACATAATGGATAATCAGCCTACAGAGTTCCCATTGCTGGGACACAAGTCTGTGAGAGGGAGTGGGCTGTAATCCACCACGCGGGCCCAGTGCGGGTTGGTAGAGGTCACATGTCTTCGAATTTTTGGTTCTAGGCCGGTTTGCTCACGATACTTTCGTTGACCGTTTTGAGAGCAGTGTTGATGAAGTTATTTTTTACTTCTGTACTGTTTTTTTTTCTATTATTTTTATTATTATCGATGTCTGTCTAGACTATGCTTTACTTGAAAAAAACATGTATACATCATATATCAGATATATATTTTTTCTGATAAGATATTTAGTTTTAAATATATATTATAAAGAATTAAAGAACTGTAAAACGACTACTTAGGGCTGATTTTTTCACCATTGAAATTCAACGCGACCAGCACATCTAAACTGCGTTCAAAAGCTGTTAGTGTCAATATTCATCATGACACTTGAACACGGTTTAGATGTACTAATCGCGTTCAGTTTAATTGGTGAAATTCACTTTTTGTATTACATAACGACAAAATGATTCATGTAATCATACTTAAAAACTGTCAGAGAAAAATATAATATTTAAAAATATTTAAATTACAATTTCGTTTGCGTGAAAATATGGTGAAACTAAATGAGGTTTCGCGGAACGTGCTTTTGTATAGAAACAAATTACATCATAATATTATCAGTTTTCTGGCTTTATTGCTATTTTTTGTGTATTTGTTATACTTTCACTCGTTAACAATAATGGGTTCCTTTATATATCTTTGTATTTGTCATCTTTGTACCGGTTAGTATATTTATTTTAAATACCTTTATTCTGGAGCTTTGTCACAATACTATTTCACTCCATAATGGGAAAATTTAAAAAATTTCTTTAAATGATTATAATATATTTTATTTATAAAAGCTTTTGCGGCATCCGAACACTGTTATAAGGAGTATACTCTCTAAGCACGAAATCCATTGTTTCGGCCGAAGTTACGGGCATAACCTTCTCCATATCACCTTCGGACAAAAGATTACTTTGGGGACCGAACTAAGAATTAATGACAACACGATTTGACAGTTGTCCTAACTCCCGATGTGTTTTAACTGGTCCAAAAAAGTTAATAAATCGGGCGCAGGGTTCATTCCGAAGTATCGAACTATTTTCGGTCGGACCCGTATCTTCGTTGAAGGACTTAGACGGTAAGCCCCATGGTAACAATTGCAAACGTATTACGGGAACCAAATAGATTTCTCCTGAGGCGTTCGCGCCGGTCACACTCTACATTTGTTGCATTTCTCGTAAACTATATTATTCTTATTGTCATTTCACAAGCATGCTCTCAGGAAAATCCTATCCCAAGAATGTACTAAGATAGTATTAGTTATCGTTAAGTACATATTCAACATTTCATGTCAATTATAAGTAATAAAATTCTCTTTGGTATCGTTGTGTGCATTGTTATATTGTCGTAGAAACGCGAAAACTATATTTTCGGAAAAACTTGGTAGAGATATAATTAATTAATAATAATTAATTAATAATTAATCGTTAATTAATAATAATTAATTAATAATAATTAATTAATTAATAATAATTAATTTATAATTTATTAATTTATAACTACAATTCCACAAAAAGTACAAAATTTCAAATGTGTATACAACAAGCAGTGGAGGGAGGACGTGCAATTTTAAATAAGACGATCTCTACAACACGTAGAGGTATGTATTACTTAATAAAATTATGCGCACTTACCAAAAAAAAAGTTACTTTAAATATTGCTCATTGGCAAGAAGGGTGACTGACATAACTAAAAAATCAGCAAATTTGAGTGAAGTATCCAGGTGAACGCGGCAAATTTTATTATTTTTGCTACAACAACGACATTATGCTAAACTATAAATTGCCAGCGACACGATGAAAAAGAAGAAGACTATAAATTAGGGAGCCAGAAAGATGTGACTTTATGCTTAGTCAAACTCTTACCGCTACTTTTATACTTTTAAATCATCATACCCAAAAATTGCTCTTTTCGACTTATGTCAAGCTTCTCGCACATGAACGATTGTACTATCAACATAGTTTGTTGTCATAATTTCTAATTACAATTTTAATTCAAGAGGGTGGCGATTAAGTCACCTGCATCCATTAAGGGGATGATTCTACCCGTCATAGTAAACAACTTTCGCTAGAAACTCATATTTTTGCAGTGAAAAGTTCTTTAATTGCGTTGAGCAAAAATAATTAAATAATGGACCTATATGTAATGAATGTAATCTACCTGTATGTACTTTAATTTATTTTATTGTTTTGTATTAATTTAATAACTCATTTTTATTCAATGATTTGATTTTGATTTGATTTGAGCGATTTTTGGTAGCGGAAAATCTTATGGGTTCACGTCACCGACGTGCTAATGTTAATTAACAGTGTATATAGAGTTACAAGTATGTCGTGTTGCGCTTGCGAAAACCAGACTAATGTTAATAATTTTATTTTTAAATTATGAAATTTGTATTTTTTTATACCTACTACAATTAACATGAAAAAAACATTTTTTTTTTCATAGTTTCATGTTTTGAATTCTTTCGGTAGTCCCCATATGACTGCATATGTTTTTTTTTAAGAATCAGATATGGGTTTCTGGAGGCCTAGATGTTCTACCCAAATGGCCTGAACAATAAATACAAACATCACTATGGTAATATATGATCAGTAGTAGGAATGTTTTGAAAACAATATTTTCAGAATCGAATGAAAACATGACCAATAGGACAATAGACATTTACTAATAACAATTTAGTATCCAATGGAGAACAATAGCAGTGAATGAAAAAAGAAAACATGCGTCATAGAGAATTTCGTAATTATAAATATACTCTCAGTCATAAAAAAAATATTAAAAATAACAATCCTTTTTACCCGACTGCGCGACGCAAAGGAGGGTAATGTGTTTATTTCTATCTCGATCTCTTACTTACGAAGATACAATACGTCTTTTAAAGAAAGAAAGAAGGAAATAAATACTTGCGTAACAACGTAATTTAATCTTGCAACTATGTGAAAATAAAAATTATGTAATAATTAATTAGTTATAACAAATAATAAACATGTAGCATTGACGCTGTTAAAACAAAAAAAAAATATTTGTCTACACGTGTTAAGATGCTACATATCGCTGTGAACATCGTTAGAACATTACCATTAAACACATGACTTACGTCCACATAAAGATAATACCAGGGTTTCGCTTTGATCAACTTCTTGTTAGGGTTGTACGTGTTTTTCCTCATCGACCAGTTGGTGCCCTTCGTACGAATTCAAAAACATGTGAATATCGACGTGGTAGCCCTATTTAGGTGGACCTATCCCTTTTAGCCTTGTCTTTTTGGGAGCTGCAAAATGATGTATACACTTAGCGACAAAATCAAACAATTAAAATACTGAAATTGTATTGTATTATTGTATTGTATTGCTAGGAATTAGGATCACATACAATATTCTTTCATCATGTATACATCTTTTTGCACCTGATTGTACAAGACTTACGTATAGATCTCCCAAAAAAAGTGTGCACTTCGGCAATAATCGTCTATCTTCGGAAAAACGAACGTGCGATGATGAAATCTAATAAGGCGCTTGCCATTGCAAAAAAGTATTATTTTTTTTGAGTGTCAGGTGGCGATCTGTGACCTGTTTAGGTAACCCTACATAGATTTTGCATGAAACAAAGAGGTGCATAACCACAAAGCGAAACAGTATAAAAATTATAAGCTTTACCTCTGTTGGAAGTTACTCTGTGGCGCGACGTTCGTGCAAATTCGGAAACGCGAATATTACCGAAGCGCATACCTTTTCTGATTCACAGCAGTAGTGTTGATGAATAAGGCTAGGTCCACAGTGCGAGCCTAGTGAACCCGTTCGCCACAACTGCGGCAGGTTCGTACCTACTGTGCCTTAAATCTATCAGTTATAGAAAGTCAACTCGCATAGCTATTGTATGCTATTGTCAATCGTCTTTTGTTCTGATCAATCAATAAAATAAAACAAATCTGAAATATGACTCAACCAATACGTTCGTTTATCAGCAAATAGGTATAACTTTTTAGAGACTCTTCCTTACTATCCTGTGAAGGCTAGCAGGGTAAATGCGTAACACTCTAATAATTGAAATGCCTTTCAGTTGCACAATTCCAATAGAATAGAATACTCTTTCCCTCTTTCCTTTCTTTCTTTCTTTTCTTTTCTATTTTACTTTTTTTGTTTATTTTCTTTTCTCTTTCTTTTTTTTTTCTTTTCGATAACAATTTTGACGTTATTTGCGTTGTTGAGCAGAGGAATTTTTCAAACATGTCAAGCAATAGTTTAGAAAGTGTCTTACGCAATTGGGGTGCTGTTTCTACAGTATTTTTTCAGCCCAATTGCATATTGCTTTGCCATATATTTGTTGCATTTGTAATAAACAACATAGTGGCTGAAAATTGCAACTTGACAAGTTTACAAACTCGTAAAGATGTTTCTTAAAATATAATATTTTCTCACCTCGTACGCTTTCTTGCCCTTTTCGCTGTGTTCACTTTCATGCTCCGAATGATGCTCTCTGCCGCCGCCTGCCAACATAACAGTTTTATTAAAGATTAAATAAATATGGAATATCAAACTAAATACATTCTACAGACAGGGTGTAAAAGACCCATCACATAGCCGTCAACAACGCATTCTGTACGTCAAACTAAGTAACATTGCACAAAAATAATTGCTGGGAAACGAATTTTATTTTTTGTGTAAAAAATCGCTGTCTACGGCAGTGCGCAACGTAACGCACGCTAAACATTGTGCTTATGGGTGCATACAACGGTATAGAGGTCATGGGGGTATTTAAAGTTGTGTTATGAAGTTATAACAGTAAAAAATTGTTTTCGTAAAAAAAGGTCAGAAAAGTTGGAATTTTGACCTTCAATAGAGTATAGTAACTAGAAGATTTCCAGGTATGGTCCAGTACAAAAAAAAAATATGACAATGGCGGGGAGTACAAGTGACCCTCGGCTTCGTTAAGTGTCTTTTTACATTACCTTAACATACTATAAAAAAAATAATTCAATTTTTTTTTTCCACCTTATTGTGAAAGCGCATCGGTCATTTGGACAAATCCAAAGCATCAAATAATAATAATAATAATTCTTTATTTATCTATAAATTGGTGACAAAAACAATTGTACAATAATTTGGTACAGAGATGTGAGACTAATTAATCTCCTGGCTCCCAAACTAGGTTTATTGCCTATGACTTGGGAGTCAGTGATTCCAAAACTTATGCTAACATAAACTGCGTCGATACACCAATAGCCAAATGCCAATTACTTAAACTAATCTATTTGATTGGACGATAAAAACCTAAGAATGTCAATGACATCATTTGAACACTCTCATGATAAATGTATATATTCGTATATTATACATACAATTAGGTAGGTATGGCCCAGTGGTTATGGCCTCGCCTCTCATGTGTGAGGTTGTGGTTCAAATCCGGGCAAATACCAATGTGACTTTTTCAATCCATAGGTACTTTCTGAGTTTATCTTGGATATTACCAACATCGGTGAAGGAATACATCGTGAGGAAACCTGGCCCTGCAGTCTCGACATTAGATAGCGACAAAAATCTGTCGCTAAAGGCACACACTGGCGCGACGCGACGCCCGACACAAAGGTACCGCGTGTCGCGCAACGAGCGGCGCCTTTGTGTAGAGCTGTCGCGTCGCGCCTGTCTGTAACGCTGTCGCTAAGTCGTATCGATGTCAAATTCCTTTAATAGATTTTCAACTTTATTTCCAAAGTATAAGGTTGAAAATCTATTAAATAAATTTGAAATCGATACGACTTAGCGACAGATTTTTGTCGCTATTCATGTCGAAACTGCAGGCCCTGGACCTATAGTTGATTAGCTGCGTCTGCGGTTTCATCCTATGGGAATATCGGGATCAAAAGTATTTTATGTCCTAGTCCAGGTCGTGGTCTGCCCATGTGCCAAATTTCATCCAAATCCGTTCAGCCATTTAAGCGTGAAAGTGTAACAATGAAACATACAAAAAGTAAAATCTTAAGTTTTCATATTATTAAGTTTAGATATAAGTCTGAAATCGTCAACCCGTCTTGCGCACGCGTGATGATCAATGCTCGTGCCTTCTCAGTATGAGAAGAGGCCTTTGCCCAGCAGTGGGACAATAATAGGGTCGTATTATCATTATAGAGATATAATGTCTATGACATCAGTATGTCTGAAAGAGGCAGAGCAGTTTTGAAAATAAAGTACAGGCATGTTACTCGTATGCGGAGGACTGAGGGTCATGCCGTGTGGAAAGTTTTAAGTACAAAATGCTGATAGCTGTTAGGTTAGCATAATCAGCTTATAATGTTCCCAGTGCTGGGACACAGGCTTCCTCTCTGTGAGTGGGATTGAGCCGTAATCCACCACGCGGGCCCATTGCGGGTTGGTAGATGTCTCATGTCTTCGATTTTTTTGTTCTAGGACATTCCAGTTTCCTCACGATGTTTACCTTCACCGTTTTTAAAAGAGTAACCATGGAGTTTCTTGCCGGCTCTTCTCCATAGGAAACAACCAATTGGAACCGTGCACCTAGCTTCTGACGTGTCATAAGTGTCCATGTTGGTTTATGTGAAATAAAATATTTTGATTTTGATTTTGTTTTGAGAGCAGTGGTGATGAAATAATTTACACAAAGTAAAGCGCCTGTCTGGGTTCGAACCTACGACCTACAACTCGTAAGTCGCGGCCGTTACCACTGGGCCACCATTGTTCTGTTAGGTTAAGCGAGAACCAAAAGAAACGATGTATTAATGTGATGTGTTTAATAATATACTTCGCCAGGTATAGCATTCCGAGACACAGTGGTCACGTGGGTGACACAAGTCTACGTCATCACCGCTGTGTTACCAGTAGTGTGTAATAATAACTTCCCAACCGCCTTTATTACCTGTGCGAATCCGATAAAACGAGATTTTAATGAGGTTTTAATTAACAATTACGTTAGTATATGTTTAAATTGAAATGTTTCGTTTCATTAGAAAAACGAAACGACACTTTAAATGCTTTATATATATTTTTAACAGAATGGTGACTGAAAATGTTTCCATAATTCGTGTTTTGTTGCAGTAAAGTGGCAACTGGATAGTGACGTAAGCATGTGTCACTCCCGGAATGCCAGACCTTGTTTTTTTAGACCATGTCTGTATCTATGTATACTAATACAATAAAGCTGAACAGTTTTCTTGTATTTTTAACCGACTTTAAAAAGGAGGAGGTTCTCAATTTTCCTGTACGTTTTTTTGTTGTTGTATGTTTGTTACACGATATCTCCGGCAATTGTAAATCGATTTCGAAATATATTTTTTAATAGATAGGATATGCTTCTGGGATAGGATATACTTTGCCTCCAATATAAATTTTATTAAGTTTGCTTCGGTAGTTTTTCAGTTATCTTCAATAATCCGTATTTTTTCCATTTGGTGTATATTGATGATGTTATAACTTTCTGTCACTGTTATTTACATGTCGTGGTAAACAAATTTGTGTGGGGTAAGTACCACAACAAAAAGTGAAAAATAAAAAATAAATTTCAAAAAACGCACAACCGACTTCCAAAAAAGCACTACAAAGTCAAAAATAAAAGTAGAAAACAAAAGACACCGACTTCCGAAATTACTTGTTATTTTTCATTTCGTAGTGGTTTTTTTTTTGAAAACCGGTTGTTTTTTTTTTTTGTAAAAATGTTTTTTTGCTTTGTTTCAACGCGTTAATCTCTAGAATTAAAAAATGTTTTTGCATTTTATAGCCCAATTCTTGAGGAAGGTTATAGGCTATCAAACATCACGCTACAACCCTTAGGAGTCGCGCAAAAGGAAAAAGTGTGAGAAAGAACGCTCAGCGAAAACGATGTTCTAGCGCGGGCTGGCGATGGGATGCGACGCGGTGGGTCGGGGGCACAAGAAATTTAGGCAGAAGCTAATCTACAAATAAACAACAAAAAAGTAAACATTACGGCCTACGATTGTCTCACTACAGGACAGACGTCTCCTTTCATACAGAGAACATTCTTTATTTCTTTTATTTTTTTGAAACTTTGCTCAACACTCCTGTACTGTGGGTGCGTTTACAAACATTCAAACTCAACAAACAGCCAGACCAGGAACAACTACTTGTAGGTCATACAAATATTTGTCCCGTGCGGGAATCGGACCCGCGCAGCAGTCAATCGCTTAACCACTGCGCCAACCGTGCCGCCAACATTGATTCAATAATAAAAAAATCTAGATTCATAACTTCATCATCAATCGCTTCCCAATTTATTTGTGGTCCGTGTAACATGTCTTTTTTTCCATACTTCTCTATCAGCCGTCATCTCAGTAGTCACCCCCTTTTTAGCCACATCATCTTTCACAGTCCATCCATAGTTTTTTGGCCTTCCCCTACTCGTTTAACCTTCCACGTTCATACTCAAAGCTTTTCTGACGACATTTTCCTCATTCCTCCGGATCTATATACAAAATATAACAATTTTAAAGCCAGCTAAAGGCCTCAAAAATGCTCGCCTTAAATAGAATGACTCAGATAAATGGGTATTTTACAATCTCGGTAACTTTATGACGTGAGAAATAAATTAAACGTACAACGGACACTCGCCGCTCTGACAGGCCACGGCGACGCAATTCAATTGCACTATGGCGCGCCACAGTATAGTAAAAAGAGAAGATCAAAATTCGTAACATACACGGTGGCAGGACATCGACGTGCGAACTGAAACCATGAATTCAGCACATAATTCTAAACTCCCTAGCATAGAAATTATTCGTCAGTTATCAAAAAAAACTTGTTTCTTAGAAAATTGTGATGTAGTCAAAGTGGATGAAAAAGCTTTTAAGCTATTGCATAGCTTTTATCGCGGGCTTTGAGCGCGGCGACCGAATCAAGAAATTCCGTAACGAAAATAAAACCTAACACCCCCACTCCGGCTACCATGTAGCTCGGCCGAGCGTTCGCTTAACGTGTATGTATATGGTACGACTGTACGAAGCTCACACGCATCGAGACGAGCTGCTCCGAAATTGGACGAATACGTAAGCAGATTGCATAAGTTGATAAAAAATGCTATGCAATAGCTTTACCGCGGCAGTCCCCGAGTGCCACGCGTGCTTTTTTTTTTTTTAAGTAACCGAATAATAATTTCAAAGTTGGCTTCAGAATAATGCACTGAAACCATGGTAACGGTTTGTGCGCCTATGCCCCTGCCATCCTGTACAGATAGCCAATCTATTTGTTCGAACTATTTCAAACACTTTTGTATAAAAATTATAATTTCTTACCAAAAGAATTATGGTCTGTTCGAAAAGTATCTGATGATGGATGCCAATTACTAGCGCCACCTACAAATTGAGTGCTTTAATTTGATTATTTGAATACTTAAACTCGAAATTCTAATTTTAAATCGCCTTAAAGATGTTTTTCATTTCACAATTGAGGTTAATTTTCATAAGCTCAATTGTTACGTCGATGAATTTTCAATTACAATTTATAGATAGTGTGAGATACAAAAGTTGAAACCGTCTAAATACAGATATGTTACTAATTCACTTTAGTAAGTGATTGCGTAAGAATTTAATAATAATAAAACTTTATTTTGGATATGTTACTAATTCACTTTAGTAAGTGATTGCGTAAGAATTTAATAATAATAAAACTTTATTTTGGATATGTTACTAATTCACTTTAGTAAGTGATTGCGTAAGAATTTAATAATTATAATAAAACTTTATTTCAGATATGTTACTAATTCACTTTAGTAAGTGATTGCGTAAGAATTTAATAATAATAAAACTTTATTTCGGATATGTTACTAATTCACTTTAGTACGTGATTGCGTAAGAATTTCATAATAATAATAATAAAACTTTATTTCGGGTGGATAGACCCATAGATACCTTAACCTAGTCATTTTTTATTTGACATGACTTGCTACACCTACACAAGACATGACCCACTGTTTCTGAAAGGGACAGTCAAATCGTACAGCTATTGCGTTCAGAATGCCATTTTTGCTACCCCGTGTACGGGCCAGCAGGGAAGCTACTTTTTTAACCTTAATCACAATTAATTCACAAATAATTAAATCACAAAAACAATAAAAAAAATCAATCAATCAATAATTAGATCGCTTTTAGCGATAAGACCGCCCATTGAGTCACCCTGTGTAAAATGTCTACATTTATATCTGTAATTTTATGGTGTACATAATAAAGAGTATTCTATTCTATTCTATTCTATTCTAATTAAATAAATAATAACTAAATTACTTAATTGCTTATTTTTTTTACACTCTCATCAGATTATTTTTGGTACCGTACCGGGTAACGTATATGACAGTTTGTAGTAGCCTCATCTGGATTTGGCAGCATGATTTACTGCAAAATATATGCAAAAATATTTATTTATATTTCCGCCTGATTCCATAACTTTGTTGTAATGATTTACTGATTAAAGTAAGTCTTATGTGGTAATCCTATCACTGTGCATCTTAATTCAATTGACCTTCTGTTCTAGTTATTTATAGAGTACGACAGACGAGTAGCATTCAAGAAATTGCCAAGTTTTATCTCAAATTGAAATAGTGAAAACTGGCATTTAATTTTATAATCAACTTGCTTTTTCTTAGACTTTTCCAGGAAAGGAAAAAATTGCGAACTGTTTATTTCTTTTCAATGTTTTTCTTTGCTTTTGTGTTAAAAGGTTCAACTGAAAACACGAAGAAAAACTTCTAGATGAAATATTTACTGTGATGAAATGACTGACGGATCTGAAATCCGTTCAAACATCACAGTTTTCGTTATCAACGTAAAAGTATTTTTAAAATAAAATGTAAGTAAAACCCTTTTTAAAAACATGCTTTTAACTAACTAAAAAGTACTAAATAAAACTTACGTTAACATAGAACTTTAATATTTTCTTAAAACCTTGCGGCTTATCTTAAAGTGTAAGAAGGACGTTCACACCTCAAGCTTTTACATCGACAGTTGAAAGACAAATCTAACGAATCCAAACACGCCTTTACACAAGTCATGGTATGAAGCCATCCGAGTTGCACTATCCAAGTCATGCCATACTTTAGAACGGGCTATCATAATTGAATGAGTACTTCTACATAATTTCGTGCTTGTGCTGTTGACCGTTGAGGAGTTCCCTCGACTGGAGCCAATCCTAGGTGCAGCAGCCAGTTCATGGTAGACTTTGGAAGGAACTTGCATAATTAAATACGCATATAAAATTTTGTATCCCTACCGTTGACTGTTAAGGAGTTCCTTCGTCTGGAGCCAATCCTGGGTGTAGAATCAGGTCATGCATCATAAAAATGCATTGTGTTCGAAACAGAACCAGCGTGTGAAATTTCAACTCCGTAGGATAATAGGAAGTGGTTTTAATTCAGCTTCAAAGATTTGTCCCGAATATACATACCTACAGACATTGCAAGTTAAATAAAAGCTTGTAAAAATCTTAAAACGAGAGATATTTTTTTTTTCTGCGAATTGTGACTGAGGGTAGTATCCGTAGACTGGTAGCCAAACCCGGTACAGACAAGCTTAGTAAACTAACGACCCACCCCTGATTCGCTCGATTTTTGCGACTTGACTAAACATCGATATTTATCTATTACTAGCTTCAGCCCGCGATTTCATCCGCGTGATTTTTCTGGTACCTCCGACCCACCCCGTCGCATCGCATCGCCTGCCCGCGCTATTACTTCGTTTTCGCTTAGCGTTCTTTCTGACTTTTTTCTGTTTGCTCGGCTCCTTAGGGTACCAGCGTGATGTTAAATAGCCTATAGCCTTCCTCAAGAATTGGGCTATCAAATGCAAAAAGATTTTTAAAATCCAACTCGTCGTTCCAGAAATTACCCCCTACTTACAAACAAAAAATGTTTACCTTTTAAAATAGTAGTACATATATGTAATTTTATTGTACGTATAAAGCTTCCAGAACAAATTCTCTCAATGGTGGTGAAAACCGCATCAAAATCCGTTGCGAAGTTAATAAGAACTACTCGAACACAGGCAAACACGAAAATAAACTTTAATCCTACTAATATTATAAATGTGAAAGTTTGTGAGGATGGATGGATGGATAGATGTTTGTTACTCTTTCACGCAAAAACGGCTAAACGGATTTGGATGGAATTTGGCACACAGACAGTTTATAACCTGGATTAACACATAGGATCCTTTTTATTCCGGTAGTAGGTTCCCGTGGGATAATTTCTGACCTGCACGCGGGCGAAGCCGCGGGAAAAAGCTAGTCAACGATATGCCAATGACATCAACATTAGTAAAGAAAAGGCAATGATCGATCAAGAATAAGTAGGTACTTAACAACAATAAGAAGTCGTGACCAATGGTCATTGCACAAGGTGACCGTCAAAACGACGTGCCCTACATTATGGGCACTGGTTACACTTGCTCTCTTTATGTAAAGTTTAATTCAATCAACTCCTAGCCTATCGCAGTCCACTGCTGGACATAGGCTTCTCCTAGGCTGCGCCACAACATGCTGTCCTCCGCCTTCCACATCTAGTCTGTCCCAGGTACGTTTTTGAGGTCGTCGGTTCATCTAGCGGGGGGGCGTCCCACACTACGCTTGCCGATACGCGGTCTCCACTCCAAGACTCGTCTGTTCCACCGGCCATCGTTCCTCCGACAAACATAGCCAGCAACAAATTCTCAGAACGGACGCTTCTGAGAATTTGTCGTGGGTGTCGGAGAATATCCTATGGGAACGTACTGCCGGGACTTAAAGTACCCTATGTATCCAGGTTATAAACTATCTGTATGTCAAATTTCATCTGCGGTCCACGCCAGCAAAGCTCCCAGTCGGCATGATTTTTTGCGACATCTTCAACAATCATCGTCATATGACAGCCAATTTCCACAAAACCGTAATGAATTATAAACCTAAACCTTTCTCAAGAATCACTGCGTGCATTGATTAAAACCGTAAGAAAATCCGTTCGGTACTTTTTGAGTTTATCGCGTTCAGAAAGGCAGACAGACAGACGCGGCGGGGGGATTTTTTTAATAATTTGTAGTGAAAAGACACAAAGTTAGATAAAACAATGCTTCTAGGCTAAATTATAAATATAAAGTTAGTCGGAAACGTCACTGCATCAAAATTATGATACACCCATCCAATGCATTTAGTTTTTTAGGAAGATAAAGAAATAAATATGCTACTTTAACATAACGACCTACGGCCGACTATATCATATACTTATAGTAACAAATACAAACGTGATGTATTTATGTTAAGTAATATTTAAATCGATGTGGGACACTTTGGAGTTTAAAGCCTCAAAAAAAATCTTGGCTGCAATGGTAACCTCATGCAAGCTTAATCTTTTTTTTTTCATTTATTCAAATTAGGCTCAGAACTAGAACTTTTTAAACGTGAAAATTACCTAAGACAGCCCCCCAAAATGGCCGCCCTTCAGCATTCTATTTTTGTGCTTTAGCTGGAAAGAAGAATTGGCGCAAAAAACTCCCCAGCTGCACAGCTGTCTGTTCAGATAGAAAAACTTGATTCTATTTACTAGTATGCAAAGTGATTAACATTACAAAACAAAGAAACACAAAACATTACATTAAATTAATGGACATGATGCGATACAATTCATTAATAAAACATTGCAATGAGAAGATTATGCGTTTGTAATGTAGATCACGTAGTTTAATGGAAACAACCTGTATAATATTGCTATAACCAAATTCGTTAAACCACTGTAGGATCCAATTGATTTTTCCATCATTTCACTTTCTCGGTACACTTTCATTTTTCAATGGGATTGTCTACGGTTCATTGTCACGGTAGGATAAGCTTAAGAACGTCTTGCTGAGGTTGGGATGAGTTGAGCAGTTCAGTAATTGAGCTTAAGGGCAAAGCATAAGAGATAATTTGCTTGTTTTAATTTATTTTTATTTGCAATTGTTTTTTTTATATTTGTTACAGACGCTTTTGCGTGCACATCTTTCTACATCGTTCTCTCATGTATCATTTCAACATGAATGATGTTACCAATATTTTGTAACAATATTTTGATTCAAAATATTGCCAGTATACATCGACACCTGCAAGGAATAACATTGTATCTAATAATTAGTAACTTTACAAGAGAGTGCGTCAAAGATTTAAAAAATTCTCCCAGATTTAAAACAACCTTAAAGATATGAGTCCAGCTATTCCCTCCTGGACTCATATTTTCAAGGATGGTTGGCATTAAGACTTAACCGAAATCTGCAAGAATTTTTTAAATCTGTGAAGCGCTCTCCTGTAAAGTTACTAAATATTAGATACAATGGTATTCCTTGCAGGTGTAGATATTTTGCCCGTTCCTCTCCATAAGAACCTACTACGCTTTGGAATGGGCAACTAACTTCATCTTTCTGACTGACCGACCCCTTGACAATTCAATAGTGCCTGTAATTGGTTTGATCAGCCAAAGATGTCCTGACGTCCGCGGTTGAACATAGGCATTAAAATGTTGCCTATTTCATAATTGTTTTCTTTTTTTCGTATGCTTCTTTGTTAAGTGCTGAAAAATAAAAATAAAGGTGATACTGTAACTTCGTTCTATCCGATTTCAGTCAAAGATTATTTGAAAGAGGAAATTCTATGCTATCTTAAGCTTTTCGCGTCTAATTTCACCCGAGAGAACTTTAGAGATTATTTGGACAAAATTCCCTGTGTTAAAATACAACAATTCTACATTTTGGCAATTCGAAAGCCTACCTACGTAACAGTAAATGCACTTCAATAGAAAATAATGCAGTAAAGACTTTGAGCTAAGCGAAAACCACCTACCTGCACTGGGCCCGCGTCGTCGATAACGACCCCCTCTCTTTCACAAAAAGAAGCATGTGCATATTTTCCCCCAATTCGTTCTTTTTTGTGTTGGTGTGCTTTTTCTTTGCGTCATGTTTGCCGCAAAGAAATGTATTTTCTTTTTTTACTTTGTCCCAACATTAAAGGCAAATTATTCTTAATCAGGAATTAAGGAGATACAAGAGCAATGAACCTTCTTTTGAAAAAGCACCGTAAATAACTAACTAAAAACCAGTACCCATCCAATGAAACTATTGACAACCGATCAACCACCGAAGCGTTTCCACAATCGTTAACAGTACGCTGAACGATATCCAATACATTATTACAGTGGAACCGTCTGTGATATTCGCCACTAATGTCCGGAAAATGGGATGCCCCTTCGAGATTTGTATTGAAACATGATTTTCCTTATGATTCCTGTTGTGGCGGAAATCTTTTATTGAACGTGGTTCGAGTTCTATGACCAAGGACATGTTCTTAAATTGAGACCGCCTCGTTGGTTAATTGGTCGTCCGGTGATGGTTGGGTAAGTGGACTATTTGACCAACGTCGCGACTCGCAAACGATACTGCTGAGCATGCCTGGGTTCGTTTCCCAGGTCAGGCAAAGGCTTCGGCCTCCCTGTACATGACGCCAGAGCACATATCTGTATATACAAATGAATACCGCACATGCGCCGGACTGCCGTCGCGCCGGCGCCGCGCCTTTACCGCGTGTACACCGCATGGATGTCTAATTTTAAATAGTAAAGCAACGACCACAGTTCAGTAAAGCATTGCCAACGAAACTGTAAAGACTTTACAAGAGTTTTACTCTCATTCTGAGATATTTTCGAAATGTTGTTTCATAATTTCTTATTTTTTCAAAAAGCACTTGAAATTCACCTTTGTCTTCTTTGCAGGCTTTAACAGGATGTATCCAAAATTGTCTCTTACGTCTATACATTTGTTTCTGTCTGCGTTTATAAATTAAGTAAGTTTATTAAGTATTAAGTACTTAGAGCTTAGCCATGTCCGTCTGCCCGTCCGTCCGCAGCTTAGCTCAGAGACTCTTAGTACTAGAACGTTATAATTTGGCATGGATATACATATTAATCACGCCGACAAAGTGGTAAAATTAAATCAAGGAAAAAAAAATTTGGGTACCTCCTGTACACGTAAAGCGGGTATGTATTTTTTCTCGTCTATCGCATGGTGTGGGGTATCGTTGGATAGGCCACAATCGGCCAAATCACACAGACCAAATTAACATTTTGTGAAGCATGGTACTAGGCGAACAGACTTAGCAGGAGATACTTTTTGCCGGCCTTTGTGTCGGATACTAACACTAGGTATAAGGTACTTTACTAACACTACGGATCTCTGTTATCTGAGTATTTGAAATAAATTATTATTATTATTACATACACAATAATGTAAACATTATTGTGAATTTGTGTGTGTAACAAAAATGTTAATTTGGTCTGTGTGATTTTTTTGTAACCACAAGCACTTCTTGTGTTGAGTGCACTTTAGGTAGAACGGCTGTAACGCGACTGATCGGAGAAACAATGCACCTTCAAGAATACAATAGCGCCATAAACGGACGTTACGCGTACCGGACGTAACGCGACTCCGTCTTCTAAACCACACAATGGATTTTGATGCGATTTTCAACATCATTTAGATTAGAGATTTTTTTCTGGAAGATTTATATTATAGAGGTACGAGGAACAGGGTGTAAAGTTCACTCAAACCTCCATAGAAAAGGGAGGATCCTCCGACCAGACGGGTGTCATGTCTGGTGGGCAACTGCCCAACGGTTGATGTCGGGATGTTGTATATATGCTAGTTGCGCGGTAAACTCTGCTTGCGCGATGCAGGATTTTGCGTGACGTCAGTATGACGCGTAGCTCGCATGTGGCGATTGTAGATGCCGCTACAATATGTATACAATATTAATATTTAACTTAGATACAGCATGGAAATCTCGATGTTTTGACAGGTCACCATTGCACCCGTATGAAGCAGAGGCGAGTTGCTAGTATGGGAAACAAGATTTTTCAACATACGTGACTATACTCCATTTGAAATAAGATAGAAATTTAAATAAACTTTTTTACAGTCCGTTCAACTGATTTTGACTTCTAATCCGTAGGCATAAGGATGGCATTAAAAGTAAAAACGTGGTTACAATACCAACTGTTTACTGTAGCTGCCACCAACGCAATAGAAGTCAACATTGGTTGAACAGACTGTAATTGATTAATTTATAATTTTATTTGAGAATCTATACATTTATAATTGTATTTGTAAATTTATAAATTTATAATCTTATTTCAAATGGAGTATAGGCATCATTCCATCTTTATTGATTGAGATTAAGAAAATGTAGGAATAATGTTCGCGACAAGATACTATGATAATATTCAATTAATAGTGTGTAACCGTTATAATCTCGGAATCTGTATTCCACGAATGAGACAGTATTAATTATATTTATTTAGAGATATCCTTGACTCCGGGTTATAACAGAAAATAATTAAAATATTTATTTTAATCGGGAAGGAAAATAACTATGAAAAATTGTAGAGAATTATTCTTATGGATAAGAATATTCTTACAGTTTATTGCGGCACGATCTATGGTTAATTAATATAAATCAAAACCAATGCTGGGGTACATATATTTTGGTATAAGCCGAAAATAAGGTGGAAATAAAGAGTATCGGTACCAAATTCGAGATATTATTGTCATCGTTCTATTTACACACACATAGGTACATCTCTGCCTAACCTTTCAAGGATTATAGGCGTGATGTTATATATTTTTTCTACCATATTGTGTACCAACATAATACTGTCCCTTTAAATTCAGGATCGACTGTCTAAAACCCAAAATACTTAATCTATAGTGGCTCAGTAACAGGCTTTCCAAATATAATTTCATAGAAATCAAATAAAAGTTCCAATATCATTTATATTAATAGAAATGTCTGAAATTATTTCAATAGATAAACCAACATTAATTTTACAAAACCATGTTTAATTTTCAGTAGACTGTATTCAATTAAATCATATTATGAAGAGATAAATGGAATTGCGCCATTGGCATTAAGTCCGCCTTTGTATGTTTTTGTGTGCGAGAAGTTTAAATAAATAAATTGCGAGGAGAATGTTCGACACTCCTCTGGCTGACAGTACCTTTCAATATGGCAATGTTATCAGTCTGCAAAATAAATGTTATCAACTGTTTTATCAAAGAGTACTTTGATGCCTGAGTGCCTTTTGTGGTTACCTATCATAAGTTCCAAAAATATTTCACCGAATTTCATTTCACCTAAAACTTTTCAACTATTTTATCGTTTCGTTTTTTTTTTTACTTCATCGAAGTCACATCTGCCACTGTATCAGTTGACCTATCATCAATTCGATTTTTTTCATTACTCCGACGTTTCATTTCGTCGAAAAACTTTTTACCGAAGTTACACTTAGCCGAAATAACATTTGTTCGATGTATTATGTTTCCGGACATTCATTATACCACTGTTTTAATTACTAAGCAAGGATGCTTGCTTCAAGGCTCTATTCCCATCCAATACCAAGAGCTAATACCATTTGGTATTAGTTTATTTCCGAATTTATATTCTATTCCCAACGAGTACCACATTTTAAAACCAATACCAAAACAAGTTGGAAGAAATCAGATACAGTCTGGTTCAGTAAAATTAAAATGCTTTGAGTGACGAACTTAGTTTCCGAAAACATAATAAATGTTCCCGAAAATCCTAACCCTAGACGGTCGACGTCAGTGGCATCCCGAGGTTCGGTTGGTTAGGTTCCTTTAAACCCTTTAGACAGAAATAGGAGCCCCGCGAAGCGGGGCTCCGTCGACCAGCTTATTAACCCTAACCCTATATTTAGATTACCCTAGATTTCGGTAAAACGCAATTTAAATAAAACTTTGTGAAGCTGAGTGTACAAAAAGTCACGCTTTGGTATTCGTTAGTAATAGATTTTTTATTTAAAAAAATGTGGTACTCGTTGGGAATAGAAAATAAATTCGGAAATAAACTAATACCAAATGGTATTAGCTCTTGGTATTGGATGGGAATAGATCGCTTCAAGCATGCAGCATGCGAGCAGGCATTCAGCGTGCAAGGAGGCATGCAGCATGCAAGCAGGCTTGTAGCGTGCAAACAAGCATGCAACATGCAAGCAGGCATGCAACATGCAGCAAGCACTGTTTCTGTCACGGCTCCGGCGCTGCGGGGTTTGGGCGGCCCCACGCGAGCTTATCGTCGCAGATGGTTTTAACGCTCACCACCGCAGCTTCGGCTCAGCCTTAGCCGCGGCGAAGGGCCGTCAAACCACCTGCTCCTCAACTCGCGGACCGCCCCACCCCTCCGCGCCTACGCGGGCTTAAATTACACTCTAGGGGTAGGGCAGACAAGACTGCGTAAAGTCGGTTTTGCAGCGATTCGTTTCTCACTAAATTTTGTAGCAGTTGTGCTACAAAATTATGTTGTTGTTCAATTGTTGTTCAAAATTATGTTGTTGTTCAATTGTTGTTCAAAATTATGTTGTTGTTCAATTGTTGTTCAAAATTATGTTGTTATTGTTGTACTTATTGAAGTTTTATGACACTATTTTAATTTAATATTGAAAATGCTACCAAGTAACAAAGCAAAGCAAGCAGTAACAAGTAGCAAATATATTTGTGACCAAATAATATTCCTTAAAATTTTGTTTGGGTGTGGTGAAAATATTGCAAATAAATCATTTGGCAAATGAAAAAAGTTCAAAAGAGACTTCGGCCAATAGCAAAAAGTTGTAAATCGGCGAAATATAGTTCGGTAAAATAATACCTATGACACATGATAGTTCGATGACCTAAAAATATGTAAAATAATGCTTATAACAAAAAAGACGTCGGTCAATAGTTTTCGGTAAAACGAAATTCGAACAACAAAAATCGGAAAAGTGATCGGTTCCTGCCGTTTGTATATAAGGCTTAACAAAACTAGATAAATATTTACTATAGAGATTAAATAAGTTAGAAAGATATCATTTCCACGAAAGAATCCATGTAACAAGATTTCAGAAATATTTTTCTACAGTAGGTACACTCGCATTTTGCAAGTTATGTTTAAGTTTCTTGGAATACAGACCGAGTATATTGCAAAAACCGGGCACAAATTCTGACTCTCGTCAGCTGCTAACTTCTTAATAGTAAAACCCAATTAAACCTAACCTATACAGTAAAAAAATTAAAAAAAAAGTAAAGTAAAGACAAACAAACAGACAGTAAAGTCATGGAAATTCATTGTTAAGCAAACTCACTACCAACTTAATTTGTCCGTATATTCAAATCTTCAACTGTCATTCTTTGACACTTGTATAAAAACGGCTATTATAGTGGCAAATTGACGTAGTTTGTCAATTTGCTTAACAATTTTCCTTGATTATAATCAAGGAAAATTGTTAAGCAAATTGAAAAAATCGTGGTATACCACGATTTTTTAACTAAGTAAACGCGACTAGCGTTTACTTAAAAACTAAGAAACCTTATGAATTAATTTATGTGATTGTACATTAAAAAATAAAGAGTCATTGATTTGCGTCAATCGTCGATTATTCGGAAACTATCGTCCATTACGCTTTACTTCAAACTAGAGATGAGTCCGATATCATGTCACATGTAATAAACCTCGATATTTTAAAATCATTTCGTCATGCAATGACAGCGACAAAATCATTACCTGAATGAACGCGAACTTCGGTTATTCGGACGGGCCGTCTCGGGCGCTGCGAATTGCGACGTTGCAATGCTGCGCGTCATGCGTAACTAATTATAATTTCAGTAAGCCATTCCGCGATAACTTCAGCACTCATAATTGAAGCACTCAACGTGATCTTATACCTAACTAAAAATCATTGATGATTTTGTCATTGTTCCCGTCCTCGATATGTTTTTGTCATTGTCATTCAGACATTGATAGGTACAGAAAAATCATCACTCAGCACATCTCTACCTCAAACTATGATCAAAATAGTTCTACTTCATCAGTTTATTGAATAATTCTATACAGCTATCACCCGTTGTCACATTACCGGGGCTTTTTGAAAATCCCCGACAAATTATTACATCTCCATGACAACGGAATCAACAAAGTTCTATCTATATTTAGCCAATTGTAGCGTCCGAGTCTACAAAGGGTCTCAGGTGGGGATTTAGCATTATTATCATATTATTAAACTGTAATGGTCTAGAGAAGATTATATACGATTTGTAAAAAAAACTCATCGTGTTTTCAGACCATAAATTTAATCCAGGTTTCCTTACAAAGTTTTCCTTCAAAGATCATACAAATGTCAATATCACACGCTACTGCCAACTGATCTTCGCAACCCAGTTACTGAGTACCTAGACTTCTGACTACCCTTAGAGCATAATCGGCCTACAATATTCCCACTGCTGGGACACAGGCCTCCTCTCTGTGAGAGGGAGTGAGCCGTAATCCACCACGCGGGCCCAGTGAGGGTTGGTAGATGTCACATGTCTTCGAATTTTTGGTTCTAGGACATGCCGGTTTCCTCATAATGTTTCCCTTCACCGTTTAGGGAGCAGTGGTGATGAAATAAATTACACAAAGTAAAGTGCCTGCCTGGGTTCGAACTCACGACCTACAACGCCTAAGACGGGGCCACCACTGCTCCTAGACTTCTGACTACCCATAAAATTGGCCGTCCACTGCTACATGGGTTGTGTACGGAGAGGTTTGTTACGTTAGCTACACGTTGGCTTTGGCAGCCACAAATTCGTGTGTAGCGTGGATTGCTGTGGACGATCCCGCTTACATTGTCATACAAAGCTAAGCTAAGTACCTACACGTGCGTAGCTTAGCTGGGGTCGCTGCTGTGGACGGCCTTTTCGACTTTTGACATTATTCTTATCAAAACTTAGTGACATATTGTTTAATTTTGGAAGCATATTTTTCAAATCCATATTTTATCTCCCGTCCACGAATCTTTTGTTTGCGATGCATGAAACGGTTTTCGACAAGTAACACAGCACTATCTACGAGAACAAGAAGAGCAATTTCATACAAAATTTCAAAACTTCCGCATCCGGGATCGAACTCCGCACCTAAACCTACTTTAATTGCGGTTTAACATCATTTTCAATTGTATTATAATTTCTTCCTACATTTCTTTTCATTTGCGGTTAGTGCTGAAATCAATTGGTTTTGTCATCAACAAAACGGAACCATTGTGGTTGCGCGTGAGCATGTACCGTGACGGATTGCGCAATTTAAATAGGTGTGGGTGCTTATTTATTATATTATTCAATTCAAAGATTGTACGGACCTTTCATACCTGCCCCTGCAGTCTCGACATTAGACAGCGACAAAAATCGGTCGCTAAGTTCTATCGTTACAAAATTCCTTTAATCGATTTTCAACCTTAAACTTTGGAAATAAAGTTGAAAATCTATTAAAGGAATTTGACATCGATACGACTTAGCGACAAATTTTTGTCGCTATCTAATGTCGAGACTGCCGGCCCTGTTCATAAAACAAAGTTATTGGCTTCAAAGATTAAATTCGTTACATTTGCGGTCACCATACTTAGGTCGCGAGAAAAAGTGTCCATACTGAGGAGTGTGAACTCACACATCCCGCAGGGAACGCTGGATACGATTTTCAGTATGAGTGAGCGAGATAATACTATTCAAATGTCATAGTCAACGAAACGTGACCATCTTTCGACGCGGTCGGGCGAATGTTAAAACGCGATTCCATCAGAGTGCGGCACTGTGCGACACTGTACTATACAATGTACGACACAAATGTTTCTTTTTTACAACATGCACAATAAGCAACGTCACTATGCAAACTGCCTGATACATAAAAAACAAGAATCCAGGGCCGGCAGTCTCGACATTAGATAGCGACAAAAATCTGTCGCTAAGTCGTATCGATGTCAAATTCCTTTAATAGATTTTCAACCTTATGCTTTGGACATAAAGTTGAAAATCTATTGAAGGAATTTGACATCGATACGACTTAGCGACAGATTTTTGTCGCTATTCATGTCGAGACTGCAGGGCCAGGACGTAGAAGTGAAACAAGTTTTGATACTTCCCTCTCATTCGCAAAAGTGCAAGAATAATATTTGATATTTCCCTCTAATTCGCACTCATTAACACCACTATTGATGAGCCCCTATTTATTGTTATTGAAGTACAGAACAACGTCGTTTGTTATCTATCACTTGTCAGTATTGCATTATTTTAGTGGTGGAGTCACTCAAGTAAACATTTACAAATGTGCTGCATTGTACGTTTGTACGGTGGAAACAGAGACTAAGGGATCTGCACCTCAGTACGTGCACTGTTGGTGTTCTGCACAAAATGTTTGTGAACAAATGCGCTGAACACAATTTTGTTGGAATCGTGCCCTTATGATTTAAATATTTGATTGGCTTATAATGTTTCTCTCTGCGAGAGGGACTGGATAGTAATCCAACACGTGGGACAAAGTTAACCCAAAAAAAATATTACCTAGAGTTTTCAAATTAATGTTTTTATTGACGTAAGCGTAGGGGTCTCGTGGCTAAATAATAACAGCCGCACAAGCCGATCTACAAGGTTAAGCAATGCTTGCCGAAGTCTGTCCGTGGATGGGTGCTCATCTTTTAAATATCCAGGCCCCTCCGTGTCTCAGAAAGCACGTTAAGCCGTTGGTCCCGGCTGTCATTCGGAGATCTTTGACAGTCGTAAAGGGTAGTCAGAAGCCCAAAAAGCCTGACAGCCTGTCTTACCAAAGTTATCGTATTACCCAGTAAGTGGGTTGTAGAGGTAAAATACTGGTATTCAGCTACATCTGGTTAGACTGGAAACCGACCCCAACATAGGAAAAGGCAAAGCAGATTGATTTACGCAAGCGTGGCAACAGGCTGTTGTGGACCAACCACTGAAGGCCTAGACAACTGGCAATCGCTCTCAAAGCATTTCGTATTTCTACAACGACTTTCAACAAAATTGACATAAGCTTTTTGGTAGTTTATGTAATTCCAACAATACATATTTGACTATTCCATCTTCGTTTTCGCTGATAGAATGTCAGTTTGTCTAGGTTCTCAGGTTGGTAGAGCTACGACCTTTTCCTGGTTGCTGGTAGCAGTTGGACAGATGGACCGTGAAAGATGATATGGCTAGAAATGGAGGTGACTACCGAGATGACGACTAATAGAGAAGAATGGAAGAACATATCGCACCAATCCCAGAATAAATTGGAATAAGTGCAGGAAAATGATGATCATAGCAACTGGACGAGAGCAACCGAAGATTGAGCACGATTAGAAAAGCCTATGTCCAGCTGTGCACTGCATTATGATGATGATAATTATTATCAATTATATCAAACCCAGAGCACAACCTTTCAAAGTAATGATAGACGAAAAATTTTTACATTACTGCAGCGGCCAACAACAGAGGCATTCATGGGTGAACGTGAAAATGTGGGCAGAGGCGAAGCCGTGGCACACATACGTGAGTCCATCAAAGCCTGGTCGCGGCTAAGGCTTGTATAGTACTTTTCTCAAATAATGCGCAGAAATTCAAACTAATTAAATTTATTATTTTCAGAATCAATTATGAACAACGATAACCTTTTTCGCGCTAATTTGTTCATTTGTTCCTTTTTCGCTTTAAACAGCTCTATTTGTTATGCCACTTCGAGATTTAAATAAAATCTTTGATATGTTACCTCCTTGGTTGCCATCGGTCGAAGTAAAAAGTTCGTTCCATTTTTAAATTACACGACAGATATGGATTTTCATATTAACATTGCTGGCCGCTGCTCGCATGTATTTGACCTGCACCCAAATTACAAAACACACTATCTATCACAATCTACTACAAACAACTATTGCTAATCCATTGCATCATATGTTCGAAAAAATTGTCTGCTCAACAACGTAAATAACGCAATGAATGTTGTTGAACTGTCAAAATGAAACCTATACCTACTGTTAGTGTGTTACGTAATTACCCCGCAGTACAGCATTTTCGATTTATCTCGAAGAAGGTTGTCAAAATAATGCTCGAATTTCCAAGCATGTTTGAGAAAAAATATTTTATTATGTAACTTCCTTATTCGTTTTGGCGCCATTTGTTTATCTCCACTTAAGTATACATAAAAGGGAGTGCTCTCAAAACAATTTTCACCTACTTCCGAAGATAAAAATATCGGATGGCAAAGTAAACATACCTATAGATCTTGTACTCGTATAATATGCGGTGTTATCTTATAAGGTGAAGATAGTTTAAGACTGGCATTTTACAAAGAAAATATTTAAAGTAAAACTGGCCTTTTAAAAAAAATTAAATCCTACAGACAAAAGTGTTTTTAGTTTTGAAATATATCCTACAGAGATTATTAATTCGTGGTACTTTTTTTTTTCATTGTAAATGTTTGTAGGATACCGTGCAATGGTTTGTAAATATCTAAGTTGTAAATGTATTGGGTAGTATATTAAATTCGTCAAGTTAAATGTTAAGTTATTTCCGTTTATTTTTAATATAATACTGTTTGTTTTCCCTTATGAAATAAAATAAAAAAGCGAAGACAACAACTTTTTATTTTAAACTCAAATAAATATTTGTTTGCAAATAGTGCGAACAATATTATAAAAAGTGTATAACCTTAAAAAAATGCCAAGTTATAAACGTTTTAAAATAACTGCTAAAAAAAGATGGCACTATCACAGAAGTGACGTCACGACTATGTAACTTCATACTAGCGCCGTACATTCTCCGTACCACGCGACAAGGACGGGAATGGCCCCTTCCGAAAAATTTTAAAGCGTGTAGCTTCTCCATATTTCCAACGATTCCACAGATTTTTCATTTACCTCATTTTACTATGCCCTCTTTAAAATTACATTATTTTATTCAACATTTCTAATATTATAATCCCTATTAAATTATTAAGTACAGATTTGGACCACGATTAGGTCCATTTTGAAGCAGCCTGAATTTAACGATCTGAAATCGCAAACTCGTTGTAAGTAAGCGTGATCAATGCTTTCTCGTTTTCTTTAAGTATATTATTTGATTTGTTTCTTTGCGCTGAAGTGCGAGGAAACAGGCTGAAATTATTGATACTTAACAATTTTGTAATATTGCTTTTTTTTAAACTGTTCAAAACTAAGACAGAAAAATAAATTTAAGTCACTAAAAGATATTTAAAGTACTTTATAAACCAAAAGAAGAAATCCTGCTACTTAAGCCCGAATTACCAAAACATGTGAAATCTCAATCAAGAGTATAGTATCAAGAGTATTTCTTTGAACTGAAAGACAGTTCAAAGAAATCAGTAAATAATAATACTATATATTTACAAAAATCTAAAATAAAAGCTGGCCTTGAAGAATTAAAAATACACAACCCTTCTTTTAAGCAAAATAATGTTTGTAGAGGATTAGGGCGAGAAACTTATTTTTAACTTCAAAGGGGATCGTTGAAAAATTAACTCAATGGTTATAAGTGTTTTTACCATTGAGTGTAAATCAGACACGATTTCTCTCTAATTTCATTCAGTTTAAGGGACTTTCATGAGGCTCGATTGTCAGAAATAATGAAAAAGCATGTTTAAATGATTAAAAAAAAATTATATTGTCACGGAAACACGTGCATATAAAAAAGACAACTTAGCTCAAACACTCAAACATTAAAATCACGGAAAAAAGTGGCTGGCAGCTGCACGCCGTAACTGTGACAAAAAGGCTTCCGCATGATGCTGTGCTTCGGGGACCCACAGCTCAGCGCTGATTTTCAGTGGTCACCCAAAAGGAAGATATACTACCAGCCTAAAATGACCCTCGAAAGGGCATTTACCATAAACCATAATCAGCCTATAAAGTTCCCACTGCTGGGACACAGGCTTCCTCTCAGTGAGAAGGAGTGGGCCGTAATCCACCACGCGGGCCCAGTGCGGGTTCGTAGATGTCACATGTCTTCGAATTTTTGGTTCTAGGACATACCGGTTTCTTCACGATGTTTTCCTTCACCGTTTTGAGAGCAGTGGTGATAATTAACTGTAGAGCGCCTGTCTGGGTTCTAAACTACGACCTACAACTCGTTACAGTCCGCGAGGTCTAAGCTGAGCTTTGCATTTGTGTGAGTTTTAATGGTAAAAAGCAGTATAAACCGGTTTAAACCAAGCAAAGGACGCGTTGCGCTCTAGGCCGACGTCACACCTACACTATGTGCACTCACACAAATGCAAAACTCAACTTAGACCTCGCGGACTTTGACGAGTTGTAGGTCGTAGTTTAGAACCCAAACAGTTTAGAGTTCAATGTTCGTTTTTGAGCACTATACGCTTTCTCATTGCATGGAGAATTTAGACAATATTAGCTTTTTAAAGATTAATAGAATAGAATACTCTTTATTATGTACACCATAAAAATTACAGATATAAATGTAGACATTTTACACAGGGTGACACAATGGGCGGTCGTATCGCTAAAAGCGATCTTTTACAGAAAACCTTTGGATGGGTTCAAGGGAGAAGGAGAGACAATAATGCAGGTAGTCAGTGGTGTGTTACATATACAACAAATGCATACATACATAAAACATATACTTATCTATATATAATATATACAATAATAAACATGAAACAAGAGCCAGGAAACTAAATGTAATGATGATGTTTAAGGAGAGTGGAAGTGTGTGTTTGTGTGTGTTAAAGATTGTCGGCCACATAGGATTTACGTTACTTGCATTTTTGTTTTCACCCCTCCAACTAAAGCTAATTAATGTTTGTACTAAGAGTCGGTTTTTGTCAATAAGTTCTTACAACACCTCTCGCTCGTCAGTCGACGCTTTTTATTAGGGTTTCAATCAACATCATCGAGTTTTTTTAACAAACATGACACCTGCAAACTGTCTGCAACGAAAGTGAATTTAGTTTAATTTTTAATTGCAATTGCGCCTGTATTCACTTAACATTTTTACAAATCGATGTATAAATTGTACTCTTTCTTAACAAAAAATTTAATCCATATACCTACATATTGTTTTTTTTTTTGGCGTGCTTGTTTGACCAGATGTATGAACATAAACGAGGCAATAGGATCGCAACAGGTGGCGTTCTGTAATTTCTACCTAACCCCATGGGAAGAAGGCGTGAGTTTATGTATGTGTGTGTTTATTTTAAAATACAATTGCACCTGTAGGGTGCACTTTAAAATTAACAAATCAATTTAGACATCGCACTATTTCTTAACACAAAACATTGACAAGATAAATACTTAATTCGTTCGACGCCATCCATTACCGGTAGCATAAAAATCAATCAGCAAATATCGCAACGATACCGTTTCGAAACGAAAACGTTTTCGTTAAAAAACGTCGTTTGCAATGTATTGGCGACACCCTTTACTAATTCGGAGGTAATTGGATTTGCAGTGACCCTAGTGTGAAGAAATGGTTCTAGATCACGTTGTAGAACGTGTTTCGATAACCAGCCATGCTAAGCTCGATAATACACGTGAAAAAGAAGTTATTATTGCCGATTGTTCAAAGTTATACTCGTAATTTCAAGGTGCTCTTAGGCGATTATCACTCTGCCACGCATCACGCTGCATGTTGCGTGTCAACGCACCTGAATGAACGCCTTTGGATGCATTTTCTGTGTGTTGGACTGTGCGTGTTTTCTATACAAACGGAGATACTTACAAGCAACGTTAAAACACGCATTCACGCGCTGCGCTGCTATTTAACTACAGCGAATCAATGGGGTTTTTTCCCGATGAATGACCGTTCTGCAGTAAGCTATTGTAAAATATATCATTATCTGCCGAGCGGTATACATCTAGGTTGTATGTTGTATGTAGTCTCACGGTATGAAGCTGAATACCAGTCACGGAGTGGCTGACCATGCGACCTGCACAATCCAGTTACTAAGTCTTTACCCGATACCCCTTGATAAGCCTGGTTGTCAGACATTTGACCTTCTGACGACCCGTAACGAATATCAATGATCTACAAAATGACAGCCGCGGGAGCAATAACAGATTTTCGAAGTATAGATAGAAAAAAGAAAGTAAGAAAGAAAATACGTTTATTTTCGGTAAACATATAGAGGTATGAGGAACAGGGTGTAAAGTTCACTCATACTCTATGGAAAAGGGAGGATCCTCCGACCAGACGGGTGTTGTGTCTGGTGGGCAACTGCCCGACGATTGATGTCGGGATGTTGTATATATGCTAGTTGCGCGGTAAACTCTGCTTGCGCGATGCAGGATTTTGCGTGACGTCAGTATGACGCGTAGCTCGCATGTGGCGATTGTAGATGCCGCTACAAACATGACGCAGAGAAAACACACTAATACAAAAAAAGAAACTCACCAAATGCGAGTCGGACTCGCGCACGAAGGGTTCCGTACCATTATCTATAAAAACGGCAAAAAAGTCATGTCTGTTGTATGGGAGCCCCCTTAAATATTTATTTTATTCTGTTTTTAGTATTTGTTGTTATAGCGGCAACAGAAATACATCATCTGTGAAACTTTCAACTGTTTAACTATCACGGTTCGTGAGATACAGCCTGGTGACAGACGGGCAGACAGACGGACCGACAGCGGAGTCTTAGTAATAGGGTCCCGTATTACCCTTTCGGTACGGAACCCTAAAAAGAACGAGTTGGGGGAAAATATGCGTCACATCTACGCAAAACGGCAATCGGTCAGCATAATGCTACGACCCTATGCGAGACAGAGCCCCAGCTGGAGGGATGAAGGGGCTCAGTTCGTAAAGATGGTCACCCATCCACCGTTCGGCCTCGGCAAGCGAATCTTAACATGATTGATCGATCCGTGCGGCTGTTGTTAGTTAGCCACGAGCCCTTTTATTGTTCCGGTAAACTAAAATGATGTTTTACTTCGTTTTGTTGTTTACACAGGATTTTTTGCGGTTGTTGTCAATCAGCGTTGCAGCTGTATTGTACTTTCTATCTTCCGTAAAAAATATGCCTTCTGTAATTCATGATCCGTGTAAAATGTTAGGTTTCAAAATACTTAATTCGATTAACTTAACCGACAAGTGGGTAAAAAATCAATCGTCACGATATAAATTGCAGATGAAAAAGGTGTGACATTACTATTTCGTGTGGCTGTCACAGTTCAAAATGAATTAAGCGAAAAGGAAGCCGGAAATATTATTTGTACCAAAAATAGATTGTGAAATATCCCAGTAAATAAAACAAAATCAAAAGTGGTTTGTGGTAATAGAATTCAATTTCGTTTCAATTTTATTGGTACCTAGTCAAATCAACCTGCCCAACCTTTTCCCAACTACTTGTGGTCTGCTTCCAGTCTAAACAGATGCAGCTGAATACCAGTATTTTAAATGGAGTGACTGCCTATCTGACCTCCCAGTTACTGGGTAACACGATACCCCTTGTAAAACTGTTGTCAGACTTTTGGGCTTCTGACTACCCGTAACGACTGTCAAACATCTACGAATGACAGCCGGGATGTGCTTTCCGAGGCACGTAGGGGTCTCGATGTGTTATGGATGGTCACCCATCCATGAACTGACCGCGGCAAGCGTAGCTTAACCTTCGATCGACCCGTGCAGCTATTATAATTTGGCCAAATGCCCTTCCTAGTACCTATTCAATAAGTTGGTAATCAGTTTATATAAGGCACTTATTAACAATAAACAGTAACAAGGTAGAACATAAAATAAATTAAAAAACAGTAAATGGAGTTTTAAGTTCTGAGTTCAGCTGCACGATGACTGACAAATGCGTGCACTGACTGGACAGGTCCACTCCATCTGTGTGGTTCTTTCTTCAAAAGACCATTTTAGACACCAATCTACATGGTCTTCACATGATCTGACCAAGATTATGTCTGGACTTTAAAAGAGACTGTAATCTTTGAGATTGTGTCGGTCTTTCTTCTCAGAGTAGTCAGATAGGAAACGCCGACCTCATCTAGTTTAAAAGATATGATTGACGTGTAAAAGTGTTTATTTTGTACAAACCTACTTACAGAAATAAAATAATTTATCATTTAAGAATACGGGACAATGTACTTTCATTCTATATTAGTTATTTCTCGCGGCTTCGCCAGCGTAGAAGTCTAAAACCCACACGGGGACATACTACAGGGATAGTAAAGCATCCAATGTTCTAACCCAGGCCATGGTCTACCTGTGTGCCAAATTTGATCGAAATCTGTTCAGCCGAATAGTAACAGACAGACAAAGTTACTTTCGTCCGCCTGAAATTTTTGGTTCCCCTGATCCATACCGTCGCATCTCATCACTTGCCCGCGCTATTTCTTCGTTTTCACTTAGCGTCTTTCTGACTTTTTTTTCTTTTTGCTCGGCTCCTAAAGGTCCTAGCGTGATGTTAAATATCCTATGAAATGCTAGAAGGTTTTTTAAAATCCGACTGGAATACGGATATTTACCGAAAATCTAATATATAAAAATCTCGTGTCACAGTGTTTGTTAACAAACTCCTCCGAAACGGCTTGACCGATTTTTATGATTTTTTTTGTGTAGATTTGGTAGGTTTGAGAATAGGTCGTAAAGTATATTTTATACCGCTGCGGGTGAAACCTCGAGTCGCAGCTAGTTATAGTATAGTATAGATTTTGAACTAGTTTCGGCCCGCGACTTCCTCGAAGTTCCGTGTTCCTACCTTCACGCGGAAGTCAACCACACCATAAAACATATCCTATGGCACTCAGCAATAGCGTAGCTTTCGTTCAGTAAAATATTTTTTGTAATCGAATCAGTAATTCCAGAGATTACCACTTACAAACTTGTAGATTTCGTCTCGGGAGCTTACCATAGTCACGAGTTTGTAAATACCAATTTCCGCACGTGTGTCATACAAATTTTTCAACACATTTGTGAGAAAACAGTACGATATTAATATCGGATTCCTCGCTTGTACCCATAATATTATTTTGTTTTTAAATATCAGTCGGAAAGTCGCAACAATCTTTGACGTTTCTAATATGAAAATGGTGTGAATTTGCAAATGGCGCCACGTGCGCGTGGTGAAAATTAGAACTACATCTTTCGTCTCATTTTCTCTTTAGTATTAAAGTTTGACAAACGTATTGAGCAAATGCGCTTCCAAGGAGGTACGATTATTCAGCTTATTTATTCTCGTAATGTGAACTTCTTGGTGGAATTCAATATTTTTTATGGAAAAAAAAAAACCGTAAAGCATACGCACGGCGCTATACAACGGAGTATGCGGTAAAACAGGTACTTAGGTGAGAGTACCTATTTTACCACATAGTCCGTTGTATGGTGCGTAATTTTTAAATTTCGAACAATGTATAAGTCTTCGTAAATGCATTTTTTGAGCAAATGTGTTGAAAACATTTTACCTCAAATATTTTTTTATACACTTCATGCAAAATCTCCTCTTCAATAAGTTTAATTTAATTATCAATAACTTGTAATCAGGAGGAGAAAGAGCAGTGTTGGCCCAGTGGTAACGGCAGCGACTTACGAGTTGTAGGTCATAGATTCGATACTATGCGTATGCTAAATAGTATTCAGCTGAAAATGTTTAGTTCAAAACAAAGCTGTATTACTCAAACAATGCTGACTCAATCAAATATAATAAAAGACTTAACAAACCTAATAATATTATAACAAAAATATGCTGAATAAAGTTGCAATAACACCAAGTCTTACAAAATAAATAAATATTGAACAACTGGTCACACTGAATTAAGTTATTATTGTGATACAATTTCATGTTACGCGTAATAATTTGCGCTAGATTTTTTTCAGGCTGACCTGAAAAACGTACGGTTGAGGAAAAACGAATGTTGCATAGCTGTGCTGTGGAAATGAGTGTGGTCGATAGCACTTTCTCGATCGAGCCCTTTTACAAGGAGCTAGTAGATAGTGTTATATGCTATTTATTTAGCGCAGACGCTAGCCGTGAGGCATACTTTCGTGTTAATTTCTTAAGCTGTGTCTACGATAAGCGAGCCGAGCACGAGTGGAGCACAAGTTGAGCACGAATTCACATTTCGAGGCGTGCTCATTCGAGACTCCTAAATCCGTCTGTCTACGCTACGCTAGGCGAGCCCAGCATGAACGCATGCTCGGCTCGCCTAGCGTATACGCAGCTTTATATCACACTTTACCTACACTTTTTATTTGATTTTGTTTATTTAGTTTTGAGTATGAATGTGGATGGCTATACGAGTAGGGGAGGACCCAAGAAACGTTGGATGGACTGTGTAAAAGATGATATGGCTAAAAAGGGGGTGACTACCGAGATGACGACTAAAAAAGTATGGAAGAAAAAGACTTCAAATAAATTGAGGGGCAGGATAGTAATTATTTGATTTTGTTTATTTGCAGTATATGTTGTGTGCCTTTTAGTCTGTGCTAAATAAATGTTTTTTCTTTCTTTTCTTTATTGTGTAAAAAATACTTCGATATTACAAATAGTTTCAAATATGTGGATTCGCATGTTTTAGCCGCAAGATCCTCCCTTTTCTGTGGAGGTATTTTCCCCCAACTCGTTCATTTTAGTATTTGTGTGTTTTTTCTTTGCGTCATGTTTATCGCAAATAAACGTATTTTCTTTCTTTCTTCTTTCTTTCTAGGTATGAGTGAACTTTACACCCTGTTCCTCTTACATCTATACCCTACGTCAAAGTCACAGATTCATCAGTATCCCAAATGGATGATCTAGCCATCGATATCCGATAACTAAGAATATTATTCGGACATCTACAAATTGTAATAGCGACACGTATTGATAAATAAATTTATAACAATGTAATCTTTTATGTTAGTAACTAGCTGTTGCCCTCGATTTCGTCATAGATTGACATAATATGCTGTCGCGGTTTTTTTTTAGAACTTTTAAAGGGGTACAATTCGTCATACATGATTTTTGCATAACTTTAACCGTTTACGCAACGGAAGCTCTCAAAAGGAATAATTTTTTCCCGATTTTGCAACATTTTTCATTTATGCTCCGCTCCTATGGGTCGTAGCGTAATGTTATAAAGCTAAAAACCTACCTGGATAAATGGACTATCCAACACAAAGAGATTTTTTCAATTCCAATCAGTAGTTCTTGAGATTAGCGCGTTAACCAAACAAACAAATAAAGAAAGGGTCGTGACGGAAACTCTTGACGAAAAATTCTTACACTTTTTTTCGCCTAGCCGCCATCCACCAAGTCCTTACCGTGCGATAAGGAACTTCGTTCCAAAAAGACAAGTGATCTTTTGAAATAAAATAAAACGTGAATTATTTAGATTTTTAAATTATCTGTTCATTAGTGTAATCCTCAAATTATTAGAATGTCACCTTTAGCAAAAGATGCAAGCAATCAATAATTTAGTCATTTTATTACAAGGAGATTTTATATGTGTACAAATAAAAACAAATAAGAACGTGAAATGTGATGATAGTATATCGAACATTAATAATGTGCTTTTAGAGGTAGT
The DNA here is from genome assembly GCA_917490735.1 of Dryobotodes eremita. Classification (NCBI taxonomy): domain Eukaryota; kingdom Metazoa; phylum Arthropoda; class Insecta; order Lepidoptera; family Noctuidae; genus Dryobotodes; species Dryobotodes eremita. The sequence goes on along the minus strand of OU823242.1, from coordinate 5,846,383 downwards.
TTATTATTCTTAATGAATTAGTTAAAAGCCTATGAATAACGCACAATCGCAAGGTTTGGCTCGGGGTAGCGCTTAATATAAAAGTGTAATGCAGGAATAAATTCTCTAAATGACGGTGAAAATCGCAGCAAAAGCTGTTGCTAAGTTTTCAATAACAACGCTGTTATACAAACAGACACGAAAATCGACTTAAATATTATGTATGTATTGATTTCTAACCTCTACGTACATTCGTATCAGCGTCAGGTGGTACACCTTGTGTTGTCATCTGACATTATGCTGAGCTGAGGCCCCTTTGGCATGATAATCATTGTTCCGTATTTTTTAGTTTTAAGGTGTATTTTTGTTGCTGCAATGCCAATAAACGCATTTTTCTTTCTTTTCTTTACTTTATTAAGTTTCTTTCATATTTATTCTGGCTGTGCATTTTTTGTCAATCAGCCGCTTAAATATTTTATAGCTATATATTTGAAGTTCTTTTTAAGAATTGCGTGCTGTACTAATATTCTCGAATGTTTGCCTAACGAAAAGACTATCGTTCGCGAGAATATATTTTTCAGGTAACCTGCTGATTTTGTAGATGCAATAAAGCGCTCCAGTGGGCAGCGAATATTACTTGCACGGAGTGTGAAATGCTTTGCTGATCGGAAAAAAAAATATTTTAAGAAAAAAAGTATAATCAATCAATGCCTGCTTTGTGTTTTATTTGTAATGACTTTTGTAAATAACAGATGTTTAATAGAATAATTATTTAAGTAGTTGGATATTCGTATTTTACTACATTATTAAAATGAATCAATCTATTCTAGTATGTAAAATATATGTGTACTGTTTACTGAAAGAAGATGGATTGGCAAAAATTTAAAAAAGTATGCTTAGTTGGTTTGGTCATGTTGAGAGGATGAATGAAAGGCGACTAACACAAGGCAGATGTACGTGGAAACGCCGGGAGGGGACACCCTAGAGGGACACATACTTAGTGAAATTATTGGTGATATTCTTCATAAAGGTCAGGTGCGTAGTACTCGCAACCTGCGTGTGTGTCTGGCCAGATGTATGAACGTAAACGATGCCAAAGAGGTGTGTAAGGATCGTAGCAGGTGGCATTCTGTAGTTTCTGCCTACCCCCATTGTAAGAAGGCGTTATTTTATGTATGTATGTAAGTGTTCTGATATAAATGTGAGATAAAAAGTATTGCAGATTTACAACTTGATACCGTTCAAAGTGATATTCATAATATCATCCTAATCCTAACCTTCCTAACTTTAATTTAATATTTTAATATAATATTATAAATGCCTTTACCCAACTATGTTGGGTCGGCTTCCAGTCTAACTGGATGCAGCTGAATACCGGTATTTAACATGGAGTGACTGCCTAATTGACCTCCACAACTCAGTTACTGGGTAACACGATACCCCCCTTGGTAAGACTGGTTGTCAGACTTTAAAACTTCTGACTACCCGTAACGACTGTCAAAGATTTGCGAATAGTAACAGTAATCCCTAATTTCACTGATTAAAAGTAACTTCCACTTGTGAGGATGTTAAAAGAGCATTTCATGCATGTTTCTTCAAAATGTTGAAAAAATAATCATCTTTCTGACATCCTCATGATCATCCTAATTTCTTTTTGCTTTTTGCAGGATTTTTCCTGCTTCAAGACATCATTCCAATATTAATTTATCCCTTTGGAGTCATAAAATCATCTTTCACACAATCTATTCATTGTCTATGTGGTCTTCCCCGATTTAGACGTTAAAAAAAAAAATCCGACTTGTCCTTCATTCCTTTGTAAAATATCAAAATATTAATAACTCAAAGAAAACGTTTTTATGCAGTTTTGAAGCTGACTTACTTGGCTTCATTTTGGTGTCGTTATTGTTCGGAAAATAAATTCACGACCATTTAAAAAGCCCTTTATATAGAAAAGTGTAGGGTGGCTCGATTTAGGAGTCCCCGGGAGTGTATTTTATTTGACTTATCTAAAGAAGTTTTACTTTTCTAATAGCCATCACAAAAAAAACTGACAATTGGCAAGAAATAATAACTAATGTCAGTCATCTATGATATGAAATCAATAATATCCATCAGATTACGTGGGGGCACAGATTCATTACTTTGAGGAAAAAGAATCCTCATTATTTGCGAAAATAAAACTTATTTTTATCAATAAAAGTCGGATAACTATCAAAATATTGTATCTTACAGCCTCCCATCTCTGAAACGAAAACCTTGTCAAAAGAATTAGGGTATTTGTAACTATTATATTACCATTTTCCGTTAATAGGTTATTGTATCTAATTTTGATGATGGTAGCTCTTATCGCGACGTCACAAGTTTCAAATTCGGCGGTAGACTCTCTTTTGCTGATGCAAAATGAATTTTGTGAAAGACGTGTGTAGTTCATTCCCATGAGCCGCAACTTTGTGATAGGTGGAATATACTCGTATTTTTTATGTAGGTACAACAATTTTCCCTGATATAAATTGGATGAAAGATCGAAACGTAAACGTGTAAGTAAACGTAAACTTTTTCCAGCAACACGGAATGTTTGACCACTATGCGAATTGCAATATCATAATATTTTATATGCTAATTTAAGTTTTTCGGGGACATTGCGTCATATTTATTGCATGAATATTTTTCGTCGGTGTAAATATGCAAAAAAATTCAGTTTATTTGACGCTTGGAGAAACCCTCCTGTAATACCGTTATTGCCTTTAATATTTCTCCAGTCAGTTAAATGATTCATGTTCTGCAATATATATATGTTTAATTAAACTACCTTCTCTATCATGAGGAATCATAGGGAGAGGCCTTTGCAGTTGCGCAGCTGTGGGATGACGTAGGCTAGCAGTAACCTTCTCTGTCGTGTGATTTTACACATCACTTCATTTCAACCGAATGATTAATCCCCCAATTAGCGCCACTTCGACCGGTTCTGTGCTTCTGGCATCAAGCGGATTCTTGCGGCCTTCACAAGGTCATTGGCCCACCCTAAGGAAGGCCATACACTCCTTGGCTTATTAGGATAACCTGGATTTACACACGTACAAAAACTTCAAAACAATAACTGTGATTTGTTCAGTTCACTAGACCAGAATGAAAGAATATGGCAACATTATGAATGAACATTCATAAGACAGTCTCGTTTTAATGTAAACTTAGTCGAAGAAAAACATTGCAAGGAAACTCATATGTCCGATATTGTTCAATCTGAAGTATTATTGTGGGACTGTATTCAATACGATACATTGAAACCACGCCAACAAGATATGACTTTCATATCAAATAAACTTAAAGATGTTAAGTAAACTTAGAAATTAAATATAATATTAAATGATATCCTAGACAGATCTAGTCGTCCTGTCTGTCTAGGGAGAAAAAAAAACGTATTATTTAAATACAGATGTCCCATTTGTAATTCTAATCTATAATTAATTTAAGTCTTATCTGAAAGAAAATATCACTTACCCTTCTCTCGATGGTAATCCTCCTGCTTTTTCTCCGGTTCCTTGTGATGCTGCGTGGAAGCCGGGATAGCATCAGTGACAGGCTCAGTATGTGTAGGAACTATATCACTTCCTGAAGGTCCAGTTTCTATTGTCGTGTCAACTATTATTGAATCAGATCCTGTCGTATCTGTACCCGTTGTATTAATTGTTATTACTTTCCTCTCAGGTTCAGTTGGCCTGATTATAATATCAGGTGCTGTAGTAGATTTGTTTTTATTCTTTTTGTTCTTTCTCTTTTTTGGGAAGAACAGTGCAGGTTCTCCCTCTTTGCCCTCACTGTCCTCTGGCACTAGCGATATTCTGTCAGGAATATCTCCATTTGCAGGCGTTGAGGAGTATTTCGCTGAAAATTTCGTAGATGGCCTGACAGAATTTGGCTGTCTGGATCTTGGTATCACAGTAGTAGTAGCAGTAGTTTCATCACTCTCATCATCATATATCATGTAAAGTTGTGGGTTTTTGAATACTGACAGTTTTCCAGATTCTATTTTCTTTTCTTTCAGTTCCTTCTGTTTGGTTGTACGTTTTGGCAATTTAGTTGTAGTTGGTTTAGTTCTGTCGGGACTAACTCTGGGTCTGTATTTTTCACTGAGGGAAACTTCTTCTTTTTCGTCATATTCATCGTAGTCCGGATACTTCTTTTTTGGTTTTTGTGGTTTATCGTCATACTTGTCGTTATCGGTGTCAATAGATAGCTGTGCTTGAATCTTTTCTCTTTCACGTTCTTCCTTGTACATTTCCTCTTCTTTAGCTTTTTCTGATATCGCTACTTGTTCTTTAGCATGACGCTGTTTCAGTTCATCAACGGTATTCAAAATTCTTATCTTCTTTGCTTCACTTTCACTTCTCTCTTGTTCTTCATCTAATGGTTCTGGTTTCTGTTTTTCAGGAGTTTCAGCATCATCTTCATAATCAGCTTCATCTTCATACTTACGAGATTTTTTTCTGCTAGATACCTTTGTGTCTTCTATAATAATTTCTTTATTTTCAGGTAGCTTTTTCCTCTCGCTATCTTGGCCCTCTTCGCCATCTTCGCTCTGTGCTGCGTCTCTAACTTCATCAGCTTTTTGTTTCGCTTTTTTAAGAGCTTCGACAACAGGATTCGTCGGTCGTTTCGTTATTATGTTAACAACACCATCTATTTCTGATATTTCAGTGTGATTTTGCGATTTAAGAGGTTCATTCGATACTACTGGTCTATTTGTGTCTGACCAGTCTTTCTTTTCATAATAGTCTTCACTGTCGCTTCCACCACCACCATCTTTTTCATAATAATCATCGCCCTCTGGTTCAGCCACAGATCTAAGTATATAATTGACAGGTAGTGCTAACCGCTTCTTAGGTTTATTTTTCACCTGTACGAACTCTCCTAATTCCTCACCGTGTTTATTTTTAAAGGGCACCCAATCCGGGAACAGATCACCTAAGTTCGATTCACGTTTCGTCACATTTTTTTCACTCACAGTTCCTATACTAAGCGCGTTGGTACTTATTATAAGTGAAATTAGTGTTAGCTGTCTTGCTATCATTTTCACGTGTCTATTGAAGCATAACTCGATTAGATCACAGCACCGAAGTGATTGTGCGGCGGCTGCGCGCGATCAACTGTTTGTGTCAGTTAGAACTACTATTATTTATATTGTTTGAAAAACGATTCTCTTCGCTAGCCATAACTATGGGCACTGGAGAATTGTATGGATCCGTTTCTGGTATTTTACTAGTCTTATATTTTGAGCTATTGAATAGCCGTTGTGGTAATTATGACGTCATTTTGTAAAAATACGGTTTATAGCACTATAATAAAAATAATTTATTTGCGTAATATTCATTACAATCATTATGAAGCCTTGACCCCAGAGCTAGATATATAATACCTGTATTTCAGGAGTCAGTTTCATTTTCCTTAATACACAATTCTTATTGTATGCAATAATTAATTGAAACAACTAGACTTTTAAAACATTAATAAATAAATTGACACATTAGTTTATGTTTTGTATGCTTAATATTAAAATTGATAGTTATTTACATACTCAAATGATATTATGATTGAAATAAATTTCTACTATTCTTATTGCTTGATCAATAAATTGTCAGGCCATTATTTTATATAACATTGAATTCTATGATCAGACAAAGGCGTTGGCATACAAGACACCATCACGTTCCTAGGATTCCTGAGCCATTTTTCAATCGAATACCATGGAGATGTTCGGCATATTCCATAGCCTTTCATATGTATGGCGAATTATGAACAATGTTTTTTGTGACAAGACGGGTAGGTAAATGTTGCAGCTTCACGGGTTAGTCCATCAAGTAACCAGCCACATTGTCGCCACTCGCTGAGATAATCCTATGATTTATTAATTAAGAGAATTAGTGCTGCTAGTAAACCAGAACTATCAAGTTAAATCATCACTATGATTAGCCAATCGGCTTTAATTTGGAGGACCCGGATTTTTTTAACCGCATTTAAAATTGGACCTTCATAAACGGACCCTGTCCTTATGTATTTGTTAGACCCGTTAAAAAGTCTTATACTCTTCAATTTTCCTTAAGCAACTTTTCCAAAAACAACTTGAAACAACTATAAAAAATCATGCAATATAAGTTTAAAACATCACTACCAAAATAAAGGTAAAAAATATTTAAATATTTAAATATATAAATATTTATTTATTTTAAATACTTAAATGTAGGAATGACTCAAGTCGTATCCACACTATTGTCAGCGACGCCTAAAGTAGAGACAGCGCCGTGAAATCTTGAATTATCAGTGCAATGTTAAAATAGACAGGCATTTAAAAAACGCTGCGGTTTTTAAAACTGTCACATTTTGAGGTCGGGTCGGTAGAACTGAAAAAATAAGTAGGTACAGTAATAACCATAATAAAAGTAATTAGGGTATCAAAAGTTACTATAACATAAAACATATACACACACACACACACACACACACACACACACACACACACACACACAACACTGTAACACTGTTACATTAAATCACGCCTGTATTACCCGAAGTGTTAGGCAGAGGTGTACGTACAGTACACCCACATTCGCCAGTCATGTTTAAGTCCCCTGTAATAAGGGGCGAGCATATTCCCAGCAACCGGGCATCAATCCAGACTCCAGGCTGCTATTCAGAAACTCCTAACTAATATAGCTCAGGAAAATGCTGTTACAAATATGTTCTCGATTTTTGTAAAAAAAATATATTTGGATTGAGCAATGTGTTTGTATATTTTTGTACTTGACTGTTGATGACGTAACTGCTGATTTTAAAATTTTACAGGAGAGTGATTTAAAGTCGTTTTTTTTTTGTAATTTGTTACCGTCTCGTTCTGAAATGTTTATAAATCGCAAAACCATATTAAATTACATTTTCATCAGATACTTTCGGAACAGACCATAGTTTATTTAAGCATTTTACCCGCTACGTTTTGCCCGCCCGTCTACCCGTTCAAGGCTACCTGACGAAACTCGTGTGCCGACCATCAGCTCCTGTAACTGGCTCTTGCTTCATCTGCAAAAACGGAGGTCGCTGACCTTGTCGTCTGCTGAACCGAATTGTGTACATAGCGTTATAATTCGGTTCGTCTTGTTTTTAATCGATTTCCGCGAGAATTCTCACGATGTGTAAGTTTTTGTGTTTCATGTTACGATGGCGTACGGTTGCAGTTGCAATTTTGTTCCGGTTTAGTGAAATATTTATGTAAAGAAAAAGAGCTGCTTCTTTGCATTGTAAAGGAACTGTCACCCGGTTACTGAATTGAGAAATTGAAGTTGAGAACTGTGAAAGTCAACTTTAGCATTACTTAAGGTGATTCCTTCAACGTAGCCCGCGAAATTCAAAAAATTCTTACGTTTTATGCAAATCAATTTTGAATTTCCTCGGCTTTTCACCTTAAGAAAGAAAGTAAGAAAGAAAATACGTTTATTTGCGATAAACATGACGCAAAGAAAGAACTCAAATACAAAAAAGAACAAGTTTGGGGAAATATGTGTCACATCCACGCAAAACAGCCATTGCTCAACATAATGTTGCTACCCTATGTTAAGTAATGCTAAAGTAGAATTTGACACGTTCTCAACTTCAAATTCTCAATTCAGAAACTGAGTGTCCATCTCACTGAATGTAGCGACATGAATCCTGCACGAGCATTAAGCTAGTTATGTTTAAGTCCCATAAAGACTGGTAGAAAATGCCTCAGATATTAATTTCCTCTTTGTATAGTATTTTTTTTCCTTGTACATAAAATTTTAATTAATTAATTAATATAGGTAACGGGAAGCGATTCTAGTAAAAAATGGTTATAGGATCTAGCTCTGCCTGCCGCTTCGAAGGAGAATGATGCATGGATGGTATGAGTTTGTATGAAGCCCAAATCAGGTATACTTAGTACATACAATATTAGCGATACTCAATTACACAGACACAGAAAAACTTTTAGAAATTTTGCCAGAATAATTTAGAAATTTTGCCAGGATTAGTGTCGAGAACTAGAATAGAATAGAACAGAATACTCTTTATCATGTACACCATAAAAATTACAGATATAAATGTAGAAATTTTACATATGGTGACACAATGGGCGGTCTTATCGCTAAAAGCGATCTTTTACAGACAACCTTTGGATGGATTTAAGGGAGAAGGAGAGACAATAATGCAGGTAGTTAGTGGTGTACCATTTACATATACAACAAATACATATGTATATACATAAAACATATACTTATCTACATTTAATATAGACATGAAACAATAGCAAGGAAACGAAATCTAATGATGATGTTTACGGAGAAATGATGTGTAATTAACAAGAATTTTAAAAGTGGACAAAGATTGAGCACGCCTTATCGACACGGGCAAGGCATTCCATAACCGTACTACTTGAACTGTAAAAGACTTGTCATAAAAACTGGTGGAATGCATCGGGATCTCTAGTCTTAAGTTTTCCAATGACCTCAGATATCTATTATGTGTGTCATGAAGGAACCTGAAACGTTATTTAAGATAAAAGGGGGTTTTAGGGTTGAACAGATTACTGTAGAGCTGAAACAAGATATGAGAATTCCGGCGAAGACGGATGGGAAGCCACTTGAGCTTTTTACGAAATTCCGAAATGTGATCATATTTGCGCAAGCCAAATATAAATCTTATGCAAAAGTTTTGAAGTCGCTCAAGTTTATCTAGTTGTGCCTAAGTGAGATCGAGATAACTGACATCAGCGTAGTGAAGAATGGGAAGTAAAAGGTATTGTGTAAGCGCAGTTTTAGTGGTAGTTGGAAGAAAGTTCCGCAATTGTCTCAGGGACTTACCAGATACAAAAATTTTGCGACTTACGTCCTGTAACTGAGGACCCCAAGAAAGATGTTTGTCGATCCAAACCCCAAGGTTTTTAACCTTTTCGCTGACTGCAATAGCAGTTCCGTTAAATTGTACTTGGGGAAGCTGCGACCAGTTTATCTTAGGGGTCATCTTTGAGCTACCAGCAACAATGACCTGAGTCTTCGATGGATTAACCTGCAAACCATGTGCTTCACTCCACTCGCAAATGGCACTACTGGCTTGCGGCAGTTCTCTTTAGCCAAGGAGAGCGGGGTGAGGCCTTTGTCCACTGCGACCACATCTCGATGCATCATCACTACGGCTTCTATGAAATATTCCCTGAGTCTGCATATCTCGCGATTGTGGAGGGTCTAAACATTTAAAAAGCCTCGACCTCCACACTTTCGAGGGATATACAGCCTTATTACCGATGACCGTGGGTGATGCTTTCGATTTGCAGTTAGCAGCGTACGGACCCCCCTATCCAGGGTGTCGAGTTCGGTCTGAGTCCATTTGAGTATGCCAGAAGAGTACATCAAAACCGGCATGACTCAACCGTTAAGGACGCGCACCTTGTTTCCGCCTAATAGAAGACTATTAAATAGTTTCTTCAGGCGGCCAAAGAAGCACTCCTTTAACGATTGCTTCATGTCAGTACCATTGATGCCCAACGCTTCCGCCATACCCAAATACTTATAGGTTTCGGATGCGGAGAGGGATCTAAGGTTTATGGAATCCGAGAGTTGAGTTCCTACGGATTCCACAATCTTCCCTCGCTTTACATGTATGACCGCACATTTTTCTACACCAAATTCAATTTTGATGGCGCTACTAAAAGTTTCAGTAACTTTCAGTAGTTCCATCAGTTGCAAATTGTTGGGAGGAAAGAGTTTTAGGTCATACACGTAGAGAAGGTGAGATATAACCTAACCACCTCTCCTCAGCCGATAGCCTAGACCTGAATCTTCCAGCAGTGTGCTTAAAGGATTCAAGGTCTATTATTATTGGTTTATTATTTATCTATTATTATATTTAAAACGTCATCATTATCACCAAATAAATAAATTCTAATTCTAATTTAAATCATTGGCTGAATATCATTAAAGAGTTACATATAATTAGATATCATTTTATAAGCGGATTTATAAGATGACTGGCTTTTGCCCGCGACTTTGTCCACGTGAAATCTCCTGGTCCCCCGACCCACCGCGTCGCATCGCATCGCTCGCCCGCACTATTACTTCGTTTCGCTTAGCGTTCTTTCTGACTTTTTTTCTTTCTGCTCGTTTCCTAAGGGTCGTAGCGTGATGTTAAATAGCCTTCCTCAAGAATTGAGCTATCTAATGCAGAAAAATAATTTCAAATCCAACTAGTAGTTCCAGAGATTAGCTCGTTCAAACAAACTCTTCAGTTTTATTTTATTAGTATATAGATATAAGTTACAGCAAACAAACATTAGTTGGGTCTAAAGATAGTTGTTCTGGAACTATGTGTTTTTGCACTTGAGGTTGCTGTCGGTTAACGCGCCCCACGATATGAATGCCGCCTCCATTATACGGTGGACACTCCACTCAAAGCACAAAACGCTTACTCAACACCATCTATGGAGTTGTTTCCTTGAGTTTGTTACACCAATTCTTTTCAGATGTAGTCAGATAGGAAATGTTGACTCCATCTTGCTTATTTTATTTTTATTTTTATATGTCATGTTAAATAGATTCCGATATTTTGTTTACAGAATAAACAATTTTTTTTCATTATTTTGCGTAGGCAGCGTACGGAATGGAACTGTCAGTCGGGTTCTGTGTTTCCTGATACCTATGACCTGGGAATGCGTGGGAGCATTCAAGTCTCGTTTAAATAGGTTACTTCAAGACGGACCATCATCGGCCACATCATTGCTTACCTTCAGGTGAAGAAGTGATCAAACTATCACATTTTTTAAACACTGCGGCAAATATGTAGTAACTTTATGTTTGTTTAAACACATTTTGGAAAGTTTAACACTTGGGATTTTTTTGTACTTAACACGTTCACTGCGGGAAGCTCTTCAGCAAACTTTCAATACATGCGTTACCAGGTTGTATCCCAATTTGTACCTTTGTCACGGTGCGTACCAGAGCTCTAAGGCCCGGTAATTATACAAAATTTAAAAGTTCGATATTTCACTGAAATCACATGCAATATGAAAAAAAAATGAATATAATCTACATTAGTCGCTTGTCTATACCCTGCTGTCGTAGATAAATCCGATAATTCTTTATGTTAAAAATAATGCAAAAACTTTGCCAGGTCGATAATATCCGGTAACCGCATATAACTACAATTTTTTTTGGGATGTGCTAACGAAAGTCGATACTATAGTCGATATACGGTCTGTTTCTAAGTCATAAAAACAGCGTGCGATAAAAGGGCTATGAATGTTATAGAAGCGAAGCGAAAGTGGTGTGTAAAGGGAGGACCGTCTCATGTGGCGCTCGGTTCTCTCTGCCTACCTGTAAAAGTGTTTGTTCAAACCTACTTACAGAAATAAAATCATTTACCCGCAAGGGATTTGGCGTAAAGACATAAATAAAAATAATACAATATTATTGGTATGTCATTTGGACACGCATTGACAGGTCAAATGTAAAAATTCGGACATTTTTCTTTTGACTTTCCATGGAAATTTACCCCATTAGCTGACGCGATTTGTATGGGAAGCGAAAAAAAAAGGCCGAAGTATTTGTTTATACTATCAACACTCACTCAGAATACGTGTCCAAATGATGAACTAGTAATATAATTTCACATTCCAGAAACACCCCTTACACACCTACCTACATTTAAATCACTACTACTAACAAGTATTATACCCATAGATGTACTCAAAGGCGATTAGTCAGACGTGATGGGATGACGTTCATCTTTCATAATCATTACAGTCTGCAGAAGGCCACTGCTGCATATAGTCCTGCCCCACTGATTTTTCTAACGCGCCTCGTCAAAACACAATATATATAGATATATTTTCTACCTTATTAAAACACGACTTATCTAGAGTACATCACTGTTGCAAATAAACCCAACTTTCAGTGCGGTACCAGGTCGGGTACAAGGTTTCTGATACCAGTTCTAATAGACCTCGTACCCGCACTTGAAAGAAAAAAATTACGTTCTATCGAAGCCAGGTCTAACCGACCTGGCCCTGCAGTCTCGACATAGATACCGACGAAAATCAGTCGCTAAGTCGTATCGATGTCAAATTCCTTCAATAGATTTTCAACTTTATGTTCAAAGCATAAGGTTGAAAATCTATTGAAGGAATTTGACATCGATACGACTTAGCGACTGATTTTCGTCGGTATCTATGTCGAGACTGCAGGGCCTGGTATATATTTTTACAAAAATCTAGTTATAATTGACGAGACAATCCCAAAAATATATTTATCTCCTTTCTATGCCTTCTAGTTCCTAAGATACAGCTTCCGCACCAGCGGTTAATTTGTCTCTTTCGCCCCCGCATTGAATGCAAGGTACGTACCAGTTCTAAAGTATCTGATAACGCAGTGAACGTGTTAACTAAGAAAAAGAAAAATTGGGATTGTTTTTCTGTTTCAATAGTTATAAATATTTGCTGTAAGTATTTCTCGATTCGTTCGTCCCTGTTTGATTTACACTGTCTGCAATATCTCCTTTTATTCACCGTTGCAGACTTCTTGCAACCGCAAAAAAAGTGTTTGGAAAAAACCTAGGTTTTTGCAACGAAACACAATAAAGTGGTACAATTTTATATAAAGATGTCTTGACCTGGGTGACAGCAGATTTGAAGATTGTATTGTTGTCTATTTATCAAAAAGAAATGAGGGGCTCGTGGCTAAGTGATAGCCGCACGGTTCGATTGAAGGTTGAGCTACACTTTCCGCGGTCGGTTCGTGGATGGGTGACCATCCATTGTATATCGAGACCCCTCCGTGCCTCGGAAAGCACGTTAAGCCGTTGGTCCTGGCTGTCATTCGTAGATCTTTGACAGTCGTTTAAGACTAGTTAGAAGCCCAAAAGTCTGACAACCAATCTTACCGTGTGGTTAGCCGTGTGTGTTGGATCATTAAGTTCCCTTCAAAATGGTTGAGCTAAATGGTGCTGATCAATACGTCATGTTCGTGAACGGGCGCCGTCAGTAGGGACTGGTCATCTCTTAGCTGCCACGGCTTATTTTAATTTAATTTAATATTTGAATTGTTTTGGTCTCCTTATTACGGACGCTTTTAACGTCCTGCATCGTTCTCGCATGCATAATTTCAACATGAAGATTTTGATTTAAAAGAGTCTCCATGGAGTTTCTTGCCCGTTCTTCCCCATAGGTACCTACTACGCTTTGGAATGGGCAACTAGCTTCATCTCTCTGACTGACCGACCCCTTGACAATTCAAAAGTGCCTGTAATTGGTTTGTTTGAAATAAATGCTTTGAGTTTGAGTTTGAGTTTGAGTTTACCAAGGGATATCGTGTTACCCAGTAACTGGGTTGTGGATATCTGAATCAACACCAACAAAAATCAATAATAAAAAATACGTAAATTACAATCACACTTCCGCTGCACAGTCAAAACAAACCAAAATGGACGAAGTAAGTACCTGCGACGCTAGACCCTTACACGAGTGCGACTGTGTGCGTGCGTAGATTTGTATTGGAACCACAATTTTATCCCACAATCAGTATAATATAACTAATTTAATAAATAAGCAATGTTTTATAAATAACTAGCTGCGCCCAGCGGTTTCACCCGCATAAATCTCGCAACTTTCTGTTTTTTTTCCGTAAGAACCTTCTACAAAGTATTAGAAAACTATTTAAAAAAAGATGTATGAAATCGGAAAAGTCGTTCTCCAGTTATGGCGTGACCAAGGCAAATATGGATTCATTTTTATATATATAAATAGTAAAAAGCAGAGTATGTATTATGATTAATTATAACATAATATTCTAATTGGGGTGTTTGGTGGGATGCGTTAATACCGGGACATTTTGTATGCATACCGAGGCAAAAGTTGAAAACACTTCAGTTTTCATCATCAAAATTCGGATCAGCACCCTAATTGCGTAACACACTATATGTCACAATCTGAATCATTTTGAAGGATGTTGCTAATCCATTGCTTCTTATGTTCGAAAAATTTGTCAGCTCAACAACGTAAACAACGCAATGGATGATTTTGAACTGTCAAAATGAAACCCATTCCTGCTGTGAGTGCGTTACGCAATTACCCCGCTGATTTTAAAATATAACATAGGTAAAGTAAACCGCATTTCGGCGTCGCGCGTCGGTGGTAACATATGACATTGAGCTGGCCTACCGTGGTACGGAGTTTTAATCCATACTATATATTATAAAATATATTTATAATATAATGTATATATATGTATATGTTGAAACGCGGGCAGGCCCCCAACGCGCTTTGTGGCACGTGCTCAAAAATGACGCAATACCTAACATTACCCAGCCAGTGTTGGGAAGACTTAGGTGTGTACGGGTAAATCCTGAATTATATTTCATTTATTATTCGGACTTTACCCAAAAACCTTGGGTGATCCTAAGTAAACCCGGGTAAACCTAGGTTTACTCAATCTTCTAGCATTACATTTAACATATATATTTATATTATAAAGAGGTAAAATTTGTTTATTTGTTTAGTTTGTAAGTTTGTATGTAGGGGGTAATCTCTGGAACGGTAGTTCCAAAGATTACCCCTTCCATACAGAAGAAAAAGAATTTTACAAAAATTTGTTTTTTTTTGCATTTGAAAGCCCAATTCTTAAGGAAGGCTATAGGCTATTTAATATCACGCTATGAGCTTTAGGAGACTAACTAAAAGAAAAAAGGCAGAAAGAACGCTAAGCGACAACAAAGTGATAGCGCGGGCGGGCAAGGCGATGCCACGGAGTGGGTCGGGGAAACAAGAAATTTCACGCGGACAAAGTCGCAAGCAGAAGCTAGTATAATATAAGAGGCCAGCTTATACGTAATGGACCCGTTACCACTGAAGTACGGCCTACCTACTGTTGTTACACAAAAATAAAAAAAACAAACACTAAAAATAACGTGTTGGGGGAAAATATGCGTCACATTCACGAAAAACGGCAATCGCTCAGCATAACGCTACGAACCTATGCGAGACAGAGCCCCAGCGCTGGTTAAGTCGCATAGTCCAGAAACGCAAACACATACTATACTGTTATTATTATTATTATGTTAAAATTATTATTATTATTATTGATAATAATAATAACCCCACCGTCGTATATCTACGTTGACGTCGTGGTGGGGCTTGCGCGCTCCTGAACTCTAGGTCTGTACCGGTAAAGTTTACTTTGCTGAAACACGTCTAGGGTGAGGAGCCAGACCAAGAGAGATACAGGAACCCGCAGGGCAGCATGTGGCGAGCTATTGGGCAGTAGCGACCCCACGGACCCTGTCTCCCGGGAGAAGTGTTGTTCCTCACCTCTGGCTTGCCTTTATTAGCCGGCTGGAGTGAACAATGCCGGGGAACAGAGCTCCCACCTCTTTCTTCGGAGATTCGCAAGAGCAAACGTGCTCGGAGGAAGGAAGTATTTCAGTAAGTGCTGGTAGGGATCTTGACCATCTTCCGGGCTCTGGGATTGTTGTGATAGCCGTGGAATACCTCTCCACTCCTCAAGCACCTCAGGAAGTGTTGCCCCCTTGTCGCTACGTCACTATGTGCTAGCGACGGTTTCCGGGGGCCCATTATACAGTGTGCAAGTCACCCCCTGCCATTTTATTCGAGTATTTTATATATAAAACATTGGTCAGGCAGGGGCCATAGCCGTTCCATAGTTCTTGGTAATCAGTCCATCTTAGCCACAGAAACCCATAGTTCAATAATTATTTTTGTTTCCATATCCTGCAATAGTCCAACACCAACCGGGGATTGTCCCTGGGTGTACATGCACAGTGCATACAGGGATAATCGTCGGTTGGTGCCTCAATCCATTTAAAATTGTCTAAGGGGCCTCTGCGAGTTGGCTTCGGCCCCTCGTACGCCTTCCAAAGGACCGGGATCTCATGAGCCCGAGCTATGTTAACATATAAAAACAATAATAATAATAATAATGATGGATCACTTTTATGTTGCCGTGCCCTAACCGGGTTTCATGCTGGAACTTACTTATATAGTAACAACTAAATGTACCCATGAATGCAATAAAGAATTTTAATTTGAATTTACATGATATTTTGAAAAACAGTGTGTATCCGACTATTTTTTATAGTATTGAGATGATATCATTATGTGAAAGTCACAGTTATGATTGACTTTCATAACATAAATAAACTCACTCCTGCTTCCCATGGCGGTAGGCAGAAACTATAGAACGCCGCCTACTACGATCCCTACATACAAGGAGTATGTAAGGATCGTTGCCTCGTTTACGTTCATACATCTGGTCATACACGCACGCCGGTTGCGAGTACTACGCACCTTTCTGAAGAAAATCACCAATAAGGGATATATGCCAATAGAGGTATGAGGAACAGGGTGTAAAGTTCACTCACACCTCCATAGAAAAGGGAGGATCCTCCGACCAGATGGGTGTCGTGTCTGGTGGGCAACTGCCCGAAGATTGATGTCGGGACGTTGTATATATGCTAGTTGCGCGGTAAACTCTGCTTGCGCGATGCAGGATTTTGCGTGACGTCATTGTGACGTGTAGCTCGCATGTGGCGATGTAGATACCGCTACATGCCTTACTAGGGCGTCTTCTCCCGGCGTTTCAAATTACATCTGCCTTTTAAATACTTTTTGTTAGTCGCCTTTCATTCATCCTCTCAACATGACCAAATCATATAAACTCTTTCAAATTTTTGGCAGTACGTTGCTCAGTCTATAACTTTCACATGTAGGTATGTTAGAGAAAAGAAACACGATTAGGAATACAGTTTTATTATTCAAGAACCACACACTTTCTTTTTCTTATGAGGGTACGTTACAACAGTTACTAAAATCAATCATGTAATAAATTACAAGTTATTAAATGCAAGCCAAATAAAACACTAAGTAATTAACCAATTTCATATTTACATTTAAATAAAAACACAAGCTGAACAATTACTAATTATATTAATTTTATAAAGCGGGACGAGGCAGCAATAGTTTTATTTAGAGAGTGTGCACGCGCTGATGGTCAGAAGCACAGAACATATATATGTTCTGTGCTTCTGACCATCAGCGCGTGCACACTCACATTCACTTCTGACCCCGTCAGGGTATATACCCTGACGGGGTCAGAAGTGAAGAGAGCGAGAGCGCGTCCAAAGTCCACGATCTTGACGGCGGCCGTTGGAGAGGGGAACGAGGTCATTCGCGCTTCATCGGGAAGTGACGTCACTCTGACGCGCCGTTGACAGCTCGAGCGACAACATGTATATCATAAATACGAATAACACCTAATGACAGCGACATAAGAATCCAAGTTAAATCAATAGAAACTAGGAAGTAACACAAAAAGGACTAAAAACTAACCTTCATGAAAAAATAAAAAACAGGCTGTCATGGGGACTGCCGACAGAAGTCAAAACCCCAAAATGTACACAGGCCGCTGTGTGTCGCCAGTCTGTCGCTATACGTCACATTAGCATGTCGGTGACGTTAGCATGTCGGTGACGCGAACCCATGCATAAGTTTTGCCCCTACCAAAAATCGCTCAATGCGGCTAAACAAGTTTTCACTTAAAAAAAAAAAACAACCAGTAAAATATTCCACCATTTTCCTTCAAACACCAAACAAACGTGACTTTAAAAAAAAATCTAGACTTTCGAATCTAAAACCGTCCAATGCGGTAAAATTAAATTAAATTTTAATCAGAAATTTTTAAACTAAAAAGGTTTTATGCAAATACATTTTATTTTGCGACGTCGGTTTTCAACTCGGGAGTTTTAATTAACTAGCCAGGGGAATATCGCCAATATCCGTGATATTAATTATTTGCTACCTTAGCGGGTTCTTACGTAAATAATTAATAATAATTTAGTTATTTCTAGTTATTAAAGCTTCGTAGATTAAGGTGGATTAATAGTAAGCTGGAACATTTTTCTTTTAGATTATATCAGGAGGTATTTTAGATTGGTTTTAATAACATCATGCCTGTATTCTCCACGGGAGTGGGCAGCCAGTAATGTTTAACTCTGATGTATTAGGAGCGAACTTATTGACATACACCGGCGACACATCCAAACTCCAAGATGCTACGGAGAAATCAAAATCAAAAGTCATTTATTCAAACTAGGCTGAAAATCAGCACTTTTTAAACATCAACACAATATGAGACAGTCCCCCAAAACGCCCGCCATTCTGCACTTCCTAGTTCTTTAACTGAGAACTTTTAACTTTTTCTTTAGAAGAAGTGGCGTAATAAACTCCCCATCAGAAGGAGACATTCTTATAATACTTGATCCAGCTTGGGGATTGAACCCAGAATCCTCGCTCAGCAGTCACCCTTGCGACATTTAGACCAATTATGGGGCAGTTTTGTTACAAAGTTATGTTATTATATGTATAATGAACTGGGAATCAAACCCAGGACCTCTTGCTCAGCATTATGGCTTGCGACCACTGGACCAACGAGGCAGACAACTTTCAAAACCTGCGTTTATAGAATAGAATAGAGTAGAATAGAATATTCTTTATTATATACACCATAAAAATTACAGATTTAAATGTAGAAATTTTACATAGGGTGGCACAATGGGCGGTCTTATCGCTAAAAGCTATATTTTACAGACAACCTTTGGATGGATTAAAGGGAGAAGGAGAGACCATAATGCAGGTAGTCAGTGGTGTATCTGGTACATGTTTAACCGCTGTTGATAAATTCTTGTTATTGTTCTGACTAGAACAGATGTAGCAAGTTCTTCCATTGACCTTTGATCTTTGCTATATTTCATTATTGATTACTAGCCATAATTGCATTGCGACCGTTAAAAAAATAGCGTGACGTAGTAAGCAGTCGGCGTACTCTTCAAGTATTGTGTAAAAAGGAATTTACGTTTTAATTAAACTGCCGTTGTTTATAGAGCTGAATAAAGAAAGAAAAGAAAGAAAAATGCGTTTATTGGCATTGCAGCAACAAAAATACACCTTAAAACTAAAAAATACGGAACAATGATTATAATGCCAATGGGGCCTCAGCTCAGCATAATGTCAGATGACAACACAAGGTGTACCACCTGACGCTGATTTTCAGCTGCAACCCACGAGTGCCATACGCTAGAATAATACAAAGAATAGGGAAGTGTGTGTCCGTTCTAATAAATTAAAAGTTTTGTGACATGGGTGTGTGGGTGTGTTGTGTAGTGATTAATGAAAAAATAAAATAAATACCTAATACCTGCGTACATTAAACTAATAAGTCTAAAGTCCCTAGATCTAAAAGACAAAATCGTGTGACTGCGTTATATAATATATTTACGTTTATTTATATTTACGTTATATAATAAGTAAATAAAGGGTGTCTAATATTACTTCGTCGATTTTAGTATGAAATTCAAATTTGTTTGCTTATTTATCTATATTACCAAGTAGTTTCCACCTCCGACTTCGTTGGCATAAAATAAGAAAAAAAACAAATTTTAATTTTTTTATTTTTTATTATGTAGAAAAAGAGTAGAAATTATTCGTCAGTTATAAAAAAAATCTGCTGTTTCATAGAAAAGTGCAATACCTACGCGGTCAAAATCTATGGAACAGCAATTTTTTTTTTTTAATAACTATTGAAATCAAGAGGCTATTTGGATCGAACACATTTATTAACACCACAATTATTATAATATACGACTTTTTCTCCTTGACGGAACAGTTTCAAGTGACATATTCTAAACGGTTTTTACTCGAATATTAAAACACTGTCATGTAGGTATACAACCTCCATCAATAACCTACGAAAACTTTCAACGCAGAGGGGTCCAGAATCATGTACTGAATTCATGGTTTCAGTTTGCTCGGCTATGTCCTGCCACCCTGTATGTTCTATGAGACTCGGCAATACTGTAGCTTCCCAATAATGAAAAAAAAATTCGTAATCGAATCAGTAGTTCTGAAGATTACCCCCCCTGACGGCGGGCAATGGGCAGCTCGCCGTCCGGTAAGGACCAGGCCCGGGTCGACGGCGCGTCGTGTTCTACGCGCGCCTCAAAGAGATGTCAGCAAAATTGACGGGGTCCGATAGGACCGATGCCTGCCGGGGCTGCGGATTGTTCAAAAGAGTTACCGTGGCCCTGGCGCACAGGCAACTGAAGGAACACGGGTGGGTTTTAGTCAGTAAGAGTCTGACACGCCCTTCCGCTCCGCCCAGAGCGGGAGACGTCATTTGATGATATCCCACCCAAAAAAAAAAAAAAAAAACCCCCCCTACATACAAACTGACAAACTGTACCTCCTTTTATTATAGTATTGTATAGATAGGTAGATACTTACTACGTTTTACTCTCGTTGTTACGGGTATTCAGAAGCCCGAAAGTCAAACAACCAGTCTTACTAATTGGTAAGACTAGCTGTTTAACTACCCACCCAGTTACTGGGTAACACGACAAGAATTAGTATCGGGTTACCCAGTAACTGGGTCGTGGTGGTCAGATAGGTAGTCGCTCTATGTAAAATACTGGTATTCAGCTGCATCCGGTTAGACTGTAAGCTGCCCGACATTGTTGGAAAAGTCTAGACAGATGATCGCTAATAGGAGGTATTCCTAAAACCACATAACCTTGAGACAAGAGAGGGTAGGCAGACGTGATAATCTGTACTTAATATAATAAACTCCGACTGTGAAATGTCGGTCGACTCAATGGGGGGGTGGGGAAAATGGCGGGAATAACACGAAGGAAACTAAAACAAAAATAAAATAGAATTGAAAATAATGGAAATCGTTGTCAAGAAATATGAAAAATAAGTACCTGGCTAAGTAGTCTTTGTTCTTTGTATCAAGTTTGTACCTGGAAAAGTGGAAACCTAAATTATCAAGCCCAAACCAAAGATTGATTTTAGCGAGTGAATTAAGTGAATTGTGTAGTGAAAGTGTTGTGCTAAATAATACCTCCCGCCGCTTGACAGAATTATTAAAAAATAAGACTTGTTATCGAGCAATATATGTATAAATATATTAAAAACACTTTCGAAGAAATTTTGAAATTTTGTGAAGGAAATTAAATAAAGACTTGGCTAAAAGGTCTTAGCAACCAGGCCATAAAAATACTTATAAAAAAAAAAAAAAACTCCGACTGTCTCTTGGTTTAGTGATCGCAAGCCCTACTGCCGAGCATGAGGTCCTGGGTTCGATTCCCAGGTCGGGCAAAATGTTATTGGGTTTTTCCGACGGAGATTTCTCAGTAGAAGCCCGAAGTCTGGATTAGTTCCCGGTTGATGAAAATAGGCTCGTCTATTACATGGGACTTGAAACATAACTGGCGAAATGTGGTGTACTATAGGTAGGTACTTCTCTGCCTAGCCCTACCAGGATGACAGGCGTGATGTTATGTTAAGTAATATAATAAAGCTGAAAAGTTTGTTTGTTTGAACGCGCTAACCTCTGGAAGTACCGGTCGGATTTGAAAATATGTTTTTGCATTTCATAACCCAATTCTTGAGGAATGTTATAGACTATTTAACAATCAAAAACCACCCCGTCGCGTCGGTAGTAGAATTTAAGTACTAACTTAGCAAATAAGTTAAATTGTTTACTAACATCTAGAATTGTAAGTAATATTTTTGAAATTCGATCCAGTTGTCTGTTGTATAAATAAATAATTATTATTATAAGGAGCCGAGCAACAAGAAAAAGCTGGCCAAGTGCGAGTCGGACTCGCGCACGAAGGGTTCCGTACCATTGACTAGGTAAACAACAGTAGGTACACAAATTAGGTGCCTACCTGTTACCATTTATTGATATCGAGCATGAACCTCGCGGTCGTCCGAAGACTTTGGTCGACAATGACGAATTAAAGGCGATTGTGGAAGCTGATGATACACAATCTACGGCTGAATTAGCAGCAGCTTTCGACGTTAGCGTCAAAACAATATTGGTCCATTTGCGTCAAATTGGCAAGGTAAAAAAGCTTGACAAATGGGTGCCCCACGAACTCAATGATCGCCAGCGCGAAGTACGCGTCGAGACGTGCCTTGCACTGCTCAACAGACACACAAATGAAGGAATTTTGAACCGCATTGTTACCTGCGATGAAAAATGGATTCTGTTTGATAACCGTAAGCGCTCAGCAAGTTGGTTGGATCCTGGTTCAGCACCTAAACAATGCCCTAAACGAAAACTTACCCCTAGAAAAGTGATGGTCACTGTTTGGTGGTCTAGCGCCGGTGTGATTCATCACAGCTTCTTACCAAACGGGGTGAGCATTACTGCAGATGTGTACTGTGAAGAACTGAACACAATGATGGAGAAGCTGGCGCATCTCCAACCAGCATTGGTCAATCGCTCGTCTCCGCTGCTCCTGCACGACAACGCGCGACCTCATACTGCACAGCAGACGGTCTCCAAGTTGCAAGAACTGGGGTTGGAAGCTCTCCGTCATCCGCCCTACTCACCAGACCTTGCGCCTACAGACTACTACTTTTTCCAGAATTTGGATAACTTCTTGGCGGGAAAAAAATTTAATACCCGAGAGGCAGTACAAAATGCCTTTGAAGAATTTGTTGCCTCCCGTCCAGCTGATTTCTTTAAGAAGGGCATCAATAAACTGCCACTGCGATGGCAAAGATGCATTGATTGCATGGGTGATTACTTCGATTAATACAAATAAAAAATTCATGAAAAAAATTCGTTTAAATTTTTTCATACAAAACGGCAATTTCATAGGTAAAGACCTATTATATATTTTATTTTGTTTTTAGTATTTGTTATTATAGCGGCAACAGAAATACATAATTTGTGAAAATTTCAACTGTCCGGCTATCGTGGTTCTTGGGATACAGCCTGGCGACAGACAGACGGACGTACAGACAGCGAAGTCTTAGTAATAGGGTCCCGTTTTTACCCTTTGGGAACGGAACCCTAAAAAGAACGCTAAGGTAAAACGAAGTAATAGCGCGGGCGGGCGACGCGATGCGACGCGGAGGGTTCAGTGCCGAAATTTCACGCGGATGAAGTCGCGGGCAGATGCTACTTAGCTTATAAATTATTTTCGAATGTAAAATGGCCATACATTGTTAGACTCACATAAAATCTAAACAATAATAATGTTTGGACTTTAAAAGAAACTGTAACCTCTGGGACCATTCAAGTATTATGTAAGCACCAAAGGGGGGTGGGGGGGGGGGGTCTTTTCATTGCTTATTTTTTACGAGATTGGGGACGAAGGGGTTTGGATGGTGATTACGTCAGCAATATTTAGAAAATATAAGTTAATACCGTTTTAAATGGGCATTAAATTCCTTAATAGTCTATAAATTCCTTATTTCTAGACTCATTAATAGCAATGAAGAAAGCTGAAGAGATTAAAAAAAAAAAACAATGTTAAGTAAGCATAGGAATGGGTAGGAGCTTTGCTTACTTTTGCACCATAGGGGGCGGGGAGGAGGGAGGGTAAAAATGGCTAAAATTTTGCTTACGTAATACTTGAATGCCCCCTCTGAGTTAGTGTCAGCATTTCTTCTCAGGGATCAGTCAGCTAGGAAATGCCGGCGGCGCCTAGTTTTTTTTTAAATACTGACCAAAGAATTTATGTGTAAAAGTGTCTTAAAACATCTACTTACAGAAATAAACATCATTTCATTTCATTTCAAAGCATTTGATTTGATCGATATTTTGAGTTGTTATTTCAGTAAATGTCACGTGTTTCCAAATAATAGGTCTTTACCTATGAAATTGCCGTTTTGTATGAAAAAATTTAAACGAATTTTTTTCATGAATTTTTTATTTGTATTAATCGAAGTAATCACCCATGCAATCAATGCATCTTTGCCATCGCAGTGGCAGTTTATTGATGCCCTTCTTAAAGAAATCAGCTGGACGGGAGGCAACAAATTCTTCAAAGGCATTTTGTACTGCCTCTCGGGTATTAAATTTTTTTCCCGCCAAGAAGTTATCCAAATTCTGGAAAAAGTAGTAGTCTGTAGGCGCAAGGTCTGGTGAGTAGGGCGGATGACGGAGAGCTTCCAACCCCAGTTCTTGCAACTTGGAGACCGTCTGCTGTGCAGTATGAGGTCGCGCGTTGTCGTGCAGGAGCAGCGGAGACGAGCGATTGACCAATGCTGGTTGGAGATGCGCCAGCTTCTCCATCATTGTGTTCAGTTCTTCACAGTACACATCTGCAGTAATGCTCACCCCGTTTGGTAAGAAGCTGTGATGAATCACACCGGCGCTAGACCACCAAACAGTGACCATCACTTTTCTAGGGGTAAGTTTTCGTTTAGGGCATTGTTTAGGTGCTGAACCAGGATCCAACCAACTTGCTGAGCGCTTACGGTTATCAAACAGAATCCATTTTTCATCGCAGGTAACAATGCGGTTCAAAATTCCTTCATTTGTGTGTCTGTTGAGCAGTGCAAGGCACGTCTCGACGCGTACTTCGCGCTGGCGATCATTGAGTTCGTGGGGCACCCATTTTTCAAGCTTTTTTACCTTGCCAATTTGACGCAAATGGACCAATATTGTTTTGACGCTAACGTCGAAAGCTGCTGCTAATTCAGCCGTAGATTGTGTATCATCAGCTTCCACAATCGCCTTTAATTCGTCATTGTCGACCAAAGTCTTCGGACGACCGCGAGGTTCATTTTTCAGGTCGAAATTTCCAGAACGGAAGCGAGCAAACCAATAACAGGTGGTGCGTTGGTTTGTAGAGTTAGCTCCGTAAACGTCGTTGATGTTGCGTGCCGCTTGTGCCGCGTTGCTGCCACGACGGTACTCATATTCCATAATTACTCGAATTTTTAACGTATCCATGATGACGAAAAAGATTGAAATGCGATGAAAATGTAACACTAATCAATAAAGAAATGACTACTTTTAGAAAAAAAAATCCATGTTTTTAAAATAAAATTAATTTGAAATTAGAATTCATAGCCAAACAAAAATTATTGTGATTTGAAATGGCCAGTACTGCAGAACGGCAATTTCATAGGTAAAGACCTAATATAATGAAGAACTTGAGTAACATTTGTTACCAATTTTATAGGTTTTCAATTTGTACAATTCCTAATTCTAGTTTCTTTAATTGCATTCTTAAAGCACCTGACTTGCAAAATACTCGTATTTGTGAAGTGTCCTACTTTTCAAAATCAATATTACTTAGACTACTTACTTACTTTATTACTTAAATGTAATAGGTAATATAATATCAAGAACGAAATCTTAAACAGCGTGAAATAAATCGAATTACTGTTTATTTCAGGGTGATTGGCAACGAAATATTCTTGGCGTTAAACAATTTTAAACTGTGGCTTTAAGGCGATAGAGACGCGAACAGATCAGCAATTTCATCCATAAATTTTCAGTACCGACAGTGAAGTTTCAACTTTAGGTGGTAAAGTTAAAGTCGTAATTGCCTTGATTGATTACTAAACGATACAAATTTTCGAAGATAATCAATTTTATCGATAGTTTAGCTCAAGCGTACCATTTTGAGGGACGCGTCACCTGTTCGCGAAATAGTTTTTTATCTATCTATTTGTATTATAATCAATTGGCTATTTAAAGTTTATTGTCGTAATGGCCCTGAGTTATAAGAACCTCAAGAAACGTTGCTTCTTAAACTACCTACTTAGAAAATATTATCTTTAAACACACATACATAAACTCACGCCTTCTTCCCATGGGGGTAAGCAGAAATTACAGAACGCCACCTGCTAGGATCCTTACATACTACGTTTGCTTCGTTTAGGTTCATACATCTGGTCATACACTCACGCCGCCGGTTGCGAGTACTACGCACCTGATCTTTCTTAAGAACATCACCAATAAAGTCACTATTATGTCCTCCTAGGGCGTCCCCTCCTGGTGTTTCCATTCACATCTACCTTGTAATCTTAGCTTTATAACTACTTTGTTAGGTACTTACGATAATCTTAGAAAACTTTTGCCTGTGAGCTTGAACGCGCGGAGTCAACCTATATGACCCCGAATAATAATAATAATAATCTTTATTACACAAGAAAGTGGTTACAAAATAGTGTGAAGTCCCTGACTCCTCTGCTAGGTGATATACCTGTGTTACAAGAGCTAGTGCCCTCTCCCAGTAGGAGATATTACAGAATCTTACGCAATAAGATTAACAAAAATGAAAAGATAAAGATATGGTAACAATAAAAAAGGAAAATAAACTAAAAACGGATAAAAGAAGCCTGTATTGAGTCTGCGAGTGTTTGTGTGTATGTTTGTGTCTCAGTGTGAGCGTAAGTGTGTGTGTGTGTCTGTGTGTATGTGTATGTGTGTTTGTGTGTGGGTGGGTGAGTGTATATGTGTGTATGTGTGTGTGTCAATGATTGAGCAGGAGGGGTTTTAATGTTACGAAATGGATATGATGATTTTCTCTGTTTCGTCGTAGTTCAGTGACAGTAGCCATGGCTTAAGGCTCAGTATTATGCCGTTGACCTTGCTCAAATGCGCGTTACCGCTGAGAATGCCCCGCGCGCCCCTTATCATAATTACGCGCGCAGCGGTCAAGAAGTTTCTTGTTGTAGGGCTGGCTGCCATAGTGTCATGACGCGCGACGCTCGCATATAGGTAGGTAGCCAGTAGCATATTTCAGAGCAGTGTTGTTTATAAAATATATTTTTGTACAAACTAAGAACTCGTTGTAATTTTAATAAAATAGAAAATATTATCAATGTAACCGGGCGGTGGAATGTGGACAGTTATTTTAAGCTTTTCCCTGCGACTTCACTCACAAATAAAAGTGAATAAGTTAGTACCTACTTCCGAAAATATTAAAAAAAAAACGAAGAATAAAGCGAGTGGAAAATCTGAGCAATATACAAATCTGCCGGCCATATCTGTACCGCTTGCACGAAGCTCAAATGTCATATGGGTTTCATGGAGCCAATGAACCACAATGCGCACCATATCGATACGTCGAGGTTCACAGAGTGAACACGACTTTTCAGGAAAACTAAAAAATCGATTGATAAAGAAAAACTAAACAAGATGTTGTAAATAACTCTAATTGGCCAAAATGTGCTATACGCCCTTTGAGTCCCGTGGTATCGATATGGTTTGTGGGCCCCATATCAATTCAACCCCAGTTCCATTTATTATCTAGAAGCCACAAACTGTCGTGGGCCCGGAACTTTTTAGTTCAATAAGGCCGGCCACACACAGACGGAATTCCGAATCGGAATTCCGTTTCAAAATATCGATTCGGAATTTTTGAAGACAGAAAATCCATACAAAATCAAGGATCTACCACACACGTGCGAAATTTTCTGCCTTCGAATTTATTTTGTATTTTTATGCCGCCTTCGAAATTCTGAATCGACATTTCGAAACGTCCAACTGTATGTTTTTGGTCCATTTACAGGGTCCAATTTTTTTTAGTGTAATGAAAGTTTTTATGTTCAGAAAGATAGAGAGCGAGAGTGAGTGAGAGAGAAAGTGTATTGAATGTCAGTGATTGATGTTGGGATTAATTTTGTTCACGTAAGCGAACATTAACAAAATCAAAATAAAAACACACTTTCTAAATTATACCATTTACTTTCAAAATTCTGAGAAGTTTAAGTGTCTACAACAAACTCTTGTTGCACTTGGTGTTTCAACATTATAATCACAATCATCAATGTCCTCTTTTACTTCATCGTCGTCACTTTAATTTTTTAGGTATTTTTTTTCGGATACTTTTGAATAATTTCTTCTTGCACTTCTGTGTCATGTGTAGCATCCTTTATTTCTTCCACATTATTTTTTGTGCACCTGTTAGCAACATTTTCTTTGTTTTCCCTTCGTTTTCTTTTTATTTCAATAGCATGACTTATATATTCGGGATCTCTTGTTGGTATTTTTCGTGTAATTCAGGTAAAATACACTCTGTGTAAAAATGCATGTTGCATAAACGACAATTCAGTTTTAATTTATTCATCAAACTTGTCAAACGTTCAAATACGATTTCAATTGACTTCAAACCGCAGTCCAAAGGTCCGTGACTTGATATAGCTTGGAGTGATTTAAAGAAATGACTGTTTACTGTACGCCTTCCAATCGATAATTTTTCAGTTCCTCTAAAACAAAGCAAAATATAAAATTCTGTTGAAATACTGACGGCTTTAAAAAATATATATTATATTCAAACATGTAGGTTTTGATCAAACAAATTCCACAATGTGAAAATTACCTTTCTGCTTCATAATATGTCGTTTCATTTAGTTCTTGATGTAAATTTACGTCGAGTTCAATGAGTCATAGCTTCTCATTAGCAGGACTGCAAAAACACAATAATTATTTGTGAAAATAATACATTGTAGTATTTGATAGGTATGTTTATACCTATTATTTTATGATTAATTATTTCAGAATACATTGACATAATATCGCCCTAATATTGTGAACAATGGATGATGATGGTTTTTCAATAGTAGAACTGGAAAAATACAATATTTATTAAATATACACTAGCTGAGTCCCGCGATTTCATTTACGTGGAAATTCTGTTTTTCACATAGTAACATTAAATTGACAAAATATGCCTTGGGTCCTATGAAACTCGCGAACCTCGATACTCTTACGATTCACGTACTCTGTTCGGTGGTGACCCTACGTTGAGGGCCCGATGTGGTACGGGTCTCTTGGACTGGATTCGGCCCATGGATCACGGGGGCACGGTTACGTGCGACCCTTGAGCACCATCTAATCCTAGAGTTGCATGCTGCGGGCTACCTTCGTGGCTCAAGGTGCGTGGGCCCCATTCGGGGGTGATAATGTGGTGGAATTTATTTTGTATGGATTTGCTGCCTTCGAAATCACGAATCGATATTTCGAAACGGATTCCGACTGTGTGTGGCCGGCCTAATTATTACCCTGTATCTAGAAGTCTCGTTGTGATGCGTAATTATACAGGGTCAAATTAAATTAGCTAGCGAAACTCCGCAGACGTGATGGTTATCAATATCTAAAGACGATATTTTTTTTTGTATCAGTGATCGCTCGTAGTATTGTTACTTGAAGAGTGAGTAGATAAAATCTGTTTTATCTTTTTGAGATAGCAATACACGTCACGTCTATGAAGTTTTCACAAAAAAAAAAACATATTTTAAGTGACTACAATACAGACGGTGGATGATCCCAAAAAACATCATCAAATTAATTTCTTGTTTATTTTATCATGTTTAGATATCGATACGCATCACGTCTGCGGAGTTTCGCTAGATAATTTAATTTGACCTTGTATAATGGATTTCCCGACCGATATTCGGCTTCGGCGGCCGGTCTAATGGAAACCAGCCAACTGCGAGGGAGTTGTTTATAGTGCCCAAAGTACCTATGCGCACAAACGCAATACTTGACAAATGCACTCACTACTCCATCACTCTCATAACCCGATGGGACGGTAGACCGACACGACCGGCGAGAAATCAGGCTGCGGATGATCAGCCTGCAATGTAGCCCAACTAGAAACAACACCTAAAGATGCTATTCCCCGTGGGAATCGAACCCGCGACCTCCAGGATCGAGAAGTTAGCGCTCTCACCACTAGACCATGGAGGCAGTCGATTGTGATGAGTAGGTGAGGTGAGGTGGTGTAGGTGTGAGGCTTACTCGATATCCAATCGAGAAGCAGTATCATCCAGTTCGTGAGTTTACTTTTGCTTGTTCGCCAATCTAAAATAATAAAATCATTGAAATACAATTGGCAGCACAGCTGACCCTACTGTAGGTACTTTAATTACTCTGTGGCCTTCTGTGAGCCCCAGGTGATGTGATTCGGTAAACCAATTTTCAACTTAGTAACAATGCCTATAATAGAGTACTCTATAGGCATTACTAGAAAAATATTTATTTTTATTATTCTTAATTTAGGTACTTATAATAAAGTTTCTTACCGTCTTCGTGCTATATTCTGCACATTCTGGAGTAAGTGCTTTCGACGAGCAGCTTTCCATCTCTTCCCACTATTATCTTTATTTCCCATTTTTATTTTTACGCTATAAAAAGTAAAAATTCCACTGCGGAGAAAAGCGACACAGGTCCGTTCTCAATAACGTTCCGAAGAACACTGGCGCGGCCGGGGCGGCAAAGAAACGAGCAAGCGTATGTCGCAAAAATACAAATAAAATCGTATAAAATTAGATATTAACAATTTAATTATTAATAATCCATCACTGGATGCAGTTTGGCATTTGAAATTTTATGGTATATTTTAAATTATAATTATAACTGTTAATGAAGGGATAAACTGCTTTTAAAGAAAATTAAGAGGTGTGTTTGAAGATTTTTTTGATGCATTAATGTATGTATATTTATGTTTTGAGTTCCATCACTGTATTAAAAAAAGACTTGAAAATAAGTTTTCTTTTGTTTTTTGGCAAAATTATTTACGGTTTAAGAGATACACTGCTTTAAAAAAACGCCTTTTTGACCGTTTTCAAGAAATCTCCGCCTTAAGAGTCTGCTTGACTTTATGTAGGGTTAGTTTATAAATTGAAAGTTTTTTATTTTTATGTCTCATACTTTTTAAATCACTTTTATTTTTCCGTAGTCAGGTTACAGTTTGTTATTTACAAGTAAGTCTGCTTAGTATCAGTAAAGGAACTTGTGTGAGAAGTACACTATACCTATTTCTGTGTTGCTGTGTTCCTGTTTCAAGGGATATTACAGGTACTTGAGACGTTTCAGCTCTATCTCGAGGATAGCAACGCACATATGAAGGTTTTGGTATTGATGTGGCGGCATCTACAATGCCACATGTGAACTACGCATCACACCTGACGTCACGCTAATCCTGCATCGCGCAAGCAGAGTAATCCGCGCGATTAAGATATACATATAAAGAAATCCGACAACAACCGTTTGGAACTAGCCCACCAGACACAACTCCTGTCTGATTGGAAGTTCTTTCCTTCTCAGTGGAGGATGGGGAACTTTCAATCCTGTTCCTCTTCTTAACATATCATACATTAAATTCGCGTTTTTTGTTTGGCTGTGTTAACCGCATTGTTCTCCTAAACTATGCAACAGAATTTGATGTGGTTTTTTTCACCATCATTTAGAGAATTTATTCCGGAAGTTTCGTGTTTAATCCATTAGTATTAAACTTATATCCTTATCCTTATCTCCTTATACGTACTTCCTTATCTAATATTATTAATGCGAAAGTGAGTTTATTAGTCTGTTTGTTTGTTATGCACACACACCCATGTCACAACACTTTTAATTTATTAGAACGGACACACACTTCCCTATTCTTTTTATTATTCTAGCGTATGGCACTCGTGGGTTGCAGCTGAAAATCAGCGTCAGGTGGTACACCTTGTGTTGTCATCTGACTTTATGCTGAGCTGAGGCCCCATTGGCATTATAATCATTGTTCCGTATTTTTTAGTTTTAAGGTGTATTTTTGTTGCTGCAATGCCAATAAACGCATTTTTCTTTCTTTTCTTTTCTTTCACGCTAAAACGGCTGAACGGATTTGGATAAAATTAAAAAAGGACAGGACATAGGTTTTTCATCCTGGATCGCAGACGAAGTCGCGGGAAATAGGTAGTAATATTAAAGAAATCTCCATGTTTTGTCAAGTCTTAAAAACCTCCATAAAATGTCCGTAAAATAACGGGAGGCTTTTTAACCGATTTCAAAAAAAGGAGGAGGTTCTCAATTCAACTGTATTTTTTTTGTACTTGAAAGAAAAAGAATGAAAGGTTTTCGAAAGAAAGAAATAAATTTGATGATTCTTTTTTATTTGAAAGCTGGTGCTTCTCATGTGGTCCCATATAAATTTGATCAAGATCTGATCTGTTTTTAAGTTATCTTTAATAATGCGTATTATTATATTTCCACTTAGTTTATATTGATGATGTTTTAATAACTTCCTGTCACTGTTATTTACATATCAATTAGTGGTATAAGAATTTGTGTGGGGTAGATACAACAACTAAAAAGTGAAAAATAAAAAGGACAAGTTTTTTTTTTTTTTTGTAAAAACGTTTTTTGTTCATCAAACGGTCATTGAGCTAATTGAAAGAATTGGTATCGATCCCTTTTACCATTGGACAACCATTTCTTGTACCTAATTATGTGTCAGTTTCACAAATTAATCAATCTATCAACAAGATATATTGGTTTTAGCCAATGGCTATCAGCACAATAAAAACTAGTACCTACTTAGTTATTTGTGGTTTGTAGTGTTGCCATAAACTTCATATATCTAGTAATAAGTAATATCCTCTGACATGAATATCGTTTTATTATGCGATAACAGTTTTATTGGTATCCTTTCGATATTGGTAATGTAAATAATGTTTATTTTTTATCCAACGTAGACACAGGTTGAGCACAGTGTCTACACATGTACTAAAATTATACATACAAAAATGTACAAAAGTTAAAAGGCTGCAAAAATCTATGTAAACAAAATATTAACCCTGTCTCTTAAACTAGGAAGCCTGTATCTGAAAAGAAAGTGTTCGGCCAGATGGTTGCGTAAATTTAGTTGTATTCTTTAAAGGGAATGCGCTTAGGTAGCCCGCGAAATTCAATTTTACTTACACTTTTTGCAATTTGCAGATCAGTGCAGGTTGCATGTTGATGATATAAATGATTCGCGGCCGTAACAAATATGGCTTTACAGAATTATAATCACTGGAATCAACAATATGAATATTAGATTTCCATATTAGAATTGACCTCAAATGTCAAGATTTGATGAAATAGTTGTTCAATAGGGTAATATGAACTTATAGAGATGCATTGATGATTTAATTGTGATTATAATTCTATAAATAAATATTTGCTTCGGCCGCGAATCATACTTAGATCGACTTACAACTTGATACTGGCCTGCAAATTGCAAAAAAACGTAAGAAAAATTTAATTTCGTGGGCTACCCTGACGCTTCCGCCTTATGAGTGAAATAGTGTCGATCGATCTATCATTACATGGTGAACAACAATATCTGTAATGTTCTATTTGGTTTGAAGAACTTGACCTATGGAAGTAGCTACAGGCTGTAAGGTGCATTTTATTTTCGACTAGCTTGTGCCTGCGGCTTCGTCCTTGTTTATATCGGAAAATATCCCACAAGAATGTACTACCGGGATAAAAAGTACCCTATGTGTTAATCCAGGTTATAAACTATCTGTGTGCCAAATTTCATCCAAATCCGTTCAGCCGTTTTTGCGACAATCCAGAACATACATCCAGACAAACGGACAAAAAGCTTAATGATAGTTAGCTATACCCTCTCCAAATTCAGTGGAGCTATACAGCATGTATCAGAAAGATGTGGTCAGGGTGTGGTGCAAACCATCAAACTGTACAACTTTCTTCCTGGGAACAACATCGTAATCGCGAAAAAATTATGAACATAGAAGAGACGTCAGCAACATTGACGGGGTCCGATAGGGCCGATGCCTGCCGGGGTCGCGGATTGTTCGAAAGAGTTACCGTGGCCCTGGCGCACAGGCAAGTGAAGGATCACGGGTAGGGTTCAGTCAGTAACAGTCTGACACGCCCTTCCGGTCCGCCTAGAGCGAGAGAGGTAATTTGATGACAACCCACCCAAAAAAAAAAAATCCATACAAAACTTCAATACCTACTCGACCCAAATGACGGCTGATAATTTTTTCGCGATAACTATGTTGATCCCGTGGAGAAATTTGTTCAGTTTGAAGGTATGTAAATATGACCATACCATTCCGATACAGGCTAAATAATAAAAATACCAACCCATTATTGTCCACTGTAGGGCAAAGGGTTCTTCTCAGACAGCGAAGGCACGAGCCTTTTGTATGCACGTGTTTCTGTGACAAATAAACCTATTTTTCTTTCTTTCTTTCTTTCTTTCAATAATACCCGAAAAAAAAATCCCCAGCTACTTATTAGCACGGTAACAATATTCCAAAAAAGGCTAAAACTATACCAAATCCAAAAATGTTTCTACTCATTAAAAAAATATCTAGAGTCTAGCTTAAAATAAAGATTTACTCTCATGAACAAAAGTGGAAATCTAGTCCTATACAAATAATTTAGTCTACCCTATTTAACTTCATACAAAATTATAATATAATTTGTACTACCTGAAAAGGAGTACAATTAATATTGCTGAGTAATTGTATTAAATTCATTATTATTGACGTTTAATTTTGACATAACTATAACTTCCTTCTCAATTTAATTTTACTAATTTATAAGAAAATTATTCAGTTATAATAATGTCGAACTCAAACTCAAAGCATTTATTTCAAATAAACCAATTACAGGCACTTTTGAATTGTCAAGGGGTTGGTCAGTCAGAAAGATGAAGCTAGTTGCCCATTCCAAAGCGATGTTTAATGCATGCTAATTAAGGAAGATAAGAGCAGGCGAATGATAATTGCTTGTAAAAGGCAGCTCAGTCATAAGTACTAACATAATATAATACCAACACGCTACACTTAGTTCGCAATAAATGTTCTGAGTTTAACTTAGACTTTATTTAAAAAAAAAACTGTTATAACTGGCCACATTACATCCAAC
Source organism: Dryobotodes eremita (assembly GCA_917490735.1). Lineage (NCBI taxonomy): Eukaryota > Metazoa > Arthropoda > Insecta > Lepidoptera > Noctuidae > Dryobotodes > Dryobotodes eremita. The sequence goes on along the minus strand of OU823242.1, from coordinate 5,811,872 downwards.
TAGCCTACAAACGAACGTCAATAGGAACTCTTGTATCCAGATCGCGTCATAAAACGTTAGTACATCTGTACTTGCAGTAAGGGTAGCGTTACTGGACATCAGGACATCCGACGCTGTGCCGATGAGCCGAGGTAGACTGGAATATCAAAGAAGGAACCAGGATGTAAAGATGTTCTACTTTTTGTTCTTTTTAATATTTTTGGATGGGACATTTAATCTTATAATACTTGTTCTTGAGTTAGATCAATACACATAAAACTATTTTTGGCTATTTTAAAATATTTACGCACCATTAACACCAAAGTATAAAAGTTAAAATTAAAAAAAAACTCCCGACAGTCATAAACCTCTAAAAAGGCTGAATAGTTTTTTTTTTCTTTTTTATTTAGCTAAGAACCCTCTCGATCAAGTCACCTTTAAAACAAAACAAAAAACAAAATCGGTTCAGCCATTTAGGAGCTACGGTGCCGCAGACAGACACGTAGATACACACGTTAAACTTATAACACCCCTCTTTTTCCATCGGGGGTTAAAAAGAAAAGTCCTAACTCACTCACTCACTGACTCATCGACACCCAGCCCAAACCCTTGGTCATAGAAAGCTGAAATTTTGCATGGAAGTTTCCCTTTATGATATAGACCCTTGTCTACATCATTAAGGGAACCTTCCGTGCAAAATTTCGCTAAATCCAGCCTTATTCCTTAAAGCCGTGTCCACATATGATCATTTGCCCGATCCGATCACCCGTATCCGTATCGCCGACGCGTCGCATGATCGACTATCTGGACGGGTGATGATACGCGATCATGATACGCAGTCGAGTTTTTTTGTCCGATCATCAAAGGAGATACGGATACGGCACTACCCGTCGGCGCTTCGGATACGGTGATCGGATCGGGCAAATGATCATAAGTGGACACGGCTTAAGGCCGGATTTTGCGATATTCATGGGCGGACGAATTCACTAGCAAAGTGTATTTTAAACAGGCTGAGTTGAGACTATCTTGTGACAGTCACGATCGTACAGGGTAGACACAAATTAAGGTCTGTTCCCTTGCCGGACTTTGGGTACTTGGGTAACTCAAACTCAAAGTATTTATTTCAAATAAACCAATTACAGGCACTTTTGTATTGTCAAGAGGTGGGTCAGTCAGAAAAATTAATCTAGTTGCCCATTCCAAAGCGTAGTAGATACCTATGGAGAAGAACGGGCAAGAAACTCCGTGGACATTCTTTTAATTCAAAATAATGGTACAAAAAATTGGGTTAGGGATTGGTTGGCCGATACCTATTGGAGGTGAATTCGTTAGTGAACCCTGCACTTCTAACTCAGTAGCAGGAGAAACACCGTGGGTTTGTAATAATTAAGAAGTCTAAAATAACCCTCCGTTCCTTAACTGTAGGGTTCCAAGAGAAATTTCCCGTGAAAAATATATTTCGGTCTCTACTGACCTTTACTGATCTGCAAGAAATTCCGGAATATTAACCACATACAAATACATACTTGCCTTTCGATCAATCTTTTGCATCATTTGGAAGCATTGTAAATTCAAATTTCAACTGCAAACCAAGTTATATTTGGCACAATTTCAAGCCTGCCTTCCTTTGAAAATTTTTCAACACTGAAAGCCAATAACTTCTTTGTGAAATTCAGAACGTTATAAACATTTGAACGTCATTTCAACAGTATTTCAACACTGTGCTTTTTTTCTAATAGGTCATTAAAGTAAGGTTCGATTTGTGATGTCAACCTTCATCGTCTTCTTACTTAAGAGATTGTATTCTGAAAGTTAGCAACAACGCAAATAGACCGCCTTGTTGGTCTTGCTGTGCACAAGGTCCTGCGCCCTAATTGCGTAACACACTATCAATCGTATATATCCATTGTTTCGCATGTTCGAAAAATTTGTCTGCTCAACAACGTGGAGAAAGTAATGAATGTTGTTGAACTTTCAAAATGAAAGCCATTCCTACTGTTACTGTGTTACGCAATTACCCCACTAAGTTCGACTCTTGGGTCGGGCAATGAGTTATTGGTGTTTTCCATCAGAGATTTCTAAGTAACAGCCCGGAGTCTAGTCTTGCGCCCTGTTGACGGGAATAGACTCGCACCCTATTATGTAATACGGGACTTAAATATAACTGGCGAAATGTGAGTGTTACTAAACGGTACATACCTCTCTGCCGAACCCTTCGGGGATTACAGATATGGTGTTATGTTATGTATGTAATAGAATTATAAGTATTTATATAAGTTGCCAAATGCTTTTTTTACACTTAGAACTAAATAGTTACTGCTACGATATTTATTATTGCATTTCATTATCAATATTTGAGTGCACTACAGAAAATGATGAACAAGGAAACGACATTCTTAGATTTTGTCAAAAATATTATTAATTACCTCATAGGCATTTCACCATCTGAGAGCCTTTCCGCCTGGACACAAATTACCGTGCCCGACTTGGAAATCTCTAAATAGACTTCGAACCCAAGTCGGCCGTAGCAAAGACAATCTCCACAGATGGGGGTTCACCGACGGCTCAGACCTCAAGTGCGTATTCGGCACCTCCCCACGGACAATGGGTCACCTTCCATCCTGCGCCGCATGCCCTGTCACTTGCGCACTTGATAATCTCATGACTGCCGCAGTGAGCGGAGTTCGCGCAACTGAATTTTGAACCAAACATATTTAAACTTTTTGCCATCGATATGCTAAGAAGAATAAGATTACAAACGGCATTTAGGATATACTATCTATTTTCTATAATTCATTGTTATAGAACAAGGCTGCTCACCACCAAGCCTGCCCGCCACCAAGTGGCCCGACAACCCATTTGAATTGGCCCGCCAAAAGCTATCAGCTGACGACAGTCTTTTGAGAACCGACTTCAGAACTTCAAACCATGTCTAAAAACTTTTTATGACCCCATTATCAATTAGCCGACAATAAAAAATATTTTCAAACTTAATTTTACTATCATAACGAAAAGGTATAAGGTATAGAACGTTAAGGTGTCAGTTAAGTTTTTTTTTAAGATTCTTCTATGATTAACTTAAACTTTTGTTTCATTTTAATATCTAGGTATCTGCCACAATTGTAGGCTAGTTTTATTTACTGGATGGCTCTCCGGCTGACACGGAATCAAAATGATGGTCCACCTTCAAAATTGGTTGGGCAACCTTGTAATAAAACAAAGTAAAGAAACATCCTCCTTAGTACTTCGAAGGTATGACAATACCTAGGTTCTAATAAAAACCACCTCCTATGACAATAGTATAGGTACCTAGGAAAGGACTAACAAAATATTCTTTTGCAGGATGTTTAACATTTTAAGTCGACAATATTGAACAGGCCTATTGTATTATCAATGTTGAAATTAAAATTCAGATATAAAACATACTAGGTATATTATACTAGCTGCATAGTTTTCTAAATACCTAATGAGGTTTAGACATAGGATAAACGGAACAAATCTACGAAGAGTAGATACGGAGCTGAAGAATGCTATAAAAGAACTAGACAAAGAAGTGCTGAAAGATGAAGCCTTAAATCGCGGAACCAAATGCACGTTCATACCGCCCGTGAGTCCCCACTGAGGTAGGGCGTAAGAAAAGTTCATCAGAAAGGTGAAGACCAGCCTGAAAATAAATTTATTAGAACGCGCTCCCGAAGATGAAACCGTAAACACTCTGTTGACAGTAGTAGAGAATATAGTGAACAGCCGGCCGTTGACTCACGTGTCTGTGAATCCAAATGATCCTGAAACGTTAACGCCTCATCATTTCTTGCTGGGATCGTTGTCTGGCTTACCTCACATCGGAAAATTTGATGATTCAGACGTGTTTCTGCAAAAACAATGGCGAATTTCACAAAGACTATCTGACATGTACTGGCGTAGATGGGTCAATGTAGAACTGCCACACTTGCTACCCCGCAAGAAATGGCAAGAGGAACATAAAAATTTAGAAGTGGGTGACTTCATACGTATAGTGGACCCTGACAGACTCCGCAACTCTTGGCCCAAGGAAATAATTCAATCAGTCAGACCGAGTCAGAATGATTCGAATAAATACCAAATCAGGAATGTTGACTAGATCGGTCACCCTCGTCGCTCGAATACCAGTTGATGGCGAGTGCTGCCTCAGCAGCACTGGGCTGGGGTATGTTAGCGACGCAATAAATAAAATAACAAAAAAAAATTAAAAGGAGTGCGCGGGGTCAGAGCGAGTTCAAGAGGGAGTCCCGAACCACCGTTTTGATTTGCGATTACGTAGTGTCATTATAAAGACGACAGTTACTAACTCAAAGTTTTGTTGTCCAGCCCTACAGTTTTTAAACATAAATCCATTGCTCAATAAGCGTTGTTTTACCTCGATCCATACCATTAACACCTATATTCCCACGGCATCGAGACTTATGTGGGAGAAACCCCGAAGTTCAGCTAGTCTAGATACAAAAAAGATAAGAAATGAGGCCTCAATTTAATAATAAAACATGTGCAAAGATAAACTCGATGACCGTATAATTGGATTACATAATCATTTATTTATTATTTTACTAGCTGACGCCCGCGGCTCTCGTCATCCCTTGGTTTGTTTAGATTTTTATAAAGATACTATCATTTTCGTTTTAGGTGTGAACAATAAACGATTACAGTACATGTAAATCATAAATAATAAATAAATACATATTTTATACGTTGGTGTAAACGCGGGGATATACTACATAACAGTTGTGTCGGTGAACGGTTATATCGACGAAATTCCCAAAAGAGAATCGTTCTGTCGGCGAATCGTTCGCCGTTGAAAAGTTCTATCAGCGAAACGTTGGAAAACGAATCGTGCTGTCGGCGAACCGTTCATCGGAGAAACGAATGCCGGCGAACTGTTTTAGAACCTTCTGGAATATGGTCTAATCTAAATGATGGTAATAACTACATCAAAATTTATCGTGAAGCTCTGTCTGTGTCACCCACGGATAGCGATCTAGATCTAAACGGTGACACAGACAGACACGAAAATAAACTTTGTTTTAATACTATGTGTAGATATAGAAGATAAAAAAGGTACGGTCACCAAAGATGATAAGAAACCAGGTTCGTCGGATATAGTTGAAGTTTAATGAAACCGATGAATGTTTTCGAATAAATTTTAATTGAATTAATATTACAAACAATTAATTTATCAAATATAAATTTACTCGAGAACATCCATCGGTTTCTTACTAAACTTCAACAATATCCGACGACCCTGGTTAAGAAAGAAAGAAAAAAAAAACATTTATTGGGACTCGCACAGGATTATCATAAAATAAAATAAACACACTCATAAAAACAAAAAAAAACAAAAATACGCGGTTACGTATGTACACCACATAATTTATCTTCTAGACAAAAATGATAGCGCGTTCCATAAGATTATCTAATCTTATATTTTTTATCTGGACGCTGCACCAACGGGACGGCCTTCCCCAAATATCATATTTATGACAGGTTCCGTCTCATAGTTCGTTATAGGACTGAGCTCAAGTGGATGTCCATTCGCCAAAGGAGAAGTTTGCGCGCTTTGACCACACTTTTCTCCTTTCTCAACTCCCCCACCCCTCCTTCTTATCTTATGTCTCACTTTCAATATTTATGTTCTTCACACGCTAAGAATCTGCGTTCTTCCAATAATCTTCTCCTACTCTGCCCTCCTCATACTTCTGATTTCGTTCATTCGTCCTTTCATATTCAGTCCATGGTTCTTTGGAATACGCTTCCTCTTGATATCAGGACGGCCACCGGTCGGTATGCATTTAAGCGAAAATTGCAGAGTTATTTTCAAAATAAATAGTGTAGAGTCATCTCAATTACCTCCTTCCCTTTTAGTGTATATATATAGTATATATATATTATATAATGTAGGTATATATTATAGTAAATATATATGTATGTGTATTATTAGTTTATAACCTATTTAGGTACTTGTATACGTATTTCATGTATAATTAATTATGTTATCTTTTTCATTTTTTATTTTTTATTATTATTAACGCTTGTTAAGCAGAGCACCTGCCATCTTATCTCTACACCACCCTTGGTTGACTGGTAGAGAATGCCTAAGGCATTAAGTCCGCCTTTGTATGTTATTGTGTGCGAGAAGTTTAAATAAATAAATAGTAAGTTGTCATGATCATCTTCCTATATAGCTTTTTTCCTACTATGTTGGAATCGGCTTCCAGGCTAACCAGATGTAGCTCGCCGTCCGGTAAGGACCAGGCCCGGGTCGACGGCGCGTCGTGTTCCACGCGCGCCTCAAAGAGATGTCAGCACAATTGACGGGGTCCGATAGGGCCGATGCCTGCCTGGGTCGCGGATTGTTCGAAAGAGTTACCGTGGCCCTGGCGCACAGGCAACTGAAGGAACACGGGTGGATTTTAATCAGTAAGAGTCTGACACGCCCTTCCGCTCCGCCCGGAGCGGGAGAGGTCATTTGACGATTTCCCACCCAAAAAAAAGGCTAACCAGATGTCGTTGAATACCAATATTTTATATGGAGTGACCTGTCAGTCTGACCTACCAAACGGTATTCAAAAACACTAGGAGGCACCTAAACATTGACACGCAACCTTTTACCATGGATTCAATACATGATTCAGCGGGGTAATTACGTAACACACTAACAGTAAGAATGGGTTTCATTTTGACAGTTCAACAACATTCATTACGTTATTTACGTTTGTGAGCAGACAAACGTTTCAAACATATGAAGCAATGGATTAGCAATAGGCTTCAAAATGATTCAGATTGTGATAGATAGTGTGTTACGTAATTAGGGTGCTGGCCTCCCCTGCGTTTAAAGGAGAAACCCGTTTCTGGGCCTACCGTTACACGAATCAGATATGTACCAAAAATATCTTCTATTCTGCTTAATTAACCCATTTAAATCTTAGCCTCAATAACAATGGCCAAGTGTAGAAAATATGTAGATTTCTATTTTTTTGCTTTAATCTACCTTTGTAAACCGTTAAAACCCTTATTTCAATATACGTCACTAACTTCACAAACGTTGACATTATATCAATAGAGCGTACCCTAAGAATATGATAAATAAAGTGGGAATCGATACTGTTACAAATAATTAAATAATATTCCAGTGTTTTAGTATAATTGTTTTATTAGGTAATAAAATCAAAGTAAAATATAAAAATCTGGAATTTAATTTATTTTGAACGTAACCACCATTAAAAAATCATTGAAAGAAAGAAAAATCGATAAAATCAATTGCACCTTGGATTGCACTAGTAAACGGCAAATGTCAATGTCAACGGCTGTCAATTACCATGGTTGTAATGTCATGTCATTTGTCATTAATGTCATAATTGTCATTCGCTTTTCGTATTTATGCGCGAGTGAATGTGTTTTTCAGTATTTCTAAGGATTTATTATTTCATAAGACCTCTGCTCGACTACCTGGACTCCGAAATTGATTGCGTTCTGACTGACTCTCGCTTGAACATTGGACACCGTACCCTGCCACCCCCGCTGACCTTTGCTGGCAAACCGGATTTGTATATTGCTGTTTTGACGATTGGATAATAACGACATCATGAGCCTGTGCATTAATTGCGGAATAGCGACGGACCGCTGCAATACAATAGGAAGGCGAAGATTGGAAGATGAAATGATTCTTTCAATTGTTCAGGAATGGGTCGCGCCTCAAACGGTTAGTATCCGATATTTCTATATATTAACATTTTTGTACTATGTAATTATTTAATGTCATCAAACTAAATAGTGTTATCGCTTATGTTCAGTTGTCTGTTAATAGTTGTATTTTATAAAATGATACCAGAATGTGCAACAAATTCATATTCGCAGACATGTGACATCACTAATCCGGACTGACCCTGCATGGTTAATTACGGACTATTCCCTCTCTCAGAGAAGAGGTCTGTGTCCCTGCAGTGGGAATGTAATAAGGCTGCTTATGTTTACCCAAATGTGCCACTCAGATGTTTATTGCTAAATGTTAGTGCTAGACCTAATAGTCAAAAGATAAATGTTTGCTTCAGGTAAATGAAAATGACTTTATCTGCCAAGCTTGCTGGAATCATGCCAATCATGTATCTCTTGATGGAAATAGACCAGAAGATGAACAGACACCTATAGGACACCGACGAGTGTGTGTTCACTGTGGACGTTCTCTTCTTAGAAGAGTTCGTTGCCATCAACTTAGGACTGGTACAGTGCAAGAACGCAGAATAAACGAAGTTATAAGAGAATGGATCTTACCACGCACGGTTAGTTTATTAGTTTTATTCATGGTTTATTAGTAACATTCTTTAGTTCAGTTTTGATAACAAGGGCATTCAAAAATGTTATTTAGTATACTGAAACATTTAAGTGAATTAGAAAGACGTGATAAAGGTCAAGCTCCTACATCAGGATTTCTCATTCGCAGGATTTCTTTAGATCAGTCTTTTACAAAATGGGCAATTACACATCACTTATCTCTGGTGTACAGGCAACCTTTAATATAGATAAATTATTTTCAGGTGGGTGCTTCAAGTGTTGTCTGTCATTCTTGTTGGGTGCGAGCAAATAGAGCATCTCGGCATTTCCATTCAGGCCCCTCAACATCTGGTACATCTTCATCAGCTGTCAATGAGCCAAATAGTCAGGACATTCCTCATTTAGAAGAACCTCCGACAAGGCAAGAAACTTATTCTGCACCAAGGGCACCTACAGTTGGAACTCTTATTATTTTACCTGATTATTACAGAGCTGTTGAAACAGAAAGTAGATGTTTTGTGGAAGGATGTCGGAGACATGAAAGAAACCGAATAACAATTACAATGCGAAAACAGTTGCTTAAAATGTATAACTATTATGAACCTCCAAATAATCGCTTATGTGATATCCATTTAACATGCACATCATGGGACTTTCTCAATGATATTAGTGATAATATTATCAACACATTTAGTGCAAATCAAATTGTAGATATGTTTTCATTAAAAGAGTCCGATTGTAATTTTTTGGATTTTGAAAATGTTGAGTCTATGGAAGACCATATTTTTTACCACTGGGTTGGTTTTAACAAAGAGCAATTCAGACAGATATTGAATGAAGTGCCTCAGTTTCTGAACCTTAAAAGGGGATCTACTATATTAGCTGCTTATTTAACTAAACTTAGGACTGGGGACTCGGATGATCGATTGTCAACACTTCTGCAAATTCCTAAAACTACTTTAGCTACTCTACTGGGTAAAGCTAGAAGTCTCTTGTATGATTATTTTGTGCCCCATCACTTAGGACTTAATCATATGAATAAGCAGCAAATAATTGAAAGGAATCTTCTTATTCCAAATGAATTGTTTGGTAACCATAATAGTGAAATAAAACCTATAGTTGTTTTAGATGGCACATACGTTTATGTGCAAAAAAGCTCAAATAAAAGACATACAGTTTGCATAAATATCAAAATCTTGTAAAACCATTTTTGATTGTTTGTACTGATGGATACATAATTGATGTTTTGGGCACCTATCCATCGACAACTTCAGATGCTGAAATAATTAATAAAGAGTTTAGAAACGAATCTGTTCTAAGACAGTACTTTGAATCTGGAGATGCGCTTATATTGGATAGGGGCTTCCGGGATGCCTTGCCCTTACTCAATGAATGCGGCTATAGAACATATGTACCATCTTCTTTGCAACAGGGTGAATCTCAACTTTCAGCCCTTGAAACCAATAAATCGAGAACAGTTACAATATGTAGATGGGTTGTAGAAGTACCTACGAGTAGTTAATGGTAGGTTTAAGCGAGATTTTAAGCTTTTTCGCCAAGATTTTTTAATAGAGCATCAAAGAATTTAATGGTACACTTTGAAATGGCTGCCGCTTTAATAAATGCTTTCTACCCTCCTATCGCAAACCGTAGTGATGCTGAGGAAATTCTGCAAAAAATTAATCAGTATATGTATGTGGAAAATAGATTAAGTAACTACGTGATTAGCAACAATATAAATCGACGTAGGGCGCAGTTCCAAGCAATAGATGTTGGAAGAGATAATGTTAGCGAGTTTCCTGAATTAACATACAATGAGCTTATTCTTGTCTACTTGGGCACATACCAAGTTCTATAGGCCCGTTCTTACTATGGGGAGCATGTGAGAGAAAATGGCTCATATGTCATAGAAGTGTGTAGAGAGGTGGATGGTGACCTGCAGCAAGAGCTGTCAACATCGGACTCAACCTGGATGTTAAGAGGAAGAATAAAGTCTAGGCATATTAGTAAAAGGATGTATTTCGTTTATATACTAGTCGACAGCTCTCTGAAGTGGAAGGGATGCTATAATCCAATATTATTGCACTTGCATCGTTGGCAAAAGAACAGTTGGTTGCTGTGCCCACACCATGAGCATAATATGGTATCTTGGTTGGGCACGGCACCAGGGTAGTCAATTGCCTCCTGCACAATTTCTGGATACTGTCTTATTGTATTATGATAATCCTAATGAAGAAGCTGATTAATAAAACCTGTTATCACAATTATGTGTGATTTTTTATTTTAATATATGTATTATTGCAATCTCAGATTACTGTAATCTGAGATTGCATCAAATCCCCTAGTCGATACAATATTTATAAATGCAAGCCAGTTTTGATGTGTGTCTTGTCTAATAAACATAGTTTTCAGCTGAGGTTTCAGTAAGATCAATCTTATAAATCTGAAGTCACCCTTAAGCGGTTATTATGTGATACGCCCTTCCGCTCCGCCCGGAGCGAGAGAGGTCATTTGATGATTCCCCAGCCAAAAAAAAAAAAAGAAGCGGTTATTAGTTACCTACCTAAAACCTCACCGTGATAAGCTGCAGCCGCTTCAGCACAGCGGCTGCGCGTGTGCGTTCCAGATTTACGTAGGAAACTGCCTCAAAAATATCGTTTTTTAATTTAAATACTCTAAAAATAAAAATAACCTAAAATGTAAACATTGTCTGATTTTACCAATTTGGCCATTGCTGGGAGACGTCATAATTGGGCTCGTGTAACCTTCCTAAATGCTATAATTTATGGCCAAATTTCAACCCTGTAACGCCAGGCCCAAGCTTCTATGGAGTTTGGGTTTCTCCTTTATCGTCTGTTATTAAAAAAAAAAATGCTGGTTCATGGAAAAGTACAATACCTATGCGTTAAAAATATATGGAAAAGCAAAATTTTTTTTTTAATAACAGACGATAAAGGAGAAACCCAAACTCCATAGAAGCTTGGGCCTGGCGTTACAGGGTTGAAATTTGGCCATAAATTATAGCATTTAGGAAGGTTACACGAGCCCAATTATGACGTCTCCCAGCAATGGCCAAATTGGTAAAATCAGACAATGTTTACATTTTAGGTTATTTTTATTTTTAGAGTATTTAAATTAAAAAACGATATTTTTGAGGCAGTTTCCTACGTAAATCTGGAACGCACACGCGCAGCCGCTGTGCTGAAGCGGCTGCAGCTTATCACGGTGAGGTTTCAGGTTGATACCCGACGAAATATTTCTAAACTAGAATCATGTACTGAATTCATGGTTACAGTTTGCGCGTCGATGTCCCTGCCACCCCCTTAGAGCTTGTATTTTATCTAAATATTCTTGGTTGCCTCTTGTATAAACTGGGCCAGACAGCAAGACAAACTGAATGGTCGCTATGATACCCCGGTTTAATATTACAAACGAGTGGAAGAGTATAGTTATTGCATCGCTTCAAGATGCTGTACACCTATTTGTTCCAACAAGCATGTGGGTTTTTTATTCTTGTATGACAAGTATAGTGCAGAAAGTATGAATGGTTTGTTTAATGATATAACATAAAATCACGCCTATGTTTCCCCGTAGGGTTGGGCAGAGGTGTACCTATAGTACACCCACATTTCGCCAGTTATGTTTAAGTCCCATGTAATAGGGGGCAAGCCTATTGCCATCAACCGGGCACAAATCAAGACTCCGGGCTGCTACTGAGAAATTACAGATAGAAAAACCCAATAACACTTTGCCTTTTTTTTTTTTTTTTTGTTGGGAAATCATCAAATGACGTCTCCCGCTCTGGGCGGAGCGGAAGGGCGTGTCAGACTCTTACTGACTAAAACCCACCCGTGTTCCTTCAGTTGCCTGTGCGCCAGGGCCACGGTAACTCTTTCGAACAATCCGCGACCCCGGCAGGCATCGGTCCTATCGGACCCCGTCAATGGTGCTAACATCTCTTTGAGGCGCGCGTGGAACACGACGCGCCGTCGACCTGGGCCTGGTCCTTACCGGACGGCGAGCTGCCCATTGCTCGCCGTCCGCAAGCCCGCGCCTACGGTGGCCGGGAGTCGGCAATCGACTCCCGACGCCCAGGGTGTCTCCTCCTCCTGCGGCGGCTAGGGGCGCGAGGGCGTAGAGATTGCCTCTCCCTCTCGCGCTCCGCCTCCTCCTTCGCGAGCATTACTGCTTCACAGAAGGAGGTGACGGTTTCCCATTCCCTCTCGCTCGTACCATGGCCTGAACCAGGGCCGGACGCGACAGGTTGCCGCCGCCGATCGCCGCCACGAGGACACGGCGGTGCTCCGCCCAAGCCGGGCAGACCTCCACCGTATGCTCCACCGTGTCCTCCGGTCGATCCACGCAATGATAACACCCGGGCGTTTCCTCCCGCCTTATCCGAAACAGGAACCTCCCGAAACAGCCATGTCCGGTGAGGACCTGCGTCTGGCGGAAGGTGAGGACGCCGTGGCGCCTCTCAAGCCACTCCTCAAAGAGGGGTCTTACCGCCGCAATTGTGGCGTGCCCTGCGCTGGGTTGCGACAGTCGCACTCTCCATGCCGCCACGAGATCCCGCCGGAGCTCTGTCCGCTGTGCCGTGATTTCTCGCGGCAGCGGAGTTACGCCCCGGCGTTTCGCCTCCTCGCGCCACTCCCAAACGTGCGCGAGGACCTTTGCCTCCAGATCCCACGGCGGCAATCCGGCATGGAGGCTCGCCGCCTCGCAGGAGACCGTGCGGTATCCCCGTACCATCCGGATGACCATGACCCTTTGGGACGCGTTCAACCGGCGGGCTAGCCGGAGCCTTAGCGAACGCGCCCACACCGGTGCCCCGTAAAGGGCCATGGACCGCACGACCCCCGCGTAGAGCCTCCGGCAGGAGGCGTTTGGCCCCCCCAGATTGGGCAAGAGCCGCTTCAAAGCAGCCCCGGCCCGCTGCAGTCTGGGAGCCAAACGTTGGAAGTGCTCGACGAAGTTCCACCGGCTGTCGAGGACGAGTCCCAGGTACTTCATCGTCGACTCGACGCCGATGTGAACCCCTCCTACCGTTATTTGGGAACCCGACAGTGGCGCGTTCCGAGGACCATGAAAACACATGGCCTCGGACTTGTGCAAGGCCACTTCGAGTCCCAATTGCCGGATCCTCTCAACGACTGTCGCAACCCCGCGTGTCATGAGTTCGGCCGCCGCCTGGTGCGACCTCCCTTGCGCCAGGACCAGCGTGTCGTCAGCGTAGCACACCACGCTGACGCCGCTAGGGAGGTCGGCGCGCAGCACCCAGTCGTAACCGATGTCCCACAGATGCGGCTCCAGGACCGATCCCTGTGGGACACCGCACGACATCTCTCGCCGGTTCCATTCTCCCTGGTGACCGGGCTAGATTACCGCCCTATCCGTCAAATAGGCCTCGACTACACGACAGAGGTAGGTCGGCATCCGGTGATACCGGAGTGCCTCCCTGATGCAACTCCAGGGCAGGGTATTGAAGGCATTGGCGATGTCTAGAGACACCGCCAAGACGACCCCACCCCGGGCCACAGCATCCCCCGTCGTGAGGGCTCGCACGCGCATGATGGCATCCACCGTGGAGCGCCCCCTGCGGAAACCAAACTGGCTGTCCGCCAAATCCGGCCCCACCCGCACCAGCTGCCCGACGAGGCGGTCTGCAACGACTCTTTCAAAGAGCTTGCCCACCTCGTCGAGCAGCACAATGGGCCGGTAAGCGGACGGAGAGTCCGCTGGGCGCCCCGGCTTCTTAATGAGGACCAGTTTCCCCGTCTTCCAACGAAGTGGGAACTGGCCCTCCTCCAAGCATGCGCTTAGGAGCCCTATTAGTCGAGGCCCGAGAGCCTCCAAGGCCAGGACCCAGGCTTTTCCAGGGCGGTATTCTTGGCATTCAGGCTACGTACCGCCACTCTCAACTCTACCTCGGTCACCTCAGGAGCAACGTCGTCATCGTCGGGTCTGTGGTCCGCAGTTGGCACCGCAGGAGGCGGAGCCATGGGCGGGGGAGTATGCTCCCCCCGCGAGGGGAACAGAGCGCTCACCACGCCCTCCACGAGCTGGGGCCGGAGACTCTGCGTCAGCGGGGGAGCCCATGGGCGGAGTTTCTCCCGCACCACCTTATATAGGCGCCCCCACGGGTCCCTGTTCAGAGTCCCCAGCGACTCCTCACGGGCCAGTCCCCTGGCCCGCAGGATCTCCGCTCGGAGGGCGATCTTCGCCACTCTGTAACCCTCGTACAGCTCCGCCTGAATGGCTTCCGTATCCGGAGGGCGGATACGGAGCCTGCGGTGCCTGGTGTAGAGGCGCCGCGCGGCAACGCACGCCTCGCGCAGAGACGTTAGTTCCGGCGACCACCAGTACACCTGGCGCAAGGCGCGTCCGGGCTGGACCCGGGGCATTGCCACGTCACACACTTCTGACATGGCCTCCCGGAACCGCTCTGCCTCGTCGTTGATGTCAGCAGGCCTGTCCGGTGATGACACCCAGGCCTGCACGATCGAGGCTTCCAGGAGGAGCTCCCGGTCCAGCTTCTTCAGCGCCCACCGCGGACCACTCGGGGCCTGTCGGACCAGCGCGCTCGAGGTCTGGGCGGAGACGTCAAACCGGATGTACCGGTGGTCGGAGTACATCTCCACCCCCTCCATGACACGCCAGTCAATGACACGCGGTGACAGAGCGGGGCTGGCGAACGAGATGTCCACCACTGACTCGCCCCGCATCCGCACACACGTGGGGACAGAACCCCGGTTTAGGACGACCAGGCCTGTCTCCAGAGCCCAGTCCTCCACCATCCTGCCCCGTGTGTCCGTGTACCGGGAACCCCAAGCCGTGTTCTTGGCATTGAAGTCCCCGAGTACGAGCACGGGCAGGGTATGGTACCCGACGACGACGACTCTCAACTCCGCAAGGGAGTTGTGGAACTCGGCGAGAGTTCGGTTCGGGGAGAAGTACACCCCTACCACAACAATCTCCCCGAACCGTGCTGCCACGCAACCCCGTCCTCTCTTGACTGCCTCAAGCGACGGGGTACCGGCGGCGGCCGACGAAATGAGGGTCACTGAGCCGCTCAGGTCCTCCACCCAGTCATCCCTGGGCGGGACAAAGTACGGCTCAGCGACCACGGCGATGTTGATCGACCACTGCGCCATGCTCTGGAGCAACAGATCCTGAGCAGCGGCGCAATAACACTTTCCCTGACTTGGGAATCGAGCCCTGGACCTCATGCTCAGCAGTAGAGCTTGTGACCATTAAACTGGTTCGGCCAGAATATAACATTTAGTCTTTATTCTACGAACGGGTAGGGAAGAAGTGTGTAATAGGCAGGTTTACCCATATTTTGCCAGTGCCGTGCAATAGGGGGCGAGTCCATGGACCAAGCCCGAATCCAGCAGAAAACCGATAAAAATTCGCCCAACCCGGGGTTTGAATTAGACCACCATTATTGAACCACGGTCAGTAGTCGTGTTTGCGATTACTAAACCAGCGGGGTAATTACGTACCTAACACACTAACAGTAGGAATGGGTTTCATTTTGACAGTTCACCAACATTCATTGCGTTATTTACGTTGTTGAGCAGACATTTTTTTCGAACATATGAAGCAATGGATTAGCAATAGGCTTCAAAATGATTCAGATTGTGATAGATAGTGTGTTACGTAATTAGGGTGCTGGCCCTGCAGTCTCGACATTAGATAGCAACAAAAATCGGTCGCTAAGTCGTATCGTTGTCAAATTCCTTTAATAGATTTTCAACTTTATTTCAAAAGCATATGGTTGAAAATCTATTACAGAAATTTGACATCGATTAGACTCAACGACCGATTTTTGTCGTTATATTTGTCGAGACTGCAGGGCCTGGAAGCAGTCAACGAAACATGACTGACGGTGAATTGTTTTTAAAACGTTTTTGAGTCACCATAATATTATGTTTTTTTTTTACCTTTGCACATCAAAATGCGGCTGCAAAATGAAAGCTGTGGCGGAAGACAGTTCCTCCGCCACAATAAGGCAATTTGTGAGAAGACTTATATACCCTAGTTTTCATTTCTCGTTGTCTAGTTGACGGGTGGTTTTCTCATTAATTCGTCTTTAGTTTAAGTTACTAGCAACAGTGTTTTAAGTGTAAACCTGTTACTAACAATGTATGGATCTTTATAGTTGTCCGAAATAAAATGATTTTATTTATTTTTATTTAAAGTCACCATTAGTCCACGTTCGCACGGACGTAAAGATATCGCGGGGGATTTTTTCGCACACTGGATCTTAAACTCACTGCTTAGCGCCGAGAGTTGAAAATCCAACAGTGTGTTTTGTCGACGTGCTGGAATGCACTCTGCGACTCTGTTGGATTTTTAATGCTCGGTTCAACACTGAGAGTTGAGGATCCAATGCGCGATAAAATCCAGCCGCGATATTTTAACGTCCGTGCGTACGTGGTATTACTTACAACGTTTCAGTATAATGTATCAAGCCCCGCGTGGTAAGTTCATATGTTGCGCGTGACAACCGACAGTCGATATATTAGCCATCGTATTGAACTGAGACTGCAATAAAACAGGCTTAATATACAATAAAATATGACAAGCAAGGTATTAGTGGCATATCTTTACAACCGCTGATAGTGATCGGCAGGAAATTAATTTAATTTTCGATGGTATCGGTCACTCTCCCTATCATAAAAGGGCATGGGCTGCGCGTGTCTTTATGTCACAAATATAACTCTATGTATCGAAGAATTTGTTAAATAGTTAAGATAGCAAATTATTAGCCAATCGTCATAAATCAACCGGATTTGGTCAACCTAGCTGAGCTGCTAACTTCCTTTTAATGATAAATGATTTTATTTCTGTAAGTAGGTTTGTACAAACACTTTTACACGTCAATCATATTTTTTTAAACTAGATGAGGTCGGCGTTTCCTATCTGACTACTCTGAGAAGAAAGGCCGAAACAAACTCAGAGGTCACAGCCTCTTTTAAAGTCCAGACATAATCTTGGTCAGGTCATGCGAAGACCATGCAGATTGGTATCTGAAATGGTCTTTTGAGGAAAGAACCACACAGATTGAGTGGACCTGTCCAGTCAGTGACGCATTTGTCAGTAATCGTGCAGCTCGACTCAGGAAGTCAGGACTTAAGGAGTTCAACGATTCGACGAACAATACCAAAGAAAGGACATTTGGGTAGGCCGCATAAATTACTCAAACTGCCAGATCATAATTAAAATTAAATTAGAAACCAAAAAGACAGCAATTACCCACATAGTCCTCACATTTACAAAAATTAAAATAATATAATACTTCACAAGTAAATACTCATGTCATTGTATATATAAAATTTATCAATGTCAATGTGTATATATAAATTCGGTAATAATGTTTGAAGACCATGTAGATTGGTGTCTGATTTATGTCACAAATAGAACTCTCTATATGTATCGAAGAATTTGTTAAAAAGTTAAGATAGCTAATTATTAGCTAATCGTCATAAATCAACTGGATTTGGTGAACCTAGCTGAGCTGCTAACTTCCTTTTAATGTTATTGGTTAAGATATAACAGCGGGGTAATTGTGTAATACACATACAATGGCAATCGATGGTAATGCCTTTCGTTTTGACAGTTCAGCCACGTCTATTGCGATTTTTACGTTATTGAGCAGACAGAGCAGTGGTGGCCCACCCAAGTAGCACAGAAGCGCTGAATAGTAGCTGAAACACTGTTCACAATGAAATCTTTAGCTGAATAAACCTGCTGAATAAGAGCGTTAGAGGCGTCTACTCAGCTGATATAACTCTGATTTGGGCACAAATTAATCAGCTGTTAGCTGAATAATGTAGCTGGTTGCACTATATCAGCGTTATTTGAGCATTATTAAAGGTAACAGTCGCCCCAAGAGCTGAATAATGACTGATTATCAGGGTATGTGTTACCTTTTATACACCACAAGGACTGAATAATAGAGTACTTGTTACCAATTTTTCAGCACAAAATACACTCCAGGATATTAGTAACTCTTTTATGGAGCTGACAAGTGGCAAAATTGTGAATAATTTTCACCCTACTACTACTTAATATTATTTTGATATGTTTTGTGTGAACCATTTTGTAAAGTGTTTGTGGGAAATAGGCAAATGTTTATCGGTAAGTAAAACTTTGTTTTTCCTCCATGTGCATGAAATTCGAATGGGAAAGGGAGTTTATTGTCAAATGCTATATAATTATAGACGAATATTTTCACGCGCTCTCAAAATATCACTGTTTACTTGAAAATTATAGTATAAAATAGGTTGATGATATTATTATTAAAAAAAATTGTCTTTTATTTTTCCTTTGTAATTTGACAATAAGCTGTTTACGTATAAAATCATTACATTTTATATTCAAATTCTGTTGTTATTTTCGTTGACTAAACAAAAACAAATTGTTATTATATTGTATACATAGGTTAGAATCTAAAAAATGGCAGACAAGCAATGTGTACCGTATTAACCACAATCAAACGGCATGAGCTGTTTAAGTGTCCACTCGTGGTACATGAATCAGTAACGAGTTGTTACGAGTGATTCTTGTGTTACACAAGTCAGCTACAGATTCATGTAATGCTTGATAGTGGGTAACATGTACGCAAATAACTGTAGATAATCATCAGTGAACCGATAAACTCTGCAGGAATTTTAGGGATCCGCGGATTAAGCCTCATCATCATCACATCATTCTATATTTTTTGGATTAGCGTATGTTAATCATGTACCTAGTAAGTATCAAAGTTTTCTCGACCAAAGTAGACATAATTAGGTAAAACTTTTTAAAAGCTCAGGCTTTTAAACAGTGTGGTCATTGTGAAATGAAAAACTTAGGTAAGGTACCTAAGTACCTACAGTATGCGCGCGCGTATACAGAGTATGAGTCTATGGCGAACATTACACGATAGGTTTTGCTGTCAGTTTTGCCACAGTCAAAGTTTTGATTGACGAAAAACCTACCATCTAATGCGATGATTGATTGATGATTTTGCATGACGAAAATTGTAGGCGATAAAATTCCGTCATTCAACCATCATTCATGATTGATGGAAATGATTGACGCTTGCATGACCGTGTAATGTTCGCCATGAGGTGAGGCGCGGGAGCACCCCCCCCTCCTCGCCTTTGACACACCTTGCCTCGCTATCCTATCAGCCGACGTGCGACGGACTACAGTCGGGTGTGTATCGCGGCTTGAACTTATCGTTACTTTCATTCGTGCACAGACGTATTATTTCAATGGTAAACTAATTCCAGTTGGTACGTCTTATTTAGTTTTATGCATGGAGCGTTGGGATGGGACAGTCCATACACAGTAGATAGGTAAAAAAAGAAATTACGTACATTATACCTATTTAATTATCAATTGTTTTTCTTTTCAGAGAAATATTATGGCTTTTAAAATAGTACTCGTACAGACGATCGAGTACGATGTACCTAAACTGACCATCGTTCCCACGCTGTGGGAATCGAAAGGGATTGTCCGATGGCCACCAGAAAATATCAAATTAGCATCTAAATTAATAAAAGACGGTCATTCTAGTCCAGGACCAGAATGGAACTCGTACAAATGTGTTTTAAAGAGAAATTTTATACCTACATACGAAGAGGCAGATAAGGAATTACGTCGAATGGAACAAAATACGGATACCAACGACAATGCCCACTGCAGCGTGCCGGGAACATTAAATCCATATGCCGCTGATGGCGAAATAAATTTCGACGCATTGGCGCAAGATTTGACACAATTGGTAAGATTTTTGTTCAAATACCAAAAAATCAAAACTTTCCTCTTTATAATGTTAGTTTAGATATGGATATTATTATTATATTGTTATCATTATTAAGTTTAGATGTAGAAGTGCAGATAACATATTAGAAATAGCGATGTGCGCGCGAGTAATGTTTCGATGCGTACATGTTCCGTGTTAGTTGAAAGGAAGTGATGTAGGTATCTGTTACGTAGTACCTAACTAATACTCAATATGTGCTTGCGTCACATATTAAATTTATGTGCTTATTTAATCATTTAGATTAATCACTTCATGTTACAGGATAATCCAGAACCGTCAGCCAGCGACAGTCGCGCTTTAACAACAAATGTATTTTGTCAGCAGCAAGACACGATTCAAGTATGCAACTCAGAAGATATACAAACTGTGGTTGCTAATCAAGCCGCGATGTTAGAAAAGCTTAATGTAGTCGTAAATAATCAAAAAAAAACAGCACTTAAGCTGGCTTCCTTAACAATACAATTGGAGGAAACAAAAGCATCAATATCTCAGGAGAAGGAAAGACCAGTAAATGTTACATTGCTGCAAGACCAATTAAGAACGGAAGAAGAGAATGAAAGTTTTTCTATAAAGCCCATTGAAAACCAGCAGCAATTTGAAATGTTGGAAACAAAACAAATGTTGGAAAGCCTTAGCTGATAAGGCCAAAAAAAAGAAGCTTTCCAAAACATTATCATTGTTGTGCTCATCTAAAGTGAGTAGCGGCACGACGTGCGCATACAAACTACTGGATATACTTTTCTCCAAGAATTTTCTTTGTCAGTGTTCATGGTCCGGTGGTAGCAAGGGAGAAATTTCTAAAATTCCCTTTAAAAATTACAAGAACATCAGGAATTTTTTCTTTGAAATTGTCAATTCTTGGGACTCAAACTTTACGGATGATGACGCCGAAAAGTTTTTGAAGCTAGCCATAAGAAATGCTTCTAAACGTAAATTAATGAAAGGGTTACGACAATCATCAAAACGAACCCGCAAAAGTAGAAACCGCGGAGAGGAATTACATTATAATGCCAGTAATAACAGCGAAGAACTTCAAGTTGCTGATGAAGATAATGTTAATAATGGAGAAGAACCTCAAGCAGGCAAAAAAGAGAACAACTTGAAACAGCTTCAAATGGTGACAACAACGAACAGACGAGAAGCGACGAAAGTATGGACCGATGCTAATTTTTATGCCAACATTAAGCATACTCATACACCGCAGACACAACATGCACACACGCACACAAATGCATGCTCACACATGTTTTACATATATGTCGTGGCTAGATCATAGAAATTGATCACTTCATGATATGGCCAACTATAACTGGCCAGATCGTTTAAATGATTACATTTGATGATATGTCAATCCTCGTTTGGCTATGTCATTGATGTAAGATTTCTATGATAATTAAAAGTCTAAAAAAAGTAGGCCAAACGAAGATTGATATATCATCAAAGTTTAAAGCTTAAAATGATCTGGGCAATTTTAGTTGGCCATATCATGAAGTGATCAATTTCTATGATCTAGCCACGACATATACATTTTAACAAAATTATTGTTTTCGTTATTTATTATTGCTATTGTGATAAAAAATATTATCTTATGTTCGTTTATGTTTAGATTACGTTGTTTTTGAACAGTTGTGAAATCATTAACAGAAATTGTTAGGAAACGTTTCGTAAAAGAGAAATCTTGTTATAATATAATTTTGTTTTAATTGCAAGACTGAAGAGAAGATGACTGATGTTAATTATTTCTACTAAATAGATATAAGTAACGACTGATTAATAATAATTGCTCTAAACTAGATTCCTAAGTGTGATTTTTGAAAAAAAATTATGTAGATACCTACATACCTACTTGTTAAATATAAGAAAAACTTCCTACCACATAGATATGAATAACTGGCGAATGAAAAGGGTTTATGTTCCTACTATGAGAAAGCCTGTACACGTCTACAGATGCGTCCGCGGACGCTGACAGATGTATCAGCGTGTATGCGATGCGATGCGATATGCGATGTATCCGTCTGCACGTATGTAGGTCTAGTAGGTGAACTTTCTACCAGAATTCTGAAAGTAAATACCATCCCGAAGCAATACTTCCATTTCATTAATAAAATCTTCTAAATAAGTATTCAAGTTTTTCGGTTTCCCTATTCCAAAATAAATGCCAATAACAAATGGCCTGAAGCAAGGATTCTCAAAAACGTTGCAAAGTATAGGCCAAAACTCTTTTTTGGAACTTTTGAAGATTGGTAAACCATACATGTTTATATTCAACGAAATTGTTTCTGGAGCTTCTTCCCAACAAAGCAATATTTTTTGCAAAGGTATTATTATTCCATGTATTCACCTCCATCGATTATTTTTATGGTGATTTGTCTGGGTGTACCTAAAATAGTCCTGGGGTCATTAGGTCAAATTCATTGATAATTTTTGACAGATCTCTTAAAGCTGTGTGTGCAATATTTTTTTCAATGGCCCATTTTCTTATATTTTCTCAAAATTTTTCTTTTTTATCATACACTGTCACTGCCTGAACTTGCAGAATAGTTAGATCTGTCTGCCCATCTATATTCATTATCATTACTGCACAATACGTTACCACTATCTTTTAACATTCGCTGTATACTTGAAGAGTTTTGTCCATCTAAATCTGCACATGCTTTTACACCAACATTTTCGAATACGGAACCCTCCCGTTCTAAAATTTCATTCACACTTGGATCATTATTCACAAAACGTGTAGCCTGTTCAATGTTCACTGTATCATCTGTATTTCTGTTCAGAATCCTCAAATATTCTGCATTAATTTTTCGGTGTATTCCGCCAGTCCTTTTTTTATATTTCCACATATCACAATATCTTAAACGACGCGATTAGCTACTTACCTACGAAGCGCTGAATAAAGAAGTCTTCAAGGTCTTATTTAACGGCACTAGTAGATTAATTGTCAACGATAGGACAAGTATTCGGCTCTCACTGAGATTATGGGTAACATGGAGCTAATATACAGCAGTTTGCTTTAACTTAGCATCATATAATGTTCACCCATAGTGATCATGTAGGCTTTATAAGAGCTATTATACGATTGCGTGTAACAAACTGATTAACATTACACAAGTTCCACTGTGTGCAGCAAAAGGCATTATATCTTTGTTATTTGAAGCCACAGAATAACTGATTACATTATAGTAGCTCACGTGATCTTTCTTAAAATGCAAGTGGTCTAAGGGTACAGTTGTGGTCTTCAATTCAGAATATAGCTTAGTTAAAGTCCACAAAAATCCTTTAAATTGCTTAAAGCTGTATAATACTGAACTTGTTACCTATATTAACGCTGCAAGCGTTACAGTGTGGTCTCCGTGACGCATAATAACGTTCTTGTTCAGGTGAAAGCTCACTTTTCACCTATTGCAGGTCGAGTGTACTGTAATAACTCTTCATAAGTGCTAAAGTTACCGATGTTACCCCTTGTGACATCTTATAATGCAGTTTTGTGCTACTTGGGCAGTAGAGCAGTGGTGGCGACTTACGAGTTGTAGGTCGTGGGTTCGAACCCAGGCAGGCGCTTAACTTTGTGTAAATAATTTCATCACCACTGCTCTCAAAACGGTGAAGGAAAACATCGTGAGGAAACCGGCATGTCCTAGAACCAAAAATTCGAAGACACGTGACATCTGTCAACCAGCACTAGGCACGCGTGGTAGATTACAGTCCATTCCCTCTCAAAGAGAGGAGGCCTGTGTCCCAGCAGTGGGAACGTTATAGGTTGATTATGCATGTATGCTGAGCAGACGATTATTTGTCATTGAGTCGTCCAAAATGGTCAAGTACGTACCTACTTCTTTGTCCAAATGGCTTGCATGTATGAGACAACATTATATGGACGAAGCAAGAGAAGAGGACTAGTCTGTATGTAAAACTAAGCGCACTTTACAGCCGCGGCGGGAAGCAGCGCGCCGCATAATACGCATAATACATTAGGACTCCGGCCGGACCGCGCCAAAAGGCAAATATTTGTCTCAGACAGATTCTAATTTCGAATTTGATTTTTAAATGTATCCAGTCCAGTACAATTATGAGGCTCGCGAACGTTTGGGCGTGCCGCGCCACAACGCAACGCAGTGCAAAAATCCTCCTACGATCACTTTCATCGCAACGCATAAAAGCGGCCGCAAAAATACGGACCGCCAGTGGGTTGCGTTGGTGCGACCCGCCTGTAAAACCTTCACCACACTACTCGAGAAGTTGATCGAAGTTAAGTGAATACGAGGGTGTAGAAGTACACTTCGGTTCGCTTCGTGCAACTTCGGCTCGGACGACTTCCGATCATTGTCGGTTTTTGCGCCCGAGTCAAAGGACTCGAAGCGTCCCGCAGTTTTTAGCATGAGTGTAGAGTCACGTACTTCGGTCTTCGGTCAATTTCGACCAGTACTTCGTCAAAGCAACTTCGCGGTGTAATGTAAGTTTAATATGCGATGGTTCATACAAAATGTACCATAAAGATGAAGGACGATTTGCAATGCGTTACGTTGTGGTGCGGCCCGCCCTTATTTGCGCTAGCCTTTAAAATTGTAGGTACCATAAAACGAGTTTAGTTTCTATCTACCCTTATGGAACGAGCCTTGAGTTTATATTGACATTTAAAAAAATGTGTCGTTAGTTCCTAACCCATCAGTTATTACGAAACCGCAGTCAAAATTAATTACAAAGTCATGTTGCTTGATACTTGTAATAATAAAATAGTACCGTCATGCTGACAAGAAGTATTTATAAGATTTATGACACTCGTCTTTAGATAATTTTTAATCAATCAAATTCATACAGAGCTATTAATTTTACACTCGTGCAAATAGTTCATTTTTCCTCTGGAAGTTCTTCCATGTTTTATTTTCGTTTTCTTTTTGTAGGTGGATACGTACAACGACATATCCAGCTATACATTTCCAGTATAAGCTGACTTCACATTGTAAGAAAAGCCTATACAATGCGAGGTCAGCTAAAACTGGACTATGTCATCGTGTGTACAACTTAAATTAGCAAACCATTTATTTGTCAGATTTTTTTTACTTCGTAAATGATAACAGCCGCACGGAATCGATCGAATGTTAAGCTGCGCTTGCCGCAGTCAGTTCGTGGATGGGTGACCATCCATTATATACTGAGACCCCTCCGAGCCTCGGAAAGCACGTGAAGCCGTTGGTCCCGGCTGTCATTCGTAGATCTTTGACAGTCGTTACGGGTAGCCCGAAAGTCTGACAACCAGTCTTGCTAAATGATACGAGTATCGTGTTTCCCAGTAACTGGGTTGTGGAGGTCAGATAGACAGTCGCTGCATGTAAAATACTGGTATTCAGCTGCATCCGGTTAGACTGGAAGCTGACCCTAACATAGTTGGGGAAAGGTTAGGCAGATGATGGGTTTACCATTACCAGTCTAGTCTGTTAGTAACTCAGGTATCCCAAAAACATTTAACACTTACCTGATACTAAAATCGCACCAAAACAGGTTTAACAGTTCCAGAGATTGTCATGTATACTCCATTTGAAATAAGATTAAAAATTTAAATAAAACATTTTTACAGTCCGTTCAACTTTTGACTTCTATTGCGTTGGTGGCATGACAAATGGCAACTGCAGTAAACATTTGGTATTGTAACCACGTTATTGCTTTTAATGTCATCCTTATCCCTAGGGAATAGAAGTCAAAATCCGTTGAACGGACTGTAAAAAAGATTTATTAAAATTTCTAATCTTATTTCAAATGGAGTATAGTACATCCAAGCAATAAAAAACAAACAAACATTAATGGTTGTATGTTATCTTGATTATAATAATACTAGTATAAATCCACGATTTCGTTAACATTAGTAAGATAATAATAAAAACAAAAGAAAAACTAAATAAATATTAGTACATATCTAGTTTTGCGGCTCTGCGGCTTCGCCCGCGTGGATAACGGAAAATATCCCACGGAAATGTACTACCGGAATACACACAAGGACACGTGGAACACATAGGACCTACCCAGGATCAACGTTATAAACTATCTGTGTACCAAATTTCATCCAAATCCGTTCAGCCATTTTTACATGCTGAAATGTAGTGAAAGTATTGTGAATTTTCTGCAAAAAAGAATTGGTTTCATGTTTTATTCTTATAATGTTTGCAGCTTTCATTTAAAAACGAAATAAAACATTGTAATAAAACTTCTTGTAATGAAAATGCCACTCCTTGGACGATTTGCTAATAGGACATTTTGCTATTAGGACTATTTGCGTTTAGGACTTATTGATACGGAAGGAAAAAATCATCCGATTCCGCTCAGGCGTTACTGAGTCATCCTGTGACCAACATACAAACACCGAAACATTGACAATGATTAAATTAGATATAGTGATTTTGCTACAATCGAGATAAGATGATAAACGCACCTCGTCGTGTGATTCACGTGAAGCGAAAATATTTCACACAAATCTTTATCTAAAGCAAGTCTATCATATATATACGAAAACCAGACATTCTGTCACTATATTAGCAGCTAACTCCTTATATATAGTATATCATAATTTATAATATCAATTAATAAATTAAAAATGTATAAATTATTTACTTTTTTGCTGCTAATATCTCTTAGTGCTCTATGCCATAGTGATGATACCATTTTGGATGGCACCGAACTGGAATTAACGTTTTTGGTAAGTTAAAACTCTTTTTCATACTAACTTATTCCTTTCTCGTAAAGGGACAAACTCAATTTTTATTTTTATTTTTTTGGTAGCTGGGCAAAGTGCTCCCCGTTTTGCTTCTAAACCTCCCTGTCTTGTGCGATCTCTGGCCATGTTGGTCTTGCAAACCTTATGAGATCGTCACACCACCTTCGCCGTGGTCTACCTCGACGGCGATGTCCTCCCTCAGGCGTCCAGTGAGTGACGGTCATTGCCCATATCTCCGGGTGTATTCGTGCAACATGTCCGGCCCACTCCCACCTCAGCATGGCTGTTTTTTCTCCAACATGCGCTACTTGAGTTATGACGCGCAGGGTGATGTTTCTAACTCGGTCTATAAGCTTGACACCAATTATGCTGCGCTCCATTGCCCGTTGGCAAATCTTGAGTTTGGACTTCTTTTGTTCAGTAAGTGAAAAACTCATACCGAGAACAAAACGTCAGTCAGCAAGGTTGTAACGGGACTACCCAGCCATAGGCACCTTAATAAGTGCTGCCGTTCATCCTCATCATCCTATCCCTAATTTCCAATTTATTTGAGGTCGACGCAGAATGTCTGCTTCTATGCATCTAAAATCTTCTATCGAGCCACATCAGTTTTAACTCATTTTTTCCATCTTTTGTTTGTCTTCCTTTACGTAATCTTATTGCCATCCATATTGACACTTAGTTTTATTGAAAATCAGACAAGAACAGTCTCTAAAATTGCCCTTTATTTATAATTCCATGCTTATTTCAGGTCCATCGCCATGGTGATAGAACACCAGTAGAATCAACGTTAAGTCTCAGCAGAGATGCTGAGGCCCTCACCATTGCCTCTGCTCAATACGGATTTGGTCAGCTTACTGATGTAAGTATAGTACAATTAAAATTATAATTATTGATAAGAAACTTGCAAAAACAAAAACCCTCGTTTAACATAGCAAACAATATAAAGCGAGAGATAGACGAAAAATATTTACGTTTAAGAGGCAGTCATCAATTTAATAAGCAAACATTGTTTTACTTTCTGCCCCAGCCATTAAAATAAGCTTTTTTACAACACTTAAAAAATAAGCCTTTTTACAACTGAAAATGGGTGTCGTTAACGGCTATCAATGGAGACATAAATATGAGGAGTCACATTCCTTACGTCTAGTCGTACCTCTACTACGAACCACCACCACCTTTAGTGTGGTCATCAATGCCTAGCCTTTCCCCAACTATCTTGGGGTCGGCTTCCAGCCTAACTAAATACTAATATTTTACATGGAGCGACTGCCTATATGACCTCCACATCCAATCTAGAGGTTTATATATTGCCAGTTCCCCTATTACTACACGCGAAATAAAAAATAAAAAAAAAAACAAAAAATTAAACAATTTATTGACACATTGACACATTTCACACAGGTACATTAGATTTAGATTTTGTGAAAAGGCTGTATAAATAGTGAAAAACCCTGCCTCCTAAACCAGGGGAACCCTGTGACCTAGGAGTCAGTGTTCTACTGTAACTTCGTATATAAAAGAAACCTTTATTTATGTGTGTTAATAAACCCATAATGACCTGATTTAACTATGAATATGAATGTGTGATGTGTGTGTGTGTGTATGTGTGGCTTGTTTTTAATAAACTTTCACGAGCTGATAAAAAAAACGTTTCCTTATACCGTCTCCCTTTCCAGGCCGGCAAACGTCGTGGCTACGCCCTAGGCCAGTTCATTCGCCGACGTTATGACGGTCTCCTATCACCGAACTTCAACAAATCAGAGATCTACATCAGATCCACTGACTCGACCAGGGCTAAAATGACTGTTCTGACAGCAATGGCCGCAGTCTACCCTGTCAACCAGGACAGTTGGAGTCACTCTGTCAACTGGACCCCTGTTCCTTATACTACGGTGCCTGCTAAATATGATTTTGTAAGTAATTCTTTGGTTATATTATATACAATCCTTTTGCCCTGTGGGATTTCCCATCGGCCAAAATGATGAACTTCCAAACAAATTCTCATCTCCATGTTTAACCTCTTTACTGATGAATTTTCAAAATTCCTTTCATAGTCAAATGCCTCACCTTCGTTGTATAGGGAACTATTGTGCAAAATTATATAGGGAACTATTGTGCAAAATTATATAGGAAACTATTGTGCAAAATTTCATGCTACAAGACCTAGCGGTTGAGGCTGTGCGATGACCTTTTTGATGACGAGGACATTGAGAGTGAGCGAAGGGCGTTGTCGGTTCGATGTAATATGCTGGCCCGCAGGTGTGCTAGGTGTACTAAAGACGTGAAAATTACGCTGTTTAAGGCATACTGCCAGACGTTTTACACCTGCAGCCTGTGGGTCAGGTATACGCAGAGAGCATACAACGCCCTCCGCGTTCAGTACAATAATGCTTTTCGGGTATTGCTGGGGCTTCCACGGTTCTGTAGTGCGTCGGGCATGTTTGCCGAAGCAGGCATTGATAGTTTTGAGGCTATCATGCGCAAAAGAACGGCGTCCCTAATGTGTAGGATACGGGGAAGCTCCAATAGCATCTTGAAGGTTATTGTGGAGAGGCCAGACTGCCCTTTTCTGATGCACTGGTCCAGTAGACATAGCTGCGGGCCTGGTGCTGAAGAAAGATATTTAAATTGAATTTCGGTACAGAAGTTAAGTTATGGTCATGTTTAGTTTAATTTTAATTTGATTTGACATAATTTTGATTTAATTTTAATTTGATTTGATATTGATTTAATTTGTTTTGTTTGTAATTATTTTTTTATTTAATTCTAACGTAATATTGACTTTAATTTTATTTTTGATAATGATTATAATTTTGAATGATTATTATTGTAATTTAAATTTTGTTTGGAACTTTGATTTTGATTGTAATTTAATTTCTGGTTTTGATGGTAATAATATTTTTTTTTGTTTGTTGTTTTATTGCTACTAACATATTTTTCTAAGTTTATTTTATACTAATACAATATGGATGTTTATTTTTTCCGAATAAATTGAATTGAATTGAATTGATGTCTGTCAATGAGTGAATGAATGAATGAATTTAATAATTTCATTAATAAATATTATAATAGTAGGTATATTTTTATACTGAAGGTAAATTCGATTTTTCATCGTATTTACTTAAAACCTGCACCCTAATTGCGTAACACACAATGAATGTTGTTGAACTGTCAAAATGAAAGCCATTCGTATTGTTAGTCTGTTACGCAATTACGCCGCTGGCATGAACTTGCGACTTCTTACTGTGAGAGAAAACCTAGGCGCCTAGACAAGTGGCAATCGCTTTTGCTACAACGTTTTTCAACAGGATTGAGATTAGCTTTTCGGTAACATATTTCAATCCAAAACAATTTCATTTTTCCATCATCGTTATCGCTGATGAAATGTCACTTTGTCCAGGCCCTCCGGAATGAAACACTCAACACGTTGTGTGCAAGATTTAGTCTTTGAGAGAATCACTGCATGGAATTATTGATCAATGATACGATGGTATTAGCACTATGGATATTATGTCTTACTGAAAGAATATCTAAATGATAAGCCTAAGATTAAGGTCTTGATACTTAAAGAGATTATGTGATTCAAGCCATCCATATTAATGCTCTAAATGCGAAAGTTAAGAGGAGCTGACGAACAAATCCGGACTTGTCCTATATTAGATTTTTTTTGTGAAGAGGTCAAAAACCAGAATAAGCTAACGTTAATTAGGTAGAATTTTAAGCTTTCAAATTAATAGTGTACCAACATTTAAGTCCGGATCTGGCTTTAGTTCAACAGAAACCCTAACACCCTTTTTTTTTTTGACGTATAATATTCATCCAACTAGACAAGGACGAGTCCGTTTCTGATTGAAGACAAAGTTTTTAAAATATTTTTGAGGCATTTAGAGCCAGTTTTGATTGAAAATATTTTGTTCGTAAATATAAGATTGCGCAAAGAGCGCAAAAAAAATGGAGTGTGTGGACAAGTCCGGATTTGTTCGCCAGCTCCTCTAACTGTGTCTGACATCATTGATAAAATCGGCTGAACAGATTTCGTTAAAAAGCACACATGTAGACCATGACCTTGGTTAGGACATAAAATGCTTTTCATCCCGGTATTCCGTTCCCGTGGGATAATTTCCGACCTCCACCCTGGCCGTGAGGAAAAGATAATTTAATAAATAAAAAATAATAATAATTCCTTAAATTCCATCTCTATTACAGCAATTTCGTAAAAATATGCTCATGGCCTTTGAAATCCATTCATCATCCATTCATCCAGTGGTTTAGATGCCATTAACACTACAATTACAATAAGCGATACAGCTGCTATTCCAATGAATAACAAATATATTTATTTTATCAATAGTATTCATTTAAATGAAAGTAATAGGCAATTTGCTGTATTAATGATAACAATTTAGTAAGTAACTACTGAGTGAAATTTATTGATTTATAAATCAATCAACTTTATATTTATTTGCTAGATTAAGAATTAATATTGTTCTCTGCTATGCATCCTGCTACGGTGCAAACTAAAGTAGGTAAATTATGCATGATAAACAAGGCCGACTGTTACATTAAAAATAACTTCCTTTCAGGTATAGTCACCAGCACATCAAGTTACCACAAACTGTCAGATTTTCTCATTCGATTTTAAACTTAACCATAAAAATTTAAGGTTTAGAATCGATTGGAGAAATTTAACAGTTTCGTGTAGCTTAACCTGCGTGCGACTGTACCAGGAGGCCTTTATATATGAAATAAATAAATAGTGATCACTCCGTTTGACTATGAAAATCAAGATTATTATAAATCCATTGACAGAGACGGAAAGCGATTAACAACAGCCTGTCCGAGTTATTAACAACACAGCCTGTCGAAGTTAGTAACAACACAGCCTGTCGGAGTTATTAACAACACAGCCTGTCGGAGTTATTAACAACACAGCCTGTCGTAGTTATTAACAACACAGCTTGTCGGAGTTATTAACAACACAGCCTGTTAGAGTTATTAACAACACAGCCTGTCGGAGTTATTAACAACACAGCCTGTCGGAGTTATTAACAACACAGCCTGTCGGAGTTAGTAACAACACAGCCTGTCGGAGTTATTAACAACACAGCCTGTCGGAGTTATTAACAACACAGCCTGTCGTAGTTATTAACAACACAGCTTGTCGGAGTTATTAACAACACAGCCTGTTAGAGTTATTAACAACACAGCCTGTCGGAGTTATTAACAACACAGCCTGTCGGAGTTATTAACAACAGCCTGTCGGAGTTACTCGTATTAACTAGTTAGCAAGCAACACCTGCATCGTTTCTCATCATTCTCTTGCCCTCATCCCAATTTATTTGGAGTCGACGCAACACGTCTTCTTCTTCAATTAGTCTTCATCTCGGTAGTCACTCCCATTGTAGCCATATCATCTTTCACGCAGTCCATCCATCGATTCTTTGGTCTTCCCCTACTCTTATAGCCATCTACTTTCATACTCAAAACTTACCTCACGACATTTTTCTAACTTGATTTAATTTAATTTATTACAGAACCTAGCAACAGTGAACTGCCCGAATCTCCTCGCGGACTTGACCTCGACTGAAACGGACCCGTTCCCATCACTGGTCCAGTTCACCGATGCTCTAAACCAATGGTCCGAAGTCTTAGGCTTCAACATCTCCGCGCAGCCGACGTATGCTTACACCTTGAACGATATCTATACTGCCCAGGTAATCCTTACTCGATATTCATTACATAATTATTATAACCGCGAAATTACCCCTGTCTGTCTGTTACCTCTTCATGCCTTAACCACTGAACCGATCGTCATGTAGACATACAGTTCGATTATTAGACTAAGACCTGGAGAAGAACATAGGCTACTTTTCTTTTTGGAAGTTTGTACTGAAAATGATGAGATACGAAATTCAAGTAGACGAAATCGCGGACAACAGCTAGTTATCATACGCACACCTAGATAGAGATTAGCACAACTCAAAATACCTCTTTTTTCAGGAACAGCAAAAAACGTTTTACTCGTTTTCTATTTGACCGATTTAAAATTACTGTTGTATGATGTTGTATGTTATTTAACTAAGATATTAATTTGCTCAATTAATATCTTATTAAAATAATATAAAACATCGTACAGATTCCGATAATCGCTATAACTCGATTTTGGATTATTTTGAGTTGTGCCATTGTGTTGTTTTGTGTGTGTTGTTGTGTTGTGTAAAACATGACGCTTCTATTCCTTGAAGGAGTAGGCACAGGTGTTTTGTACAAACACATTTTAGTTATACTCGTAAGCCCCATGAATTAGGTGGCGAGCTTGGGCTTTTAAGACTCTGTGCTATTACTGACTAATTCCTGATCGAAAAAAAAACATTAACACTTTGCCTGCCCTGGGAATAACTAGTCCCAATTAAATAGAGACTCAAATCTAGACTCTGAGGTACTACTGAGAAACCAGAGACCCCTGGGCCAGGGCCAAGGGCTGCATTAGAACCAGAACAAAATAGAATAACACAAGAGACTAGATAACTACCTATATTAAGGATTAATTTTGTCATTCACAGATGAGTTTAGGAGTTCCCCTGGGCACGAAACTTCAAGAGATTTACCCCGAAATAGAAGAAATTGCCGGCATCGCCATTGATTACCTCTTCGGCAATGAAGACCGTATCGCTTTCCAAGCTGGTAATCTTTTCAAGTAATCTATATGTATAATAGCTAATTAACTAAACTTCAATTCCGAATTTCATATAACTTAAAAATTTTGCAACAACGGACTCAATGTCTTAAAAGCAGTTCAAATTCCATTGCAATAAATAAAATAAAAAATGGTCTCATTAAAATCAAGTTAGACTACTAAACGCTTAAGTTGATAATTAAGTAAGTGGCGATCAACGTAAATTAGTTAAGATTCTGAATGCAAGAATAGACCTACAATTCTGCTAGCGTGACAACAATTCAGGCACACATTTTTGTTACTGGTTGACTGAAAATAACAAGAACCAATCAGAATTGGGGCCGTATATTATACACTAACGGTTGAACCCAATAACCTATTTTCAGTGAAAGACAAATCGCTATTGATGATACAGTATAATTCTATCTGTCCTTAAATGTCGTCTCACAATCATCGATAAAGGCTATCGATCAAACAAAAACAATAGATATGGTTCTATACTTTTCCCTCCCTCCATTTTTTTTTTTTTGCTTGGGCAATTATCAAATGACCTCTCCCGCTCTGCGCGGAGCGGAAGGGCGTGTCAGACTCATACTGACTAAAACCCACCCGTGTTCCTTCAGTTGCCTTTGCGCCATGGCCGCGGTCGCAATCATATCCTAATTAGACGGTCCATTCCAGGTGTACTCCTAAACCAGTTCTTCGCCGTAGCAGATCAGGTCATTGCAGGAGAAGACGTGCCCCGTGTCCAGGTGTACTCTGCGCACGACTTGAACGTGTTTACCTTCCAAGCTGTCACCCAGATCACTCCTAGGCAAGGAGTTCCCAAGTATGGTTCTGCTTATGCCTTGGAATTGAGAAGGGTGGTGGCAACTGGAGAATATATTGTTGTGGTGAGTAATAATAATAATAATATAATAATAAAAAACGTTTATTTTCTCCACCACATAATGAAAAGTTAGTACAATACATAATTGTGTGTACAAAAATACTTTAATGTTGTGGTGACTGGAGCCTGTCCTAGGAATACATGAGTTACAGGTCTCCAGGCCTCCAAACTACACGGTCAAGTGACACTGATACAAACGTCTACTAACAGATGACAATGATAATGGGATGGAAATAAAAATTAATAAAAGAAAATAATGCAAAACAAGGAAAAAAATAACAAAGCAAATGATTAATAAATTAAACAGCAAAGTAGGGTGTGTGGGTGTGTGAGTGTGAGTGTGGGTGTATGAGTGAGTACCAGTGAGTGTATGATTCTTCGGCTCGTATAATCTTTATGTCTATCTATATCTAAACTGCTAATAATAAAGCTGAAGAATTTGATTGTTTGTTTGAACGCGCCAGGTGCGAATACGAGGTTGGGGAACAGGTGCAATTGCCTCGCTCTGGGCTTCGACCAAACTGAGTCTAAATGTCTAAATTGGACATAGATATAGTTTTATAACCTGTATTTTTACTTTGTATACAGTAAATTACTAAGATATATATATTAAGTCATAGTCTTCCTCGAAAAGGGGGCACTTTGTTGAGTTTACAGAAAATAGGTGCTGATGATTAGGTTAGGGATGGCCCCTTGAGCGAAAATCTAAATCCGCGCCTGGAACGAGCTAATCTCTGAAACTGCCAGTCGGAATTGAAAAATTCTTTTTGCATTTGATAGCCCAATTCTTGAGGAAGATTAACAGCTATTTAACATCACGCTACGACCTACGGAGCTGAGAAAATATACAAAAAATCAGAAAGACGTTAAGTGAAAACGAAGTCTTAGCGCGGGCAGAAAATATGGCTGTTATTTTATTATATTCTAGCTTCTGCCCGCGACTTCGTCCGCCTGAAATTTCTTGTTCCCTCGACCCGCCCATCGCAGCGCATCGCCTGCCCGCGCTTCTTCATTTTCGCTTAGCGTTCTTTCTGACTTTTTTCTTTTTGCTTGGCTCCTTAGGGTCTTAGCGAGGTGTTAAATAGCCTATAGCCTTCCTCGAGAATTGGGCTACCAAATGCAAAAGAGTTTTTCAAATCCGACCGGTATTTTCAGTGATTACCCCCTACATAAAAACTTACAAGCAAACCTCTCCCTACCTATCTCCACTCCTCCCTCTCCTCTTTCTACCTTTTTATAATATGAGTATAGATTGTGGTGTCTTACGACTTGCACGCGAACGAAGTTGCGGGGAGTAGCCAGTCACGTAATAAAAGTATAGACCAAAAATAATCATTAATGTAACAAGTTACCAAATGCAATTTCAGAGTTAAAATAGCTTTATTTTTTCGTGGAAGCCATTTCTATTTCTTACTTACTTTATTTTTGGTTCGTGGTTCAGTACGATTTAGATTTACAGAAAAACTAAGGTGTGTCGCAATCATTCAAGAGTATTTTTTGACGTTTATATCATCGGAATTATTACCACCAATATTACGGTCTCGTTCCCGTCTAGATTCTTAGATTATTCGTATACTAGATATACGTTGTCATGATTTTCTGCCAGCCTAGTGTATATTTGAACTATGATTTCCGAACGTTAAATGTAAAACGACATCTTTGCAAAAAAAAAACTAAAGAATTTGAACTAAAGGGGTACCTACAAGGATTTTTTGGCTCATAGATGACATTAACAAGGGGGCGTAGTTGTTTTCTTTTTTTGAAATTGTTTTGGAAAATCAAGATGGCGGCGTAAGTTCCCATTTCCACCTAACCTGTATAACATAACAAGCCTATGATGTAGGTACCCACTGTTGGGACCGAACATCCACCACGCGAGCCCTGTGTGATTTGATGGCCCAGTGCAACTGGGTATTACTAACCTCTACAAATACTATTAACCGATAGAATCCCGGTGGCCCTCTGTAGGGCCGGGGTGGCGCCACCGTCAAGCCCCGCTGGCCCTCTAGAGGGTCGCGCGGTCGTGCGGCTCAAATGAGGGCAAATATCGTCTTTTGAGCATTTCACTGTAAGGGCTTTTTTTTTTTTTGGTCTGACGAACTGTCTTGTTCCACGACATACCGGTGGCGCCACCCCGGCCCTACAGAGGGCCACCGGGATTCTATCGGTTACTCAACCATCCCCCATTTCTCCCCAGCCCGTATACCTGAACACGCCAAGCGAAGACGTTGTCACCTACTTGCAAGTATCCGGCTGTGATGAACGCTGTGACATCGAGAGCTTCCGCGCCATCACCTCCCCGTTCAACCTAGAGGAGACTGAGTGGAGGACCTTGTGTGGCTTCTCCGAGGACATGGATATTGATACGTCTACTATTGATTAGAGATGGAAAATAATGGACAGGTTTTCTTTTAACGGATTTTGTTTTTTTTTTATACAGATGCAATAAAGTTGATGCAATTTTTATAAAAAAAAGTGTTAATTTGCTTTGGTTAGCTACCATTCACGCTTATATTTCCTAAAGGGATAGGCAGAGGTATTCCTTACTACAGCACACTTACATCTCGTCAGTTATACTTTAAAGAGTTTCTTAATAAACGTTGCTTGAAGTTAAGAGGCGTTTAAACATGAAAATGTATGGTTAAACAGTCGCTAATCACTACTTAACTTTTAGCAACGTTTATAAATAAAGGGATAAATGTCATGAAAGTAATAAGCGGCGAGATTGTCATCCCACATTCCTCTGAAACTTTGAACTGATTAAAACTAACTTGTGTTGCTGACGGCATCTATCGATACCCACTACATAAGTGAAGTTTCACTAGCTAATTCTAAGCAACATTATTAATTAAGGCAGCACGAAATACCTTCCACCTGTACCCTAATTACCTAACACACTATCTATCACAATCTGAATAATTTTGAAGCTAAACCATTGCTTCATATGTTCGAAAAAATTGTGTGCTCAACAACGTAAATAATGCAATGAATGATATTGAACTGTCAAAATAAAACCCATTCCTACTGTTAGTGTGTTACGTAATTACCCCGCTGGTGTAGACAAGATAATGTAAGACCGTTTAAGTAGTTTGCTTGAACCATTGAAATTGAAATTATTTATTAATAATCAAGTAAATCATACATATAACAATTTGAACGGTGATCCCCAAACTAGACGTTAGTATGTATCTTGGGGATTAGAGTTGTACATTTTCGTTATATCCAAAAATATTGTACACGGTGATTATAATTATATTAACAAAATCAAACTAAAAGTTAAGTTAATGAATTAAAGTAAAATAAGAAAAATATAATTAAGAGTGAATAAAACAGTAAAAAAATATATAACATAACATAACATCACGCCTGTTTTCCCCGAAGGGTTAGGCAGAGGTGTACCTACAGTACACCCACATTTCGCCAGTTATGTGTAAGTCCCATGTAACAGGGGGCGAGCCTATTGCCATGATCCGGGCACAAATCCAGACTCCGTGCTGCTACTGAGAAATTCCTGCTGGAAAAACCCAATAACACTTTGCCCGACCCGGGAATCGAACCCAGTTCCTCATGCTCAGCAGTAGCGCTTGCGACCACTAGGCCAACGAGGCAGGCAAAAAACATATATACCTATTGGTAAAAATACTCTTACAAACAAGGTTCAACTTAAATTCGTGTGTGCGTTTGTGTATGTATGTGTGTGTGTATGTGTCTGTGTGTCAGTGTGTCTCTGAGACATGTGTATGTGTGTGTGTATGTGTGTTTGTGTGTGTGTGTGTGTGTGTGAGTGGGTGCGTGTGTGTGAGTTTGTGTGTGCGGGTGTGTGGGTGTGTGTGCGTGTGTGTGAGTGAGATTTCAGTTTGTGTAGTCTTACTTCATATGTAGCTATTTGTAGATATTTCTGTCTGTGCGTTGAAACACCATCTATCATACTGAATAGCAATCAGTAAGAACACGCACTCTAATATTCAACTATTCCAACCGCCCTAATTTCCTTTGGGATCGTCGTCTCGTAATATATGCAGAAATATTGAAAAATGCAATGAAAGAATTGAATAATATGATCACAAAGTATAATGTAGCATTTTCATGTCTTCGTTGGAAATGCCAAATGAAAAGGGCAAAAAAACCGTATCGTTTCTTGTAGTTATGGGGTCATAAAAACAGGGTATGATCGACCGATAGCCTCGAGAATTCCTACCCAGTTATTTATACAACTATTTATATCAAATTGATACAATACGTCAATTTTACGTATTAAGGCCGTTTCACACAACTGTTAAAGAATGACAGTTATGATTCGAATATACGAACAATTTAAATTGGTAGTCTATTTGCCAAACAATTTATTTCCCTTGCAACTCAGCCTATCGCAGTCCACTGCTGGACATAGGCCTGTCCCAGGCCGCGCCACAACACCCTGTCCTTCGCCTTCAGCATCCAGTCTGCCAGCCACCTTTTTAAGGTCGTCAGTCCATCAAGCTGGGGGACGTCCCACACTACGCTTGCCGATACGCGATCTCCGCTCAGGGACTCAAAGTCAAAGTCAAAGTCAAATCATTTATTTCAAATAGGCACATAAAAGGCACTTTTGAACGTCAAAATACACAAAAAAATAGAATTGATTCTAGTTGCCCCTTCCAAAAGGTAGTTTCGTATGGAGAAGAATGGGCAAGAAACTCCACTCCACTCCTCGTCTGCTTCAACGGCTATCGGTCCTACGACAAACATGGCCACCTTGCTGCCACTTCAGCTTGCTTACCTATTCTGCAAGCTATATCGGTAACTTGGGCTTGACATAGGTACTATTTTTCTTCATATTTCCCTGAGTTGCCTGGGTTGATATTGCCCACAGAGTAAATTGCCATCTTATCACCACGCTTTGCAAACGGATTTGTGATTTCAGTTTGCGGTTACATAATATTAGGGTGGGTTTCTATAGGTTGTATAAGTGTTTTACCTTTTTATCTAGAAAAATACTTAGGTAAAAACGAAAAAATCAAAATAACATTTAGACAAAGTCAACTACCTACTCAAAATCATCAAAAATAATCTCTTCAAAGAATTCTGACTCACAATCCAACAGAAAACATCTTTCACGCAAAAAAGATTGAATGAAAACTCAGCCCTTGAGACAGGGTTGCCAACCCTGCTATATTTCCTCTATGTATCCTACTATAATAGAGGCCTAAATACAATAGCGCCAGTATTAATTTCATAAAAACTGAATTAATAGTATTTTGTAACTTTAATTTAGAGTGTAACAATAGTTACGAGTCATTAAAAAAATAAAAACCTGCTAATAAAAACTCAAATTAGCAAAAAAATTTGTTGAAACATGCCTTACTGTATATTTTTTATATTTTCGCCATCTAATATATTTTTGCAAGGCAATGGCTCCTTAACTAATATATCTAATATATAAAAGTTGGCAACCCTACCTTGAGACTTGGCTTTTATAGAACGTGACAAACATACAAATAGGACACTTTTATGTTTAAAATGAAGGCATCAAAGAAATGTTGAGTTAATATAGGTACCTACGTATAACATTTGAAAACTAAGTAGATACACTTGAGCACTCTTTTGAAAGCGTAAGTTGGGAATAACATTCCTTGGTGGAAAAGACATTTCTATCTACTTCCGTCGTAGGCCGAGATCTATAAACGTTACGCACTCATCTGTCGATCGATCTTAATTAAGTTCGGTAACAATAGAAAAGTAATTGTGTCTCATTAGCAACAGTTCAGCGTTTTGCTCGTGCTTTGATTGAGACATGTCTCCGTCTCTTTTTGCAATTGCAGTTTGACAGTGTTCAGCAGTGACAGGACGAACGTAGCCTAAAGCGGCTACTATGCGTACAATAAGTTTGCACAACATATATATTGCGCAATATGATTAATCAGCCCATGCACTCAATATCGATCCATTATTTTCAAGCAAGAACATTGACGGCTCATAAGGTTCAATGTTTATGCGTGTGCAAGACCTGCGCTATACGTATCCGACACGGTGCAATTAAAATATGGTACAATAAAAATAAACTCGCTCAAACTTTTGCTCAATCATTGCGCAGTCTTCAAAATTGACCCTAAACGATCAAAAACATTACGCAATTCATGATATTAAGCAATATCATTGATCATTTAGGGTCCGCCTAAGTAACGTTTATAGATCTCGGTATTTCCTCTCAGATGTCGAATAGTTTCCTATTCGATACGGTTTATTTTTATTATTAATCTTTTATTTTGAATTGTTTCTTAAGATATATATTTTTTTCATTATTCTCGCATATAGAAGCAACAAGAATAATGTACCCAGGATTTTGTAATATCTTGATTTAAAAAGAGTGTCCTTGGAGTTTCTTGCCCGTTCTTCTCCATAGAGATCTACGTTTTGGAATGGGCAACTAGTTTCAACTTTCTGACTAACTGACCGACTCTTTGACAATTCAAAAGTGCCTGTAAATGGTTTAATTGAAATAAATGCTTTGAGTTTGAGTTTGAGAATTCACCGCCCTCATCTAGTTTTATAACGGGTACTGTTTCAAATTTTGACATTGACAGGTTATATGAATTCATAATATACCTAATTGTTTATTTATTTGACTGAATACATTTCATTTATTTTAATTTCATTCATTGACATAATGTACTCATTACAATGTTTTATAAATGATTTGTATTTCAACATGTGGTTTGCTAGCGGCCTCAACAATTAATCATATTAATATTATTCTTGCCTGAGCAACCGGCAGCAAGTTCGTCATGCTCCCTTAGATGTCACTGCTTGCGCTAGCGTCGCCGTCGGGAGTCGGGTTGCCTCCCTCCCTCAAATATGGCGAGGGGGGTAATGGCTGATCTTTGCGTTATGCTCCTGAACGGGTGCTACTTGTGGTGACTGGTCGTCTTGCTGACCATAGATTTGTTATTGTTATTAGTAATTTACCAGTTTATTGATTTTACTTCTATGGTCCTAGTCTATCATTTGTGATTTCGATTTAAACCTGTATTAAAATAATCTAGCATTGCACATAAAGGCGGGCACGCCCTTTCTGCCTGGAGGTTTTTATTTAGGTATTATGTTAAAAGAATTAGTACCTACTAATTGTGAAATATTTAGCTTCACTCGACTATTTACCGATGAGACCTGTAACAACCATCCCATGATTTTAGTGATGTGCTTAGCAACTTTGCCAAGTACATAACTCAAATCATGGCACAACATTAATTTTCTAAGAACACTCGTCGATTTGAACATCCGCTTGCTTAGCTAGCAGAAGCTATTCCTAGACCCTAAGGATTCTGTGTGCCCCAACCTAGGGGTTCTACCTCCAGCCTGAGAGCAGGGCATCTACATAATTATCATATCACGCTGTGCCTATCTCCTTGCTTCTCCAATCTTTACGCTGCTCCGAAACCTGCAAAGGTCAAGCCGTTACAGTAATTGGGTAAGAGAAGCTCGTGGCTAAATAATAACAGCCGCAGGGGTCAATCAAAGGTTAAGCTACGCTTGCCGCGGTCGGTCCGTGGATTGGTGACCATCCATTTCATACCGAGACCTTTTCGTGCCTCGGAAACCACGTTAGGCTGTTTCAAAATCAAAATATTTAATTTCACTAAACCAACATGGGCACTAATGAAACGTCAGAAGCTAGGTGCACGGTTCCAATTGGTTGTTTCCTATGGAGAAGAGGCGGCAAGAAACTCCACGGTTACTCTTTTTGTTTGTTGGTCCTAGCCATTGTCTGTGGACCTTTGACAGTCGTTAGGGGAAGTCAGAAGCCCAAAAGTCTGACACCAGTCTTACCAAGGGTATCGCGATACCCAGTTAAGGAGTGGTGAAGGTCAGATAGTCGCTCCATGTAAATTACTGGTATTTAGCTGAATCCGGTAACACTGGAAGCCAACCCTAACATATTTCGGAATACGCTAAGCAGATGACCATGAAGTAACTGGGTATGAACGATCGTCGATCAATTATACCCAGTTTTACTGACCCTTTTTAAAATTTAGGGTCTGCAAGACACTATACTGTTTTTTGCCCTTTTATCAGGCATTTACAGTAAAGAAATGAAAATTTTACATTCCACTTTGTAATATTATTAAGATATGGGGCTCACTCTGGATGTTTATTTAAACTAGATAGTAAGACAACAGAAGATACCAGTAACAATGTAGTTATACCTTCCAACTTCAAGGTGTCTTCTTGCTCTCAAATAGTTAAGTGTAAAAAAGGTTCCAAGCAAAATTCCTTGACATTATTTCATCAAAATATTCAAGGTTTTGCTTCCAAACAATTAGAAATTGAACTATTTTTAGAAAAAACCATGTTTGAAATTGTTTGGTTAACTGAACATTGGTTGAAAGATTATGAAATGCTAATTAATTGTGAAAATTATAGTGTGGGCAGTTGTTTTAACCGAAAATCTATGCTGCGTGGGGGTTCACTAATCTTAGTTAGAAATTCTATTAAATCTAAGACTCGTAAAGATATAGTTGATTTGTCGGTAGAACATAACATTGAACTGTCCTGTGTTGAGCTAGATAAGCATGTTTTAGTGTGCGTTTACAGACCCCCAATTTATCAAAACTACTCCATATTTGAGTCAGTAATGGAAGATCTTCTAGCAAAACTCGCAACTAGTAAAAAATCGCTAATTATCTGTGGTGACTTCAATATTAATATCTTAGAGAATAGTTCAAATAGCAGTCGATTATTAAGTCTCTTTAAAACATTCAATTAGTCAAATGTATTTTCAGAACCAACCCGCATAACTAAAAATTCTGCTACATGTATTGACAATGTTTTTTGTTGCTGCGACTACTTAGATAAAGCCATTGTAAATTATCTCCCTTCGGATCACAGCGGTCAAACCGTTTCTTTCAAGTGCAACACACCATTACAAAAAAATCTGATACAATCTAGACAAATAACAACCAACAATCTAAATAGATTTAATAATAACTTAATTAGTAAGTTAAGTATACCGGGCCATATTATAAATAATGTTAATGAATTTTATGAGGAATTCTTTTCGGTAGTGCGCACCGAGTTCAATATTACTCTAAAAAAGAAAACAAAAACTATTTGCCCAAATTTGTTGTTCAGTGACTGGGCAACTAAGGGTATAAGGAAAAGTAGGGAAAAATTATTTGAGCTGTATGGCTGTATGTTAAGCCTTATGTTAACTCTGAAACTTTTAATAAATACGTTGCTACTTACTCTAAAACTTTCAAAAATACCTGCAAGGTAGCTAAAGCCTTGTACATTAGCAACAAGATCAAATCAGCCGATAATAAAATAAAGACGGTTTGGAAAATTATCAATAATGAAACTAACAGTAATAAAAGACATAATAATGATTTCAATCTCGAGACTTCACGTGGTCCCATAAGCACTAACAAAGAAGTTGCTCAAGAATTTGTAAATTGCTTTACCAGTATCCCACTTAAAACTACTGAAACGTTAAACTCGTCCCCCTCGCGTTCTATTGACTTATTAAGAGCAAACGTTTCATCCTGCCCGATTGAATTTAAATTTAAGCATATAAACCCAATAATAATAAAAACTTTCAAGCAAATCAAGATCAAACTAACCGAAGATATATGGGGAATGTCTATCAAAGTTTGTACCTCCATTGTTGAGACTATAGCGCCGTACTTGGCCTTAATATTTAATTTGTGTGTGGATCAAGGAGTCTTCCCGGATCTAATGAAATATAGTAAGGTAATACCACTTTTCAAATCAGGGGACAGTAAAGACACCAATAATTATAGACCCGTATCCGTGTTGCCGGTTTTCAGCAAGGTGTTTGAAAAGGTAATGCTGAATCAAATGCTCAACCATTTTAACACCAATAAAATCTTACATGATCAACAGTATGGTTTCACCAAGGGACGTTGTACGACTGACGCCGGTGTCACCTTATTAAAACACATATTTTCGGCGTGGGAAGAGGCCCAAGACGCCGTAGGAATCTTTTGTGACCTCTCCAAGGCATTTGATTGCGTCGACCATGAAACCTTAATATTGAAACTTGAGCATTACGGACTTGGAAAACTTGCGCTCAGTTTAGTAAAATCTTATTTAAATGATAGACAACAGCAAGTTCAAATAAATGGTGTCAATTCACTCGGCTTAAAAGTAAAAATGGGTGTACCACAAGGCTCGATATTGAGACCTTTCCTCTTTTTA
Organism: Dryobotodes eremita; assembly: GCA_917490735.1. Taxonomy (NCBI): domain Eukaryota; kingdom Metazoa; phylum Arthropoda; class Insecta; order Lepidoptera; family Noctuidae; genus Dryobotodes; species Dryobotodes eremita. Next base: position 5,767,303 of record OU823242.1, on the reverse strand, counting down.
GTATATATTAATGATCTACCCCATTTGTTGAAAACCCAACCACAAATGGAGTTATTTGCTGACGATACTTCTCCAATTTTTTAAATTAATAGACGTGCATCAAATCTTGACGACGTAAATAACTCCCTACTGCAGATCCAAAATTGGTTCACAGCTAATAATATAGTATTAAATGGGAAAAAAACTAAATGTATAAGATTTTCTTTACCAAATGTCAAAAGTACTAATTGTGAGATAGGAATAAATCAAGAGAAACTAGAATTCGTCGATAAAACTGTTTTCCTGGGGATCACGCTCGACTCAAGGCTTCAATGGGGTCCTCATTTAGCATCCCTTGCAGGACGGCTCAGTTCAGCGGCATATGCTGTGAGAAAAATCCGTCAATTTACTGATGTAGGTACCGCGAGGCTAGTCTATTTTAGTTACTTTCATAGTATTATGTCGTACGGTATTTTACTATGGGGACGGGCTGCAGACGTTGAGTCTATTTTTATTCTGCAGAAAAGAGCTATCAGAGCCATATATGGCCTCCACAGGCGCGACTCTCTAAGGGAACGGTTTAAAGATATTAACATCATGACGGTACCTTGTCAATATATTTATGAAAACATCATGTACGTAAGGAAAAATCTACATAGTTTTAGTAAAAGAGGTGAAAGACACTGTAACCCGGCCCTCGGAGTTGTACAGAATTGGTTAGGAGACTGGATGTTGATGGTCTCCTTCGGTGTTGTACTACTCACCACCGTGCTAAAGTAAATTTGTAGGGTGTAATAAGCTGCTAGGGAAAGATTCAATTAAACAAGTACCTTCTTACACAATGCAATGTTTATTATAATAACACACTATTGAAGGTCCACAATATTGAATGTGGCTGGCCACATACCTTCCCCCATACACATGGGCTTCCACACCAGTACAACCAGTCTCAGGTCTAGTTGTATTGGTGTGTTCACCTGCAATGAGACTATTACAATAAACTCAGAGTCGCTATAGCGAATCCGTGAGGTGAACCACTTAATAGATACTAGCTCAATCATACAAGTACCTACCTATCAAGGTTGTGTTAACAACGGGAACATAAGATTATGCTAAGCAATCCGCGACACAACACTTTATGGCAACTGGTCTCATCACCCAGTCCATACAATAGGCCTAACTCTCTCATAGACTAAATCGCTACCTTACCGATTATTCTCGGTGATCTCTCAGTACTGATCCCTTCACTTGACAGGACTACGACCCTTGGCATCAAACACAGGATACCCCTGTGTTCGCACGTTACGTCGCCTACGGGTATTATAATGACGCTTCGTTACCTGGAGCGGCGAACTTCCCTCATCACCGATATCGGTTAAGTAAAGCCTTCCTGTCAAACGGATGACCACACCTCAAAGGTTGCCTGCACCCGGATCCATTCCAATCATCAGACCACGGGGCTACTCCAAAGCATCACGTCTCAATATGTATTAGAGCTACAAGAGAAAAAAGGCTAGCATAAACAGCCAGACCTGTAACAATACACTCGTGTCAAAAATCACATGTACGAGCCACGCCATCCCGCATGAACAAAGAATACGGTTGAACACTCACCGGATTCAGCTTCGAATGGGACTTATTGGAAACCCATCGGGTTATTTGGGTACAGTCTGTTCCTCCAGAGTCCCTATTCCAAATCCTATTCGTACCGTGTCACACACGTTGCGGGTCTTCCCCATGCCGGATCAATGTCACAAACCTTCGAGAAGCTTCCACTACCATAGACTAAATAGAATTCTTGTCTATTGGTTATTTTCCATTTCTTCGGCATTGTTTTAAATAAAATGTGGGAAATTATGTCTGTATGTTTATTTAGTTAAATTAAACTAATACTTTTGTATATAATTTACATGACATAATTTCTCTAGTGTTACAGAGAACATGCTGACAGCCATGCCAATGCCTGACACAAGATGTCGCTACTTGTTGCGTTATTTATTGATTTTGCATCGTCACAACACAATTATATCACTAGAAACAGGGACCAATTAGTTCAACCAGGTTTCAGGCTGGCTAAAGTAGACTCATCTTTCATGGGGTACTGTTTAAAAGGTTGCATATTAGAAAATCAAGACTTTCTCGAGCAAATTTCAAAAGAACAACGTACAAATCAACAAAGTTTAAAATAACAATGGTCATTTGATCAAAAGTTCAGCTTACCAAAGTCTGGAATATCAATGTTTAAATTATTTATTACACTATTGACCAAATCGTTTAAAGGTCAAAATGGATTACTGGATAAATTATTAATTATCAAATGGATTAACTGAAAAAGGTAAAAATATAAGTATACCTACATTTAAATTAATAATTCTTAATAAGAAATCATTTGTGATTATAAAATTTGATTAGTTACGATTTCTGCGAGCAACTTGGAAGTAGCGCTCGCCGGCCGCTACCGCGGCACCGCTCGCTACGCTCGCTCGGCTCGCGCGCGGTTGGTCACAGTTTTAACCTAACCTAACCTATTTGACTCAGTTCAAAATGACGAATCATACAATTTGCCTGCGAGTGGATAATTTGACAATGGTAAAAACATTTCTGCGGCAGATTGTATGATTCGTAATTTTGAACTGGGTGAAATAGGTTAGGTTAGGTTAAAACTGTGACCAAACGCGCGCGAGCCGAGCGAGCGTAGCGAGCGGTGCCGCGGCAGCGGCCGGCGAGCGCTAATTCCAAATCCTATTCGTACCGTGTCACACACGTTGCGGGTCTTCCCCATGCCGGATCAATGTCACAAACCTTCGAGAAGCTTCCACTACCATAGACTAAATAGAATTCTTGTCTATTGGTTATTTTCCATTTCTTCGGCATTGTTTTAAATAAAATGTGGGAAATTATGTCTGTATGTTTATTTAGTTAAATTAAACTAATACTTTTGTATATAATTTACATGACATAATTTCTCTAGTGTTACAGAGAACATGCTGACAGCCATGCCAATGCCTGACACAAGATGTCGCTACTTGTTGCGTTATTTATTGATTTTGCATCGTCACAACACAATTATATCACTAGAAACAGGGACCAATTAGTTCAACCAGGTTTCAGGCTGGCTAAAGTAGACTCATCTTTCATGGGGTACTGTTTAAAAGGTTGCATATTAGAAAATCAAGACTTTCTCGAGCAAATTTCAAAAGAACAACGTACAAATCAACAAAGTTTAAAATAACAATGGTCATTTGATCAAAAGTTCAGCTTACCAAAGTCTGGAATATCAATGTTTAAATTATTTATTACACTATTGACCAAATCGTTTAAAGGTCAAAATGGATTACTGGATAAATTATTAATTATCAAATGGATTAACTGAAAAAGGTAAAAATATAAGTATACCTACATTTAAATTAATAATTCTTAATAAGAAATCATTTGTGATTATAAAATTTGATTAGTTACGATTTCTGCGAGCAACTTGGAAGTAGCGCTCGCCGGCCGCTACCGCGGCACCGCTCGCTACGCTCGCTCGGCTCGCGCGCGGTTGGTCACAGTTTTAACCTAACCTAACCTATTTCACTCAGTTCAAAATGACGAATCATACAATTTGCCTGCGAGTGGATAATTTGACAATGGTAAAAACATTTCTGCGGCAGATTGTATGATTCGTAATTTTGAACTGGGTGAAATAGGTTAGGTTAGGTTAAAACTGTGACCAAACGCGCGCGAGCCGAGCGAGCGTAGCGAGCGGTGCCGCGGCAGCGGCCGGCGAGCGCTAATTCCAAGTTACTCGCAGAAATGTTTTGTTGTTTTGTTGTAATTTGATTAGTAATGATTTGATATTTTAAAATTACATCTAGCAACTTTTGATCAGTCGTTCATTTGATGTCACATACATTGGGATTTAAAAAAAAATCTAAATAAAACATTTGGTCATTTAAATTTTGTTATTTCGTTTATTGTTCTTTTGAAATTTGCTCGAGAAAGTTTTGATTTTCTAATATGCAACCGTTTAAAATGTTACAACAAAATACCTCCCCGGTACGGTACTGAGAGCTACTGCGTTTATACACACATTCACAGCGTCTTTGTACACTTGGTTACCACATGTAAAGCGCGCATCGCTTCGTGAGATAAACATACTGTAATAATTTCAATGTTGTAAAGTTCTTGAATGATTGCGACTCACACAACATTACAACTACAATTTAGTTTTCCTGGAAATCTTAATCGTATTTAACAACAAACCAAAAATAAAGTAGCAAATAGAAATGGCTTCCACGAAACAGTTTCTAAGTAGATATAAGTAGTGACGATAATTGTCTAAACCAAATTCTATAAAACAAGTTATTTGCGCATTTCGTAGCTTGTTACATGAATTATTATTTTTGGTCTATACTTTTTATTACCTACGTGATGTTTAGAGACGAAGAATCATACACACCAAAACAATATATTCTCCCATTGCCACCACCCTTCTCAATTCCAAGGCATAATCAGAACCTTACTTGGGAACTCCTTGCATGTGATCTGGGTGACAGCTTGGTATGCGAACATGTTTAAGTCATGGGTAGAGTACACGTGGACACGAGGTATGTCTTCTCCTGCAACGACCTGATCTGCTACGCCGAAGAACTGGTTTAGGAGTACCCCTGGAATGGAACATTTAATTAGAATATGGTTGCGTTTTGTATTGGAGTTTCCTCATGACATATTGCTTCACCGTAAGTCAGTGTGTTGTAGATTGTATAAAAGTTCTGATGACGTTAAAAAGTAAAGCTGGAAGAAGACAAATCTAAAACTAACTTTAGAACGAATTATAAGAAACTCATAAACATACATGAACCCTGCAAACATAACACTTTTGGGCAGTCCTGTAAAAATGTAATGGTAATTAAACGGAGGAATCTTTCAGATTATTATTATTTTTATTATTATTATTCATCTTAAACTGACTTCATTAAGGGATTTAAAAAAAAACATATTTGCTCCATCCAGCGTGAAAAAGGGATGAGGCAATTTATCCTCCATCTCTTTCTCGCACTGGAAGAGTGTTGACTTTAATTTCCTATACGGCCCTGGCTTTCTTTTTTGGGTGGGAAATTATCCGCCCTTGGTAGAGCGGGAAGACTTGTTAGACTTTTACCGACTAAAACCCACCAGTGTTCCTTCAGTTACCCTACAGCCCTTGCTGACTTTTGTTATTTCAATCAACGACTTACTGCAGCAGAGATTTTAGTTAAGCAAACGCTGCAGGGTCCAGCTAATTTAGCTACAGCCCGTCCATTCTGCTTGAAGTGAGCTGTGCCACCTGATGCTAGGAATTTACACTATTGACGACTCTCTTTAAGCTGCCTTTACCTAACCTTTTACGTTGAGATTTTAACAGAATGAATCGGCAGGTTACTTTAAAAGCTTACCAGATTGTAAAGCGACACGATCTTCATTGCCGTAGAGCTAATCAAGGGCGATGCCGGCAATTTCCTCTACTTCGGGGTAAATGTCTTCAAGTTTCGTGTCCAGTGGAATTCCTAAACTCACCTGTGAATGAAAAAATGTATCCTCATTATATACTGCTAACGAGGTTATTCGCCAGAGAAAAAAGGTAACCGACATAACCCAAAGACTAAGCAAGCTGAAGTGGCAATGGGCTGGTCACATCTCTCGTAGAACCGACAATCGTTGGGGAAAACGAGTTCTAGAGTGGAGACGGCGTTTAGACAAACGTAGTGTGGGACGCCCGCCGGTGGTAGAGTGACGACTTGCGAAAGGCGACTGGCAGAGATAGGATGAAGAGAGCCGAAGATCGAGTTCAGTGGTGTTCACTAAGAGAGGCCTACGTACAGCAGTTGACGAATATAGGCTGATGATGATGATGATGACATACTGCAACATATCAAGGTTCCATCGACTGCTGACAAAAACGTAGTGTTCGTGAGTCGTGAGATATTTTATTTTGTTCAGTGGGGTAATTGCGTAACACACTAGTAGGAATGGCTTTCATTTTGACAGTTCAAGAACATTCATTGCGTTATTTACTTTGTTGAGCAGACAAATTTTCCGAACATATGAAGCAATGGATTAGCAATAGGCTTCAAAATTATTTATATTGTGATTGATAGTGTGTTACGCAACTAGGGTACTGGTTTCAGGTTTGGGTCTATAATTTCTCAGTAGTAGCCCAGAGTCTTAAAGGCCCAGACTCGCCCCGCCCCCTATTTCATGGGTCTTTTAAGTGAAATGGGGTTATACAACACACCTGTGCCTACTCCTTCAAGGAATACAAGCTTCATGTTTTATGATAACCACTTCCGCCCGCGACTTCCTCTGGTTATATTTCGTATTTCATCATTTTTAAAACAAATTTCCAGGGTGAAAAGTAGCCTATGTCATTCTCCAAGTCTTAGTCTAATCGACCTGTATATCTTCGTAACGATCGGTTCAGTGGTTTAGGCGTGAAAAGATAACAGACAGACAGGGGTACTTTCGCGATTATAATAATTATGCAATGTATATCGAGGTCAGTTTCAGTCAAGGCTTCAAATGGGGTTCCCTCTATCTGGCAGAATTTTGATGCTCCGAAATTTATTTGGCATAACCCACTTGGCATAATCTTCTTTAAACGAATATATATATGGCATAAAAATCATTTAATATTATTATTGTTTGGCCGAATGTTTATATGTCCGAATTTACAAAGGCATACTTTTAAGATAGCAGAATTTTATTTGGCGTAATTACTTTTGGCAAAGCTTAATTTCGCATAATTTCGTTTCACATAACGTTTATTTAGAGCGACGATTATTTGGAATAATTTCACTTGGCATATTAAGAAGATGGCAGAATATCATTTGGAATAATTTTATTAGGCATAATTATTGTCATTTCTATAAAATGTAACCATATTCTTAACCTTAAATTAAAATTAAAATATTGTCTTAAAAAGTCAATATGTTGTACTACAAAAATTAGTGAAGTGACAGAACCGAATCGCTGCAAAACCGACTGCACGTAGTCTTGTCTGCCCTACCCCTAGGGTGTTATTTAAGCCCGCGTAGGCGCGGAGGGGCGAGACGGCCCGCGAGCTGAGGAGCAGGTGGTTTTAACGCTCGCCGCCGTGGCTGAGGCTGGCCGGCAAAGCCGGCCAGCAAGCCGAAGCTGCTGTGGTGAGCGTTACAACCATCTGCGACGAGAAGCTTGCTTGGGACCGCCGGAGCCCTGCAGCGCCGGAGCCGTGACAGAAACCATGCCTGCTGCATATTGCATGCTTGCTTGCATGCTGCATGTTTGCTTGCATGCTGCATGCTTGCTTGCATGCTGCATGCATGGTTTGTGCTTTTTTGCATGTTTGCATTCTACATGCTTGATGCATACATGCATGGTGTGTGCTTTTTTGCATATTTGCATGCTACATGCTTGATGCATGCATGGTGTAAGCTTGTTTGCATGTTTGCATGCTTCTCTCATGCTTCATACAAAATTATTCTAACTATGAATTTTCCGTAATGTGATAGATGAGTCTTTCAATTATTATGGATATGAAAAGTATGCCAAAAGATGATTCTAACTGTAAACTTTCTGCAATATGATGGTTCTACTTTTTAATTATTATGGACTAGCTTCTGCCTGCGACTTCGTCCGCGTGGAATAGTTACTTTGGGCTAACGCTAACTTTAACCCGCGACTTCGTTTACGTAGAGGGTGAAAATATATTTAAATAATACGTACGTTAAGGAGCTGTTTTAGGTACATCACGCTTTTATCAGTACACGGAGAAAAGATTTCTTAAAATATTCCTGGGGAGTTTATGAATTTTTACTGGGGCTCTGCAGTAACGCGGGACCATATGCGCAAACCCAAGAAAATTTACCGGGTTACCCAGTACAAATTCTAGGAAAAAAAATTATTAAGGTCTTAGAAACTTTACTGGGTTACCGATAAAAATTTTACTGGGGTATTGAACGTCATTTTTGTCTATTTTGCCGTCAACAAAACGGTGCTCGTGCTAAGCCTGCTGGAATATTTCAATAAATCTTTTCTCCGTGTAAGAGTGGAACTTTAAAAGTTCCTAAGATATTCATTGAAATCAAATGATGTAAAGGGCAATTTTGTTTTCAATTAAATACTTGTGATGAATAACGTATTTATTTGGATAAGGATTAATATCATGTTTATAAAAACACCTTCGCAAATAATGCATTATTTTAGAACAAATTGGTTAGCATAAAAAAGTTTATAGTGAGCCAACCTTAAAAGATAGACATAAGCTGTCGCAGACTTTTTTTTAGAACTTTTAAAGAGGAACAATTCTGTAATACATGATTTTTGCGAAACTTTAACCGTTTACGCAGCGCACGCAGCGGAAGCTCTCAAAAGGACAAAAAAACCCACGATTTTGAAACATTGCTCATTAGTGCTCCGGTTCTATTGGTCTTAGCGTTATGATATAGCCTTACCTATAGCCTTCCTCGATAAATGAGCTATCTAACACTGAAAGAATCTTTCAAATCGGACCAGCAGTTCCTGAGATTAGCGCGTTCAAGCAAACAAACAAACAAACTCTTCAGCTTTATTATTAGTATAGAAGATAGATATGAAATTTATGGACAGTGAACTTTCTGTAATATGATGGTTCTACTTTTAAATATTATGGGTATGAAATTTATGCCTAAAGATGATTCTGACTTACAAAATTATGCGTTTTTAATGTATTATAAATGAGTGTATGCCAAACGATTTTCTGCGAAATGAAGTTTATGCTATGCGCTGTTATGCAAAATAATATTATGACATAAAAAGTTCTGCTATAAAGGGTAGACCCATGAAGAACAGGGTGCAAAGTTCACTCCTATCTTCATAGAAAAGGTAGGATCCTCCGACCAGACGGGTGTCGTGTCTGGTGGGCAACTGCCCGACGTGAGATGTTTGATGTCGAGACGTTGTATATATGCTAGTTGCGCGGTAAACTCTGCTTGCGCGATGCAGGATTTTGCGTGACGTAAGTGTGATGCGTAGCTCGCATGTGGCGTTGTAGATGCCGCTACAAAGTCAAATCAGAAATGAGGAAAATATCGTGAGGAAAGTTTTGAGTATGAGAGTGGATGGCTATAAGAGTAGCGGAAGACCAAAGAATCGATGGATGGACTGCGTGAAAGATAATATGGCTATAATGGGAGTGACTACCGAGATGAGGACTAATAGAAGAAGACGTGTTGCGTCGACTCCAAATAAATTGGGATGAGAGCAAGAGTATGATGAGAAACGATGCAGGTGTTGCTTGCTATGTGGTTAATAACTCCGACAAGCTGTGTTGTTAATAACTCCGACAGGGTGTGTTGTTAATAACTCTGACAGGCTGTGTTGTTAATACTCGTAAGTCCGACAGGCTTAGTTGTTAATAACTCTAACAGGCTGTGTTGTTAATAACTCCGACAGGCTGTGTTGTTAATAACTCCGACAGGCTGTGTTGTTTATACCTCCGACAAGATGTGTTGTTAATAACTCCGACAGGCTGTGTTGTTAATAACTCCGAGAGGCTGTGTTGTTAATAACTCCGACAGGCTGTGTTGTTAATAACTCCGACAGGCTGTGTTGTTTATACCTCCGACAAGATGTGTTGTTAATAACTCCGACAGGCTGTGTTGTTAATAACTCCGACAGGCTGTGTTGTTAAAAACTCCGACAGGCTGTGTCGATAATAACTCCGACAGGCTGTGTTGTTAATAACTCCGACAGGCTGTGTTGTTAATAACTCCGACAGGTTGTTGTTAATCGCTTTTCATCTCTGTCAATGGATTTATAATAATCTTGATTTTTATGATCAAACGGAGTGATCACTTAATTTAATTTCATAGATAAAGGCCTCCTTGTACCTTGCAGTAAGCTTTTTTTGAATAACCCACGGGCTTGTGTATTATGCATAATTTACCTACTGTAGTTTGGACCGTACCAGGATGCATAGCAGAGATTTCATATATAAAGGCCTCCTGGTACAGTCGCACGCAGGTTAAGCTACACTAAACTGTTAAATTTCTCCAATCGATTCTAAACCTTAAAATGTTTAAGGTTAAGTTTAAAATCGAATGAGAAAATCTGACAGTTTGTGGTAACTTGATGTGCTGGTGACTATACCTGAAAGGAAGTTATTTTTAATGTAACAGTCGGCCTTGTTTATCATGCATAATTTACCTACTTTAGTTTGCACCGTAGCAGGATGCATAGCAGAGAACAATATTAATTCTTAATCTAGCAAATAAAGATAAAGTTGATTAATTAATAAATCAATAAATTTCACCCAGTAGTGAGTACCTCACTAAATTGTTATCATTAATAAAGCAAATTGCCTATTACTTTCATCTAAATGAATACTATTGATAAAATAAATGTATTATTCATTGGAAAAGCAGCTGTATCGCTTATTGTAATTGTAGTGTTAATCGCATCTAAACCACTGGATGAATGGATTTAAATAGCTATGACCATATTTTTACGAAATTTTGCCATAATAGAGATAGAAATTATATTTAGGGTTGATTTTTCCAACGACTGATAAACCCGTTAACGCCGTTTCGCTACCGTCGTGGAGGTGATGCGAATATTTAGTTTCTGAAGTAAGTAACGAAACAGCCAAGCCATATATTTTTACTGATATGTAGAATTTAGAATTTGTGAAGTTAGGGTCGGTAGAGCTAGGCCGTGTAGATTCAGAAGCTTGGCTCTACATGAGATCTGATATCTTTTTCACAGGGCAAACCTTATGTGGTCGTCTTGGCAACATTTTACATGAAATGTTTTTGGTGGGATTTCAATTCTTTTTGTAAGTTGCTAGGCAGTAATTTTAGTGTTTACTTTTTTCTTATTTTTTTGGGGTGTATTTCTTGCACATCAGGTTAATAAAATTATTTTAATTATATACCTAACTTTAGTATTATATCTTATCGTATTAATTAAGTACTTACAGTCGATTTGCTCACCTCGTCGTCAAAGGACGTAAATAACTGAGACCTACCATGAGACTTGATTAAGGTGGAGGTTCTTGTAAGTACTTATTAATAGGTTTTTTAGTTACTGTCTACAGTCCCGTGTAAACTTTCATGTCCTAATTCATAAAATTGGTGAAAATCTCATTCAAACTTCCACCCCCCCCCCCTTAGGGGATGGGGGGCGAAAGGTATAAGTTTATCTGGGGGTACGGTAGTGTTTTTTTGTATACTGAACTTTGTTTACATACCAAATTTCGGCTTTCTAGCACTTCAGGAAGTACCCTAACATTTTGAAGTCTCATACAAACTTCCACCCCGCCATTTTAGGGGATGGGGGGCGAAAGTTATAAGTTTATGAATTTTTTTGTTGGTTGTATACTAAACTTAGATTACATACCAAATTTCAGCTTTCTAGCACTTCAGGAAGTAGCCAAACATTTTGATGATCATCAGTGTGTCAGGGAGTGTGTCAGTGACGAAATCGGTGTATTTTAGATATCAATAAAATCTAAAGTATTAGAACTATTCAATTGAGACTTTGTATGTTTAATAAGTCTATTATTGACATCATATCCTGAGAATATGAACTATCTGGTACATCGGAAACCAACTCTATGAGGGTTAAAAAAACGACGAAACACGAGAAAAGGTAGGTAGTGCCCTTGCGCTTCGCTTGGCTCGTCTTGGCGGGGGCACTGCCGTGCCCCCAGATTCAGTGGGTTTATGAAACGTAAGATCTGACGCCAAACAGAAAACAAAAATATGTTGTGTCTCGCTACACACGCTACTACTAAACGTTGCTTATAGCCGTATCGATACTGTTGTACCGCGCCTTAGATATGCGCGGCGAGGCGGGGGGCGGGAAGCCAGCGTCTCGTGAGCGTTGACGAATGAGCGGCCTGCATTGACCCCCCCAACCCTCCCGCTGCGCACATACCCAAGGGGCGGTACAGCGGTATCGGTCAGGCTAGCAGTTAGCACTTATCACTTTGGCTTTGCGTTATTCCTGTTATGCGTTGGTTTCCTACGATAGCGGTGGCCGTCATATAATGGCCGCTCTGATGGCTAGCATGAAAATTATGGCATCGGGTTCAACTTTACGGCGTCAAAAAACGCTATCTAGGTAAACACACAAACTGACTTTCACAAATAACCTTTCTGTGACGTCATTCGACGGTAAATTGCGGACGCTATGTGGCGTTCATCGCAGTCTTAGGAAACTAGGGTTTGCTGTTGCCAAAATGTCAAACTGCGTGTGCAAGATTGAGACCAGCGGGGTAATAGCGTAACACACTAACAGCATACATTGCGTTATTAACGTTGTTGAGCAGACAATTTTTTTGAACATATGAAGCAATGGATAGCAATATCCTTCAAAATGGTTCAGATTCTGACTGATAGTGTGTTACGCAATTGGGGTACAGATAAAGAACATGTCTGGATGAAAACACTAGTTTTCATTCAATCTTTTTTGAGTGAAAGAAATGTTCTGTTCGATCTTATAACCGTTCGTTGGTTTGTGAGACAGAATTCTTTGAAAGAGATTAATTTTTATGATATTGGAGTAGGTAGGTACGTGACTATCTACGTGATATTCTTATCCATCAGTAGCTATTTGTACAAGAATAAAAAGTTATAACGCTTTTATACAAATGACAATAATTATTCAATTAATACTCACTAACTATATACTGCTATTTCTCAGTGTTATGAATAGGTACTATAACTTAACGAGGCTCAACAAAATTATTAACCTGAGGGATTTATGTCCTACCCTTGTCAAAGGGACATGACTCACTGACAGTTTACACCATATTTTGACTTAATTTTAGTTATTAACATCCTTGCTGACGTTTATAGGGTGAACAGAATACCAAAGCTCTGTAAGTGCTTCAAAGTAAATAAAGGAGGAGATATTTCCAGGACAGCGAAAAACACAAATTGAAGCAGTCTTTGGAAAATTAATTTAGATAGAGTACATACAAAATTATGAAGGTTACATAGTACAATTATAAAAAGAATAGTGCATAATTTCATGTTTAATCCACATTTAAAAATCTTTTTTTTTAATGTCCCTATGAGGAACAGGGCATAAACTTTACTCATACCTCCATAGAAAAGGGAGGATCCTGCGACCAAACGGGTGTCGTGTCGGCCCTTCGTCTGATGTCGGGACGTTGTATATGTTGTAGTTGCGCGGTAAAGTCTGCTTGCGCGATGCAGGATTTTGCGTGACGTCAGTGTGATGCGTTGCGTCGCATGTGGCGATGTTAGATGCCGCTACATCCCTGTCTTGATTTTTATATGGGGTAGCTGAATAGGTGTCTATTCATTATTGTATTTTTTCGGCATTATGTGACCTAGTTTAAGTCCGAAACTACTCGGTCTATCCCGAAACAAAACTGAGTTAAGTAGGTAAACGATAAATCATAAATGTGTGCATGTTGGGTTGGCTTCCAGTGTAACCGGAAGCAGCTGAATACCAGTATTTTTCATGGAGCGAATGTTTATTTGACCTCCAAAACCCAGTTACTGGTAACACTATACTCCTGGGTAAGACTGGTTTGGTTGTCAGACTTTTTGGGCTTCTGACTACGCTTTATGACTGTCAAAGATCTACGAATGACTGTCGGGACCAACGGCTTAACGTGCTTTCCGAGGCACGGAGGGGTCTCGATATTTAATGGATGGTCACCCATCCACGAACTGATCACGGCAAGCGTAGCTCAACCTTCGATCGACCCGTGCCGCTGTTATTATTTAGCCAGAAGCCCCTCTATAATTGACAGCTATATTTGAGAAGTATTTCGTATTAATCAAGCGTCTGAACCTACTCATCATCATTTCAGCCGAAGACGTCCACTACTGGACATAGGCCTCTTCCAAGCGTCGCCACATCGACCGGTTCTGTGCTTCTCGCATTGAACTCCTGCGGCGGGGTGCTGAACTTAAGTAAAATAAGCAAGTCACCACGAGAAAGTTGACGATTCAAACAATGGAGTGGTTTTCAAGAAGTACCTACTAGCTAGTAGCAGGTTTTTTAGGTGAAAACGTATTAGAACATCATGAGTTGAACTCTGACATTTTGTGTAAAAATGCTCAAAAAGATCTCCCATATATACCTCTGGAGATCCTTAACAAGAGCAAAAAATCATATTTAATTAATGTGAATGCAGACTTCTACGATTTCCTTCGGAAAATGTAATCTTCGCGGTGGAAAACCTTACAATTTCCCTGGCAGAATGAAATCCCTGTTCTTACGTAATGAGCATAGACCAAGAAATGGCAATATGTTCCGTGGTCTTGCTGGATGTGCTAGGAAAAATTTTGCACTTGTTACAACTAAACTTTTTTAACTAAATGAGTGCAACGGTGAATGTTACGCAAATCGGAGATTCTTCTGTAGTTAGGTATACAATAGATAACTAGGTCGGTACCTACACACTAAATTAAAAAATCTTTATGTTACTGCCACACCTGCGGCTTTACACGTAAATTAACGCGTTAAATAAGACATTCACAGATGTGGCCAATATTAAATACGTTAATTGAGATGTCATTGTTAATGACGTTAGGCCTTAAGCGACAACTCGGGTGGAGGTTTTTTCGACACATCAAAGGGTTTTAGCACGTTGAATAACGCATCAAACCGTGTTGTCTGCGCATCTGCATTCTATGCAAGTAAGGGCCAAAAAGAACCTCCGTTATAAACGCAGTTAACCCACTAATTTTGTAGTAATCATTGTTGGAACTGTACCACATTTTACCACGTTTAACAGGCTAGTTCTTAACGCCAGCGCCAGAGTTAAGGCGCAGTTTGGCTCAGTCATTAACATTAACGCAGATATAGCAACCCAAACCCAAAAGGCCTACATTGCTCTTCGGATCCAATATAACAACGCATCTAAAGTGCTGTTGCATCTGCCTCGGTTCTGTAGCGCGTCATATAATGTTTCATCGCGCGTCAGTTAATGTTTTTGGTTCGTGTAATTTTATCAATTGGAACCGTGCACCTAGCTTCTGACGTTTCATAAGTGCCCATGTTGGTTTATGTGAAATAAAATATTTTGGTTTTGATTTTTTTGAACTGTTAATCATCAATGCTCAATAGGTTAAAAAAAAATGTAAAATTATTAACAGATTTTGAATATTCAATCGGTATCGAAATTATTCGTTTCGAGTGTTGATTCTCAGAAATGAATAATATTATTGTGAAATAATCCGTTGAGCCGTTGACGTAAATTGACAGTTTATATTTTCAACTGCTTTTTTTTTTAATCTAAATAAAATAATGACTATTGATAGTTCAATAGTCATACGTCTACATGACATGCGTCTTGGTCTTGTGCGTTGACGTAAATTAACAGCTAATATTTTCAACCTGTTTTTTCATTGATGATTAACAGTTACCTCGTTTACGAATGAAAAGTCGTTAAAAAATACAGTTTATTGATTCAACGACCACCTCTAGCACGTACCGACTGCTTCAATGTTGTACGGCGTAACAGAGCGGCCTCGCTGCTAAACTGACTCCTTGGCAGCCCCAGCAGCATTCTACGCGCTATAGCCGGGAGACATGACAGCCCGTTGGTGAGGTCACTTGTCACTGTGTTATTAGTTAAGTACTAACATAGGTTAAGACTATTGTTACTAACTTACACACACACTTACCCAATGTGAGTCGGCGATTTAGGGTTTTCTAGCAATATTCTTCCCCACCAATGATCTGGCAAAGTGTTAGGTAGGTATTTAGTTTTTCCATCAAGAATTTCTCAGTAGTAGCCCGAAGTCTGGATTTCTGCACGGTTGATGGGACTATTACATGGAAACTAAACAAACTGACGTGCCCAAACCTTTCGGGGATTACAGGCGTCATATTTTATTCTTCCTCACCGTTGTCTTAGTAGATAATTTAGAATCTACACTACATACAAAATGCGAAGTACCGTACTTACCCGTAACCTACTTTAAAATATTTGCCCACTTACCTACACCCGGATGTATCTAAGAGAGTTAAAAAGGAACCCCTTCCACCACCTCTATTTCCTTGTTCCTGAAGTAAAACGAAAAAGGCACAGGAAATGATCTCGAGATGGCTTACCCGGCCCGCCTTCCGCTTACTAACCACCGTAGCATGCATATGCGACGTTACTCATTGTGGCTATAAATGTTATAATAGTAAATGTGTAGTGGTGTTAAATGACCCAGTATTTTGTCTTGGCCGGATTGAGGAAACGCGACACACATTTCTTGACTTGTTTCATCCTTAAGCTAAGCGCGCATTCCAGTCGCATTGGGACTCAGTGCATCACATTACGGTTGCAAGTTCACGTAATGAGAATCTCTACAGTGCTTTTTGCTTTTTCAGTTTTTCGCAAATGTCTCAAAAACGCCAAAACCAAAATCACGGATGTTACCCAGAAAACTGCCAATCTTTAGTGGGAATTGGCCGGACATGCCTGTCGCATGTCAGATGAACTGTGGTCTAAAAGAACCACCGATATGGTCCCATTAAATGCCAGACGACATCGCGGCAGACCAAAACGAAGATGGCGGGACGAACTTGACTCCTACCGAAGGGACTGGCCCGCAATAGCAATGGACAGACGTGTGTAGAAAAGAGAAAGGGAGGTCTTTGCCCAGAAGTTACGGAACATTACGGTCTGAATAAATAAATTGATCTCAAAAGCTAGACGTTCTTGGTCAAAAATTATGAAGGAATCTCCCCCTTGTACCCATTGAGATGTTTGTCTTCAGATTAATCCTACTATTATATAGAATCAAGTTTTTTTTCTAATTGAACAGACAGCTGTGCTGCTGGGGAGTTTGTTGCGCCACTACTTCTCCCCAGCTAAAGCCTAGGAAGTGGTGAAGGGCGGGGTTTTTGGGGGACTGTCTTAAGTAATGTTAACGTTCGCAAAGTGCTGATTCTGAGCCTAATTTGAATAAATGACTTCTGATTGTGATTTTGATGATGGATAAGTTTCAATTGACCTAGACCGTGACCTATGTCTAAATGAATATTGAATGAATGTTTACATGAATATTTACTATAAAAAGTATTATATTATTTTCATTATTGTGAATATAAGGACTCTGTGGGTCATTGTTTCAGTTTTATTCGTGGTCTGGCAGTTTAAGTAGTTTATGCGGCCTACCCAAATGTCCTTTCTTTGGTATTGTTCGTCGAATCGTTTAGCTCCTTAAGTTCTGAGTCGAGCTGCACGATTACTGACAAATGCGTGCACTGACTGGACAGGTCCACTCAATCTGTGTGGTTCTTTCCTAAAAAGACCATTTCAGATACCAATCTGCATGGTCTTCGCATGACCTGACCAAGATTATGTCTGGAGTTTAAAAGAGACCGTGACCTCTGAGTTTGTTTCGGCCTTTCTTCTCAGAGTAGTCAGATAGGAAACGCCGACCTCATCTAGTTTTTTAAAATATGATTGACGTGTAAAAGTGTTTGTTCAAACCTACTTACAGAAATAAAATCATTTATCATTTATCATTTATCCGGCCCCGAGCCGGGTCCCCGCTGCCGGTGGTTGTGTGCAGCGTATGAAATGGACTCAGTCTATGAACGAGAACGTCATGCGCGCATATTACAGGTCTACAGAGGGGGGAACTAACCTCATTGCGTATCGTGATAGGATGCTGTCTCTGTTTCGGGAACTAGAACCAACCGTCAACGTCTCGGCCCAACGACTGTCGGATCAGGTGCGGGTCATCCAACGCAACCATAGGTTGGACGATGCCGCACTTGATAGGCTGCGCTCAGAGCTGAGCAACTATATCGTCTCAAGTCCAGCACAAACCGCGATACACGCATCAACCATTGATGAAATACCGTCGCGGTCTAATCATGGTGTAGAATTAGAAGATGATATGGTTGCGTCCGTAAGTAGCCAGTGCAACGCCCGATTGAGGAGCGCACTGGAGGATGCATTTCGTGAGTACAGATCCACTCCGACCGAACTTAGACCCCGATTACCACGCCTACCTATGCACAAAAAAAATAGGGCGCTGGTGTGTGCCCTGGACTCGCAGCTTAGGAATGTGTTCGAGAGCAGCAAGGATCTCGTTGATACACATTCGATCCTGTATTGCGCGGCTGTTGCGGCATGTCGTTTAGCTAACGTCAGATTTCAAAACTGTGACGGGGCTACTCGACCAAAACCAGCCGTACCAGCCTGGCAGTGCAGGATCGAACGTCGTATCGATGAGGCCAGGGTACTCATCGGCAAACTATACTGCTTCAGGGAAGGCAATACACGACCACGAATGATGCGCTTTGTAAGGCGGGCATTCTCGGGGACTGGAATCAGACCTCGAGAATACATGTCCCGTGTCACAGAGCGCATCGACTTCCTGAAGCAGAAAGTTTGTGCATGGACGAGTCGTATTCGGCGGTATAAGCGGCGGGTTGATCGGTACACACAAAATCGCATGTTCCAGAGCGATGAGAGATGGGTGTATAGAACTTGGGAGCGATCTGAACAAAATGTGGCAGACGAGTGCCGCCCGGATGTTGCAACCACGAGTACATTCTGGCGCAACATCTGGTCAGTGCCCGTCTGTCACTCTGAGGCTGGCTGGATACTGGATGTCGGGCGAGCGTGTGAAACTGTACCAGAAATGGAAGCAGTTCTAATTACGCCATTAGACGTCGCCAGAGCAGTCCGTCCGTTATTGAATTGGAAATCACCGGGACCGGACGGATTGCACAACTTTTGGTTGAAATGGCTAATTAGTTCACACGCCCGCCTGGCATCTCAGTTCCAGTCATCTTTAGAGTCTGGGTCGCTTCCGCAGTTTCTAACAACTGGCGTTACCCACCTGCTCCACAAGTCAGGTAGTCCTACGGATCCCAAGAATTATAGACCGATCACGTGTTTGTCGACGGTCTATAAACTTCTTACATCCATTTTGAGAGCGAAAATTAATACGCACATTGAAAGTAACTCGATTATGTCAACCTCTCAAAATGGATGTCGGAACGGGTCCCGCGGTACTAAGGAGCTACTCCTCATCGATATGGCCATAAGCCAACAGGTTCGTCGATCCCGCAAGGATCTGTCGACATGCTGGATAGATTATAAGAAGGCCTATGACTCGGTGCCACATACATGGCTCATGAGGGTGCTGGAGTTGTACAAGATAGATGCAACTCTACGCACCTTCCTTAGGTCATATATGGGGCAATGGAGAACGGTTCTTCGCTATCCAGGGTGTCGACAGATCCAGGGGAGCGATGAGCCTGTATGGATTAAACGGGCAATATTTCAGGGCGACAGTTTGAGTCCACTTTGGTTCTGCTTAGCCCTGAATCTTTTAAGCTCACTACTTGAGGATTCAGGACTAGGCTATCGGTCGAGGAGAGGTGGTCAAGTCATATCTCATGTCCTCTACATGGATGACTTGAAACTCTTTGCACCCAACAAATTGCAACTGATGGAGCTACTGAAGGTAACTGAAACTTTCAGTAGCACCATCAGGATGAAATTTGGTGTGGACAAATGTGCAGTCATGCATGTAAAGCGAGGTGAGATTATGGAATCCGAGGGAATTCAACTTTCGGATTCCATACACTTTAGATCCCTATCCTTATCCGAAAGCTATAAGTATTTAGGTATGTCGGAAGCGTTAGGCATCAACGTTACTGACATGAAGCAATCGTTGAAGGAGCGCTTCTTTGGTCGCTTGAAAAAAGTATTAATTAGACTTCTTTCAGGCGGAAACAAGGTGCGGGCCTTCAACGGTTGGGTCATGCCGGTTTTGATGTACTCTTTCGGCGTACTCAAATGGACTCAGACTGAACTCGACGCCCTAGATAGGAGGGTCCGTACACTGCTGACCGCAAACCGGATGCATCACCCACGATCATCGGTGATGAGACTGTACATACCGCGGAAGTGCGGGGGTCGAGGCCTTTTAAATGCAAAAACCCTCCACAACCGCGAAGTGTGCAGTCTCAGGGAATATTTTTTAAAAGCCGAAGTGGGTATGCACCGTGATGTGGTAGCAGTGGACAAGGGACTCACCCCGCTCTCCATGGCTAAAGAGAACTGGCGCAAACCTGTGGTACTTACTACAGATGACCGCAAGGAAGTATGGCAAAGCAAGGAGCTTCACGGACGCTTCTACCGGGCTCTCCATGAGCCCGGTGTAGATTTCTTAGCGTCCGTATCCTGGCTACGTTTTGGTGACCTTTTCGGGGAAACAGAAGGTTTCGTCTGTGCAATTATGGACGAAGTTATCTTGACGAATAACTACCGGAGACATATTATTATGAAAGATGGGACGGTTGACGTGTGTCGGGCATGCCATCGTCTGGGTGAGTCCATCAGACATATTATCTCTGGTTGTTCTCGTCTAGCTAACGGCGAGTACTTGCACAGGCATAACCAAGTAGCCAGGATTATTCACCAGCAACTTGCTTTGAAATATAAACTGGTGGATTCTAAGGTACCGTACTACAAGTATGTGCCCGACCCAGTTCTTGAAAATGACCATATCACGTTGTACTGGGATCGGTATATCATTACTGACAGGACTATTGTCGCCAATAAGCCTGATATAGTGGTGATAGATCGATTAGCGCGTCGCACAATGATTATCGATATTACCATTCCGCATGACGAGAACCTCGTGAAAGCTGAGAAAGAGAAACAAATTAAATATCTCGACTTAGCACACGAGGTTGTTGACATGTGGAATGTGAGCTCGGCTATCATTGTGCCGATTGTCGTATCGGCCAATGGCCTGATGGCCGAAAGCCTCGACCAGCATCTCTCGAGGCTCTCGTTAGGCGGTTGGATCAAGGGCCTGATCCAGAAGGCAGTACTCCTCGATACGGCTCGCATTGTGAGGAGGTTCCTGTCTCTGGAGTCCTAACCACCGCTAGCTTGGACCCTGCTCCCGATACCGGCGGACCACTATTTTTTTATATTTTTAAATGTTTTTTTTAATGTTTTTATAAAAATATTTAAAAATGTATTTAATAAGGATGTAAATAAATAAATACATAATAATAATAAACATTTATCTCAGAAAAAATCCATATTTCAACACACATTTTAAAAACAACAAATTCACATCAAAATAACACAAAACAAAACAATACACACAAAACAAAAGCACTTAAGGACAGAGTTACACACATTAGGAACGGGAGGAACTTTCCATTGCTCACAGTGCAGTGTGCAAACGTATCCAGTGGCGCAGCAGTGGAGAGTCCCACCTGTCCGCGAACACGCTTATCAAACTGTTGCTACTGGACCTAACACGACTCAGCAGCGACGCACACTGCTTCCTTATAAGAGCATGAAACCCATCCGTGCGCGTTTCTGCGAACATAGTCGAAGCACTGCAGAAACGTGACAGCCGCAGCAGCACTCTAAACGCGTTGTTGTATTAAACACGTAGGGCGTTGTATGACCCAATTGTGTAGTTAACCCACAGGCTGCAAGTGTAAAGTGTTTGGCAGTAAGACTTAAAAAGAGTCACTTTCACTTGATTACTGCTACGCGCGCGCTTAAGCATCAGCTGATCCAGTAGTAGAGGAGTCCGAAGAAAAAGCATGACAACGTTGTAAATAAAAACAGATTTCATACCGCACCAAAACCTTTCAGCCTCAACTTATGGGACGGTACTCCTGATAACTCTAAAGAGTTATAAAAAAGAAAGAAAGAAAAAGTTGCGATTAGATGCGGTAATGTTACGTAGCTGAGCCAAAGTGCAACTGGTGTGTGCCTAAGTGCACACTTTAAATGTTTTCGTTAGAATTTATGGAACCATTTTTGGGATTATCTTCGACCCAAAAAAATAGTCAGCTGCATGGAAGTGAGGGAAGTATAAGTGAGCTACGTAAATGAACATGATTTTGCGATGGCACATCAGGATTAAATTCGAAGCTATGGTCAACGTGGTCAAAGGAACGATGACCTCCACTTTAAAGAAATATAAAACTACACACTTTTTATTGAAATAGCTTCGGCCTGAGCAAGGAATCAAACTCGATCCCTGGCTGAGGCATGAAAGTTTTTGAGATATTTGAGAAAAACTAAAAATCGATTCGAAGTTAGCCATTTTAAGACGCAACTTACGATTACACTTGTCTGAATTCATAGACGACAAAATTCAGCCGATTAAGTGTATTAACGGGTGTGGAGCTTAAGCTAAAGTTAAGTTACGGTTTCTTAGAAAAACGGTGACCGCGCATAACGGCCACAGTGACAGCTGTCATGAAAATGATGACAGCGACAAAGATTTAAATCGTTAGATACCCCCTACCGCGAGACTTTACTTAGGGCCCGTTGTTTGATCAGTAGTCAAACATACTAATAGTTAAAATGCGTTAGATTAACTAACAATTTGTTAAAAATTACAGAAGTATGTTGTTTGACAAATGGTTAAGCTAACTATAGTTAAAAAAATTGTCAATTTGCTATAAAAGTTAAAAATGCGCAGACAAAGTAAACAGCATGAAACTAGTCAGTAACTTACTACAA
This sequence comes from Dryobotodes eremita, assembly GCA_917490735.1. Classification (NCBI taxonomy): domain Eukaryota; kingdom Metazoa; phylum Arthropoda; class Insecta; order Lepidoptera; family Noctuidae; genus Dryobotodes; species Dryobotodes eremita. The sequence continues at coordinate 5,744,832 of OU823242.1, read as the reverse complement.
TAGTCAGTAACTTTGACAGCTATTGACTATTGTCGTCAAGTGACTAATTGTTAAATTGACTAATGGTCATGTTTAACTATGTATCAAACAACGGGCCCTAAATTGTCATGGAAACGCTACATAATAACGTGTGAGCTCACTCTTCTCAGTATGGACACTTCTTCGTGTAACTAAGTACAGTGAGAGAAAATCTAGCGATTGAAATCTTTGGGCAGCGGGGTTAGACTTTACGGTGTCAAAAACTCTCTCTAGGAAAACACACAAACTTACTTTCATAACGTTTCAGTGACGTTATTCACCGGTAAATTGCGGACGCAATGAGAGCGGTCACCGCTCTTCTAAGAAACCGTAGCTTAAATGCCGCCGGCCGTCATGAATATGATCGTACGGGGAGGGTGTCAAAAAAGCTCTCTAGGGTAACACACTAAGCTCGCCGTCCGGTAAGAACCAGGCCCGGGTCGATGGCGCATTGTTCCATGCGAACCTCAAAGAGATGTCAGCACTAATTGACGGGGTCCGCTAGGGCCGATGCCTGCCGGGGCCGCGGATTGTTAGAAAGAGTTACCGTGGCCCTGGCACACAGGCAACTGAAGGAGCACGGGTGGGTTTTAGTCAGTAAAAGTATGACACGCCCTCCCGCTCAGCCCAAAGCGGGAGAAGTTATTTGATTTCCAACACAAAAAAAAGGGTAACACCAACTGACTTTCATAAATAACTTTCAGTGACGTCATTCACCGGTGAATTGCGGGCGTTATGTGGCGACCACAGCAGTCTTAGGAAAACCTAGATTTAGATATAAAATTAACTGGGTGGTGATGGGTAACCTGAAACCTTGCCATGAGCCCCCGAAATACCGGGACTAATTCGATAAGGGATTCGAACCCGGTAAATTAGGTGTGGTTAGAGAGTGGGCAAAACCTGTATGAAGCTAGCACAGGAGCGTGGGCATTGGCACAAGAAAACGGCTATGCCCAGCAGTGGGTGAAATCGGGTAGATGATGAAGATGATGAGTGAGTGGTTGATAAAGTAGTTCTAATAAAACCAGTGTCTTCAAATTTAAATAATTTTATTTACTTAACCTTATCATAAATACTTTAACATGCATCCACAAGAGACTAACATGAAAAATAAGCGTCTTTTATGCTACTCAAAAACAATTACACATTGTTAAATAAAAAGTTATCAAAAGTTTCTTACACTGCAGTGCAATCTTCGACACACCATACAAAATGGCATTATTTTATTGTGAAAAGTGAAAATTAAATTGTATTTAGGACTCACGAAAAATAGAACAGTGATATGATTGAACAGATTTGTCGGGTTTTTTAAAGGGCAACTGTTTTTATTAAGAAAAAAATGTAAGTGAGTCCTAACAGGTTAGAATTGTTGTTAATTTAGCTTATTCAGTTTTCGAGACAAATAATGAAAGTATAATTTTCTCACTGGTATAAATGTTTGAAATTTGCCTTTTATTCATAAACGTATGATTGTTATAATTACTAACGTGGTATTTCGCTAAACGCCCTCTGATTAAGAGGAAACGTGGTCACGTGGTCGTTGGCGTTAATTCCATTCTAACGTACTCCTCTGTTTTCTCTCTGGTTGATGATACTACATAGTCCAATTTTTTTTTACGATATAGTATATCTACAACCGCCATGTTCCTGTTATGTTTTTTTTCTTTTTTAATTAATGTGACCGCATTTCACCTTAATTATAAAAAGGATGGCCTTTAATAAGTGAAGTGTTATGAATAAAAGGGTTAGTTTCTCGATATATTATGGCACTATTTTACAAGTAAATATTAAAAAAGAAAACACTATATTCCTTTAAATTGTTATACAAAAATGTTAAGATGTAAGAAAACTATGGAAGATGATAATTTTAAGAAATTTAATATCAGTTACATGTTTATGGAGTTCTTTAACGTATGAATGTATACATATTATTATTTATGATGCACAAGTGTAAAAATATACAGCCGTGTATCTAAAACCTGTGACGCACGGTATTATTTAATTATTACAATATCGAAACACTATGCGATCCAAAACTTAACTACAACTATTTTATATTTATAGTTAGCGTTTCTGTTAGCAGTTGACTATGTTTCAATTCATTTTGAAAAAAACTGGGGTTCCCGCAGTAAAAAAAAATGTTTCATATTTTTTTAAATAGTTAAGACATCAAAATTATGACTTCTTGTAGCATGAATTTGAGCGCAAGTTCTTATTTTAATATTCTTCAAAAATAATACTATTTATGACTAGCTTTTGCCCGCGGCTTCGCTCGCGTGGATGTCGGAAAATATCCCACGGGAACGTACTACTGGGATGAAAAGTACCCAATAAGTTAATCCAGGTTATAAACTATATGTGTGCCAAATTTCATCCAAATCCGTTCAGCCGTTTTCGCGCCAATCCGGAACATACATCCAGACATACGGACAAAAATTCTAAAACCTATATTTTCGGCATCAGACTCGTTCACCTAGCAATTACTTTTATTCAAAAATATTCAATGTACAGTGTTACTTCTTTACTATTATATTGTATGTATACATATAGATTGATGAAATTTATTTAGTTTAGTCAACTGCTAACTACAAACAAGATCACACGCCTCAGTGTGCAGGGTTTGTGCCAGCAAGTGTAAATTATCCACACTAGGTAATATAAAATTCAACGTGAGATAACATCCTTTTTAATATTGCACGAATCTCGCTCATAGGCCACTTAAACTAGAAACAGTCAAAAATTAAATATTAAGTAATAATAAAAATTATTAAAAACATTAATAATATCGTTGTAAAGCAAAGTAATGGCAAGAATTAGCATCACTAGATTTTTTTTATTATTATTAAAAAAACAACAATTAATAAAAAATTAATTAATAAATAATGAGTATTAATGGAATGAAGTTAATACTTCCAATTAAAAAATATCGATTGTCTTTTGTTACACTTCAGTGCAAAAAAAAGTAGGAGCGTTTTTTAAATTCAGATTACAAACCTACATACGTCTAATTAGTAAAGCAGTTTTAAGTATTTACACAATATCTTTAAGTTACGTAGAAAATCGTGATTTTTGTTTGTCTGATTTCAGTACGCTTAGCGAAACTATGCCGATTCTTCTGAAATATTGTGTAGCAATAATTCATGTTTATGGATTTGATCCATTGTAGGGTGCATTGAACAACGGCCGCGCTGCCAAATTGTCATCATAATGGGACATTTTTGAATAATAGGAAGTTTATTTTAAAATAAAAACCTAATTAATTTTAAATTCACTGTCAGGGAATGTAATAGGTCCCACAGCTAAATAAAATCATTTTAATATCCTAACTAAATGAATAAATCTAATGCGAAGACAATATTATTATGTTTTACTAAAGATTTCTAATTATAAAACATACAAGCTTTTACAAATAACGTATAACCGTCGCATTCTAAGTTAACAATTTGAATTTAACATCAAAATTATATTTATTGTATTCAACATACTTTATATCAAAGAGGATTCATTTCTAGTCAAACTCTTCAACATTAAGAGAATTTTAGTAAAAAATTATGAACATTAGGAAAGTAAGCGTTGTAAAAATCTAGTATCAGTCGTAACTCTATGGTTTGGGCGTTAAAACTCCGGAGTACCACGCACTCTATCTGTGAGATTCGCATACAGGAAACGTGATTTCATCGAGTTACAATATAAATAACAACTACGTACAACGATCGCTATTTATCATTAATGATTAAAAAAATCATTGCTTTTTCCAAGAGATTTTTATACAATAATGATAATGCCTTAAAATTTACAATCTACGTGATATATCCTTACCGTTAGCAAAAATGTTTATTTCGCACACGTGATCGTCAAAATAATTGATTTAAAAAAAACTTACTTCAACTTTTTGCGAAATCGCCATATCTTTAAATTACATGTTATATCCGTTACAAATTATCTGTGCCTTTATTCTAATTTCTGTCAAAATAACAGAATTTTTCACGGCAAAATCCTTAGACCGGCAGAACATATTATTTAATAAAAATGGATACTGTATACATTTATTCGGCCGGACGTGTAATTTCTGAGTATATTTTAGTGTAGTAGAAAAAATATTAATAGCCATTTATGTGTCTTTAGCTTTATAGGCCTAGTACCTACCTATGCATGATCCTTGACCAATCAATTATACCAAACACAACGGAGTATGCGCCCTTGACACGAGTACTGTATTTTTATCTCACGAAGCGACGCGCGCTTTACTTGTGGTAAAAAAGTGTACAAACACGCTGTAAATGTCTGTGCAGGCGCAGGAGCTCTCGGCAACGTCCGAGACACAGGCGAAGTTGGCAGTGTGTGTGCGTGTGTGTATTGTGCTGACGCTACTCGTCTTTACGCACACAATTACAGCGTGTTTTGTACACTTGGTTACCACAAGTAAGTCGCGCATCGCTTCGTGACATCAAAATACTGTAGTAGAACTATTTGCTCTAGATGGCGCTGACGACACAAATGTTTTCACTTATTCAGTTATGCGTTACAATTCGTCTAAAGTCAGTGCAAGATACACGTTTCCAAAGAAAATTATGCGCTTCGGGAATCATCGTCTATCCTCGGAAATACCTACGAGCGATAGTATAAAACTTGAAGCATTGCCTCTGTAAGAGGTTAGTCTGTGACGCGACATTCGTGCTAATTCGGAAACACGAAGATTACCGAAGCGCATCCTCTTTTTGGAAAGCTGTAGTTTGAAGCGAAGACGAAGTAATTTTTAGCCCAGTTCGAGCATCACCCATTGCACTTTTGGCGTGAACTCACGTCACGTAGCCGTGACGTTAGTCGCCTAATGATAACAGCCAATATGAGTTTTGACTGCAGATTCAACTGATCATGCTTTCCAAAACCATAGCCCAATCTCTTAAGAAAAATACATTACATCTGGTATCATTCAACGTACAATCCCAAACTAATTACTGATTTACAACGATAATAACGGTGTAAGGGTCGATATTGTGCTTACGTTTTGTATTATTTTCTCACTGAGTCGACTCCCTTGATATCTCGTCATTGGAAAATTATACCGATTACTGCTTATAATTATTTTAAAGTCAAGATTTAAGTCAGTATTCATAAAAGAATTTCAACACGCCTTTTGAGAGCGAGTTTCATAGGTCTCGACATATTGTTAAGAGTCGATTTTTTTTTGAAAATTAAATCATAATTTCAAATGCAAAAAAATGTAATTACAAGATAGATAGATAGATAGATTGTGCCTATCCGGTTACTAAATTAAAATCAACTTAGTTGCACTTGAGACGGAGATTAGAACGAAATGTAGCCACCTACCAATAACCTGGTATTTGTTTAATACTTTACGACTGAATGTCATAGTAACTTACAGTATCTCGCTGTTAATTAATATACCTAATAGTTATTCTTTTTTCAAAACTCATCACAAACGGCCGTATTCAAAAAGCCGTTCAGTGACATTATTGGTGGAGTCAAGCCTACACGAATAATTGGGCCCAATCACACGGACCACAATCACACCACAATCACAACCACACCCCAACGACAACACGTGGACGGGCGCTAATTTATTTCTTTCGGCAAAAATACATGGTTTTGGACTAAGGTCCAAAAAAAAATGGTAATGGTGGTGGGTGTAAATAGTTATAATTCACTTTCCCCCTATTTGATAAGCCTAGGAGCATGTAACCCAGAAAGCCGTTTCGCTAGAGACGGTTTCCTCTTTGTTTCATTTCCAGCTTGAGTTCTTTTTTGGCAATTTAATAAAGAAAACCATCGTTTAGAACATATCAAATGGTTTTTATCCAATCTTTAGGTCATGTCCTTACAACAACTCCTATATAACAAGACCCTCCGATTTGAGGTGTCTTTCGGTAATTTAACAAAGAAAAACATGGTTTTGAACCTATACAAATGGTAATAATCCAGTGTCTCGATGTTTCCGGGCCGGTCTAAGTGATAAGCCTAGGCGCATGCAGGCCGTACAGGCGCCGCGCGAGCGGCGGGCGGTGGCGCGGCTCGTCGCGGCAGTGCGGCGCCCAGTCCTGCAGGCGCGCGCCCGCCGCCAGGCGGTGCGTGAGGCGGTGCGCGATGCTGAACCCGCCCGAGCCCTCCAGCTGCGTCAGCACGATTATTACTTGTCTGTGGAGGGGAAAGGCGACGTTTTAGTCAAGGATGAAAGGGATTAAGGGCCCGTTCACGCTTACCACAACCACACCACATAGCAGCGATAAAATGTGGGCAAGCGGTGGTTACGTGTGAATAGTGTCGCTGCAGCTTCTTGCAGTTGCGTTGTGGTAACTTTGATGTGGTTGTATTCTCGCTAGTAGTTGCGATGTGGTTACGTTGTGGCTAGTGTTCGCAGACAGGCACAGAAACTCACCTATGTAATGGCGGCACTGAGTCGATAGTCTTAAGCTCGCCTCGAGTTGAGACGACGTTGTAGCTCTCTTGACAGTCACATTTCACGTGGATCCACTTGTCTGTGTGGCGGTTTTCTACCATCACTACTAAACCGGCCCAGCCCTGGAAACAAAAGGTATTAAAGGTAAATAACATTTACAAATTTGATTGCAACAAACCATCCCGTCATTTTTATCATAATGTAGAGTGTTATTAGACCTGTTATAAACGGCACGATTTCTTTATGATACGGCGCGCTAGCCACACCGCAGAATAATCGTGTGAGCTTGTGTCTGACACAGCAAAACACCGGTTGTATGGTATACGGCGTGTCGGTCAACAAGCTTCCACAACTCTGACGACCGTACCTACACACGGCGAATATACCATAGTTTTTCAGGGCAAAAAAAAACGTGTGTGTACAACGGGTCTTAGTATTTATACATATAACATCACAAAAATAAGTATTAAAAAAATCCTATTGCAATGGAATTTCACCTTCACCATGCCAGTTCAATGTTATAGGATTTGGTTCCTGGGCACTCTTGTATAAATAATTAGATTTTTAAGTCACTAAAATAAACTTTCAGTTGCGATGGAATTTGAACTTTGTCATTTATGACATTGAGTGTGTTTTTCCAAAACTTAATAATTACCTTAAGATTCTGATTCAAGTCTTTGAAATCGCCAACTTATCTTGAGCAAGCGTGGTGATTGATGCTCGTTGCTTCCCTGCATAAGTGTCCTTTTTCCCTTCAAAGGGACAATTCTAAGGGTAGAGTATTAAAAAAAGAAAATACTATACCTTAGTCAAATAATAAGCCGTCATCCCCTGCCTGCCTTCATGCCTCTGTCCCCTCGCCAGCGTGAGCCCAATGATCGCGTCCGCCAGTATGTGCGGGTGGAGGGACGGCCGCTCTACGGACAGCGGCTTGGACGAGTGCGCCGCCAGCACGTGGCGGGGCCAGGCAGAACTGTCGGCTAGTTCTAGTCCGGTGTGCCAGTGATTGAAAGCGAGGCAGACAACTAGGTAGAAACCTTTTTCTAGCATTTTGTGGCAGCCTACGAAGCCGCGGACCTGGAATTAAAACAAATAGTGGTTAGTTTGAACATTTAAGACGTTTCACAGTCAGACACCAATGCTAACTTTTAGAATTATTTTTTTATTTTTAAAAACTTTGCCCCACACTAGGAATTTCTCCTGTATTGTGGGTGCGTTTACAAACATTCAAACTCACATACACAAACAGCCAGACTCGGAACAACTACTTGTAGACCATAAAAATATTAGTTCCGTGCGGGAATCGAACCCGCGACACGCAGCGCAGCAGTCAATCGCTTAACCACTGCGCCAACCGTGCCGCCGAACAACTAACAATAGAGATTTTTTACAATAGAAAAAAAATCGATAGTCAAAGTTCAATATTTGTAAATATGTGAGCACCATGTATCTATCATATAAATAATTTACCTGTCATTGATTTATATTTCATTATTTTTACCTATAATAATAATAATAATAATAATAATAATTCCTTTATTGTCAGGCAACTGAAGCCCATAGATAAAATACACAAAATACAAAATAACAAACTAATACATAATAAAACTGAAACTTGTGTTAATAAATATTACTTAAAACTATGTTAGTAACACTTCACTTCACTACCTAGCTAATTGTACCTATTGTGGTATAGTAATTTTATTCTAGGTGCATCGTCTTCATATATAATTAATGTATAGAAAATATTCTAAAACATTTTTAAAGTGTAAACGGTGGAGTTTCTTGCCCATTCTTCTCCATACGAAACTACCTTTTGGAAGCGGCAACTAGAACCAATTCAATTTTTTTTTGTACATTTTGACGTTGATAAGTGGCTTTTATGTACCTATTTGAAATAAATGATTTTAATTTGACTTTGAGTCCATTCCATTTCTTTAGTCCAGGAAAATGGCAAATTAAACCAAATTCTTTTGTTTTCTCACATATTATTTTTGCTTTACACAATTTAATCCTTTTGCACCATTGTTTGTGTTTTTTGTGCATTAAGCAAAAATCTTCGGTATTAAAAAACAATTATATTTTAATTTTCTGTTTTTCATAATCCAGCCACTGGACTCCTGTCGCCACTTTTCGCTAGTTCTCATTTGCCTATTACTTTATTTATTTATATACAGGGTGGCAGGGACATCGACTCACAATCTGTTACCATGGATTCAGTCCATGATTCTGAGCACCGGAGCATTGAAATTGTTCGTCGGTTGTTTAAAAATATATTAGCTGTTCGGTACAATTAACAATGTGTTGGAGCGTGGAAGTCTGACATCGTTCAAAACGGGTTATGTTATAAAAATGAAAAGATTTCTAGATCATGCGTCACATCATCTATCATGCATCTGTCTCATTTATTTGTCAGTTTGTTTATGTTTTGTTATGCAATTTAATTTAATTTATACTAGTTATTTAAATATTCGTTATTATTATTATCCAATCATTTATTTTATTTACATAAGTATACATACATACATACATTGCAGTATAAAACTGATTTACATCCGTCACCTCACACTTCAGGGTCAGTTGAAAACCAGCGTCAGGCACTAGTTGTGTGATATGTTTGCTGAACTGGACCTATTTGCCGCAGCCGCGAGGCACACTTTCCTGCTAATTTCTCACAACGCACTTTACAATTTTTATTTGTTTGTTTTATTTTTTACTTGTAGGTATATGTTGTGTGCTTTGTAGTCTGTGCTAAACAAACGTATTTTCTTTCTTTCTTTCTTTTTACATTTTGACCGCATAAGTATTGCACTTTTCTATGAAACAGCAGATTTTTTTTTCGATAACCGACGATAAATTTCTACGCTAGGGGATCTAGAATCATGTGCTGAATTCATGGTTACAGATTGCGCGTCGATGTTCTGCCACCCTGTATACTTTATTTTACACCAAAAAATACATAACAAAAAATACATTTAACACTACAAAACATACAATAGGCGGTCTCATCGCTTTTTGCGATCTGTTCCAGGCAACCTTGGAATGGACAGTGATTGTGTGGACTTAAAAATAGGACTGTCATTGGTGCAAAATAATAAGTATTACAGGTGTAAAAAGACTCTTAACGAAACCAATTGTCACTTGTACTCCCCGGCATTTTAATTTTCTTTTTTGTACTCGACCACACCAGGGAACCTTCTGGTTACGGAGATATTGAAGGTCAAAATTCAAACTTCAAGTGACGTTTTTTTCGAAAACAAGTTTTTAATGTTATATCACCACTTTAAATACCCCCAACGACTCCTGTACCGTTGCATGTATCCATAAGCATAATGTTTTGCGTGTGTAACACTGCTCTCTACCGTGAACAGCAAATTTTCACACCAAACATAAAAGTCGTTATTATTTTTGTGCAATGTTACTTAGTTTGATGTACAGAATGCGTAGTTGACGGCTGTGTAATGTGCTTTTTTACTCCCTGTATGGATACAATACACTATAATAGAATATGTCGGAAATACGTTAAATCAACCGTTTTACTTTGACTAATTGGGACGCCAGCGCCACCAGGCGGTGCTCGACAGCGTCTACAACATAACGCTCGACTAGATTTAAAGCAGAGTTGGTCGGTGGCGGTCAAGCAGTGAACACGTTTAGAAATTGTCGCGCGTTCTGTATAGCTGTGTCGTGTACCTACAGTGTGTGATTCGCTAGTGTGATCAATTAGTTCGAAAATTATGATTTGATTTGAACTGCAAAAGGTTTTTCTATTGCGCAATAACCAATACTTCCCGTAGTTTTATCCTAGTACAGGCATCATACTTTGTAATACCTATATTATTTCTAAGATTTATACTGTATTTTACCAATTTTTATTTTTGAATAAATATTTATTATTATTATACACTTTAAACCCCCATTTGATCCTCACTATAATATCGTTGACATCAAAATATTATGCATTAATTCCTACCTGTCTCTTGCTATGCGCTACGAGTTTCCCGACTTGCGCAGTAGGTCCCGACTTAGTGCGGAACACAACCACGCACAAATCCAACTGCGATCGTTGGCTCTTTGCTGAATTCCTGTAAATAAATAAAAATATTGTAGTTGAGATAAGGGGCATTATATTTGTATAAAGAAAATATAGTTATGTCCCATTTATTTTAAGGTTTTAGAATGCAGGGTGGCGACTTAGTGACTAACATGCTTCAAGGAGTTGATTCTACACGTCATTCTAAACAACTTTCACTATGAAACTCACACCCGTATCATTGGTGGATACAGGGGAGGGGGGGACGTTCATGGGGGCAATGCCCCCCCCCCCCCAAAAGACTCAGGAATTCCATACTTTCGACTCAAATTTTCGATTCAATTCAGCCGAAAGGTCATTCTCCACTCTACGCCGTTTAAAAACATGGATGCGTACGCGCACAGCAGACGAGCGTTTTGGCGGACTTGCACTCCTAAACACCCACAGGCATGTCTCAGTATGTCAACAAAATTATAGATAGGTTTGCCAAAAGCGGCACAAGGCGCGTTGACTTTATTTTGTAAAAATTCAAGCTAATAAAAACTAAATTCTTTGTGTACTTGTAATTTTAACCCTAACTCCGAACCTTGTCAGAATGGCCCCCCAAAATGAAATCCTGGATCCGCCCCTGGCCAGTATTGTAAAGAAAGACACGCATCGAAATAGTCTGTCTACTGTTGTATAGGATTTTTTATTTATTTATTTATTTTATTATTTATGTACACACAGTAAAATAGATACAGATACGGCATATTAGTATTAAGTACACTTATACTTACTATTACTTTTTTCATGAATTTGATAAGAGTGTCGTAGCGAAAGTTAGTTAAAATAACGGGAAGAATCACCCGCTTGACGGATGCAGATGACTAAATCGCCACCCTGTACAACTCAAATAGATTATAAAAAACAACAAATCGCTGCGCAGTTATGGTTTAGTCTGCATTGATATAATGTCAAACTTTTTATTATATTCCCCAAAACAGCTCCATGGACATGTAAATCTCACATACAAAAGCACAAGATTACAAATACACTCGGCGGCAATAATTGTGGCCCAAGTCCTAAACGCGAATTTGTGAACAAATTAAACCTATTATTAGTTATTTTTTTCAAAGTCGGCTTTTTTAAAGTGAATAGTTTCACGTTAGGTTAGCTTAAAATTGACTTAGAAAAAAATATGCTAGAGCTATTTTTAAAGTTCTCCAGAAATGTAAGTTAAACATTATTTTTAACTTTCAAGCTGGAATGACTTACCTCTGTCCCTCTTGGAAGAGCGTGAAGTCTACCTCGGTGGGCTGGCTGGCAGTGAGCAGCAGGCACGTGAGGTGGCGCGTGGACGACATGGGCGGCAGGATGCCGGCCAGGCGCACCTCGTGCCAGCCCACGCGGACCTTGCATATGTCTATGCAGTCGAAGTACCTGTGAAATGTCGGATTCACTAAAATATTTGGGTCAAAATAGAAAAACAAACTTACTTCAAGTAAAAACCCTAATTTCAGTTTCTTTTTTAGTTTTATTAAGCTACGTATCCATTGTGTGCGGCAATGGAGCTTAATTAATGCATAAAGATGCCACGTAAGTGTTGTTGAAAAATAAATACTTTTCCGTGGACGAACATAGCGCACGTGACCGCTGTGCATGAACTCGATACGCAGAGAGTAGATTATGAAACGTAGTCGCACTTTTTAGGTTGGTTGCTGGCCCGCAGCGCGTCGCGCGCCGCCGGCGTCCAGCTACTGTACTCACTTGAGCACGTCGTCGAAGCTGATCCAGAACACGCCCTGGTCCCTGTCCACGTGCGGCGCCGGCTTGCTGGCCCGCAGCGCGTCGCGCGCCGCCGGCGTCCAGCTACTGTACTCACTTGAGCACGTCGTCGAAGCTGATCCAGAACACGCCCTGGTCCCTGTCCACGTGCGGCGCCGGCTTGCTGGCCCGCAGCGCGTCGCGCGCCGCCGGCGTCCAGCTACTGTACTCACTTGAGCACGTCGTCGAAGCTGATCCAGAACACGCCCTGGTCCCTGTCCACGTGCGGCGCCGGCTTGCTGGCCCGCAGCGCGTCGCGCGCCGCCGGCGTCCAGCTACTGTACTCACTTGAGCACGTCGTCGAAGCTGATCCAGAACACGCCCTGGTCCCTGTCCACGTGCGGCGCCGGCTTGCTGGCCCGCAGCGCGTCGCGCGCCGCCGGCGTCCAGCTACTGTACTCACTTGAGCACGTCGTCGAAGCTGATCCAGAACACGCCCTGGTCCCTGTCCACGTGCGGCGCCGGCTTGCTGGCCCGCAGCGCGTCGCGCGCCGCCGGCGTCCAGCTACTGTACTCACTTGAGCACGTCGTCGAAGCTGATCCAGAACACGCCCTGGTCCCTGTCCACGTGCGGCGCCGGCTTGCTGGCCCGCAGCGCGTCGCGCGCCGCCGGCGTCCAGCTACTGTACTCACTTGAGCACGTCGTCGAAGCTGATCCAGAACACGCCCTGGTCCCTGTCCACGTGCGGCGCCGGCTTGCTGGCCCGCAGCGCGTCGCGCGCCGCCGGCGTCCAGCTACTGTACTCACTTGAGCACGTCGTCGAAGCTGATCCAGAACACGCCCTGGTCCCTGTCCACGTGCGGCGCCGGCTTGCTGGCCCGCAGCGCGTCGCGCGCCGCCGGCGTCCAGCTACTGTACTCACTTGAGCACGTCGTCGAAGCTGATCCAGAACACGCCCTGGTCCCTGTCCACGTGCGGCGCCGGCTTGCTGGCCCGCAGCGCGTCGCGCGCCGCCGGCGTCCAGCTACTGTACTCACTTGAGCACGTCGTCGAAGCTGATCCAGAACACGCCCTGGTCCCTGTCCACGTGCGGCGCCGGCTTGCTGGCCCGCAGCGCGTCGCGCGCCGCCGGCGTCCAGCTACTGTACTCACTTGAGCACGTCGTCGAAGCTGATCCAGAACACGCCCTGGTCCCTGTCCACGTGCGGCGCCGGCTTGCTGGCCCGCAGCGCGTCGCGCGCCGCCGGCGTCCAGCTACTGTACTCACTTGAGCACGTCGTCGAAGCTGATCCAGAACACGCCCTGGTCCCTGTCCACGTGCGGCGCCGGCTTGCTGGCCCGCAGCGCGTCGCGCGCCGCCGGCGTCCAGCTACTGTACTCACTTGAGCACGTCGTCGAAGCTGATCCAGAACACGCCCTGGTCCCTGTCCACGTGCGGCGCCGGCTTGCTGGCCCGCAGCGCGTCGCGCGCCGCCGGCGTCCAGCTACTGTACTCACTTGAGCACGTCGTCGAAGCTGATCCAGAACACGCCCTGGTCCCTGTCCACGTGCGGCGCCGGCTTGCTGGCCCGCAGCGCGTCGCGCGCCGCCGGCGTCCAGCTACTGTACTCACTTGAGCACGTCGTCGAAGCTGATCCAGAACACGCCCTGGTCCCTGTCCACGTGCGGCGCCGGCTTGCTGGCCCGCAGCGCGTCGCGCGCCGCCGGCGTCCAGCTACTGTACTCACTTGAGCACGTCGTCGAAGCTGATCCAGAACACGCCCTGGTCCCTGTCCACGTGCGGCGCCGGCTTGCTGGCCCGCAGCGCGTCGCGCGCCGCCGGCGTCCAGCGCGCGCAGCCCGCCGCCCACGCGCCGCGCCACGTGTAGTGGCCCCAAGGGTTGCGCAGGCGCAGCAGGCGCGTCGGGGCTGAGGCGGCGATGTTACCTGTGTGGGGATGTTGTATGTGAGTACGACGAGTTAGCAATATTAGGACCTAGGGATATAATACCAATGAAAGATTTCACACCAAGATTATCATAATGTATTTGAAATAATTAAATAAGTTCTGTATTTATCAAATTTTATCGACGTCAGATATTATTTATTCGTGCAATAAAATTGACGTCTGTCAATTTATGTATAAACTGTCTAAAATTCAAAACTGTTCCTCGGAGTAAGATGTCTGTAACTCAGGTTTTGCAAATAGGTATTTCGTAAAGTATTCGTTTTACGTCAATTCATGGGTTCCCTATCCATTTGCATAAAATTTTAAGACCTAATATAACTTAGCATAATTTTGTTTGGCATAATTATATTTTCGCATAATATAATTACGCATAACAGCTTACGCATAATTTTTTTAAGCATAATTTCTCTAACCATAATAATGATTAAGCATAATATTCTAAAGCATAAATTTATTAAGCATGAAGTTCTAAAGCATATCATTTTTATGAACAATTTTGTGGGTTTTTTTTTTCGCTGTAGGAAGCATGAAGCAAGCAAGCATACATCATGCAAGCAAGCATACAGCATGCAAGCAAGCATGCAAGCAAGTATGCAGCAAACAAGCAAGCATGCAGCATGCAGCAGGCAGGGTTTCTGTCACGGCTCCGGCGCTGCGGGCCTCCGGCGGAACCACGCGTGGTAATCGTCGCAGACGGCTTTCGCTCACCACCGCAGCTTCGGCTTGTTGGCCGGCTTTGCCGGCCAGCCTCAGCCGCGGCGGCTCGCTCGCAGCCGCCTGCTCCTCAGCCCGCGGGCCGCCTCGCCACTACGCGCCTACGCGATTTTAAATTACACTCTAGGGGTAGGACAAACAAGACTACGTGGAGTCGGTTTTGCAGCAATTCGGTTCTGTCACTAACTTTTGTTGCACAGCATATTAAATTTTTAACCAACAATATTATGCTAATAGTCATTAGGCCTACTAACGTTATGCGAATCAAATTTATGCCAAAACAAATTAGTCTTTAAGATGATTATGCCAACATAAAATGTATGCCTAAAAAAATTATGCCGAAGTATAATTATGCCAAAACAAATTGTGCCAAAATCGTTATGCCGAAGTATATTAGGACAAAGAACATTATGCGAAAAGAAGGGATCCCCAATTCATGTAATAACAATTTTCTTGCTTAGGTACTTAATTCGGTTGGAGTGTACGTAACGGGGCACAGGAAAAAGACAAAAATGTAGCCAAAAAAAAACATATTTTCGCAAATTACACCTACACCTAGATTTATCGTGTAAAATAATTTGAATTTTACTGTGTTGTTACGTCAAAATAAAACAAAAATAAAGTGCTTAGTTCTGAATTCTAATTATTATTTTATTTTTATTTTATTTTATTGTACACGATAAATCTTAATAATTGATGGACATGGAAATTAGCATTCGTTTGTATTCGGAAATGCGATGATTCCCGAGGGACATTAAGAATATAGTTGTACTGTGCACCTGTATTTCAAACTGACAAAATAGACA
This sequence comes from Dryobotodes eremita, assembly GCA_917490735.1. Lineage (NCBI taxonomy): Eukaryota > Metazoa > Arthropoda > Insecta > Lepidoptera > Noctuidae > Dryobotodes > Dryobotodes eremita. Next base: position 5,729,148 of record OU823242.1, on the reverse strand, counting down.
CTGAAATAATATACATTAGTCCGTGATCTCGGACAATAGGCGCGTAGACTTGTTGTAAACAAATATATCAGTCACATACGCGTTTTAATGTGGGACTGACGGCTTTTTAAACTTGCGTATTTTACTACTACTGCTACAACAGTAATAAGTGACGTCGGCGCGGAGCGGCGTCGTTACAAATAACAGTTTAAGGGGACTACAGGACCTAAACGTAAGTTTTATAATACCTAAAAGTATATGATCCACTGCAGTAAACAAAAACAAACAAATATGTGATATTCTTCAGGATATATCCTAGTTAGATAAGGTGTTGAAAACATAATACAACTAATTTGATACGATGGAAAAAAATCACGAAAATACCTCTAAAAATTTCTTGTAACGATTAAAAACCATACTAATATACATGCAATCATTCTGATTCTTTGTCAGAATATTCTACAAGCAACATATTAACGTAATAGTGTTCTAATTTGTTTGTCCAATCAATAGATTTTTTGTAAATAGATAACTGCGTCATATTTCGGCAATAAACATTTGAACTTGAACTTGAACTCTTAATTAGGAAAATTATTACATACCTTTATTTACTATAGCAATCCACAACGTAAAATAAAAAATAATAGCAATAACTGTTTTAATAATTAAATTTATACATATAAGCTTAAACAATTAGGAAGTTCCGCGTAGAAGCAAATATATGGCAGTTGACTCATTTAGTTTAAGTACAGTATTTGGCCTAAACCATTTTCTTGGTAATGCTCTATTAACTAAATGTAAAAAAAGTTGCGAAAATGCAATGCCTTGTATCTGCGTGATAAATTCCAGCACCCTAATTACGTAACATACTATCTATCATAATCTGAATCATTTTGAAGCCTATTGCTAATCCATTGCTCCATATGTTCAAAAAATTGTAAAAAATAGAAAATAACAGAGAAAAAAAGAGAAAATAGCTTTGTTCTTCTATTCATTATCAAAGTTTTGCGTTCAAAACACTCTCCTGTAAAATCACGATTTTATAGATTCTTTGCGGCCGTCGAAATTAATACCTTTTGAAGCTACGGCACTGAGCAGACTATTGTATAGAAAACTATATTTAATTACTTGATAACAAAGATCAAAATAGCATAATTCTTTGTGTCCATCGGGCAATGTCAAGTTGACATCAACCTAAAACCTTTTTAATAGCCTGGCTATTTATGTATTTTTTTTAATTATTTTTTTGAATCTGTTATGGTCACATTTTAATTCTGTCTAACATTTATAAAAGATGCTGGATACCCGCATTGACATAAGAGTTTCGGACACCAGCCCGTATTACCTATAAGATGGCTAAATGTCATTCTGAAGTATTGACATTGCGATGCAACACTTAATGCTGAGATGGTATAGCAGATTTTATCGTGCAATGAGCAGTCAAAAATAGCCCTTAAAGTGACAAATCGTTGAGCTCCTTAAGTTTTGAGTTGAGCTGCACGATTACTGACAAATGCATGCACTGACTGGACAGGTCCACTCATTCTGTGTGGTTTTTCCTCAAAAGACCATTTCAAACTCAAATCTACATGGTCTTCACATGATCTGACCAAGATTATGTCTGGACTTTAAAAGAGACTATGACCTCGAGTTTGTTTCGGCCTTTCTTCTCAGCGTAGTCAGATAGGAAACGCCGACCTCATCTAGTTTTAAAATATGATTGACGAGTAAAAGTGTTTGTACAACCTACTTACAGAAATAAAATCATTTATCATTTATCAAACATATTTTGGATGTGACTGTACCTGCACTACTTGATCCGCCTGCACTGACTGAAGCAGTGTTCGCTCCACTCGTGCACACTTCTACTACGTCCAATACAGAGTACGCGTGTCGGGGGCGAAGGCCTAAGCGCTGGTATTCTTCTTCGTCAACCTAAGGGAGAAATATAACACGATTATACAGTTATAAAACTCAACTTTAGCACCTTACCAGGGCCAGCAGTCTCGACATGAATAGCGACAAAAATCTGTCGCTAAGTCGTATCGATGTCAAATTCCTTTAATAGATTTTCAACTTTATTTCCAAAGCATAAGGTTGAAAATCTATTAAAGTAATTTGACATCGATACGACTTAGCGACAGATTTTTGTCGCTATCTAATGTCGAGACTGCCGGCCCAGGTCCTGCAGTCTCAACATGAATAGCGACAAAAATCTGTCGCTAAGTCGTATCGATGTCAAATATCTTTAATAGATTTTCAACCTTATGCTTTGGAAATAAAGTTGAAAATCTATTAAAGGAATTTGACATCGATACGACTTAGCGACAGATTTTTGTCGCTATCTAATGTCGAGACTGCAGGGCCAGGACAAACGAACTCTAACGAAAAAGAGATTTGACATACAATTATATAAATTAATTCATTTTTATTTTTATCTACTCCCATATAGTAAAACTCGAATTATAAACATCAAAACTAGTTTATATTGACATACTTTATAAACACAATACTGAAATTTAAAAATTGAATAATATTACAACACATTTTTCTCTAACAAAAGAATGCTATAAAACAATTATTTTACCAATACGATACAGGGCTAAGCCAAGAAGTTAATATCACCAAGGAGATCCCATCAATTTTTTTTTTGAAATGGAACATGTTTGGGGTGCGCCATTTTTATAGCATTACAAAATGTTTTGAGTCCAACTATTACTTGTCTGTGGCAGCGCCACTTTAACGCATGCGCAGTGATGTGCTGGGTTTTGGCGCCATTCATACGTTTTGTTGTACTGAATTTCGTGGGAAACTTTAACCTTTTACTTAGTAGGTTCAATCCCAATGTATGAGAGTAGATAATATAATATAATAATATATAATAGTTATTTATTTTCTCTCAAAAAGGTACAATTTTGGTAAATAGTATATAAGATACAGATAAAGTAGTGTATGAAACTGCACAAAACTAGGTATTAAAACACTCGTGTGATACTATTAAAAACCTCACTATTAAAACACACACTTATGTTTTAATGCCCCTCATTATGCAACAATTTCATGAACCACTATTATTAAACTATAGGGAACTGCTAGTGTCTAACATCAATATGCTCCAAAGATCTCAAAATGTCATCCTTAAAAACCTCACAAATGCACAATAGTTTTTTTGTAAACTGCGAGGTTCATGAATACCTTAACCAAAACTCAGTACATCAGGAAGCGAAAATCTGAAAGAAACGCTACAGAGCACGCCTGTAGAGCCATCCAAATCCTTTGGCGAAAGCACATACAAAGCCGGATCATAAAAGGCGGCTGAAAAGGTAGCCGTAATGGACCTTGCCAGTACCAACTAGGACATTGTAAAGAGAGAAATCTCGCTGGAGCAACCACTTTGCACGACTAATTTCAACAGCAAATCGGCTTATTGTCCTGGGACTGACCGCAGTTTTTTTTACCTTAATATTTTTATAAATTTTTTTTTAGTCCTTCCATATTTTTTTAGAGATCAACACTAACAAATGAAATACTTGTGTCGTAGATGACGTGTTTACCACTTTCGTAACCACATAACAAATGATAAAAACTATTTTCAATGTCAGAAAAAATTAAACAGAAAATATAACCAAGCAAAATATACATATTGGATAACAGACTGCAGTGCGGAGTGGTTTTACTTTTGTGAAAGTTCATTCTTTATTATAAGCAGTGATCGAAATAGGCAGAGCTAATACACCTAATTCGGTCCTCTGAATTAATAATAATAGAAAACGTATCTAATGGTTTTTTGAAAATGTTCACCTTGATTTGGAAGTCGGTTAAAAAGTAAAATTAATTCAATTAGTTTAATGTATTAATAAAATTAATATTAAACGTATTTAAGTGATGTCCCGAAACTCGGAACAAATAACCGAAAAAAAAAATTGTCGTAAGGAAGTCTCCACTTTTTTTGTCTCTGTTCTTTGAACTTTAGGTATATTAGCTCTACCTATTCCGATCACTGATAGACAACACACGTACTGCTAAATTCTGTAACTGACCCATAGGTAGGTCAGTGAAAGATATATAAACATAAATAAGACAAGTACTTGAGAAAGTGTTGTGTACCTTCATGTTCCCGCCGCCGCAGCTGGCCCCCATGAGGAAGCTGGCCTGGCGCGACGACAGCAGCTGCGCCCACACCAGGTCGCGGTCCAGCTGCTCCAGCGGCGCGCCGCCGCCCGCGCCGCCCGCGCCGCCCGCCTGCAGCGACACGGACTCGCACGGCGCGCCCGTCAGCGTGCACAGGCCTTTGGAAATATCAACATTGTGCAATTATAACTGAATTAATGAACTCTGAAAGTAGTTTGTTCAGAATCGTTAGCTGAATCGATTGCTGTCATTTTTAATATAGGTCATTTTGTATCCCAAAAATACGTACAGTCACCAAAAGAGATAAGTAACCAGGGTCGTCGGATATAGTTGAAATTAAGTAAGAAACCAATGGATTTTTTCGAATGAAATTTAATTTGATAAATGAACTGTTTGTTTTCTATTAATTCAATGAAATTTTATTCGAAAACATCCATTGGTTTCTTACTAAACTTCAACTATATCCGACGACCCTGGTTACTTATAACTTTTGGTGACCGTACATTACAGTACATTACTACAATAGCAACAGTTAAAAAAATTACAAAATACCTGCTATGCTAGACCCTTGTGCCAGTCACTCACTTTCGCACGAATACGCGAACCCGCAAGTGTAGGACGCCTTTAGCAAACGAATACTGCACAGTCTTACCACATTCAAGGTTTTCCAAGCCGTGTCGGTTTTTGACGCACATCAAAGTGCGCGAACCTCGAACGAATTTTTGCACGCATGTGAGTGACCGGGGTTAAACGTGTGCGGCTGTGTGCTGTAGATTTGTAATGTGACCTCAATTTTCTCCCACAATCATAAATAATAAATAATGTTTTATAAATAATAATAAAAATTCAATGAATGTATTATGATTTTAACATAATATTCTAATTGAGATGTTTGGTGGTGTGCGGATTCCGGAACATGATGATGAGTAAGGATTAAATGTTGATCAGCATAACTACGCTAAATGTGGCTAGCTATGCGACATTACTCACTAATTATTTGACACTGAGAAAAGATGAAAAGTGCTAAAGACCCAGAAGAAAATATTCAATAGGTTTTCAAAGGTATGTCACTTCACTTCGTCAACTATTTCTGTCCGATTTTATTTTAATATAACGTTGAGTATTGGTTACAAAGCTTTTGGCCATTAATTGCACTAGAATAACTTTTCTGTATTCTAGTTCAATAAACGGTTTTATTTTTAGAAACTGGAAATAATACATTTGAAGAAATAAGGGGCTACCGGTAGTTTGAATACTATTTATTTAATAACTAGCTTTCCCGACAGATGTCCTGCCGGTTTCAATCTATAGAAAAAAGCACTTGCAGTTTGTCCCGAGTTTTTCAATTTTGCGAGCAACCGTTCCAAATAATACATTTCCATAAAGACCTAATTCGGACTATTACGAACAATTTAAAACAAAAAATAGCGAAATCGGACCAGCCGTTCTCAAGTGATGCGCTTACGAACGTACAGCATTTATTTTTTATTTACATAGATATATATACAGGGTGGTAGGGACATCTACGCACAGCCTGTTGCCATGGATTCAGTACATGATTCAGACCAAATATTTCAACACAGGGGCGCCCTATACCATACATTTTGACCGGGTAGGTATTGCACTTTCCTATGAAACAGCAGTTTTTTTTTTTATAACCGACGAAATATTTCTACGCTAGGGGATCTAGAATCATGTGCTGAATTCATGGTTTCAGTTAGCGCGTGGATGGCCCTGGCACCCTGTATTGATGGATAAAATATATCAAGACACATGTTATTCAAGAGCTGACTTTGAAAAGACACACATGCCACATCATATATTATCATTATGTATGTTATTGACGCCTGAATGACGTAACAGGCTAACAGCACAAACACTTGCTAAGAAGATTCCACAAGACGATTGCGTTCTTACTATTTTCTAACACAATTACGCGATTTATTTCAAACTTAAGTCGCCATTATTACACTTGGTCGTTAGCTCGTATTCGGGTGCTCGCATACATTAATTACACCTCTGGAATATGGGCTAAATACTACAAGTAATTTGAATGAAGTCGAGCAGAACTACTCATTGTGACGGCTGGCAAAGCACTGATAGAAGTGAAAGGAGAACTGGCGTCGGGTATCCGAATTCGGGTAACCGAAACGATAAAGCTGGACTACATTGTCCGAAAACGGCCGTACTCGACCCCGCTCATTTACACTATGAAGCTGGACTAGATTGTCCGAAAACAGTCGTACTCGACCCCGCTCATTTACACTATGAAGCTGGACTAGATTATCCGAAAACGGTCGTACTCGACCCCGCTCATTTACACTATGAAGCTGGACTAGACTGTCCAAAAACGGTCGTACTCGACCCCGCTCATTTACACTATGAAGCTGGACTAGATTGTCCGAAAACGGCCGTACTCGACACCGCTCATTTACACTATGAAGCTGGACTAGATTGTCCGAAAACGAGCGTACTCAACTCCGCTCATTTACACTTGGTCGTCTGTTCATATTCCATAGGCAATCGAATTCGGGAGAACAACCAAGTGTAATTACCAAGTGTTTTGACAGGTCTTTTATGGCATTTAAACTGTCAATGATGACGATGGCTAAAAATAGTTCCTTACCTTCAATAGCTCTTCCTGAGACTAAAGCTTCGTAACATCCATGTAGTTTCGCAACGGCTTTTTCTATTAACGGCACCCATAGTTGTTTTCTTTTGGCCTGAAAACAAGTTGAATATTTATGAGTATTGTTTGTTACACATCGACCAAAAAAGGTAAATCAAAAGACAGGTATCTAAGTGACGTAGTAACATACGAATTACATATATAAATCTAGAAATTTTAAATAAAAGAAGAAAAGAAAAGAAAGAAAAATAGTTTATTCTGCACAAACAAAACGCACCTAACAAATGAACGACATTAATTTAGAGACATACAAAATAGCCAAAAGCCTTCATAATTTTGTCTATTGCTTGATGCCAGAGACCAAAGACCATACACATTGCTCTGTGTTGCGACACTGGCAAATGACAACAAACAAACGATCAAAACAAAAACAAAATGCCGATTGCAGTGTGGAAAAATGACTACTTTTGTAACAAACAAACAATAATAATAAGAACAATTAAGCAGTGCGTCGCATCTGTGCAAGAACAGTTCGTTGCTCAGCAAAATGCTGTGACTTCGGACGAACCTATCGTCAACAGCGCTGATTTTCAGCAACAAATAGGCATTCTTATCGCTAAAAGCTATATATAGCTAAATTTTGTAAAGATAACCTTTGGATGGATTTAAAGGGAGAAGGAGAGACAATGCTGCTGGTTAGAAAGAAAAGAAGAAGAAAGAAAATACGTTTACTTGCGGTAAACACGACGCCAAGAAAAACACAAAAACTACAAAAAGAACGAGTTGGGGGAAAATATGCGTCACATCCACGCAAAACGGCAATCGCTCAGCATAATGCTACGACCCTATGCGAGACAGAGCCCCAGCACTGGTTTTGGTTTGGTTGTCTGTGGTGTACTGTTTACATATACAATAAATACATATGCATAATCAGCCTATAATGTTCCCACTGCTGGGACACAGGCCTCCTTGTAGCGAGTAAGCAAGTAGAGGGAGAGGGAGTGGGCCCTAATCTACCACGCGGGCAACAGTGCGGGTTGGTAATGTCAAATGTCTTCGAATTTTTGGTTCTAGGACGCTTAACGCATATAATACTTATCTAAATATATATACAGGGTCAAATTTCATTAGCTAGCGAAACTCCGCAGACGTGATGGGTATCGATATCTAAACACGACAGGATAAAAGAAATATATGATATTTTTGGGGTCAACAACGGCTATGTTTTTGTTACTTGAAGTATGATTTCAGAAAATCTCTATTTTTATCGTGTTTAGATATCGATACCCACCACGTCTATGAAGTTGACACAAAGAATACTGATTTTTAAACCAATATTTCAAGTGAGTACACTACCTGTATTAATGACCCCAATAAAACTCATCAAATTAATTTCTTTTCTATATGATCATATTTAGATATCGATAACCATCACATCTTTTTTTTTTTTTTTTGGTTGTGTAATCTTCGAATGACCTCTCCCGCTCTGGGCGGAGCGGAAGGGCGTGTCAGACTCTTACTGACTAAAACCCACCCGTGTTCCGTTGCCTGTGCGCCAGGGCCACGGTAACTCTTTCGAACAATCCGCAGCCCCGGCAGGCATCGGTCCTATCGGACCCCGTCAATGGTGCTGACATCTCTTTGAGGCGCGCGTGGAACACGACGCCCCGTCGACCCGGGCCTGGTCCTTACCGCAAGCCCGCGCCTACGGTGGCCGGGAGTCGGCAATCGACTCCCGACGCCCAGGGTGTCTCCTCCTCCTGCGGCGGCTAGGGGCGCGAGGGCGTAGAGACTGCCTCTCTCTTTCGTGCTCCGCCTCCTCCTTCGCGAGCATTACTGCTTCGCAGAAGGAGGTGACGGCTTCCCATTCCCTCGCGCTCCGTACCATGGCCTGAACCAGGGCCGGACGCGAGAGGTCGCCGCCGCCGATCGCCGCCACGAGGACACGGCGGTGCTCCACCCAAGCCGGGCAGACGTCCACCGTATGCTCCACCGTGTCCTCCGGTCGATCCACACAATGGTAACACCTGGGCGTTTCCTCCCGCCTTATCCGAAACAGGAACCTCCCGAAACAGCCATGTCCGGTGACGACCTGCGTCAGGCGGAAGGTGAGGACGCCGTGGCGCCTCTCAAGCCACTCCTCAAAGAGGGGTCTTACCGCCGCAATTGTGACGTGCCCTGATAACCATCACGTCTGCGGAGTTTCGCTAGCTAATTCAATTTGACCCTGTATATACATATACAATAATAATCATGAAACAAGAGCAAAAAACTATAAAGAATGATTACCGTTATGGAGAGATGAAGTGTTTGTGTTTGTGTGTGTGTGTGTATGTGTATGTGTGTGTGTCTGTGTATGTGTGTATGTGTGTGTGTGTGTGTGTATGTGTGTATGTGTGTGTGTGTGTGTGTGTGTGTGTGTGTGTGAGTGTGTGAGCGTGTGAGCGTGTGAGTATGTGTGTGTGTGTGTGTGTGTGTGTGTGTGTGTGTGTGTGTGTGTGAGCGTGTGAGCGTGTGTGTGTGTGTGCGTGTGCGTGTGTGTGTGTGTGTGTGAGTGTGTGTGTGTGTGTGTGTGTGTGTGTGTGTGTGAGTGTGTGTGAGTGTGTGAGTGTGTGAGTGTGTGAGTGTGTGTGTGTGTGGTTGGTGTTTTGTTGTTGAGCTCTTTGTGAAGGAGCTCCTACGAAAAATAATAAAGTTACCTGTGAATAAACAAGGTGTCCCTTCTTATTGGCGGGTAGCAGGTCGTCCACGGTGACAGTGAGCCACCTTCCGTCCTTACACAGTCTTAGTTGGTAGGCACCTACGCTTGGCTCTCCACGCACTACAACACCTCGCACTAAGGAGGAACGCTCTGCTAGTACTGCTAGCGCGGATAGGAGCCAGCAGTTGCCTAGGACACCTGGGGAGAAGAAATATAAAAATGAAATAGAATCGTTTAATTCCAGATTTACATCTAAGGTAAGACGCGTAACGGTAGTCAGATAGGCAGTCGCTGCATTTAAGAGGCTGACAACAGCTAAAGCGCGGTCACTGTCGGACTGCATAGAAAAGAAAGAGAAGCGCGATGACACAACGCTGGTAATTTATTGCAAAATATGAAGCAATAATCTATTTACAAAAAATCTATTGATTGCACAAAAAAATCAAAACACTTATTATGTTAATATGTTGCTTGTAGAATAATCTGACAGAAAATAAAATTGATTGCATGTATATTAGTATGGTTTTTAATCGTTAAAGGAAAGTTTTAGAGGCATCTTCGTGATTTTTTTCTATCGTTTCAAATTAGTTGTATTGTGTTTTCAACACACTATCTAACTAGCGTATATCCTGAAGAATATCATATATTTTTCAAATTTTGTTTACTGCATTGGATCATATACTTTTAGGCATCATAAAACTTGCGTTTAGGTCCTGTATTCTCCTGTAGCCCCTTAAAATACTGATATTCAGCTGCATCCGGTTAGACTGGAAGCTGACCCCAACATAGTTAGGAAAAGGCTGGGTAGATGATGATGTAAGATAATATAATAATGTTGATAATCTATAGCCAAAACTGGTATAAATAAATTAACGTCGCTTTTCATGACCTTCTGTGTGACCGCTAAGATCTTCTAAACTAGGGGTGAAGCGTACTTATCGTAACAGATAGAATTAATAGATATTTAAAAATAATAAATAACAATTGTTCCTACCATTATAACTTATCTGTTACTTAAAATAACAGACCTTCAAAGAGAAACCTCAAACCGCATCAAAATCTATTATGTAGTGCAAAATTTCAACTGCATAATGTATTTTGATGCGGTTGTCACAATAATTTAGAGCATAAATATGTGAGATTAATATTAATCTCACATAACGTGTGTAAAAAGACACTTAACGAAGCCTAGAGTCACTTGTACTTGTCATTGTAATAATTTTTTTGTACTCGACCATACCTGGGAACTTTCTGGTTACGGAGATACTGAAGGCCAAAATTATTATTTTTACTAACGTTTGTTCATGAAAACTTATTTTAATATTATAACACAACTGCAAATAACCCCACGACCCCTGTACCGTTGTATGAACCCATAAGCACAATGTTTCGCGTGCGTTTCCTTGTGCACAGACATTTTTCACATCAAAAATAAAATTCTCTTTATAATATATTATTAGTTTAGATAAGCTTTAATTAACACGTTTAAAAACCAATTACAGTAATTAAAAACACTCACATAAAAACAAAAATATAAAATTACAAAATTCTGATTAAAAAAAAGAAGAAATTACAACATGCACGAATCCCTCTCCCAATACTTCTGACATGACAATAAAATCTTCGTCCATTCATTCGCAAACAGATCGTTTGTTGGATTATAACTACTATAGAGTACCTTGCGATATGTCAGAAGGCCTGGGGTCCCGGAACACGCCCCAGGGCAGCCGCTGGTCCGCGTCCACGTGGATCTGGTGCGGCCGCAGCCAGCGCGCCGCCGCGCCCGCCTCCGCGCCGCCCACGTAGTACAGCGAGCGCGTCGCCGCTGGGAACGACGCGTCCACGTACGGCGAGCCCGTCTGGGGGAATAATACGACTTGCTTGTGTTTGCTGGATACGTGCCTCCCAAATATCTCACCGATTTACGTTTCAAAGGGCAAAATAACCAGTTCGATGAAACTTAATGTTGATCTGACGATATAACACAAACATATTTATTTGGAAACCTTAACGGATACAATTCCGTTTGGAAATAAATGATTGGATTTCTATTAAAAAAATATGTATATTAACCGTTGTAGCTACAGGAAAACTGTCTTAGGAGACTTTCCTTAACTTTTTGAGAAATATTGATTTACATTCAGATTTGAAAAAAAAAATACAGTTAGCAGGAAAATGGGCAATTTTCTCAAAAACTTTTTTTATGCCAATCGATCATGTTTCATATACGGATCGAAAACTACCATTTAACCAACTGAGGTTTATATATAATTAATAATATATAATAATTATTAATTACACTTGATATTTAAGGAATTGTATGTCTATTCTGTCTGAGTCGACCTGCACGATTACTGACAAATGCGTGCACTGACTGGACAGGTCCTCTCAATTTGTGTGGTTCTTTCCTCACAAGACCATTTCAGATACCAATTTACGTAGTCTTCACGTGATCTGACCAAGATTATGTCTGGACTTTAAAAGAGACTGTGACCTCTGAGTTTGTTTTCAGCCTTTCTTCTCAGAGTAGTCAGATAGGAAACGCTGACCTCATCTAGTTAAAAAAATATGATTGACGTGTAAAAGTGTTTGTACAAACCTACTTACAGAAATAAAAAAATCAAATCATTTATTTATTTCGTTAAATTTTGATGAGAAATTGATGTCAAGTTTACTCACTTAACCAACCGCAAAGTTTTTAAAATTGTATGTATTTTGTATCAATAGGAAAAAAACTTGAGATAGGATTTTTAAAGTAATTTAGCTATGGGAGTCTGAGATATCAGTTAATTTTGGAAAAGGGGTCTCTTGCCCAAAATAGTTTGAGACTAGTGGTCTAGACTTATTAGAAGCTTATATTTTAAATAATAAAAATCCGTCGGTTGCTTTGGAGTGGTACAGGATAAATTACCCGATACGTCGAATGCCAACCAGAAGAAACCGTTCAAGCACGTTCAAGCAAAAAATTGTGCGACAGTCAAGTGTATTAGATGAAAATATGGTGATTGCAATTTTATCATTCGTAGAAGCGTATCCAGAGATTTCTTTAGAGATGTCGCTAGCGAAGTGGGTGTTTCGCAGTCCATTGTTTTGAAGACTTGGAAGTTCGGATACAAATGTTATCGACAGCATTCTGGAGACAACATTCGCAGAAATACATTTTGCAGAAGATTATGAGCGAAAATCAGCAGGGACAATAATTTTATAAACTACATTCTATGGTCTGATGAGACCAATTTCTCCAATAATGGCAAGTGCAACCAAAGAAACCATCATTATTGGTCTAAAAAAAATCCTCTCAGATATTGGGAAATCCATAACCAGGGTCGATTCTCTTTTAATTGCTGGTGCGGGCGGCGTGATGTCGAACCGATTGGTAATGGTAGAATTTTATCAAGGCACCCTAAACTCCGACATTTATAATAACATAATTTTGGATGATCTCGAAAATCTGTTACACAAATTACCTCTGTCGGAATCGCGGAAAGTTTATTTCCAATAAGACCGCTCCGCCACACAACAGCCGCCAAACCCGTTCTAATTTGAACCAGCAATTCGGGAGGCAGTGGATAGGAACATATGGTCCTATGCCGTGGCCGCCTCTTGTTTTTTTTTTTTTATGTGGGGCTATTTAAAAAATGAACTATATAAAAAGAAATGCGACAGTGTTCAGGAACTCAAAGATTCACTTACCACGGTTCTCTATGGTATGTTCTCTCTATGGTACGGTTCTCTATGATACCCACTCTGTAGTAAAGAGAGTAAACCTATGCCTACGTCAAAACGGCTACCATTTTGAGTACCTCATTAATATCTTAGAGCACAAAAGTAACAATTCCAGGTGAGTCCAAATGTAAAGTTTAAAATTTTTAATTTTAAGGTCAAATAATATCCAAAGTAGAAGTTATTACTTTTTACGTTTTTCGATTAATCTTTTTTGTAGCTGTCAGTTTATCGATGGTAAATCAGTAAGTTGTAGTCTCATTTCCTACGAAATACGTGGGATAAGTTTTTTGCGCTTTATGACTTTTCTAGTACTCAAACCTCAGTTGGTTCAATAGAGGTGTTTGATCCTTATATGAAACATGATAGATTGGCATAAAAAATAAGTTTTTGGGAAAATTGCCCATTTTCCTGCTGACTGTAAATTCGTTTCCAGATCTGTGAAAAAAAACAAAATTTCTCAAAAAGATTTCTCAGACCCTTTTCCTGTGGCTACAACGGTTAAGGTAGCTGCCTTTGCTGCCCCATCTCAAAAATCCACCCTGTATACAGGGTGTCAGACATCAGCGGCAACCTGTTACCATGGATTCAGTACATGATTCTGACCCTCCGCGTTAAAACTTTTCGCCGGTTATTAAAAACCGCCGTTCCATACATTTTGACCGCATAAGTGAATTTTTGTATAAAAAAGGCATTTTGTTTTTGTTGATAACCCGTGAAAAATTTCGACGCTAAGGGTCTACTCTAGAATCATGTGCTGAATTCATGATTACAGTTGGCGCGTCGATGTCCCTGCTACTCTGTATATTTCATGCAATTTTGGCTAAGTTGACAAACAGTCCTTTCACAGTTGTTATCTCCGACAGCAGCAACCCAAAAGCAACCTTATTGCAACGACAATAAAGATCACTGTCATTTTGACAGTGATGCAAACTCAGAAGTTAAATAACTATGGACGGACTACGCATTTCCGTGACCAATCAAATGTAACATTTGACACGTGGGAGTCAGTGTAAAATAGCATTTCCAAGTTCTTAGGAGGGGCTCGTGGCTACATAATAACAGCTGCACGGGTCGATCGAAGGTTAAGCTACGCTTGCCGCGGTCGGTTCGTGGATGGGTGACCATCCATTACATATCAAGACCCCTCCGTGCTTCGGAAAGCACATTAAGCCATTGGTCCCGGCTGTAATTCATAGATGTTTGACAGTTGTTACGGGTAGTCAGAAACCCAAAAGTCTGACAACCAGTCTTACCAAGGGTTATTGTGTTACCCAGTAACTGGGTTGTGGAGGTCAGATAGGCAGTCGCTCCATGTAAAATACAGGTATTCAGCTGCATCCGGTTAGACTGGAAGCCGACCCCAATATAGTTCGGAAAAGGCCAGGAAGATGATGAGCATTCCTAAGTTCTTAAAGGTTGATCACTTTTAGCGATAAGACCGCCCATTGTGTCACCCTATGTAAAATGTCTACATTTATATCTGTAACTTTTATGGTGTACATAATAAAGAGTATTCTATTCTATTCTTACCGAGGCGCACTGTGCTAGTACTTCTTGCCACTGCGTCCACGCATGACTTTCTTCACTTAATCGCAATATCTCCATTGGAGTGCTCTCTTGACGCTCGCCGTCTGAACCTTCCGCTAAAACAATGGTTATATTAAAGTTAGCTTGACTTTAACTATAAGATACGTGTTTTGTGGTTTCGAGGTGGTGACTAAAATAAGCCCCGACACATCAAGGTTGACAAATTATTGCTCACCAAGAGGCATCGTGTTATTTCATAACTGGGTTGTGGAGGTCAGATAGGCAGTCGCTCCGAATAAAATACTGGTTTTAGCTGCATCCGGTTAGACTGGAAGCCGACCCTAACATTCTTGAGAAAAGACTAGGCAGATGATGATCAAGGTTGACAAATTAGTAGCACAAACTTTGAGGCTAAAATAACTAATTAGTGATCTATTTCCGGGTCAAGGAAAGTATACGGCGCTCGATTGTTTAATTTTTTGCGGGTCAGTATCATAATCTAAAGTCATTTATTCAAACTAGTCTGAAAATCAATAGTTTTTGAACGTCAAAATTACATAAGACAGACCCCCAAAACGGCCGCCCTTTACCAATTCCTGATACTTTAGCTGCGAAGAAGAAGTGGCGCAACAAACTCCCCAGCAACACAGCTGTCTGTTCAGTTAAAGGAACTTAATCCTATACAATATTATGCAAAGTAATTAACATTACGAATCACAACACATTAAATTACATTATTTGCCGTTTGCCAGCTAGCCGACGCCAGACGCCAGACCAAGAAAATATTGAAAACATGTACTCGAGCATAAATTTATTTTTATACTAATCATAAAGTTGACGAGTTTGTTTGAAGGCGCTAATCTCTGGAACTTCCAGTAGGATTCGAAAAATTATTTTTGCATTTGATAGCCCAATTCTTGAGGAAGGTTATAGGCTATTTAACATCACGCTAAGACTCAAAGGAGCCGAGCAAAAAGATAAAAAGTCAGAAAGAACGCTAAGCGAAAACGAAGTAATAGCGCGGGCGGGCGATGCGTTGCGACGCGGTGGGTCGGGAGCCGAAATTTTACGCGAGTGAAGTCGCGGGCAGAAGCTAGTAAAATATAAAAATTAAACAGAGGTGCTTTTAAATACCAACACGAGCCCTACATAATATATGAGTCCGAATCAAAAGACCAAAATGGCCAGGAAATGAAATAAATCTTATATTTCTAGTGTTCCGTACCCAAAGGGTGCCAACGGGACCCTATTACTAAGGCTCCGCGGTCCGTCCGTTCATCACAGGGCTGTACGTTTTGAACCATAATAGGCAGACACTTGAAATTTTCACAGAGTGTGTACTACTATGACTGCTATAACAACACATAATAAAAATGAAATAAAATAAAAAAATAAAGGTCTTTTGCTCTTTTTTATTTCTGTCACCTGAGTACTTACGTGAGTCTTCATCATCAAGCGAGGGTTGGTCGGGTGCGGCCGGTAGCAGCCTCGTCTTGGGTGACTGGCACATCTCACACGACACCGCGGAGCCGCTGTTCATGTAGGTACACTCCGAACATGGCCATTCTGTTGTTTCTGGTCTGCTTACATGAAAAAGAATAGTTCGGTTTAAGAGCGGCCAACCCGTCATACTTTTCATAGAAAAACTCGTACGTGATTATGGCGTTGTAACACATCTTTCAATGAAATTTTTAAACTAACAGGTATCTAGTGCACATTATCTAGGTTTCTATGCAAGTCAAAAATCTAAATTTGGAGAAACAAATTCAGTGTAAGCCTCCAAAAATATGCTATTTTGCACAAAATTTACGTGAACTTTGGCCATTCATAACGTATTCATAAATTGTAAAAATAAAGAAAACATCTTCATGGAAACCTCGCACAAGTAATGGAGATTACAAAAGACAAATATTTTTTCCAAAAACTTTTAAGGCGTTTTCAAAAACACGTATTTCCTGGAACAAGTTTTGTGAAATCTTTGCGCACCAATTTTCGTTCGATGTTATCGCGTTGTCACTCTTGCTTCTTTTTCAAACATTGCGTTGGTTTAAACAACAAGTTTTTTAATCATGCTGGCGTTGATGATAGACGGGCCGGGAAGGGCCCTCTTAAATCTGTGTTTCGGTTCAAATATGATCTTCAGGTCAAGAAAATACATAACAGCTTTAGCATAGCATAATCAGCCTATAATGTTGCCAACTGCTGGGACACAGGCCTCCTCTCTGTGAGAGGGAGTGGACTGTAATCCACCACGCGGGCCCAGTGCGGGTTGGTAGAGGTCACAAGTCGTCGAATTTGTGGTTCTAGGATATGCCGGTTTCCTCACGATGTTTTCGTTCACCGTTTTGAGAGCAGTGGTGATGAAATAATCTATAAAAAGTAAAGCGCCTGTCAGGGTTCGAACCTACGACCTACAACGCTTCAAGTCGCCACCAGCACTGGGCCATCACTGCTCGCTATAAATAGTCAGAAACCATATGTTACCTGAGGTTGACGTACTTGGGCTCGGGCGGCGGCGTGCTGTGCCGCGCGCCGCGCCGCGCGCGCGCCGGCGTGCGGCGCGGGGACGGGCTGCGGCCTGCTGGCCACACGGGGACATACATTACTACTACATTAGGGGGCAGCTGTGGACTTTGTGAAGAAATAAATAACCGACCACTTTATACTTTAGAACATGACAAACTCTTTAAAGATTGAAAAAGAACATGGCAAGCTCTTTAAAGTTTGAAAATTATCTGAAGGTTGGAAAATTTCTTTAATAGATTTTCAACCTTATGATTTCGAAATAAAGTTGAAAATGTATTAAAGGAATTTGACATCGATACGACTTAGCAACAGATTTTTGTCGCTATCTAATGTCGAGACTGCCAGACCCTGTTATAGTATTTTTATCTCACGAAGCGACGCGCGCTTAACTTGTGGTAACTAAGTTTACAAACATGCTGTGAATGGGTGCGTGAAGACGAGTAGTGTCAGCACATAAGACACTCACACACTTCTTACTTCGCCATTGTCTCGGACGGTACCGACCGAGAGCTCCTGCGCTTACACACACATTCACAACGTGTTTGTACGCTTGGTAACCACAAGTAAAGCGCGCGTCGCTTCGTGAGATAAAAAATATATAATTGCTAAGCTACGTGTACTGTAATTATTAATTAACCTCTTTGCTATTCACACGCACCGGGCGAATAAGTTCACGCTGTGGATTATATTGCAATGTTTCTTCTCTCCAATTTAAATATTTAGAAGTAGTGAGGAGTAGACGATTTTTCGGGGCCTTCTGGCCTTTTGTACCACTGCCTATGGTGCAAAAGCGGACTGGGCCATAATCCACCACGCGGGCCCAGTGCGGGTTGGTAATGTCACATGTCTTCGAATTCTTGGAACTAGGACATGCCGGTTTCCTCATAATGTTTTCCGTTACCTTTTGAGATTACCGTAATTTCTGCCTTAGTGACGAGCTTTTCCTACTCCGTAGCACTTACGGACATATGATTACTTTGGGGCCTAAACTTAGAATTAATGACAACACGATTTTACAATTGTCCCTCCTTCCGATATGTAATTTCCTGTCAGAAAAATTCTATTTGACGCTTGTTTGGACGTGTCAACTACTTTCTGACGGGCCCGTACGTTCGTTGATGGACTTAGAAAGTAAAGCCCCAGTGGTGATGAAATAATTTACAACAAGTATAGCGTCAGCGTCAGCTGTCAGGGTTCGAACCTACAACCTATAACTGTTAAGTCGCGGCCGTTCCCACTGGACCACCATCGCTCTCTGTGTTCGTTTGTCTATGAATAAATAAATGAGTAACCACTGGTACTTACTGGCGCCGTGGTTGGCATCGGTGACCGGGACAGTGAGCCCGTGTTTGGGCACGGGCGGCGTCTTGCACGCGAGACACAGGTTCGCCGACAAAGGGTTCTGAAGCGTACATGAACTACACGACCTGAAATACATTAGTTTTAAGATTAATAGTCTTTCAATGTTTCATTTTCAGGGTTAACACCGTGCTTGAGAATTTAGGAGGCAATGTAAATGTTTGGAATGCATTATTGCTTTGCCTTTTCTCAAATATGTCGGGATCAGCTTCCAGTCTAACCGGATACAGCTGCATACCATTATTTTACATGGAGCGTCTGGCTATTTGACCTCCACAGCCCAGTTACTGGGTAACACGATACCCCTCGGCAAGACTGGTGATCAGACTTTCGGGCTTCTGACTACTCGTAACGACTGTCAAAGGTCTACCAATGACGGCCGACACCAAAGGCTTGACGTGCTTTCTGAGGCACCGAGGGGTCTCGGTATATTATGGATGATCACCCATCCACGGACCGACCTTGGCCAGCGTTGCTTAACCCTGTAGATCGAACCGTACGGCTGTTATTACTTTTGCCAAATTATGTTGTGTTAAAGTGTATGTCATTTTAGGGTGTATACTTTACAATTAATCTATGCTTGCCGCGGTTGGTCAGTGGATGAATGACCAGCTTTACATACCCAAACCCCTCCGTACCGCGGAAAGCACGCTAAGACGTTGGTTCCGGCTGTCATTCGTAGATCTTTGACAGTCGTTACGGGTCGTCAGAAGCCCGAAACCTCGTAAGTCTGACAACCAGTCTTACCAAGGGATACCGTATTACCCAGTAAATGGGTTGTGGAAGTCTGATAAGCAGTCGCTCCATGTAAAATTCAGCTGCATCTGGTCAGAGTGGAAGCCGAGCCCGACATAATTGGTAAAAGACTAGGCAGATAATGATGACTTTGTCACAATTTATCTCTTGTAAAGCGTTCTGATTACTATCGGGTGTCTGTTGTTTTAACTGTTTTATTTAGCTTTTGTTAACTTTTAATTGGTATTTTATTACAACGGAGTGTGATCTACTTTTGAGTCGTTATATTTATTGAAGAACAAAATAAATCGAAATAGGAAAAATACTTATTGCATTTTTTTTTATTTTTTTTTTTTATAGAAAACGTTGCCCCACACTAGGAATTTCTCCTGTATCGTGGGTGCTTTACAAACATAAACTCACATACACAAACAGCCAGACCCGGAACAACTACTTGTAGGTCATACAAATATTTGCTCCGTGCGGGAATCGAACCCGCGACACGCAGCGCAGCAGTCAATCGCTTAACCACTGCGCCAACCATGCCGTCAAATAGTAGTAGTAATATATAAGTAGTAATAAGTAAGTAAAATAATAAATAAGTAGTAATAACGCGTAAAAAACACCGAATAAGTACAGTGACATACAAAATGTTATCGTCACCATATGGGCTATTTTTGTCTGCTCATTACATAAAAGAATTTACTTTACCGATCCAATGTTACTGTATATTTCGTCATAATCCCAATACCGCAGAATTACATTTGGCCATCTTCTTTACTTGTCACACCGAATTAAAAATGTGACACTGACAGACAATCAAATAAAAAAAATTATGTATAATCCTACTAATATTATAAATGTGGAAGTTTGTGAGGATTGATGGATGGATGTTTGTTACTCTTTCAAGCAAAAACTACTGAACGGATTTGGATGGAACTTGGAACTCAGATAGTTTATAACCTGGATTGATATGTAGGATACTTTATATCCCGGTAGTACGTTCCCGAGGGATGAATTCCGACATCCACGCGAGCGAAGCCGCAGGCAAAAGCTAGTATTTGATAAATTGCCAGGCCATTAAAAAGGTTTTAGATTGATGGCAAATCGACATTGGTCAAAGGCATAAGCTACTTTTAATCGACTTCAAAAAAGAGGAGGGCAATTCACTTCAATTCGTCTGGTTTTTTTTCTGTACGTTTGTTAAGTGATATCTCCGGCAATTGTAGATCAATTTAGAAAATTAGTTTTCAATAGATAGGGTATGCGTCAGGGGTGAACCCATATAAATTTTAATAACTTTGCCTGGATAGTTTTTCAGGTAGATTCAATAATAAGTATTTTTTCCACTTAGTGTATATTGATGATGTTATAATAACTTGGTGTCACTGTTATTTACATAGCAAGTAGTGGTACTTATACGAATTTGTGTGGGGTAGGTAACACAACAAAAAAGTGAAAAATAAAAATATTTTCACAAAAAAAAAAATCACTAAGTGTGAATAATAACTTTAATATCGGAAGCCGGTGTCTTAGCTTTTGTATTTTCGTTTTTTGCCATCCACTTCCGAAATCAGTTATTTTTTCCTGGTAGTGTTTTTTTTCCGGAAGTCGGTTGTTTTTTCTTTTTTGTAAAAATGTTTTGATCTTTGTTATCAAGTAGATAAATACAGTTTTCTATGCAATAGTCTGCTCAGTGCCGTAGCATCAAAAGGTATTGGGTGCTGACTATATAAATGAAAGAATTTGAAAACTGACGAAGATATTAAAGACTCGACTGTACACAAGTCATCGTTTTCCAAATATCCGAACCTACACAATTATATGGAAAACACAATGACGTCTACATTACCAAAAGTTATGCGGCTGCGGTCTCGATCCTGCGCAGGCGGCACAAGCCGCTGCTGTGGACTCGTTGACCAGCGTGCAGCGAGTACACGACCATGTTATAACAGCTACAGCTGGGCTCGGCGCAGGAGTGGAATCTGAGGAGAATAGAAGGAAATTATTACCACTTGCAAAACTGCCATCACTGTCAGGAACATAATGTGAGGTTATTGTATTCCCTGGGGTTTATTTATAAACGTTGCTTAAAGTTAAGCGAAATTTAAACGTCAAAAATGTATGGTTAAACAGTCGTTTATCATTACTTAACTTTATGTAACGTTTATAAATAAAGGGGATAGTTACAGTATTGTGATTTAGAGGTTTTATTTGGATCGTACATAATCAGCCTGTAATGTTCCCACAATGCAAGTTGGTGGATCTCACATGTATTCTAAAGTTTAGTTCTACGTTTCCTTCACCGTTTTGAGAGCAGCGGTGAAGAAAAATTTTACACAAATCAAAGCGCCTGCTTAGGTTCGAACCCAGGGCCACCACTGCTCCTGGGTCAACGGAGCGTTGTGTTCCACGCGCGCCTTAAGGAGATGTCAGCATAATTGACGGGGTCCGCTAGGGCCGATGCCTGCCGGGGTCGCGGATTGTTCGAAAGAGTTACCGTGGCCCTGGCGCACAAGCAACTGAAGAAACACGGGTGGGATTTAATCAGTAAGAGTCTGCACGCCCTACCACTCCGCCCAGAGCGGGAGAGTCCATTTGATGATTTTCAACCCAAAAAAAAGGGCCACCACTGCTCCTTTAACACAACACAACGACTTTTTCTCTTTGACGGACCAGTTTTACAACTTCCATCAGAAAGGACGCGTGCTCTCATAATGATTACCTACGATCGCCAAGCAGTACAACAGTGTTTTGGTTCAAAAGTTATGAATGTCGACGAAATGCATAGCATGCTCAGCCTATGACGTTCCCACTGCTGGGACACAGGCCTCCTCTCTGTGAGAGGGAGTGGGCCGTAATCCACCACGCGGGCCCAGTGCGGGTTGGTAGATATCACATGTCTTCGAATTTTTTCTTCTAGGAAATTTCAGTTACCTCACGATGTTTTCCTTCACCGTTTTGAGAACAGTGGTGATGAAATAATTAACACAAAAAAAAGCGCCTGTCTGGTTTCCACAACCTACTTTCGACCGTAATATAACAAAATGCCTTACCAACAGCAAACAGCAATTCGTCGCTGTTCAAGTCATGATCCAGCGACGCTATCGGTACAGTTAGCTTCTTAGGTTCACGGCTTAGATCCACCTTGGTACTGGTACACGCTTCTGAGGTCGGCACGGTTGGACGTGTACTGTGAGTAATAAAAGACATGTTTAGAAATTGCGACTACTTAGCACCTGACCTTTCCAAAGAGCATCACCGATAAGATCACAATTTTTTTCTTTCACTATTTATTATGTATTTCTGTACTTGTCCGTGACATCACAGCAGCGAACCCTATCAGAATACCAGCGCTGCGACGCTTATTTTTAAATGTCGCAGCATCATGCTGAGATAGGGGCCTTTTGTCCTCGTACAGGACTTTCTGTTGTTATTTTCTTTTTTGTTTTTAAGAGTGTATTTAGTTTAGTTAGTGATAATCCTGTGCGAGTCCCAATAAATACCTTTTCTTTCTTTCTTTCTATATGTGTGTGTATAACCAAGGGGTCTACTTTCCAAGTCCGTCAAAGATCATACGGGCCCGTCCGAAAGTAGGGGGCCATTCAAGTATTACGTAAGCACCAGATGGGGTGGGGGGTAGTCTTTGCTTTGCTTATTTTTGATGACATTGGGGACGGGGGGGTCTGGATAGTGATTACGTCAGCAATATTTAAATAATATACCGTTTTATATGGGGGTTAAATTCCTTTACGGTATATTAATTCCTTGTTTCTAAACTCATGAATAGCAATGAAGAAAATAAACAGATTTAAAATTCTGAAATTCTGCTTTCGTAATACTTGAATGATCCCTAGTCGGTCAGTCAAAACAAGTGTAAAATTAAATTTTTCGGACGGTCCCGTCCGATATAACAATTTTATAAATTTTCATAGCAGGGATACAGAGATTTGTCCCTAAAAGATGACATTAACTCACCTATTATGAGGCGCATCAACAACATCTCTGGTAGCGAGCGTCACCGCGGCGTGCGGCGGCCGCCCGCTGCGACACACGTCGCAACAGTGCGCCCACCACGCGTTGTACGCGAACCAACACTCGCTGCACTGCCACATGCGACTCTCGCGACTGTATGTAACACGCAATGGACATCATAATCAAAATAATTCAAAGTAGGCTGTGAGTCAGAACTTGTTGAAGGTCAAGAGTTACAAAAGACGGGCTATCTTTTACAAAAACAGCCAGCATTTGAACTAATCTCATCTAACTTTTCTTTTCAATCGCCAACTTTCGCGGCAAGCTCTGTCATAAAACGGAAGATCGAGACGACACGAGACTCAATAGAGTTTTCAGAAAAACGGTACCAAATATTAACTTTTCTATTTGCACGTTTCATAAATACGACTCTCGTGTGTCGTTGCGTTTCGCGGCGGGACACAGAGGAACGAATGTATAGGAGAGGTTGGACAGAAGCATTACCGAGAAAAAATTGTCTAATTTTGAAAAACGAATAATACCATCCAATCGAACCACCAAATGCCTTCAAAACTTGTTATGGCAAATTTATTTCTATCTCTCGTTTTTCGGAAGTTATTTGAGGTAATGTGAAATTTTACTATGAAAATGACTAGGTATATCGAGTTCTGCCGCCTGATTCCGGCCTCGTTTCAAGTTGTGGTCTTTACTATCATAATAAGCATAGCATAAGCTACATTTACTGCTAAGACACATGTTGCGCCAAACGTGCATCTTCTGACTTATAGGGTGATGTATTTTTTACAGAATCGCGCTTTCTGCTTGAGTCTCTTCTGAATCTTGTCCTGTTTCAAGTTGTGGTCTTTACTATCATAATAAGCATAGCATAAGCTACATTTACTGCTAAGACACATGTTGCGCCAAACGTGCATCTTCTGACTTATAGGGTGATGTATTTTTTACAGAATCGCGCTTTCTGCTTGAGTCTCTTCTGAATCTTGTCCTGTTTCAAGTTGTGGTCTTTACTATCATAATAAGCATAGCATAAGCTACATTTACTGCTAAGACACATGTTGCGCCAAACGTGCATCTTCTGACTTATAGGGTGATGTATTTTTTACAGAATCGCGCTTTCTGCTTGAGTCTCTTCTGAATCTTGTCCTGTTTCAAGACGTGGTCTTTACTATCATAACCAGAGATCGGATATTCGGATGCATATTTACCTAAAATTAATTTTTAGCTAAGTATGAAAGTATGGAAACGGCTTCTTAAAATATATTTTTAACCGATTTAAAAAAAGGAGGAGGTTCTCAATTCGACTGTATGTGTGTTAGCTCAGAACTTTTTTCTGGGTTAACCGATTTGGATGATTCTTTTTTTATTTGAAAGCTGGTGCTTCGCATGTGGTCCCATTTAAATTTCATCAAGTTCTGATCAGAAGTTTTTGAGTTATTCTTAATACTGCGTATTTTTTCCACTTAGTTTATATTGATGATGTTATAATAATTTCCTGTCACTGTTATTTACATATCAAGTAGTGGTATAAGAATTTGTGTGGGGTAGGTACCACAACTAAAAAGTGAAAAATAAAAACTTTTTTACAAAAAACAACAGACTTCCAAAAAAGAAAACTAAACTAACTAAAAAAACTTTTAATGTTTTTGTTAGAAGTCGGTTGTTTTTTTGTACAAAAGCTTTTGTTTTTAAATTTCATTCGAAAACATTCATCGGTTTCTTACTAACCTTGAACTATATCGACTACCCTGGTTACTTATTACTTTTGGTGACTATAGACAATTTTATGTGTAATAATAACCGATTTATTATTACACGTCAAATTATGTACATGCGTGACTTAACCAGTGAAGGAAGGATTATATCAATTGAATAGGATGCATGCAACATTCATCTGTACACGCCATGGGCATTCAAGACATAAAGTATGTAGTTCCCAACTTAATTTAACATCTGTAATGTTCTTTGGTCTATTTCTTTTTATATCTATACTAGCTTTTGTCCGCAACTTCGCCCGCGTGGATGTCGGAAAATATCCCACGGGAACGTACTTCCGGGAATAAAAGTACCTTAATTAATTAATAATTAATCCAGGTTATAAACTATCTATGTGCCAAATTTCATTCAAATCCAGCCGTTTTTGCGTCGATTCGAAACATACATCCAGAAAAACCGGCAACATTTTTAAAACCTATTTTTTCGCTTCAGACTCGTTCCCACACATCGCAGCAATTACTTTTTTTTCAAAAATATTCAATGTACAGTTTTGACTTCAATATACTACCTATACAAATATACTATACAAATAAATAAATAAATTGAAGTGTCTGTTTGTAATGTCAAAATAACAGCTTTTTACTAAATGCATATGAAAGTATACACGGAACTTAGAACAAAATACCAATTTTTTATCTGTCTGTCTGTCTGTTTGTTCCGGGTAATCTCCGAAACGGCTGGACCGATTTTGACGGGACTTTCACTGGCATATAGCTGATGTTATAAGGAATAACATAGGCTATTTGTCCGGGTAGCACGTTTCCGTGGAATAATTTCCGACGTGCACGCGGGCGAAGCCGCGGGCAGCAACTAGTTTTATTACATGTATAGACTAGCGACCCACCCCTGCTGCGCACGGTTTTTACGACTTCACAAAACATCGATTTCTTTATTATATGTTAGATGAGTATTAATATTGTATAGGTACAGGATGGCCGGGTCATCGACGCGAAACTGGAACCATGAATTCAGTACATGATTTTAGATCCCCTAGCGTAGAAATTTTTCGTCGGTTATAAAAAAACAATCTGCTGTTTCATAGGAAAGTGCAATACCTACCCGGTCAAAATGTATGGTAGACCGTTTTTTTTTATAACCGACGAAATATTTCAACACAGGGGCGCGGTTCAGAGTCATGTACTGAATCCATGGTAACAGGCTGTGTGTCGATGTCCCTGCCAGCCTGTATATATATCTATGTAAATAAAAAATAAATGCTGTACGTTCGTAAGCGCATCACTTGAGAACAGCTGGACCGATTTCGCTATTTTATTTTACATGAATTTGAAGCCCCTGTTGAAATTTTCCATCGGTTATCAAAAAATAAATCGGTTGTTTCATAGAAAAATGCAATGCCTACGCGGTCAAAATGTATGACGGAGCAATTTTTTTTTAAATAACCTACGAATAGTTTCAACACTTTTTTAAATAACCGACGAAAATTTTCAACGCTGGGGGAAGTTCAGAATCGTGTACTGAATCCATGGTATCAGATTGTGGGTTGACAACTGTAACTAACGTTACGGTATGCTGCCACCCTGGATTCTGAAACATATGAACCATCCGGGATAAATTCTTTATATGATCGTGAAAAATGCATTAAAATCCGTTGCGCAGTTTAGAAGAACAAGGCGATCACACAGACAGATACGAGAAGCGGCTTTAATCTAATTTAATATTATAAAGAGAAAATATTTGAATTTTTGTATGTTTATTGTTAATGGATAAACTCAAAAAATTCGTAACCGCTTTAAAAAATTCTTTCACCTATAGCAAGCTACATTATCAGCGAGTAACGCGGGCTGTATTTTTTTTTTTGCATATTGTGGTGTCCTACGATTTTAACGCGAAGGAAGTCGCGAGCAGAAGCTAGTTATAATAGTACTAATATGTATATATATAAGAGAGCATAGCAATAGAATCGGGTCCCATTTAAATATAAGTTTTAGTATAAAATTTCGCTCCTGGCTGGAGGCTTTTTGAGTAAAATCTTAAGGCACCCACAGGACAGTTCGGTTAAGTAGCCAAGACCTCAGTGGTCAAAACTACGAGTTGCTATAAAAAAATAAAAAAAGAATCGGGTCCAATATAAGAAAATAATTAAAAAGACTCACGTGGCTTGTTGCTGTGTCGAAGGCACTTTACTCGGCTCCCTGGGATTATGGGACACCTTCCCAACAGATGGCAGCATATTAAACACTTTAGGTTCCCTCGCCGGTCCTATATGCGACGTCCGAATATTCGAAGCCACGTCATTCACTGGCGAAATGCAGTTCTCAGCACCTAACAGCTCGTCTATCCGAGCATAGTC
Organism: Dryobotodes eremita; assembly: GCA_917490735.1. Classification (NCBI taxonomy): domain Eukaryota; kingdom Metazoa; phylum Arthropoda; class Insecta; order Lepidoptera; family Noctuidae; genus Dryobotodes; species Dryobotodes eremita. The sequence continues at coordinate 5,701,758 of OU823242.1, read as the reverse complement.
ACCATCACTAATGTCATTTGAGTATAGAGCCTCATTCTGCGAATTACTCATCACTGTTTTCGTATCCTGGACTGAAACATATGAATAACGGGTCCCGTTATTATTGACTTGTAGTTGCAAGTTCAGATCCTTATATTTCCCCTTATTTGGCAGTGCGTAAATGACTCCTTCAGCGTTCGTGTCCCAACTACACTCTTTGTCGATCAACTCAACGCTGTTTTCGTCAATCTTCGTGTCTTTCCGGCCGTCGGGCTTCGGAAGGCTGTTGCAATAACTCGCTAGAGATTTCTGATAGTCGTTCAGACTTCTTCGACTCGATATCACCTTACCAACTGGACGTTCGGCATTCGTTTGTTCCGAGAAAGACCGTCGGTACGTAGGGCGGATTTCTGGCGAATTCTGTGCGCTGATCGACCTTCGGAAGGACGCTCCTAGAGTTGTACTTCCCGTCGGCCAATCAGGGACCGTTATCATGACGCCACCTGACGTAGGGAGCGACGTCGCGCCATCTCTGCCCGCAGCCGTCTCGTGCCTCCCCAAAGTGGTAACACTAAGACCTCTAGCGTTAGGAATCCTCGCCAACGGAGAGACTCTCGGCGAAAGACACGCTTCGCAATGCGTCCTGATTCCAGAATTTTCTAGAGTGCACTTACTACACGACCACTTCTTCAAATGCAGACCCCTACTCTGCTCCCTTTGGTACTCTTTGACATAATTGAGCTCCCAATTGGATTTACTCTCATTACACTTTTTCGGTCTCCGGGTCACTGTGTGCAGACTTCTAAGGAACGACTCTCGAGGGTTACACTGGCCGTATCTTTCGGAGACCATTAAACTCGTGGGTCTGTTTATGGTCCCACGACCAGCTTCGTCGACTTTCCACCACTTCTGCTGGGAGTTGATGACGGAGCCGTGGGATAGGGACCTGGTGACGCCATGCGCATGGTCCGTCAGCTGAGTGGGGGACAGGCGGAGGGACTGCAAGTCGAGGTTTAAGCGGCGACCGTCAGAATAGCTCGTTGTAGGCTTATACGATGATGGGACTGCCAGAGTGTTAGACCTTATCATAGTGTTGTCTGTAAAGAGCAATAATGGCATTTAATTTTAAAGACAGGAGAATAAAATCTAGGTATATTTAAAGGTGCTTCTAAACGGGCTATACTTTCCCGGCAATGTGTGGCTGTAGCCTGTACTATTGGCAACTATTGGTCGGCCATCTCTAAAACTTTTTATTGCAGCTTATGACTGAGCAATCTATGGCTGGGCCATGTATTGCAATATATCTGCAACTATATGGCCCATGATTCACACTCGTAAACGGGCTACACAATCAGGCAACAATGGCTGACGAAATGACACTCGTCACAGGGGCTTATATTTTTTTAAAAGAAATAGACAAGATTGTGGATTAACCCTTACTTCCATAGACGTGAAACTTTTAGATAATTTAAGTCAAGAGGTATGCCTTGATGAAAAATTATTTAGGAACTTTACTTGAATGTCAAAGAGTTACTTTCTTCACATTGCGTCAGAAAGGGATGCACTTATGACGGAAAACGAAACAACAATATAACAGGCCCGACAATATTTCAGTATTTTCGAATGTGAAGCGATCGTTCGGCAATATTGCCGGCTACACGAGAAAATGCTTGGCGATACCAAACATGTGTAGCTATATGGCCGGGACATTAGGGCGCCGAATAGGGCTGATAATGATGATGGTTTCGTGACGGTGCAAAGGAGTAAGCGCCGATCGCGAACGAACCAGAACCGCTGTGGCAAAGCTCCTGCGGAGCCCGAAATGAGCTTGCGTGCCGCAAAGCCGAACACACCGGTGTACATCTCCCGCCTGCACTACACCACTAAGGCTGAGGACATCGTGGAGTACGTGCGTCAAAAGACGAGGTACACGCCAAGGGTGCAGTTACTGGAATCGCACCGGAACGTCAACTTTAAGGCGTTCGTCGTGCGTGTACCGAATTGTTATCTGCCCCTCGTCATGGAAGAAGACTTTTGGCCGCAGGACGTGGTGTACCGTCGCTTCCGCGGACAAGTTCCACTGGACAGCACAAAGTCAAGCTAGTGCAAAGTGAAGCGCTACTAACATAGTCTTAAGCCTTTTTATTAACACAAGTTTTGTTTATATAAAAATATGTATGTTTAGGTTAAGGTATTTTTCTATGGGCCTGTGTCGCCTGAAATAAATGGTATTATTATTATTATTATTATTATTACTGCAGTATTGCATAGTCTGGCCGGTATTGCTGGCAATGTTGCCGGCCACAGTGTTGCTGCCACATATTGCAGTAAAATATTGCCCGTTTAAAAGCACCTTTATTTGAAAATCATCAATCTTATTACAAAACACGATCTTACTTTAGCATGAGCCGAACCCTTCTGGCCAGTTTTTGTATTTCTAACTTTATGACGACTTTAGTAAAGTTCTTAATACAAAATTGACAACCTTAGACCGGACTAAATTGTCAGTTTTGTAAATGTAACTGTATTTCGATTTCTGTTAGGTTCTTATTTCAAAAACAGGCTCGATGGTACAAACCGACCGTCCGTGGTATGCGTATAATATCTGATTTTTGGGAGAGAAAGTATTCTAGGGTGTCCTCCATAATTTTTTACTACATGCAATATTTTTGTTTACTATACCTGTTTAGATCTCTGTGTTAATTAATGTAATTAGTATTACCGTTTTATTTAACAATAAATAAAAAAACCATGTCTAAACAAAAACATAAGACCGCATGACCCTAAAGCCTTTGAAATGGTGCGATTTAATTGCCCGTGGTATACCATAATTTGAAGCAGAACTTGCATCGTAAATAGGGACTTTATGAACTTGGGACTTACCTTTAGCAGACTTTTCTTTGTCCGTCATCCCTGAAGCTTGATCCTCATCATCAGACAGCCTGAAATACAAAAACAATATTGTTAGCTTGCCTACATCCAGCTTCAAGATACACGAAGCACTTCTAGTTTATGTAGCCTCCGTCGTATACGTGTGGTAAAGGTCGAAAAAGTATGTTAATTGTTAAAATTACCATTGTTGTCATCAATCTGATAGTCAAGCAATGTAATCCCACACAGCCTATCATTCTCAATTGTTACTTTCAATGTCAGCGATGTTTGTGGGCTCATGTAACGAACACAAGCCTAATTGCCTAATTACCTAAAACACAATGTTGTGGCATCAGGGACGTTTAAGAACCTACTATTATAGTCTGTTCCAAAAGTATCTAATGAAAATGTAAACAAATGGATAAGTACCTGCCGTTGCCAATTTGTAGTGTCACTTACCATTTTGATGCTATGACTTTATTTGAATAATTAAACCAGAAATTCTAATTTTAAATCACCATAAAGATGTTTTTCATTTGACTATTGAGTTTTTTATTACCTCAATTTTCGCCTGTAATTTTTTAATTACCATTTAATGATGTTATTCAAGCAATAATTGTTGGAAACATTGGTGAGATTATAAAGTTGAAACCATCTAAACACACATGAATGTGTTACTAATTCCCTCAAGTGAGTGATTGCGTAAGAATTTAACCTGGACAGGGTTTGTTTACACTTTCATCAGATACTTTAGGAATGGACACTATACTTTATTAATCTGTAAGCTCCAACACATAGAAAGCAAAGTGATCAATACTCAATCCTTTCTGTATGAGAAGAGAACTTCGCTTTGCAGTACTATAATAATAATTACTGTTATTAACCGTCTTGAGCAACCATGGTGATCAATGCTCGTGCTTTCTCTGTATGAGAACCGGCCTTTGCCTTGCCGTGGAAAAATAATAAGCTGGTATTATTTATTTATTATTACCTGAAGACAGGCGCGTGTGGCGCAAGCGCATCGCAGGCGGCGCAGCGCCACGCGGCAGACACGTTGCGAAGGCCGCACGCGCACCGCCAAGCGCGCGACGCCTCCGGGGCGGAGCCCACACACGACCATCCGCTATAACAAACACATTATTACACTCAAGTACTAAATATGTACTAATTCATGGTCTAATTAAAATAAAATAAAATTATTTTTTAACTAATACAAAAATAAAAATCCTTTTTACTAATAAATAAATAAAAACAAATGAAACCGTAATACTTACTTACAAAATAGAAACTTAAACTTGGATCATTGTGACAAGATATTTAACATATGTATACAAAGGAAAAATTATTTTATTTGTGGGAGACTGGCACTTAAACTAAGCCGATGACTGTAATTTAGGACCAAATTTACGACAAGGCTTACAAATCTCATAAAAGTAATGCTAGGAACTTAGAATTCTTGTTCAGCCACTGCAGATCTAAGGCTCATATTCTTGTTCTGTTGCTGATATATGTTTAAAAAAAAGATGATTCTGTGAATGATCTGGGACAGATCAACTTCATACGGCAATTGTTAATATTGTCCATCCTTTTCATTATAAACATTACCGGGGAGTTTTTTTTTCCATTCTTCTAAAGAATCTAAACTCTCAAACAGGTAATTAAGCTTAAACTTTCTGACTAACCAACTGGCTCTTTGACAACTCGGAAGTTTGTTGGTGGTTGTTGGTTTAATTGGAATAAATTCTCCAAGTTCTAGTGTTTGTAAAGGTCTTCATGATATTATAGAAGAAAAAAATACAAGAGTTGGATAATTTAAAACATTATGCTAATAAAAAAAATTGTGCTCACATGTAACAGTTGCAATAATAGGAGTATCCTTTCAGTGACAATGGTGCTGAATAAATTATCCTACATATCGCATATCAAATAATTTGTCATTTCCTTTCATTAACTTCAATACTAATTGCTGATAGATTATCATAAATTATATGTGCGATGCAAGCACACTGACATAATTCTCAGATGAAAATGTACTGCAATACAGATCCTTGAGTTTTCATTTTAAAGTAGCCAAGACGGTTGGGTTTATTATACCAACCTGCATATTAAGCTGTAGCCCGCCAAATTCAAATTTTCTTTGGTTTTGTAAACTGCAGCTGTTTTACGTCATATGTTGATTAAAATGTGATTCGCGACAGTAGGAATGATATATTTACTGAATAATAATCATCAATTTCATATCAATCGTCAATATTTGAAAATGTGTTCCACATAAGAATTTTTCAGAATACTTCATATGAAAATTCTTAGGTGGAACAAATTTCCAAAGTTTGATGATTGATATGAAATTGATGATTATTATTCAGTAAATATATCATTCCTACTGTCGCGAATCGCATTTTAATCAACATATGACGTAAAATAGAGCTGCAGGTTACAAAACCAAAGAAAATTTGAATTTGGTGGGCTACAGCTGAGGATTCACCTTAAAGGAGTTGTTTTTTTTTTTTAATAATGTCTAGCTTAGGTGACATATCACTCTAGTTGGATTGCTTTGTTTGAAGCAAAAATAATACTGTGAAAAATAGTTTTGATTATGAAAATTATGACACACAATTGTCAGATTATAATGATGATGTGATTGACAAAAATATTTCTATTGTTTATTATTTAGTTAACATAAATTGTATTCATAAAATAAAATCTGGAGTAAGTATGGATAGTCAAATATTGGTAAATTATGGCTAAAGGTGATGTGTTCCAAGAATGTTCAAACAAAGGTTTTATTCTCATTTTATCAAGAAAATTATAATCTTTCTGTTTGCAAGTTACGAAAATAATGAGTTTTGGTTATATTAGACGTGTAAACTATGGATCGAGTTTCAATAACCCTTTGTTTTAATTGATTTTTTCAAACAATACACCAATAATGATTATGATCTTTTTGCCACTTATACTCACATAAAACTCTACACCTAATGATGTTGTTCACAGAATATCCATTTTAAAATACGTAAAAATACTATCCAAGGCACGATTGTAACGAAATGAACAATCCATTAGTCGAAATTGCCTCACAATACATACCTATATACATCGCGAACAACGAACACATATAATCACATTTTTAACACAATTGCTGACACACAAATACCTAAAACTGCACGTTAATATCTAATTTAGTTAATGAACTAGCTTCCACTGCGCATAACAATGAAATACAATAGAAATATAACCTAAAATACGGGTCACGAAAAATCGATAATTTGCTGACAGAAACTGAACGACAGGGATAGTTACGAGAAAAAAAAACACACCTGTTAAAGCTATTTTCAGTCGGTATGACGATCGCTTCAGAGCCAGGTGTAGTTCCTTCGCTTTTTCCAGTTCGCGATGTATATTCCGGCGATGAATCTCGACAATTTTCTTTAAATATTCCACTGTCATGACTCGATACCCGCTTTGTACCACATTTTAAACACTTCACACTTTCTGTTGGATTGATCTGGCCGCACGTCTGACAATGCCATTGCAGCACCGATGCGATTGAGCCCATTTTAATTCACACATGGCTATGAGACCATAACAAGGCTTCGTTTTATGAAAACAAATTCCGATTTGAGAAAAATGAAAACAGCTGATCCACCATGTTGTTTGTGTATAACTTTTTTTTATGTAGGTACGCGACGCGCGACGTTATACAAATTGTTTTCGGTTTTATCGGTTTTTTTCTCTTTTTTATTTATATAAATTCGTGCAGATTTCATAAATATTATTTAGATTGTGTGAAACATTTTCTGAACCATAAACTACAATCAATTTAGAATATTTTGTTGCACATCGACATCTGTTGAAATTTGTAAAGAAGCAATTCTCGAGGTACATGTGTGTGGTGTTACAGTTCATGAGCAGATGGCGCTGTTTTGATTAGTGCCTGCTGCAATTTAGAAACAAAAAAAATAAAACTCAAGAATAACAGCTAGCCAGTTGCCTGAAAAAAACGTGTGGTGTGAAACACGGATTTGAAAGCTAATAGGTAGATAAGATACCTACTTCAGAGTCCCTGTCCTGCACCTGTGTGTGTGTGAGAGAAATCCTGTGCGCTGAGGTGGCATAACTTAAACTTAAAGAAAACCAGAAATCAGTTAGCGAAATTAAAGAAAAACTATCTGCCGAATTGGAAAATAATTTATATATTAAGTACGAAAATAACAGCCAGCCCAATACAATCACACAATTTTGAGAAAACATGACCCATTTCTGTAATAAACATTATTTAAGCCGTAGGTAACAAACGAAACAAAAGCAACTTATAAAAGTAAAAGCTCATATTTAAATTAACGTAAGCTGTAATTTACACTATCAATCATGAATGATTAAGGCCAAAATTGTGTATCGTATCGTGGCCGTTCATATCAATTCAACAGCAATAACTTTAAAAAACCCACGGTGGATATTGCTCGCTGATAAATTTTGAATTATCGTTATTCCCCGAGTACGGATGTGATAACGAATTTCATAAAGTACCTAAGGGGTGTGCACATTTGCGTTTTACGATTTTGCAATAAGTTTTCGGGTACTTGCTGTGTTCCGTTTTGGTATGATGATGGCCTACAGATATTTCTGTGGTTATCGTTTTCATGAAAAGTTAGAAGATACGAATGAATGAATAATTTGGTGGTTTTATCCCTAACTAGCTTTTACCCGCGGCTTCGCCCGTGTGGAGGTCGGACATTAGGTATCCCACGGGAACGTACTACCGGGATAAAAAGTATTTCGTTTATCAAGGTTCTAAACTGTTTGTGTGCCAAATTTCATCCAAATTCGTTCAGCCGTTTTTGCATGATTGAGTAACAAACATCCAAACTTTCACATCCTAACTTATATATATCTATATTATATATAATTACCAATAATTTAATAATTATTATTATATTATAATTATTAAATTATTGTTATAAATGCGAAAGTAAGTTTGTTTGTCTGTAACCTTTTCACGCCTAAACCACTGAACCGATCATCCTGAAATTTTGCATATACGTTGTCAGGGGTACAGAAACGGACATAGGGTACCTTTCATCCCGAAAAAAAGTACTGTTACCGAGGAAAACAACAATAAAATTCTTATGATAATAGATGGCGCCACGTGTCTTTCGAATCATGATTGAATTATATTATTATAGAAGCTTTAGTAGTGTGTTAAGAGTTTATTTTTATGTTTAATTTAAGTACTTAATAAATTTTGTGAGTCTAAGAGTGTCGATAGACCAGTTTTTCATCGTCCTAACTATAATTCCCTGAACCCGAATTGACTGTCAAATTCTAAATTAACGCGAGCGAAGCCGCGGGCAAAAGCTAGTTTATAATATTAGTAGAATAGTACCTGGGTACCATAGAAATATTTATAGTAGGTACATATCTAGTAGTTATTATGGTGTGTGAAGTGGAATAGTAGCAATAAATTCTGATAGGAGATTACACGTTTCTGGTTCTAATTTAGACACTTGGTATTATTTTACAGATTGACCCGTACGACAATTAAGGCTCCCACAGACAGACACGACGCGACAACGCTACACAAAGGCGCCGCTCGTCGCGCAACACGTGGTGCCTTTGTGTCCGGGCGTCGCGTCGCGCCTGTGTGAACGAGCCTTTATTATTTAGCCACGAACTCCTAACTCACGGGCGTGGGCGTACCTACATACCTATTAGAATGACCTAGCTTGAAAGCTAGGGTAACATTAGTCACCCACGTACCCACCTAAAACACTCATAATTATGTCCATACTTTAAAAAAAAACTGAACTGCGGGGTAGTTACGTAACACACTAACAGTAGGAATGGGTTTCATTTTGACAGTTCAACAACATTCATTGCGTTATTCACGTTGTTGAGCAGACAAATTTTTCGAACATGAGAAGCAATGTATTAACAATAGGCTTCAAAATTATTCAGATTGTGATAGATAGCTTGTTACGTAATTAGGGTGCTGAACGTGTTAAATTAGGTAGGTACTGTACAAATTGTAAGTTTCGGTAAGTTCCGAGTTGAGCTGCACTATTCGGTACTGACAAATGCGTGCACTGACTGGACAAGTATAATCAATCTGTGTGGTTATTTCTTCAAAAGACCATTTCAGACACTAATCTACATGGTCTTCACATAATCTGACCAAGATTATGTCTAGACTTTAAAAGAGACTGTGACCTCTGAGTTTGTTTCTGCCTTTCTTCTCAGAGTAGTCAGATAGGAAACGCCGACCTCATCTAGTTTAAAAAATATGATTGACGTGTAAAAGTGTTTGTACAACCTACTTACAGAAATAAAATCATTTACGAGTATCATTTAACGGAGTGAATAGGGACGCAGGGGTGAATCAGGACGAAATTTTAAAAGGGATTTTATCATTGACATAATACCATTTGTTGCCAACAAGAGCACTTAATCGTTAATTATAATACAGTTAACACATTACAGTCCTTTTTAGCCGACTTCAAAAAGGAGGAGGTTATCAATTCGTATGTTTATATATATATTTTTTTAATGTATGTTCGGGCATAACTCCGTCATATAAAGACGGATTCGCAAAATTCTTTTTTTTTTTGAAAGGGTATACTGTCGAGGTTGGTCCCATTGTCACCAAGTCAGAATCTGATGAAGGGATCCCATGGAAATCGAGGGAAATCCTCAAATTTTATAGGCACACCTGTAGCGATTTGGGTATTTTTCATAGTTACTCGTGCATTTGCTCTCAGAAAGCACCATTCCGTGAAGTGGAACTGATGATGAAGACCAGAGGTGTCCACCGGAACTACTCAAAAACAAATATTTCACGGATTGCGATTCGATTACTTTAAATGGTTGCTAAGCAATTTTTGCTCGTCACAATGCATATGGTGAAATGGAGCTGACGGTGGCTTCACCATTAGCTCCAGTTCTTTTCCAGGAGAACTCAATAATTAACGCATCGGAAAAATTAATATTTTGTAATGGCTACAATTTAAATGCTCACCAAAATAATTTTTAGACCCTAAGACTAAGTACTAAGTAAAATATGTTAACTTCAAATAAAATAAACCCAGTCTGTACCGAAGTGCCTAAAGAACAACGTTTTAAGTTCCAAAATAATTATACACTCATCAGAATAATTGTACGTGTTGTATTTATATTCTTTTTGCCTACCAAAATGGATAAATGCTCATCAAATCTTGTTTAAGTTGCTCACCAAAAATAAATTTGCATCAAAGTCAAGGGTGGGATAGGATGCAAGAGCGAGCGAAGCGAGCTCGGAACTTGGGGCACCCCGACTCGGACAGGTTAGGTTAGAAGGGGATGGCGGGGTCTGAAAGACCCCGCCCTCCTCTTCGTGGTTAATATTTTTTAAACCACCCAGAAGTAGGAGCCCCGCCGAGCGAGGCTCCGTCGACTACGCCTTTTAAATAAAAAAGGAAAATAGGTTCATTTCTACAATATTTTATGAAACACAATTTGATGAGCATTTATCCATTCTGGTGGATACAATTTGGTGAGTATTTTGATTTTTTTGGTAGTAAAATAGGTACTTTTCTGGTAGGCGTTCAAACACAAGCCTTTTGTAAAAGGTGATGAGCAGTTGACATAAGGCTATTGTAAATTAGATAAATTAATAACTGAATCACTAAAAAGAGTAAAATAAAAAAAGTTTTTACAAAAAAAACAACCGACTTCAAAAAATACACTACAGAGTGAAAAATAACTTTAATTTCGGAAGTCGGTGGTAAAAAACTGAAATACAGATCCATGGACACCGACTTCCGAAATTAAAGTTATTTTTCACTCTGTAGTGTCTTTTTTGAAGTTGGTTGTTTTTTTTTTTGGCAACAAACTATATTATCTCAATGTTAAAATCCCTTATAAAGGGGTAGTATTTAAAAGCAAATAAAAAATACTTTTTGTATTCAAAATTAATCCGAATTTCAATCAAAATTACTGATTGCACAGCACAATACTCAACTCCAAATATAACTAAATAAGCAACAATTTATATTTGTGGCGCATCGCTATCTACGAGGCGAGACTTCCTATTTCTGAATGGCAATAATAATAAGGCGCAGTCGACGTAACCCCGCTTGGCGGGGCTAATACTTCTGGGTGGTTTATAAAAAAAACCACGAAGGAGATGGCGGGGTCTGCAAGACCCCCTTCTAACCTAACCTGTCCGAGTCGGGGTGCCCCAAGTCCCGAGCTCGCTTCGCTCGCTCTTGTATCCTAAATTCTGCTAGTACAGTAATATTGCATTTTGTATCGATCCCTTCGACATAATTTTTACGACAAACGGCTGATCGGAGACAAATACATAATACTCACACGCTATGAGTGTGAATATTATGTATGTACACTCTGGTTAATTTCCTGTGCAGTCAGTATTTAAATGATGGAAATAAATTGATAGGTGATTTATTCATTTGGTGTGCAATTCATAATATCTTTTTAAAGTTTCGTCCATCCCCCTGCATCCCTATTCACCCCGTTTTACGGTACCTATTATCTGCCTCCTCCATCCCACATCCTCATCAAATTACACTATCCACTATCAAAATCCATTACCATTTCCTTTACTGCTAAGCATCAACGTGATTAAACAACAACTCTGATCTAACCGTGCACGGCGTGCACAGTGGGCCGGATGACCCGCATCACCCTACTAAGTTCACAGACCGTTACGGCACGGTTAAAGCTAAGCACACATTATCGGACACTCGCACGGCAACCGGACAATCGTAACGCAACCGGATATTCGGACGGAATTTCATTGCAGCGCAACACTAATGTCAAAATAAACGAGCCATTACCCATTAGTACGTTCCAAATTCAAATGCGTAGTTGAATTTTAAGATGCTCAAATTGGATGTGTGTTGAGTTACCTTTGCTTGTGTTTGGAAATCAAAGACGCATTTTAGGGTTCCGTCCTCCCACCCTATATCAAGCCAGTGGGACTCTGTTGGCAATTATGAGGTGCGCCAGCTGTTTGTCCATCTGTGTGTTGGTCACGGGGCTGTAAATATACTGTCTGCCCATTCATATGTTCGAACAGGGCTGTATCTTGTATCAGCAATAATTAGCTAGATCATACAATAGGTAGGTATGGGTTACTCACTATGGCCTTTAAGATGACTAATAATAAACCTGACAAAAGAATTAATACACAAAAAAGTTTTCACAAAAAAAGAAAACTGACTTACAAAAAAATCACTACAAACTGAAAAATAACTCTAATTTCGGAAGTCGATGTCTTTGGATCTGTTTTTAGTTTTTTGCCACCGACTTCCGAAATTAAAGTTAGTTTTCAGATTGTAGCGTTTTTTTAAGGAAGTCGGTTTTATTTAATTTTTTATTTGTAAAAACGTTGTTAATTTTTCCCTTTTTTAGTGGGTCCGATATTAATGTATCTAAGTTACAATAGTCTAATGCAGACTTCCCATCACCTTTACAAAATATTGCTTTTCCCGATACAGGGACGTTCATTGTTGAGGACTTCTCCTGGTAAGAACGAGAAGAACTGGAGCCGATGGTGAAGCCAACATCAGCTCCATTTCACCATATGCATTGTGACGAGCATAAACTGAACCGCATTAAAGTAATCCAATCGCAACCCGTGTATTACTTATTATTGAGTCGTTCTGGTGGCCACCTCTGGTCTTCATCATCACTTTCACTTCACCGAATGGTGCTTTCCGAGAGCAAATGCACGAGTTACTATAAAAAATACCCAAATCGCTATAGGTGTCCCTTTACAATTTGAGGATTTCGCTCGATTTCCATGTGATCCCCTCATCCATTTATGACTTAGTGACAATGGAACCACTTCGAGAGCATACCCTTTCAAACAAAAAAAAGCATTTTCAAAATCGGTCCACAATTGACGGAGAAATAGGTGAACATACATTTAAAAAAAAACATACAGCCGAACACATAACCTCCTCCTTTTTGAAAGTCGGTTAAAAACATAGCAAATATCTACCTAATACTAAACTTGAAATATGCCTTTTTGTCCACGATTTTGATCTGCAGGTGCGGAACCCTTTAGTGCAAGAGTCCCACTCACATTTGGCTGTTCTTTCTGGGATTATAACAGCCCTACAGATACATATACAAACTTATTATCACAGCAAAATTTATTAAGCTAAATAAAAGAGCTGTTCACTTCCAAATACTTTTAAAGCTATTAATTTGAAAACCACAAATCCTTTTGCGGGCTCGGAACGCCTGAAAGTTTAAATCACAATAATTACTGGAAAATACAAGCAAACAACGCGATATTAATGTGATCGCGGCTTAATAGTACAATTTAAGCCAATAATTACGCGCAATGTCCACTGTGGCATAGCTAAGTGTGTGTGAGAGGCAATTCGGAACAGACGCGGCATGTAACTTTAAATTATGTCATGCAACTGTCAAAAGCATGCGTAGAATGTCATTGACAATTATATTGCTCACTTGATTTGGTATATTACTGTGTGAAGCTCATGTGTTTGTTTCTGGCAGGTCGTAATTGCCGTTTAAGTTTGATTTAACTTTGTCAACACAGGTGCGTTTGATTTGAGGGGTTAAAATAGCTGCCGCGATCAATTGATCCGTTACGTTTAGTTATGTCTCTGTCGCGTTCGTCCGGTGATGGAACCGTCCGTAGTGGGGATGGGTGAGTTGATTCTTTGTAGCTCGCGAAATTCAAATTTTCTTACTTTTTTGCAATTTACAGGTCAGTGTTATTACATTTGTAAGCTATTCAGAAATGTTTAGCAAAAATCATACCTAAAAATGTTTAAAAATAAACTGAATTCTGGTAAAGAAAATGGTGAAAATCGTGAAAAAATATGTCTTCAATAAAACAATTGTAGCGGTTTTTTTTAAACAGTTAAAATCAGTTGTTGGAAATGAAGTGAGCTACTTACCCGTTACCTTTGATCAATTAATAAAAAAGGTAGACGGAGCGTACGCCAACAATAGTGTTCAATTGTGTGAAGAAATTGTTGATGTACAGAGTTGTGTGCGTGACCTTGTGTGTGTTATGATGTCTGTCCGTCTTTTGTAACATGAATACGAGGCTTTTGGCTATTTTGTATGTCTCTAAATTTATGTCGTTCATTTGTTAGGTGCGTTTTGTTCTTTTTTTCTTTTACTAGAGCGTTCGGTTTCGCGCGTCGTACTAACGCGATCGGCTTCCTATTTCAAATTTGGCTTCCTTTACCCTGCTTCACTGTTGTGAGAGCGCGGCGCTCCGTCTACCTTTTTTATTTGTTCTGAGATAACGGATGTAAAAAGACATTTAACGAAGCCGAGAGTTACTTGTACTCCCCGTCATTGTAAAAAAAAAATGTACTCGACTATACCTGGGAACCCTGGTTACGGAGATATTGAAGGTCAAAATTCCAACTTTTACTGACGTTTTTTACAAAAAAAAGTTTTTAATGTTATAAACTTATAACACAACTTTAAATACCCCACAACCTCTGTACCGTTGCATGCACCCATAAGCACAATATTTGGCGTTTGTTACGATGCGCTCTACCTTAAACAGCGATTCTTCACACCAAAAATAATACATTTTTTTTTTGCTTTGTTACTTAGTTTGATGTACAGAATGCTTAGTTGACGGCTGTGTGATGGGTCTTTGTACTGTATTGTACGCACGACGACATATCAAGCTATACATTTCCAGGATAAGCTGACTTCTCACTGTACGAAAAGCGTATACAATGCCAGGTCAGCTAAAACTGGCAACGTATAGCTTAATATGTCGTCGAGTTCAAAATGTTGGACCGATTTGGTAATTTTTTGTTTTGAAATGTCCGTAATAGTCTGATTTACATTTATAATGGAAGGAAAAATTGGAAAAGCTTTCCGGACTTTTTTCAAATTCGTGATTTTCTGAATGTCCTTTTTTCTATGTGTTTTTTGTATGAATTATGGAGACAGGACCAGGTCTTATCGACAGACAGACCCGGCAGACTTATTCTGCACTAGCTGACAGCTGGAACATAATAAGTCTTTACGAGTAATTAGAAACCTGAAAGCCAGACAAGCATAAGGCCAGCTGTCACTTCCACACTTTTCTCTTCGAGGTTGGGTTTTTCCTTTAAGAAATTCTCAGTAACAGACAGCAGTCTGAGCCCGGTTAATGACAAAGTCACAGAATCCTATTACGTTGGACAAAACCTAACCCGTGCCTGTGCATATCCTTTCAGGGAACGGAGGCGGGATAATAATATCGTGGCAATAAAATTTCCCTGAAGCCCACAATGGTGACTTAATCAATCTTGCTCAAATACATTCAGAGTGGTTTTTACATATTTTTTGTACCAAAACTAATCTAACTGAGGGCTTGCATGAGGCATGAATAGCACCTGTGGATTTATTATCCTGAAAACCCTGACCCAACCAAAACTAAACCGTATCTCGTAAAAGTTAGAATTGAAATTCAAATGGGGTATATTGTTTAGGTTTTTGGCAACCACTTTGTCCGTTAAAATAATCCATCTTTATCAGGCGTTGACAGTTTCGTGTCTGCTGACGAGATGCAACGCTCTTTGGGTTTATTTTTATATACAAGGACTAGCTTTTGCCCGCGGCTTCGCCCGCTTGGATGTCGGAAATTATACCACGGGAACGTACTACCGGTATAATAAATGATAAATGATTTTATTTCTGTAAGTAGGTTTGAACAAACACTTTTACATGTCAATCATATTTTAAAAACTAGATGAGGTCGGCGTTTCCTATCTGACTACTCTGAGAAGAAAGGCCGAAACAAACTCAGAGGTCACAGTCTCTTTTAAAGTCCAGACATAATCTTGGTCAGATCATTTATTTATTTATTTATTTATTTTACTTTAACATAAAACGGCCAAGGCCAATTACATTAGTTAAAGACACAACACACTATATTAGTAAAAAATACAGCTACTCGACAGTCATACGCTCATCTCACAATACTCCAGACATGTTGACAAGATCTTCTTCCATTCATCCGCGAACACATCACAGTGAGGCTTAGCGTCCAAGAGAGCGTTGAGCGCAGAGAGCGTGCGAGGGACAGGAGACTGGGCTCGAGCGACGGTTCGACTCCAAGGCACGGCGAACAATCTGTGCCTCCTGCTACGGTTATAGTTCATCGGAGCAAAAAGATGGGACAGTTCGTCATGCAATTCAGGAGCATCTGTTTTTCCTTGAAGGATCTTACACATATTAATAATTTGGTCATTTTTTCTTCTAACCTCGAGAGAGTTATAACCTAAACAGCCTAAAAGAAAGTTCGAAGGATACATAAAAGGATAATATCCATTCAAACGTTTATATAGATACCTAAGATAAGCCTTTTGTACCTTTTCTAAGAGTAAAGTGTACTTCTTTTCATGCGGGTTCCAGACGCATGCACTGGATTCCAGTTTGGTACGAACCAGTACATTAAAAATAGATTTAATAGCGCTGGTGTTGCTAAAATCTTTAGCATTGCGCAGAATGAAACCTAATCGCCTAAATGAATCTTTTGCTACCGTTGCCATGTGATCATGAAACGTTAGCTTGTTGTCAAATGTGACACCTAGATCCTTCATTCCAGATGTTCTATTAATAGCGCTACCATTCATTTTATAAGTAAAGGTGATAGGGTTTCGTGCTCGAGTAAAACTCATGACGAAGCATTTGGAAGAATTAAATTCCATTTTGTTCTTCACACCCCACTCCAATATCGCCTCAATATCACGCTGCAGTGCCAGACTATCGACTTCAGAATTAATTTCGGAATAGAGTTTTAAATCATCTGCGTATAATAAACTTCTGGCGTGATGAATAACTGAAGGAAGATCATTAATCATTATCAAGAAGAGAAGCGGTCCCAAAATTGATCCTTGACTGACTCCGGAACGCGTATGATAGGGCTGGGATTCATAAAGGCCCAGCCTGACAAACTGCTGACGATCGCGAAGATAGTCAGCGAGGAGCTGTAACAGCCCTGGGGGAAATCCGATGGCACAAAGCTTTGCCAGCAGAATATCATTATTGACCCTATCAAACGCTTTCCGGAAGTCAAAGTATAAGACATCGACCTGACCCCCACGGTCTAATCGTTTAGATATGTAATCTACTAGGGTAAGAAGGTTAGTATTTACTGATCTTTTTGCTCTGAAACCATGTTGTTCATTACACAGATACTTTTCAACTTGGAAATAAATATAGTTATGTAGTATGTGTTCAAAAACTTTAGCTGGTGATGACAAAATGGCAATGGGACGGAATTCTTCTACTAATGTTTTATTCAAACTCTTGGGAATAGGAGTGACCCTTGAAATCTTCCATTGCGGTGGGTATATTCCGGTTTTTAATGATAGATTAAAAATATGAAATAGAGGCAAACAAAAGTGTTTTTTACAAGTTTTCAAAATTTCTGGAGGAATGCTGTCCGGCCCTACCGAACTACTGACTTTGAGTTTACCTATTCCTGACATGACATCCTGAGGAGTGAATTTAAATATATTTACATAATTACTGCTAACATTAGTATCACAATGGGAAGCCTTTTCAACATCAAGTTGCGGAACATCGGGAAGATAAACGCTAGCAAAGAAATCAGCGAAGGCATCAGCCGCATGAACACCTGCAAATGCCTCGCCGTTGTAGGTAACACTCGGCTCAAAACCACCTTTTGAGCGTAAACTGGCTATATGTTGCCAGAAATCACGTGGATTGGCTCTTAGATTATTTTCAATCATTTTGGTATATGATGCATAAGCAAGTGCCACCCGTGTTTTAAGGCTAGCTCTCAAGTCTGAAAAATTCATACGGGCTACTGTACATTTAGTGCGCTTCCAAGCAGTATGCCACTTGAGCTTAAGTCTAGTGTCCTGAATTATGTCTTTTGTGAACCACACCGGATAACGCCTACTTGTGGTTTTAGGGCGTCTTTTCTTTGGTACACAAGCATCAAAGATGGAATAAATTGACTCATAAAAGTACTCTGTAGCTAAATATACATCGTCAGTCTGTACAACCTTCTCCCATGAAATTTTTGAAAGTAAATCAAAAAGCTTATCTCGGTTACATTTTCTGAAATTCCAGTCTTTATTGGTATCAATGTTACTTGGTTCAATGACATCAGTAGTACGTGTAGATTTAATTTTAATGTCGATATCTAATGGTGGGTGGTAATTGTCAGGTTTAACTATGCCATCCGTGTTAGCGACATCATGTGAAGACCATGTAGATTTGCGTCTGAAATGGTCTTTTGAGGAAAAACCACACAGATTGAGTGGACCTGTCCAGTCAGTGCACTCATTTGTCAGTAATCGTGTAGCTCAACTCAGAACTTAAGGAGCTCAACGATTCGACGAACAATACCAAAGAAAAGACATTTGGGTAGGCCACAAAAATTACTCAAACTGCCAGACCATGATTAAAATTAATTGAGGAGAGAAAAAAAAGCAACAATGACCCACATAGTCTTCACATCAGACTCCTACGTGTTAATCCGGGTTATAAACTATGACCTGTGTTCCAATTTCCAACCAAATCCGTTACTTATAACAAGCGTCCAATCCGTCCATATATCCGTCCATCCATCCATCCTCACAAACTTTCACATTTATAATATTAGTAGGATAGATAAAAACAAAGTTTTGCAGAGATCGGACTGACTGTGTCGGCGTCGTGTCAGTCTCCTTAAACCCCCGAAACATATTTTGGATATTCCTCCCTTCCTTTTCATCCCATCTGCGGAACGGCATTCAGTTGGCTAAGTCTAGCGACGCTTACAGTGTCGTCTTTGCACTGCGTATCTCGTAATATTATGACCTCCATAGATAAAAGGAATCCAATATGTGCTATTTACACTGACATGACAAGAGCATTTGATTTTGTTGATCATAACATCCTACTTCGAAAATTGCACGGCTATGAAATAAGAGGAAATATCCTCAAACTCTTGGAATCATACCTCAGTGACAGATTGCAGTGTACAGAAATATCTAGAATATGCCCAATCAGTAAGATAGAATCTGTATACACATCTGAATTTAGACATGTAAAATATGGTGTGCCTCAAGGCAGTGTAATGGGATCGTTATTGTTTTTAATATACATTAACGATCTCCCAAAAGCGATAACACATAAAATGGTTCTCTTTGCTGATGATAGCACAGCAATTATTGAGTGTACTACATAATCCTAATGACTACCAAAATGAAATCAATGGCTCTGTAGGTGAAATTATAAAGTGGCTTGATAAGAATAATTTAAGAATAAATTTAAGTAAAACTAAAATGGTGCATTTCTATCAACGTCGAGCAAACCCGTATATATATCCGTTACTTATAACAACAGTTTGATAGAAGAAGTCACTAGTAGTAAGTTTCTAGGTATAACTATCGACAATAAACTCACTTGGAAACTCCACGTAGAAGATATAATATGTAAGCGTATGAGTAAATCCGCATACGCAACTGTTCCAATTATCAAAAAAAGTAAACATTGAAACATTATTGATAGCGTATCACGGTTTAGCAGGTTCAATTCTCCGATATGGTGTTTGTTTTTGGGGACAATCAACTGATAGAGAGACCGTATTCAGGTTGCAAAAGCGTTGCATTAGGTCTATATGCGGTTTATAAACCACAGACAGTTGTATGTCTTACTTCAAATCATTAAAACTGTTAACATTTCCGGCACTATACATATTAGAAACTGCACTTTTTGTAAAAAGAAACCCGCATTTATTTATTCAATTATCAGCAGTCAAGAAAACTGAATTGCGTGCTCAGTACAAAAATCAATTATGTAACATAAAATGTAAGACTGCTTTGATGTACAAAATGCGATGCTTTTTCGGAATTGCTCCGTGAATTTTTAATAATATTCCGAATTCCATAAGTGTATTGCCATTGTCAAAATTTAAAATCGTACTGCAGAAACTTTTACTTGTCAAGTGCTACTATACAATAGACGAGTTTTTAAACGATAAACAGTTATAATTATTAATGATATATTAAAAAAATTAACATCTGTTTTTTTTTATGACTATTGGAATGTTTGTTTTTATTAATGAAATATTTTATTGATTTTTTATTTTAGCATATTTACTTTGCATGTTACCATATTTGTATGTCTTAAGACAAAATATAGCGTGCTATTTTATATGTATGACCTATTATTGTATATCTATGTTTCACAAATAAACTTTTAAGATTTATGATTTTATTTATAAAAAATCGTGAGGAAACCGAAAATATGCTAGAATCAAAAATTCGAAGAAATGTAACATCTACCAAACCGCACCGGGACCGCGTGTTGGATAACGGCCCACACCACTCTCACACAGAGGAGGCATGTGTCCCAGGGCCGTATTTAAGCGTGTGGAGGCGCTGGGGCAACCAAAATGTGTAGGCCCCGAAAATTTTGTGTAACAGACGATAAAAAAAAAATCCCACGTTTTTCAATCATTTTTAAACTGTCTGGATTTTTTAGGTAGGGCAGTAAGAGCAAGGTACCTTAACCATTGTACCTACACACCGTGTGTAAAACAGCGAAAAAAAAATATTAAAGGAAAAGTTTTTTTTTTTTTTTTCTTTATTTAATTAGGGACTTTTATAACGTCAATGCGTATGCCAGTCCCATCGTACCCTAAACATAAAAGGAAAAGTTGTTTACTAGTGTTTACACGTAGGAATTTGAAAGATTTTTTTTTTTCGAAGTCTGTTGTGGGGGCCCCTCTTTTGTGGAGGCCCCGGGGCGGTTGCCCCGGATCCTAAATCCGGCCCTGCATGTGTCCCAGCAGTGGGAACATTATAGGCTGATTATGTTTTTATGGTATAAAAAATCCCTTAAAATAACTTATCAAGTCTCTGGAAACATGATAAGCACAAATAATACCATAACATAACGCTAACAAGGAAGTTTTGCAGCGTCACGACTATGTGTAACGTGCCTTCTCATCACAATAGCTGACCCCTGCATTGTGTTACTACCCTATATTAGTATCGATATAAATAATGTTTTTCGACAGGATTTGCTTGCCTCATGCTTGTAAAATTATTAGTGAATTGTCTTGGTTGAGGGGCTTGTGGTTAAATAATAACAGTCACAAGAGTCGATTGAAGGTTAAGCTACGCTTGCCGCGGACGGTTCGTGGACGGGTACATACATATCGAGACCCTTTCGTACCTCGGAAAGCATGTTAAGCCGTTGCTCCTGGCTGAAATTCGTAGATCTTTGACAGTCGTTACGGGTAGTCAGAAGTCCATAAGACAACAAGTCTTACCAAGGGGTATCGTGTTACCCAATAACTGGGTTGTGGAGGTCAGATAGGCAGTCGCTCCATGTAAAATAATGGTATTCACCTGCATCCGGTTTGATAGGAAGCCGACTCCGAAATATAGTTGGAAAAGGGCTAGGCAGATTGATTTTGAAGTTGCATGCAACCCGTATACCTAACAAAACAATCCAAATGTTATTCGTGAAGATGTTTGTTAGTTAATCACGTTTAGATAAACGGCTGAACGGATTTAGATAAACTTTTACGCTCAGATAGACTAAATGCGGGATCAGCAGATAGGATACTTTTTAGAATGCTAGACGATACCTAGATACCCTAGGGTGCAGGGAAACCGAGTGCTAGGTATTTACAAATCGAATATCTTTTCTGAAATTAATAAGAAAACACTGCCTCGTTGGTCTAGTGGTCCTATTGCTACTGCTGAGCTTCTGCTGAGGTTCTGGGTTCGATTCCGGGGTCGAGCAAAGTGTTATGGGGCTTTCCACTGGGATTTTGTGTAAATAATTTCATCTCCACTGCTCTCAAAACGATGAAGGAAAACATCACGTCCTAGAAACAAACATTCGGCGACATGTGACATCTACCAACCCGCACTGGACCCGCGTGGTGGATTACATCCCACTCCCTCTCACCGAGAGGAGGCCTGTGTCCCAGCAGTGGGAACATTATAGGCTGATTATGCTACATATTATGTACGGTCACCAAAAGTGATAAGTAACCAGAGTCATCGATATAGTTGAAGTTTACTAATAAACCGGTGAATGTTACCGAATAAAATTTTATTTAACTATTAGAAATAAAGAGGTCATTTATCAAACTCCACAACATTCATCGATTTCTTACTAAACTTCAACCATATCCGACGACCCTGGTTACTTATCACTTTTGGTAACTGTACATAATAGGTGGAAAGGAATTGACGGATTAATTAATCACACTACAGCGTTCAAAGAATAGGCAGCAGGCAGAAGTAATATGGCCTCGCGCGAATTCTTGGGAATGTCATAAGCCTTCAAAGGCTTCCTTTGGCTTCCTAAGGTGAATTTGGCGTATCAATTTGTGTGATAACGCGGCTTGTGCCCTCATCGAAAAAGCTTATCAGGGCAATCCGTTTGGAGTTAATAAAGGGTGCTTGAAAGCGGAGGTAATCACTTTTAATCTGGCTTTATGCCCATTGCAAGCTAAAATCCGACCTACAGAAGATGACCGGGAAGACCTGGGTGAGAATCGCGCTGACTAGGGAAGCATGGCATAAAAGGGAGGTGGCTTATACTCAGCAGTGGGTGGAACAAGGCTGCCAATTCTGACGATGATGAAGAGGCTAAAATCCATACTTATACCAATTATAAATGCGAAAGTAACTCTGTTCGTTTGTTACCTGGGCTGAATGGACTTTGATTAAATTTAGCACACAAGTAGACCATGTCCTGACCCAGGGTTCAGCATGCGTCTACTCTACAAAGAGAAGACAAATCATTTTCTTAATAACAAGTCATTCTTTTCTTGAATTTTAACATCGCGCCGTAGAAATCTTTCTACAATATGTAATTTTGTCTTCCGTTTCTATAGTGGCCACGCTACGCATGCAGGGCATAGAAAACTTTTTATTCAGGTAGTACGTTCCCGAGGGATAATTTCCAACGGACACGCAGGCAGAGGCGCGGGCAAAAGCTAGTCTAAAACAGTCTGAATATTTCTCTTCTTAATACTTCCCTTAGACTTTAAGAACACAATTCCCAATAAAATCAGGTGCGACAAACACCATCGGAGTAGAAAATTAACTTGAAAAAGAAAATCAACGGAATGAAAACTTGAGAAAATGGAGGTACAGGGGCGGAAACAAGAATATCTTCGATTTCAAAGTAAAACGCCTCGGTGAATTGCTTCGACCGGTGGTCGACGATTTCTTCGTGTTACTGTAGATGTAGAAAGAAGGGTCGGTTGACATGACACTTGTAATATTAGGAAAATATTTTATACTAGCTGTTGCCCGTGATTTCATCTGCGATCCAGGACAAAAAGAAGCTTATGTCTTTCTCCAGGTCAAGGTCTACCATGTGCCAAATTTCATCCAAATCCGTTCAGCCGTTCTAGCATGAAAGCGTAACAAACAAACAAACTCGTTAGGATTGCTGTGCGTGGTAACCTGCAGAGTAATTGCGTAACACACATAAAATAGCAATCGATCGTAATGTCTTCCATTTTGACAATTCAGGCACGTTCATCGCGGTATTTACGTTGCTACGAAGCAATGGATTAGGAATTCCCTTCAAAACCCCCAGATTGTGATTGTTATGTTACTTAAACGCTTAGCCGGAGTTTCAAATCCAGTTTCTAATTTTGGCTTCGGTTCGAACTTTGACATGTACCTGCTAACTATCATTAGCGTTACCTGTTCCTAAGATTTTGCTGAGCGTTATGATGATAAATGATATTTTATTTCTGTAAATTTGTGTTTGAAAAACACTTTTACACGTCAAAAAGTATACTTACTTAATAATTACGGGTGTAAAAACACACTTACCGAAGCCGAGAGTCACTTGTAGGTACTCCCCGTCATTGTTATATTTTTTTTGTACTCAACCATACCTGGGAACCTTCTGGTTACGGAGATATTGAAGGTCAAAGTTCCAACTTTTGCTGACGTTTTTTTACGAAAACAAGTTTTTAATGTTATAAGTGTTATACTTATAACACAACTTTTAATATCCACACGACCCCTGTACCGTTGCATGCACCCATAAGCACAATGTTTTGCGTGTGTTACATTGCGCACTACCGCAAACAAGAAATTTACACACCAAATACCCGACAATTATTTTTTCACTTCAGTAGCTCAAACATGTAGGTTTTGCTGCCTGAAATCAGTGAGCAAAATGCGATTTTGCTCACTGAGTGAGACCAAGTAACTTTTTAATTATTTTTTTTCAGAAAGCCACGAATAACTTATTCATCCTTGGGTTAATCATACAATTCGAAACATTCACACTCTATCTCTTTCCCGTCATTAGAAAGAGAGAGAGACAAAGACCAGCCCTTTCGAAGTTCCGATTTTGAATTCGACCTCAAAGACAAACACGTTCGGAATTTCGTACTAACTAAAGAAATTTTTCAAAAAGATAATTATGTCTTTTAATGTAATTTATTGAATTTTCAACTTATTGTTGTATTTAAAGGAAAATAAGTATTTACTGCAAATAAAACTGATATTTAACATGTACATATTTATTTCTAGTTTCAATAATGTTACGTAATATATTTTGAATAATAAAATATCATGGGTGCTATTTCCGAACACGCCTTAATTTAAATAAAAGAGCGGGTTACTTTTAATTTGCAGAATTGCAGTAATTTTACTTTTAACTTTTAAAATGTTCCATGATATTGAATTGGTACCTCTACCTACAATGTTAATTATTTTGATTCACAATAAATAGTTATTTCAATCTATTCCTGTTTATTATTTTATCTCCTAAAGTGTTCTCGCTGCTGAAGTGAAAAGTTATGTGTGTTACACGAGAGCAAAGTTTTTTGCATCTCGTGCCTTTGAATCCCTCGCCCCACTCAGGATTCAAAGTCAGCACTCGCAGCAAAAAATGACTTTGCTCTCTTGTTGCACAAATAACTATTGTGCAATGTTACTTAGTTTGGCGGCTATGTGATGGGTCATTTTACACCCTGTATTTTAAAACTAGATGAAATCGGTGTTTCCTAACCGACTAATCTGAGAAGAAACACCGAAACAGACTCGAGGTTATAGTCTCTTAAAGTCCAGAAGTAGTCAGATCCTGGGGTTTGATTCCCAGGTCGAGAAAAGTGCTACCAAGTGCCAGTAGCCCAAAATTTGCTATAGTTATTTAATGCCCGTTCCTGTTAATTGCATTAAGGTCGACCGCTACTAAAGGGAACACAACTAATTTTGCGAAATGTTGTATACCATATTGCCGATCCCTTCGAAGAATATATAACTGACTTATGATTATGTGATGTATAAGTTAGTAAACTGTCGTTTCCACCAAAAATGGCCACTCGACCGGCTTACTTGAGCCGATCGTCTGCCTAAACCTTATCTTGAACCGTCATCTGTCTAACGTATTGGGCACTACTATCCTTAATTCCATGAAAGTGAAACAGTATGTTACCAACACACAATTTGAAACCTTAAAACTGAGGACCAAGGTGTAAAATCGAATAAAACAGAAATATCTTAACGGATAAGTCTTGGGAGCTGATCATTAAAAGAGGATATAGGGAAGCATGATGTATCAGCGCCCGGTATTAGGAGCATCCCTTTGATAAGACGATTTGATTATGGATGGGTCGATTTGATTTGCGTATCTCACTTCCTGGTTGAGTTGAGGCAATATTTATGAGGTAAAATCATTTTTCAAAAGTTGTCATTTGTCTGAGCGTCATGTAAACAGAACATTATAAACCTTAACAAAGGATTCAACCTGAAATGTGTATCACATTAAATACATAACATCATGCCTTTATTTCGGGTATATTAACTAACACCCACATTTCGCCAGATATTTTTAATTTCAGAGTAAATCGTAATCTACTCCGAATTGCTACTATGAAACATCCTGTTTTTTTTAAATACACTGCCTGACCTGGGAACCCAAGACCCCCCACCTATGCTCGGATGTCTCGCTTGAGACCACTAGATCAACGGGCAATCCTTACAATAGAACATAGAAATATTGTCCAGGTAACACAGTAAGCAGGTTCACAAGTTAACAGCAACTTGAGTCGACATGAGTAGCTTAACATACCACCTACAGCTAGTTTACGATAATATTATTTGCCAGTGAACCCCAAACTAGACGTATCTTGGGGTTCGGGGTACAAATTCCAGAGTGGAGATGGATGGCGGTAGATGTGTAATGTTTGTGTTGTGTGTTTGTGCGTGTTTGTTCCATTGAGCTAGGTTTGATTCGGTGTCAAGGTCTTTATATTAATTGTTTCGAGTAATAATCACCACATCTGTTTCTAGAAGATCGGATTTATGGCCACGTACCGATATAATTAGTACACAGGTGTGTACTGCGGCCAATCTATTGATATTATCCCTCAGTGGTGTCTAATGACTCCCTTGGGTAGAGGGTCGGTAGTGGCTGGCCGCAGGCCGAACTGCATTGTGGTCCAACGATGATTGGGTTTGTAAAGACTATTTATGTTGTACACATTGTGGTCATAGTTGTTGATAGTATAGTTACCTCTATCAATCTAATTTGATTGAATTTTAGACATACCTCGGATTAGCTGTAAAGAAACAAATGCATAACGAGTAACTAAACATGATTTGTAACTGTTTTTTTTATTATTTATAATTTCCAAAAATCCAAATTTAAATCGTCTTTAAGAGGTTTCTGATTTGAAAAGTGGGGTTATTTAATAACATTACTAGTGGGCGATTACCATTTTTGGACAATATACACGCATTACATACACACAAACGCATACATACACACGCTGCAACACTTTTTTTTTTTAATGTCGCAGCATCATGCTGAGATAAGGGCCTTTTGGCGTCGTACAGGACTTTCTGTTGTTATTTTCGTTTTACTTTTGATTTTTATATTTTTGTTTTTATGGCTTAGTTTAGTTTGTGATAATCCTGTGCGAGTCCCAATAAATACTACTATACTATACTATATTTTCTTTCTTTCCTTCTTTCTCACATTATTGAATAAAAACGCCCCTTCTGGTAGCAGTAACGAAAGAGCGGAGATTAGCAAAAGTTTACTATTACTATTACACAATAAAAATCCTCTTTCCATGTAATCCAACCCGTGAACATTGGATTGCACCAAGGCGGTGCAAACTCAAAGAGGAAATAACAAATTGTTTCATCTTATTGAAAATCTCGCCCAAATATTGTGTGTATCTGTTGATAATTTTTTTAATGAAAATAGATAGAACTTGGGACGTAAGGACATGTTTGTAAGGGTCTCGATAAGTCATAACATAACAACCCGCTAACTACTAACTTTTAGCGAAGTGATTTCTTGATCAGCTACTTAACAAGGACTTACGACGACTTTCACTGTCTCCGGATAAGCACTGCCGATCAGAAAAGGCATAGATTTTGTATGAAAATTCCACGTCCATCACTCGACATAGGCCTCCCGCAAGCGTCGCCACATCGACCGGCTTTTTGGTTCGCGTATCCAGCTATTCATATACTGATTTAATTTGGACTCACATCTAAAACTGACACAAACAATTTAACAATTCAAAAACGATACGTCAAACCCCAAAGCAATTTACAGCACCTTTAAATTTGAAATGCATCACAACTACCCCCATCGGCAGTAAGAAATAACCATGCCTACCCGCAATTGTATCCTCTAAAATATAAATAAAATTGGCAATAGGGGTGCATGGGTAGGCACAAGGGAAATGCAGGTAATGCACTCTAGTATAGGGGTTGAGGGAGGATGAAGGGGGATGCAAGGGGATGCACAAATTTATAGCGTCGTAAACGTCCGATGTAATCCTCTTAAATTGCACGGACGTGTAGTATGTGAGGCGATTTGTTTTGTATCGCTGTAATTAGTTTATGTGAGGGTATTATTATTTTTAGAATTTGTAGAATAATCCGGCTCGAAGGACCACGAATAGGTAACTTATTGACGACATTGACGTGTAAAAGTGTTTGTACAAACCTACTTACAGAAATAAAATCATTTATCATTTATCATTTATCATTTATCATTTATTGAAGGACTTTTTAAGAGCTACTGCTGAGCATGAGGTCGTGGGTTCTCTTCCCAGGTCGGGTCAAGTGTTATTGGGTTTTCTCTCTGGATTTTTTGTGATGGTAAAAGGTTCGCCCCCTATTACATGGGACTTAAACAAAACTGGCGAAATGTGGGTGTACTGTAGATACGCCTCTGTCCAACCCTTCGCGAAGACAAAGCAAGATGTTATGTTATGTTGACTTTTTAAGCACCGGGTTGAAGTTTCGAAACTGGACTAGTAAGTATGCAGAAGGCAGAAGTTAGCATAATCATTGTAGGAACTACAGGTAAAAATAATACTAACGGGGCGAAATGTATTGTTCCCCGCGAAAACAGTTTAGCGGCCAGTCGTCTTCCCCGCGCCGCAGCAATAACTTGTGTTCTGTATAAATTCAGTAAGAATCTTTGTATTACATTACAAAGAATTGTTATCAAATGCATTACATGAAATACAATTTATTGTTTACGCTTACCATAGTTTACTTCATTGTTCGGTACAAGGTTAACATTAATCTGAATCCCAAAGTTACAATAAATGAAAAACTTTTTTTCCATCGACTTAGTGTCGATATTGATTACTTATCTCTAATGCTTTATCTATTTCACTGTAATCACTGTGCCGTATTTTGAATTAATACTTGTAACGTTACACATTCTAATTACGCATATGAAGCTTGCGGTATGGCAGACTACTGGGCCCCTGTGACTGCAGGTCCCTCAGACCATTTGGGCCGAGTCACACCGGAATGGCAGAGGCCGGCAGCGGCCCCCGGCGTCGCCGCTGGCGGCCTCGCGCTTCCTCCAGACCCCACCCGCCTAGTCTCCTCTTGACTAGTTTAGTTTCTACATTCGGCAAGGAAACTCGTGTGTTTGGAGTGAACATGATGGAATTGGTTAGGTATTATAGCACTTATTGAGGAAGAAGAAGAAGAAGATGTATCCATTTTTTGTTTCGCGGTACAATACTACGAGTATCGTGTTTTAAAATATTTATTTCTGACGACACAACGTATCCCGTCGCTAGACTACAGAGAAATGGGGCGCTCAGTGTTGCGGCGGGGTGAGGAGCGTGCGGCTGCCCGCGTTGCCGCGAGCAGCCTCGCATCGCCGCTGGCAGCCGCGGGCAGAACCACCGCCAAGACGCGCGTGGCACGCGGCCGCTCGCGTCACCACGGGCGGCCTCGCGACCTTTTCAAGCTTTTCAAGCGATACTGGTCTTTTAAGTATGTAGATAAAGTTTAAAATTATTTCACACTGAAAGTGCTCGCCACGTCGCTGCCGGCCGCTGCCATTCCGGTGTGACTCGGCCCTAACGATGGCTGTTCATTCCTTACAAAAAATGTGTACACGTCTTTAAATCTTTACTTACAGAAACATTACATGAATTGCTAATAGCTCTTTACGGATGTCGCAATTTGTTTATTGCTTGGCGAAGCTGTCCTACATAAATGCTCGGGTCGTTAGACTTTTGGTTTTGCACGTGGAAAAAATCTCCTGGCAACCTAATACTTTCGCCAGATACCATTTCTGCAGTACTAAAACCTGAGTCACTTCTGCATGCTGCACGAAGCCCTAACATAACCGTTTGTAGTTCCTCCACCCAATCCATACTACCCGTCAAACGTGCTGTTAATGCGTTATCCAATGAGCGATGCCATCTTTCTACAAGCCCGTTGCTCTAAGTGTGCTAAGGGGTTATTCTAACTCTTTCTATGCTTTAAAATCTCATAAGACTGTTAAAAAGGTTGCTTTCAAATTGTATGTTCCTACAATCATAATAATTTATTTGTCAGAATATAGTTCATTATAGGGTCTTAACTTTTGTTTTTAACAATTGATCATGACATAAAATGCCAGCCTATTATTGTTTTACTGTAGGACAAAGATCTCTTGTCATACAGAGAAAGCACGAGCATTGATCACCCATGCTTGCTCATTCTCACGGTTCACGGCACGGTGAAATTGGGTGATTTAAAAATAATAAAAATACCTTGACTGAATGTTCCAATATCGCCAAATCGCAGGGTAAACGTGCCGCAAGATCGACGCTTGTTCCTGTTATTGCTTAAATAATAGAGCAAATATCTTCTTTCAGCATATTTACACTACATACAGCAACCTGTTCCTTTAAGGAGCCACATACACTAAAATGAAGCTAACACAACTTTAAGTATCCTTAAATACCAAAGTAAACAACTAAAGCCGTCCACTCGGTCTACACCTGGACATATAAAGTTGCTCAACTTAAAACAAGTTGTCGCAAGTTACAACTTAAAACATAACTTAGCCCCACGCGATGGATCTTGTGTAACTTAGAGTTACTTGCAGCAGTTTGATTATTTTACCGTTGAGATTTGAATTTTGGAATTCAAATTTTGCTTGTGTTTTGTGCCTGCAACATGTTTGGACTAACTTTAAACAGAATATAACATATAATTATATGTAGTACGTTGTCTGGTACAAAAACCTATGACATTAAGCCAACTTTTTATGTTTAAAGTATTAAATAAATAATAAATATCACATTCTTAAGGATATCAAGATGTAAGGCAAGACATGAGAATCACTTTTATTTGCTCTGAAATTGACTGTTCCCAACGTTAGTGCATCAGCAACTGTTTGGGATTAGGATAGGCATAATTTTTCAAACTATATCAATCGGGGGTGGTCTATATTTTGTGCAATACGGCACTACACGCCATTTTAAACACGGTTTTCGCATGCAATACCGGAATCCGTGCGTCAATTCACAAAACTCTGACCTAAAAAATGGCGCGATTCGCTATTGGCGCCCAGCGTGGGGCACAGATTAGTAACATACGGTGTCGTAGATTTATCCAAGTCAACATCGGATAGATCGCGTTAACCATTCGCCAACTTTGTTTGACATTCGAAAATGAAATAAACCTTATTCCAAAGAAATAAGAACTATTAAACCGCAAGTCCCAGTTGGACGACAATAAATCTTATATACGTCTTTTCATTTGGAATCGAGTTCAGTGGAATTCGGGTGAACTAATAATATTTGACGTGTCTATTTTTGTCACAAGGTTTTATTGAAAAATGAGGAAATAGTTTCTGGTTTCTTTTCATAGCAATTTGCTTCAGTTGCGCTTTCGACCTTGGTTGAAGTTAATTTTGTGTAAATTTATTAAAAGGGTTTCTATATTTAGCTTGACATTTACCGAAAAATCCCAAGTGCTTGGTGTGTAATTTGTATCAGGTGGCATATATTCGTGGCAATGTAAGATAAACCAACTTACACTATACTAGTTCTGGAGAAATAAACCTGGGACTATTCCAATAACATGTATCATCCTCTTCAAGAGTGGTGGTTATGGCAATATAATCCGTAATCATTCATTGTAAGGGGGATAATAGCCTCGAGCGATGCGACTTGTGTCAAGCGACACGCGCTCGCGTCCTCTCCTTCCGTCCGTCGCTCCGTAAGTCGCGTCGCAGTGACTCGTGGCATGCTCGAAACAAGGGACCGCTTGAGATCGATATCGATTTCCCAGGGGTCGACATAAACGAAAACTGTATTTGGGGTCAACGAGGTCTAAAAATCGACCCCTGTTAATTAACACAAGTTCTTATTTAGAACTTTCAAGATACTGTATAAGTTGTGTTACGTGTTACATCCATCACACTGATTTTATTTTTATTATTCTGATTAAACGCTTTAAAAAAAAAATTACCTATTTAAGTATTTTTATGTAATTTATATGAATAACTATTAATTACACTTGATATTTACTGAATTTTAAGTCTATTTATTTTGTTAAATTTTGATGAGAAAATCATCTCAAGTTTACTCACTTAACCAACCGCAAAGTATTTAAATTGGTAAGTATTTTGTATCAATAGGAAAAAAACTAGAGATAGATAAAGTAATTTGGCTATGGGTATTTGAGGTATCAGTTCATTTTGGAAAAGGGGTCTCTTGCCCAAAATAGTTTGGGAATCCCTGCTATAAACAAATAACTTCTTTTATTTGTTTTCGCCGCAGTCCGAGATTGACACATGATAGACGACCGTCAACAATTGTCTACAAACTAACAATACACACAAATAAATTCTATCCTTATCTCAAAATCTATCCAACCAGCTGCCTTTCTTCCAGTCTGACCTTTCAGAAATAAACATTCAAAGATAAGACGAAAACATTTTGTGTCAGCATTTCCCTTCGACCCTAAACAAGATATGTGTAAGAAAAGGGCAATCAATCGACAATTTATCACTGCTGAGTAAGAAAACGTTTATATGTCCATTTGCCTGCAATATGGCGGATCATAAAACCATTATGATGTTACTAGCAGCGCCCCGTGGTCTCACCCGCATAAGTCTCGATTCCGTGGCAATATTGGGATAAAAAGTATCCTATGTGTTAGTCCAAGTTATAAGCTATCTGTGTGCCAAATTTCATCCAAGTCCATTCAGCCGTTTTTGATGCGTGATTGAGTAACAAACATCCAAACATACAAACGTACGTAAAAACTTTCACATTTATAATATTCGTAGGATTACTCTTGCTAAGTCTCCAATAAGTTTCATAGTGCGGGATCATAACAATATTAGTAGTGTTCGACCGAAACAGGATTTTCAGCCGAAACCGAAACCGAAACCGAACTTTCGGTCTTGGTTCCAGTTTCGGCCGAAACCGAAACCGAAACTTATTTGAATTTTTATAGCATGTTAAATCTATTGTATTTTTATTCATATATAAACAGTTAACACGTGTAAAAAAATAAAATGCAACAATTAAAGTATGTAACAAAAATAGTCCTTTATTTGTAAAATTAACAATTTAAATTAAAAAAAACACAATCAACATATTTTTCAAACATTTTTTCAGAAATCAACATTAATTACTTATGTTTAAAATAGTCTTAATGATTAGATAACTTGTGTTGTTATTTTCTAATGAGATCTAGTATTTAACTTAGTATTTAAAGAATTATCTTACCATTATAATTAATTATCAGTGATAATTCATATTTATCAGTCTCAATAAAGATGAGTATATTTTGTACGACAATCAAGTACCTTTACGATCACGATCGCGCCGGCTAGCGAACTCAACTGGCAATCTCGTTCACTCACTCGAAGTTAGTCGAATGATGCGCGACAATTCACGAACATCTAGTTTCGTTCGGCCAATTATTTTCCGAAACCGAAACTGTGGCCGAAACTAGATTTTTTTGGCCGAAACTAGCCGAAACCGAAACCGAAACCGAAACCGAACCTTCGGTCGGTCCTTACATATTAGGTGTATTCGTAATAAGAAAAGGGCAACAGTGTCGCGAGATACAGCCGGGGTTTTTTTTTATCGATTTTACTTACTACGTAAATTTTCCGTGTTATAGCCATTTCATACAGCTGTCAAAGAATGACACTATGTACAAACACTATTATTCACTTTCTATAAACTTTTACCTAAAACTTTACTAATTTTCTATGAAAATTAAGGAGAGAATTTTGTCCGTACTTTGGCCGCAAAATTTTTAGACACTATGAATGACACTTGACAGTGACAGATCCGGCTCCCTGTAACCATAGACTTCGCTCGTTTCTGCCATAGTCAAAGATCACAGGTAACAAAAGGAATGGAGATAAGTTTATTATTACCTACTATATTTAAGGCAAAATCTAAGACTGCTTTCTTCAACCAATGGTAAGTGTTTTGAAGGAAACATAATATTTTTAATATAAAAACACGTTGGTACATTCCAGGTTATAAACCTGGGACTGCAGTGTCCGTTTTAACAGTTCAAATATGTTCATATTTGCTTCGTCTAGCTGTTGAAGATGATGATAACCCTCAGAACCGATCGGCCCGGCCTGATCATTTCGGTCACGGCTGCCAATCTTAACGGAGATCAGCGAAGCCAGAGTAGCCATTTAAATAATTTCTTGCATATTTACGCAATTAAATATAGTGCACAAGTACGTATGTGCGCAAACACAGGTGCACTAGCTCACTCTTCCTTCGCTCTCATAGTCCGATGAGACGAAAATCCGACACATCCGAGTCATATACCGAATTTCTACATAAACGGGCCAATGGATATTTTCTCATTGTCAAAATGAAAGCATCTCACCAAAAACCCAAAACTTGTCCCCTTAACTTAACAAACCTAATTAAATCCAGAATAAATTAATGAAGTGATGGTGAGTAATATCGTCTGGCATGTTGCCAGATTTCGTGCTAAATTAACGGAAC
This sequence comes from Dryobotodes eremita, assembly GCA_917490735.1. Lineage (NCBI taxonomy): Eukaryota > Metazoa > Arthropoda > Insecta > Lepidoptera > Noctuidae > Dryobotodes > Dryobotodes eremita. The sequence continues at coordinate 5,667,635 of OU823242.1, read as the reverse complement.
ACCTGCATAGCGGGGCTTATTGTTTTCAGACACGACTTGCCAGACTGCCAGACGGCCAGAATGCCAGGGTGCCAGATTGCCAGATTGTAAATGCAAATTTAGTAGTTTGGGTTCAGATTGGACAAAGCATGTCAGATATAGATTAGTGGCTGACCTTTTATTTCATCGAATCTATACGTACACAGTTTTATGACTTAAAAGCTTTGATATCTTAAGACAGAGGTGAACGCTCACAAAATAACGGCTATCCAAATACACAGCGTTTTTAAGCTATTGCATAGCTTTTATCGCGTGCTTTGAGCGCGGCGACCGAATCAAGAAATTCCGTAACGAAAATAAAACCTAACACCCCCCACTCTGCCTACCATGTAGCACAGCCGAGCGTTCGCTTAACATGTATGTATTTGGTACGAATGTACTTGAATTAATATCAAAGAAAAAAAAACTGCATAAATAAAAAAATATAATTGCATAAGTTGATAAAAAAATGCTATGCAATAGCTTTACCGCGGCAGTCCCCGAGTGCCACACGAGTTTTTTAACATCTTAATGTCGAATACGGGTGAAAATGACAGATTTTCATGTAAAATGACGGAACAGCTTTCCTGGAAAAACAAATCTTTACTTATAATTGAGAAGCACAACCTAAACTCCTTTATATACCAAATAATAAAATTTAGTTTCGATTGTTCCCTTAGATCATGTAGGTAAATAAGGACAATACGGGGTTTTTCTTTAAAGGTTTTTCCTGTATTTTTGATGAAGTAGTATTTTGAACCAGTAATTACTTCCAGCGAAAGAATAATCGTCACAATGCTTTAAAAATATCAAATGTAATAAAATGGTTAAAACGATTTTCCAATTGAATAATTTTGTAATATTTATTGTTATTCAGCATGTTATTTTGATAATAGATTGTTAATTTATGCGTAAAATTTTGGATGCCCAAGTGACGGCAGAGCATGGAGAACATTATCAAAACAGGTATAACATCTACACCCCTACCCATGTTGGCAAAAAATAAATGATTTGATTTAATTTGAAAATAATCTCCATTAAATACAAATTAATATTCAATTTTTGACCCAAAAACAACGATTATTATAAAGCCTGTTACAGGAAGTTATGGCAAACAAATTTCCCTTTAATATTAAAACGATAAACATAAAATATTGTTAACAAAACGTAAATACCGTCATCCATTTGTTACTGATGTAAGGACGAGGTCTCACCGCTAGCATAGCGTGTTATCCGAACGTCAATTATTACTTCTTGACAGCCTGGAGGTTTATGATTCGACTTCTCGAGCACCAGTAACTGGTGAAAAAAACGTAAACTGTTTACGTTTTCGAACCATACAAGGAGAATTAAGTAAATAATATGACTTCAATTTCAAATAAACCACAACCAAGATTATTAGTCTGAAATCGTCCACACGCTGTTAATAAGCGTGCGTACCCAGTATATCCATATATATTTATTAATTTAGGAGCTCCACTAAAAGATATATTGACATCAGATTGGATATAATATCAATTCTTTCTCTAGTAAATACAGTAATCCAATAACACTTTACCCATGTGTCAATTTAGTGTGTGTCTGCGCACACTCTTGTACACTATCATATGTCCTGCGTACTTTGGTAGACTTTTGAGACCGGCCGGGCCGCTCGCCGCTGTGACTAAAATTATGTCGGGAGGATATTATTATTATTATTGAATGAAGTTCCACTACGGAAAAAATCGCTCACTTACAAACCGCTAATAGCTCACAAACTGACCAGCACAAAAGTGGCAAAAATGTATATTTTCTGCTCAATTATTCGGCGGGGTCGTAACGCAAAATCATTAATTCAAGGGTAGGGGACGTGGAAAAATTTGTCAAATGCAAATCGACCTCTCAACGGTTTGGCGAGTGAACCGACGCGACGCGCCTGTGTTTATGGGGTGATGTTTACAAATTGTTTATCCTTTGTTCTATGGATTAAAGTAAACAGGAATTAAGTAGGTTTGCCATTTTTACAAAGAAATTCAGAAGTTGTTATGGTGGAACAAAGTTTTATAAGAAAGGGTGGAATGATGCTGAAACATGATTTTAATTTAGAACGGGACTTGAGTAAAATAGGTAATAGGTAATACGGGCTGGTGTCCCCAATTCCACGTCAATGCGCGTATTTTGCATACGGGTTGTACAAAAATCGATTATTCGATCCACCCCAGCTACTCGAGGAAGGCCAGCAACGCCCTGGTGTTACTGACAATCTCACGTAAGGTACCTGGGTTACCGTAGTATTTTGCCCTATACGTAGCGACTACCGGGCAGAAGATTTAGAAGCGCATGGGCTATTGTCTCGTCGTCCTCCATGCAGACCCTGCACAGCGCAATGTCTGTGACTCCTATGACAAAGAGGTGTTTATTAAATGACCCGAGGCCAGTTAAAGCTGCTGTAACTGTACGTAGCTGCTGTTTAGTTAGTCGGAGAACCTGTTTCGTGAGGCGGCCATCAATTGTAGGGAGTGCTTCCCTAGCCTGCCTGCACTCACCTGTGTCCACCCACAGTTTGTGATGTTGGTCCCTGGTGCGATTCCTTACCAGAGTGCGTAAGTTCCAGAAGGGGAGTGGCACGATGGGTTCAGGTGCCACTGGTGCCATGCTCGATCCCCTTCTGGCGAGTTCGTCGGCTGCATCGTTACCTAGCGAACCGCTGTGTTTTTTGATCCATTGAATGCTTATGTTATTGAGGCTACCCACCTGGTTGAGGCGCTGATGGCACTTGTATATTAGCCCAGAATCAACTATGTGACTATTTAGCGCTTGTAGAACAGCCATGCTATCTGAAAGTATGTGGATCGAATGGCCCTTAACTTCCCTGACCATAATGGCCGAAGCGGCTAGAGAAATACCCACGCATTCGGCCTGGAACACTGTGTTATGAACCTCCAATGGTGTGGCTATGTGTATGTTGAAGTCCTCCGAGAAGATTCTAGCACCTGTGCCACTACCTATTTTAGATCCATCCGTGAAGATGCGCAGCTCTGCAGGGCACAACCCCTCGCTTCGGCAATCCTCGTGAAGTTGGATTTTGTATTTTTATTGAAGATAAATTATGTAGGTACGCGGTCATTTACGGCTTTTAGAATGGGGAACTCCTTGTTGAGTCCCTTAACCACTCCACTTAACACCGAACTCCGCGCGTTCGGTATATCTCTCTTTCGTTAGTGCATTTACACGTACCGATGCCATCGTCACTTCCTGCTGTATGAATAGGTGGAGCGGTGGGAGTCCCAGCGTGGCTTCGACTGCTGCAGTCGGAGTAGTCCTCATGAAGCCCGTAGTCGCCATGCAGACTAGTCTTTGCTTGCATTGTAGTTTGTTAGAGGGTGTGACTAGCTTGGTGCGGGGCCACCAGACCACGGCCCCGTAGGTGATCATGGGTGGACCACTGTGGTGTACGACCATAGTATAATTTAGGGGATAGGCCACAATTCTTATCTATCATTTTCCTTCACTGCCAGAAGGTTATGCAAGCCCTGTTTAGTTTGTTGTCCAAATGACTACTCCAGTTTAACTTACTGTCTAGAGTGACCCCGAGGTACTTGACTTCGTTGACCATCTGGAGTTTTGTATAGATTAGTTTTGGTAGGCGGAAAGGGCCTAATACCCGTTTTTGGGCAAGCATGACTAGTTTAGTTTTAGTGGGGTTCATTGATAAATCAAATTCTCTGCACCAGATTCTCTATGATACGTATTTCTTGCTGAATGAGGTTGCAGATCGTAATCGTCACCTTCCCCGAAACAAGGATTGCGAGGTCGTCTGCATAACTTATTGTGTAATAGCGGTTGTCGTTTGAGTTTGGTGATGAAGTCATTAATCACCAGATTCCATAGAACTAATGTCGGTGTATTTTAGGTACTTACACCTCTGCCCAAACCTTCGGGGAAACAACGCATGATATTATAGTATGTTTAAACAATTAATTAATTTCTTTATTGCCATAGAATCAGGTTACAAAAAAATATGAGACCCTGGCACCTGTACCTGTATTTCAGGAACCAGTGACTTCTTCCATTTAGGTTACAACTAAGCAAGTTTTATGCAGGAAATGGTGATAAAATCATATTAATTAAAATGAAGTTTAATAGTAAACTTTATATTTAATTTAAGCACCTCTAACGAATACCGATCTGTCCATTTTGTGAAACTATTGAAGTACTTTAAGTGCGTTCTTTATCCAAACGAAAACAGCTTTCAAAAATAGCAATAAAAACCAAACAAAATAGGCAGGTACTTAATCCAAAACAACAAACAGTCACTCCCAAGACTGCCAACCGTTTTCCTTTAATCACTGCCCATATAATAAGAGTATGCCAACCACATCAAAAGTATGGACCGCTGTGATATCATGTTAGAGCGAAGCCACACGATGCGTTGCCGGCGCGTTTCTATGCCTGCGCGGTGACGTTACGTCATTCTACATACAAACCACAGTGACATGCCACACGGAGAGTTGCGCCGACGTGCGGCGACACAACGCACGGCCGGCGCGTCGCGATGCCTGAGCGGAGACGCTTCGTCTTTCTACATACAAACCACAGTGACATGCCACACGGAGAGTTGCGCCGACGTGCGGCGACACAACGCACGGCCGGCGCGTTGCGATGCCCGAGCGGTGACGCTTCGTCATTCTACATGCAAACCACAGTGACATGCCACACGGAGCGTCCCGACGAAGTGCGGCGACGCAACGCACGCTCTACGGACAAGAAGACTAGAGAGACGAAGCGGGGCGGCGCGGCGGCGTCGCAGCGGAGCGCTGTGTTGTTTCTACTATATAAAAGACTGACAAACTCCACACCAACACGCTGCGACGTCGTAGTAAGCGGCATTGCGTTGCGACATCGCATTGCCCGTCTGGCACTCAGTGTGTTGAAATCATAAAGGTGCGACGACGCAACGCACCGGCAACGGCATGTGGACTTACTCTTAGACTCAAATAACACGCGACCACTATCTGTTCAACGTCGTAATGATCAAAGAATCGCTTCTGCGTTTATTACTGCACTGAAGTTTGAGTGCTGCAGGATCAAATATTGGGCAAAGATTATTTGACAGAGTGGCACTTGAAATTAATTTACGGTTTTATTACCTACGGATTTTTTAAGCTATTGCATAGCTTTTATCGCGGGCTTTGAGCGCGGCGACCGAATCAAGAAACTCCGTAACGAAAATAAAACCTAACACCCCCAACTCCGCCTACCATGTAGCTCGGCCGAGCGTTCGCTTAACATGTATGTATATGGTACGACTGTACTTTAACTAATATCAAAGAAAAAAAAATGCTGCATAATTAAAAAATAAATAAATAATTATAATTGCATAAGTTGGTAAAAAATGCTACGCAAAATAGCTTTACCGCGGCAGTCCCCGAGTGCCACACGTGTTTTTTTGTTTTAAGTACTTTTCGATGATTTCTTATGTAGGTAGAAATTATTTGAATATTTTCAGCTCATAGTTATGGTCTAGGTGCTTGTGGCTAAGTATTAACAGTCGTATGAGTCGATCGATCAGGTTAAGCTACGCTTGCCGCGGTCGGTCCGTGGATGGGTGACCATCTTTACATATCGAGACCCCTCCGTACCTCGGAAAGCACGTTAAGCTGTTGGTCCCGGCTGTCATTCGTGGATTTTTGACAGCCGTTACGGGTCGTTAGAAGCCCGAAAGTCTAACGACCAGCCATATCAAGTGTTACCCAATAATTGGGTTCTGGAGGTCAGATAGGCAGTCGCTTCACATAAAATACTGGTGTTCAGCTGCATCCGGTTAGACTGGAAGGTGACCCCAATAATACTTGCGAAAAGACTAGGCAGCTGATTAGTTATGGTTTACGGTTAAGGCTCGTACACACTGGTGCGACGCGACACCCGACACAAAGGCACCGCGTGTCGCGCGACGAGCGGCGCGTTACGCCTGTCTGTGGGAGCCTTTACACATTCTGTTACGGTTCTAAATTATGTAGATAGGTACGGCTTTTTATCCACTAAAGGTACACTTTATATCTGGATTTTATCATCCGATGATCCGACTAGTCTTTGACTCATAATCATGATAATAGAAAAAAGATTTTAACGATTTGTTTCAGATTTGAATTCTGTTTTTTTTTACACCAAAATTGTCCCTTCTTTACAACTTTACCTGATCTATGCACACCAAAACATAAAATCCAAAAATACCCTCCACATTCAGTACATTCAACAAACAGATCATTTACACTAGCCGAATTAAAATCAAACGCATTATACGTACCCGCATTATAAACAAAAATAACTTTTTATTTTCTCTACCCCTCCGCGATAGAAATAGTATGCGGAAGAGAACGTAATGTTTTAACTGGATTTGTTATGTATCTAAATAGCTTTAATGTAGTGGAAGGAAGATAAATGTTTACATTTGAATATATGCAGATTATAATGTAGCATCACGCACGGCTGTTCCCGGAAGGTCAAAACGAGTAGTTGTGTAAGAAAGAAAGAAAGAAAATACATTACAACAACTACAACAACACAACTGGCAACTGGCCCACCGCCGACGAAGAAGCGACTAGACATCAACCATTTTCTTGCACAAGAAACGCACAAAATATTGTTGGTGCCGTGTAAGTAAAAGAGAGATGACAGAACAGCGGGGTAATTACGTAACACATTAACAGTAGGAATGGGTTTCATTTTGACAGTTCAACAACATTCATTGCGATATTTACGTTGCTAAGCAGACAAATTTTTCGAATTTATTAAGCAATGGATTAGCAATAGACTTCAAAATGATTCAGATTGTGAATTGATAGGTAGTGTTTTACGTAATTAGGGTGCGGGTCTATAATTCATTCGATAAAACCATACGACTTCACTCTACGAATCTGTATTCAGACTAAGTTCACGATACAAAAGTGACTTATCTTAATATTTGTTTATAATATGCGTAACCTATACGTATCTCTACATAACTGTGGCTGTCAGCGGGGACGCGGATGTTCGAAAGAGTTACCGTGGCCCTGGCGCACAGGCAACTGAAGGAACACGGGTGGGTTTTAGTCAGTAAGAGTCTGACACGCCCTTTCGCTCCGCCCAGAGCGGGAGAGGTCATTTGATGATTTCCCACCCAAAAAAAAAAGGTTGATCGCTGACTGTTCAAACCGTCGTCGGCGAGTATTTGTTTGTCGCAGCGACAAAAACTATCGAAGAGGGTACTAGCTCAGCGAACGTCGCTCGCTTGGCGGGCAGAACACTCGCTGAGAGACTCACACTTGGGACAGTCGCTAGCACATCAAGTTATCACAAACTGTCAGATTTTCTCATTCGATTTTGAGCTTAAGAGGCTTACAAGAGCTAAAGCGCGGTCACTGTCGGACTGCATAGCAAAGAAAGAGAAGCGCAATGACACAATACTGGTAATTTATTGCAAAATATGAAGCAATTATCTATTTACAAAAAATCTATTGATTGGATTAAAAAATTAAAACGCTTTACGTTAGTATGTTGCTTGTAGAATAATCTGACAAAAAATCAGAATGATTTAATGCATAGTAATATGGTTTTTAATCGTTAAAATAAATTTTTAGAGGTATCTTCGTGATTTTTTTCTATCGTATCAAATTTGTTGTATTATGTTTTCAATACACTATCTAATTAGCAAATATCCTGAAGAATAACATATATTTTTCTGATTTTGTTTAGTGCAGTGGATCATATACTTTTAGGCATTATAAAACTTACGTTTAGGTCCTGTAGTCCCCTTAACCATCAACATTTTAAGGTTTAAAATCGTTTGGAGAAATTTGACAGTTTCGTGTAGCTTGACCTGCTGGTGACTGTGCATACGGATACCAGCAACTCCAGCAAATAACCGCTCGTTGCCGTCGCGCACTCGCTACTCGTTGCTCACAATTTTTTGTTGCTGGCTCCATTATTTTCTCGTCGCCAGCGGTGGGGCAGTTGTCTACAGTCGACCAACATATTGCCGGTTATGTTACTAAAAGTCAAAGGAGCACGAAAGTAAGAAGGACCGCAGAGCCTATTGCCACCAATTAGGCACTGTCCAGACTAAGGGTTGCCATTGAGAATTCTGTATTGAAAAACCTACTACATATATAACATTTTGCCCGACCGGGGATCGGATCCTCTCAGCGCTTGTATCCACTGAACCAACAAGGAACTGCTTACAAAACAAGGCTTAAATATATTCAAAACCTATGTTTGAATCAGACTACTGAATGTTCTTGCTGAAAGCTTTAACTAGCTCTATGAGGACTTTCTATAATTAAAAACCAAGGGGTATCGTAGTACGCAGTAACTGGGTTGTGGAGGTCAGATAGGCAGTCGCTCCGTCTAAAATACAGGTATTCAAGTTAGACTGGAAGTCGACCCCAACATAATTTCGGAAAGGCTATAGGCAGATGATGGCAAAATATTCCCTGATTCAGGAAACGTCATGAATATTTTCATCAACACGGTGTGACAGAGATAGACAAATTGCTGTAGGTACAGTCAGACTACAAATTAACTGGATGTTGACAACTAATTTGTTAACAGCAAACAATTAGTGCGACTGAGTCGCGAACGTGTGCGGAATACGAACTTCCCATTGGACGCTTAATAAGCTTTTGACTTAACATTCTGCTGTTTCTACGGCTGTTATGTAGAAGGAAAAGGTTTGTCTACACTTCCCTGTACTATACAGGGTGGCAGAGACATTGACGCAAAACCTGTTACCATGGATTTAGTACATGATTCTGAACCCCACTGCGTAGAAATTTTGCGTCGGTAATTTTTTTTTTAAAATTGGCTCTTCCTATTTTTACCGCATATGTATGGCACAATTTTTTTTTTTAAACCGGCGAATAATTTCTACGCTAGGGTGTCTAGAATCATGTGCTGAATTCATAGTTTCAGTTTTCTCATCGATGTCCTGCCATCCTGTATTTTTAGATAAAACGACTTTTTGCGTTGTTGGTTGGCAAACAATATGGCGCCAGAGGATAAGTGGTCACCTACGCTTATAAATATTTGCCCTACCTTAAGCGTCGTAAATGCGTTGCAAATCCCGAAGACAACGCTGAAATGGCTCATGTACCTCTGTAATCAGGGGGTCTACTATCTAAGACCGTCAATGAAGCCCGTCCAAAAGTAGTTGAACTGTCTATACTATTTTTCGGACGGGCAAATACACATTGGGTGTAGAGACATCTGTCAAATCGTATTGTCATTCATTCTTAGTTCGGAACCGAACTAATGTTATGTCCGTAAGTGAAATGGAGTTGGAAATGCTCGTAACTTAGCCGTAACTACGGACATCGTGCTCTAGGAGTAGACCGCCAGTATTGGCGTTAGGGTAGGGCGCGGCTGGACGACCGCCCAGCGTGCCAGAGGTGAAGGGGCGCCGAAGGGGCTATGACTACGCGCCCCTTCACCTCTGGCACCTGCAGATTACTTTAGTTCGTTTGGAGATAGAAAATCAAAAAAAAAAAATTGACCTTTCTTCGCCTGCTCTTGCATCCGACATTCTCTGAATTCTCAAATTTTCGTGAATAAGCTGACAAAGTAACTCCTATATCTTTATGAATGAACAAAAGAAAACCTAGGCGGACTGCTGAAATTTTTCGCCCCTCTCTACTCTCCAAGAGGGGAGACGAGTGCAGCCAAAAGATACACTTACGACGCTTGTAATGTTAAAACCAGTACTGCCTGTAATTGCACCTAACCTATACCAATACCCTTTAAGAGGCTTACAACAGCTAAAGCGCGGTCACTGTCGGACTGCATAGAAAATAAAGAGAAGCGCGATGACACAACGGTAGTAATTTATTGCAAAATACGAAGCAATTATCTGTTTACAAAAAATCTATTGATTGGATTAATAAATTAAAACACTATTACGTTAGTATGTTGCTTGTAGAATAATCTGACAAAAAATCAGAATGATTTAATGCATAGTAGTATGGTTTTTAATCGTTAAAAGACATTTTTAGAGGTATCTTCGTGATTTTTTTCTATCGTATCAAACTAGTTGTATTATGTTTTCAACACACTATCTAATTAGCAAATATCCTGAAGAATAACATATATTTTTCTGATTTTGTTTACTGCAGTGAATCATATACTTTTAGGCATTATAAAACTTACGTTTAAGTCCTGTAGTCCCCTTAAACCGGCACCCTAATTGCGTCAAAGTCAAATCATTTATTTCAAATAGGCACATAAAAGGCACTTTTTGAACGTCATAATTTACAAAAAAATAGAATTGATCCTAGTTGCCCCTTCCAAAAGGTAGTTTCGTATGGAGAAGAATGGGCAAGAAACTCCACCGTTACTCTTTTAAACGTAACACACTATCTAACATAAACTGAATCAATTTAAAGCCTATTGCTAATCCATTGCTTCATGTGTTCGAAAAATTTGTCTGCTCAACAACGTAAATAACGCAATGAATGTCGTTGAACTGTCAAAATGAAAGCTATTTCTACTGTTAGTGTGTTACGCAAGTACACCGCGAAACACAGTAATGCTGTTTGGTGTCCGAAATAAGTATTACTTCCTAATTCGTGAAGAGATCGTAGGTTGAGTCTGATCCCAATAAAGCATTTATTTCAGTTAAACCAATTAAAGGCGCTTTTTAATTGTTAAAAAGTCGGTCGGTTAATCAAAAAGATGAAGCTAGTTGCCCAGTCCAAAACGTAGATCGCTATGAAGAAGAACGGGCAAGAAACTCAATGGACACTCTTTTAAATCAAATTAGTGGAATAATACAAATTTTCTAAAGCTGTTAATCTGACTTTCGGGTACCTGTACCTATTGAAAAGATGACCCCTGGGAACCTCACAGTACTTTGTCTAACTAAGTTTAACCACTTCCCTGCATAAACTTGGATCTAGACTATTAATCTGGTCTGAACTTAATACTGAATATTCAGTCAGATGAAGTTGGTCCCAACTTATAAAACAATGTCTAAAGATGAATATTTTAAAGTTATATCAATATTACCCGACAAGTATTCCATTCAAATATATTGACATAGTTTTGTCGCAGTAAAATGTAAGCAGAGTTTCAATTATTAGTTGTTCGTGCCCGGCGCCGCCCGGGGTGAATTTCATACAAAAATAGCATCCAACTTTGCCGGTGAATTTTCCAAAAATATCATTCATACAAACCTTGTCCTGATACTTGCAAACACAACAAAAAAATAATTAGCCAAATAGGTGCAACCGCTTTGAAATGCTACCAACATTTTTGGCAATTGATTTTTATTTATTTCATATATACGGCGCGACTTCGTTCGCGGTGTCCTACCCCTATACCTTCGCGGGCGTATGCAGAAAAACTCACCAAACTTTCATCAAAATCGGTCCAGCCCTTTCGGAGTCCATAGGTAGAGGACAAACAAACAAACATTGATTTTTATTTATATAGATAGACAGAAGATATGATGTAGGATAAAACGCAAGTGAATAAGTCATTGAAACAAATGCTGATGGATGGAAGAGGAGTGGAAGACCGAAGAAAAGATGCGTTGTGTAGATGATATTATATATTATTTTATTGCACCAATAAGTCTTAATAACATATCGAAAGGTGGTAATCTCCTGGCAGCTTAATCAAGCGTTGTTTCCGGTGTATGACAAGAGCCTCCAGGGTTTTTAAGCCTACTAATTTACAAAACTTGCAATAGTCTCTCCATTGTGATTTTTTGACAGATTTTGTATGGCAAATCTTTCAAAAACCAATGGAGACCATTGCAACGTACTATTCCATTGTAGTAGACTTGGTCCCTAGGATTGACGATAGTAGAGTATATACATATATACGAGGCCCACTACCAAACCTACTGACTGATTAATATTTTCACAACGTGTTACCCAGTAACTGGGTTGTGGAGGTTAGATAGGCAGTCGCTCAATGTAAAATACTGCTATGCGGCTGCATCCGGTTGGACAGGAATCCAACCACAACATAATTGAGAAAAGGTTGGGCAAATGATAAACGTCTATTATTGGCAGGAGTTTGCACATAACTCGTGCCAATACGAGAACGCAAGAACTTTTGACAGAGTTACGAGTACACCACTGAACTAATCTTGTACTGGACAACCACACTGAGTGAAGCGAGATAACTTTTAATTAGTCTTTTGTCGAACAAGAGAAATATTAAAACCGTATATTCTGAACTCTGCTCGATTTTGGAGTAGTCGTTTGTTTTGTTTTGAGAGTAAGCTGTTCTATTACATTAGGCCAGTATAGACGAGTCCATGGGAATTAAGCCGCTTTGGCTCCGATGGGTTTCTCCTTGATTGACGTCATATCGAAGACTTTTACCTAATAATTAATCTCGTCATGGCCCTGGGTTCGATTCCCATGTCAGGCATAGTGTTATTGGGTCTAGCCATCAGGAATTTCTCAGTAGCAGCTCGGAGTCTGGATTTGTGCCCGGTTGATGGCAATAGGCTCGCCCCCTATTACATGAGACTTAAACATAACTGGTGAAATGAGTGTGTTACTATAAGCTCACCTCTGCTTAACCCTTCGGGGAATTACAGGCGTGATCTATGGCGTTAAGTTATGTGATTAAACTCGTCATCTTGATCGTGTAGGTGCAATACACGGAGAAGCCTCGGCAGCCATTGCTAATGGCAGAATTGTCAACACTTTTCCATACAAGCGTCACACCGTTACAACCTCCTACAAACAGGCGCGATACGCGACGCGAATCGCACGCGACACAAAGGCACCGCTTGTCGCGCGACAGACGGTGTCTTTGTGTCGCGCCTGTTTGTAGTAGCCTTAACTCGAAAAAACTGACGGCTTTGAAGGCGGACCGAGACAGAAGTTGTACCCTCAACGCACTTTCGGCGTCATAAATATTATTTTTATCTCAATCAACTAAAGCTGTATAGCTGTACAAGGATCTTGTGCGTAGCCCAAATTTAAACTAACACCGCCATCTTATTTTTTCGGTTCACCCGTTTAAGAGCTATGGTGCCACAGACAGACCCACACACACACACACATAGCAGTCAAAGTTATACAGAACACCCCTCTTTTTGCGTAAGGGGTTAAAAACAAAAATCGCCTCCCCGTCAACATAGCCTAAGAAACAGAACACCCCTCTTTTTGCGTAAGGGGTTAAAAACAAAAATCGCCTCCCCGTCAACATAGCCTAAGAAAACATATATTATTATACCATGCCCTGCCCGTCAACATCATTCGAGCCAAAAGGCACACACGACGATATATCAAGCTATACATTTCCAGCTTTAGCTGACCTCGCATTGTAGAGGCTTTTCGTACAATGAGAAGTCAGCCTATACTGGAACCTTATAGCTTGGTATGGTGCCGTGCGTAACTAGTAGTGTATGTTTTCGTTAATCAATTTAGCAATCATAGAGCACCATTGACAAAAAAAACCAGCCAAGTGCGAGTCGGAGTCGCAATCATGTGACACCGAAAAAAACACGTTTCTTGTTTGGAGACCCCTTTAGTTTTTACCTTTATTTTATTTTTATTAATTTTTGTTATAACGGCAATAGAAATACACACTGAAAATTTCAACTGTCTACCTATTACAGTTCATGAGATACAACCCGCTGACAGACAGACGGACGGACAGCGGGGGCTAAGTATTAGGGTTCTGTTGGCACCCTTTGGATACGCAACCCTAAAAACGGTCTGTAATCGACATCGATCAAAACAATCTATAGAATACTAGCTTTTGCCCGCGGCTTCGCTCGCGTTAATTTAGAATATTATAGTTAGGAAGATGAAAAACCGGTCTATCGACACTCTAGACTCACAAAATGAATTAGGTACTTAAATAAAAATAAAATAGCTCTTAACACACCACTAAAGTTTATACAGTAATATAATTCAATCATGATTCGAAAGACACGTGGCGCCATCTATTATCATACGAACGTTATTGTTGGTTTCCTCGGGAACACTACTTTTTTTCGGGATAAAAGGTACCCTATGTCCGTTTCTATACACCTGACAACGTATATGCAAATTTTAAGGATAATCAGTACAGTGGCTTAGGCGTGAAAAGGTTACAAACAAACAAACAAATTTGCTTTCGCATTTATAATATTATACTAGCTGCGCCCCGCGGTTTCACCCGCAGAAATCTCGATCCCGTGGGAATATCGGGATAAAAAGTATCCTATGTCCTAATCCAGGTCATAGTCTACCCATGTGCGAAATTTTATCCAACTCCGTTCAGCCGTTTTAGCGTGATTGAGTAACAAACATCCAAACATCCACACTTTCACATTTATAATATTAGTAGGATATATAAATAAAAAAATAAATATTATAAAAGTTAGGAGTTAGGATTATGATGACGATCGTGTGTGTGTAAGAACAGAACACCTCTTATCATGTCGTCATAGGTTACTTATAAGCTCTTTTTTATGGCAAAATAAAATAGATTATGATACCTTTTTCCCACCTACTACTAATAAAATCATGTCAAATTGAAAATCTTACTTTATTATACAATTTTACCCACAACGTCACCCCTAAATTGGGATACGTTTAATATCGTAAATTTTTACGCGTGTACTAAATTTTAGAAGTTTTTTTTATAGAATAATATGTCGTTACGTGTCGAGATTTTAAGAACACTTTGCAGCTATAAATCAAAATTTGATTTCATGATTTGATTTTGTTATTAAAATGTAAGTAGTTTTTTTTATGAAATAGGCTGAAAGTCAGACAGGTGATTGAACTTTGAATTTAGATCATATGTAGTTAGATTGGAAACTTACCCAATCACAGTAAGATGTAATAAAGCGAGTTAGGTTTATATACCCACGTTACCCACTTACCACCAGCACCCTAATTACGTAACACACTATCTATCACAATCTGAATAATTTTGAAGCCTATTGCTAATCCATTGCTTCATATGTTCGAAAAATGTGTCTGCTCAACAACGTAAATAACGCAATGAATGTTGTTGAACTGTCAAAATTAAACCCATTCCTACTTTTAGTGTGTTACGTAATTACCCCACAGGTTGTTTTGCAGGTTGAATATTCATACGTTTTTATAAGGTACCCAACACTATGCGCCAAAGCCCAGATCACAGACGTTACCCAGAAAGCTGCTAATCTTAAGAGGCTGACACCAGCTAAAGCGCGGTCACTGTCTGACTGCACAAAAAAGAGAGAAGCGCGATGACACAACGCTGGTAATTTATTTCAAAATATAAAGCAATTATGTATTTACAAAAAAATCTATTGATTGGACTAAAAAATTAAAACACTATTACGTTAATATGTTGCTTGTAGAATAATCTGGCAATAAACCAGAATGATTGCATGTATATTTGTATGGTTTTTAATCGTCAAAGAAATTTTTAGAGGTATCTTCGTGATTTTTTTATCAAATTACTTGTATTATGTTTCCAACACACTATCTAACTAGCATATATCGTGACGAATATCATATATGTTTCTGATTTTGTTTACTGCCCACTACAGTAAACAAAATCATATACGTCTAGGCATTATAAAACTTGCGTTTAGGTCCTATAGTCCGCTTAAGTGGGACTGGGCCGGACATGTCCGCCGCATGTCAGATGACAAATGAGCTAAGAGACCCACCGATTGGATCCCACTAAACGCAAGACAACATCGTGGCAGGCCGAGAAGCTGTGCGGGATGAGCTTGACTCCTACAGAAAGGACTAGCATAAGACAGAATTGTGTGGAAAAAGGGCAAGGAGGCCTTTGCCCTGCAGCGGGACAATACAGACTAATTAGATTAGGTTAGATTTAATACATCCTTGCCTTGATCTGGAGGAAAACATCGTGAGAAAACCTGAAATGTAGCAAGCGACTATTTTAAACTGGATTCGATAAAATGCAGATCGATATGTTTTTCTTTGATTACCTCTTGTCAAACCACTTTCTAAATCTGTGTGAAATCCAATTCTTCTCTCGCCTTTATCCCAATTTCATTGGATTCAATTTCATTTCGAGCAGGTGTGGTGTGAAAATCTATAAAGATTCGTTACATTCAGAAAGTTACTACATTTAGTAGCTCGCCATCTACATGGAGTTTGGTTTTTCCGCCCTGTATACATATATTTCATCAGGTACTGTGCAAATTGCAGGGCAACGGCTCGGACGGTGGGGGCTCGCTAATTTACTGTGGCTCTGTGGCTTGCAATCCTTACATTAGGGCCAGGAGACCAGCGAATCTGATTTTGAATCCGTTTTGATTATAGAAATTTTTTATTCAAAGGGAAATTTAGTTTAGTGCAATTATATTTTTGCCTTTTTTCTGTGGCTGTGCGATTGCGGTAAATTTTCTGACAATTATTTCTCTGTTCGTCATAATTTGAGTGTGTTAACCCGGCAAGGATAGACTAATTTCTTAAGTTAACCAATAGTACAACTGCAGTAACTGAGGAAACCTATCTAACACTTTGAAGCTATTTACTTTGAAAAATAGTATATTATTTTAATTAATGTGAATGTAAAGACTATGTGGATCATCGTATTTTTTTCTTCTCAATTAATTTGAATCATGGTCTGGCAGTTTGAGTAATTTATGCGGCCTACCCAAATGTCCTTTCTTTGGTATTGTTCGTCGAATCGTTGAGCTCCTTAAGTTTTGAGTTGAGCTGCACGATTACTGACAAATGCGTGCACTGACTGGACAGGTCCACTTATTCTGTGTGGGTTTTCCTTGAAAGACCATTTCAGACACAAATCTACATGGTCTTCACATGATCTGACCAAGATTATGTCTAGACTTTAAAAGAGACTTTGACCTCTGAGTTTTTTTCGGCCTTTCTTCTCAGAGTAGTCAGATAGGAAACGCCGACCTCATCTAGTTTTAAAATATGACTGTCGTGTAAAAGTGTTTGTACAAACCTAGTTACAGAAATAAAATCATTTATCATTTAAGCAGTGAAGAGTCACAGGTAATGATGAAATCCACACTTGACTTCGCATGACAACATTGACAACTCAGTTTTACGGCTCGGTTCTTATTGAACAGCCTATTAGAAAAGGCGAAGGCCTGCACAAAATCATAGTTACTTACCCTATTTAGGACAGATTCGCAAACAGTACTCTAATTGCGTAACACACTATCTATCACAATCTGAATCAGTTTGAAGCCTATTGCTAATCCATTGCTTCTTAAATTCGAAAATTTTGTCAGTCTCAACAACGTAAATAACGCAATGAATGTTGTTGAACTGTCAAAATGAAACCCATTCCTACTGTTAGTGTTATACGCAATTACCGCACAAGTCGCCAGCCCACTTCATAGACACAATTTAAGTAATTTATTTTTAATTAAATTAACAGAACGCGTTTCTAAGAGCCTTAAATCACAAAGACCATGAATTTAATTGTTTAGGTACCTTTAAATTTTGTTAAAAAGTTACATCTTCACACGGCACGGACCACCGCGAATGTTTGTCATATTATTTAAATTAAGGAACGCTATATAAATAGGCACAGGTATTTGCACCATTTAATAGCGCAGAGGTAAAAGGTATTTTTATTCTAAAGCCTTCGAAAGACAAAATTCATGTGTAGAGGTAAACTCACGATTATGTGCATTATTTACTTGCAGAATCGACCAGCGGTGTAATTGCCTAACACCCTAACACACTAACAGCAGGAATAACTTTCATTTTGACAGTTCAACAACATTCATTACGTTATTACGTAGTTGAGCAGACCATTTTTTCGAACATATGAAGCATCTTGAAGACTATTGCTAATCCATTGTTAGCAATAGTCTTCAAAATGATTCAGATTGTGATAGATAGTGTGTTACGCAATTAGTGTGCTGTTCACAAAAAGGGCTTTAATCGAGACGGTATCGTAGTAACAACCGGTAACTGTCTCATTGTAGGCAAAGGCCTCTTTTCTTACATTTAAGTAAAGTATTGATAACCACACTTGCTCGTAATATCAATAACATTTTTTCCTAAGTAAGGGTTTAAGAGGCTGACAACAGCTAAAGCGCGATCACTGTCGGACTGCATAGAAAATAAAGAGAACCGCGATGACACAACGCTGGTAATTTATTGCAAAATATGAAGCAATTATCTATTTACAAAAAATCTATTGATTGGACTAAAAATTAAAACACTATTACGTTAATATGTTGCTTGTAGAATAATCTGACAGAAAAACTAGATTGATTGCACGTATATTAGTATGGTTTTTAATCGTTAAAGGAAATTTTTAGAGGTATCTTCGTGATTTTTTTCTATCGTATCAAATTAGTTATACAATATTTTAAACACACTATCTAACTAGCATCCTGAAGAATATTATATATTTTTCTGAATTTGTTTACTGCAGCGGATCATATAGTTTTAGGCATTATAAAACTCGCGTTTAGGACCTGTAGTCCCCTTAAAATGTCGTGATGGCCTCGCCTCTCATGCTCTTGTGGATTTGGACCAACATTCTCATGGTTGTGGGTTCAAATCCGTGCAAGCGGGTACCAATGTGACTTTTTCAATTCATATGTACTTTCTAAGTTTATCTTGGACATCACTGATATTGAAGGAAACTTAGACTTTAAATATGTATGTTTAGGTTTACAAGTTATTTATCAATGGGCCTGTATCGCCTGAAAATAAATAGATTTATTTATTTATAGTTAATATAAGTCTAAAATCACCAACCCGTCTTGAGCACGCGCGGTGATCAATGCTCGTGCCTTCTCTGTATGAGAAGAGGCCTTTGCCCTGCAGTGGGACAGTAATAGGCCGGCTTTTTAACCGAATTCTTAAAAAGGAGGAGGTTCTCAATTCTTCTGTTTTTTTGTATATATATCTATATGTTACGCGATATCTCCGGGAATTGTGGATCAATTTCGAAAGTATTTTTTTTAATGGAGGGTATGCCTCAAGGGTGGTCCCATATAAATTGTTTTAACTTTACTTGGGTAGTTTTTCAAATAGCAATAATACGCATTTTACCACTTAGTGTATATTGATTATGTTACTGTTATTTACATAGCAAGTAGTGTTATACGAATTTGTGTGGGGTACCTACCCCACACCTAAAAAGTGAAAAATAAAAGCGCTTTAACAAAATTACAGCAGACTCCAAAAAAACAGACTACAAAGTGAAAAATAACTTTAATTTCGGAAGACGGTGACAAAAAACAGAAATACAAAACCATAGACAACGACTTCCGAAATGAAAGTTATTTTTCACTTTGTACTTAGTGCATCTTTTTCTTGAAGTCGGTTGTTCTTTTCGTTTTTTTTTTACTGCCCATTGGGCCTGCTGTTGACCTCGATCTCACCTGGAAGAAAGCGATGAATGAGGTCTATGATGGAACGAGCGTGCCTAGAAGATGCCTTATCACTCTTGCTTTGGAGGCTGATGGGTACTGTTTGAATTATATTCATATAGTTAAGGGTTTAACCAATGATATCCCTCCCATGTGGTTTAACCGTGAGCCTAACAAAGCTAGACATGACAAACCATTGATAAGTCCCTATCTATGGCAAACTTAACGCCAGACCACCATTAAACAGTCCTAAAGACATGCACACACTTATTATTCAAGCTCAGACACCCACGCAGCTCCACTCAAACTATATTACGGTCAACAGGCCCTGCAGTCTCGACAAATATAGCGACAAAAATCGGTCGCTAAGTCGTATCGTTGTCAAATTCCTTTAATCGATTTTCAACTTTATTTCGAAAGTATAAGGTTGAAAATCTATTAAAGAAATTTGACATCGATTAGATTTAACGACCGATTTTTGTCGCTATCTATGTCGAGACTGTCGACCCTGGGCTAGAATCGCAAAGCACGGCTAAACTTAGAACTGTATGCTATTGTTTTGCCAATAAGGAGACGTTTATGCCCTAACGGATTACCTTAACAAGACTTAAGTTCTGGTCAACGGAATATTTGCATGTGATACCTACCTACTACAATTATGTAGATACTAGCTTTTGCCCGCGGCTTCGCCCGCGTGGAGGTCGGAAATTATCCTACGGGAACGTACCTACTACCGGGATAAAAGTATCCTACATGTTAATCCAGTTTATAAACTATCTGTGTTCCAAATTCCATCCAAATCCGTTCAGTAGTTTTTGCGTGAAAGAGTAACAAACAAACATCCATCCATCCATCCATCCATCCTCACAAACTTACACATTTATAACATTAATAGGGTTTAGGATAATCTTTGGAACTACTGAGGGCATAGACAAATGGCATTCGTTTCGGAGCGATTCTATTTCTACAATCGCTTTTACTTTCGCTAATGTTTCCATCATACGATTCGAAAACTAGCGATAACGCTTATCAAAAAAAGCCACTTGGCTACGCATCTTTAATGAAGTAATCGTTCGAAGCTGTCGATTCGTTTCATAGAATCGAATGATGTTAACATTGGCTAGCTATTTTCTATTCTTTGACCTATGGTCACGTGACATTTTGATAGCTTATGTCAACCCCATACATTTTTTGGCTTTTCTACTA
Source organism: Dryobotodes eremita (assembly GCA_917490735.1). Classification (NCBI taxonomy): domain Eukaryota; kingdom Metazoa; phylum Arthropoda; class Insecta; order Lepidoptera; family Noctuidae; genus Dryobotodes; species Dryobotodes eremita. The sequence goes on along the minus strand of OU823242.1, from coordinate 5,647,105 downwards.
GCGTCATCACTAATCGAATGTTACTTTGTCTAGGTCCTCTGATCCAATTCTGAAAATTGTTTCCACTAATGGAAAGCTTATAATATTGCCGGGTATCAAAGGATAAGTATACAAATTGGCGCGGACCTTATCACATTAAATTATAGCACGTATATAATTGTAATTGTAATTTCTAGTAGTAATTTAATTTTTTCATTTTTTTTTTTTTTGTTAATTATGATGTTGTTTTGTGGTGAATGCTGTGTATACCTATAATAGGCATATATACCAGTACTTTTATTATGTCATTGTTCTGTTTTAATTGTTTGTATGTACTGCTGTTGGTGTACCTAATAAATAAATAAACATGGTATACTTAGAAGGTATACAAAATTAGAATTAAATCCATTCACAAAAATAACAGCTGTTTTATAAATTGGTCGAGCTATGTTTGTATGCACACTAACAGTAGGTATGGGTTTCATTTTGACAGTTCAACAACATTCATTGCGTTATTTACGTTGTTGAGCAGACAAATTTTTCGAACATATGAAGCAATGGTTTAACAATAGGCTTCAAAATGATTCAGATTGTGATAGATAGTGTGTTACGTAATTAGGGTGCCGGTGATTTTTTATTAGAATGGATTTCATTCAAATGTTGTATACAGTCTAAGTATACCATGTGTATATTACGCCTAGTTTAAAAAAAGCACTTGGGTAGGTACATATGTAATTCACTTAAATATGAGAAATTTAACAAAATATTTTAAGTAATAAACATAACTGTCGTTTGATCAACTTAACGGACACTAATGTGTGGAATACAATCATCAATTTCGCATCAAAATCTGTAAGTGAGGCACAGTCAAGTGAGGTAAGAAGCTACACCTTTCAATCACTGCGCACTGCGTTCGATCCCGACACTCGGCAAGCTGTTTTTGTTGTATTTGTTTCGATATTTCTTCAACATGAATAATAGTTATTCTAATATAAATATGACAACCCGGATTAACCACAAGGCAAAAAGTAATAATTCAGATTTGGCAACAGAAGCGAATCATGACTCATTGAATAGCTATTCGAGCTTACCAAATCTATCCATAGACTACGACCAAGTAACTCAATTAAAAAGTGAATTACAAGAACTCCGCTGTCAACTGAACACTGCACATCAGGAAATTGAGATCTTATTATCTGAGAAATATGAACTATCTTCGAAATTGGAAACATATGAAAAGAAAATGAAACTATTCAAATCGGTTGGAATTGATGATTTAAATCTAAGCAACAACAGTGTTAAACTTATGTCTACGCCTATACAAAAGAAAACCAAAATAACACCGTGCTCAAAAGGTCTAATAAATCAGAATTTAAAGTAGCAAGTAGATCGAGTAACTACTTTCCAGCCAAATATGAACGAGAGAATACAACCATTAAAAACACCCATACGAAATGAAGAGCAAATAACGTTAGAAAGAAAGATAAGTAAACAAGAGTCCCAATCTGATAAAACCAGGGGAATACCCTACAAAGGAAATAAAAGAAACATTTGTATTTTGAGCTCCAACAATAAAAATAAAGTCTTAAAGATAGCAGAAAATACCTTTTCAAATTATAACATCTGCCACTATTTGACGTCGAATTGTGGGGTAAAGAAACTTATTGAAGATATTAATCTAAAGTTAAAGAACTACTCAATGAATGACTACTGTCTGATTTTTATTGGTGACGAGGACTTCAGACGCACTAACGACTACATAGACCTAACCATTACGATACGTGAAACTCTCTTGAAAGTACAACACACAAATGTGGTAATCTGTGCACCTACTTTTAAACTAAATAACTATTCTGTGATGTTTAACGGCAGAATTGAATCTTTTAACAGTTTGTTGTATCTAGATGCATGTACCTATAACTACGCATATTTGTTTGATTCCAATTTTTATTTATCATACGACTATAAAATGTTTTGGGTAAGAAGTGGACATGCTAATAATGAAGGTTTGGCGAGTATGTTTTTCAATATAAAATTGATGATTAATGAATTTAGTAATGTCAATAACGGAGAGTGTAGTGAGACGTACTACCGCTCACTTTCGTTATCTAAAGATGAAAATCAAGGACAACTGTTTTTTCTCGAATAACTATCTAAAAATTTTGCACCAAAATATTGCAGGCTTGATTAAAAAGTCTAATGTCCTCACAGTATGTTTAGATGAACTAAACGGAAAAAATAAAACTGTAAATGTCTTGTGTATTACAGAGCACTTTATCATGAAAGGAAATCAAAATCACTTGTATGTACCGAATTACGGTTTAGCTGCCTATTACTGTAGAGAAGGGAAAAACCGAGGAGGGGCGTGTATTCTCGTTAGAAACGGTGTTCAATGGAAGGAACTACCAAAAATATCTAACTTGTCCTCTTCAGGCATATTTGAATGTTGTGCAATTGAACTTACCGATTATAAGATAATTGTAGTTTGTGTCTATAGAGTGCCAGATGTAAATAATTTTAACCACTGTTTAGATATACTTGAGACTGTTTTACAAGAAATATCACGTAAAAAATATAGAAACATTGTAATTGCTGGCGATTTTAACATAGATATGCTTAAACTAAATAATCAGTCAAATGCTTTTGAATGTCTTTTAATGAGGTATAATTTGATACTGGCATTGAAACAGCCAACTCGCATGGCCAGAATGACATGCATAGACAATTTTGCGCATAATTTTGGTAACTCTTGTAAGACTGATGTGTTGGAGTTTGCGTTGTCCGATCATACGGCACAGCTGCTTCACTGTCCAGTTGAAACAATATGTGCCTTGAACTGTTGGTATGCGACTAAAAGGGATTACAGTATGGAAAACTTACGAATGTTTAAAAATTATTTAAAAAATCTAACTTTTTCTGAAATATATAACACCAATGACCTGAATGTAGCTTACAATTCATTTCTCGATCTATTCAAGTTAATATACGAATTATGTTTTCCAATTATACTTATTAAAATTAATACTATCAACAAACCTAAATGGCTATCTAAAGGAATTAAATTATGTAGTCGAAAGAAGAGAAAACTTCTATGGCAGATGAGATTAAACCCTATCAATAGTAATAAAACTAGTTTTACTAACTATTCCCTTACACAAAAAAATTATACTGTTGACACAAAAGGCTCAGAATAACCACAAAATAAAATCATCTAATAATAAGTCTAAAACTACGTGGCAAATTATCAACAGCGGAAGAAGCAACATGCCTAAACATAATATTAATGTAATTAAAGAAAAAAACCGTACTTTATTAAATCCTAATAACATTGCTGAAGCGTTCAATAATTACTTCATAGATAAAATTCAGCCCAAACTTGATGTCACCACTAAAACTAAAAACTGTAAAATAATCTCGAACGATAAATCAATGTTTATGGCCCCTAGTGTACCCCTAAATATACATAGAATAATAATGTCGTTGAACAATACAAGTAGCGTGGGATATGACGATATTTCTACGAAAGTCCTCAAACATGTATCTTTGCAAATATGCGGTCATCTATCCCATATAATTAACCTAAGTATCAGTGCCGGTATTTATCCGGATGCCCTAAAAAAATCAACCATAAAGCCATTATTTAAAAAGGAGAGTAGAGAACATATGGAAAATTATCGTCCAATTGCACTTATACCTGTAATTTCCAAAATATTCGAGAAATACATTTATAAGGAATTATATAAATTTATTGAGAAAAGTAATATTCTATGTGACGAACAAAAGGGATTTAGACTAAATAGAACTATCAATATGGCTGTATATGACTTTGTCTATAATATTATTAAGAATGTCGATAACCGAATACCTGTATGTAGTTTATTTTGTGACATGACCCAGGCTTTTGACCACGTACATTTTGCAACACTTTTAAACAAACTCGAGGCTTACGGTATTAGAGGTAATGTTCTTCGTCTAATTGAGTCTTATTTAAAAAACCGAACACAAATTACGGAAATTCGTCAAATAAATAGAGTAAGTAAGCGTGAAGAGATATTTAGATCATCCGAGCGGGAGGTATTGTATGGAGTACCGCAGGGGAGCATAATCGGCCCCTTTATATTTATATTATATATCAATGATCTACCAAGATGCGTTGAACATCCGTTAACAATGTTTGCGGACGATAGTACAGTGACAATATCTTGTGAAAGTGCAGAAACTTATGAAAAGGATATAAATAATACTCTAACATTAATTGTGCATTGGTTAGAAGCAAACAATTTAAAAGAACTTGAAAAAAACAAAACTTGTACATTTTAGTCAACGAATGCCTAGCATGAACCTTCACGTACACTATAACAATGATGTGGTGGAAGAAGTTGAACACACCAAGTTTCTGGGTCTTATAATAGATAAAAAACTTAATTGGAAGGCACATATTAATAGTTTATGCAAAAAAATTAGTTCATCGGCATACGCTCTGCATACATTATCCTCAATAGTCTATGTTGATGCACTTCTTACAGCTTATTATGGTATCGTAGAATCCAACTTACGTTATGGAATAATATTTTGGGGTAATTCAACTGAAAAAGACACTGTATTCAAAGCACAGAAAAGATGCTTACGAGCGATGCTCAAGCTCCAAAGTACGGATAGTTGCATGCCATATTTCAAGAAACATAAACTACTGACACTGCCCTGTTTGTACATATGGGAAGTAGCTGTGTTTGTGAGGTCGAATCCGAATCGGTTTAAACGATTAAATTATGTAATTCCACGTAATAGACGCGATAATAGTTTGCTATGTCTTCACTCTTGTAAGACAACTCTAATGCGCAAAAGTGTTTACTGTATGGCTCCGGTCATTTATAATAAAATACCCAAATCTTGGAGGGAATTGCCGGTATTGTTATTCAAAAAAAGGCTTCGCAATTTTTTAGTGAGCAAAGCGTACTACTCCATAAGTGACTTTCTGTCTGAAAAAGAATTTAATTAATGTGAATGCAGTATGAATGTAATGAAATTAAATTAAATCCAACACTAATGTGTTGGATTTAATTTAATTTGGAAATTTGACATGTTATCATTAGAAATTGTATATTTATCTAATTAATTGCGAATTTGCTGTATGATTTTGATTTGAAAATTGACATGTTATTATTATAAGTTGTAGACCTAATTAATTGTGAATACATAAATGACATGATTTAATTTTATTTGAAAATTGTGAATTTTTGTATGCCTATCGGCGGGACATAGACGGACTCTGTAATATCTATATTTTAACATCTTCAAACCTATGTACACAAAATAAATGAATTTGAATTTGATCTATCCAGAACGTATAGTGAGCAATGATAATACGAGAAATTTTCGGACGAAGTCGCGGGCAGAACCTAGTTTATCAAATTGATTACCATCTTAAACTATCCGTATATTCAAATCACAGCTTTCATTCTAACTTTGACAGTTGTATGAAACGGCTACAACACGGCTAATTGACGTAGTGTGTCAATTTGATAAATAATTAATTTCCCTAACTGTACCTAAGCACTAGCTAGAGGTAAATTTTAAAACGATTCCTATGAATATTAATATGAGACATAATATTTATATGATAACAATAACAATAAAAATGTCAAAAATATACCAAGGACATTTTATTTTTAAATGTACTAATTAATAATTAAATAAATTACCTAATGTAATTAATGGTGACTAAAATCAATAAATTAATAGTAAGCACTTACCCCCTTATTAATAAAACCAGAAGTAAAGATCCAAAAGTATTAACTTGAGTTTAACCCCACATCTTTAGAAGTTACATTTTGGGGTACCTTTACTCCGGGTTTATTAATAAGGAAGTTAGATTCTACATTTAAACTCATATCAAAGACTACAACACCATAGAACTTGTATAGAAAGGCAATAAAAAGTACTTTTAAATAAAAACTATCTTCGTAAAAAAAAAATGTCATGAACAGTTATGTAAAACACTACTCATCTCTCTAAGAACTCGTAGCATGAATATAGCTAAGTAAATAATAAAGGCCGTATCGCCTGTAATCTAAACACAATAATAATAATATAAGTACAATCTAAATATTATTATTATTAGGATAAGAGTAATATTTAAGTAATTTTATTTCATGAGCAGTTATGTAAAACTCTACTCATCCCCGTAGAAACACATAGCATGAATATAGGTAAATAAATAAACATAATACCCGTATCACATGTAATCTAAATAATTATAATAACTTATATTAACTTAATAATAACTTCAGTTCAAAATATACTAATTAGATTGACACAGATAAGTTCCTATTTTCCATTCGTTCCGCGTAATTAGGCGATTTGAGTTAGTAATAATAAGTGTTATCTATAAATAATCACAGTACATACGACACTATAATATCCACATAACACAAGGTATATTCTGAAACTAAAAAAATATGATAAATCAATTAATATTGTCATTGTTTGGGTAAATTGAAATAAATGTACAACGGTACGGGGATCTTTTGCGCGTGGCCATAATTGGAACTAACGCCGCCATCTTGTTTTTTCTAAAACAATTACGCAACTGTTTACCAACTATACCGTGACAGTGTCATTCACGCGCTCTAAAATCATTGAGATCCTTGCAACACACTAACACAGTAGAAATTTCAGCTTATATAGGATAGATCGCTTCACCGAGACCGCTCACAAAGTAGGCGAGCAGTCCTGGGACGACCTATACCATCCAAAAATAATTTCGCCCTTATAGGACATTGCCAAGAGTTACCAAGGCCCAATAATTTCCTTACTCAATAGATTGAGGCACGAAGTCGAAAAAAAAAGTCGCCGACCTATACTATCCGTGTGAACGAAACCATAGCGCGATTCAGAAACTGGCCCGAATGGTACAACGCCATCTATCGAGCGAGGGGTCAAACTTTTGCGTGTTAAGTTGGAATATTGTTTTGTTAAATAGTTGACAATCTATGAATAGTATCTGATTAAATAAGTGAAAAATACTTGGAAATTATATTGTAGTGTTTATAATAGCATACGATCGTGTTAAATAGGGCAATACCGGCCGTTGAACCCGAGCCGTGCGCGAGGAATTCAGACCATGTAATTCAGAGGATTCAAGATTTTAGAGACAAAATAGGTAAACATAATTACTTTAGGCACATGTTTTTTAATTAAATATGTGACAAAAGATAACTTACCTATAATTAATACCAGTTCCTTGTGTTATAAATAGCCACTCATCTATAAGAATACGTTAGTACTAAGTATAAATAAATTTGTTTTATACATCATAATTATATTACGACGGCCTCGTTGGTCTAGTGGTCGTAAGTGCTACCGTTGAGCATGAGGTCTTGGGTTCGATTCCCAGGTCGGGCAATATGGTATCGGGGTTTCCATCCTGATTTTTTCAGTAGCAGCCCGGAGTCTGGATTTGTGCCCGGTTGATGGCAATAGGCTCGCCTCCTATTACATAGGTCCTAAACATAACTGGGGTAATGTGGGTGTACTATAGGTACACCTCTGCCAATACCTTCGGGGAATACAGGCATGATGTTATATTATTATACAATTAAGAAAAACAAATTGAAATTCTCACTTACCAGTAAATTTTATAACAAAGCTTTTTTTTCTACTTCCTTCAGTTACAAATGCAATAAATCATCTCACATAACAGTCCCAAATCGGAACCATATTTAAACAATGACCCGAAATCCCCCTCCCCTCTACCCCCACAAATAGGGTAACTTATTTAATTACCGGTAACTTCCGTGGGGTCCAGCATTTGGGGTCTTTATCAGCCGTTATCTACAGTTAGTTAGCAAGTTAAGATTATGTAATAGTTAAGTAAAAATCGATAAGGCTCCCGCAGACAGGTGCGACGGAACAGCGTGACGCGACTCGAGTAGAACAATTTCTATGAAAACTTCAACGAAATTGTTCTACGAGAATCGCGTCGCACCGTCCGTCGTGTCAGCGCCAGTCTGCAGGAGCCTATAAGTTAAAATAGGGGTAAAGGGATCGCGGTGATCTCTTTCTTCCAAATGTCATGTCGCAAACGGAGGCAGCGGAAAGGGAGAGGAAGATTTCGAGTACTCTCCCGGCCCGCAGCAAGCGCACCGGACGTCGTCAGAGGACAGATAATGCCCTCTTCCGGCCCCCCTAAATTGAGTTTGTACACACACTTTTACACGTCAATCTCATTTTAAAAACTAGATGAGTTCGGCATTTCCTATCTGACTACTCTGAGAAGAAAGCCCGAGTCAACCTCAGTGGTCACAGTCTCTTTTAAAGTCCAGACATAATCTTGGTCAGATCATGTGAGGACTATGTAGATTGGTGTTTGAAATGGTATTTTCAAGAAAGAATCACACAGATTAGAGTGGACCTGTCCAGTCAGTGCACGCATTTGTCAGTAATCGTACAGCTCAACTCAGAATTTCACATTTAAATTGCCACGCTAAGAAGAAGATTATGACACCGCGCATCAGTTGCACATCCCCACATTACGAGTACTATGGAGTCGCATACACGGTCGATCGATATCTTATTTGGATTTGATCGTTTTGAGCGCTGTTAACGGGTAGTCAGAAGCCCAAAAGTCTGACAACCAGTCTTACAACGGGTATCGTGTTATCCAGTGACTGAGTTGTGGAGGTCAGACAGGCACTCGCTCCATGTAAAACACTGGTAATCAGCTGCATCCGGTTAGACTGGAAGCCAATCGAGGAGTTTGATTGCCCGAGTGACTGTCAGTATTTCATCTATGGGCCAATTTAAAGTTTCAACAGTAAAATAATGACAATAATTACAAACGCGTATCAATTAAATTAAGGTACCTTGATATGAATATCCTTGCCTTCCTTTTACTTCGCTTTCGGGAATAATTGGCCTAGTTTTAAGAAATTAGTGGAATAAAATAATATGATATTCTAAAGTGTAGTACAAAGCTCTGGGAGCCTTATTTTTTTTTTTGGGCTGGGAAATCATCAAATGACCTCTCCCGCTCTGGGCGGAGCGGAAGGGCTTGTCAGACTCTTAATGACTAAAACCCACCCGTGTTCCTTCAGGTGCCTGTACGCCAGGGCCACGGTAACTCTTTCGAACAATCCGCGACCCCGGCAGGCAACGGCCCTATCGGACCCCGTCAATGGTGCTGACATCTCTTTGAGGCGCGCGTGGAACACGACGCGCCGTCGACCCGGGCCTGGGCCTTACCTGACGGCGAGCTGCAGCTCTGGGGGCCTACTCTCTAAGGCCGTCAACTAAGATATGGGCCCGTCCGAAATTAGTACGATACTTAGAAGTGAACCTTACTCTCGATTTATTAACATTTTCGGACGGGAAAAATATATCAGGAGTATGGACAACTGTCAAATCTTTTTGTCATTAATTTTTAGTTCGGGCCCCGGAGTAATGTTATATACTCGTAGGTAACCGAAAGTAATATGGTGTAAGGTACATCCGTAACTTTGGCCGAAACTACGCACTTCGCGGATAGGGAGTAGGCCCCCTGAATTTGTAGCGGAAATCGTGCGTAATATTAAACGCGTCTTTTAAATCTTAATATTAAACACGTGTAGTACGATGTACTGATGAGTTCGTATTATTTAAACCTTATATTGAAGTTTTAGGGTCTTATTATTATCGTTTATTTATCTTCATACATATTTAGTACATTTTTTGGGTTCCGTACCCAAAGGGTAAAAACGGGACCCTATTACTAAGACTTCGCTGTCTGGCCGTCCGTCTGTTTGTCACCAGGCTGTATCTCAAGAACCGCGATAGCTAGACAGTTGAAATTTTCACAAATTATGTATTTCTGTTGCCGCTATAACAACAAATACTAAAAACAAAACAAAATAAATATTTAGGGGGGGCTCATATAACAAACGCGATTTTTTTCCCCTTTTTTGATCGATATCAATAATGGCACTTGGTAGGCACTTGGACAAATGGCAGGTAGGCACTTGAAATATTCACAAAATACTCCGTTGTATTTTTACTTTAATAATAAATAATTAAATTTAAATAAAATAAATATTTAAGGGGGGCTCCCATACAAAAAAGCCATATTTTGCCTATTTTTTTATAGATAATGGTACGGAACCCTTCGTGCGCGAGTCCGACTCGCACTTGGCCGGTTTTTAAATATTTTAACAAAAATAATAGCAAAACATTTAAAAGTATAAAAAATAGTGGTTCATCGGCATCAGAAACAGGATTCAAGCTGCCGGTGGTCAGAGCTCTAGAGAGAGGAACCTCCTCACTATGCGTGCCGTATCTAGAAGTACTGCTCTCTGAATCAAGCCCTTGACCCAGCTGCGCAATGAGAGCCTCCTGCACGCGTAGCATGACCATTATAGAAACGGGTTTTGTCGACGGAAGAATAGACAAAAATGACGTTCCGTGAAGACAGTACGACGGCAGCAAAGTAGGAAGAGTCAACTGCAGTTTTTACTAAATTCAGTAGTTTATTCACGTTTTTCTTTTATTTTGCTTATATCTCGAAAATGGTGTGTCCTATCGCAAAAATAATGAAAATTTCGACCCCCTTTATGAAAGGCTTAAACCTCACAAACTAAACATGTTGGTAATACTTTTTCACGTTTTCCATACAAAAAGTGAAAAATTCCATTTTTCCATTCCATTTTTATACTTTGCGGCCGTCGAGTAACAAGTTTTCTACTGTCTTTAGCATGGTGATTACAAAATCAAATTGTCTTCACTACCTTAGACAACTGACAGTTGTCAGTGTGATTTTGACGTTTAGGATAGAAAACTTTCTTCTGAAATAGTCTACATATAAAAAGACCTAGACAACGATCGGTAAAACGAAAGACAAAATTACGGATTTTAGAAGGATTTTTACGGTGCGATGTCAAAAATAGAGAAACGAAATGTCACTTTGTATAGAAATAGCTATGTCTTGTCTTCCAAGAAACAGAAAGCGTCATGCTACGCCTGCTGAGGTGCTGGTCGAGACTCTCCGCTATTAGGCCATTTACTGTAACGATTATCGGTACAATGATTGCAGAGTCCACGTCTCAAATGTCGACAACCTCGTGTGCTAAGTCAAGATACTTGATTTTATTAGGGCTGATTTTTCAATAGTCTCTGAAGTTTATCTAAAGAATGAATATGAGAGTTTGACATATTTAAATAACAAAAGCTGTCAAACCGCAATATTTATTCCTTAGATAAAAGTTATCTGACTATTGTAAAATCAGCGCTAATAGAAATAGGAATCCGCTATACTTAAATATGTTTAAATTTTATACCATTCTGCGCACGTATTTTTTTTTAATTTTCCTCTCCGTTTTCGATTTTGTCCACTATCTTTACAGACACCCGGGACATACGGAGAGACTCGTGGCTAAATGATAACAGTCGCACGGGTTGATCGAAGGTTAAGCTACGCTTGCCGCGGTCGGATCGTGGATGGGTGACCATCTATTTCAAGACCCCTCCGTGCCTCAGAAAGCATGTTAATCCATTGGACCCGGCTGGTCATTCGTAGATCTTTGACAGTCGTTACGGGTAGTCAGAAGCCCGAAAGTCTAAAAACCAGTCTACCAAGGGATATCGTGTTACCCAGTAACTGGGTTGCGGAGGTCAGATAGGCAGTCGCTCCGTGTAATATACTGAGTTTCATCAGCATCCGGTTAGATTGGTTGCTGGCTCCAAAAAAATATGAAAAGGCTCCATAAATTGATAGGTATGGTTTACAGACAGACACCAGTCTGGCATCCACCTCTCCATCTGACCGTCCGTCAGTGCACTTTTAACTCAGGAAACAATCATACAATGTTAAGTTTTCGTTTCCTAGGAAAGCGGTTCTGTCACATTATAACGGCCGTCATGCACACCTGTAATTTTGACCATTATTTGACATTAAGGTTAAAAAAGGGCTCTGTATTTGGACAGCCATTATTATGTGACCGTTCACCGCTTCCTTATGAAACCAAACCAAGTATTTTTGCATTTTATTTAGATAACTTGCTATTGCCCGCGGCTATGCTCGCGTGGATGTCGGAAATTATCCCACGGGAACGTGCTACCGGGACAAAAAAGTATCATATCCAGCGGAGTAATTACGTAAAACACTAACAGTAGGAATGGGTTTCATTTTGACAGTTCAACGACATTCATTGCGTTATTTATGTTGTTGAGCAGATTTTTTTTTCGAACATGTCAAGCAATGGATTAGCAATAGTCTTCAAAATGATTCAGACTGTGATAGATAGTGTGTTACGTAATTAGGGTGCTGGTTATAAACTATCTGCGTTCCAAATTCCATCCAAATCCGTTCAGTAGTTTTTGCGTGAAAGAGTAACAAACATCCATCCATCCATCCTCACAAACTTTTACATTTATGATATTAGTAGGATAGGAAGTAGGATAGAATAGAATACACTCTCCCTCTTCTTTTTTATTTATAGAAATCCTCTCTGCTGGCAGAGCTACGTTACATCGGTAACACGTGAGCCAAGCCGTGGGGCACTGCTAATATACCGTGCTACTATGAACGCCTTCTATACGCAAACTTCAAGTGAGGCACGAAAAGTACCAGTTGAATCACAAATCTCTATGAATAGTGCCTCGCGAGTAGGGTTACCATATCTCAGGATTTGTCCTGAGATCTCAGGATTTTTAGGTTCCTGATAAGATTGCGGCCGGATTGAAGGAAATCTCAGGAATCTCAGGATTTTGCGTTTTTTAAATAAAATACAGTATCTCTATCTAGATTTTTCAGGTATTTTTTATTGCTAAGTTACAATCAACATAAGCAAAAATATAATATTTTCTGGATAGTATCGAAGCACAAATCACAAATCAACGTTATCAACATCAACGTAATATTTAAAAAAACATACTTAATCTAATTTACCCACTTTGGTTTTAAGAATCAACTTTTATTAAGTACTCGTAATGTAAATTGAACAAAATAATTATAATCAATACTTTCTCTTTTCTTTTCTCTTTTTTTTATGACATAATAGAAGAAAAAAAAATACGCGAAAAAAAATAGTGCGTCGTCGTTTATTACTAATTGGATTTTTTTTTTGTTTATGTGAATTTATTCGAGAATGCTACAATACTAACATTGTTTTTTAAAGACCTTTGTTACTAAGATTATATGGACAATTTTAAATGATGTCTGAAATTAATGTTTTTTTTTATTACGTTTGCGACAAAATCTCAGGGCTTTTCTACAGAAATCAGGCTTTTTGTCAGGACTTTAAAATTTTCCATATGGTAACCCTACTCGCGAGTCAAAAGTGTCGGATTCACACTAAGATTACTCGTCTGTACATGTCTGAGTACTTTGAAAGGTGTCAACGTAAAGTACGATGTCAGTTGAATGTTAAAGTACCTAGATATATACCTGTAAGCATTAAGGCTCCCCCAGACAGGCGCGACGCGACTCTTGTGGAACAATTTCCATGAATTTTTCATAAAAATTGTTCTACTAGAGCCACGTCGTCGCCATGTCGCGTCGCGCCTTTTGTCGCGTCGCGTTGACAGAGTTGTATACAACTCTGTCAACTTCTTTAGGATTTCAAATAGAAGCATTGTTATATTATGTAGGTACCTACTGTGACGTTGCAAAATCAATAAATAACGCAACAAGTAGCGACATCTTGTGTCAGGCATTGGCATGGCTGTCAGCGTGTTCTTTATAACACTAGAGAAATTATGTCATGTAAATTATATACAAAAGTATTAGTTAATTTAAATAAATAAACATACAGACATAATTTCCCACATTTTATTTAAAACAATGCCTAAGAAATGGAAAATAACCAATAGACAAGAATTCTATTTAGTCTATGGTAGTGGAAGCTTCTCGAAGGTTTGTGACATTGATCCGGCAAGGGGAAGACCCGCAACGTGTGTGACACGGTACGAATAGGATTTGTTTGTTGTAGTATTCTTTGTTCATGCGGGATGGCGTGGCTCGTACATGTGATTTCTGACACGAGTGTATTGTTACAGGTCTGGCTGTTTATGCTAGCCTTTTTTTTCTCTTGTATCTCTGATACATAATTGAGCCGTGATGCTTTGGAGTAGCCCCGTGGTCTGATGATTGGAATGGATCCGGGTGCAGGCAACCTTTGAGGTGTGGTCATCCGTTTGACAGGAAGGCTTTACTTAACCGATATCGGTGATGAGGGAAGTTCGCCGCTCCAGGTAACGAAGCGTCATTATTATACCCGTAGGTCACGTAACGTGCGAACACAGGGGTATCCTGTGTTTGATGCCAAGGGTCGTAGTCCTGTCAAGCGAAGGGATTAGTACTGAGAGATCACCGAGAATAATCGGTAAGGTAGCGATTTAGTCTATGAGAGAGTTAGGCCTATTGTATGGACTGGGTGATGAGACCAGTTGCCATAAAGTGTTGTGTCGTGGATTGTTTAGCATAATCTTATGTTCCCGTTGTTAGCACAACCTTGATAGGTAGGTACTTGTATGATTGAGCTAGTATCTATTAAGTGGTTCGCCTCACGGACTCGCTACAGCGACTCTGAGTATATTGTAATAGTCTCATTGCAGGTCAACACACCAATACAACTAGACCCGAGACTGGTTGTACTGGTGTGGAAGCCCAGGCATATGGGGAAAGGTATGTGGCCAGCCACATTCAATATTGTGAACCTTCAATAGTGTGTTATTGTAATAAACATTGCATTGTGTAAGAAGTTACTTGTTTAATTGAATCTTTCCCTAGCAGCTTATTATACCCTACAAATTTACTTTAGCACGGTGGTGAGTAAGTACAACACCGAAGGAGACAATCAACATCCAGTCTCCTAACCAATTCTGTACAACTCCGAGGGCCGGGTTACACTACCACAAGAGTAACCCAGATCAGACCAATAAAATAAATTAATAAAACTTCGCCAGAGAATATAATCTATAAATAAAATAAAAAACACCTTAATCTTACTAGATTTCGAGTTATAAGCGCACTTACATACAAACAGAGACACGATGCATGTTATAATAATCACGTAAAAAAAAAACTCATAAATTTTATCTGCATATTAATTGGAGAAAACGAAAACAACAAGTTTGCGACATAAACTAGGGCAATATAGAAAAACAGGAGCTCGTTTTGTTCAAACTTCCAGGACTTTCGTAATTATGTCCAGTTTTTATTATTCCCGTCACATAGAATTCCCCTTTATTAGCCCACGAACTCAGAAAAATGCGTGCAAATAAAAAATACCTACCTCGGAAAATGGTAATGTGCGTGTCACGTAGGGACTATAAAGGGCCTGCCTGCCACTTCGGAGCATACAGCACAGGCGTGAGTTTATTAGCTACTATACATTTATTCACAGTAAATCTGGCTAACGTAAACCTTCAATATAACATTAGCCCAAAAAACTACGAGACTTATTTTTTTAGCTTATGCCTATATTTCATTTGAAATAAGATTAGAAATTTAAATAAACCTTTTTTACAGTCCGTTCAATCGATTTTGACTTCTACTCCGTAGGCATAAGGATGGCATTACAAGCAAAAAAATGTTTAAAATACCAACTGTCTACTGCAGCTGCCATTTGTCATGTCACCAACGCAATAGAAGTCAATATCGGTTGAACGGACTGTAAAAATGGTTTATTTAAATTTCTAATCTTATTTCAAATGGAGTATAGTTTAGTTCCAACAAACTTTGTAAACAATATGTAGAAAGTACTTAAATACCTTCTACATATTGTTTACAAAGTTTGTCAAATTAAAATTTTCTAAATGTAATTTTGGGCTCATGTTATATTGAAGATTTAAGTTACCCGGGTTGACTGTACATTTAAGTAGTAGGTAACACGTAATATCCTTGTCGACCACTTCTATTTGCCCTTAAAATCACCAACATAATACCTACTGATAAATTTGATTAGATCCATCGTATTTTCATTCGATATTCGACTTAAAATGTCACCACATCATGCATAACTACTATAAAAAATTCAAAGTATTTTATTTCAATAACGTCAGAAGCTTTTTTTTTTTTAAACTTTATCCCACACTGGGAATTTCTCCTGTATTGTGGGTGCGTTTACAAACATTTAAACTCACAAACACAAACAGCCTAACCCGGAACAACTACTTGTAGGTCATACAAATATTTGCTCCGTGCGGTAATCGAACCCGCGACACGCAGCGCAGCAGTCAATCGCTTAACCACTGCGCCAACCGTGCCGTCTTAGCTAGGTGCACGGTTACTCTTTAAAAAATAATTGACTTTTGTAATATTAACAAATTACATTGTTATTAGGTACCGTCAAACGGGGTGAATAGGGATGCAGGAGTGAATCAAGACGAAACTTTAAAAGAGATTTTAACATTGAAATAATATATTTTGTTGCCAAAAAGGACTATGTGTTTACTGTATTATAAATATAATTAACGATTAAGTGCCCTTGTTGGCAAAAAACTATATTACTTCAATGTTAAAATTCCTTTTAAAGTTTCGTCCCGATTCACCCCTGCATATCTATTCAGCCCGTTCGACAGTATGGGAGGACAGTGTTGGCCTGCAACAAGTACCAGGTATTTAAAGTCAGGTAGACCAAGCGAAGTAGGTATTTAACGCTACTACTCCGCCTGCGAAGCGAGCCGTGCGCTCGAGTTGCCGGCGTGAACTTAAGGCTCGTACACACTGACGCGACGCGACAGTGTTACACAAAGGCGCCGCCGCTCGTCGCGCGACACGCAGTGCCTTTGTGTCGGGCGTTGCGTCGCGCCAGTCTGTACGAGCTTTTAAATGAACCCAAAGCCGGGTGGAGTTTCACACAGTATAGGTAAGCGTCTCGTGTAGGCAGTAGGTTAACTTATTTTATTAAGAGGCTTACAAGAGCTAAAGCGCGGTCACTGTCGGACTGCATAGAAAAGAAAGAGAAGCGCGATGACACAACGCTGGTAATTTATTGCAAAATACGAAGCAATTATCTATTTACAAAAAAACTATTGATTGGATTAAAAAATTAAAACACTATTACGTTAGTATGTTGCTTGTAGAATAATCTGACAAAAAATCAGAATGATTTAATGCATAGTAGTATGGTTTTTAATAGTTATAAGACATTTTTAGAGGTATTTTCGTGATTTTTTTGTATCGTATCTAATTAGTTGTATTATGTTTTCAACACACTATCTAATTAGCCAATATCCTGAAGAATAACATATATTTTTCTGATTTTGTTTAGCGCAGTGGATCATATACTTTTAGGCATTATAAAACTTACATTTAGGTCCTGTAGTCCCCTTAACTTCTTTAAATAAAAACAATACGAGAGTTGATCCATTAACAGCTTGTTTTATTATATTGCGTAATAATCACGAAAACCTAAGACTTTATGTAATAAATTAATTTAAATAGATATTGTTAATGCAAAATGCTCTAAATCCTATTTTATTCAAGTACATATTTGTTATTTTAGTTTCATATCAGGTTAATTAAGGTACTTATGTTTTTGACCGTAACTACTTGACAGACTCTTGCAAAACTGAAGTCCTACCACATAACATACTAGCTAGTGGCAAAAGCAACGACAATTATTGTTATTTTGGTTGGTGTGATCTCTATGGTTGAGTGAGGAAAAAAACAACATGAAATTACTCATTAAGGCTCCCACAGACAGGCGCGACGCGACAGCGCTAAACAAAGGCGCTGCTCGTCGCGCGATACGCGGTGCCTTTGTGGCGGGCGTCGCGTCGCGCCACTGTGTACGAGCCTTTACAGTTTTTTTTTTATACATAATGAAAAGGAATAAAAAACACAAAATACTATAATTTATAAATCAGTATGCAGTTTTGTAGTATTGAGTAAATAATCAAAAAATAGGAGAATATCAATTAATTAAAAATTTATCAATATTGACCACGCGTGAGCTTGGACCCGGTGGCGGTTCAGACAGTGACGACGATGTGCATCTATTGTGCATGTTTTAATTATCAAGTTGTCCTACTGTTATGACTCTACTATGTAATATGTAGGTAAACTAAAATGTGAATGAAGCGTTCGATAAATTAGCGGGACAGGCGTGCGCTGGCAAAAGGGACATAGACCGTACCTCAAGGCCTGGCGAGTGACTGAAGAGACGTACGCATTTAAGACTCCCAAAGACAGGCGCGACGCGACAGCGCTACACAAAGGCGTCGCTCGTCGCACGTCACGCGGTGCCGTTGTGTCGGGCATCGCGTCGCACCAGTGTGTACGATCCTTTACCCAAGCCGCTGTATAAAACTATTTTGAAAAACGTAACCACAAATTATTCAAATATGTTATTAACTTTACTTAGATTATATATTGTTTGGAAGTTAAACTTTCACAAGCTTCAAGAACAATGAGAAAAACATAAAAAAGTCATGGAATTAGCCTCCTCTTCCGACTTTTATTTTGATCGAGTTCACTTCAGTTTTCGATACGATGTTTGAACCACAAATAGTCAAAGTACATTTAATCAACTATACTATGTATATCGTGTTGCTTTAAAATACATTGTTTGTTTATTATTGAATCAGAGTGATGTGAAATTGGGAATACCTGGCCTTAATTACTTTTATTATTGGTAATCGCAGTTCATAACTGACATGAATTATCGAAGACACTGCTGCATGACTTTCGCTTAGATGTATATTAGTTGACTCAACACCTATACGAGATGAAAACGCTTTCAACGATGTTCCGCATTAAGGCTCCCACAAACAGGCGCGACGCGACTCTAGTAGTGAAGTTTCTTTGAGAATTACTTGGAAATTGTTCTACAAGAGTCGCGTCGCGCCTGACTGCGGGAGCCTTTATAATTTCTCCTGTGTTGGAGGTGCACTTACAGAGTCATAATAATTAACCTCTCATTCACAAACACCCATATGCGGAACAGCTGCCTGCAAGCCATACAAATATTTGAGCCGTGCGGGAATCGAACTCACGACATGTATCGCAGAAGCCTCATCGCCGCGCTAATCTTGCCACCAGTACCCTAATTGCGTAAAGGCAAACAAGCGTGACGCGACTCTAGTAGAATAATTTCTATGAAAACATGGAAATTGTTCTAAAAGAGTCGCGTCGCGCTATCGCGTCGCGCCTATCTATGGAAGCCTTAACTGACTTTTAATCACAATCCGACGAATTTTGAAGGATATTGCTAATTCACTGCTCTACTTATATGTTTGAAAGCTTCGTCTGCGGGCAATGAATGTTGTTGTCGAATTGTCAAAATGAAAGGCATTGCCATTGTTAGTCTATTGCGTTGCGCAATTACCCTGCAGGTAATTATTTCTTTGTCGGCTACTACACCATACTTACAAAATATTTAACTAAATCTCAACTAACTTGTAAAAGTAATTATTTAACTAACGACCATCTTCTAAAAGTTGACACTTAACCACTTACCGTAAAAGATTTAAACCAATAAACTCACTCCACAGTTAAATTTAACCTAACCAATTAACACCATGTTAACTGCAGATAAACCAAACGCTTAACGATACATTTAATTGGTAGCCGACAGATGTATACCAGTTAGAGTTTAATAAGTTCTAATTATTCTTAAACTTAAGGGGGATGTGCTAAGGTAGTCTACGAAATTCAAATTTACTTACGTTTGCAATTTGCAGGTCAGTGTCAGGTTGTATGTTGATTAAAATAATGATTCGCGACCGTAACAAATATGGCTTTACAGAATAATAATCATAAGAATCAGCAATACAACTCCTTTAATTAGAATTGGCTTCGAACGTTATGATTTCATGAAATAGTCATTCAATAGTAATGAATGATAAATAATAACATGAACTTATAAAGGTGTATTGATGATTTTTATGATTATAATTATATAAATAAATATTTCTTACAGCCGCGAATCATATTTAGATCAACATACAACCTGATACTGGGCAGCAAATTGCAAAAACCGTAAGAAAATTTCGCGGGCTACCCTTTCTTTTTTTCTTTTTTTTTGATGGTAAATCATCAAATGACCTCTCCCGCTCTGGGCGGAGCGGAAGGGCGTGTCAGACTCTTACTGACTAAAACCCACCCGTGTTCCTTCAGTTGCCTGTGCGCCAGGGCCACGGTAACTCTTTCGAACAATCCGCAGCCCCGGCAGGCATCGGTCCTATCGGACCCCGTCAATTTTGCTGACATCTCTTTTAGGCGCGCGTGGAACACGACGCGCCGTCGACCCGGGCCTGGTCCTTACCGGACGGCGAGCTGCCCATTGCTCGCCGTCCGCAAGCCTTCGCGGGCTACCCTGACGTTTTCGCCTTAAAAGAATATTATTAGCAATGTGAAGTAGGCCTACCTTTGGTCTAGTGGTCGCAAATTTGATTGCTGAGCTTGGTGTCCAAGGTTCAAATTCCCAGGAATTTCTTGAGCTCATCGCCCACGCCGCTATTCAAAAATAACGTGTTACAAACTCAAATCAGTAATGAGAAGCCAGAATATCTCAGCACTAATATTTCAAAGGTGATCCGTACGTGCTTTTTGTGTAACCACTGAAAATCAGCGCTGTGCTGCGGCTCCCCCATAGCACAGCATCATGCTGAGTGGAAGCCTTCTTATCACAGTCATGACGTGCAGCTGTCGACTATTTCTGTTTTGTACTCGTGATTATAGATCTAATTTGTTTCTATTATTCTTAATTATTAGAGCTAATTATCTTTTTAACCGACTTCAAAAAAAGGAGGAGGTTCTCAATTCGACGGTATGTCTTTATTTTTATGTCTGTTACCTCAGAACTTTTTTCTAGGTGAACCGATTTTAATGATTCTTTTTTTATTTGAAAGCTGGTGCTTCTCATGTGGTCCCATAAGTAGCCCCAGTAGTTTTTGAGTTATCTTTAATAATGCGTACCTATATTTTTAACTTAGTATAGTTATATATCGATGATGTTTTAATAAATTCCTGTCACTGTTGTTTACATATCAAGTAGTGGTATACGATTTTGTGAGGGGTAGGTACCACAACTAAAAAGTGAAAAATAACTTTAATTTCGAAATGCAGTGGCAAAAAACGAAAAAACACTGACTTCTGAAATTAAAGTTATTTTTCACATTTTAGTGTTTTTCTTTGGAAGTCGATTGTTTTTTTTTTTGTAAAAAAGTTTTTTGTTTGCACGTGTTTCCGTGACAAATAAAAAAAATTCTTTCTTTCTTCTTACACCAGTACTACCGCGTTATTAACTATTTTGTGATTGGGCAGGCTGGATTTGTGCCTGGTTATTGGCAATATAGTGATGGCTCAGTGGCCTCGCCACTCATGCACGAGTTTGTGGGTTCAAATCCGTGCACGTACCAATGTGACTTTTTCAATTCATATGTGCTTTTGAGTTTATCTTGGACATTACTGACATCGGTGAAGGAAAACATCGTGAGGAAACCTGGACTTCTAGTTAATTAATTAATTAATTAATATTAATACTAATAATAAAGCTAAAGAGTTTGTTTGTTTTTTTGTTTGTTTGAACGCTCTACTCTCAGGAACTACCAAGAGGATTTAAAAAAAAATCGTTTTGCTTTTGGTAGCCCAATTCTAGAGGAAGGCTATAGGCTATTTTAAATTACGGTAGGGCCTTTAGAAGACGAGCAAAAGTGAGTGTTGGAGAGTGTTGGCGATGCGATGCGACGGGGTGGGCCAGGGAACCAGAAATTTAAAATAGGACATTATTCTTGGGCAGAAGCAAGTACTTAATATAAGCTTGAAATCGCAAACCCTCTTGACCTAGCGTAGTGATCAATGCACATGCCTTCTCTTTACGTGAAGAGGCCTTTGCCCATTTAGCGGTTTGTCAATAATAGGTTACGCGGTAATTGCGTAATACACTAACAGTAGAAATGGCTTTCATTTTGACAGTTCAACAACATTCATTGCGTTATTTACGTTGTTGAGCGGACAAATTTTTCGAACATTATGAAGCAATGGATTAGCAATATCCTTCAAAATGATTCAGATTGTGAACGATAGTGTGTTACGCAATTAGGGTGCGGTATTGTTGTTATGGCAATACGAGTATGCTTGCCCCCTATTACTTGAGACTAAATCTTAACCGGCGAAATATGTGTGGACCATACATCACTGTTCATACCTTCGAGAAGTACAAGCATAATGTTACGTTATGATATTTAAACCACCAATGAATCAGTGTATTTGTGAGCATACAATAATTAACATTTATAATAATAATAATGATTCACTATTTTAATCTGCAGGCATGGAAATTATTAAAAGGTTTGTTGAATTTACATTAAATCATCAATTCATTATCTATATATATAAAAATTACGTGTCACGTTGTTTAACGCGATGGACTCCTAAACTATTGAACCGATTTTAAATTTAATTTGCACACCGTGTGCAATTTGATCCAACTTGAAAGATAGGATAGCTTACATCTCAATTTATAGTCGCAATATTATTTTATTGCAAATTATTTGTCTATTATTTGACAGTCACAATTATCTGTTAACTCCAAACGATTCTAACAGATGGCGATATCGGTTGACTGGATTGAGTAAGTATTCAATAGATGGCGCTATGTTAAACATACAAACGTTTCATATAAGCTACAATTTAATAGCATAACCACCACGTGTTGCTGAGGCTAAGGTATAACCTAAATTTATTTTGTAATAAACGAAATACAGTGAAATAATATTATAAAGAGAAAAGATATGATTGTTGTTTGTATTGAATAGGCTCCCAAACTACTGAACCGATTTCAAAAATTCTTTCACTGTTGGGAAGCTACACTATCTCTGTGTGACATAGACTATATTATATTATGCTTTGCTACCCGGGCGAAGCCGGGGTGGGTCGCTAGTACTTAAATTAAAATCATGCCGATGAAATTGTTGCAAGCTTACAATCACTTTTCGAATAATAAGCTACCTGTAATTAATGTCTAATTCAAGTAATAGTAGGTTGATTACCTCCTAGCGTAATCAGCCTATAACGTTCCCACTGCTGGGACACAGGTCTCTCTGTGAGAGGTGGGCCGTAATCCACCACGCGGGCCCAGTGCGGGTTGGTAGATATCACATGTCTTCGAATTTTTGGTTCTAGGACATGCCGGTTTCCTCACGATGTTTTCCTTCACCGTTTTGAGAGCAGTGGTGATGAAAAAGGAAAGCACCTATCTGGGTTCGAACCTACGACCTATAACTCGTAAGTCGCGATCGTTACCACTGGGCCAACACTGCTCCTAGTGTAATCGAAGGGGATGAAGTAAATTACACAAAGTCATGGTATAATAATATACTTCGCCAGGTATAGTATTCCGAGACACAGTGGTCACGTCGGGGACACAAGCCTACGTCATCACCGCTGTGTTACCAGCAGTGTGTAATAATAACTCCCCAACCGCGTATATTACCTATGCGAATCCGATAAAACAATGAGGTTTTATCTGACAATTACGTTGGTATATGTTTAAATTGAATTGTTTCGTTTGATTAGAAAAACGAAACAACAATTTAAATGCTTTAAATATTTTTTTAACAGAATGGTGACTGAAAATGTTTCCATAAATCGTGTTTCGTTGCAATAAAGTGGCAACTGGATAGTGACGTAAGCATGTGTCACTCCCGGAGTGCCAGCCCTTGTTTTTTTAGACCATGCACAAAGTAAAGTGCCCACCTAGAATCGACCCCACGGCCTACGACACATAAGTCGGAGCCATTGCCACTGGCTACTTTCCAATTACCCCCTATTATTACATTATTTGGGTGCTGATTTTAGCCCACGTGGAAAGGATTTCAGACTTATATTAAGCTTGCTTACTCCTGTCTACTTTTCAATATTTGTAAATATCTGAGCACCATGTATCTATCACATAATTAATTTACCTATCTTTGCATTATATTTAATTCTTTTTACCTATTGTGGTATAGTAATTTTATTCTAGGTGCATCGTCTTCACATATAATTACATAATTAATGTGAACCTACATAATATTGGATTTTTTTTCAAAAGAGTAACGGTGGAGTTTCCTGCCCATTCTTCTCCATACGAAAGTACCTTATGGAAGGGGCAACTAGAATCAATTCTATTTTTTTGTAAATTTTGACTTTCAAAAGTGCCTTTTATGTGCCTATTTGAAATAAATGATTTGACTTTGACTTAGCACAATGAGATCAATTCAAAGATAAAGGCACAAGGTTTACTCGCGAATTGAATGCCATGTTAAGTCCTTATCATCGTGTGGACAAATGTTCAGTTACTAAGTAGTAAGTTGACAAAAAAAACACGTTCTATTTTTTCGGTGAGTCAAGTGTAAGTGCACTGCGCGTGCGCGTCTCCCTCACCCCGACAGAAACTTGACGTCTACGTGACACTTCTCAGGGCCAATTTGACCAATGAAAATGAACGTTGTCAGAACATTTATACCGCGTTCAAGAGCTTTCAGTGGCGTCATTACTCATAGTCATACGTGTAGTGCGTGTGTATGTGTGTGACTGTGTACTGTCGTCATACCGTTTTTAAGATTTTTTGAACTACTTTTTGTTTTTGTTTGATTATTGTGTGCCTTAACCTGAGTCAAATAAATTTATTTTATTTCTTTCTTTCCGTTTCTTTCATTATTGTGGAATATTGACAATGACAGCTCTTGATCGCGGTTTAAATGTGCTGATGACTTTCAGTTTCATTGGTGCAATTCGCTCTCAATGAAAACAGTGCTTCAAAAATCTTTTGGCACTTGAATGACGGACGGGGAGGCGCTGTTGGTAAACATTTGTGAAATGTATTGAAAATAACCGGACAAGTGGGAAGTCGAACTCGCTTGGATGAATATGTTACCCAGCAAAAACATTTCATTTAGAGTTGATTGCTAATACTTACATAAGGCTTTCACTGTTAAAAAGTTATCAGATCTAATGTAGAGCCAAGTCGCTAACTCTACAAGGCTTAACTGTACAAACCTTACGTTTTGGTCAAACTGTACGGCTTGGCCAAAACTTACCTAAATTAATTACGTTTTCAACGTTATGTAAGTCTTTGCAACCTACTTTACATGAAATGTTTTTGGTGGGATTTCATTTCTTTTTGTAGCGTGCTCTATTTCTTTATATTTTAGCGGTGATATTGTACTGAAATTACACATACATGTTAAAACCATAACCCTTACTTATAGCATAGTCGGGTAAAAAAGGTATTTCTTGCACGCCAGCAGTTACTTTTTTCATAACCAACGAAAAAGAGGTTCTTCTTTGTTTTATGTCCATGTTAATCTAGCTTTCAGAGTAAATGGAAGTAGGTATACCTATTATCTGTAGGAAATACAGAGTTGCACCTCGCATTAAGCGGGTTGGAGGGTGAACGTTACAGATTCCTTATTATTTTTTGTTTTTTGTGTGCATATCCTAGCCTCCAAACCAAAGTTTAGCTAGAGAATCTTTTATTTTAAAATTTCTCATTTCCCCCCCAACTGTTACCTCCACATTAAAAATTCATTTATTTACGTTAAACCTGCGTGTTCCGGTCACAGAAATTCATATGCGTACCAAATTTCAACTTAAACAGTCCAGTAAATTCAGAGCAAATTGGCTGTGACAGACGGACAGACAGACAGACACACGAGTGATCCTATAAGGGTTCGGTTTTTTCATTAGGACGTACGGAACCCTAAAAACAAGATGGCGGCGTTAGTACAGCTGCACTGTGTGTATTTGAACACACATGAACACAATTTGTTATTTGCCGAACTTAACATACCAATGCAAATGTAGGTAAATCAGCCTATCAAGAGCATTATTTTAGTAAGTGCCTCTTTAGTGTAGTAGCCGCGACGTTGCTGATCATGAGGTCCCCGGGTCGATTCCAGGGTCGAGCAAAGTGTTATTGGGTTTTTCCATCTGGAATTACTCAATAGTAGCCCGGAGTCTGAATTTGTGCCCGGTTGATGGAAATAGAATAACCCCCTATTACAGGGGACTTAAACATAACCGGCGAAATGTGGGTGTACTATAGGTTCATATTCATATTCGTTTATTTGCGTTCCACAAGGTAAAAAGCCGGTAAAAAGCCGGTAAAGAGCCGTTGTAGACCCTGTTAGGGCACAGCAAAACTGAGTTGACACAACACACACACACACAGATCACCGCTGCCTAACCCTTCAGGTATTACAGGCGTGAGGTTATGATTTAGAATTAGGTATAGTGCATTTATTTTATTTCTTTTTTTTTTGGTTATTTTTAATCTTCGTATGCTGCACCAACCAGTTGACGTCATCACGTCAACGCCGGCTGTCGCTAAAAACCAGCGCTGGGGCTCTGTCGCGACACGATATGCGAATCGCACGCGACACAAAGGCACCGCTCGTCGCGCGACAGGCAGTGCCTTGGTGTCACGTCGCGTTTCGCGGCTGTTTGAAGGAGCTTTTATGCTGAGCGATTGCCGTTTTGCGTGGGTTTGACGCGTATTTTCCCCCAACTCTTTCTTTCTTGTATTTGTGTGTTTTGCTCTGCGTCATGTTTACCGCAAATAAACGTATTTTCTTTCTTTCTGTGATAGGTTATTTCAATAAGTCCATGACTCATGCCATTGCCCAATAGCCCTACACTTTCTAGTAGCCGCTACATGTTTTGGTAATTAACCTTATTTTACCAATTACTCTTTGTTTGACGTTACAGACCTCTAACTTCGAATATTGGGTCACGATAACTAGTAAACAGGCTTACATGCCGACATTATCGGGCAATTTTATACTGTAAAAACTATAGATATCTTTAAAATAATTATATCTATCTGATTGTATAGTTGCTTTTCTCATTTATCTAAAGGATTGTTAAATTAGTAATAGGAAAACAACGATGAAATTAGATATTTTTTGATAAAAAATTAATCTTGAAAAATGAGGCTTTTGTTTAATTTGAGATTTAATTTTTTCGGAATTTTCCTAACTTGTATTAAATACTAACTATTGCCCGCACCTTCGTCTGCGTGTATTTTGTATTTCGTATCCAGCACCCTAATTGCATAGCACACTATCTATCACAATCTGAATCATTGTGAAGCATATTACTAATGCATTGCTTCATACGTTCGAAAAATTTGTCTGCTCAACAAAGTAAATAACGCAATGAATGTTGTTGATCTATCAAAATGAAAGTCAATCCTACTGTTAGTGCGTAACGTAATTAGCTCGCTAGCTACCTATCCGTCAAATTTCATAACGAACTGTTGTGTGGTTGAAATATGCCAAAGGTAAGAGACAAACTGACGAAGTAATTTCGTATTTATAATATTAGTATGGATAGAAGCATGGATCTTTGTATGGCATTGGACAATTGTGTTTACTGATTTTATGTTCATCGTTTCGGCTAGTCAAATATAAAATCAGTTTAAATTATGACAGTAGATTAGGTTCTTTTTACTTCTAATCCCTAATTAACTATGCTAGGCGCTTAGTTAATTAATTTTAATCCTACTAATATAATAAAAAGTGAAAGGTTGTGAGGATTGATGGATGGATGGATGGATGGATGGATTGATGGATGGATGGATGCATGGATGGATGGATGGATGTTAGTTACTCTTTCACGCTAAAACTATTGAACGGATTTGGATGGAATTCGGAACACAGATAGGTTATTACGAGTACCTGGATTAACACGTAGGATACTTTTTATCGCGGCAGTATGTTAATTACGTACGATATTTTCCGACATCCACGCGGGCAAAGCTGCGGGCAAAAGCTAGTTTATTCTAAACCGATAAACTTTCCTGAAGAATTCAAAGTAGATAATTTTATTATCATTCAAAAAATATTTCACATTCACAAATTTTCCATATTCTACATGTAAACCCTACCCAAGCAAGATAGTTCAAACTTCCTAACTTGCTGGCTGATTATCAATCATAACAAAGTAACAAATTATTGACTTAACCGACTCTTTGATTACCAATAACAACGGCAGTACAGGTCTCGGAATTCTCGGAACATTCCTGGAAACTCGGAATATTCCGGAGTATCCGTAACTTAATGAAGTTAGACGGGTATATCGACGAACGATAGTTTCTGTGGATTTATATTGTTATTGTGGTTTGTTTCAAACTGTAGGGATTCATGATAATATAAAGTTTTGTTGCGATAGCCCGTTTACGAACTTGAGGTAGGTTGAGGATCCCCTGACGGGAGGACAGGGCGCGGCATACGCTGGCAGTGTGTGCTGCTTAGGAGGAGCCGCGCCAAGCCCTCATCTCAGGAGTAGGCAGTGACCTGTCGCTGCCGGCCATTGTGAACGCGATGGTTGGCGGCGAGGAGTCCTGGGACGCGGTGGCATCCTTCTGCGAAACAGTGATCTCGCAGAAGGAGACTACGGAAAAGGAGAGAGAGATTTCGTCCTCTCACCCGGCCCGTAGTAGGCGCACCGGGCGTCAGCGGAGGGTGGACAACACCCTCTTACAGCCCCCCTAAATAGGTCCAGGGCCGACGGACTAGGGGACGTCCGTCGTCCCCCATACATCAGAACCCGAGGTGGCGGCGCGTAGTGTTCCACGCTCGCCCCTCTTAGACGTCGCGGAGGCATTCAAATACCTCACACCCCCCGCTCGACCGGACGGGGCCCGCAGAGGCGGGTCAGCACCACCCAGGGATTGCGGAAGATTCGTACATTCCCGCGACGCCCGGCGTAGGTGTGATACGAAACAACAGGGTGGTTTTTAGTCAGTAAGAGTCTGAAAGCCCCTCCGTCCCCTCAGGGCGGAGGACATCCACGAGGATTTTCCGCCCCGGATAAAAAAAAAAAGGTTGGGGGTCCCTAAGTCCCTTACGTTATCAATGTAATTTTTTCTAAATTTATCTGACCTATCTTCGATTTAATTATCTAAAATCGACAGCACAAGGTAAAGCGTGCTGATCGCAACGTCTAGGTGCGAGAAAAAAAGGCTTTTCTGTACTTACGGAAAATTTTCAGCCAATTACTAGATTAGGTACCTACAGAGCGTTTTTCGTTGGCTCTAGCTACCGGAATCTACACAGACGAGCAATGTAAAAAAGCCACTTGCAAAGGCCTAAAGAAATCTAAATAACTCCTAGACCACACGAGTTAGTTTAATGAAGTAAATGAAATGTTGAAAACAGTACTAGAGTGCACATTAAAACCTTATTATCTACAAGCCTGTTCGAAGTCATGGAAAGAAAAAACTTTAAAAAAGAATTGTCAAGTTTCATAATTTTGGATTAGGTACATTTGAAAACTTTTATTTGCACGTTGATTTCATTATTGTTTTTACCTTTGCGTA
Organism: Dryobotodes eremita; assembly: GCA_917490735.1. NCBI lineage: Eukaryota > Metazoa > Arthropoda > Insecta > Lepidoptera > Noctuidae > Dryobotodes > Dryobotodes eremita. Next base: position 5,617,844 of record OU823242.1, on the reverse strand, counting down.
TCGATTTTTTAACTAAAAGTGCTTATGGCAGACGTTGACTTGTAAATAAAGGTATCATCATGCCTCTCACACCCGAGGAATGTACCAGGATCATCACTATGGTGCAATTGGGGAGATCATAAAAGTACTCTGTGGGGAGATCCCAGAGACAAACGGCTAGAACAATGGGTGTGAGACATCCTACTATCCAACAAGTGCTTCGGAGATTTTGGGGAGACTGGACTTAACCTAAGAAGACCAAGCAATGGCAAGCGAAGGTGCACAGTGGCCAGAGAAGATTGATTCATTGTGTCAACGATGTTAAGAAATCGACATCAGACGGGAGTTGCGATCCAGCAACAACTTTTGCGGACCCAAGGGATCCAATCAGTGAGTGGACATTTAGGAGACGTCTTGCAGAAGCCAATTATAAAGCCCTAGCGGCCAGCAAATGGCCCAGAACTCGAACGGCATCATAAAGTTGCAAGATTAAGATATTCCCGTGAACACAAGGTTAAGATATGCCCGTGAGAGTTTGGTTTTTTAGGGTTCCCTACGTCCTAATGAAAAAACGGAAACCTGATAGGATCACTCGTGACTCTATCTGTCCGTCTGTCACAGCCAATTTGCTCCGAATCTACTGAACTGATTAAGTTTAAATTTAGTACACTTATGAATTTCTGTGACCCGAAAACGTGCGTCTAACGTAAATAAATGAGTTTTAAATAAGGAGGTCACTTTTGGGGGGCAAACTAGAAAATTAAAAACAAAAATTTTGCAAATTGTACCATGTGACATACTCATATCAAATGAAAGGGCTTGTTGTGGGGGTCCCAAAAATATTTTACGTATAATTTTAGAACAAATAGTTTTGAAGTTATTTAAGAAAATATATAAAAATGGACTATGCTCCCCTTATCTCCGAAACTACTTAGCCAAAATTTTTCAAAAAGATGTTCGGAAATTTGTTTTTTACTTACAGATTACAGGAAAACCTATAAGAAGTCTATGATCTTAAAACAACATGATAAATCTTTCTATATTGTGCGTACAAACTTACATTTGCAGTTGGAATTTTTGGGAGAACATGTTTTTCAACTACAATGTTAAGTTTGTTCTTGGGATCCGAGGATGCGGTAGTACCCCCGCCAAAACGTGTCAAAAACAAAAAGCAGGGGAACTAACTACCTTTTCTCGAAGCGTTTCGTCGTATTTTCACTCCCTCATAGCTTCGGCCTGGATAATGCTAGAGAGCTCAAATTCTCAGGATAAAATGTAGTTAGCAGACTTATAAAACACACTAAGTTTTATTTGTCCTAGATTTTATACTTTGGATTTTATGAATACGTTGATTTCGTCACTGACTAACTCATTCACTCACTCATCATAACCTCTAGGGCACTTCCCGATGTCCTAGAAAGCTGAATGAAGCATTCAGCAGCACCATGTCGTCCGCGTAACTAATCTTATTAAGGCAAACTCCATCAATATGGCATCCGACATGTGTGCCACTGAGCTCCTCCACAAGCGCGTTCACATAAAGGTTAAAGAGTTTCGGCGATGTCAACCCTGCCTGCCTCACGCCGCGCCCCATCCTGTATGGCATCGAATACGCCCCTGATCACCGAACAACGTTGATCTGGTTCCCATACCAATATTTAAAAGTACGGATTAGTTCCTCGGGCATCGTTGTTTGGTGTAATTTTTGCCATAGAATATCGCAGGAAACCAGATCAAACGCTTTCGATAAATCAAGAAAACACCCAAAAATGGGCGTATTTTTATCCGTGTAGTACTTGACAGTTTGCTTCAGACACAGTATAGCCGTTTCAGTAAAGAGACCTGACTTGAAACCAAATTGGTTGTCGTGTATCTGTAGATGTTTATCTAGCTGAATGTTCAGCAAACTGTTAAGCACCTTTGCGACTATAGTGGCTAAGGAAATCGGTCGATAATTACATTTGTTACCAATATCACCGGTTTTGTTTTGGATAATTGGCACCACCACAGTCTTCATCATCGGGCGCAGGTAAGTATGAATGTCCTACACACAAGAAGTAGACCATCGCCAGCACTCTGGGCATATGATATCCCGCGTACCTTAGGTGTTCAATGCTCAGTTCGTCATGGCCCGGAGACTTGCCCCGTGACATAGATTTAATGGCCCGCCGTACGTCTTTGGCCGTAAACCGGACACTGACTTGCCCACCACTATAACCATCATCGCTCGTGGACTTTGTCGACGCCAAAGGTGCCTCAACGGTAAAATGGTCCCTAAACGAGTCTGCTATTCCCGACAGGTTGCAGGCACCATTGACACTCACAGGTAGACCTGGTTTACTATTAAGTTTGTTTGTAGACTTCCAGAAACTGCGGAAGTCACTCCTGGAATGATGTGACGCAAGGATTTCCATTTTGTATTGGTCAGTATGATTCTGACACCAGCGTAAACGAGATTTAAAAATCTTACGAGTCGTCTGCATGTCATTCCACACTCGACCTTCCGCCGGCTTGCCAACTAAAACCCACAACTCAAACTTTTCCCTGGCCGCTCTGTGAGCATCATTTACATGCCTGTTCCAACTGAGAACCAGCTTCTTGCATCTGGGAACACTTGACGAAAGACTATCGCAAGCTGCCCGGCATAATATTTGAATTATTTTATCGTACATATTGTCAATAACAAGTCTGTGGTCCACATTATTACGTACATAATCACAACATTCGGTCATTTCATTGGAAAAGTCAATTAATTTTAAATTATTATTACATAAATTACTATACATGTCACATTGTTCAGCGTTTCTATCACCCCAACGCACATCGTTATATTGCATACAATTATTATGAAATTTAGTTTTGATGCACAAACAAACAACATTTTGTTAACAAAATTACAATCTCGAGAGGATAATGATCGGACCACAGGACGTCTCCTTTATCCTGTACACATACAATATACAATAGTCTCCCGAGCTGATTTAGTGACTATACAATGATCAAGGCAGCGCTTCGATCCGCTCGCCTCGCTTATAAATGTTCCAGAATCCAACCCTAGTAGCTCGATGTCCGCACATAACCACTGTAATTCTACACATAAACTCTGTAACTCGTCATAAAATCGTTAATGTGGATGAGCGTTAAAATCCCCAAGTATGTATATCGATTCTATATTACTATTGTTTATGACAGCACTCACCAGACCGAGACACTCCGTAAACTCCGTCAAATTCACATCTTTATCCGTTGGCATGTACACACTGAACACCAAGAGAGTCCTTTTTGTTGAGTGACCCGCATTTACCTTCACGGCACTCACTCGCGGGTTATCGCACTGCATAACCGATACGTCGGTAAACACACACTTTCGCCACAGCAGCGTGACGCCGCCGAAGGCGCCCGCGCTGCACGCCGGCACCAGCGTTCACCGCCGACGTCCCGGTGCAGCCGTACTCCACGTCGATCTTGCTCATGAACGGAATATCTCCCGGGAGCAACCATGTCTCCTGTAAGGCTATTATGTCAGATGTGCGACATAACTGCCTTACACTTTCCACAGAGCGCTTCACGCTCTTGCAGTTGTAACTAATAAGTTTGTAATTAGATTAAATTTTGAAACTTATCCTAAGTTAAATGTAGTGATCAAATGCACCAGTTATTTTTCTGATCTATTCCCATCCAATACCAAGAGCTAATACCATTTGGTATTAGTTTATTTCCGAATTTATTTTCTATTCCCAACGAGTACCACATTCTTTTAAATAAAAAATCTATTACTAACGAATACCAAAGCGTGACTTTTTGTACACTGAGCTACACAAAGTTTTATTTAAATTGCGTTTTACCGAAATCTAGGGTAATCTAAATATAGGGTTAGGGTTAATAAGCTGGTCGACGGAGCCCCGCGTGGCGGGGCTCCTATTTCTGTCTAAAGGGTTTAAAAGAAACCTAACCAACCGAACCTCGGGATGCCACTGACGTCGACCGTCTAGGGTTAGGATTTTCGGGAACATTTATTATGTTTTCGGAAACTTAGTTCGTCACTCAAAGCATTTTAATTTTACTGAACCTGACTGTATCTGATTTCTTCAAACTTGTTTTGGTATTGGTTTTAAAATGTGGTACTAGTTGGAAATAGAAAATAAATTCGGAAATAAACTAATACCAAATGTTATTAGCTCTTGGTATTGGATGGGAATAGAGCATTTTTCTACTAGCCTGCATGATGTAACCTTCCCTTTTGCTGACAACCTTTACAATACCTACAGCACTGTTTGTAGTATTTCTAATGAAGTATTTAAATTCCATTATTCAATCTGCCTAGCCTTTTCCTAACTATGTTGGGGTCGGCTTCCAGTCTAACCGGATTCAGGTGCATATCAGTATTTTACATGAAGCCTATCTGACCTCCACAACCCAGTTACTGGGTAGCACGGTACCTCTTGGCAAGACTGGCTGTTAGATTTTCGGGCTACCGTAATGACTGTTAGATCTAATGATAGCCGAGAGGGGCTTCGGTATGTTACGGATGGTCATCCATCCACGGACTGACCTCAGCAAGCGTTGCTTTAACTTGAAGATCGACCCGTGCAGCTGTTATTATTTAGCCACGAGCCCCTCTTTAAGTATTTAAATTACTTTACCTATTAATATAAAACGAGCAATAAATTAATCAGGAAATAACAATCTATATTTGCAAGTCTCTACAAATAATTATAATTCCATTCAAAACTACCCTCTGTTCTTTAAAATTTAAATTCCTCCTATTATTTAATTTTAAAAAACGGGCATGAAGATAGACAGTACCGTGTTAAATAAAAGTGCCGCACTGATTTACCGTGTGAATAAAAGTGATTTAATATTTAATTATGCCCGGGCCATGATTTATGGGCAAACTCCTTATTAACGGCACCGTTACATGCGTGACATACTGACGGACAGTTTGAGGAGCTTAATGAGCTTTTAAGTGTAGTTTTTGGAGGTTTAAATACTAGCTATGCTCGTGGCTACGCCTCCATGACGAGTAATTAGTTTACCGGTTTAAAAACACTGCCAAATATGATTAAAATAAGTTTGGTAGCATTTCTGTAAAAACGTTTTCTTTTGTCTTATTTGACCATACATAACCTCTCATATAAAAGTGAGTTATCTCTTATTGTGTAATCTGTTATCGCGTTCTAACTAGAGTGCTGCAAGGATCTTTTGGGGCCTAGAATACATTGCCAGGGGGGCGTTGTTGGTAAACATTTGTGAAATTGCCAGTTCTATCATTGTGTATTGACATTATTTTTTCAAAAAAAAAAAAAAAACTAACGATTTCCAAAAAAAAAACACCACAAAGTGAAAATTAAGTACTTTAATTTCTGAAGTCGGTGGCAAAAACGTAAAAACAAAACCAGAACACCGAATTTGAAGTTATTTTTCCGTTTGTATTTTTTTTTTATAAGACCGTTGCTTTTTTGTAAAAATGTTTTTATTTTTCACTTTTTAGTTGTTGTTGTTGCCGTAGGTACCTGCGGCTACTCCACACAAATTCGTATACGAGTACCGATTCTTACTATTGAAATAAAAATGACAGGAGGTTAATATAACATCACCAACATACAGTAGGAAAGTGGAAAAAGTACGCGTATTATTGAAGCTAAATTAAAAATAACCGAAGCAAAGTTAACAAAATTTATATGGAACCATTAAGTGGAATAATTTTGTTTGTAAAAAGGGATAAGTAACTACATTAAATTACAGCTGATTGTGTATTATTCTTGTTAGTTACTCAATATTCTATTGGGGTGATTGGGGTCACGGCTTGGTAAATAAAAAAAAATCGTTTCTTTGGGAAAGTTGTTTGTTATGATGAGTACAATCATGTGTTTAAGTATCGGTCACTAATTACCAGTCACCCTATACATATAATAGAGAAGAACCTCCTTTTTAAGAAGACGGTTAAAAACAAGATGAAGGCGTTAGTTCCAATTTTGGCCACGCGCTAAAATAACCTTGAAGCATTGTACGTATAAAGGCTCGTACACACTGGCGCGACGCGACGCCCGACACAAAGGCACCGCTCGTCGCGCGAGACGCGTTGCCTTTGTGTCGGGCTGTCGCGTCGCGCCAGTGTGTACGTGCCTTTATGGAAACTTGATACCTAGTACAGGCTGCAGCCAAGATAAATAACGTCTATTTAAATATTATTTTAGACTTAGGTTCCCCGTTCCCCGCCCCTGTGTGTCTGTGTGTCACAGGTACGCATTACATATTATTATAAGTTATTATGTCACCCCATCGCAGATTTATGACCAACAAAATTAAATATTTACAATTTGTTGAAGAATTAATCTTATTTGTATGACGTTCATCTAATATTGTAATAAGTTATTATATTTTTGAAAAGATTTAGACAGGCCAAGTTTTGTACTTTTTTTAGTTTTGGAAAATTTTATAACAAAACGTAAGATTTTTTATAGCAGTTTTTCAAGAAAAACGCACGGTTACTTAAGAAGATCCACTATTACGAGAAGGTGTGAGACCAAAAAAAAACATGTATTCTTTTTTGGTTAAATTTTTACATGTCGCTATAAATTAATGTAATCATAAATCATCCATAAGAGTTACAAATGACCGTTACTTTAAACAGTCTACAAGTTGGCATTTTAAAAAGTACACCTGAAAGTAAACTAAAACATGATAAAACAAAATAAATAAATTAATCCTCCCAAAAAAAAACATCAAATCTTTATTTTTATCAAGTTTAAATATCGATACCCATCCTGTCTGCGGAGTTTAGCTAGCCAATTTAAAATAACCTACTTAAAAAATAGCTACCTTTTGAGCTCTCTTTACATAGAAGCACATAATCCGAAAGTACTTTATGAGCACTAGTCACGCGCCCGAACTTGGCTGGTGACACTACCATGCTCTCAAACAGATGCTACATAAAATATAGCGAGGGGAGTTTGTTTTTTATTCCCAATTCTATTTATAAAAGCTATCAGTCGAATTTATATGTTTTTAAATGGATATAAATTTTTATTGAGTTTTAAATTAAGGATTACTAAATGGTAATTTTGAAAGCTATATTTTATGGCTTTTTAATAGACTTGAAGATTTACTGTGAGCTATTTTTTGGGGTTCGTATCTGTGTAAAGTTTTCAAACGTGACCGGACCATCACTACATAAAGGTTTCTTCAAACAGGCGCGACACGCGACGCGAATCGTACGCGATCAAAGGCAGCGCTCGTCGCGCGACAAACAGTGCCTTTGTATCGCGTCGCGTGTCGCGGCTGTTTGAAGGAGCCTTGAAACAAAGTCCCCTCTCCGCGTCTGAACGCGATGAACTCAAAAAATACAAAACGGATTTTCATAGTACGGTTTTCACCAATGGACGGAAATGCATGAGGAAGGTTTTTTGTAAATTTTCTGAAATATGACCTTGATTGTTTAAGATTTCGGAAATAATCATGCTGACTGGGAGTTGTATGAAAACAATATATTACGGAATTAATACATTATTTTCCTAGAGATAGGGTACTTTTAATCCCGGTAATACGTCCCCGTGGAATATTTTCCGACATCCACGCGGTCGAAACCGCGGGCAAAAGCTAGTATTATATAATATACAATCAGCCTATAAAGTTCCCACTGCTGGGACACATGCTTCCTTTCTGTGAGAGGGACTGGGACGTAATCCACCACGCGGGCCCAGTGCGGAGATCTCACATGTCTTCAATTATTTGGTTCTAGGACATGACGGTTTCCTCATAAAGCCATTTTTTTAATATTATTTAATACAATATATAATAGGATTAGGCCAACGAAGTCTGTTGGTCCATCTGTCACAAGGGTCTATCTCAGTAACATCATGTCCTGGAATTAACGCACACCACCAAACACCCCAATTAGAATAAAATGTTATTACCATAATACAGACACTGAATTTTTACTATTATTTATAAAACATAGTTTAATTATTAAATTAGTTATCCTGATTGTGGCTGAAAAAAAATTGTGATCGCATTACAAATCTACGCACGCGCACAGTCACACACGTATAAGGGTCTAGCGTCGCAGGTACTTCGTCCATTTTGGTTCGTTTTGACTAAACAGCGGAATTGTGACTGTAATTTTCGTAGTTTTAATTATTTTTGGGATATAAAAATACCTATATTAAAAACGACAGAAATAGATACAGTAAACGATTCTGAACAAACTACTTCCATAATCGAATTAATTCAGTTACACATTGTTTAGGTATATACTATGTCCTGGGTTCCATTCCTAGGTCGGGCAAAGTGTTATTGGGAATTTATTTTGTTTAGGAGTTTGGAAGTTGGCTGTGTCATACCCCTGTAGTTAGTAAAGCACGTAAAGCACAAAAAATCCCGCGTCCGATTTCCGAACTATGAGAGTGAGGGAAGAGAGAAAGTACTTGTCTGTCTGCGCACACGCTTGTGAACTATAATATCTTCCGCATCGATATCTCCGCTGAGACTCTCTAGTCTCCGCTGAGATTGGTTACCATGGCCGAAATTCGGTTTGAAGAACTATGTAATTATGTACAGTGCCCTCCAAAAGTTAGTTGACATTTTTCCACTTCAACTATGATGATTTAAAATTCTAGTTTAAAATATTTGAAATGCAGGATAAATTTTTAACACGTTAAGTGCGAAGCGAGGCCTAAATCACCCCTGATGCAACTTCTCTGTGGTGCGGCAAGCAAAAAAGTGAATTTCTCTGTCGTGCGAATGGCATAGCTTTGGTTTGGTCCAGTGTAGGAAAGAGATAAATATATATTTGAGATCACTAATGGTTCCGGACTCGGTGGTGTACCTACCTTGGTACCGGATGTCTTAGGCCTCGTGCCGCACTGAATTAATATAATTTTAATGCAGTGCGGAACGAGGCTAAAACGTCCCATATCCCCCCTGACCTCGTACCGCACTCAACGCAAGCTTCCCGCGACCAGTGTTGTGCATCACGTCGATTGGAGAGCACGTCCTTTTACAGCGCCGAACATGTCTAAACGATGTCGGAAGAAGTTAATTTTAAAAAACCCAGAAACAGAGCCTGTGTTGGTTGTTACCAAAAACTACGCACATTTTTACCATCTCGTGAAGCTGATAAAAAATCCAAAAAGATTTTGACTCAGTGCACTCAGTGCAAAAAATCTTATTGTCTACCCTGTTTCAATGAAAAACACTCATAAATAAGTACAACATATATATTGAGATTTTTATAAAAAAAGTATATTGATACTGATTTTTTAATGTTAATTCAAGTTCTAATAATTGTATTTTTAAAGCCCGAGGCAGAATAAATAGGACAGTTTCTTTTCTACTTCTGGTTGCCTTTTTTTTCTATTCTGTGAACCGCATTAAGATTTTCATATACAAATAGAAAGATAAACCTTATGCATAAACCGTAATCCATTATTTTCCAATAATAAGTCTGTAATAGGTGCCTCTTAATGGTATAGAATGGAACGCTTCGTGCGCGAGTCCGACTCGCACTTGGCCGGTTTTTTTTCTTTATGGCGCCTTCAAGCACAATTTAGATTATTTAAAAAAAAATGTATCCTTTGATAGCTTTGTGTAGTTTTGCCAGGTTTTGCCCTTAGAACGATCTAATGAGATATAATTGATCAAAATCGGTCAAGTCGTTGCGTAGTTAAGACAGTTTAAAAACGTCGATATTATTTTTCCCATCACTAATCGCAGCGAAAATTTGCCCTATTTCAGTGCGTTACGAGGTGTATAAGATCCCATATTTTGTTTTGCTAATAATTCCTAAACTAGCCATCAGATCCCGGGGCGACGGTGGATTAGGGTTCATCAATTCACTGTCTATATCAATAAGGACCAAAATTCTCATTTATCTTTGATTTCGCGCCAGAAAATGGATTTTAGTCTGTAAAAGGAGGTGGGGTCTAATAGACCGCGTGTCGCCCTAACGTCTGGTCACGGTACGGGCCGATTATACCTCGTGCCGCAGGAACGGAAAGTATGCAAAAATTGGTGCCGCAGCTAACGTGTTAACCAGTGCGCAAACAGTAACCATGAATATAGAATATGATTCTATACCCCTTAACGTAGAAATTTTTCGTCAGTTATAATTTTTTTTATTAGTTGTTCCATACATTTTGACCGCGTAGCTATTGCACTTTTCTATGAAACAGCATGTTTTTTTTATAACGGACAAGAAATTTCTGCGCTAGAGGGTCTAGTATCATGTGCTGAATTCATGGTTACAGTTTGCGCACTGGGTAAAAATGTATTCTGTATAACGCTTGTATTGACTAATTCAACTACCTATGACTTATCATTAAAAATAATCATAACAATAATAATCATAACACCGTGTCAACAAAACGTCTGGTTTTTCAATTCTTGTTAATATCGATAGTGAAAATAAATTTTACCCATTCTTGCAATAGTTTCCCATTTTAAACCAAATATAAAACCCGAAAATCAGTTTTAAACCAAAAAAGTATATAATATTCACCATAATGTAATAGATTTGATAAAAACTGCCGAATCGGAGGTGACATGACAGTTGTCACCTCCGATAAAACAATCACAATAACAAAATAGAAAAATGAAGATACGAGTATGTTGACAAGATCGGCCGCAGTACGAGCACGCCCTCCACCTCGGACTCTTCGCTCAACTCCACCTCTCCGCCGCCGGTACCCAGCCTCACTGTGAGCGCTGTGACGACACCGGCTGCGGTAGTTGCGTCGAGCTCGAGCGACGAGTATTTCTCCCCGCCCACGACGCCACCACCTGTTCGTCGACGTGGAGGACACCGGCCGCCGGACGGCTTAGGACCTCGAGGCCCACTGGCCTCTGACAGGGTCCCAGCTCCCGGCGGAAGTGTGCAGCGCATGAGATGGACACGATCCATCAATGAAAACGTCATGCGCTCATACTATGGGGCTACAGAGGGGGGAAACAATCTGACCGCGTACCGTGTCCGGATGCTCTCTCTTTTTCAGGTGCTTGAGCCAGCTATCAACGTTTCGGCACAACGACTGTCGGATCCGGTGCGGGTCATCCAACGTAATAATATGTTGGATGACACTGTACTTGATCGCCTGCGAAATGAAATGCAGAGTAGTCATGTCATCGCCCCCTCGTCTCAGACTGTTGTAATACTACCACAGTCTAACACGAGTCAAGTAGACGAGGAGAGTGATGACAGGGCTACAAACGTAAGTACCCAGTGCAACGAGGAATTGAGGAGTGCTTTGGAGGATGCGATTCGAGAATATCGGTTCATATCGCCCGAACTTAGACCACGCTTACCTCGTTTGCCCATGCATAATAAAAATAGGGCGCTGGTGGCGGTCCTGGCGCAGTTATCAAATTATTTTGATGATTGCGTAGACCTCACCGATACTCATTCGATTCTGTACTGCGCGGCTGTAGCGGCATGTCGTGTAGCTCATGTCAAATTTGCTACTGATTCTAGAGCTACACGACCGAAACCAGCCGTACCAGCTTGGCAGTGCAGAATTGAACGCCGTATTGGTGGGGCCAGAGCGCTCATCGGCAACGCGCGTTCGCAGGGACTGATATCAACCCTCAGGATTATATGTCCTGTGTCACAGAGCGCATCGACTTCCTGAAGCAGAAAGTGTATGCATGGGCAAACCGTATTCGTAGGTATAAGCGGCGAGTGGAGCGATACACTCAGAATCGCACTTTCCAACGCGATCAAAGGTGGGTTTATAGGGGTTGGGAGCGACCGGATCAAGATGTGGCTGACACGTGCCTACCAGATGATGATGTCATGTGTTCTTTCTGGCGCAATATCTGGTCGGTGCCTGCCAGTCACACCGAAGGCGATTGGGCTCGGAGAGTTGAGCGAGCTTGCGATCCAATACCAGAAATGGGGGCTATTACCATCTGCCCCCAAGATGTAACTCGTGCAGTCCGTCCGCTGCCTAACTGGAAGTCTCCAGGGCCGGACGGACTGCAAAACTTTTGGATCAAATGGTTCGTTGGGTTGCACGCTCGCTTGGCGGCTCAGTACCAGACTGCTTTGGAGTCTGGTTCGCTACCCCAGTTCCTAACAACAGGAGTTACCCACCTGCTCCATAAATCAGGTAGCATTGCGGAACCCAAAAATTTTAGACCGATCACATGTTTACCGACGGTCTATAAAGTTCTTACATCCATTTTGAGAGCTAAAATTAACAAACATATAGACACCAACTCTATCATGTCTCCTTCTCAAAATGGATGTAGGAACGGGTCCCGTGGTACTAAGGAGCTACTTCTCATTGATATGGCCATTAGCCAACAAGTTCGTCGTTCCCGAAAGGATCTCTCGACATGTTGGATAGATTACAAGAAGACCTATGACTCGGTGCCACATACATGGCTTATGAGGGTGCTGGAGTTGTATAAAGTAGATGCAACTCTGCGCACCTTCCTGATGTCATGTATGGGGCAATGGAGAACGGTCCTTCACTATCCAGGATGTCGAAATATCCAGAGGAATAGCGAACCAATAAGGATCGAGCGAGGCATATTTCAGGGTGATAGTTTGAGTCCGCTTTGGTTCTGCTTAGCCTTGAATCCTCTAAGCACACTGCTGGAAGATTCAGGTCTAGGCTATCGGCTGAGGAGAGGTGGTCAGGTTATATCTCACCTCCTTTACATGGATGACCTAAAACTCTTTGCCTCCAACAATTTGCAACTGATGGAGCTACTGAAAGTAACTGAAATGTTCAGTAGTGCCATCAGAATGGAATTTGGTGTGGACAAATGTGCGGTCATGCATGTAAAGCGAGGGGAGATTGTGGAATCCGTCGGAACCCAACTCTCGGATTCTATAAACCTTAGAACCCTCTCTGCATCCGAAACCTATAAGTATTTGGGTATGTCGGAAGCATTGGGCATCAATGGTACTGACATGAAGCAATCGTTAAAGGAACGCTTCTTTGGCCGCCTGAAAAAAGTATTTAATAGTCTTCTATCAGGCGGAAACAAGGTACGCGCCTTTAACGGTTGGGTCATGCCGGTTTTGATGTACTCTTTTGGCATACTCAAATGGACTCAGACCGAACTCGACGCCCTGGATAGGAAGGTCCGTACACTGCTGACTGCAAATCGAATGCATCATCCACGGTCATCGGTAATGAGGCTGTATATCCCGCGAAAATGTGGAGGTCGAGGCTTTTTAAATGCTAAAAACCTCTACAATCGCGAGATATGCAGTCTCAGGGAATATTTCTTAGAGGCCGACGTGGGGATGCATCGAGATGTGGTCAAAGTGGACAAGGGCCTCACCCCGCTCTCCTTGGCTAAAGAGAACTGGCGCAAGCCAGTAGTGCTTGACCCTAATGATCGCATGGAAGTATGGCAGAGTAAGGAGCTTCACGGACGCTTTTTTCGGGTCCTACATGGACCCGATATAGATCAACTAGCGTCCGTAGCCTGGCTGCGTTTCGGTGATCTCTTTGGAGAAACCGAAGGTTTTGTCTGTGCAATTATGGACGAAGTTATGATGACAAACAACTACCGGAGATTTATTGTGAAAGACGGCACGGTTGACATTTGTCGGGCATGCCACCGTCCAGGTGAATCAATCAGGCACATTATCTCCGGATGTTCTAGTCTAGCTAACGAAGAATACTTGCACAGACACAACCTTGTAGCCAGGATTATCCATCAGCAACTTGCTCTCAAATACAGCCTTGTAGAATCGGAAGTGCCGTACTACAGGTATGTGCCCGACCCAGTTCTCGAAAATGGAAATATCACATTGTACTGGGATCGATCCATCATCACAGACAGGATTATTGTTGCCAATAAGCCTGATATAGTGGTAGTGGATCGATTAGAGCGGCGTGCAATGATTGTTGACATAACGGTCCCACGTGACGGGAACCTCGTGAAAGCCGAGAAAGATAAACAAATCAAAAATCTTGACTTGGCTCGCGAGGTTGTCGACATGTGGGATGTGGACTCAGCGATCATTGTACCGATAGTCGTGACAGCCAATGGATTAATAGCCAAGAGCCTCGACCAACACCTGAGGAGGCTCTCGTTGGGCAGCTGGATCAAGGGCTTGATTCAGAAGGCGGTACTTTTGGACACGGCCCGCATTGTTAGGAGGTTTCTCTCTCTGGAGCCCTGACCGCCGGTAGCTTGGACCCTGTTCCCGATACCGGTGGGCCACTATTTTTTTATATTTTTAAATGTTTTTATATTTTTATATTCTAATATTTAAAAATATAATTTATATGTATATATATATGAAATAAAGGAAATAATCATAATAATAATTTTTATTTTAAATCATAACATGGCATCACAGTTGAAGTGGAAAAATATCAACTAACTGTTGGAGGGCACTGTGTTACCAGCCTAATGTGTAACCAGCCCGTTCTAGGCTAAAGTTTCGCCCATAAATTACCTTAAAGACATGATAATATTACTAAAACACTAGCTCCTAGCCTAGGGTGCTTAGGCACAATAGCACCATATTGTTTAGCGCTGGTTATCGATGTTACACGCAATAATATATTCATGAGGGTACTGTCACAAACAGAAATAATAACAATGTCTGTTTCTTGAAATTATGTACAGCATACAAATGCAAACTGAACATAGTGACTTTAATGAAAACTGTATCTTCTATAATATATCTATAAAGAAATTTTTGTGTACACACGGCTACATACCAAGCTGTACATTTTCAGTATAAGCTGATCTCGCATTGTATAGGATTTCCGTACAATGAGAGGTCAACTTATACTGGAAATGTATAGCTTGATATGTAGCCGTGTGTAGCTCTTTTTAAGAGATTTGAAAATGGCCATAGTAGGTATCTTGCGATAAGATTTTAGTCTTAATATAATTAAAATCGGTCCATCCGGTCAGAAGTTCTTATAATTTAAAGTTATAAAATAACGTGGACAACATGTATACATGTAAGTATTTACCGAATACGTAGTGAATGCTGGCGCTGGAGTATTTCATTAATGGTATTATTATTTTCAAATTACTTGAATTTATTATCTGTCTGTCTGCCTGTTACATTTTCACGCCTTTATGGCTGAACGGATTGGGATAGGCCATGACCTGGGTTAGGACATAGGGTACCTTTTATCACGGTAGTTCCTGTGGAATAATTTCCGACCACCACGCGGGCGTAGCCGCGAGCAAAAGTTAGTTTTTATATATACTTATTATAAATTAAAGCCCCTTTTCGTGTCTGTTTGACCGCATAGTTCTTCTAAACTACACAATGTTTTTTGACATGGTTTTCATAATTATTTGAAGAATTTATTCCGGGACGTTTATGTGTATAATGACATTAATATTTGACTTAGACATAGCACAGAAATTTCAATGTTTTGAACTGTCGTCACATCAGTATATTGCACCTGTGCAAACCAGGGGCGCGCTAGTAATTATAACAGCTAACAAAATATATTACCTAAACCTAACCATTTTATCATGGATAATAATAATATGTAAAGAATAACAGTTACCAAAAAACAGGGTAACATCTGCCCTACAAAAAACATTTTGCACAAGCCTGTGTAGATTTACGCGCTGACTGTACTAGTATCGATGAGTCCAACAATTTATTATGCAAATTGAGCCGACAGCGCACAAGCCTCGGGACACTGATCTGAGTATAAAAGCAAACCGCTAAATAGATTTGTGGTTGTTGAAAAAAGAACTCTTGTTTAGCGACTGGCAGCTTTTTTCGATGCGTATAAGGTTTTTATGTTTTACCGAAAAAACTGGTTGCATTTTCAGATGTAAGTCTACTATTGCTAAGAGAGGAATAAATCTGCTATTTTCAAGGATGATTTTTAAAGTAGGCAAAGTACCTATGTATTTCTGTCAATATGTATCCTATTATGTCAAAGTCAAAGTCAGTGTCAGTGTTATTTCAAGTAGGCCATTAAAAGGCACCTTCGAACGTCAAAAATTACAAGAAAATAGAATTGTGTCTAGATGTTCCGTAGAAAAGGTAGTTTCTTATGGAGAAAAATGGGCAAGAAACGAAAAAGAAACGAAAATGGAAAAGAAATATACACATAAAAAACATTTTTGAAAATATCACAGTCAAGATAAACCTAGCTTTGAATGAGGATGTAATGTAAGTGGAATTATATTAAAAGGAAATTCCTTAGATAACACAGGCGTTTCTTCTATCTATGATATTGTATAATAAGATGAAAATATGAATTTGTCCGCAAATTAGAGTTACAACATATTATCTATATTATTTAAAAAAAATGCAAAAACACCTTTCGATATCGATATAAAAACTCTTAGACAACATAACATTTTTGTGACTATCTCCCCGTCTATAAGCAGTGACATTCTATAAATCCGTACTACAATGACACGTCACTTAGTTGTCAAAGACCCCGATCCCTTTTATTTTTAACCTGAACGTGTTGATATTTCCCTTTTAACAGAAGTCTAGCCTATAATTGTAACTTGAAACAATTGAATGTAAAGCCTTTGTACGTCTTTGATAAATAAATTCGTAGGACAACTAAGAAATGGACAGTTAAGAAAGCGAAATATAGGGGATAAAATATAGGGGTTTGTCTTCTGAAAATATAATGGGTGATACTTTGATGTCAACAGCGATTGCTTTAATTATTTACTATTTACAAATGGATAGTTGTGTCAATTAATTTGTTTTGTTAGTTTATTTAGGTAGACCAGGTATTTATTATTATTAGATAAGTATGGATTTTTCAATTTATTTATTAAGGACTTATATATTTATTAAGGACAATTTATTTTTCACTCTTCTTGCTCAAAAATTCCGTAAGTGTAGCGTACCAGAGCGAAGATAAAATAGCATATTTTCCTCTACGGGTTTTTTTTTTCGTCTGTTACCAACGAGCCTACAAAAACGAAAAAGTCTTTATTCGGAAGTAGAATAATCACGAATAAAGAGTCGACTTATTAATATATCATAAAAAAATAAGAATAGTTTATTTTTGAAAATGGAACTCAAACCGACGATCTCTTCGGCAGCATGCGTGCATTGCGTTGCGACTACAGAAGAAATTTAAAAAAAGGTAAACTATTTAATATGTATTGGATTATTTTATTTTCTATTTACTCCCTCGTATATAATGGGTTGTTTTAGCCCATTGTATAAAAATCTACTATTTCATTTAATTTTAAGTTATCTGGAGAATGTGAAACTGAACTTTAGTTTCTTTAATTAAAAATATTGTACTAAAAATATATTAAAAAAATAATATTGACTGCCTCGTTGGTCTAGTGGTTGCAAGCGCTACTGCTGAGCATGAGGTCCTGGGTTCAATTCCCGGGTCGGGCAAAGTTATTGAATTTTTCTATCTGGATTTTCTCAGTAGCAGCACGGAGTCTGGATTTGTGCCCGGTTGATGGCAATAGGCTCGCCCCCTATTACATGGGACTTAAACATAACTGGCGGAAATGTGGGTGTACAATAAATACATCTCTGCCTAACGCTTTGTAGAATACAAACGTGGAGATGTGCTTGCATAAAAAAAATAGTAAGCATTGTAACTTTTTCTTATAATCTGTTTTAATTTAAATAATAAGTTTAATTATGCATCTTTTGACTAATGATGTTAAAACAATAGACATACTTAATAAACTTAGCAGAATCGCACCAGAATTTTAATAATAATGAACTAAGTGCATTTTCGAAGTTATATTCAATTCTTGGCACCGTCTACTGCCAAGAATTGAAATTAAGAAAATTCATGAACGAAAAAAAATGTATTGAAAAAATTTTCTTATGTATTTTATTTACACTTTGATTTATTCCTTGTACAATATTAAACATAAGTACTAACACAACGTATTAAATTTAATTACTAACTAACTGTACATATAAATACAAAAAATCAATTTTATCATTTCAAAAATTTCTCAATAACTGTTTTATGGTGTTTCGTGGAAAATATTGTGAAAAGTCGTAAACCTCCACACGCTGTAAGCTAGCGTGCAGCTCATTCCCTCTCTGTACGAGTGTCATCCATTATCCATGATCCGAAAGACGTCTACTGCTGGACTTAGGCCTCCCCCAAGCACCGCCACTTCGACCGGTGCTGTGCTTTTCGCATCAAGCGGATTCCTGCGGCTTTCACCAGGTTATCGGTCCATTTTGTGGGAGGACTTCCAACGCTTCGTCTTCCGGTACACTTACCCTTATCGCAATTTATTTCGGATCGAATCGGAAAGAAAAGAAAAAAGAAAGAAAAAGTATTTATTGAGACTCGCACAGGATTATCAGAAACTAAACCAAACACACTTATAAAAATAAAAAATATAAAAATAATAAAATAAAAACAAATGTAAAATAAAAATAATAACAGTAAGTCCTGTACGAGGCCAAAAGGCCCCTATCTCAGCATGATGCTGCGACCGCTGCTGTGATGTCACGGACAGATACAGAAATAAATAATAAATATAAAAAATAAAAATTAAATAAAATAAAAATTTCTCAGCGTGTCATCTTCTTGCGTTCTTCTCTATTAGTCGTCATCTCGGTAGTCATACCTATTCACCCCCTTTCTAGCTATATCATCTTTCACACAGTCCATCCAACGTTTCTTTAGTCTTCTACTCTTAATATCACCCATTAACGTGTATAGTACTTTACCAAGGTATTGGTAATTAAAACACGATAAGGATTTTGGAATATTTATTATCAAGATGGCCTAACCTATATATACAATTTGACCGTAGGGGTAGTTGTCTTACCAACTAGCTAAAATATAAACGGACCAATCACGAGCGAGCCGGTGTGTGTCCCCTGTGTAGCTACTGACTACGTCACTCGCTCAGGCGGGCCGCGGGTGTTGAAAACACGTAAATAAGCGCGCGGCCGGCGTTGGCGCCTCAATGTGAGAAGCGCGCGCACCGCGTGAGGACGTCGATGTTTTCTTGCAGGTTAGCTGGTACAGTACGATTCAAACTTAATGGCGGCTCGGAACATGAGGCGAGTCGCTGCGCAGTAACCAATTTACGTGTCAGCGGGGGTGCGGGGTGAGGTACTGCGCAGCGAATAGTGTGCCATAACTTAACATAACGCCTGAATTTTCCGAAGGGGTAGGCAGAGGTGTACTTATCGAGCAGACAGAAATCCAAACTCCGAGCTGCTACTGAGAAATTCTCAATAGAAAAACCCAATAACACTTTGCCCAACCTTGGGATCAAACCCAGAACCTCATACTCGGCAGTCGCGCTTTCAATCATTATACCAACGACGCATTGTGGTGGAATAATATCACACACACACACACATCACATCATCTGCCTACAGCAGTCCACTGCTGCCTCTCTTATTGCACGTCCTTTAACTCGATTTTCGGCAACTCTCATCCAGCTGCTACCAGCCACCCTGCGAAGATCGTCGCTCCATCTAACCTGATTCCATCACCTACCTAGCATTTTCCCAACTATTTTGGGGTAGGCTTCAAGTCTACGGCAGCGCAGCATCGTGGGACGCGGTGATCTCCTTCTGCGATAATGTCATGTCGCAGAAGGAGGCAGCGGAAAGGGAGAGAGAGATGTCGACTGTTGTCCCGGCCCGCAGCAGGCGCACCGGGCGTCGGCAGAGGGCAGATAATACCCTCTTCCGGCCCCCCTAAATGGGTCCAGGGACGGCGGACTCGGGGACGTCCGCCGCCCCCTACCATATAAGACCCGAGGTGGCGGCGCGTAATGTTCCACGCGCGCCTCTCTTAGACGTCGTGGAGGAGTTAAACGCCTCACTCCCCCCGCTTGACCAGACGGGGCCCGCAGAGGCGGGCCGGCACTAGCCGGGGGTTACGTTGAAGAGTGCTTACGACGAGTGCTTACGACGAGTGCTTACGTGCTTCTGACGACCCGTAACGACTGTCAAAGATCCACGAATGACAGCCGGGACCAACGGCTTAACGTGCTTTCCGAGGCACGGAGGGGTCTTGATATGTATGATGATCACCCATCCACGGGCCAATAGCGGCAAGTGTAGCTTAACCTGATCGATCGACCCGTGCGGCAGTTATTACTTAGCCACAAACCCCTCTAGCCTGAGTAAAAAAAAAAATACCCACCTGAAAGAAAAGAAAGAAAGAAAATATGTCTATTTGCGGTAAACATGACTCAGAGAAAAACACACAAATACAAAAAAAAAACGAGTTGAGGGAAAATATGCGTCACATCCACGCAAAACGGCATTCGCTCAGCATGCAATGCAACGACCCTATGCGGGACCAAGCCCCAGCGCTGGGTTTTCAGTTGGCTGGCTGATATAGTTCCCAAGACGTCCTCAAACCAATGTCTTTTGAAATTCATCCTCCTATAAAAAGAAAATTGTCTTCTACTGTATTGATATACCTACCAATTTTCTTTCGCAAACGAATTCTCCACGAAACGTTTCACTGCACAATGCCTAGATAGTTCTAGATCGTTCCAGATAGTCCTAGATTGTTCCTTTGTTCCTACAAACATTAGTCTATTACCTGAATGCTTGAAAAGAATCGTCGCAGTGCAGACAAGGGGATAATAGTGATGTGCGAGTTATCAGAAATCGGTATCGATAATTTAACCTTTTGTTTTTCTTTTTCAATTAGCATCGGTGCTATTTAGTTTTTGTTACTTGTTATGATTTAATGATTTTAGACTTTGCATTCAAAACCACAAAAAACCTTTTCTTGTTTTTCGCCTCGCGTTGAAGTAAACAAACTTGTGTCTTGCTGAAAAGATAAGCTAGTTACTGACTGTCCAGTAGTTCAATGATTGTATTACTACCAAGCCACTGTGCAACAACCATGGTTATCTGTTATGTGTGGCTAAATAAATAATTACTCCATTCCCAGGTCGGGCAAAGTGTTATTGGGTCTTTCTATCTGGAATTTCTCAGTAGCAGCCCAGGAGTCTGGATTTGTGCCCGGTTCATAGCAATAAACTCGCACCCTATTAAAAAAAAACCTTAATGCTGACTTTAGAATCCATAGAACACAACACACACATCCATCCGTCATCATTCTATTACATAGAACTTAAACATAACTGGCGCAATGTGAGTGTTCTATAAGTACATCTCTGCCTAACTCTTCGTGGAAACAAGGCGTGATATTATAATGTGTCCATTCAATCAATAATCTACAGATTCTATCGACATTTCCATCGATAATATCCCATCACTAGTATCGCACAGTTCGGTAGCGATGCACCGTTCGGTCCCTGGAGAAATACATGTGTATTAGACCCCTGCCAAGCTATTTACACAATTGTTTTGCTGATTTTGGACCTCAGGGTCACACAGAGGAATAATGGGAACGTGTAATTGGTTGTAGCGATTTTCAGTGTATTTCTTTGCAGTATTTTGAGCTAAAAATGTAACCATCTAAAATCTAAATCTAAAACTAGAAATCTTATCTTATCTCTGAATATCCCTTCGGGGAATACATACATAATCATTACATTTAGTTTCCTTGCTCTTGTTTCATGTTTATTGTTGTATATATAGTATATGTTTATTGTATGCATGTATTTATTGTATATGTAAATGGTACACCACTGACTACCTGCAGTATTGTCTCTCCTCCCTTTAATCCATCCAAAGGTTGTCTATAAAACATCGTTTTTAGCGATAAAACCGCCCATTGTGTCACGCTATGTAAAATTTCTACGTTTGTATCTGTATTTTTTATAATGACTTGATAAAGAGTATTCTATTCTTCTATTCTATTTTACAGAAATGAAACGATTAGATTAATATAGTATGTCTGTACCTACTCGTAATGTTTAAAAAAAAAACGAGAATGCCTCCTCGTAATTAATTCCTGTTTTCAAACTACTAAATAATGCTTAAATCTCGCATTTACTTGTGTAATGCCCGTTTTCACCAATACTAGGTGACACTTAAATGAACGCCTAAATATTATTCCACTGTTGGATTTTATACTCTCGGCTGGGAACCGAGCGTTGAAATCCAACAGCGTGCTTTCATTTAGATGTCACGCCAGCGTTAGTGAAAACGGGCACAAGACAACATGTCTAACATGTCTATACTACAACATTCTAAGCCTTAGGCATTCTATTTCACGCCGCATCAGACAGGGTTTTCAGCTCAGCATAATCCAGACTAGACCTCTAAGTTTTCTGTACCGTGTACTTGAGAGGATGAATCTTTAAAATATTCGCGTATGCATTATTTAAGCTAGCCTTTCGACTGGAGTCTTTTATTTGCTTTATTTTAGACTTCGCTAGTGTAGACTGTTGTTTATTTATTCAAAGGTGATCGGGTGCGTACTGGAGTGTGATTTATTTTGATTTTTATTTGTTTTTTTGGGATTGAAATGTACCCGAGTAACGAAAGTACGGTCACCAAATGTGATAAGTAACCAGGGTCGTCGGATATAGTTGAAGGTTAGTAAGAAACCGATGAATGTTTTCGAAAGAAATTTAATTTGATAAGTGACCTGTTTGTTTTCTATTAATTAAATTAAATTTTAATCGGAAACATTCATCGGTTTCTTACTAAACTTCAACTATATCGACGACCCTGGTTACTTAACTCTTTTGGTGACTGAACTTAAAGTAACGAGAGTACCTAGGTATTAAAACTAACTTGTGCCAAAAATCTGAAGCAGAAAGATGGATGAACTTTAGCAGCATTGCAAGTCATAATCATTTTTATGAATTGACTAGCGACCCGCGGGGTAATTGTGTAACACACTAACACTAGGAATGGCAATCATTTTGACAGTTCAACAATATTCATTGCGTTATTTACGTTGTTGAGCAGATACATTTTTCAGACATATGAAGCAATGGATTAGCAATAACCTTCAAAATTATTCAGATTGTGATTGATATTATGTTACGCAATTAGGGTGCCGCTCTTGCTTCACACGGTTTCAACGGTTTGATAAAATATCGAAATTTCTTTATTTTATGTAATTTTAATATTAATGTATTATACACATAATACCTTCCGAAATAAATTCTCTAAATGATGCTGAAAACTGCATCATCCGTTACGTAGTTTATTTAGAGGAACAAAGCAGTCACACAGACAGACACGACAGCAGGTAAGAACCCGGGCCGACCAAATAAAGTAAAATTATCTTCTTAATTTCAGTATAGTTCCTGAAATTATAATTAAACGTAATCTAATCTGGACACTCAATTTAAACAGGACCTTGGGGCCAGAGCACACAAAACATTTAATAATAATGGAAACTTCCAAACAAGTGTAAACAAAAATAATTTTTCGCTCGAACTCCACCTTAAAGGTGTAGTTCCATTGCTGCTCTTGGCGAAGCTACGCTTCTGTTGATTCGATTAGTATGCAAATGTAAGCGGGATCAACCACGGCGACCCACGGCCATGCTACTCTCCAAAATAAAGTCAAAATATTTTATTACACTTATACCTACATGGGCACTTATGAAACGCCAGAAGCTAGATGCACGGTTCCAATTGGTCGTATCCTATGGAGAAGACCCGGCAAGAAATTCCACGGTTACTCTTTTAAAAATAATTGGCTCTTACAATGTTTTCAAGTAACAGTGATAATAGGTATGACCGGACACTGTAGGCCTGTCAACAAGTACCAGGTACTTAACAAAATAGAAAATGAAAATAATTAAATACTTAGGAGCTTCTGGACAGGTGTCAAAATAACAAACCAGTCGCAATAAAGCGGTACCCATGGCAACGAACCCAAATACGTGTCAGTGTTACACAATATTTTAATAACGTTTGGTAGCAAATGTTGATGCAGGGCCGGCAGTCTTCGGCCGGGGGTTGCGGAAGATTTGTACGTTCCCGCGACCCCCGGCGTAGGTGTGAGACGGAACACCGGGGTGGTTTTTAGTCAGTAAGAGTCTGACAGACCCCTCCGCCCCCCCAGGGCGGGGGACATCCATGAGGATTTTCCACCCCGGAACAAAAAAAAAAAATATCTATTGGTATCTATGTCGAGACTGCAGGCCCAGGGCCGGCAGTCTCGACATAGATACCGACAAAAATCGGTCGTTAAGTCCAATCGATGTCAAATTTCTTTAATAGATTTTCAACCTTATGCTTAGGAAATAAAGTTGATAATCTATTAAAGGAATTTGACATCGATACGACTTAGCGACAGATTTTTGTCGTTATCTGATGTCGAGACTGCCGGCCCAGGATTATTAGTGTTAACGGAGTAAATATTTAAAATAAAAGGCGCTTATGAATGTTACTCATCGTTATAGCGTGTTAATACATAACAATTAGGCATTTAATGTGGTTTACTCTTTGATTTCATGCATTGACGTGACGCGGCATGACGCTATAACTGTCTTTGAACACAGTCATCGATCGACACGTAATGGTCGTGTTATCGTCATGAAAATAAGAAACGTCAAGACCTACACAATTATTTGAAGAGTAGGTAGATACAGATGTGTGATTGGCGAAAAAAAATAACCCGCGCAGTTAATGCGCGTTTATTTTCAGGGGGGTGCATCTTCAGCTCCACGAAGCGAGCTCAATCATTTTTGCACTTCACCTCGGATGTGTTAGGTTATCGTTTGTCCATTCATACAAGGAGTAACTTTGTCGACATATGCAGAAAAGCGTAATAATTAAGAGAATGTAGGATGCAGAGCGAGCAAAGCGAGCTCGATAATTTTTGCATCTCCCCTCGAATGGGATTAGTTTTACTTTATCCATGCATACAAAAAGAGGGCTAACTGTGTCAATTTATCTACAGAAACTTAAGAATTAAGACAGAATTGCAAGAGCGAGCGAGCAAGTTCGATAATGTTAGCAGCCCGCCTAGAGTCGATTAGATTTTCTGATATAGGAGTTCGGTACTTTGTTGACTAATGCACAAAAGCTTTAGAATCGAGAGATTGCACACAATTTTAGGATCTCGCCTCGAATAGGTTGAGTTCTCTATATTCTATTAGGCGTTTTCGGATATTTTTTTAGTTCTGTATGTTTTTACATCTATATTTTATAAGTGCACACTATTGCACCCCGCTCCCAACGCCCATGCCTCTCTATGCACATCCTACGCAGCAATGGACTTGCGCCTTTACTCCCCTCGTAACTTTTACATAATTAAGTTTTAATTTCTAGTTAGGAACTAGGAACTAATTTATTGGAATGTCTAAAGTTTTCTTTTTTACTTTCGAGCGGACGAGAATTGCGTTATGGTGTCCGGAATATTGTAGAACAGGTTTTTCCCGCGGCTTCGTCCGCGTGGAGGTCGAAAATTATCAACAGGGGCAACATGTCCTGAGGTGCTTATGCGGAGTGGAGAGGTATTCCACGGCTATCAGGACAATCCCGGAAGTACGGTCAAGACCAGCATCTGACTTGAATACTTCCTTACTCCGAGCACGGTTGCTCTTGCGAATCTCCACTCAAGCCGGCCAATAAAGGCAAGAAAGAGGTGGGAGCTCTGTTCCTCGTCATTGTTCACTCCAGCCGGCCAATAAAGGCAAGCCAGAGGTGAGGAACAAAACTTCTACCAGGAGATAGGGTCCGTGAGGTCGCTACTGCCCAACAGCTCGCTACATGCTGCCCTGCGGGTTTCTGTATCTCTCTTGGTCTGGCTCCTCACCCTAGACCTGTTCCGAAAAGCAAACTCTACCGGCACAGACATAGAGTCCAGGAGCGTGCAAGACCGACCACAACGTCAACGTAGAGATACGGCGGTGGGGCTATATGTATATATTTTTTTATGTATTTGGCATATCTCGGGACCCTCTGGTCCCGGACCTTTGGAAGGCATACGACGGGCCGAAGCCATCTCGCAGAAGCCCTTTTGACAATTTTAAATGATAAGGGGGCACCAACCGACGATTATCCCTGTATGCACTATGCAAGTGTACCCATTATTTTTTTTTGTTCCGGGGTGGAAAATCCTCATGGATGTCCTCCGGCCTGGGGGGGCGGCGGGGTCTGTCAGACTCTTACTGCCTAAAAACCACCCCGGTGTTCCGTATCACACCTGCGCCGGGGGTCGCGCGAACGTACGAATCTTCCGCAACCCCCGGCTGGTGCCGGCCCGCTTCGGCGGGCCCCGTCCAGTCGAGCGGGGGGAGTGAGGTGTTTGACCCCCCCCGCGACGTCTAAGAGGGGCGCGCGTGGAACATTGTAGTGTTCCCTCTTAGCCGCCACCTCGGGGCCTGATGTATGGGGGGCGACGGACGTCCCCGAGTTCGTCGCCCCTGGACCCATTTAGGGGGGCTGGAAGAGGGCGTTGTCCGCCCTCTGCCGACGCCCGGTGCGCCTGCTGCGAGCCGGGTGAGAGGATGAGATCTCTCGGTCCCTTTCCGCAGCCTCCTTCTGCGAGATGACTGTTTCGTAGAAGGATACCACCGCGTCCCAGGACTCCTCGCCGCCGACCATCGCACTCACAATGGCCGGCAGCGAGATGTCACTGCCTACTCCTGAGATGAGGGCACGGCGCGGCTCCTCCCAAGCGGCACACTCTGCCTGCGTATGCCGCGCCGTGTCCTCCCGGCAGTCGACGCAGAGGTGACACCGGGCGTCCGGCTCCCTGTTTATGCGACACAGGTACTTCCCGAAGCAACCGTGCCCCGAGAGCACCTGCGTCACTCGAAACGACAGGGAGCCGTGCCTCCTCCCGAGCCATTGGTCGAGCACCGGCCGGACCGCCTCGATGGTGACGAGGCCGGCGGTAGGGCGTGAGAGCCTGTCCCGCCATTCCGCCACCAGGACCTCGCGGAGCTGCGACCGACGCTGCTCCATTTGTCGCTGCATCGGTCGCTCGCCCCGCGCCCGCGCTTCCTCGCGCCACCGGTACAGTGACGCGAGCACCTTCGCCTCCAGGTCCCAGGGCGGGGATCCGGCCAGTGCACAAGCCGCCTCGTAGGAGATCGTGCGGTACCCACCCCCTTATGACTCTGACGGCCATCGCTCTTTGCGGCTTTCGCAAAACAGCAATGCTGCCGGCCGTCAGGTCAGCCGCCCATGCAAGTGTACCCAAGGACAACCCCCGGTTTGTACAGGGCTATTGCAAGATATGGAAAAAAAAAGATATTGAACTATTTGTTTGGGTAGCTAAAGTGGACTGCAGTGGCGCAGCTACAATTATTGTTAGAGGGAAGCCGAAAAAAGAATTGTTCAGTTCTTATAAACGCTAGATAACATCAAAATAAATTAACTCAAAAATTATAGTCATTTCTTTACTTTTCTTAATTTATCGCCATCTATGGTCAAGTAACATAACCAAAGCGACGCTATCACTACTCAAACAGAATTATCAATGTTTTACAGAAATAAAACGATAACATTACTAATTATAGTGTCATTCTGAAAAACATCATATTACAAAAATATTCTAAAATGAGGTCGTAACGAATAAAATGCAAAAGATCAGATAAAAACCAATACACGTGAATTTATGTGCCTAGAAATCAACACAACAAATCTACGAAATCGAACATTAATAAAGAGAAGGAAAAATAATTTATTTGCGGTAAACATGACGCAAAGAAAAATACAAACACAATCATTCATTCTATCTCGTTCTCACTTACGTACGTTTCTATGTACTCGTATTTATATCCCTGTCATAACTCGCTGTAGTTCGTCTTCCTTAATTACTTACGACGCGGTGCTGTAGGACACGAAGTCACGTGTGTCAGTACCTACGAATTTAGTACCGCATTCAGACACACGAGGGCCAGCTTATTTTGACGCTGATGTTATCGGAATTCATTGTTTAGACAAAAAAAAATGGTATTTATGTTATAATTTTAGTCTTATGTTGTATTGAACTGGTATTAAATACCTGTAGTGTGATTTGATATACAGCTGACCATAGCAGACACTAAGAAGAGTGGTTGTTCCGAAGGGAAGCCGATAGGAATCGGGTTGTATGAAAGCTGCGCCACTGGTGGACTGTATTATTATAAGTCTGTGTTGTCCCACTGATGGGCAAAGACCTTCCTTCGCTCTTTCCACTTAGCGTTTTTTTACACCGTAAGGTCTGCTATAATGTTTATGTCAATGAAGCCGTTATGTGGCAGCAACCACTCTTCTGGGAAACCGTAACTTAAGACACAAATGATGAGTAGAAACTGACGGCTTTGAAGGCGGATACTTTATTACAATGACATAAGAGTTACATTGCAATGACTTACTATTTGTTTGACGTGATTTTGATCGTGTACGTGTGGTGATTCCGTGTTCTGTGAGTAATACTACAGGTAGGCTCAAAGCACTATATTTTGTAATATACTCAACTGATTATTCTATAGAATAGAATAGAATAGAATACTCTTTATTATGTACACCATAAAAATTACAGATATAAATGTAGACATATTACATAGGGCTTTTTTGTTTTGTTGGGGGTTTTTTTTTCTTTTTTTTTTGCTTTCAATCTGAAATGTGAGCAAAAATAATTTCCGCGTGCCATTTCTTTTCCTATAAAAGCATGTGACATTTAACATCCATTTTATGTGTGTTTTTTGTGTGTTTTTATGTGTATCAAGTAACTAGGCCTAGAGAATTTAAAGGGGAAAATTACGTAAGTTTCTTACTAGTGAGTGGTCTTGGATTCGATTCCTAGGTCGCGCAAACTGTTATTGGGTTGGGGTGTTCCATCAGGATTTTCTCAGTAGCAGCCCGGAGTCCGGATTTGTGCCCGGTTGATGACAATAGGCTCGCGTCCTATTATATGTATGTGGCTTAAACATAACGGGCGAAATGTAAGTGTACTATATTTAGGTACACCTCTGCCTAACTCTTCAGGGATTACAGGCGTTATGTCATGTTGGTTTTGTGTCATACATCAAGAGTATAATATAGGTAGGTAGGGCGTTTGCCCAGAGCTGCATCCGATTGGAGTCCGATACGAATCTTATAAATGTGAACCCGAATTAGCCGTAGTACTATTTGTATGGGGCTTACTAGACCCGAACTTCATCAGCCACTTCGCATGGAACTCGGATCTCGGATCTTGAATTCAGATTCGGATCGAATGCAGAGCAAAAACGCTCGTCCATCTTTTGTAGGTACCTGCAGTAACAAATTACGTCAATTAAGTCTCTACCAATATCATAGATGCATACCTAAGTAATTGTGTTTTAACTTAACGGCTTAACGGATTTGGCCATATGATAATTTTATCCCGGTAAGTAGTACGTTCCCGTGGGACAACCTTCACGCTGGCGGAGCCGCGGGCAAAAGCTACTTCATTAAAAATACTTGGAGATGTTATCACCCTTTTCAACGATCATTCAGACACCTTTATTAATCATTTTCCTTCATAAAAAAACAAATAATCTTCAGCAGTTTATGGATACCTACCTATAAATGGCTGATTCTCTACATCGAAAGTTTAAAGGAATCCCGAAGTAATAAATAGGCCATTCTAAAAGACCCCTCTGTTCCTCAACGGCTTTGCCGATTGCCGTGACAACATGGAGTCGATAGTAAATGGACTAATGGCTTATTCCTATAATTTACGGACCGTTATTGGTTAAAATTAAGATTCTTATATCTTTACCAATAATGAAGCAAAGACCTCATAAATTTGCATAGTAGACCCTCCCATATGGAAGTAGCCATCACAGGTAAAATTTGCTTACGAATCTATTTATATGCTCAGTTTGGATTCGTTTTGGTTTATAGGAACCGAGCACAATAGGACTGCGATAGGTACAGTCGACTGCATATCAGTGGTAACAAAAGAAAACCAGTATACGCTGGCTGGAATATACTAGTTTTGTACGAGGCCTCGTATTCTTTTGAAACTCTGTACTACTCAAGGTCAGTTATAGAACAAAGTGTTACTTCCCACCGTCGTGCGATTGACTGTACTAATAAGAAGTTGAAGGGATGGCCTTTGTTATTTCTGGCACATCATGAGATATTAATTACAGCTTTGTTTCTAAGATGGCAAGGCAACTGATTTGTCTCTGATATTGGAGATGTCCGTAGGCATTGGCGACTCTAACTTCTTACCATTAAGTGGGCAGCCAGGTGGTTCTCCACCCAATAACATGAAAAAAGTTGATTACTATAACTGTATTTGTGAAGTTAACTTCACTTGAGTTAAGGTTAGCTGCGTGTATGTTGTAGCTCCGGCAATCCACATTGGCACTCCATTTACTTCCAACTCCGTGTCGCAAAAGGTAACAAGCATTTCTGTTACCAACCCATGGGATATGAGGACGTATAGAAACCTTTACGGTATGTCTTTGGAGACCTGCAACGGCTCAAGAATGTCAATCAATTGCAAATGGTTTGTTTGCATTCCGAATGAGCTGTTTTGTTGGATCACAATAAAAGGTGGGTACTTTATCTTGAAAATTCTACCCAAGTATTGAAGAGCTGGTGTCTTAGATTATTGCTATTTTTGTGTAGGTAATCTCTCAGTCGGACGAAAGCCTACCCCCTTTCATTCATACTAATTTTAGTGTCGTTACTTTTGCTCGAATCTCTTGTCTGTGTGTCTGTTTCTTATATTTTTAGTGCTATAGTACCGAACTGATATTGATGAATTCGTTAGGGTATTAGCGTACCTGCCAGGGTCGCGGATTGTTCGAAAGAGTTACCGTGGCCCTGGCGCACAGGCAACTGAAGGAACACGGGTGGGTTTTGGTCAGTAAAAGTCTGACACGCTCTTCCGCTCCGCCCAGAGCGGGAGAGGTCATTTAATGATACACCACACAAAAAAAAAGTGTATTAGCGTTAATAAGGACATAGGTTTATTTTCATTGCGAAAACATATATAACATACATAGGCTGAGATAGTTTTAGTAATATTTTTATTTAGGTTTTGCATCTTTACTGCTAGAATAAAGAACATCGTTGACACAATTTCTTCTGTGTTTTTCACTGAACTGCTCTTTAAGCTGATTAAGCCTATTATAATCTAGCTTGATTCAAGACCAAAAACCACAAAGAAGCGCGGTGAAATGTATAGTGAAAAATCCGCAGTATTACAGACAAAGCTAGAGGTCTCCGCTGATAGGTCACCTACATATATTTTATCAACAGAGTCACTATTTTGATGGCGGTAATAAAAACAGGTGATATGGCATGAAACTGCTCATTTTATGTTGATTCCAGAAAGAAAACAGGATGTGTTTGTACTTTATCTTATACACAAATCACCGATAGACATATAATTATGCTGATCTGGCATAAATATGGTGGTATCAACAGCTCTACGTTGCTAATTTATAAACATTTCAGTGGTCTGTAGTTTGCGGTACTATACACCTCTGTCCTACCCTTCGAATAATCCAAGCTTGATAATATGTTGTGTGTTGTTATACAAAATGTATCCGAAACAGAGATAAATGATAAATGATTTTATTTCTATAAGTAGGTTTGTACAAACACTTTTACACGTCAATCATGTTTTTTAAACTAGATGAGGTCGGCGTTTCCTATCTGACTACTCTGAGAAGAAAGGCCGAAACAAACTCAGAGGTCACAGTCTCTTTTAAAGTCCAGACATAATCTTAGTCAAGTCATACAAAGACCATGCAGATTGGTATCTGAAATGGTCTTTTGAGGAAAGAACCACACAGATTGAGTGGGCCTGTCCAGTCAGTGCACGCATTATTCAGTAATCGTGCAGCTCGACTCAGGAAGTCAGGACTTAAGGAGCTCAGCGATTCGACGAACAATACCAAAGAAAGGACATTTGGGTAGGCCGCATAAATTACTCAAACTGCCAGATCATAATTAAAATTAAATTAGAAAAAAAAGAAAGACCACTAAAACGTTTGTAAATTAGTGGATTTAGGGAACATGAAGGTGATTCTCGATTTACAGTCGTAGTCAAAACGGTGAAGAAAATCATCGTGAGGAAACCGGCATGTCCTAGAACCAAAAATTCGAAGATTCCCTCTCACAGAGAGGAGGCCTATGTCCAGCAGTGGGAACGTTATAGGCTGATTAAGCTATGTTATGCCTATGTTCCTTGTAGTAGCGGCGATTTCGTCATTGTCGCTCGTCTCCTATGTCGCCTATAAAATGGTAACATTAAGGCTCCCACAGATAGGAGCGACGTGACAGCGCTACATACACAAAGGCGCCGCTCGTCGCGCGACGTGCGGTGCCTTTGTGTCGGGCGTCGCGTCGCGCCAGTGTGTACGAGCCTTTATCCAGAGCCATGTATCTATTCTCAGTACAACTCGATTTACATCACGAGTCTAAAGACAATGTTGCCATTATAGATAGAATAGTTGGACTACTCTTTGATATGTAAACCATATAAACTACAGATATAAATATAGAAATTTTACATAGGGTGACACAGTGGGCGGTCGTATCGCTAAAAGCGATCGAATAAAATGATTAACTCAAAACTCGCTCTGCATACAATAAACTTACTTAAATCGAACAGGTTTTTATGATTTAAACTAATAAATTATTATATATATCATTGCATTCTTTATCTCTCAATAACTACATCAATTATTATTATTTTACATTATCCTCACTTTTTGTTTAAAATTATTTTGGCTCCTCTAATCAACCACCAATGGAAAGCGATTTTTATAACATTATTAGGTGTGCCCCGCGGTTACACCCGCAGCGCTATGAAATATAATTTACGACCTATTCTCAGACCTACCAAATATACACAAAAAGTTTCATAAAAATCGGTCAAGCCGTTTCGGAGCAGTTCGATAACAAACACTGTGACACAAGATTTTTATGCATTAGATGAACATTATCATTACTTTCTAGAAATAACACAGACAGTGTTATCTTTATCAGTGTTGGCGTAAGGGTAGCGCGCGGCTGGGCGACCGCCCAGGGTGCCAGATGTGAAGGGGTGCCGAAGGGGCTGTGACTACGCCCCCTACACCTCTGGCGCCTGCAGAGTACTTTTGTTTTAATACGTTTGGAGTAAGACAAGCAAAAAAATATATTGAGATTTCGTCGCTTGCTCTTGCATCCGACATTCTCTGAATTCTCAAACTTTTCTGCGTAAGCCGACAAATTAACTCCTATTTCTTTATGAATGGACATTACAAAAAATAAAACCGACGAAAAAAGAAACTGAAATGCAAAAAATAAACATTTAAGTCTAACTAAGCTCTTAAATTAATGTAAATTACAAATTTTGAGTCGGCGCCAAACAATCAACGCAGATCAATCAAGCTGCCATAAGTTTTCTTGGCGCCTTGTATGTATGGCGCCGACTCAAAATTTGTAGTTTACATTAATTTAAGAGCTTCGTTGAATGAACTGGTTGAATGAATTGAGATGGGCCTATAGTTTTTATGTTGTCATTGTTATCCGATTTATATATAGTCACAATCTTTGCCATTTTCCATTTTAAAGGGAATATGCCAGAAGTTAAGGATTTGCTGTAAATGAGCATAAGTGGACAAACTAACTTCGCCGCGCAAGCTGTACTAAATATTACCTTTGTTAATTTATAAGCTATTCAATTTTTGAGTATGATCTCACAGCTAATATTTAGAACTTCCCTCGACAGCCTTCCGTACCCAACATCACACCAACCTAGCCATCAACCTAGCTGGTCAGGTATAAAGTTCTCATCAAGATGAATGAAATAAGCCCAAACACGATGTTACTGCTGTAATCTGTCGAGGAGCTCTCTCGACTGTCTTCCGTCGCCATCATCAGATGAATTCCAGGTCTCTTTTTTGTTGAAGCGTCATTAGAACTACATACATATATAATGATAAATGTAACATACTTTTATGTCAATAAAATATTATTATTATATATGTGGCAAGTTTCAACAGAATCGGTTCACAAGTGAATATTCAGTAGGTGAAAAATCATTTAACCCCTATTTTTCTACCCTCGGGGTAGATTTCATTTTTCAGTTTTAAATGGGACCTACTTCGAAGTGTACCCTTTCCATTAAAAAAAGAATCATCAAAATCTGACTACTCTGTAAAAAGTTATGCGTGATAATACATAAAAATAAAAATAAAATTACATGTGGACATAAGAACCTGCTCCTTTTTTTTCGTCGGTTTTAAAGAAAACCTATAACTAGAAAGGTTTAGGTAGTTAAATACATGGTATAATAATATACTTCGCCAGGTATAGCATTCCGAGACACAGTGGTCATTTGGGTGACACAAGCGTACGTCATCACCGCTGTGTTACCAGTAGTGTGTCATAATAACTCCCCAACCGCCTTTATTACCTGAGCGAATCCGATAAATCAATGAGGTTTTAACTAACAATTACGTCGGTATAAGTTTAAATTTAATTGTTTCGTTAAATTAGAAAAACAAAACGACAATTTAAATGCTTGATATATATTATTTAACAGAATGGTGACTGAAAATGTTTCCATACTTCTTGTTTTGTTGCAATAAAGTGGCAACTGGATAGTGACGTAAGCTTGTGTCACTCTCGGAGTGTGTTAAATAAAGATAAACAAAAACCACGTGACTCATAGATGCTAAACCTTTTATTTCAAATGTTAATTCATATTATTTTTTGTCATATAATAATAGTCTCTTTTCTGAATCTGAATCTGAGGAACTATTTGTCCCATTAATAGTAAAGCGTTCCGTAGTATCATCAATTATTTTGTCTAATTTAAACATTTTCTGTTCTTCTTTTATTACATGACCCTCGCAATTTTACTGCTACAAACCCTTTAACTTGAGCCTATATTAACTCAATTTACAGTGGTATGGTGGCAGCCGCAATACTGTGACACCATTTAATATTTTTTCTAATTCATCCATAACATAAAAGGCATCTGGTTAACCGACTAAGCGTAATACCTGCTTCTTCAGTTGTCATACTACATCACAGGTGTACTCTTCAATTTAGCAACGTTATCCAATCCGTTGTATTTTCTAAAAGGTTTAAGGAACCTGTCTTTTTGGACTCTTTAAAATATACTATTATATAAATCTAACATAAAAAATGTGCTCAAGCAATTACATTTACGAATAAATGATAAAGTTTAACATACATTAATAAAAAAGGAAACTATCGTATAAATCGCAAATAACTTTAATTTTTTTGTAACAAATTTTTAAACAAGGAACTGTCAACTATAAAAAACCCTTTTTACGATTTGTTTACCTTTATTTAACTACCTAAACCTTTCTTATAGGTGGAGAGCTGAAAGGAGATTGTTCTGCACCCATACATCTTTCGCCCCAGAACCAACAGCGAGGCAAAATTACTTTGCGTGTTCTAAATTACAAGTATATGGCCATGAAGGTAAAGTTTAATGACGGACAACATGCAGAAAGCATTTATTTAAAAAGAAAACAAAGTTTTTGAGGTTATATTTAGTATGAAACAAGAGTACGTTCCGAATTGCACTGTAATCGATTTCACACGCGTTCCGAATTAGTGTGAGCGCGATAACAATGTCCTGTGAATCACCATAGATGACGTCATGACATGCGCCATCTTGCGATAACGCCGACCATGAATTAAATTAATATCATCGTGAGCGCTGTCAAAAATTACAGTTGTCCGTTGTGCTGTTAAGTTCTTTTGAGTCGCATCTTTGATCTCATACATCTCAACCAACAAAACAGAAATGCCAATACGTAGAACTTTCATTTTCAAAAAAACATCCTGCCGGTGTTTCTTTCGTGTGAAAGGTTTGGGGTTGACGTTGAGCAAACACTGTGAGTGCATTCACGAGCGTTCCGAATTGTTGTTCAGTACCCAGCGAGTTATTCTATTTGAAATATTACAATGCATCTCACTTAGGGCGTTTATGCATACCTCGTATTTGGTTCGTATTCGTGTTATATGAGTGAGCGCGAAATGCTACACACATTATAAACGCGATCTCTGCATAAGAAATGTTTTTAGTGAATACTCAAATCTCGGATCGTCGCTCGTAGACTCTCGTATTCGATTCGTATTTTTAAAACGAATGATGAAAAATTCCCCAAAACGAATCACGAATACGAATCGACTACGATTGAATGCACAGTGCCTATTCGTGAATTTCTGATGTGTTTTTATGCAGTTCGTAAAAAACACGAATATAAATCGAATATAGTGTACAAATGCCCTTATGTGTAGTAATTGTATAGAAAAATATAATTCATTATTTAGGATGCTTGGATTAGGATATGAAAATAGGTTTTGTTGTTGAATTCTTTTCGCACTTAAGGTGTATGGTACCCGTGATGCTACCAATAAAAACATCGCACCAGTCACTACAGAAGTGTCATACCTTAGAGCAAAAAAGATTGAAAAGGAAAGTACGTAAGTACGGATGCTTATGACATCCGTGAGCTGGTGGTCAACTCAAGTAATCTGGATATCGATGTGTGAAATGAAAGATTGGGCATCACTAATTGTTGTGTCAAATCTAATAGTCAAAAGCTTGCTACATATTAGTAATCTGTGGTCAAAGATGGGAGCATTTTTGATGTGACGTCGTCAATGGTTAGGTACAGCTTTTTTAATTATTCATTATGGAACGCAGAATGTCCGTTTAATACAGATATTCTCAATTAGTATAATAAAATATATTTATAATTATTATCAACGTCAGATGTTTGTTGGTCCTGGGGCCCTTTCTGTCGATGTCATTTTTTGCCCCTTTCTCCCCTTGGGCAGTTCCAAGAGGAGAAAGGGGCGCTGCCGGAATTTCGTTCAGGGCGTCTGTAGTGTTAAAACTGGTACTGATCTTTATGACGTGTTATTATTAACATAATATAATGTTATGGTTATCACGTTTTCGTTAGTACTATTTCGCGCCAATAGATGTCGTTACTTGTGTGTACATTACGTAATGAAAAGTTCTTCTTGAACACTTCAAATTCATATTATTAATATCTTTTGATAGAGTGAAGCGATTGCGACGTAACAAAAACTAACTGTTACTCGCTTCGCACAATATGTGTATATAAAAGTTTACCATATTGTTGTGGTACTTTTGGCGTGTTACCTGTACAACTTAATCCCTCACACCCAAACAGAAAAACAGTAAAAAATTCCAAGAATTGTAGAAATGGCATCTATTGGTTATCCTTTAATACCCAACTTTTTTTTTTCAATGCACAGAGACGTCTCGTCTACAGATATTATATGCATAGATTTACATAACAAAATGTAAAAAAAAGGAAACATTCAATTGTTGGAAATCGAACACAGGTTTGCAAAGCAGTCGTCGAACTGTTAAGCTATTTGCTTTGTTGAAAGTTGACTTAAATAGCCGTTCTTATTATAATGTCATGATTGAGTGCTTTGCGGATTGTTCGAAAGAGTTACCGTGGCCCTGGCGCACAGGCAACTGAAGGAACACGGGTGGGTTTTAGTCAGTAAGAGTCTGACACGCCCTTCCGCTCCGCCCAGAGCGGGAGAGGTCATTTGATGATTTCCCACCAAAAAAAAAAAAGCTCCTTGAAGGTATAGCGGGACGATAAACATTTAAAAGGTTAAATCTATAACTATCTGCTATATTCGCTCCCTATTCAGCCCACTGAAGTAATGGAATAATTCGACTGTTGAGATACACAGGTATAATTTGTGTTCTCGCTCATCTCAGTATCATTTCCTACGAAATCTATGGGAAGTTTTTTGCAATTTCTGACTTTTCTAGTACTCAAACCTCAGTGCCCCCAAAGAGTGTTTTGATCCTTATAAGAAACAGGATAGATTGGCAACAATTTTTTTATGTGAAAGTTGCCCATTTTCTGGCTACAATTAGAAAATTAAATGAATTGTTATGGATGTACACATCTTTTTTAGGCTGGCTGTATGGTGTTTGGTGGTATCACCAACACTATTTCTTCCTCTAAGCACTATTGCCATGTACTGGTTGGAAATGTTAGGGGCCGATGACATTGCAAAGATTTGACCAATTCAAACTCATAACTCTGAAACTCAAACTCGAAGCATTTATTTCAAATAAACCAATTACAGGCACTTTTGTATTGCCAAGGGGTCGGTCAGTCAGAAAGATGAAGATAGTTGCCCATTTCAAAGCGTAGTAGGTACCTATGGAGAAGAAAATGCAAGAAACTCCACGGACACTTTTAAATAAAAAAATATGGTTACACAATATTGGTTACATCATTCATGTCCCAAATAAAATATTTTTATTTCTTTCTTTCGTGTTGAAATGTATGCATGTGAGAACGATGCAGAACGTTAAAAGCGTCCGTAATAAAAAGACAAAACAATTCAAATATTAAATTAAATTAAAATAATCCGTGGCAGGTAAGAGATGATCAGTCCCTACTGACGGCGCCCGTTCACGAACATGACGCATGGATTAGCACCATTCAGCTCAACCATTTTGAAGGGAGCTAAATGATCCAACACATGCGCTACCATCAGCGAGACATTAGAGTGAGCTCGACATACTCTCACCCGCCAGGACACATTCAAGCCAATGGAAGACCAACCCAGTAAATGGTAGCTGTACTTAGTACTCACACTTTCAACTTTGTGCCCTAAGTTTAGCAACACATCGGGGAACCTCTGGGTCTTGCAGGTGTCTAAGCAGTTGTAGCCACTTGCCACACGAATGGCCTATTTACTAGCCTGTCGCGTGGAAAGATCAATAGGGTTCACAAATCACGAAATCGTGCAGATAGATAGAGTTATACTGACTTCTTTACCCATTAAGACCGTTCCCTGTCTTGGAGATGGAAGAAAAGTATTAAGACTTCTAATACAGTTGGCCGAAGTAAGGAAAACCTGTTCAGGTGGACATTCATAGACGACTCCGCCTTGGAGTGTAAATGTGTTGCTGTTCCACAAACGATGGGACACTTCATATCCTGTCCTGCGTGTCCTGTCAGCTGTATGTTACAGGAACTGATGGACGCTAGTGATGGCGCCAAACACGTAGCCGAATTCTGTACAGAGTCTATTTAGAATGCCATCGAAACGCAAAGAAGAAGATACGGCTGCAAGTCTACTGGTCTACTTATATAACCAAAACTTTGACAGGGGTTAGGGTTTAACCCCATCAGAAGCTAGGGCTTCACAAACAATTAATTTATCTTTATCATTGAAATTCACACATCAAAAAAGTCTAAGCAACATGTACGGTTTTGAACTATTGTAATATATAATAAATAAGCATTCTTGATGCATTAGTGACTAAAGCAACAAAATCCTTAATTCAATTGTTCATTTAAGCACAATAATTAACAATATGTGTACCGTAACATACGTAGTAATAAAATAAAGTTAAAACGAAAATGAAACTTTTCATGTTTTACAAAATTAAATAATGATTTATTGTTTAATAATTTGGTAATTCAATACAAAGTGTGACCGCCTCTGTTGTTTAAAACTTGTCGGCAACGATTTTTCATTGAATTTATACTATTGTTTATCTGATCCCGCGGCAATCACTCCCAATGGAATTTTAACAAGTCTTTCAGTTGTTGGGTTGTCGACACTCCGTCCAGGTTCTCTAGAACACGTCTCTGGAGCATGTCCCATGCGTGCTCGATGGGATTGAGGTCTGCCGATTGTGCAGGCCACGGCAATACCCGGATGTTTTCCATTGCCATTGCTCTCTGGTCCTCCGAACTGTGTGCGAACGCGCATTATCATGCATCAACGTGAAATCTGAGCCAAAGCTTTGTGAAAATGGGTGAATATAAGGCCCGAGGACACCTTTAACGTAACTTGCAGCGTTCATATTGCAATTTATAAAAAAACGAGTTCTGTTCGTCTGTTCTTCATAATACCCGCCCATACCATCACTGTGGAGCCACTGTAAGGGTGCACTTCCTGAACGCATCTCAGCCGTTCAGCATTTCCGGGACGACGATACACTCGTACCGTTCTCGTATCAGGCCTAAATCCAAACCGAGACTCATCACAAAATATTTTTTTATCCTATTGCTCCTGGGTCCATGTCAAGTGTTCCCTATTCCATTCATTTCGAAGGGCGTGATTCCCGTGGCGTATAGGTGGGCACCTAAATAGGCGTCGTGCTCGTAGGCTGTATTCATGCAGCCTATTTCTCATGGTTAGGTGGCTAACAACAACACCGCTTGAGAATTGTAGGTTTAAACGTGGGCGGTTAACATCGGCTGACGTCTTGCAGTCAGTTGTATTTATCGGTCCTGTCGAGCAGTTGTACTACTTCCATATCCTGGTTGCTGCTCAGCAGGATCGCCTGTATTAACGTAACGCTGCCAAAAACGACAAACACGCTCCTGTCGACACCAAAATCACGCTCCTGTTGACAACAAAATGCTGAGTTACCTGGGACTGATTTCTCCCCGCTTGTAGCATTCCTACAGCTCTTTGCGTTTAATCAGCAGTCAAATGGCGTCGCTCCATGACATAAAAAATTACTCACCACTAATTTTTTTCAAAAACTGTATATCTTAAAATGACAAAAATGAGATAAATACCAAATTTATGTAGATATTTATACATATATATAGAAAACAAAACAATCGAAAAGTTTCTATTTTTTTAATCAGTCAGTGTATTTTTCCGAGAACAAAAAGTTTGTATACCAATCTACTTTGTTAAGAATAAAATAAAGTACCAATTAATAAAACGCGGTTTCTGTAAATGATGCGTGTTGCTTAGACTTTTTTGATGTGTGTAGTTCCCGAGCTCCTGTTTCCTATTTCAAGTGTGTAACAGTCACAATGCAGTGGATTAATACTAAACTGTTTGCCGCAAAACTAATGGAATTGTTCGGAGCAGACTAGCAATCAGTATAAATAATGTTGTTTCTATATAAAAATAGATGGTGGACGTGACTTTTCTGTTTAATTTAATAACATTGCTATCTAATCTGTATTCGGTTCGGACCAAGGGATATCGAGTTACCCAGTAACTGGGTTGTGGAGTTCAGATAGGCAGTTGCTCCATGTAGAATACTGGTATTCAGCTGCATTCAATTAGACTGGCAGGCTACTGGAGGCAGCTGTAGTGGCCTCTACAGACTTTAATTGTTTTAAAAGTGATCAAGAGTTCAAGAATATGAGTGGCAGCGCAGCATTCTCCTGTCTGCTTATCAATTTCCATCACCAATTCTTCTGCTAGTGCTACGTCCTATGGTGAATTTCTTTCTTTTATGCAGTTGAGTTGCAAACTAGGGTACGGTCCAGGCGCGTTGAGCGATTTTTGGTAGGAAAAAACCTTACAGGTTCGCGTCACCGACGTGCAAATTTTAACAGAATATTTGTAGCTACTAGTATGACGTATTGGACAGCAGTTAAAGATTATTAAAATTGAAATTGAATATATTTATTTCAGACCAAGCACACGGTAATTGATACAAGTCCATATTATGTTACAAGATGGATACTTATAGCTATGTTAGTAAAATTTAAAATACGGTACTTATTATTTTGGACATGCCAACCCAACCAATGCATCAGGATTTGGCTGTCCACTCTGTCCGGCACCACGCTCGAGAAGCGTGTTGGTGCTACCCTTTACCCGAGACCACAGGGAGGTCGTTTTTTTGCGAAGCACCGCCTGGAAGTCGTCCGCGCTGTGGTCGGCGAACATGCCGGAGGCACTACACCGCAATGAGAGCCCCAACAAACCCCTGAACGCGTTGTTGTACTGGACGCGCAGAGCATTGCAAGCTTTTTTAGTGAAATTGCTCCACAATTACACAACCTATATGTATTACACAACGTATATATTTTAATTATTAATTTATAATTAATCATTTTAATTTAGAAATTATACAAAATTTAATTTATGATACTATCTCTACAATTAATTTGAAATTTCAAAACCACTGTTATGTCATAGTTTTCAGGTTTTTTCATGCAATAGAGTGGCAAGCAAGCGTACGGCCCGTTTTGACTGATCTTGCATAACAATATCATACATACATACAGTCACGGGTAGGTACGTACTATCTGACCACCGTTAAAACAAAATTTCGTGCACACGATGAAAACATAATGTCAAATATAAAAACATTGAAAACTTTCTCCTCCTTGGTCCTTTTTTTGTTCTATTCCTATTGGTCGCAAAATGGGGTCAGACATCTGTGTTCATTGTAAAAGAGCCCGAGAAATTTATTTAAACAAAATATTACTGTGTATTTTTGTTTTATTGGTCGACGCAAAAAGGGGCGGTAAACAGATGTGGTCATCGTGTGCACGGGATTTTGTTTTCACGATGGTCAGATTTAGGTACGTACCCCCCCGTGACTGTAAATAGTGATGACTGACAGACAACGCACGT
Source organism: Dryobotodes eremita (assembly GCA_917490735.1). Lineage (NCBI taxonomy): Eukaryota > Metazoa > Arthropoda > Insecta > Lepidoptera > Noctuidae > Dryobotodes > Dryobotodes eremita. Next base: position 5,575,718 of record OU823242.1, on the reverse strand, counting down.
CACGTGCACTATGAAATGATTTTTCGAAAATCTACCCCAGCACCCGAATTGCGTAACACACTATCAGTCACATTCTGAATCATTTTGAAGCCTATTGCTAATCCATTGCTTCATATTTCCGAAAAAATTGTTAACTCACCAACGTAAATAACGCAATAAATGTTATTGAACTGTCAAACTGAAAGCTATTTCTACTGTTAGTGTGTTATGCAATTAGCCAGCTGATTGGGTCCATTGAGAGGATGAAGATTTTATACGAACAAATTCACGAGTATTAGCAAGTTTTATAAAGCATATTCAACAGCAGGAGTCTGGATTCATGCGCGGTTAATGGCACAAGGCTTGCCCTCTATTACATGGGACTTAAACATAACTGGCCAAATGGAGTATACTATAGGTACACCTCTGCCTAACCCTTCAGGGATTACAGGCGTGATGTTGTGTTATTTTCAGCAAAAGATATAATTAACCTACCGATCCCAAAGCTCTTAACTCAAAATTAGTCTAATAACTTACCCGAAGACTGATATACACTTTAGGTTTTTTACTTCACCGGTCTTAAACCTATATAGATTCGATTTTTCAGCACTAGTTCCGCCATTTTGAAACTGGAAAGGATTAGCTGGGATAGCGGGTAGCGTCCATTAGCTAGTCCCAGTGCGATGTTAAATCTTTAGTGATTTCGGCCCGGTAACTGATTTCTGGCTATAAAATAAAATAGTGCTAGGAGGAGTAGACTTTTAAGCTTCTTTTAAAGTTTAGAGTTTGTTTAGGTGTCATTTAGTTGATATTTTCTCAGGTTCTATTAGAAAATTTTAAGGTTAGTTTTAAATTTTGTTAGAGTTGGTTAAAATCACTACAATAGGCACGCCTCTTCTTAGACTTTACTAAATTAACAAAATGAGGATGTAATTCTTAGGCCCACCCCTATAGTAATACAGAAGAAGAAAAAAAACAAGAAGTAAGAGTTTTAATCAGAAGATTTGATAAATAATTGCTACTTTCTTCTTCTTTGTAGCCAAACATTTACAATACATACTTATTAGACAAGATATTCGACACTAATCAACAATCAATTAACTCAGCCTAACGCAGTCCACTGCTGGACATAGGCCTCTCCCAGGCAGCGCCACAACTCAAACTCAAAGCATTTATTTCAATTAAACCATTTACAGGCACTTTTGAATTGTCAAAGAGTCGGTCAGTTAGTCAGAAAGTTGAAGCTGGTTGCCCATTCCAAAACGTAGATCTCTATGGAAAAGAACGGGCATGAAACTCCAAGGACACTCTTTTAAATCAAGATATTACAAAACCTTGAGTATATTATTCTTGATGATTCTATATGTGAGAACAATGTAATAAAATAAAATGAAGAAACAATACAAAATATAACATGTCCTGCTGCCTGTTGTGCCTGCTGTGTATGCTGTCCTGCACCTACCGCATCCGGTCTGACCCAGCCACCATTCTAAGATCGTCGGTCGATAAAGAGTATTCCTTCACAATTCATCGTCATAATCTTCCTAACCTTTCCCCAACTATGTTGGGGTCGGCTTCCAGTCTAACCGGATGCAGCTGATTACCAGTATTTTATATGAAGCGACTGCCTATCCGACCTCCACAACCCAGTAACTGGGTAATACGATACCCCTTGGTCAGACTGGTTGTCAGAGTTTTGGGCTTCTGACTACCCGTAACGACTGTCAAAGATCCACGAATGACAGCCGGGAATATTAGCTTAACGTTTATTTACGAGTATACCTTAACAATTCGTTAGTTTTAGGGGACGCTCTAGATGGATATAATTATACTGACAATATTGGTGATGTTCTTCAGAAAGATCAGGCGCGTAGTACTCGCAACGAGCGTGCGTGTATGACGAGATTTATAAACGTTAACGAAGCAAAAGGAGTATGTAAGGATTTTAGCAGGTGGCGTTCTGTAGTGTCTGCATATGGGAAGAAGGCGTGAGTGAGTGCATGTATGTAAATATTATTCGTTAATTGCTATGTTAGTACGAGCACTTCAAACGTTGTAAAGATAGTTCATATTTCACACCGACCGGTCAGCAAAGCACGTGAAACAGCTATCAAACGCGCCAGAGATTTAATTTCAGATTCCTTTTGTGAAAGCGAAGTGTTGGCTCTTTACAATTCTGTGTAAGGGGTGAACCACCGTAACTATACGATTTTGTGGGTTTTTTTACGGTTTTAAAGTGCCTGTCGTTATGTTTGTGTGACGTGTTAAATTGAAGATCTGGAAAGGTAATTTTAGAAACAGTGAGTTTTATTTACTCTCTCAGGGCGCAATTCTGTGTGGTAATTATTATTCCCCGCGTAATCTTACTACGTCAATATCGTATCTTGTGGAAACGATTTCGTTTATTGTATCATAGAGAATATGTTACTGGCAGATGTCGTGGTTAGATAAGGAATTGACGTGGTTAAGAAGTAAGGAATCGTTAAGTGGTCATAATGATTTAGGGGCTGGTATTGGCAAAAACTTGCATTTAAAACTATTCATAATTCAAGAATAAGGCTAAGAGAATGATGACCAGACAGAATCCAAAGTTTTTGTAAAAACTATGTGGGTACTCCAATTTACTTACCAATCTAAAAACAACACAGTCGATCAACCCCTGCCTATCCCATAAGCCCACAATGTTTCAAGCCCCGATTCAAAATTTTCACCTGCATTTCACTCCCTGGACGAGAGGGTATGAAAGTTTTATAATTTGATTCGCAACACGCATAGTGATGTATTCTGTGACCGGCAGCCATTAAAATCTGAGCGACATTTTATGGCTTACGAAATATCGAATATTCGTTGCACATCAATATGTTATGTTTAAAACCACGTATGATTTGTTTGCGTTGGTAGAATTTGTATTAATATTGGTCTGGGAAAGCCAGTTTTTGTTTACTGTCACACATCACTCGATGACCGTTGTAGGTACAGTAGGCCGCACGTCAATGGTAACAATACCAGTACAAGCTGGCCGCATTCTATTGAAAAGTCATACTACGCTAGACCAGCTCAAGGTCAAATTGTTACCACCGACGTGCGGTCGACTGCCCCTATTTGTGATACAAAGCCTGATGCAACGTTTTATCCTAACTATGACCCACTTACACTGCCCATCACTAAACACGTTAAGCGCTAAACGAGTTTTAAACATCATTCTGTCTCTGTCATCTTCAAACATTTGACAGAAACAGAATTATGTCTTAATGTCGTTTAGCGCTAAACGAGTTTTGAACATCATTCGGTCTCTGTCATCTTGAAACATTTGACAGAAACAGAATTATGTCTTAAACTCGTTTAGCGCTAAACGCGTTTTAAACATCATTCGGTCTCTGTCATCTTCAAACATTTGACAGAAACAGAATTATGTTTTAAACTTTTTTAGCACTAAACATGTTTAGTGATTGGCTGTGCAAGTGCCTAAGCAAGCGAAGCCAGTGAAAACTCCTGTGTGAAATACCAAGCCAATTATCCTAAAGAGTCGTCCCTGGCTGGAGGCTTTGAGTTCGCTTAAGGCAACCACAGGATAGTCCGGTTAAGTAGTCACGACCTCTCAAGGTCAACTACGAGATGCCATTCATAAAAGAAAACCTAAAGAGTTGGGCAGACATTGTACTTGTACCCCTATTTAGGGGTGCAGCCAACGACTGGGAATATTTAATTCTGTCAACGGAAATTTAAAATCGTGCATTTCTGAACTTCAAGTGACTCCGAAGCAAACGAATTCCATTATGCACTAAAATATATGCTCGATTCTGGAGAGGAATTCAAGCAAGACCAGGACTTTTCTTCTGGAATATAGTGACGTAATTTATTTTGTGTCTAACCACTTCTGCCTGGTGGCAGAAGTGGTTAGACACAAAATAAATTAGTCTGGTAGATGATAATGATTTTATTTCTGTAAGAACCGCTCGTCGCGCGACACGCGGTGCTTTTGTGTCCCGCTGTCGCGTCGCGCCAGTGTGTACATGTCTTTATGCAGTTAGGGTGCTGATTTTTTTTTCAACCAAAATTTTAATAATTTCATGAAAATCTTGACATAATCGATGAAATTTCTTCGTTCACGGAAAACAACCACCAAAAGACACATCGTGTTTCAACGCTCAAATCTCATTCAAAACGGTTGTTTCATTAATCACGGACTCAACCACTCAGTTATTTGACTGGTAATATTGAATCAAACAAAACGCTTGTTGGTAATAATGATAATATAGATTATCTTTCATTTTGTTATTATGATTGTTTGTCTGATTTCGGAGATAAATTGTTAGGGACGGCGTTTTGACAGGGTAGTTTCAACATTATCAAATTGTTTTCTAGTATTATAATATTACAGGGTGGCAGGGACATCGACTCGCAACTTGGTACTATAGATTTAGTACATGATTCTGAACCCCGCTGCGTTGAAATTGTTGAGTTAAGGGGACTACAGGACCTAAATGCAAATTTTATAATGCCTAAAAGTATATGATCCACTGCAGTAAACTAAATCAGAAAAATATATGATCTTCTTCAGGGTATATACTAGTTAGATAGTGTGTTGAAAACTTAATACAACTAATTTGATACGATAGAAAAAAATCACGATGATGCCTCTAAAAAAATATTTTAACGATTAAAAACCATACTAATATACATGCAATCAATCAGATTTTTAGTCAGATTATTCTACAAGCAACATATTAACGTAATAGTGTTTTAATTTTTTAATCCAATCAATAGTTTTTTTGTAAATAGATAATTGCTTCATATTTTGCAATACATTACCAGCGTTGCGTCATCGCGTTCCTCTTTCTTTTCTATGCAGTCCGACAGTGAACGCGCTTTAGCTGTTGTAAGCCTCTTAATTTAAAAAAAATGCTGTTCCATACATTTCGACCGCGTAGGTGTTGCACTTTTCTAAGAAACAGCAGATTTTTTTTTTGATAGCTTTCGAAAAATGTCTTTGCTAGGGGGTCTAGAATCATGTGCTGAATTATTCATGGTTACAGTTTATGCGGTATTGTCCCTGCCGTCTGTATGATAGGTAGATACGTTAGATAGTAATGCGGGTTGCATTATCGCTGGAATTAGTATTCCTATTAATCGCTTTCAATTAATAGTGCTACGAGTTGGGATCGAACTCACGACCTTTCGATCGCCTGTTCGCGTTTTAACCATTGAGCAATCGAAACACATTGGATTCGTTACATTCAGAATCTTAATAAACTTTGTCTTTATTATTAACTAGCTTTTGCCCGCGGCTTCACTCGCGTAAATTTAGAAATTGACTATAAATTCGGGTTATAATTCAATCATGATTCGAAAGGCACGTGGCGCCATCTATTATCAAGAGAACATTATTGTTGTTTTCCTCGGGAACAGTACTTTTTTGCGGGATGAAAGGTACCCTATGTCCGTTTCTGTGCACCTGACAACGTATATGCAAAATTTCAGGATGATCGGTTCAGTGGTTTAGGAGTGAAAAGGTAACAAACAAACAAACTTACTTTCGCATTTATAATATTACTAGCTTTTGCCCGCGGCTTCGCTCGCGTAAATTTAGAAATTGACTATAAATTCGGGTTATAATTCAATCATGATTCGAAAGGCACGTGGCGCCATCTATTATCATAAGAACATTATTGTTGTTTTCCTCGGGAACAGTACTTTTTTTCGGGATGCAAGGTACCCTATGTCCGTTTCTGTGCACCTGACAACGTATATGCAAAATTTCAGGATGATCGGTTCAGTGGTTTAGGCGTGAAAAGGTAACAAACAAACAAACTTACTTTCGCATTTATAATATTAGTTAGGATAGTTAGGATAGCTTCTACCTGTAGCTTCACCCGCGTGGATGTCGGAAATTATCCCACGGGAACATGCTACCGGGACAAAAAGCCTATGTCCCTTCCCTAGGATGCCATAAATGTCTTTGCCAAATTTTATCAAAATTCTTTCAGTGATTTAGGCGTGAAAAGGTAACATACAGACAGAGTAACATTCTAATTTATAATATTAGTATGGATTATTAAAATTGCTGATATTCTTTATTTATTTATTAATGAACTAGCTTCTGCTCGCGGCTTCGCACGCGTAGATGTCGGCAATCATCCCACGGGAACGGGCTACCGATACAAAAAGTAGCCTATGTTCTTCCCCAGGATACCATCTATCTCTTTGCCAAATTTTATCGAAATCCGTTCAGTGTTTTAGGCGTGAAACGGTAACATACAGGCATGGTTACTTTCGAATTTATTATATTACTAGCTGCGCCCCACGGTTTCACCCGCAGAAATCTCGATCCCGTGGGAATTTCGGGATAAAAAGTATCCTATGTTCTAATCCAGGTCATAGTCTACGCATGTGCCAAATTTTATCCAAATCCGTTCAGCCGTTTTAGCATGATTGAGTAACAAACATCCAAACATCCACACTTTCACATTTATAATATTAGTAGGATAGTAGGATATTAGTAGGATTATTATAACACCTTTAAGGCTCCTAAAAATAGGCGCAGCACGTAACACTTTTCCCGCGCGACACAAAAAGACACCACTCGTCCCACGACGAGCGGCGCCTTTAGGTCGTACTGTCACGTCGCGCCTGTCTGTAAAGGCCCTTAATCTATCTTTACAGGTTTGCCCTACTGCCATAGTTAAGTACATCATTAGATTTCATGTACCTACTTATAAAGACGTCTCTTACAAACTCCTGACAGACATGATATTTTTTTGTTTGTTTTTTTTTAGTTCTTTGTCCAACCAAACAATCTATTATGTTATGAGGAAGATCTCATCGCAAAAACCACTGACAGATAATATTACGATAACATTAATAATATTAATATTATGAAACAACTCGTAACTGTTCCAGCTCGTGTATTGTTTGATAAACTTCGATAGTTACTGAGTTAACGGAGGGATCCAAGTTACTGTGTTACTTGTCGATACTAACTTACTTTGAACATACAGACATACATCATTATGATGATAGATAGTGCAGCTGCCAGTCGCCAGTTATGTTTAAGTCCCATGTAATAGGAGGCGATCCTATTGCCATCAACCGGGTACAAATCTAGACGCCGCCGGACTGCTACTGAAAAATTCCAAATGGAAAAACCCAATAACACTTTGCCCGACTTGGGAATCAAACCCAAGACCTCATGCCCAGCAGTAGCGCTTGCGACCACTAGATCAACGACGCTTCCCCGACCAAACGACTTTGAGCGATCGGTCCTTCTCTATCCCGTCGCTGAGTCTCGCTCTGTCTCGCTCCCTGCGCCCGCCATTTTATCATAAAATTCACAAACATTTGGATTTTTTTAAATGCAAAATGACAAGCGATCTTTTGAAATTAAATAAAACGTGAATTATGTCGATTTTTTCATTATCTATCCATTAGTATAATCCTCAAATTATTAGAACGTCACCTTTAGCAAAAGATGCAAGCAATCCATAATTTTAGTCACTTTTTTACAAGGAGATTCTAAATGTATTTACAAGACATAAATAAGAACGTGCAATATGATGATAGGATATCGAATATTAATAATGTACTTTTAGATGTAGTTTATTACTCTTAATTAATGAGTTAATAGCCTCTGAATAACGCACTATCGAAAGGTTTTGCTCGGAGTAGCGAATTAGTAAAGGGATCCTATTGGGTGTTTGGCTTTTCATTTTGAGGTACAGAACCCTAAAAATCTCAGGCAAATATAATCGTTACCTACGTTCTACTTCTCAGTTTTATCGCTTCGACCTTCAGATATTTTTGGAACAAAAACAAGAACGGAGTTATTAAGAGCCGAACTTCAAAATTACCGACTCGAAAGTTTCTTCAGTCCTTTGTTATTTTATTAGTCGATGTTCCACGGCCAGAAATAAAAGTTCTTTAGTTTTTATTGGCTATAAGTGTGCCCAAACAATGGGCATTATTATGAGAGAGAATATTTCAAAATGGCGGTTTCGATTTTTAAATACGGTCGTTGTGTTTTTGTTGAAGTGTAAAAATACTCCCTGTCAGAGTGGAGCTGCTTGTAAATTGGACATTGTATAGCGATATGTTATGTACTCGCTGGTAGGTTATATTTAATTTTATATATGTTGGTTTGGTATATGTGTTGAATAATCGTAGATAGATATTAAGTATCGACCTTGATTTTTAGAATCTTTAACTCATCAAGCATCGTTAACGAGACACAATTGACAGTGACAGTTGACAGTTGTGATTATCTATTGTTTTGGCCCTCTAGCGAGCCACCCCGGGCCTGACTAGTTAAGCGGACCTAATTAATCGTAAAATACCAGTAATGTTTATACAGGATAACTACTTAAAATTAAATTTATTTATTTGCTATAGACAATACAGAACCATATTGTGTTAGTTAGTTATGTACAAAAAATTAAAAGCTACGTTAGTGCGTTATAATTATAACTAAGTACTTAGCTCACAGAAAAACAATATTTACGTACATTCACCGGGTGAAATGAATCAGTCCTGCCTAACCAACACCTGCATGAAGTGACTCATTATCGGCGAGTTAAATTTGTCCACTAACATCTTCAGAATGCTATTAGGACCTCACCGCGTTCTCTCCAAGCGCGACGCCGTTTTTCTCCTCTCTTCACCATAGCGTGGAAGTCGTGTACACGCGCCTGAGCAAACATGCCAGAGGCACTACAAAACACGGCAGCCCCAAAAGCATTTCCAAAAGCACCTGTTATTGTATTGGAGCCTCAGGGCGTCTGGCCCACAGGCTGCTTAAGAAGTGCATTGTAGGAACTAAGTACGCCTTTCCAATTGCAAGTATAGAGCTAGATTTTCGATTTCCTGTGTCCATTTCCAGCCGCTTTGCAAAGATCTTCGTTCTACATAGCCTAAAGGTAAACTAGGTTTTTCAATTTGCTGTAGGCCCAACTGCCGTCGGTTCTGCGGCTAGCTTCAATCCAGAACCTTATAATCCCCATCGACTAAAAGCATGACAGACCTCTTTGTGTGTAACCTGATTGACTGGTTCGCGAGTCAAAATTGCAAAACTGTTGTATGGTCTGTTCCGAAAGTATCTGATGAAAATGTAAACAAATGGATCAAAAAACGTGCCTCTGGATGACTAGTAGAGCCACTTACAAATTGTACTTTGATTTCTATATTTGAATACCTTAACACGGCATTCTAATTTTAAATCACTATAAAAGTACTTTTCATTTGAAAATTTAGGTTAATTTTATAATCTCAATATTCGTCGCAGAATTTTCAATTACAATTTAGTAATGTAATTAAACAATAAGTAATTGTTATTGTTAGTAATCACTTATTGTTTCGATATTCATTTATGTACTACTACTACACACACAGATGAATTTCGAAAGTGTATATCAACAACAGGCCAGTGTTGTTACTATGAAATAAATCTTTATTCTATACTTTTCACAGTTCAAATCTTAGTTTACGTCTTGCTGTCTGGCTTCGTTGATGTTGTGCTCAGTAGGATATAATTGGATTTCCGTCGCCCGTCTGTCTGCCGGCCTGTTAACTTTGTTCAACAGTCCGATTATTTAAAACAAAATAAGATTTAAGTCTTTAGTAACATTTAATATTTCTCGTCTTTGAAATCAGGAACATATATTTAGTGTTGAAACTGTTCGGATTGTTGTGAAAACGATATAGCATTAAGTCAGTACTCCCCTACGGTTTCATAAAAGAGCGGTGACCGCCACATAGCGTCTGCAATTTAATGGCGAATGACGTCACTGAAACACGTCATGATAGTAAGTTGGTGTGTTATCCAAGAAAGCGTTTTTGACACTTTAAAATCAAACCCCGCTGCTATCGATTTCATGACAGTCTTCACTGAGGTCGTTATGTGGCGGCCACCGCTTTTCTAAGAAACCGTAGCTTAAGGATGATTTCCACCAAATGGCTCGCATCGCATCGGAACGGAAAGGATACATTCGGATACGGCGACAACCGATCGCGTCCGGCAGGATGTCGACGCTTGCAAACGTATCCGTTTCTGCGCCTAGTCAAATAGTTTAATTCCTACCATGTTGACGTGTTCTAATTGGGATGAATGTGTGATCGGATACGACGACATGCGAACGGAGCCGATCGCTCGTCGCAGCATACTTTCGGCTACGATCGCGTGTCGCGGAAGACGCCTCGCGGTCAAGCTGCTGTGCGCGGCTTGATAATATATTCCCCTATTTATAAACGTTGCTTAAAATTAAGTAGTGATTAACGATTGTTTAACCATACATTTTCGATGTTTAAACGCCTCTTAACTTTAAGCAACGTTTATAAATAAACCCCATAGACTTTAAATACTATGTACATGATTTAATATCGTTTAAAGATTGTAAAATCCGTTCCGATCCGATGCGATGCGAGCCGTTTGGTAGAAATCATCCTTTAGGCAAATGTGCGTAGTTAACTCAATATGTACCTAATTAGCCAGTAATTAAGTCCCATATGAAGAGATGGCCCAATGTGATGAAATCTGTGCTAAATTTAGGTAATAAAAATAAAACAAAAAGGTATGAAATATAGCTTTAATCACTTTTAATAATGTATCTATTTACATTGGACTTAAAACTATAAAAACTGGATTTCTACAGTAAACATTGTAAAAATATTGTATGTAGTACAATTTACAAATAATATAAGTGGAATAAGGGCAACACGGGTGCAAACGCAACGATAAAAAACGAAACGTCATTATAAACGAAGCGTTTCTTCTACGATACATTAATCCGCATAGACAAGAAAATATGCAAAACATTTGATTTGTACAAAGTTTTTCGAACAAACAATTTTGAAGTCGCCAAAAAGTATCGTTTATTTTACAAGCATACCAATTTTAATACATTAATTACAGTAAATATTATCGTAATTTTCGTACACGCCCATTTTCTAAATACTTTAATAAAATATACTAAAGAATTACAACATTTCATGTAAATACAACTTTGTCATGTACTTTTTCAACTTAATTAAAATCAGCCTCTCACTTGAAAAATACTTGAAAAATATCATAATAATAAAACATGATTTTTGCATTATGTCACAGTAAAATTAACCATGATTTTGCATTTTGCCATATCAAAATAAGAAAATTGCATCAGTGGTAATAAAAGTACGAATTAATGTTACTATCGTACAAAATATAAGTCTTAATTAAGTATAGTCTGCATTGCGAAAAAGACTATAAAGTACATTTTTCAATACGGCAATACTAGTATTGGTCTGTCTATCATACCGTAACTTTTTGATGAAGGAACCGGTACTGACATTTTTGATTTTCAAAACTAGCTATACCACTTGAAAACATGATTTAAATAGTTTAAAAAATATATATATTTAAAGCCACAATCCCAAGCATTATCAAGTAAAAGACTTTCATAGTACACAATTAAAAAAATAAAATAAATAGACACATAATAAAATGGATATAAAAATATGCACCAGAACATAAGCGATTCCTTAAAACATAACACGATATTTATAGCTACCGAAATAAGCTAACACATGGTTTCAAAAGTTTTAGGAACTATTTCTCGTTATTACGGGTACTTGGTTTGAAACGTCAAACTATAAGAATGGCAAAGCAGAAAATAAACAAGATACCAGCACCCCATCTGCGTAACAAACTTTCTTTCACAATCTGAATGATTTTGAAGAATATTCCTAAGCCATTGCTTTATATGCTTGAAAAATTCGTCTGCTCGATAACGTAAATAACGCAATGAATGGTGTCGAATTGTCACAATGAAAGACATTACAATTGTTAGTATGTTACACAATTACCCCTATGGTAATAAATTGTGTCATTTATTATACTATGTTCATTTTGTGATGACCGATATGACACGTAGAAGACGTGAAAGCAAAGTTGATAATGATTTGCTGTAAAAAATAACAATCCTATGGTTCAACCTTTCGATTGATGTTTTGTCACAGTATTAAAATAAGGATTTAGCATATTTAGTCATATCAAATAATCATTAAGGCTCGTTGAAATAGATGTGAAACGCGACGCAAATCGCACGCGACACAAAGGCACCGCTCGTCGCGCGACAGGCGGTGCTTTTATGTCGCGCCTGTTTGAAGGAGCCTTAAAACGAACAGAATATATATAAAAGATTCGCTGTGGAATACTCAGTACATATTTTATTGAGCTTTGAGTTCCTGCCCATAATTTACAACAGATAACTAAACTCATAGGAAAAATATTGTGACAATATTTTGTGTAATTGACACCTTAGATTATCTGAAGAGTGGGTGCTTGTGAGTGTACAAGCTTTTTGCATAAAAGGAATCATTAAAATAATTATGGTTGCTATTTTCGTCTTACCACACCAACTGTCAAAATATAAAATGTCATTCTACAATTTGGCTTTCTTCCGACAGTGTATTTCGAATTCAAACTGTGTAAAACAAGATAATATGACTAAGATATAAAACAATTGACGTTCTAGTTATTTGTTTCCTGCTTTAGTTTTACAGGGAATTCCTTTAATCCCAATAATATATTGGTACCATTGTAAATTCAATATCATATGGAAAATTCATTATGGAAAGGGCCGGTTTATTTTTCATCAAAATATAATCCAAAAGATTTGTCTACATGTAAAAAATACATGTAAATAAATGTTAGCAAAAACAGCCTCGGACTAAAAACTAAAATGTTGTTAACTTAGAAATACACGAAGTTAAATATTTTAGTGCAGGGTGACCGGTGTGTCGAAATATGTTGCACATTTTATCAAAAAAACTAACCGAAAATTAAAAAAAAAAACTATAAAAATTTATATTTTGTAACTTCGTTTGTATATCTATTTTTTATTTCTCTACCAGATGTCAGAGTGCATTCAGACGGGCCAATTTCAAAGTGAACTAGTAGCTTGAATACAAACGTTGTTTAAAGTTGGAACAAGTTTGTTTTGGAGTTGCCCCAGTCTGGTACAGGAATTGACATTACCTTGCTGACTTAGTATGAAATTGTGGCTTTAGCTGTACAAGATGTTAAAGCACTCTTCAATTATTGAAGGTAAGTTAGCAAATTATCAAAAATGTGCAACATACCAAACCGAAATTAAGAACTTAACAAACACATAACGCTTATTACACAAAACTATTGACCTGATCAATAGAGGAAAGCGAATTATTTGCCAGTCTTCCATATAATATATGTGAAAATCATTCTAGCAATGATGATGTTGATGCTACTAAGAATGCTTCAAAGGAATGTCAAATAGAAATCAAATATATGAAAAGTTCCAAGCAAATGATGAACATACAATTTTGGAATGATATCAGTAAATAATTCTCATGTCTAGCTTGTGTTAAGGAACTGAAGTACTTAAAAATTCAATTATAGTAATCTTTCCTTCTCTCTCGCATTTGAATAATATACGGCAGTGTCGTACTGAAAACTTCGAGCACAATGACAGTCGAGCAAACCAAAGCTAAAAATGATAAAACTTCAAACTCAGTCGAATTAATGGAAGCAAAAGTATATCTGCCTGAAACAGTTCATATACCACAAAAGCGTGTCAATTTAGAGTAATCAGTCTTGGAAATAGATGAAACAATCGTCGCTACAAAAAAAAAAACATCATTTATTTACCATCCATGTCTTAACCAAAGAGTACCACAAATAATAAATACTTAAATTGAACAGTGAACGCGAGTCCAACTGCGTTACAATGATTATATTAAAAATGGTCCATAAATTTTACGAGACAAGTAAAAAATCTAGCACAAATGTCTATTTACAGGAGCACCGCGGAAAATTAATCGTTAAAACACGTATTTTGCACTGATATCGTGACATAGGTCTCTCCTCTCACTAAAAGCTCATTGGCACTTTGGTAAACCTTTAGTCTAAACTATTACACTTCCGTACCATCCTCCCCTTCGTCTTCAAACAGTGGTTCGTTGGGGTTCACTTCTGTACTCGGCTTTTTTTTCGGCTTTGGGGGTGGTCGTGGAGGGATCTTTCCACTCCTGCCCAAAGTCCCTGTCCCTGATTGGTTCAATACACTCTCGTTCTTCTTCCCGTCGTCTTTAGATGGAGAACTTGGCTCCTCCTTGCTGTCTACCCTTGGAATTCTTCTTAGGGATCCAGTTTCTGGCTTGCCTCTTCGACTCAGTGTACTAGTATCTGATACTTGGGATTGCGCATCGCTTTTGTCACTGAATAAAACTTTCCTAGGCTCAGGTTGTGGAGTGGAAGTGTTCTTTGCTGTCCAGCTCATTCTCGGGTTCGCTGGTTCCTGAGGGCCCGGAGTGGATAGCTGGTGAGACAGCTGAGAGCTGATACTGTTCCGATTCATTTGGGGCGGGACAGGTGAAGGTGCTGGCTCTTGTTCTTCAATAGGCGCGTAGAAAACTGGATGCTGGTTTGGATAGACCGTTGGCGTAGCTGGTAAAGGCCTGTTTCTCATTGGCGAAAATTGGGGTTCAAGGCCTGTTTTGTTTAGCGATAACACTGAGCTGCCGTCTGCTGTGGTCCTTAGCCCTAAGTTATCATACAAGGGTTCTTGTGCTTCTGAGCTTGGTAGGATTTGTGTGCTCGCCGTACTAGACCAGCTAGGCACTCTTGGCCTTCTTGGGATAGTTACGTATCCTTGCCTAGGAGTGACGACAGGAGTTATAGGCGCAGTGAACGGAGACTGCGAGCGAGAGTACGGCAGAGTTCTGAAGAGATTTTGGTTGGTCATACCATATATTGGAGAGTGTATTGGACTGATCGGGTTGAGCTGCGGTGGTAGTCTGGTGGTATCAGGCACAGTGGATGCGTTGCTAGCTGCTGGTGATATCTGGGCAGCTCTGGGAGGGAACGAGAGGAGATCGGGAGGGTAAGCTGTCCGGCCGTATTCTACGTTGAGGGCGTCCTGCGAACGTTTTGATGGTGGGTCGAAGTCTAGCGAGCGTTTCTCGTCTTCGTTGTGCGCTGTAACAAAATAAAATGGTTATTTAAATGATAGGATTTGCACTGATGATCGGTCGTTAACATTTTACCGAACAGGTCAATCATCTCTTTGATTAAACCTACGCTTTGTGATAACAATTCTGTATCAGTAAAAGCAAACAGTAAAGCTCTACTATCTTCATCATATCTTATTAGAAATATTGACTTATTGGATTCAAAGCTTATCGTCGAATAAGTGTTCGTGGGAACTATCTATAAGCAGTGATTGAACCTTTAATATTGTACAAAGTATTTATTGCGTTACTTTTTAAAAGTCAAACAGCAATATACGTTTCTGAGAAGCTACAATTACTAAACAAAAAAATGCAAAAGTGAACACTTACCAAAAACAGAATCACTGTCCAGCAATGTTTTGTTGAGTTCAGACATCTCCGTCGCCCCGCTGGTGATCGTGGGAGGGACATCGTATCTCCTCGGCGGCTTTGTCACTGGATTCACGGCCGTAATCAGGCTCTTCTCCATCTCAGGAATCACTGAACCTTCGATCAATGCTTCCCCATTAGAGTTGTCAGATTTCTTCTTGTCGGAACCGCGCCGTCTACAGCAGTAGTAGCAGAGAATCACCAGGATTATCAATAAAATGGCGGCGGTACAGGAGACGCCTATGAGTACTGGCAACATGTTATTGTCCATTCCTTGAGGAACGACCCCGCTTTCGGGGAGATAGCCACTGCTATGAGCCACTGCTAAAGTCAGACTCCTTTCTTCAACACCACCAGAGTTTTTGGCAACGCATAAGTAGTCTCCATTGTCAGTGCTTCCCAAGTCATATATAGTTAAGTTAACCCATTTAGTGTTTTCAAGATTTTTCTGTGTGATGATGTATTTGACTTCTCCTTGATATCTGTAAGCACCGTCGATTATTTGTGCGTTTAGCACCCAGTTTGTTTCTGGTAGAGGGTTTCCGTTGACCTGACAGCATAGTGTGATATTCTTGTCAGAAGTTCGCAAAGTTGTGCTGACGGAAGGTTGTACAATGCTGGGTTTGCAGGCAAAGTCGCTGGAATCCAGCTCTTTCCAAAGCTTTCCATGAACCTTAGGAGGCTCTACACAAGATATGGGAGAAGTGTAGAAGTTTTTGCTGATCACCCAGTTTCTGAAGGGTTGTAGGTAGCAGTCGCAACGCCACGGGTTGTCGTGGACGTCTAAATTTGACAGTGACGTCAGTGCACTTAATGTGTCAATTTTGAGATACTCCAATTTATTCCCATTCAGTCTAAGAATGGTCATCTTAGGCACGTTCATAAACGTCTTCATCCCGACTGTTAGAATTTTGTTGTTGCTTAAATCTACTTTTTGTAGGAAGGGCAAATTATTGAAGAGACCGTCTTCTAATTTTTCTAATTGATTATCATTCAGCAGGATCCACCTTATCTTTGTAGTCTCTCTAAATGTGTCAGCATGTAACATCTTCAAGTCATTCTTCGACAGATCTAATTCAATCATGATAGCGAGCCCACTGAGACCGTTTCTCTGAATTGTAATAAGCTTACATTCTTTTAGGATGAGTTTCTTTAAGTTTATTAGGTCGACATCTTGGAATGCATGTCTTGTGACTTCATACAGGTCATTTCCTGTGAGGTCCAGGTTTTGTATCTCTGAGCTTAGGTTTTTCGGTATATCTTGTAGGTGGGAATGTGAGCAGTCGGCTTGTTTGTTCCCGCTGGCCCATACGCATTTGCACTCTTGTGGACAATTTGTCGTGAAGTCAGCGACTGCTGTGGCAAGAAAGAAGCTCAGTAGCATCCAAACTTGCTTCTCCATTTTGAGATCATGTGCTTTGAACCTGTAACAAAAAGAAACACATATAAATATTTGTTCACAGTAAAACAGAAATAGAAGGCATTGGAGCACGCACGGTAGCTTTAATGGCAACATTAAGAATGCAGCCGCCATCGTGTTATATATCAGGGGTTTGTAAACTCAATAATTGTGATGGTCCATTGATTGAACCCTCTGGAATAGGTTTAGCGCTTTGTGAATTATTAAGAAGGAACATATCAAACGTTTATAACAGCTGTTGATAATCTGAGATGCTTCACGGAATTGGACACGTGGAACATGTTCGATTAAGAAGCGGGTACATTGAATGACAAAAGGATAATGAAAAGGAGATCGTTACAAAAGTATTTATATTATAACTCGAAATGTTTCAATGATAATGATGTTGATTCATTGATGATCAAAACTGATGGTACTTGTTAACAGCGGGGTAATTACGTAAGACACTAACAGTAGGAATGGATTTCATTTAGATAGTTCATCAACATTCATTGCGTTAGTTACGTTATTGAGCAGACAAATTTTTCGAACATATGAAGCAATGGATTAGCAATAGGCTTGAAAATTATTCAGATTGTGATAGATAGTGTGTTACGTAATTAGGGTGCAGGTCTACACTGTCCTCCCATACGCATTAGTACTGTTATTTGTTAACATTATAAAAGCCAATTATTTTTAAAAGAGTACCCGTGGTGTTTCTTGCCAGCTGTGTCCATAGGAAACAATCAAATGGAACCGTGCACCTAGCTTCTGAAGTTTCATAAGTGCCCATGTGAAACAAAATATTTTTAAATTGGAAATTGATGGGATTATGAAATTGGTGAAAAAATGTAACCCTCCGGTATTTTTATTTTGTACAAAACGTAAAATTCAACCGTCAAAATGTGTGGTTTACAAAAATACTTTTTGAAATATAATATTTTTGTATGGGCCACCATACAAAAATATTATATTTCAGTAATAGGCCGTTATTTTTAATGACTTATGGAAGGAGCTTTGTCTTATGTTTAACGTAATTATTTGTACCATCCAAGCTTTCGTGTTTTGCCTGCGGCTGTTGGGGTGGAAGCTATAATATTCGGCATGTACAGTGTAATTATGTTTATTAACGCGTTATTCTCGTCAATGCTTGACTCACCCGTGGGTCTCGTACAGGCTACTATGTAGATTAATCCAAAAGGTAGCCTCTCTGCTAACGACTAGTGTGATCATCAAACCGTCTGTCAACAATGGTGATTATGGCTATGTATTTAAATGGCCGTTCATTAAACCAGCAAGAAAGAATATATTTTTACTTTTTTATTATAATAGTGGGTTCAGTAATAATTAAAACAAGACCATTATTTTCTTGATATTCTTGACTTTTTAGTTTCGTTGAACCAACGAAAGAATTCTCTATTCCAGTTTACACAAAAAATATTTGGTAGAATGAGGATACAATATGCATTTGCTCGTTTGGTGTTATAAATTTACCTTGAAACGTAGGTAGCAAAAGAAGAAAAACAGTTGAAACTTTACTGTTTTTTTTTGCTCTTGGCATTCCTGGAGGATCAATGATTTTAAAAGACATCATTTTATTTGACCCAGACTAAGGCACACATTATTTTCTTTCTGATTTATTTCTAAATAAGACGAATAATCGCAATGTTCCACCTTATTAAATTCCATATAAATGTTTCAGAACCATTATCAAATAAGTGGAACTTAATGGACTGAAAAATATAGAGAGAAAAACTAAATATATTTCAAGAAAATGAAGATTTATAACTGAATAAGGCTCCCTAAGATTTATTGGAGTCGGTTCTCGTTAGTGCGACAATTTGAAGTCAGTTCGTGATAATTACTGTCAGCGAGAGTAAGGGCGCGCATAAACTGCGAGCAATTTGGACGTAAATGCGTTCCACAGTGTGATCTCTGCCTTATGTTTGTGTTCTATGTGTGGTATGAATGATGAGAGAGCGCGGTTTAGCAGTTTTTTGTGTGGTTTGTAAAAGACAAGCGCTGGTAATTTAGAGATAGGCTAGCTAGGCATGCAATAGAATTTAGTAATCATTATATGGATCAGTCTGGCCACCAGTCTCTCCAAGGGTATCGTGCTACCCAGTAACTGGGTTGTGGAGGTCAGATAGGCAGTCGCTTTATGTAACTTACTGGAATTCAGCTGCGTTCAGTTAGACTGGAAGCCGACCCCAACATAGTTGGGCAATGGCTAGTAAGATTGATTGAATGATTGTATGGGTCCTAAAACGTCTACTTCTGAATGTAGGTTTCCAATCACCGACATCACTTTGCTTGGCAAATGAGAAACCGATGGATGTTTTCGAATGAAATTTAATTTGATAAAAGAACTGTTTGTTTCATATTAATTAAATTAAATTCTATTCGAACACATCCATCGGTCTTTTGCTAAACTTCAACTATATCCGACGACCCTGGTTACTTATCACTTTTGGTGACCGTAAATTTGTTTAAATTAGTCTATACTTACCACGTTATTGAGTTTTTTTTTTTTAATTATCGTGCTTACTAAAACTAAACATCTGAATTTACCGACTGCCTCATTAGTCTAGTGGTAGGAAGCGCTACTGCTGCGCATGCGGTGGGTTCGCTTCACAGGTCAGACAAAATGTTATCGAGTTCTTCCATCAGGAATTTCTCAGTAGCATCCTGATTGGGTCCATTGAGGGGATGTAGTTTTTATAGGAAAAAAATCACGAGCATTAGCAAGTTTTATAAATAATTTTCAACAGCAGGATGGATTTCTGTCTGGATTTATGCCCTATTGATGGCAATAGGCGACCCTATTTCATGGGACTTAAACATAACTGGCGAAATGTGGGAGTACCAACTACAGGTACACCTCTGCCTAACCCTTCGAGGAGTAATGTAAACATCTAAATTTAAATTTACTTTTAAACAAACTGTAATTGGTAATAGGAAATGACTTAGGCCCGATCTTAAATCATACTCAAGATAGGTATCCCATTGAATTTCATATTATTATGCATTCTAAATAATAAAAAAGCAGCAATATCGCAGCATTATGCTAAGATAGGAGCCTTTTTGGCCTCGCACAGGTTTTTTACTTGTTTCTTGTGGTTTTTATTTTTTTTTATTGTTTATTTTGTTAGTTTTAAATGCTCCTTTTTTACACTTTGTATTTTCTGTGCGTGTCCCAAATAAAATATTTTTCTTTCTTTTCTTTCTAATTCGCTCTTCGCTCATAACTTCACCCCCCTAAAATAACATCTTACAGTCACACTCCTGAATGTTCTAAGCGCCGTGAAACTGGCATGTCTTTCTTATGTCCCGTGTTATTGTGCCCCCTACCTTTCTGGCGATCACCCCGCGATTTATATACGTGAAGGCTTCGGGAATGTTTGACGGAAGATGTATGTTTTCATGAAATGTGGAATTTTGACTTCACTTTACATATTAGTGATGTTCTTCAGAAAGGTCAGGTGCGTAGTACTCGCAACCGGCGTGCGTGTATGATCTTGGGACTTGTTCTCCAAGTCCGTCAACAAAGATACGGGCCGGTTCGAAAGTAGTTCGGTATTTCAGAGTGAATCCTACTCCCGTTTAATTCGTTATTACGGACGGGCAAAAACACGTCGGACGTATGGATAACCGTCAAATCGTGTTGTCATTCATTCTTATTTCGGGCCCCAAACCAATTTTAAATCCTTAGGTGATAAGTAAATGCCCTTAACTACGGCCGGAACTACAGATTTCCTGCTTGATTAGCGACTGATTAACCATAATTTTTTGACGTTTAAACGACTCTTAACTTCAATCATCTTTTATAAATAAACCCCTTCATGCATAAGGAGTAGACTCTACATGTATGAACATATGCGAAGAAAAAGGAAATTATGTAAGGATCGTAGCAGGTGGCGTTCTTTAGTTTCTGCCTACCCCCATGGGAAGAAGGCGTGAGTTTATGTATGTTTGATGTACTTTATACATTTGAACTTTTATATTTTGAATAGAAGTGTTGATGTCTATGTCATTACTTGAGCGAGAAAATAGTCGATGGCTAGTCGCTTCCTCGTCGGCGGCGAGGTGCCCAGTGTGTCGCGCACTGTATGTACTGTGATCATCACTTTACCTAAATTCGAAGACATTAGAATTTGACCAAATAGCGCATAGGTACAGTAACTAGTCATAATTTAATTAAACATTATTTAAGCCTTCACAGATGATAATACTAATTAGGGTGCACCCTAATTGTGTAACATACTTTCAATCTCAATCTGAGGGATTTTGAAGGAAATTGCTAATCCATTGCTTCATATTTTTGAAAAAATCGTCTGCTCGACAACGTAAATAACGGAATGATTGTTGCCGAATTGTCAAAATGAAAGGCGTTGCCAGTGTGGGTTACCCAATTACCGCGCAGGTCATAACGACAGTAGGTAGGTACTTTCAGCTCATCCTGCTCAGAATTGACTGGATTTTGATGAGCTATTCACCTACAGGTAGCTCGTTCTGAGAAGAATATAAGCATAAAGGTTTCCACAGACAGGCGCGACGCGACAGTGCTACACAAAGGCGCCGCTAGTCGCGCGACACGCGGTGCCTTTATGTCGGGCATCGCGTCGCGCCAGTGAGTACGAACCTTAATATGGAAAGTTAAGCATGTCTGACTTTTAAATTAGCGTTCAATTTAAAGACTTCATTTCTCTTACTCATATACCAGTAACTTTAAGAAAGACATAAAAAGCTGTGTGATGCGTATTTTATCCCCTTTCGTGTTCACGATTTTAATGTCATTTTTATTTTATAGTCACATAAGATATAGTTTGAGAGTCATCGCATTATGTTATGAAACATTCATTTAAGATAGTCTTATCATTCTGCCCACCCTATTCCCAACTATGTTGGGGTCGGCTTCCAGTCTAACCGGATGCAGCTGAATATCTGTATTGTATATGGAGCGGCTGCCTCACTGACCTCCACAACCCAGTTACTGGGTAACACGATACTCCTTGGTAAGACTGGTTGTCAGGCTTTCGGGCATCTGACTACCCGTAACGACTGTCAAAGGTCTACAAATAACACCCGGGAACAACGGCTTAACGTGCTTGCCGAGAGACGGAGGGGTCTCGGTATGTAACAGATGGTCACCAGTCCACGGACCGACCTCGGCAAGCGTTGCTTAACCTTGAAAATCGACCCGTGCAGCTGGTATTATTTCGCCACGAGTCCCGCTATTCGTTTTTTTGCAGTACCTTTTTTTCGGTATTTTAATTCTGCATAAAGAGATCTAATTGTGTTCATGCAAAGATTCAAAATGGCGGAGCATCTACTTTTTGCATTCCTTTTGAACAAACGAATTTAAATTTCGGATTCAGATGTGTCTGCATGTGAAATGTGATATCAAAGGAATAAAAGATGGCTTCATTGGTTTTAGAGCCTAAAATATACAAGAATATACTACGAAATTGTGTTGCAGGCAGGTACCTACGTACTTAATTAAGTGATTAATGCAACTATTTTAAATATTATATCGCCCTGTAGCTGTACAATCGTTTGGGCACAAAGAAAGCCTCGTATTGTACAAAATAAATTAAATAAATACTGGCTTGAAATTACCCTACTTGTATTGTTATTGCATTTTATTTTATTTAACTTTACAGGCTGTATCTTTATAATAATAATATTAAATAGGTAGTTTATTTCATAAGTATAATACAATAAGGAGAGAAAAAGGGTTAACAATACGTTACTTAAATAACTTAGATCCTTACAGTAATTAGGTTAAGTACGGTCACCAAATGTGATAAGTAACCAGGGTCGTCGGATATAGTTGAAGTTTAGTAAAAAACCGATCGATGTTTTCGAATGAAATTTAATTTGAAGAATTACATGTTTGTTTTCTATTAATAAAATAAAAAAATTATTCGAAAACATTCATCGGTTTCTTAGTAAACTTCAACTATATCGACGACCCTGGTTACTTATCTCTTTTGGTAATTGTTCATGCTCGTTATGTGAAACTCCTGACACCCAAACTAGGACATGTCCTGTATCTCAGGTGTCAGCGTTCCTCCATGCCAGTCAGCTTACTAATAAGACATAATAATTATTATAAACTAAGTTTAAGTAAGAAAAACAATATTGAAAAAATAACTAAGAGAACTTCTCAGTTCTCTTAGTTATTTTTCTAAATAATCTTCTCAGATTATTGCTGCAAAAAAACTAGGGAAGAAGTAAACGATATGCAGCGGAATTGTGTCTTTTCTTTTACTAAACCCAAGTGTGTACATTTTTTCTACATGCATACTTTTACGCAAACTACCGAGTATTTTTACCCACAAGATGGGCAAAGGTTCGCAGCCTGACCATGGCTCTTTTTAGCTTAATATACAAAAGACCATTTGATTTATCGTCGAAAATTTGTTGCGTTTTAGGAGCCTAAAGGCTCGTACAAACAGGCGCGACACGCGACGCGACACAAAGGCACCGCCTGTCGCGCGACGAACAGTTGCCTTACCGTGAGAATTTTACATTCAGCGTAAAGTATTTTTGTCATAACTTTTAGTAACCTCAAACTGTAGGATTAATAATTTTAGTGCTCCATCTCATATCGTCAGACAGTAGGATAATAGGGACTGGCATGGAGCTAGGTACACCATCTGCAGGGTTTTTGTGTCAGCTGACGAACGAAGTCTTTTAAATATAAATAAGAGTCTTCGAGCTCGAGTAACGACAGTTTGAATTGGTTTATGCCAACGGAAACTCCGCCCCGAAGAATTGCCAAACTTAAGTGACAGTGGGCAGGGCACATTGCTCGCAGAACAGATGGCCGATGGAGCCGAAAGGTTCTGGAGTGGCGACCGCGTACCGTAAAACGTAGAACTGGAAGGCCTTTCACAAGGTGGACCGATGACCTGGTGAAGGCCGCAGGAATCTGCTGGATGCGGGAAGCACAGAACCGGCCGAAGTGGCGATGCTTGGAGGAGGCCTATGTCCAGCAGTGGACGTCTTTCGGCTTAAATGATGGTGATGAACGGAAACTCTCATCTATATGTACGTCCAAATATTTAACGCAGGGAGAACTGGTTACGTGAAGCAACAGCACGCAGAGGCAGGCACCAAACAAGAGTAAAAAATTGACGGGGGCAGATGGTCAACTTGCACTGCAAAGGGGATAAACAGGGTTTTATCAATATTCAGTGGCAGAAGATTATTTTACAGCCATCCCATTATAATTTTAAGGGCATTTTGCTTTTGTTTGGCACATAAACACTCACAAACCAGATTATCCTAAAATACATCAACAAGCGTAAAATATCATTAAATAAAACCATTTTATTCATATTTTAATAACCCCAATGAAATGAATTCGCTGTACAATGTATGGTTATAAACATCAACATGGTGGCCGTAAGTACTGCTATATTATGGTAGTCGTAAGTACCAGTATATAGCGGTCCACAATGGGCTAGTGTGTGATAACCCCACAATGGACAGTGCCGTCAATGAGGGCCTGTTGTACCGGGGTTACGCTTTTATTGACCCACACGAGTTGTTTACGGGTTAGGTACGGCGTTGGAGTAGTGTGGACACGGTTGAGTAAGTTTAGAATGAGATGTAAGGAGTTATATTTATTGCATGTTTTGAGCATGTTTTATTTATACAATTTATAGAACTAAAACGTATGGCGTTAAAAATCTATTGCCATCACAAATAAAGATAGAAAATTTCCTAGTTTTTATTATTATCTGCTAATAGTAGGTAAATAGAGATAATAGGGAGGCCATAAATGTTCAAATAGTCAAAAATATTACCCTGTTTCACAGTGTCTGGGCAGTAGTGGACAATATACTTACTTGTATATTGTATGTAGTGTAACTCTGGTGATCCAGAGTTTTGCTAGAATTGGAAACAGGAACAACATTATTATTAAGTACTAAACTATACAGAAATGCAATATGAAACAAATCATCATGTAGCATGCATGGCACAATGCATGATGTCGTATCCACAAAACTCTTGCGCATGTCTGATTGCCCCCACTATTAAGCAAGCGCATATGTTAAATGAATCAATTCTAACTCGTTAGTCTTCAGACATACCATGCCAACGTATCATAAGTTATTTTGTACGTCTTTTAAGTGTCAAAGTTATGAGAGCGTAGAAAGTTTCATGGTAGCAGGAGAAAATACGAGGTAAATCGAGGTAAATCATCTATTATTAGATTTTAAAGAGCAAAGCAGATGACAGGTTTTGTGTGATTCCGTCTGAAGCACAAAAAAAATTGACGTACTTACATAAAATGCGACACGATATTTTATTGGCGTTACAAGATTCTTTTGGCGCGTGGCTAAAACGCTGAATAAACGCCGCCATCTTGTTTTTTTCAATATATTCCACAGTATTCCACAAAATAATTGCACGTACATGTTTACCTACGGCGTCCCCCTGTCAACGTCCTTCGAGCGGCGATAGATCTTTGTACCAGTGTAGCAAGTAAGACCAATTTTGAAGGATGAATTGGTAGAATTTGCTTTATATGTTGAGCATAATTGTGAAAAGGACAACGCAGTTTTCCAAGTGCTTAGGTAACTATCATGGACTATCACTGATGAAATGCAAATAGTCATTTAAAAAGCTACAACAGATTAGCGAGATATTTAGGTTGCAAAATAAATACCTATAATATGAACGTGGAGGAAGCAAAAGTAAGGCTCGTTACACGTGTCTGTAGTGTTTGCTTACCCCCACGGGAAAAAGCCGTAAGTATCTAGTAAAGTAGAACTCCCTATTCCCTTGTTCATTAGCGCAATTTATGAAGAAATCTCATGTACAAAAAAGGACATTTACTGGCTGATATGTAGCATAGTAAATACAGCTTTAATTCGATGACTGTACAACATTCGGGCGACATCCAGCCGACTACGCGAAAGAAAAAACGGACCAAAAAGATATCTCCTCCGAAAAAGATCCCTTGGCTATCTTTTTTCGAAATATCAGCATTATATTTCTTAGACAACATGTGGGTCCGTTCTTACAATTTTGTCGTACTACATAACTTAAGGCTTTACTATTTCTGGGTGGGTGTGGGCAGATTGCCAGCAAGAAACCTTACTTATTATTACTCGTATATTACAGATGAAATTTTTGAAGAGCTCAAGAATTTTGTGGGAATTTTAACTATGTTTACCAGTTTCCTGTTCTCTATACAGGATGAAACTGAATAGGTGCGCCAAATTAAAATATATAATGCAACGTGTTATAAAGAAAATTTAGAGCATATCATTCGGCCGAGAGAAAGGAAAGGGATGCACATACGTGCGTAGGCAAGCGATTTGGCAACGTCGCGTCGTCACGCGCCCTTTTTTCGTAGGAACGGTAAAAATTTGGAAAATGATCGCTAGCTCAACGCGTTGCCAACTTGCTTCATGTTGTATACCTACTCTGCGATGAATGGATTGCTTTTTTGGCGCGCGCTAAAATTGATACTTTAATTTATTTTCTTCTTTGTTTTTGTTTTTTACTGGAACGGCGATAATTTGTGTCCACTTATAGAGGTATGAGGAACAGGGTGTAAAGTTCACTCATACTCTATGGAAAAGAGAGGATCCACCGACCAGACGGGTGTTGTGTCTGGTGGGCAACTGCACGATGATTGATGTCGGGACGTTGTATACATATATGCTAGTTGCGCGGTAAATTCTGCTTGCGCGATGCAGGATTTTGCGTGACGTCAGTGTGACGTGTAGCTCGCATGTGGCGTTTGTAGATGCCGCTACACACTTGAAGGCAATAAGTTAGTTTGCACTATCCCGACGATAATTACACGATTTTTTTCACGAATTTTGATTTGGGAAATGACAATTTATAATGATTATGTAACAGTTACTGAACCTCCTATTTCGGGTTAGCGCAAGTTTTCAATTTCATCTTGTGTGGCAATAGAGGTGCTTGTGGCTACGTAATAACACCCGCACGGGTCGATCGATCAGGTTAAGCTAAGCTTGCCGCGGTTGGACCGTGGATGGGTAACCATCTTTCCATAACAAGACCCCTCCGTGCCTCGGAAAGCACGGTAAGCCGTTGGTCCCGGCTGTCATTCGTGGAACTTTGACCTGCGGGGTAATTACGTAACACACTAACAGCAGGAATGGGTTTCATTTTGACAGTCCAACAACATTCATTGCGTTATTTACGTTGTTGAGCAGACAAATTTTTCGAACATATGAAGCAATGGATTAGCAATAGGCTTCAAAATGATTCAGATTGTGATGGATAGTGTGTTACGTAATTAGGGTGCTGGTTCTGAAACCCCCGGGTTAAAATTTTTCGTCGGTTATTTTAAAAAAAAACTGCTGTTTCCTACAAAAGTGCTATGTATGAAACAGCATTTTTTTTTTAAATAATTGGCGAAAAATTTCAAAGCATTCCAGAATCATGTACTGAATCCATGGTAACAGATTGTGAGTCGATGTCTCAGCTACCCTTTATAGTATATCAATTCCCTTCACGAAAATACCGAAATAATAATTAGCTTTACGATAAAATTTAAATAAAGCAAAAACAAAACAGCTTTATCGACGACGTAGCAATCGATTCTCTCAATGGCTCGCTTATATTGCAGCGCCATATATTTTATTATCTGTGGATGAACTTTCTAAGAGGCACTCGACTCGATGGGCTGCCAAGCGATTTTGATGATAAAACTTTATATAGGGGATGGTAATTATAGATTTATAGGTAACTTGAGGTATTGATTTGTTTTGGTTGTACAAAATTACTTAAATTACCTACTTCATGTGATTATTGAAAACATAACAAACATCACGACTGTTGTTCCCGATAGGTCTGGCAGAGTTATACACACACATTTCGCCAGTTATATTTAAGTCCCATGTAATAGGGAGCGAGCCTATTGCCATCAAACGGGCACAAATCCCGACTACAGGCAGCTTCTGAGAAATTATTGATGGACAAATCCAATAACACTTCCCAACTTGGAAATTGAACACAGGACCCCATTACTCAGCGGTAGCGCCAGCGACCACTAGATTAACGATCTATTCCCATCCAATACCAAGAGCTAATACCATTTGGTATTAGTTTATTTCCGAATTTATTTTCTATTCCCAACGAGTACCACATTTTAAAACCAATACCAAAACAAGTTTGAAGAAATCAGATACAGTCAGGTTCAGTAAAATTAAAATGCTTTGAGTGACGAACTAAGTTTCCGAAAACATAATAAATGTTCCCGAAAATCCTAACCCTAGACGGTCGACGTCAGTGGCATCCCGAGGTTCGGTTGGTTAGGTTCCTTTAAACCCTTTAGACAGAAATCTTCTTGATATTGAATTCTCTTGGTATTGGATGGGAATAGAGCAGATTAACGAGGCAATTATTAATAATAATGTAATAATTATGTCGAATCTTGTCAAATATTTTAACTCCAAATACCAAGAAATGATATCCTCATAGCCAATACAAGTATATAGCAGTCCAATGCTTGACCTAGGTCTCTTAAATTGATCTTCGGTAACCCTCCTCCAAAGCTTGCGAAGATCGTCGCTACACATAATACTCAGAAATCATACAAAAATACTTAAAACTCACGCTTTTCCCCGATAAGTGTTAGGCAAAAACTACAAAACACCTACAAGCCACATAGAGTACGTATCAAGAGAGAAATCCTGAGGTAAGTGGAACTAATTATATTATTATCACATATTTAGTAACATCCCTACAACAACACCTCTACCTCATACACCTTTCTCTGCTTAAGATCGTGCATTTAATTAACCAGGGTCTGAAAGAAGAAAGAAAGAAAGAAAGAAATCATTTATTTGCTGATAATGTAGGTATACATATTAGTTGGAGTATTTATTAAGTGTCCCGATACATTTTACCTTACGGCATGCAAAATATTAGTTTGAATTAAATAGTACTATAGATACAGCCATTACGATCCTTATTAGCCATAGTCGAGTTTAATAGATTGTTACAGATCAGACAACATAAAAAAAAGGAAAAAAACATCCAAACAAAATAATTAATGAATTACCTATAAATCTCTCGCAAATCATACATACATAATAAGAATATAAATGTCGTAATGTGTAATGTCAAAAAGCTTAATGTAACAATATTCAAAAACATTAACAACAAGTCACAATATTCAAAAACATTAACAACAATCACAATTAATAATAGATAAAGAATGTATATATATAATCTGTAATGTCAAGATCTGTTATGTCTAATTACAATCTAACAACAACCATAAAAAAAGAAAAAAAAAAATCGCTAATAAATAAATATCATGTCAATATCATCTAAAACATTCGAAATTGCAAGGCAACGTACATATACCAAAACCATTTTCCTATAATATAGTTTTGTCATTTAAAAAGTCTTTAACTGTATAATAACATTTTTCCAGCAATAGTTTTGTTAATTGTTTTTTAAACATTTTTATGGGTAGGTCTTTTAAATTTTCCGGTAATTTATTATATATAAGCGGTCCCATGGAAAAGATGCTATTTTTTAATAAGGCTGTTTTATGACCACCTATGCGCAATTGGTTTTTATACTGGGACCTCATTGGTGCTGTGCGTTGTCTTATGTCAATCATTGAGGTAAATAGGTGTTTATTTAATTTAACGAATAGAGCAACTTCTAGAATATATAAACAAGGTAATGTAAGAATGTTTAGGGATATAAATACAGGTTGACAACTTTCAATAAACTTAAGACCTGTCATTGATCTAAGACATCGTTTTTGGGCCCTGAATATTCTTTCCCTCTCACTGCAATTGCCCCAAAATATGACACCGTATCTTAATACTGAAGCCACTAATCCGTGATAGGCTATAACTAATGTACTTATGTTTAGTTTATTTGAGAGGTTATAGAGTACATATGAAGATTTACTAAGTTTTTGGCACACATTTTCGGCCTGAGCTTTCCATGTCAATTTATCGTCAATCTGCACTCCTAAGAATTTGGTCACTGAGGTTGTGTCTACGATTTGGCCATTATATTCAGTAATTACTTTTTTTGGCTGTAACCTCTGGTGAAAATGTACGACTTTAGTTTTTTGTAAATTTATGACTAGATTATTTTTCTTAAGCCAATCTATTATTGTTTTAAGTGTGCTGTTTATTTCATCTTCGTAGTTCGTCTCATTCATACATTCGACTATAGCAGTGCTGTCATCGGCAAATAATGTCATTGGCTGTCGAATTTGACGGGGTAGGTCATTAATATAGAGGAGAAACAGTAGAGGACCGAGTACACTACCCTGTGGAACTCCGAACTCTGGTACTCTGCAACTGGATAGGTATTTCAGTTCGCGCTTAGTTTTAGTACAGATTCTTGATAGTTCTGTGTACTGTTTTCTATCCGTGAGATATGACTTAATTAAAGGGCAATGCCCATCACCCATACAAAGAAATGCCTAAAATGAACAACAATGAAATAAAAGCTAAATTGCACTACCAATCATAGGAAACCCAATACAATTTCAATAACTATCAAAAAACTAGGTAGAAGCCAGTTCCAAACATTTTTGTACAATATAGGTTAAGTCAAGGTCAAGGATTAATATGCAATAATTAAACAACAAAAAATAATTTAAATTATTCATTCATTATTTAAAAAAAAAAATCGTCAAGAAATGCAGGAGTATAGATATTGGATTAGTACTGGGCCCATGTTAAGTACCATACATAGTATGGGCGAAGATACCAAAGGTTCGCCGTTTAAATGATGACTACATATTTGTGAATTCTTTGGTACATAATGATAATTTAGTCCTTGAAGAGCCACACCTTTAATGAAAGAGGTACTACATGTCTGTCTCTCATCCTGGATAGAAACAATGACTTTCGAGTGTCGACTGCTCTTCCATAATTAGGTAACACGGTGATGGATCTCATTTGAGGAATCTCTATACTTACAGCTTGTGGTGTTATCCATGCCTGTATTATATAACGTACTTCATCATTTTGCACTGATAATAGAATACGTCTCATACTTGCAATATCGAGCTAGCAATTAAGACAGTGTAGGTTTCTATCCATTTGTTTAAATTACACTGGGCACAAGTCCAAAATAACAGCAGCGTTGTATATAAAGCAGGTTCAGGTCCGTCGTCAAAAAGCCAAGTCGTCATTTAGGCGGATCCAATGTAAGTCCTTGTTCAAAAATGGGTATCGTGTGCAGAAGTATAATCAAAATCCTTAATGAATAGCCACAGTCGTGAAATATCATAAAAAGCAATCCGTAATTCCGCAAAAACATGAATCAAGTAATATAAAAGGTACTCTGTGTCAACTATACAAACGAAAAAATTAAAACCAGTAATGTCAAACTGTCAGTAAGGCAAAAGACACGTGATTCATACAGCCTACGTTACTTTTTCTATTTTGAAAATAATTTGATTTTTAATTAATATTGACATGTATATATTATTTTAATTAGATTTAGGGTACATATAGGTCGAGTTATATTAAATTAATGATAACTGTGCACTAATTCTATAAAATAGTTCGTTAAGGATTATTTGACGATTCCTGTTTGCCTGAATGTCACTTACCCATGTCAAATAAACACTGACCTCCAATAAAAAAATAAGAATGAACTATACGGATATCAAGTTAAATATTTAAAAAATCATTATATTTTTACCCTAGATAAACAAACTTGAGAATTATTTCATTATACATTATAAATTCTAAATAGAATTATGGACTATTAGTAGTTTCTGTCCATTTCAGGCATTTTTCGGGCGTTCCCCTTTAGCACGTCTGTATTATGATGTCGAGATAAATAAAAACTATTATACAAAAAAAAACAGCTGACTTCCAAAAAAAATACCACCTGCTCGTACAAAGTGAAAAATAACTTTATTTTCGGAAGTCGGTGTCTTTGGTTTTGTTTTTTCGTTTTTTGCCACCGACTTCCGAAATTAAAGTTATTCTTCACTTTGTACTGTTTTTTTGTTTATTCGTAAAAAAGTTTTTTATTTTTCACTTTTTGGTTGTGGTACCTACCCCAAACAATTCATATACCACTACTTGATATGTAAATAACATTGACAGGAAGTTATTAAAACATCATCAATATAATTATACTAAGCGGAAAAAATACGCATTATTAAGGATAACTCAAAAAATCCTGGTTAGATCTTGACCAAATTTATAGGGGACCACATGAAAAGCAACAGCTTTCAAATAAAACCAGAATAATCAAAATTGGTTCACCTAGAAAAAAGTTCTGAGCTAACACACATAAAAAACAGTCGAATTGAGAACCTCCTCCTGTTTTGAAGTCGGTTAAGGAATAAATAAAGATTTATGATTCCGTCGCATGGCGTATATTATTATTTATATATTTATTTCGCGCCGCGTCTGCGAAACTTCTTTCGTGAGACGGAATTAGTACGATCCTTGCATACATACTACTTTTGCTTCGCCCACGTTCGTTCATAAACGAAAACCCAACATTTAATCTTCTCAGGCAATTAAGATAACTTTAACTCCAACACTTAAGCACTAAAGTCGAATCAACGCTGTTATCTAACTGTGCTAGTTATCTCGCTTACTATTTAAAGTATTGTTGAACCGTTGAAATCTAATACGAACCCGTTAACGATGACTGTACAAATTATTTGCAGAAGGATTACTTTGAGCGATGTGTGAAAACAAACAAGACACAGACGAATTAAGAAACCACAGGACTGTAGAAAGTCATATTGGATTATGTTTAAAGTTCGAGATATTTCCTCATCTTGACGGCACGGTTGGCGCAGTGGTTAAGCGATTGACTGCTGCGCTGTGTGTCGCGGGTTCGATTCCCGCATGGAGCAAATATTTGTATGACCTACAAGTAGTTGTTCCGGGTCTGGCTGTTTGTGTTTGTGAGTTTAAATTTTAAATGTTTGTAACCGCACCCACAATACAGGAGAAAGTCCTAGTGTGGGGCAAAGTTTTCTATACAAAAAAAAATCTAGTTCTTGGTGATTTAAACTAGTTCAGACACTCCTGATTCCTTGAAAATCTCTTGGATCAATTTTCTACAAAGTGTTGGGTAGTTTGGTCAGGTTTTCAATTGGAAAGAGTTAGTGATGCACTCAACAACTTAGGCCGTTCAGCGGAGCAAGTTTAGTGAGCTGTGACTAGATGATCTTCAAGGGTTCTATCCGAACCATCCTGATTGTTGAAGATTTCTTACGCGTAAAAAACAGCATTGAAATCAGTTAATCTGTTTGCTACAATGGTTTAACAAACATAAAACAAAGCAAAAGGATTATGTAAGCATCGTAGCAGGTAGCGTTCTGTAGTTTCTGCCTACCCCCATGGGAAGAAGGCGTGAGTTTATGTATCTATGTACTCAATATTCAATCATTTATTGCATTCTACAATGTGCTTAGGTGGTAAGTAAACATTAGTTGTACCAATCTTGGGCCCTGTCGGGCACAGCAAAATAAAAATTTGAAGGAAGCGGACTTATTTATACATGCAACAAAAAAAACAAAATCTTATTCTAAGTAAAATTAAAGGTAAATTAATTAAGTTAAAAAAGCTTACGTGAATTTCAAAGTAACGCATTGCTGTTTGCCTTCTGCATTTCCTCTTAACGTGTTTAGCAATATAAAGGCTAATGGAGCATTGAAACATTAACAGTTTCCGATCTACTGGCCTGTTGTGTGTCTTATCAATTATCATTAAATATTACGGCCAATGAACACTCGTTAAGAATGTTCGATACTGTAAATGATAATTTTATCGGAGATGGTATTGGTCATTTGCTAAATGACGTGATGTTCTATTACGAGTAGTGTCCCATATGCATCTTGCGAATAAATATTTTTAGTGATGCAATTATATTGTGTGTACAAGAACTTTTGAAGAAAAACAGTCCTAGCAAAACAATCATGAAATCGATTTGTGAATACACATTTGCTTGCACTGCACGTTTTCAAATTACTTATTCATTCATAAAATTAACAAACATAGCACCCTAATTGCGCAAAGGCTCCTGGTCCGCATGTCGCGCGAGGAGCGGTGCCTTTATGTCGCGCGCGATTCGCATCGCGTGTCGCACCTGCTTGTAATGAGCCTTAACTCACTTTCGGTTATAATCCGAAAGACTTTAAAAGAAATTTATAATCCATTGCTGCAAATGTTTGGAAAATACGTCTACGCGACAACGTAAACAACGCAATAAATATTATTGATATGTCAAAATAAATGGCATTGGCATTGTAAGTGTGTTACTTAATTACCCCGCTGGTTATACCTATCAGACACCCAGACCTCATAGATGTCCCTCCCTCCTTCGCTTGCTTACCCATCTCTTTAGCTGACTGCACACACAACACACGGTAGTCAACATAAACAGCGCTGTAATTCAACCCCTTGTCACAGCGCCTGTGTTGTGGTGAATTAAATACTTGACTGTCAAGGGGACCTGACTGACATCCGATTAAGTCTAACCTTATCTTAAGAGAAAATAGGTAGAACAGTAGGGAAGTTGTGTATGGAGTAGGAGCCCATTCAATTATTATGTAAGTAAGCAGAATTTAAGTAATTTTAACCCCCCCCCCCCTCCCCTTGTCAGCAAAAGTAAGCAAAACTCTTAGCCCCCACCTATGCTTACGTAAACATTGTTTTATTTTTCTTTTCAGGTTTCTTTATTGTTATTCATGAGTCTAGAAATAAGGAATTTATATTAATGCCCATTTAAGTAATATCCCTAGTTGATTTCTTTCTAACTTAACCATAAAACACCGCTTTAGAGCGAGTAAGCAATATCAATTATTTTGGGGAATTTCTGAACATGCTGTAGGGTTGCCATATTTATTCAAATCAGAATGACTAAATTTTGCAGAAAAATCAGAAAATTAAATAAATATTGCTGACGTTATCACCATCCAGACCCCCGTCCCCCATGTTATCAAAAATAAGTAAAGCAAAGACCCCCCCTTTGGTGCTTGCGTAATACTTGAATGGTCCCTAGAAGAAAATCTTGCTAAAAGGAATGCACCAGTTTGGAGGCTGAGGAATCCTTTTATTTGATGAATAAGAGGCTTTTGGCTACTTTGTGTTAGCGTGTGTATTTTATGTTTTTTTTTTGTGCAGAAAAACCAATTATATATTTTTTTTTTCATTTTTCAACGGAGGAACTTATTATTTCGTTCCGTCACCTCCAAAATGTTGACATTTTTAAAGCATAATAATAATTTGTCAGACAGGTCAAAGGCCTTTGATGGTAAAGTGATCTGCGTCTATTGGCATCAGCTGTATGAAAGATTTGCCGATGTATTGTCAATCTGAGTACTGTAAATTCAGGGATACTCTTTATAAAGGGCGGGCGGCACATTATCACCATCATCAGCCTACAGCAGTCCACTGCTGGACATAGAAAGAAAGAAAGAAAGAAAAAGTATTTATTGAGACTCGCACAGGATTATCAGAAACTAAACTAAACACACTTATAAAAATAAAATAAAAACATAAAAATAATAAAATAAAAACAAAATGTAAAATGAAAATAACAATTGTAAGTCCTGTACGAGGCCAAAAGGCCACTATCTCAGCATGATGCTGCGACATTTAAGAAAAATAAATGTCGCAGCGCTGGTATTCTGACAGGGCCCGCTAGACCCGCTAGACCCGCTAGTTCTGATAGACCTTTCCTATTGCACGCCATTCAACTCGATTCTCGGCAACTCTCATCCAGCTGCTGCCAGCCACCCTGCGAAGATCGTCGCTCCACATAGCCTAGTACGGACCGCATTGTATTGCAAATATTATAAGTACATTTTGTATGAACTACTGCACTCTACAGGCTGGCCGCACGGCGCTTTTACGCGAAGCACTGCGGCCCGATGCGGCTACGCAAACGCATACTACACGTTTGCCTTAACGCTCCCGCAATCAGGCGCGACGCGAAAGATCGATGCGACTCTTGTAGAACAATTTCCATGAAGTTTTCATATGTTGTTCTATTAGAGTCGCGTCGCGCCTGTTTGCCTTTAAGCCCTTCAAGCCAGAACAACCATGCTGCTAAGCGGCGAAATATTGGAACCAGAATAATTTGTGATAACATTTCCCTAAAAGAGTCTGTTATTTTATTTCTTATTTTGTTATTTTATCTTTTCGTATGCTGCACCAGTTGACTTCATCACGTCAACGCCGGCTGTCGCTGAAAACCAGCGCTGGGGCTCTGTCTCGCATATGGTCATAGTATTATGCTAAGCGATTGCCGTTTTGCGGGGATGTGACGCATATTTTCCCCCATATTGTTCTTTTTTGTATTTGTGTTTTCTCTGTGTCATGTTTACTGCAAATAAACGTATTTTCTTTCTTTTGAACGGAATGGCCTACTCTAGTTAGAAATACTAGGTAAGTAGGTATTATGGAGGTATGAGGAACAGGGTGTAAAGTTCACTCAAACCTCCATAGAAAAGGGAGGATCCTCCGACCAGACGGGTGTCGTGTCTGGTGGGCAACTGCCCGACGGTTGATGTCGGGATGTTGTATATATGCTAGTTGCGCGGTAAACTCTGCTTGCGCGATGCAGGATTTTGCGTGACGTCATTGTGACGATGTGGCGATTGGATGCCGCTACAGTATCATGCATTTCACTATTCGCTAATGTCTCGTTTAACTGTCCCCTTGGTCCCGTGGTCGCAAGCGCTACTGCTGAGGTCCCTGGATTGGATTCCCAGTTCGGGCAAAGTGTTATTCAGATTTTCCATTAGGAATATCTCAGTAGTAGCTCGGAGCTTGGAAGTTGGTGGTGTGACACCACTGTACCTCGGAAAGCACGTAAAGCCGTTGGTCCTACGCCTGATCTCTCCCCGGTTGTGTCGGATCGCCGTCCCATCGGAGTTTGAGAGTAAAGGAACAGAGAGTGCACCTGTGTTTGCGCACACACCTGTGCACTATAATACCTCCTGTGTACCTGGCTAATCTCCGTCAAGATTGGCCACCGTGACCGAAATCTGTCGGGAGCGTTATTATTAATGTCTTGCTTCCGTTTCGATTCCGCTACAGTATCCTAACTTCCTAATCCTAACTAATATTATAAAAGCGAAAGTAAGTTTGTTTGTTACCTTTTCACGCCTAAACCACTGAACCTATCATCCTGATACTTTGCATATACGTTGTCAGGGGTACAGTAACGGACATAGGGTACCTTTCATCCCGCAAAAAAGTACTGTTTCCGAGGAAAACAACAATAACTTTCTTATGATAATAGATGGCGCTACGTGTCTTCCGATCATGATTGAATTATAACCCGAATTGATAGGTAAAGTCTAAATTAACGCGAGCGAAGCCGCGGGCAAAAGCTAGTTCTAAATATGTACACCGATCGAAAGTTATTAATTTACCAATTTCCTTCAACAGCTCTTTAACTTCCAAGAAAAAGCAACTGAGCATTCTAGCAATATTTTCAATATTGTATCTGAATCAGAGACAATACTGAATACTCTATTGAAAGGCAATTCTATTCTCAATGAACAACCAGTTATAAGCTTTTATAAAAATGTAAAATGTTGTTTCATCGACATCATATCATAATAGGTAAAATTAAAAATCCCCGACACAAAAAGAGCTGATGACCTTGAAACGGCTGAACCGATTTTGATAAAACATGTCCAAGAACCACCGCTAGAAAGCCTGCTTTCAAATAAAAAAAACCTCATCAAAATCAGTTCACCCGTTTAAGAGCTACGGTGCCATAGACAGACACACACACATAACGGTCAAACTTATAACACCTCTCTTTTTGTGTAGGGGCGGGGGTTAAAAACAAAGAGTTAAGAAGTAGTAATATTGTTTTATTAAATGCGATATTTGTAATTCAAGCTAAAGGCTCGTACACATTGGCGCGACGCGACGCCCGACACAAAGGCACCGCGTGCCGCGCGACGAGCGGCGCCTTTGTGTAGCGCTGTCGCGTCGCGCCTGTCTTTGGGAGCCTTAAAGAAAGATTCTTAAATTAGTTGTAACTAATTATGTTAGTAATGTTATGTACAACGTAACATCACACCAGCGGGGTAATTACGTAACACACTAACAGTAGGAATGGGTTTCATTTTGACAGTACAACAACATTCATTGCGTTATTTACGTTGTTGAGCAGACAAATTTTTCAAACATATGTAGCAATGGATTAGCAATAGGCTTCAAAATGATTCAGATTGGGATAGATAGTGTGTTACGTAATTAGGGTGCTGTATTCCCTGAAGGGTTAGGCAGAGGTGTACCTATAGTACACCCACATTTCGCCAGTTATGTTTAACCGTTAACCGCCTGACGCCGGTCTCAGAGACTCTGGAGATTTTGTTTTTCAAATTATTCCGTTACTATGCACGCGACGCAATTGTGTGTCCATGTACTTTTTCCCCTCCCCCACCAGGACTCCCCATACGCTCGGCAGGTCCAGACCTTCGCGTATTAAACATTATTGGTAATTTATATTTCGTGTGCGGTCCGTGAGACCGACGTCAGGTAATTACGTTAGTTTGGTTATACTGTATATTTTTTGTTTTTATTGATTTATAATGTCTGAATCAAACGTATTCTGATGGCTAGAGGAAGTTGATTCAGATTCGGAAAACCTGAGTGTACCAGAACTTCCGGATGAAGATTGCAGTGACGTAGAAGATATTGCAGTGGATCACATCATTGAGGGCGAGTGTTCGAATCAGAAGTAGAAGGTGACGGGTCTGAGCTTTTGAAAATGAAAACAACACTATGCCACCGATGGAACCTGACCAAGACATGTTAAACCTGTGACCCTAAGAAAAAACGCAAAACGGTTTATATGTGTTTTACATGTAAGAATCCGATTTGTATTGAATGCAGCCAAAAAATGTGCTTATAATTGTCGTCGCAAGTTGTGAAAGTTTGTGGGTTGTGATTTTGTAATAATTGTGCCTTAATCGTGCCAAAAATTATTTTTAGTTAGAGATTATGTATTGAACTTGTCGTAAATAAGTAAAAACTATTAAGTTATAGCGAAATTTCCTACTCAGATCTCAGATTTTCAATATTCCTAGATTTTTTGCTAAAATTTATATAATTATGTTATGTGTTGATTCTTGACAAGTAAATGGATACTTTTGCTTAATTTAAAAACTTATAATGAATATAATGAAATTACAGTTGTGACTTTTATTTAATGTACTATTTTAAATAATGGTTATTTAACATGGAAAATACGCAAGCGGTCTCCAGGACCGACGTCAGGTGGTAGTGTAACTGAAAAACACGTCAGGTGGCTAAGGGTTAAGTCTCATGTAATGGAGGGCGAGCCTATTGCCATCAACCGGGCACAAATTCAGAATCCGGGCTGCTACTGAGAAATTCGAAATGGAAGAACCCAATAACATTTTACCCGACCCGGGAATCGACCCCAGGACCCTCATGCTCAGCAGTAGCACTTGCGACCACTAGACCAAGGAGACAGTCCTTCTTGAATTAATTAAGAAATAATTAAGTTTATATGATGTCAATACTTTGCACATTAAAGAACTTATAGTCACTATACTTCATTTGAAATAAGATTAGAAATAAACCTTTTTTACAGTCCGTTCAACCGATTTTGACTTCTATTGCGTTGGTGGCATGACAACTGGCAGCTGCAGTTAACAGTTGGTATTGTAACCACGTTTTTGCTTTTAATGCCATCCTTATGCCTACGGAATAGAAGTCAAAATCGGTTGAACGCACTTTAAAAAAGGTTTATTTAAATTCCTAATCTTATTTCAAATAGAGTATAGATAGTAATAGGATAAAAATATGCTATAGATCTTATCGTCTAAATTACCAAACGGTTGAATTTGATAATGCTTGA
This sequence comes from Dryobotodes eremita, assembly GCA_917490735.1. Classification (NCBI taxonomy): domain Eukaryota; kingdom Metazoa; phylum Arthropoda; class Insecta; order Lepidoptera; family Noctuidae; genus Dryobotodes; species Dryobotodes eremita. Next base: position 5,536,084 of record OU823242.1, on the reverse strand, counting down.
CAGCATGCATGAATTTAGCACATGATTCTAAAATTGGGGGTCTAGAAAGATGTGCTGAATTCATGCGTCGAAAATACTCGTCAGATATCAAAAAAAAAAAAACAGCTGTTTCATAGAAAATGCAATACCTACGGGGCAAAATGTAAGGACTAGCAAATTAAATGCAAAACTTTTTTTTTGTAATCCGCGAAAGATTCTAACGCAGGGCGTTTCAGAATCATGTGCTAAATCCATGGTAACAGGATGCGCGTCGATGTCCCTACCTCCCTGTATAATGTTTAAACAGACGGTAGTGCTTATAGATTCTTTATTTCAATTCCCAAATATATGCTCACATCAAAAGAAAACCATCACGAAGGAATTGTAAAAAGGTTGAAAAAATTTAAATAGGCAAAACCGACTTCCCTTTTTGAAAGCCCAAATTGCAATGGCCATTTTTGGTACGAGAAGAAATCGAAATCTATTTAGACTTCATAAAAAAAATGGTAGGTTTTTGTTTCACTGCGGGCTCGCAACTTACCATACTTTGTGTTCAAATTTTAATAAAAATGGGGTTTGTGGTCACATCTGTGTGTAACAGTTATGAAAGTATTCAATTTCCTGGAATTTCCTGGGTGGAATTGTTTTTTTTAACCAACCCTTTTAAAGCAGTAGGTTCCTGATTCGTGTATTTAAAACCGTTTTGGATGATTTTGTATTTCATACGAGCATGGGTTATCCATGACATGAATGATTAGGTTTTCATGATGATGAAACAAAAATTGAGATCAAATGCCCAATAATAAGGAAAACCTGACGCGATATAATAATCTTATGACAGTAATAAAAAAAAAACGATTCTTGTATGCAACTCCTTTAATTTTTAACTTTATGTTATTTTTATTCTTTGTAACAACAAATAATAAAAATAAAATAAACTTTATGTTATTTCTATTCTTTGTAACAACAAATAATAAAAATTAAATTAACTTTATGTTATTTTTATTCTTTGTAACAACAAATAATAAAAATAAAATAAAGCGGCAATAGGAATACACAATCTGAGGAAATTTCAACTGTCTACCTATTACGGTTGATGAGTTACAGCCCGCTGACAGACAGACGGACGGACAGCGGAGGCTTAGTAATAGTTCTGTTGACACCGTTTGGGAACGGAAACCTAAAAACTACTCCGAACTTCAGTAACTTTCATACATATTCTATTAGTTCAGAAATCTTTTATATCTTTACTAATTATAAATATCATATATACACGTGCACACGTGTGTCACAAATACACGTGCCTCAACCAGAAATAACATTACCACGTGCCAGGCTTAAAACCTACTTGATTGTTTAGAAATGTGACATTTTATGAAAACCTTTCCACCTGAAATCCATACTTTATAATTATAATCCTAACTATAATATTATAAATACGAAAGTGAATTTGATTGTTCGTTTGTTTAGTTTGTAACACTTTCAGGCAGAAACGGCTGAACGGATTTGGATGAAATTGGTTACATGGGTAAACCATGACCATAGGATACTTTTTATTCCGATATTCCCGTGGGATCGAGACTAATGCAGGTGCGAGTGCAGGGTGAAGCTAGTAATATATAAATGCAAAAGTAACTCTATCTGTTACCTTTTCATGCCTTGACAGCTGAAGGGATTTGGATGAAATTTGGCACACAGGTATAGTACGATTCAAATTTAATGGCGGCTCGGAACATGAGGCGAGTCGCTGCGCAGTAACCAATTCACGTGTTAGCGGGGGTTGATGGGTGAGGTACTGCGCAGCGAATAGCGTACTTCACAGCCGCCGTTAAGTTTGAATAGTACTGTAGTTCGCGTTGACTTGAGAACCTCCTGTTTTTGCCGGTTAGAAAAGCGAAATCTCAAGCGATTTTGTACCATGTACGGTGCAAATACTCAACTGTTCTACGAATACACCGAACAGAACATTTGATTTTTATATTTCCGTTAAATCATCACTTACTATTTTCTGTTTATTATTACCACCAACTTCTGAAAGCGTGATCATTGATCGAATAATTAGCTATTCAAATATCTTGACATGAACGTATCACCTAAATAGAAAAGGATTGCGTAGTGCTCGCAACAGACGTGCGTGTATGACCAGCACCCTAATTACGTAACACGCTATGTATAACAATCTGAATCATTTTGAGGCCTATTGCTAATCCATTGTTACATATGTTCGAAAAAATTGTCCGCTCAAAAACGTAAATCGCGCAATGGATGTTGTTGAACCGTCAAAATGAAACCCATTCCTACTGTTAGTGTGTTACGTAATTATCCCGCTGATGTACGAGTATGAACGCAAACGAAAAAAAAGGAGTATGTAAGGTTTGTATCATGTGGCGTTCTGAAGTTTCTGCCTACCCCCCATGGGCAGAAGGCGAGAGAAAGGCGAGAGTGAGTTTTTCTATGATAGGATTTCAGAAACCGGTTTGTCAATTAGCAACCGAATTATTATGTCATGTTATTAATACCAAATTGACTAGGCACAAATGTTTAGAGAAATTTGCATATCTGTAGGCAAAAGAGTACAGTTACGTGTCTTTGAAATTTTGCGAATTTTTGAAGACTTTTTCTTGTGATGTGATTTCATAATCAGCTTGCTTAGCATAACCAGCCTATAATGTTCCCACTGCTGGGACACAGTCCTCTCTGTGAGAGGGAGTGGGCCGTAATCCACCACGCGGGTCCAGTGCGGATTGGTAGATGTCACATGTCTTCGAATTTTTGATTCTAGGACATGCCGGTTTCCTCTTGATGCTTTCATTCACCGTTTTCTGAGTAGTGATGATGAGATAATTTACACAAAGTCAAGCGCCTGCCTGGGTCCGACCACAACTCAAAAGTCGGGGCCGGTACCACTGGCCACCACCGCTCTCAACTTGCTATAATTTTCTTGCTTAATATAAATTATAAATACTATAATTTTCAATCTGATTACGCAATTAATTCATTAATTTAAAGTAATTAATAGTTGTTTAATTTACTGCGCCACTTTGAAATATCCTGTTCGTTTATATCTGTTCTTTAGAACATTTTAATAGGTAATGAATTCATTATGACGTGTTTATTAATTTACCGACTGCCTCGTTTATCTAGTGGTTGCAAGTACTAATGCTGTGCATGAGATCCTGGGTTCGATTCCCAGGTCGGGCAGTGTTATTGAGTTTTTCTATCCTGAATTTTTCAGTAACAGCCCGGAGTCTGGATTTGTGCCCGGTTGATGGCAATAGGCTCGCTCCCTATTACATGGGACTTAAACATAACTGGCGAAATGTGGGTGTACTATAGGTACACCTCTGCCCAACCCTTCGCGGAAACAAGGCGTGATGTTTTGTACGTATGTTCATTAATGTAATTAGCGACTGCACCATTTTACAAGTAACGTTTCGCAAAGTTACAAATATCTGAACAGGTTCAAATCAATTTAGCTCTACACTCATAATTTCAAGTTGCTACTACCCACGGCTGTTGACCCTGTAATCAGCTGTAGTTACTTGAAAGTATAAGTATCGAAAATCAGTTTCTTTTTTGTTTTATCTTGTTTAGATATCGATTAACGATAAATGATTTTATTTCTGTAAGTAGGTTTGTACAAACACTTTTACACGTCAATCATATTTTAAAACTAGATGAGGTCGGCGTTTCCTATCTGACTACTCTGAGAAGAAAGGCCGAAACAAACTCAAGAGGTCACAGTCTCTTTTAAGTCCAGACATAATCTTGGTCAGATCATGTGAAGACCATGTAAATGTACGCAACAAGTCTGTGAAGTTTTTGTAGTAGCAGGACATTGTGGGTGGGGCTCGTGGCTAAGTAATAACAGCCGCACAGGTCGATCGAACAGGTGAAGCTGCGCTTGCCGCGGTCGGTCCGTGGATGGGTGACCATATTTACATATCGAGATCCCTCCGTGCCTCGGAAAGTACGTTAAGCCGTTGGTCCCGGCTGTCATTCGTGGATCATTGACAGTCTGACAAACAAATCTTACCAAAGAGTATCGTCTAACCCAGTAACTGGGTTGTGGAGGTGATAGGCAGTCGGTCCATGTAAAATACTTGTATTCAACTGCATTCGGTTAGACTGGAAACCGACTCCAACATAGTTGGGAACGGGGGAATGAATGAGTTGCAGAACATTCGACTCTATTTTTTAATACGAGACTTTGTTTCAACATCATAATTTAAATCCCCATTTTTAACCGATAACCCTTATTAAATCCTCCCTTCAACAAAACAATCCCAACATTTTCAAAGCACATATTTCCAGTACTTCGCCGACCCACTACAACCCTGAGTGGCGCGGTCAGGTCCATTGCATCCCGCCGCACCTAAACCCCTTTTATTTAAACCGGTTTATATCGGGCTGTGTCGGTCTGTCATGTACTGAACGAATGATTGAGAATTGAACTAAGGGAGGGTTATTTATGAAAATCTGGTGGAATATTGTAAGGGTATTTTGTGTAGGTATACTGGTATGATAGAAAGAAAGAAATATAGGATTTTTTATAAGTTTTTTATGGTTTATGTGCTGTTTAATTTGTTTTTGAAAGAACCTTCAGGGAAATTTTAAGGAAGTTTCCATCTATTGAGATCGATTAAATACTTTAATACAGATTTTCAACAATACTTTCCTCAAAATGGTTTGTGTACTTATAAGTTGCTTTGTTACGCTTGTTTTTTTATACATATACTAGTGCATATTATTATTATTATTTAAAGTCTCTGAGTTTTTAAAATATGTAAATACAAAATAATTTGGAATAAACACTTGGAATATAATTCTGTATAGATATAAATATAGAGAAAGGATGGCACTATGGATTAATAGTACAAAATCGACTATAATTCATCCGCCATCCAAACAGCTTCAATTTCCCTGTTCAACAGTACATGTCGATATAAATCCGACACGATGGACGCAATATCGACGCATTATCAAGTTTGTGCGTTTGAGCGCACGGTTGCGTCGCTTTCGACGAGTTACGTGTGAATATGTTTTGTATTTGTTGGATTTGTAGTTACGCACGTATAACTACAACATACTATGATTTTTAAAAATGCTTTCAAATAAATGCATTATCAGAAAAATAATGGACTCCATTATTGCTCGTCGGCACGCGTAACATGGCCATGTAAGCGTAGGTACTTTTGTTAATTTTTGGGTTGTTGAGGTCAGATAGGCAATCGCTCCATGTAAAATACTGGTATTCATCTGCATACGGTCAGACTGGAAGCCGACCAAAACAAAGGAAAAGGCTGGGAAGATGATGATGACTTTTGTTCATTTTTGTCATGGCGCCGCGCGCCGAAGAAGTATTTCTACAATTTATCATTTTGTCTCTCGTTTCTTGCTTTACTTTAGGTAGTTTAGTGACCAAGAAGAGAAAATACAAAAAAAAAAAATTGCTTTGGTAACTTCCACGCGGGCTATATAAAAACACCTCATACCATAGGTATAGATAATGGAACTTTTCCAGTTAAGTACTTATTTCTCCCGAAATGTTGCCATATGAGTTACTTCTGCCCGCGATTTCGTTCGTGTGAAATTTCTGGCTCCCCCGACCCAACCGTTTTCGCTTAGCGTTCTTTCTGTTTTTTTTTTCTTTTTGCTCGTCTCTTAAGAGTCCTAGCGTGATGTTAAATAGCCTATAACCTTCCTCAAGAATTAGGCTATCAAAGGCAAAAAGATTTTTTGAAATCCGACTGGTAGTTCCAGAGATTATTAATATCCAAAAAAAAAAAAACTAGGTGTCTATAAATTAAGATAACTACTTGTGTGTATTTACCAAAACAATACTGTCACCAAATTAGACACTAAACACTAAATTCTCAGGTGAACCACGAGACCATTATTTTGTCCCCCACAAAATTATCATCCTATTATCGTAGTTTGTTTCGCGACCCCTAAGCCTATTACCATAAAATAAACAACCCTTATCTAGAGGGGGTGGCTAGTCGTAAGAGATTACAGAAACTGTAACGATGAACATTTTATTTTTCTACGTTTGTTGTAGATTATTCAGTTCAGGAGGTCTACTCTCTATGTCCGTCAACGAAGATACGGACCCATTCCAAATAGTTGATCCAGCAAAACAAGGGACAATTTAAATTTTTCGGACGGGCAAAAACACATCAGTATTAGGGAGACTGTCAAATCGTGTTAATTAATTCATTCTCATTTTGGGCCCCAAACTAATGTTATGTCCGTAAGTGATATGAAGCTAGAAATATCCGTAACTTCGGTCAAAAAAAACGGAGTCCATGCTTTGGGAGTAGACCCCCTGAAACGGTTATGTTAAATTTGCTATGACTAGTATACTCATGTCAATTTATCATCAAAAGTTGGAAGCCATAAGTAGGTAATATAGTTACATAAAAGCTTTGACTCCTGAACAGGGTTGTTAAGGCTGACATCGTCACAGGACACGGTAAGTATTTAGGTTCAGACCATCAGATCGAAGATAGAACTGACCCTAACTGACTGACTGACTGTATGCATCTACTCGTTGCAAGAGCAGAGTTTGAGGTCTATTTCCTGATTGAGCGAACTGTCACTTGTACGTTCTAGAACCAACTAGATAAGTGTTTAATTGGCAAAAATGCTTTCGTATGTCCGGATGTCCGGCGGATGGCTGTTCTTCTGTACATGTCGCATTTCTCAATCGATTCTCGTGAAATTTTGTGAGCAGATTCGATAATTATATGGACTTTTTTTGTCCATTAAGTTTTTCGAAATTTCTCAAAACGGCAGAGATGGACTATGGGAGCATAAAACGTAAAAAAAACAGCCATTTCGAGCACGGTGAATATTTATTCAGGTTTAAGCTATGCAAAAACAGACTCGCGAGGTCTACAGGTCACAGAACCACAAGTATAATGGGGCCAAAGTGACCCCTATCCCCCGTCTAGTCAGTTGGAAAGACTAGTATTAACTTGTCGAAAATGACAAAATGGAAACAACGTAATTATATATTCACGCCATGTTTTAGACAAGTCTTGATATCAGAACTTGTGTCTTTACTTTTATTGAAGCTGTGAGTGTAATTTGTGTACACATAACATAATATGATGCCTGTAATCCTCGAAGGATTAGGCAGAGGTGTACTTATAGTACATCGACGTTTCGACAGTGATGTTTAAATCCCATATCATCCTATTGAGCCCATTGCCATCAACCGGGCACAAAACCAGACATCGGGCTGCTACTGAGAAATTCTTCAAAGAAAAATCCAATAACACTTGCTCGATCTGGGAATCGAAGCCTGGACCTCATGCTCAGCGATAGCACTTGCGACCACTAGCCCAACGAGGCAGTCACACCAGCACCCTAATCAATCTGAATCAGTTTGAAGTCTATTGCTAATCCATGGCTTCATATGTTCGAAAAAATTGTCTGCTCAACAACGTAAATAACGCAATGAATGTCGTTGAACTGTCAAAATGAAAGCTATTCCTACTGTTAGTGTGTTACGCAATTACCCCGCTGTTTGTTACACCCAAGAATCAATCAAAATTCAGAAAGTCCTATCAAGATATGATTACTCGACTTGTTCTCCCCTCCTTAATCTCTAGCATAAAGTCACATTTACGTCGTCAGATGTATGTCAAGACTCAAGAGATCCCTAAAATGGGTTCTCAAAAGGCATCAGTACAAGATTACAGGAAGACCTTCCGAAAACGATAAACATAGTATTTTAACATGGATTCCCTCGCTCTATTGAGTCGGTTGAAGGGTTCAGGGCGTTCCCTTGTCGATCAAACGCCTTGCTTACGATGGAGGCGGCGGAGGAAAAGGAAAAATGCGGTAATAAATGTGTGTTTGATTTTTATCAGTGTATCTTGAACTGGGTAAGGAAAAATATATTGTATGTTGTTGAGAAAATTCTTAGTTCTTTTAGTCTCTATACATAATCAAAAATCCTCTGAAAATATATAAAAGAGAAAGGTTATTTATATAAGGTTATTTAAGACAAACAAAATAAGAATTTTGATCATGTGATTCGGTGTGATCAATCATTTAGCTTTGGCAAAATATAACAGAGGCATAAAAAATTGAGAAGGATTTTGTCGAGTAGGTAAGTTCTGATTCCTCCTGTAATATATAAGAACGGGTGTTTCAATAGCCGATAACATCATTCAATCAACTCAGCCTATCACAGTCCACTGCTGGACATACGCGTCTCCCATGCTGCGCCACGACACCCTGTCCTCTGCCTTCCATATCCAGTCTGTCCCAGCCACCTTATTGAGATCGTCGGTCCATCTAGCTGAGGGGCGTCCTGCACTATGACTGCCGTTACGCGGTCTCCACTCCAGGACTCGTCGGCTCCACCGGCCATCGGTCCTTCCACAGACATCATTAGGTAGTTAGTAGCTAATTCACGTTACTAAATAAATGAACTTGCAGTGCAGTTGTAACATTTCGATCAGAACAACGCTTTTCGTATTCCCTATCAGATACGCTCGCGTCAAGTTCGCTTAGCGAGCGCAATAAGAGCTCATCCTATTGCTACGCGGAGTGCAACAGATAACAAGAATACGGATAAGCACTCTAACTTGAAATAAAGTGCATCTGCACCGCAACTTGATTGACGCGTCATGAAAGTACGTGAATTTAGCTTGCAAGTGAGGCAGCACCTACAATATGACCTAAATGAAGCTGTAATGCTTTATTTTCTTTTTATAAAACGATTGTCTATCCTAATATGGGTACATGGGCCCATGATGAGCTCCACAATGTACCTCATTAATGAGTATTGTCTTGTAATTAACATCTTGTATAGTCATTGGTCCATTAATTTATTGTAAGTCACGTGTGGGTGGGTAAATTATTTTTAATTAAGTAAGAAACGTTGTTTACTTTTGGCTCTTGATAATAAACATTGAATTATGTTTTATTCAAAAGATTTTTTTTGCTAATAACTTAATACTAAAAGCCACTTTTAAAATGCAAGTTTCAACATAGCTTTGTTGAGAGGCACTTCAATTAGTTTTAAAATGAAAGCTTCATTTTATTTTTTATCGATAGATACAAAAATTTGTTTATCACCATCATGCTTAAACATAAATGTCTATATGGGCTTTCCAATGACCGTTACCGTGTGTGAAAGGGTAGGGTAGCCAGAATACTCATGCTGGGAAGATCAATCGGTTCAGCCTATCGAAATCCAAGCTATACATAGGCCTGAACCAGTCTGCGCCACAACACCCTGACCAACTCAACCCCTTCCGCGTTCAGACATTCGCATCCGCAGCTTTTCGGTAGGATGATGCCAGTTTATAATCATTGGTAGAAAGGCTGATGGCTATAACCTAGGAGTCTTTAAGTCTTAAGTAAATAAGTTACTTCGAGAGACGTGTGCACCATCGTCGACCGTATCAACACTTAGTTTTTGAGATAGATAGTGGTCAAACGTGAGCTTATCAAATATGAGAAGGACGAACGTTACTTATCATCGCTTGACATATTTTAGAGAGAACTGAAGTCCTGTAGTGTAGCGTAGCGTGGAACACCCCCCCAGCTAGATAAATTGACTACCTTAAAAAGGTGGCCGGCACAGACTAGTTGCGGAAGGCGGAGGACAGGGTGTTGTGGCGCAGCTTGAGAGGTGCCTATGTCCAGCAGTGGACTACAATAGGCTGAGTTGATTAACATGAGAGAAAAGAATAGTAGATTGTTATACAAGGGGCTAAAATGACCCATTATATACGAGGTAGTTTTACTACCGAGCTTTTGCGAGGAATAGGTTTTTAGCGCCGTGTGTCACACTCTACTTTTCACTACGGTTGCGAGAAAATAAAATAATCCAATACGATATTAAATAGTTTACTTTTGTTAATTTCTTCTATAGCCGCAACGCAATGCACGCATTCTACCTAAAGGGTTCTCCGTTCTTAGTTACAGTTTAAAAAATAAAATGTTATTTTTTTATTAAACAGTAATAAGTTGAGTCTCTCTATTTATGATTATTCTACTTTTTCGTTGCTGTAGGCTCGTAGGTAAAAGACAATTTTTTTTTTTAAATCTCCTAAAAGGAGAGGAAAATATGATATTTTATCCCCGCTCTAGTACGCTACAATTTTTAATAGGGACAAAACAATATAACAACACAATAATTGACCATTACATACTCGGCTTTAGGGACTCCAAATGCCATAAACATTGGTAAATAAAAGTGATCAGTTAAACCTATTTGAGAGTAGGAATCGGAATGTGCTGTTATTTTCTGCATGATCGCCTTCGTACCATTGTGTTTACAAAAACGGGTATAAGTTATAAGCTTACCGCGATCATGGCCTCAGCGAGTGGTAACACATATTTGAGCTGGTCTAGCGTATGGGGTTTCAATAAATATCTATACTTATAATGTAATAAATGTGGGATTAGCTCTATTCAAGTGAAATAAAACCACTGATTACTTCTTTTATTTTTATTTTCGTCTTCACAATCGTCTTACGTCTTTCACCATTTCCTTCCTAATCGCCGTTCTTTTTTTTTACTAATTCTCCATTTAAAACATTCATTCACTATCTCTTTCAATCCTTGACTATTTCGTACATTCATCTCTGTCACTCGTTTACCCTTCACATCTGTCATCCATCTTCAGATCTCCTTTCACTGTCCTGACACGCTCTGTTCCTACATAAAGCCGATTTGTTTGAACGCGCTAATCTCTGGAACTACCTGATGGATTTGATTTTTTTTTGCATTTCATAGCCCAATTCTTGAAGAAGGTTATAGGCTATATAACATCACGCTGAGACCCTTAGAAGCCGAGCAAAAATAATTCTAAGCGGAAATGAAGTAACGCAGCACAGCTATAGGCTGTTGTATGTTAAAACAAGACATTTTCAAGCGGACGAAGTCGCGGGCAGAAGCTGGTAAATAATCAATGCAACATATTTTAAAGCGCTGCTTATTTCTATAACAAATTTCAACGGGATTGACAAAAGATTGTCAGTAGGTCTTGTCAGTCCCACACATTTTTGAATTTTCCACAATCGTTACCGCTGATAGAAAGTCACTTTGTCTAGGCCTTCTGGTAAGATTTTTTTCCCTCAAAACCCCACCGCTTATGACTTATTCCTCCATTTCACGGTCTGCCTCAGACCTCCGCAGATATGGGCTCGATGTCTACCACAGCCTTCTCGGAACACTCAAAGCCTCCAGCGACCATAAAACAATTTAATGTACGTACCAAATTACTTTTAGTAATTAGTTTTAGCACTACCTTTATGAAACGGCTACGTATTGATTGAGGACCAGGGAACCGGAATTAGTGCTCGATTTTGGCCTAAGAAATAGTTTCTTGAAGACCGTTGAAAACTTATTATAAGGTAATCAGGAAGCTGAGGCTCTAAGCTCTACCATATATATGGTAGTTGCCCATTTTATTTGCTCATACATTACTCCAGTACATGGAACCCCAACCCCCCAATGCAAACCATTATTATATGTAACAGAGGATTGCGTATCAGGCTCACACGAAAGACTTACTTTACCTACTATGGCACCATGCTACTTAAAATCCCACATTCAGAGCATTCTTCCTTAGCGTACCACTTCAATCTCGAACATTTCGGAAACGTATTGGATTTAAAGACTGCTATAAAAAGTAAGTAGTGACAAGTACTTGGAACTGTGCCTAATCATAATTGCTATGACAAACAAGAGTGAAATGAAACTACTGACAGCCTGCTATACTGTGTCGGTGTAACCCTTTTGAATAATTTGCCAACTGGGTTCAAACTCCTGACCTCCTGTTGCTCGACAGTCCGTGCCTTAATCGTTGAGATATGGCGGCTTTAATGAGATAATTTGGTAAAATTAAGGAGATAATTCATTAATAAGTCCTCATTCTTCTGCCCTTATACCCAATGTATTTGAGGTCGGAGTCACATGTCTTTTTCCTCCATACTTCTCTATTAGTCTTCATTTCAATAGTCACTCCCTTTCTAGCCATATCATCTTGCACACGGTACATCCATCTTTTTTTTGGTCGTCCCCCTCAAAACTTTCCTCACGACATTTTCCTCACTCATTCATTAATAAGTATCCGAAATATCCATAGCTTTTTTCATACACATATTTACATCTAAAGTAGACAAATGCGCCCATAACCTTGTTTATGTTTAAGCTGAAAAGTGACACAATTTCAGAGGTGATTTGTCCGTGAATGACCGAGGACAATCGATCCAGAGGTCCTGTGGGAAATCTTAGGGTACTTAAAAAGTAATGATGGCGGTCATTTTTGTATGGAAAATTTTCATTGGTTTTGCTATGTACCTATATTGTTATGATATTGTATGAAAACAAGGATTTAATATATTGTCTTTGTAGGTATAAGATAAATGTGTATTGCTTTTTTTAGCACAATAAAGCCGTTCTTCAACTTACGCTTTGAAGTAAACTAATGTATTGAAAATTGTGACATATTCTACATAATTACCTCCAGACAATTCTACATAACATAACATAACATCACGCCTGTATTACCCGAAGGGTTAGGCAGAGGTGTACCTATAGTACACCCACATTTCGCCAGTAACGTTTAAGTCCCATGTAATAGGGGGCGAGCCTATTGCCACCAACCGGGTACAAATCCAGACTCCGGGCTGCTACTGAGGAATTCCAGATGGAAAAAAACCCAGTAACACTTTGCCCGACCTCGGAATCGAACCCAGGACCTCATGCTCGGCAGTAGCGCTTGCGACCACTAAAACAAAGAGGCAGTCCAGACAATTCTAGGAAGAAGATACGAAGAATATTAATGAAACATATTAAAAATATTTCAGAGCATTCTATATTGTATTTCATTCCTTGGAATCAAAATCATTCCATCATCAAAAACTTATTTTTCTACCAAGAAAATAACTTCTAAATTAGACTTTTTGACTTCGACGCAAAACATCTTCTTTACCATTTTTATTTCATTATTACAAACATTTACAAGTAAATTATCATGTTTTCGGGTCCCTAAGTGTCGGATGCGTACGGAACTGCCTAATGCCGGATATCGGAAAGTCGTCAGGGTAGGACCGTAGCCATTAATTAGGCGACACCCGATAACGGCCCGTTAATGACCTCCTACGTGATTGTGAGAGAGGGGATCATAAGTCATATTTTCGGTAATGGAAAATAATATTGTTATTGTATTTTTAAGAGTTTCCTTGTAAGAATAGGGGAAGTTTCTGAGAAATACGAAAGAGCTCGGAAATTCGGGAATTAATCTAGCATAGACACAAAACTACGTGTAATCCTTTAGAATGCTACATAGAAAAATCTCGTTGATTTATACAATACAATCGGAAAAGATCAATGTTGACCAGTTTTTTACCTTATTAATTTGGATATAAGAGTGAAATTCCAACTTTGTCGAGTGTACATGAGGGAGATTGCTTCACGAATATAGGCTCTATTAAAATAAGTACCTTTCACTGTTATGTACTCAGTAAAGATCTACATTACCGATCAAATCAAACAACAATTTCTTTCTGACGTTACCTACTTTGAAATTGTAGTGTATTTGAACTACATTTATTCCCCAGACGCTCAATTTTTCTTACCAAACAGGTTGCCTTAGGCCCTGTCAGTCCCACTTTCGTATATTATCTCCAGAAAAAAGAATAATGGATGTTTCTTACTTGTACGTGGCGTGACAATAGTGTCACAATACATTTGTGCCTACTCAAGGACTACAGGCACTATTGTTACCTTGGTACTAATAAATGAGAACTTACGATTGGAGCCGAGTATGACCGATTCAGCGCCGAGTACACGCGATTCAGCGTCACCGACTGACTGGAGTCGAGTAGGTATACCCGATTCAGTGTCACCGACCCGAGCGTGACGATTCAGTTTCGTTCAGTATTCAGAAAGAGCGCAAGGTTCGCCATTTTACATAAAAAACATGAAAAGTAAAGCCTATCAAGATGTTCAAGCGTTATGTCATTGCCACCACTTGAGAACATTTTCACTCAACGTGATACAATTTAGGGGAAAATCCCCAAAAATAACAAATAGCTAGGTACTGCAGAGTGTAATGGAAAGTTCGCGTAATTTTTACGCCCACACGGCAAGATAAAGGATGGTGCCGCCAAACGGAAGAAAATAATTATAAACATGCACAATTTTCCGGTAAAATACAAAACCCAAAGTGTGATATTTTCTTGCATTATTTTCACATTGATTATTTTCCCGAACGCGATTGTGCGACGCTTGATGCGAGCAAAGTCAGTAAAAGAAAATAATTGAGCGTCGCCCGCATGCGGGTGCCCGCAAACCGTAGTCGCAGTGTAATGTAAGATATTGTGCGTGCAAACCGTATTGTGAAAATTTACTTTTATAATCTACAGGAGCAGGATAGGAAAAAACGCACCACATCTTGGGTTTCTGGGAACTGTTTTGAATGACAGGCTATTTATGCATAATAATTATCATACTGCAATATTCTATGACAATATAAAGTGTAGCTGTGTGTAGTGTACAGCCCTCCGTAAGTCGGATGACAAAAACCCCACTTAATGTGAACGGGCTCTAAGATGTTGGCAGTAACACACTTTGTAAATATTTTAATGGAGAAAAATCTGTCAGTAAGATGTTGGTTTGTGGTGTAAGTTAGAAACGGATAAAATCAGTGCCGGCACCAAATAATAATATAGGTAGCTTGGCACTAATTGTTTACTCCTTTGCGCGGTTACAAGGTTATTTATTATAACTATATGATTATATAGAAAAGCTGAAACATTCTTATACAGAATTTAATAAAAAAACTGAATAAAATTGACAAAGAATTGATAAAAGCTGTAAGAGTTCCTAATAGGAGTATTAGTTTTGCTGTTTTCAAAATAACTTTTTCAATTAGCGACTATAAAATTGGTTTTAAAGTCACTGAAATCTATCTCAGTTCTATTAATAACCTAAACAACCAACTATCAAAAATAATTTGTATAAATATTCCAATATTCTTCTTCTTCATATTCGGGTATTTATAAACCCATCAAAAACATAAATGTGAAAATGGGAGCCATGTTCAATATTAAGAATATGCGTGGTTGTCGATTTCGCCGACAAAACAATTGAGATCTAAATGGGTGCCAAATTCTGTAGATAATCCTGAAATTTATTTATAAAAACATACAACATTCCAAAAAATTAATTTAAATCACAATTTCTTCTTTTTTCTGCTAGAAAAATGTTTGCTATTTAAAAACATAACTTCTTAAATGTGAATTGTCGAATTATTTACACAAAGCAGATAGCTTAGGATAAATTGAAGCTCAAGATTTGACTTGGCTAGTTTTCACATACAAGTTATCTTATATTTGGCTAATCAACTTATCTTCTTTATGTTATACGCAAGTTACTGTTATTTATATTGTAAGGTCAACATAACTTACTGTCCTAAAAATTTGGTTTGTTGGTAAAAACTACTACACACAGCAGCTGAGTTGCCAGCCGATCTATTTTGTAAAAATCTCACCGTAAAAACTTAGGTGTAGAGAGTTTGAAGTAATCTGTCATTCCACCTGATGCTAAGGAATGACACTATTGACAGCTCACTTCACTTAAGTTTTCACGGTGAAAGTTTTGCAGGATAGGCCTGCAGTTCTTTTTCTGGGCTCGAACTTGGCTTGACACGCTACCGCGTGTCGACTTTATTCAATATTGATCGGGCTATCGTGTTTCAAGTTGTTTTTATTAAATAATCTAGTACAAACGTACCTACATACTAATGCGTGGCACAGCAATTTACATGCTTATTAATTATTAGTGTGATAACATATTCCTTTAGCTCGAAGTACATAACGACATTACTTGCTGCAGGTGCTTGAATTTACATAAAAGGTTCCGTAATTTTGCTCGTCTGTTTAGAATTGTATAAGGGGATTCTTATCATCTATCTATTCATGAATTATTTAAGGAAAAATAGATTGGTTTACCGAATATTTTTGGGCGGTTCTCTTTAATTTTCCTGGTAAGCTACAGGTTTTAATATTAAAGCCTTAAATTAGAGTGGAATATGGGAATTGATTAAATCTAATTATAATTTAAAAAAAAAGGTTTATTAACGTAAAATCATATTGATAGTGTGGACTTACAATGTATCACCTATCTTCTTGTTAAAGCACGCAATTACCTGTAAAGAAACAAAATAATGATGAGTAAAAAATTAATACATTCCAAGTCTTGAAATCGCTACCCGCTTCCGCTCACAACTTGCACGAAACTGGAATCCCAGCGCAATTTATCTCCAATTTACTTTGATAAGAACAAATCTCTTGAGTAAGTCATGGTGGTAATCCTTCCACACGACACGACTACCTACTAAAGCTACCACTATAATTACGTCAACGGAAATTAATTGCTGAAGCTCATAAAACTCTGAAAGCAATTTGTCTGGCTAGACTTAAATTTTTATGTTTGTGAAAGCACCTACCCACCTGGTGGCGCATTTTATATGATAATGAGGCAGTTCCTCACGTGCTTGCAAGTTCCACAGTCATCAATACATACAGGGTGTATCAGAAAGGTGTGGTCGAATTTTACAGACCGTCAAACTGAACAACTTCCTGAGCCGTCTCATACATTTGGGTCGAGGAGGTATTGAAGTTTTGTATGGAACTGTTGATAATATTTTCGCGATTGCGATGTTGGGCCCATGGAGAAAGTTGATAATTTTTATGGTCTGTGCCACACCTTTTAATTTGACCACACCTTTCTATAACACCCTGTGTAAAATAGTAACAAGGAATTTTTATCCGTTTGTCTGTTTGTATGGATGTAGTTTCCGGATTGGCGCAAAAACGGCTGAATGGATTTGGCTGAAATTTGGCCCACAGATAGTTTATAACCTGGATTAACCTTTAATCCCGATAGTACGTTCCCGTGGGATATTTTCCGACAACCAAGCGGGCGAAGCCGCGGGCAATAGCTAGTCAGATAGTATCAGTTCCATACATTTGTCAAATTAATAATTACACAATTAGGTGTTGTAACCGTTTTGATTGTAAAAAAAACCATTTGGAAAATTTCCTTAAGCTTTTTTACATCTAAAAGTAAATATTCAGTGCTTCGATATTAATTATTACCATTCATAAATCAATATTTAGGTGCACTACAGACTGATAAGTATTTAATACTTTCATTTAGTTATATTGACGAATTAATTAAACAGCGAAATGTTTGACAGCTATGCCGACTTTTTGAATGCGCCCTCTTAAACATTACACAAGTGACTGTCAAATGTTCATATTTTCAATTTACTTGGTGGCTTTGAACAGTCTGCATGAGGCATTCCAGTCTGCATGAGTTATTCCAGTCTGCATGAGGCATTCCAGTCTTCATGAGGCATTACAGTCTGCATGAGGCATTACAGTCTGCATGAGGCATTACAGTCTGCATGAGGCATTACAGTCTGCATGAGGCATTACAGTCTGCATGAGGCATTACAGTCTGCATGAGGCATTACAGTCTGCATGAGGCATTACAGTCTGCATGAGGCATTACAGTCTGCATAAGGTTTACAGTCTGCATGAGGCATTACAGTCTGCATGAGGCATTACAGTCTGCATGAGGCATCTACAGCTGGAAGAACGATCAATTACATTATTACCTACCAGCAAAATGACAGATGTAAACGCAGATTACTCCCTTTTTAATCACTCCAAAATAATCGATATTGCCTAACAATGCCCTATTTTAAGGAAACCCATTAATTTCACAAGCTGAAGCTTAAATTATACCAATACCGACTCGCGATCGCAAACCACATAAACATGGTGGAAATAGCAACAGTTTTGACAGCTGTCAGTGGTTTGACGTTTGGTAAATAGGCGTCGTATGTAGCGCACGAGATTTCTCGTTAGCTCTCAATCGTAGGTTCTTATCATGGGCGATAACGCCCCCTCGTAGAAGTTTGAGACTTTCAGGGGGGCAGTAGAAAACCGAGAGAAAATTAGGGGGGCATTGAGAGGGGATCATACGACTATATAATAATTACACGTTTAAATATAATCGTGACAATGGCTGTTTCAGATTCGGGATAGATAGTAAGTAAAAATATTGGGGAGCACTAGAAAAAAAAACTCATACTGCGGGCGGTGGGCAAAATAGGTTTGAGAACCTATGCTCTAGAAGTCTACATCTAGACTTAACCATCGTCGTTAAAACTGAGATGAATTTCGGATGTTGTGGTGTAAGGATTATTAGTTAAGAATTTACTGATCAGTCAGGATTCTTAGACCTGATGGGTTCTCATTAACCACATATTCAAAAAGGAAGAAAGAACATAAATTAATTTGACCCAGGTTAAGGCACACAACATTCACACAAAAACAAAAAAAAATATTAAAAAAGCATACTAGAAAAAAAACAGATTTTCTGAATGCAGCAAGGTGGTGACTTAGTCACCTGCATCTATCTATGAAGAGGGTGATTCTACCCGTCATACTAAACAACTTTCGTTATGAAAATCATACCTGATTAGTAAAAAAAAACTTTTCATACTTCCATCGAAATAGTCTGTCTACTGTAATTAACTGCCCCGTTGGTCTCGTGGTCGTTAGCGCGACTGCTGAACGTGGGCTGGGTTCGATTCCCGTGTCAGGCAAGGTGTTATTGGGTTTTATCATTTGGAATTTCTTTAACAGGCCAGAGTTTGGAAATTGGCGATGTGATACCCCCGTGCCTCGGAAAGCACGTTAAGCCGTTGGTCCTGCGCCTGATCTCTCCCTGATCGTATCGGATTGCATGCCGTCCCATCGGACTATGAGAGTGAGGAAAGAGAGAGTGCATCTGTGTCTGCGCACACACTTGTGCATTACCTATAACATTTCCCGTATCAAAGTCTAGTCTCTGTTGAGATTGGCCGCCATGACCGAAATACGGTCTGGAGGACTTTTATTTCTGTTTTATAACAATTTGTGTTTTTGTTAGTATGACGGGTAGAATCGCCCTCTTGACGGATGCAGCACCCTAATTACGTAACATACTATCGATCACAATCTGAATCATTTTGAAGCCTATTGCTAATCCATTGCTTGATATGTTCGAAAAATCTATCTGCTCAACAACGTAAATAACGCAATTAATGTTGTTGAACTGTCAAAATGAAACCCTTTCCTACTGTTAGTGTGTTACGTAATTACCCCGCTGGTGCCAAAGTCATCAGCCTGTATTGAATTAAAGAACATGGCTTTAAGTTTAGAATTTCTATTGATTGCCTGTGTGAGCATTAACGTTGCTGCTTCACGCTGTCAAATAAAACGGCACAGCAACTTTCCATCCTCGCATAAGAGAGAACCCATTTTAAGTGCCAATTTGGACTCAGTGAGATAATCGACATTATTATTTATATAGAACTAGCTTTTGCCCGCGGCTTCGCTCGCGTTAATTTAGACTTTGACTATAAATTCGGGTTATAATTCAATCATGATTCGAAAGACTCGTGGCGCCATCTATTATCATAAGAACGTTATTGTTGTTTTCCTCGGGAACAGTACTTTTTGCGGGATGAAATGTACCCTATGTCCGTTTCAGTACACCTGATAACATATATGCAAAATTTCAGGATGATCGATTCAGTTGTTTAGGCGTGAAAAGGTAACAAACAAACTTACTTTCGCATTTGTAATATTATAAAAGTTAGGATTTATCAAGTCACTTTTCGTGCCAGTCTGTGACCGCTTAGATCTTCTAAACTACACAATGGATTTCGATGCGATTTTCACTGTCATTTAGAGCATTTATTCCGGGTGTATAATACATTAATATTAATATGTGTATAATTAATTAATATTTAACATAGATATAATACAGATATCTCGATGTTTTGACATGTTGCCTCATTTGTAAATCAGAAATGAGGCAACATGTCTGGACCGATTTGGCTAATTTTTATTTTAAAATGTCCGTAATACGAATCAGGTTGTTACGGAAAGAAAAGTTTGAAAAAATTATTTTGCATTTACTGTAGGAATATGTATTCATTATTGAAATTTAGACCGGCCAACGTCGGTCGGGTCAGCTAGTACTTAATAAAAATAAACATTTACTTGTTGCACTAAAACATACGATAATATTTTGTTTGCTATCCATTACTAGGGACATTATTTCAACAGTCTTTCTCAACATATTGTAATAGGATACTATCTCAAGTAACATAGAAATGCTACGCTGACGACACGCTGGTCCTGGCGCAGGGGAGGTCGCACCAGGCGGCGGCCGAACTAATGACACGCGGGGTTGCGACAGTCGTTGAGAGGATCCGGCTGCTGGGACTCGAGGTGGCCTTGCACAAGTCCGAGGCCATGTGTTTTCATGGTCCTCGGAACGCGCCACTGTCGGGTTCCCAAATAACGGTAGGAGGGGTTCACATCGGCGTCGAGTCGACGATGAAGTACCTGGGACTCGTCCTCGACAGCCGGTGGAACTTCGTCAAGCACTTCCGACGTTTGGCTCCCAGACTGCAGCGGGCCGGGGCTGCTTTGAAGCGGCTCTTGCCCAATCTGGGGGGGCCAAGTTACTTGCCGTGCCGTGCAGTTTGCGCATGTACAATAAAAAAAAAAACTAATCTATTTTTAAACATGTATGTTTAAAAGAAAGTTAAAGAATGGAAAAACGCATCCAACGACTCTTGCTACGTTGCGTGCCGGCCGGCGATTGTACCCTAAATATTGTATGGCTCCAAGTGTCCATAACTATAATTTTCGAGACCAAAATATGAAATCAACTCCTATATTTTGGGAATAATGAATATCATAGCTTTACAGAGTACATTTCAGATTTTTTAAGTACCGAGTAAAAAAAAATTAAAGTTCAGGAAAGCATTAAAAAGCTACCTACTTTTAGCTTTAATTACATCTAGCAAAGGTGCCATAATAAAGCAATAAATAACTTTTAATCAAATCTCCCATTTGGTATGACAGAGGCATCAAGAGGAATTTCTTAACGAAAGCGAGCATTAGGTGCCAGAGCCCACTCTCCTCCAAATTGCGGGAAAAATTTGCTGTTACACGGTACGAAAAATGAAGATTTTTTTAAATATTTTTAACGCGACATTCTCCTAAACGGTTTACTAATCTTGTGCTTATAAAAGGAAAAACAGGTAGAAAACAAAGTTAAAATAGCAACTGTTACAATGTTTCTTTTTGTCAACTGATGCTTAAGCAGAATGCTCAAAAAAAAATACTAAGATGTTGTGTATTTTACGAAAAAAATACCGTGACACGAATTGCGATTGATGGTGAATATCGAGTTGACATGTACAATACAATACTTGGAATATTAATATACTATTACTAATAATATTATTATAATATTATTATACTATAATGATTAATATAATATTAATTTACTATAATAATTTAATATTATATATTAAATTATTATAGTATATTAATATTATATAATATTAATATTATATAAATTATTATAGTATATTAATATTATATAATATTAATATTATATAATATTAATATTATATAAATTATTATAGTATATTAATATTAATATTAATATACTATAATAATTTATATAATATTAATATTATATAATATTAATATACTATTACTCAATATTCTACTTCTGTACCCTTTAATATGCGTATAAAACAAGATAGAGAACTGAATATAGCAGTGAAATAGTAGTCAAAAGGGACTCACAGTCACATTTGTTAAGACTAAAATGCGCCTCTGAACATGGTTGGACCTTCGTTTTCGTATGGGCACGGACTACTTGTAGAAATATCTAAAACTCCTCAGAGTGCACTTCATCATTATCATCATTTCAGCCATTACTGGACATAGGGGCCTATTTCCAGGAGAGGACGTCCAGCCATCGCCACTTAGACCGCTTCTGTGCTTCTCGCATCCAGCGGATTCCTGCAGTGTATTACTGCGCTCTATTCCCATCCAATACCAAGAGCTAATACCATTTGGTATTAGTTTATTTCCGAATTTATTTTCTATTCCCAACGAGTACCACATTTTAAAACCAATACCAAAACAAGTTTGAAGAAATCAGATACAGTCAGGTTCAGTAAAATTAAAATGCTTTGAGTGACGAACTAAGTTTCCGAAAACATAATAAATGTTCCCGAAAATCCTAACCCTAGACGGTCGACGTCAGTGGCATCCCGAGGTTCGGTTGGTTAGGTTCCTTTAAACCCTTTCGACAGAAATAGGAGCCCCGCGAAGCGGGGCTCCGTAGACCAGCTTATTAACCCTAACCCTATATTTAGATTACCCTAGATTTCGGTAAAACGCAATTTAAATAAAACTTTGTGTAGCTGAGTGTACAAAAAGTCACGCTTTGGTATTCGTTAGTAATAGATTTTTTATTTAAAAAAATGTGGTACTCGTTGGGAATAGAAAATAAATTCGGAAATAAACTAATACCAAATGGTATTAGCTCTTGGTATTGGATGGGAATAGATCATTACTGCCGAGTGCGCCTAAAGTAGATTCAATTATAGCCAGTCATGGAGAAACCGCATAAATTTTGTTTCCAGGCAATTTAATAAAATTACCAAAATTATATAAAGCATAGTGAAGTGAAAATTAATAAAAATTACGGATAAATGTGACCAATAAATATTCGCCACTCGAGTTCTGCGGTTTTTTGGGCTTTAACATGTTCATTTGAAACGCAAATGTTTTAAAACCATTATTTACAGAGTATTATTTTAAACATTTTAATTTATAATTAGCCATAATTGTTTACCAAACTGTTCTTAGTCCACATATAATTTTAATTTAGCTTTAGTAGCTACCTACTCGAAATTAAGTAAAGCCTTAGTTTAGAAGGTACTTTGAAAAATGTTATCATACCTGAATTTACTGCAAGGGTAGGCCAAGATGGATGCACCCGTATTTTGCTATATCTTTAATTTCCATGTATGATTTACTCAGGTTATTATTCATTAATGCATTTCCCAATCATAATTGGTTGGCATTATCAATTACTCGTACAATCAGCATTAACAATCTAGGGAAAAATGCAAAAATTTTCAAAAAAATCCTTTCTGTTCATGAATTTCATACAATTCAAAATACTTCGGTACCTCTACAAGTGTACCGAGTAACTCCCAATAAAACACAGAACAAAAGAATACGGGAATCGCTATCCATCTGAAGAATCCTCTTGAATAATAAATCCGCGAGGATTTACTCAACAAAATACATAATACTTCAAAGTAAGGAATAATGTGTCGTAATAAATTACTTGACTATTAATTACGTGAACGTTCACTTTGTGAAACATTGGTAAATATTTCAAATACCTATTATTTTTAAAAGGTCGTATTATTTTATTATTATTATTAAAAAACCTACCGTAGCTAGGCCGCACATCAGTGAAAACAAAATCAGTCTAACCTCGCTTTTTAGGGACTAACTATACTTATTCAGCTCAATTCTGCTTTTGTTCATAGAAAACACCAGTTTTGTATCGAGATGCGTACCATTCGTTCCGCGTCACGGAAAGCTGAACGGATGCGTACGTATCTCCATACAAAACTGGTGTTTTCTATGGACAAAAGCTGAAATGAGCTGAACAAGTGTAGTAAGTCCCTTATTCCGTCGTGCAGTCGATTGTACAAGGATATCAAATGATTGCTCTAACTGAGACATTTCATATTTGCCCCTAAGGATAGAAATGGAAATCCCTTGATATTGCAGCTAACTGCAAAAGGCAGTGTAATTTTATTTTGAGCCTTAGCTTGTACGCCACCTTTACCTATTGGTAACTGCCAACCTTTAACAAAATCAATTAACTATCACAAAACAATTACTTATACTAAATGGTAAATGATTTTATTTCTGTAAGTCGGTTTGAATAAACACTTTTACACGTCAATCATATTTTAAAAACTAGATGAGGTCGGCGTTTCCTATCTGACTACTCTGAGAAGAAAGGCCGAAACAAACTCAGAGGTCACAGTCTCTTCTAAAGTCCAGACATAATCTTGGTCAGATCATGTGAAGACCATGTAGATTTGTGTCTGAAATGGTCTTTTGAGGAAAAACCACACAGATTGAGTGGACCTTTCCAGTCAGTGCACGCATTTGTCAGTAATCGTGCAGCTCAACTCAGAACTTAAGGAGCTCAACGATTCGACGAACAATACCAAAGAAAAGACATTGAGTAGGCCACAAAAATTACTCAAACTGCCAGACCATGATTAAAATTAACTGAGGAGAAAAAAAAAAGCATTGCATTTCACAGACGTTTAATATACCACTCTTGAGGTGCTTTAAAAAGTACAAGTGTTAGTAAATCTCTGGGTCATTGCCTTATGACATAATTGCGCATATTATTGCAGTTACAAGATACCGAGGTCACCTTATACGGAGATAACCGACCTACATCGTGACGACCGACGTATACGGAATGTTACTAAATTAGTCTCGTCATTAGTATTTAAATGGGCTGGTTATACCTTTGGTCTAGGTGATCAGTCATTTGTTATTCATTTTGAGGACAGAAATGGCACTAAGCGTGATCTGTTTATCAAGAGTATGACATGTCAGATTGATAGTATACCGCTCTATTGCCATGCTAAAACAAGAATAGAGAATACTCTTTGTTATGAACACCATAAAAATACAACAACAAAAATATAACAAGACAACAGCTATAGTAGAGATCTTTTTAAAGGTGTCCGATAAAATATCATAAGAGCAGTTATGCACTGCATCCGATCCGAATCCAAGAAATGTCGGTCCGAAGTAGCCATAGTACTATTTGAATGATGGGTTACGCACTAGATCCGTACTCTGTCCGTCCGAATTTAGAACATTCCCCATTCAGATTCGGAATTGAATTGAATTCAGATGCGAATCGAGCGCAATGCAGAACCGCTCCTAGGATACCTATTTCTGCCCACAAGCAGCGTATTGGTGCCATTGCTGTTACAAATGAGACATCTTGTTTTGTCTCAGGGATAGCAACGCACCTAAGATGCCACTAGTATTGCAGAAATGTTCATAGACGGCCCCCACCTGCTGAAAATCCCCCACCTGGACATGAGTTACCTTGGCTTACCTGGAAGTCTTTAAATAGACTTCGGAACCAGGTTGGCCGAAGCAAAGAAAAAAAAAGAAAATCATTTATATTTTCTTGAAACCTACATGGGCACTTTTAAAACATCAGAAGCTAGGTGCTCGGTTCTAATATGTCGTTTTTTATAGAGAAGAGCCGGCACGAAACTCCACGGTTACTCTTTTAAAAATAATTAGCTTTTACAATGTTTTCAAATTACAGTGTTAATAGGTATGGGACGACAGTGTAGGCCTGTCAACAAGTACTAGGTATTTAAAATAATAGAAAGCTTCCTCGGGTGGAGGTTCACAGATGACTCCGCCCTGGAGTGTTAATGTGGTGCTGTTCCACAAACAATGGGGCACTTAATATCATGTCCAGCGTGTCCTGTAGTCTGCACGTTACAGAAACTGATGGACGCTACTGATCGTGCCAAACTCGTTGCCAAATTCTGGGCCGAGTCAATTTATATTGATTTGACACGCTAAGAAGATAGACGACCCACTTACTGTAATGTGGACTGCCTGCTTAATTACCACCCAATAACATAAATGTGATAAAATATGGCAATGTTTCCTTGTGTCATCAGCTGATACGTTTCAACGTATAATTTTTTAATCAAAAGGTTTATCGTATTGAATAAAGCCATAAGTGGCGACAATGACACCAATCACTCGACCAACTCAATTACTACTTACAATCACGATCATTTTACAACGGACAAACATTAAACCACCTCACACACTATGCGACACGCGACTGCGACAATTCGACGACAAGACGCTGACCTGTCGCATGCAACTGTCATCGGGTGTGCGCGTGATGCACCGTGCGTCTAGACGCTGCGATAAATAGCGAGAGCGTGCGACTACCCTAACCTGTCGTAACGACTCTGTAACACGAGGCCAAGTGTGTGGAGATTTGAACAAAATATATGAAACTCGTCAGCCGCAGCCTGTCGTTGCGACTAGTAGCAAGTCGCATAATGTGCACCATGTCTGAATTGTATAGAGTGGCGCACACGAAAGATTCCTCGTTTACACGGGACATGCCACACGTCAGAGATATGTCGCTTACAAAGGACATTGTCGATGTGACAACTGTGGCATGAAACAACGGCCGCGGCTCGATTGACGTTCAAAAAAACATGCAGCAGTGTTGTTCCCATATTTTTATTTCTAACTTTCCTACATAAACTACAGCGTCAACATATCAGAAATCGGTGGTCATATTTAAGGGTGTGGTACATACCATCGAAGTGAATAACTTTCTCAATGGGACCAAAATCGTAATCGCGAAAAGATTATCAGCTGAAATTAAATAAAATGATGATGAAAATATGTTTTTTTTGTAAGTAGATCTTTTAAGACACTTTTACACGTGAAACGGTCCCATACGTTTGGGTCAAGTATGTATTGAAGTTTTGCTATCGTTAGGCCATTGTCTAAAAAAACAAATCCGAAACCTTAGGCCTAGTATTTAATTCTGCATTGGCTATCTAAAATTGCTGAAAGGCGGTATGCCAGCAGCTGTTAAAATATCTAGAAGACACACATTCTGCCTGAGCTACAGTCAGGTTTTCAAAAACAGTATGGTACTTCTACGGCTTAGACGTTACAAATAACATTCTGTCAGCACAGGATGAGGGCCTATGAACACTATTTGTCCTACTTGATTTTTCGCGAGCTTTTCACTGCTTAAATATAGATTTGTTTCTATCAAAACTTAACTACTATGGATTTGACCAATAACCAATACACTGGTTCCAAAGCTATCTCACTAATCGTCGGCAGCGTGTGTCACTCATTTCTATTTACAGGGAGGTCCCGCAAGGCTCAATAGTGGGCCCCATCATCTTTATTTTGTATTGTGAGGATATCATAATTCCCTGAAGCGATGTAGGTACCATATTTATGCTAATGACGTACAAGTCTGTATCTCCTTTAAGCCAAGTGACTATGACATCGCAATAAAGGATCTTAACGGTGATTTCGACAGGATAGCATGTTGGGCTGAGAATAAAGGTTTGGTACTCACCCACTAAAATCAAATACATGCTGTTTGGAGCCAAGAACCAAATCAGTGCAGTGCCGGCAACAACCAACGTTACCCTGCTGGGTCTGCTGGGTGAGTCGGTCAGTCGAGTCAGTGAGGCTCGTAATTTGGATCTGAACTTGGACGCTGGGTTGAGATACGAAGCGCACGGGGTAGAGTCAGTGCGCACTTGTTTCTACCGGCTTAAGGTTCTTTATAAAATGAAGCCTTATCTATCAGAATAGCCACGGATCCAGCTGGTTGAGTCACTCGTACTATCCAATCTAAACCATGCGGACACAGTCCTCGACTACTGGCAAGAACTGAACCATAGGGGGAAAAACGCCTGCGCTCGATTCTGCTTCTCAATCCCACCAAGAAGTCACGTAACGCCATTCTTAAATAAGAACTCTACCTTCAAGATGGAGTCACGGCGTAAGTTGCATTTGGCATGCCTACTTTTTGGAGATATGCAGTACAAGCAGCCGAATTATCTGTACAATAAACTGAGCTGGATTCTGGATTCTGGAGTCTGGAACTCTCCACTCAATAGCACAAGACAGCTGCTTTCAGGGGAAGGTTTAGATACGCCGCCTCCAAATGCTGGAACAATATTCCCCCGCCGATAAGGAATCATAAATGTCTGGTTTCTTAAGAGTTCGACTGCGGCAGTTTCTTATCGAATCGCAGAAAAAACTGGGTATGATTGTTTCGAACACGTCCATTATATAACTGGCTGACGTGTTCTTCCCGAGTCAATCTGTCTATTTAGCGTAACTCTGGTCACAAATCTGTGAACAGGGGGGTACTTAGTAATTGAATAGTTTGTGGATCTTTTGTTGGATAATAACTATTACAACAACAATTTCTATCATCTGCTTGACGTCTGTATGTCACTGCAGGGTTCCAGCAGAATATCAGCGTCAAGTATATTTGCCTGACACATGCTGAGCTGCGGGGTAATTACGTAACAAGCTAACAGTAGGAATGGGTTTCATTTTGACAGTTCAACAACATTCATTACGTTATGTACGTTGTTGAGCAGACAAATTTTTCGAACATATGAAGCAATGGATTAGCAATAGCCTTCAAAATGATTCAGATTGTGATAGATAGTGTGTTACGTAATTAGGGTGCTGGACTCCCATTTGGTGCAACCTTAAGACGCACACTGCACATTTTATATTCGTTATTTGATTTGAATTATGTCATGTTGTCACTTTATTTCTTCAAGTATGGATTTTCGTTTTGTATATTGGCTTGCTTTATGTTTATATTCAAGTAATTTGTTATCATTTATTTGTGATTTTGTGTGCACCGAATATATGTTTTATCTATCCATCTGAAGGCGATGAAAAATGGACTATATGAATTAATGGTTGGTGGACGGCACGGTTGGCGCAGTGGTTAAGCGATTGACTGCTGCGCTGCGTGTCGCGGGTTCGATTCCCGCACGGAACAAATATTTGTATGACCTACAAGTAGTTGTTCCGGGTCTGGCTGTTTGTGTATGTGTGTTTGAATGTTTGTAAACGCACCCACAATACAGGAGAAATTCCTAGTGTGCGGCAACGTTTTAAAAAAAAAAAAAAAAAAAACAAAAAAAAAAAAAACTAAAGCTAACCGTGATAGAAGGATTTTAGTGGAAAATATAACATAAAAATGCAAACACAACCAAACATTTTGACAGATACAAGACAAGCAAAAAACAAAAGAATAACATACAAATAAAAAATATAAAAGTCTTCTAAAAAAACTATTACAGCCAAGGAGTTTGCAACACTATCTTTCGTATGGGACACCTCATAATTTTTTCGCGATTACAATGTTGGTCCCAGGGAGAAAATTGTTCTGCCGGGGTCGCGGATTGTTCGAAAGAGTTACCGTGGCCCTGGCGCATAGGCAACTGAAGGAACACGGGTGGGTTGTAGTCAGTAAGATTCTGACACGACCTTCCGCTCCGCCCAGAGCGGGAGAGGTCATGTGATGATTTCCCACAAATAATTTTGAATAATTTTGCATGCTAGTTCTTGCGAATTGTTTTAGAAACTACTTAAAAAAAACCCGACCATCTGTATATACTACAATTTTTGCAAATAAATTAAATTAAATTTAATTTCATTTTCATTTCATTTTATTTCACACAAAAAAAGGAGAAAATTGTTCAGTTTGATTGACTGCACCACACCCTTACCATATGATCACACCTTTCTGATGCATACCGTATAAACTCAACTGTGTAACTTATTTGTGTTCTTTCAAAAGAACGGTAACCGCTATTCACCATAATATCGATAATAAACTGTTTTCATAATGATTCTGCAAATTCGCCTGATATTGATTGATTATACTTCAGAACCATCTGTGGAAGCGTTTTTGCCCCAAATTGAATACGCGGGCAAAATTAAATATCTCGATATTTAGTCTAGGTATCTGCCGATGAAAGATGGAAATCTGTTTTCGCGTTTGCCTCTTTTTTTCATAAATTCTCTGGTGTTTTTTTTTAATAATTGAGGGTGAGTGGATAATTTAAAAATGTACGTAGTACGAGTAGCGTTTTATTGTGGTGCCGGGGAAACATTTTTAATCCTTGAGGTGGATTAAAAGGTACTTAGATTTTAGGTTCATGTTAAGTATATATAATGGTTAAATAAATGTTTCTGAGTACAATAAGGAGAGTGGGATGGCAAAAGCTACAATGCAGTAGAACTATTGGTAGTATTTCTTGAATTAAACTTTGAGACTCTTTTGAACAAGTATTATTTCATTTTGATCATGAAAAACCAACGAAGATGGGAAAATAAAAAGGTGAAAAAGGCCTTGAAGCTGCAATTTATCTAAATTGCGGTGTGACAGCTTAAGTATAATCCGAATCGCTTTATCGTGGCAATAGCGGTCATTGCCCTTTACCTAATATCTCTCCGCACGAATCCAAACAATAAACTATGGTTTTTCGTTATTGAAACATGTTGAAGATCATAATAAATATTGATTCAGTAAGTTAACGGACTTTATTTCAGTTTTTTAAATAAAGAATGCTAGAAAATATAGTTGGGTCAGTGACCTCTAATGCCACGCTAAAGCGATACGAGTATAGAAAATACGTCAAACCGCCAAATTTTTATTCTTTAGGTAAGTTATATGACACTTGAAAAAACAGTCCTCAAGAGAATAAATCGATATTCCTCAAAGCGATATACTTATTGAAAAACAAAATCCCCTTCACAATAACGTCAAAAAATTCAACGATTTTAATAAACCAACATCCATAGCATAAGAATGATACGAGTACAACAGATGCGTGATCCTAAGATCCGGACTGAGCCTCAACTATATGTTATTCTGTTTGTCCCGCGTCGGCAGGATCCCGGGATCCCGGCAAGCCCGGGATTTGGAGCGTCGCATTTACATATTAGCACCTTGAATGTGCTGATAAGTTCGACTGATTTGTGAAGGTGGGTACTGTATACAGATTATGGGAAATGTTTATTGGTGTGGCCTTTGAAGGTATAATTTTAGATGACTGTGCATATTTTTAGGTAGAGAAGTAGTTTTGAGTCACCATTTTAACGTATGGCTTTGTTTTTGAAGTTTTTACGTCTGAAAAATGGGCTAATGTTATCCCATTTCGGGAACAGGCCACCATTAAAATTCACATATTACACAATACACAATTTATTTGATTTAGCTTTAGGTGTTTTTGTTAAATTTAAGTTTATTCGAATTTTAACGTAAATTGATGAATTGACGATGATTTCTATCCGGGAATCAAGTTCATATCGATGGAGCTATTCACGGCGAAAACCTTACCCTTCTAGCATAAGTTTAATTTCTAGTTAGAACGTCATGATATATTTTCGTCAGTGGTCGGTTTCTAATTTAAATATTAAAAAGAGGTAAAATTTGTAGGTTTGTAAGTAGGGGTAATCTTCGAAACTACTGATTTTTTCACTAATGGGAAACTACAGTATTGCCGACTGTCATAGTGTGTAATGTATATTTAATGTTAAAACAAGAAATTTCACAAGTCAAAGTCGCGGGCAGAAGCTACTCCATACTAATGTTATAAATTCAAAAGTGTTCTCTGTCTGTCTGTCTGTAATGTCTGTATGTTACCTTTTCACGCCTAAACCACTGAACGGATTTCGATAAAATTTGGCAAGGAGATAAGTGGCATTCTGAGGAAGGCCATAGGCTACTTTCTGTCTCAAAAATAATCCTAAAAGGGGATGAAAGTTTGTATGGCAAACTTAGTATTTCTTAAGTTAGATTATAAAAAAAAATATTTATGGTTTTGGTAAGAAATTAAAAAATATTTGTTTCAGCGTTATTGTAAACTCATCCCCCAAGGGGACAAAATAGGGGATGATTTAAAAATTCACATGACTAATGAAATTTTTGTGTACCTACCTCTTTTTAAGAGATTTAAGGAATTGGAAATATAGTCAAAAACCGTATCTTGAGGTGTTATTTATTTTAGTATTTATTTCATTTATAAATCGGTCCACCCGGTTAAAATTTATTACAATTTGAAGTTATAAAATAACTTAGCTAATAGGTATGTAGGTAATACGTGGTCAAAATGGCGGCGCTAGATTATTTCCAATTAATGATGATAATATTAAAATGTATTTTTTTTTTAATGTTAGACATTTAAAAACCTGTTTAATAAAAATAAATAATAGATTATTTGCATTTATTATCTATCTTTCACACTTTGGATGATAGGATACAATTTATCCCGGTAGCACGTTCCCGTGGGATAATTTCCGATATCCACATGGGCGAAGCCGCGGGAAGAGGCTATATAAAGTCAGCTTTAATAGACCCTTACATAAAACATAAACTTAAATACCCCGAACCTACTAAAATGTACTGATACCACTTGGAACAGTTCCAAATATTACATGTTTCATAGAGATAGTACTGAATTTAGTACATAGCCACTTTAGAGAACATACTAACTTGTTTTCGAGTACGTCACGAAAGGCTATAAAAGCCTATAACAGTGACCGACTAGAATGATATTTTGTTTTCTCACAGCACATTTGTACTTCATGTAGAACGTTACACAATTGTGTCCTATTTTAAGTACATTTGTATGTGTTTATGTGTACACTAGTAATAATCAAAGTATCCAATTGATTTGACCGTATCCCAAACCCATTAGTGCCAAATAGGCCATAAAGTATGAGTTATTTCGTCCTGAAACGTAGTAAGCATACAAAAATAAGTCCCGAATCAGGGCGTCTACTCTCTAAGCACGAAATCCGTAGTTTCGGCCGACGTTACGGGTGTTTCCTAGTCTGTATCACTTTTTTTTTTTGGTAGGAAATCTTCAAATGTCCTCTCCTGCTCTGGGCGGAGCGGAAGGGCGTGTCAGACTCTTACTGACTAAAACCCACCCGTGTTCCTTCAGTTGCATGTGCGCCACGGCCACGGTAACTCTTTCGAACGATCCGCGACCCCGGCAGGCATCGGCCCTATCGGACCCCGTCAATTATTCTGACATCTCTTTGAGGCGCGCGTGGAACACGACGCGCCGTCGCCCCGGGCCTGGTGCTTACCGGACGGCGAGCTGCCCATTGCTCGCCGTCCGCAAGCCCGCGCCTATGGTGGCCGGGAGTCGGCTATCGACTCCCGATTGGGGCCCAACCTAAGAATGAATAACACCACGATCTGACAGCTGTCCCTGCTGCCGATGTGTCTTTACCTGTCGGAAAAAAATAATTAATCGGATGTAGGGTTCACTCCAAAGTTTCAAACTACTTTCGAACGGGCCCGTATCTTCATTGACGGACTTAGAGAGTATGCCCCCAGACACTATTGAAAAAAAAACCTAGTAATCTACAACGTTTATTATATGGACAAGTGACATGGGCATGGCTTTAAGGTAGGTACTTTCAAGAGAGAATAAAGATAATACATTTTAAAAGTATTTCCTCAATTTCACTTTCGTTCTTATCTAAATTAGATCACTGAGCTCATTACTCCGAAACATCACTCATACACATGACTAATGCCCAGATGACGGCTCATTCAACTCTCAAACATACATCATATAATATAATAAAATATATAATATACCTAATACAATCAAGTTTCAGAGATCAGAGAAAAGAACACCTGAGCGGAAACACCTGGTGTAATCCGACTCAACGTACAGTCGCGAGCAAAGTTCATTCATCAAATTGATGATACTAATACAAAATGAGTGAAGACATACTTCGTGGGTATGCGGTTTTATTAAAAGAATTCTCACGGGCGATTTACGACCTTAACTCTAAGCATTAAGATTTAAATTGAAAGGATATTGGATATCGTTTCACAGGTCGTCGGGTCGTCAATTTTCAGAACTGATTATTTCTTTAGGTAGTCTGGGTTTCTTATTTCTCATGAAATTGGATTAAAAACAGATGAGCCTTTAACCTAGTTGTCTCGAAAAGTAGCTTGAAACCAGAATAAATGTAATAAAACTAAAGTACTTTTAAAAGGCACATACAATAAAATTCGCAGTACGTTTATGGAAGAAACTGAAGTTATGGCCGTTCTAGGATTCAATTTTGGAAGGAATTCCACGAAATATCGACGTAACTACTGCATTTATTCCAGCTAACGGAAGAGCACATTTAAAGGTTCTTAGCTTCGAGTATGTGAGTATATTTTAGTCTTGGAGAAGTACATTTGTGTTAAGAAGATTGTTAAACTGCCTCATTGGTCTAGTGATTGCATACACGACTGCTGAGCGTGGTTCCTAAGTTTAATTCCCAAGTCGGGTAGTGTTATTGGGTTTTCCCATGCGAAATTTCTCAGCAGTGGCCTGGAGACTTGATTTGTGCCCGGTTGATGACAAGGCTTGCCCTCCATCAAAACAAGTGAATTAAACAAACTTGGCGAAATGTAGGTGTACAATAAACTGCTGCTTAGACCCTCGGGAATACAAGCGTGATGTTATGTATGATCGTGCATGACAGGTGTCATGTGCACAAACTGTAGATATGACATCATACAAAGTCATAATATAAAAATATCTTAGTCACAAAACATATTTTATAGAGAAATCACATTTCCAGTCTACATACTCGTGAATCGAATCATAACATCGCCAAATGGAACTGATCTAATTTAATATATATGTTTTTCTTGTTCGTGGAACAAAGAATAACATGCACAATGAGGGAAATAGTTTATCTGTTCAATATCATTCGCCATGTTTTTATTATTTTTCTATTGAGTGGATCACTCACGGTTAGTTATTATTGGGAAGCAAAAGAAATATTAAATAATCTTGGGTATATTTTGTATATACAAACTACCCACCCCTGCTTTGCACGGTTCCTACGACTTGATAAAACATCGAGATTTCTTTATTATGTTAAGTTTAATGTCAATGTTTTGTACACATAAACCTTCTGGAATAAATTCTCTAAATGATGTTGAAAACCAGGTCAAAATCCGATGCACAGTTTAGAAGAAAAACGCGGTCACACAGACCGACACGAAATCATACTTTAATTTATAATATGTAAAGAGAAGTAATAACATGTCAAACCAGACGTTTTATTACTGGGCAAATTGAAATTTTTCATCACAATATTTATGAAAGAATTCTAATAATATGATCATCATAATATTTGCCTAAATCCATCCCTAAACTTGGGCTTTCCAAGCACAGCTTTCAATTTTGGCAGAATGAATAATAAATTATCACAGTTCTTGAAGCAGACAGAAGGACGAAACTGTTATTTGGAGGGTAATTATATATTCGGAAATTCGAAAGCCCCACGTGGTAAAGCGCTTCAAGCTTTTTTACAAAATCCAACTGACTTCGAAGAAAAACACAAAAAAAATTAAGAATTACTTTTATTTCGAAAGTCAGTATCATTAGTTTTGTATTTTAGTTTTTTGAACTTTTATAAAATTTGTTCAAAAAACTAACTTATAGATAAACTAACTAATTTAAACTAAAACTAATTTAAACTTTGTATTAGTGTGTATTTTACTTCTTTTTTTTGTCTTGTTTGAGCAGAAAAATAATATTTATTTCTATAAAAAAAACTCGTCGGTTGCATAAGTCGGTAAAAAGCAGACCGTAGTTTTACGAATTATTGCTTGGACTCTTTGCACATACATCCGAAATTATGACAACAAAAGAATTTAGACACCATTTTTTAATCCTTCTCAATACTTTTGTGTACAACTGTACAAAGAGATGTACTGTATTTCTTTTTATTTTAAAAAGTATTTCAATATTAATGTCACGGACTGCGCCTGCCAGGTGCTGTCTGCAACATGATGTTATTAGTGTAAAGCCACCCATCCAACTTTTAGCCTTTATAAATGACGTCAGTTTCTAGATCTGCTTTGTAGGTCACCGGTATCCACGATCGATTATATAAGACCTTTTATCCTGAGTTAGTACCCAAATTTGCCAACAGGACCCTATTACTAAGGCTCTGCTGTCTGTCCGTCTGTCACAGAACTGTATCTTTGGATCCCTAATAGGTAGACATTTGAAATTTTCAGTGTGCACAAGAAGTAATATTTTTTTTTTAAAGTAAAAAAAAATAGGGTTACCCATTTAAGAAACGCATTTTTTACTAAACTAATAAAAAAATGTGCGGAACCCTTCGTGTGCGAGTCCGACTCGCACTAGGCCATGTTTTATTAATAAAAAAAAACATTGCTAAAAGCTTCGGTAAACATCATCCCAAATAGGTATATCGTGCATTAACACACTATAAAAAGAGTCTGGCAAATCCCTATTATTTGTTACCTTAAAAAATATCAGCTTTTTTAAAAAATATACCAATTTTCCAACAATAATATTTTTTTTGTAGAAAGTATACCTATTTTCAAGCATATATTTTTATGTCAAAAAATCTTTGAAACACTCTAAATATTTAATACTCAATAATTTATTTGCATTCATTTATTGACTAAGTAGCATTTGGCCGCGGCTTCGCCCGCGAGGATGTCGGAAATTATTACCGTACGTTCTACCAGGATAAAAATCCTATGTCCTAAAACAGTTCTTGGTCTACCTGTGAGTCAAAGATTGAAAACCGTTCACCCATTAAAGCGTGAAAAGGTAACAGACAGAATTACTTTCGTATTTATAATATTAGTACATATGGAAGTATGGATGATCCAAAAATCAAGGAGGCCGCCGCCTCGGGTCCTGTTATTTGGGGGGGGGCACACTTCCAGCTCTCATAAACAGGTCCAAGGGGACGGCGGACTTGGGGATGTCCGCCGCCCCCCAAATAACAGGACCCGAGGCGGCGACGGCGCGAAATGTTCCACGCGCGCCCCCTATTGGACGTCGTGGGGGGAGTCTTAAACCTCATTCCCCCCGCGGACTTGAGGAGGCCCGCAGAGGCAGCAAAGATCGTGGAAGGCGCACAAGATCTCATGATCCCCGGTGCAAGTGTGGGAAGGGAACACTGGGGTGGTTTTTAGTCGGTAAGTCTGACAGACCCCTCTGCCCTCCCCAAGGCGGAGGACATTCATGAGGATTTTCCAGCCCGGAACTAAATATGGTGGCACTATTTTCCTAAAGTCAAACTGGAAAACTCAAAGCATTTATTTCAATTAAATTAATTACAGGCACTTTTAAATTGCCAAGGGGTTCAGTCAGAAAGATGAAGCTAGTTGCCCATCCCAACGGAGAAGAACGGGCAAGAAACTAACCTACTAGTACAAGAACTCGCTTGTCTATTATTGAATGTTATTCTACTATGTACTACCGACTATTTATTGAGTCAATTAATGGTCTGATCACAGAGTAACCTACATCGGTACTCCGGCTTTTACGAGCGAAAGAAAAAGGTAATCACATTCGTAAATAAATAAAGTAGATACAAACAGTCAGTATTTCCTGTACTGACTGTTTCTATCTTGTGTGAACTCCAGCAGGCTTAACACGAGCACCGTTTTGTCGACGGAAGAATAAACAAAAATGACGTTCCGCATAGACAGTACGACGGCAGCAAATTAGAAAGAAAACATTAGAACAAAAGAGTCAACTGCACTTTTTACGAAATTCAGTAGTTTATTCACGTTTTTATTTTATTTTGCTATATCTCGAAAATGGTGTGTCCTATGGCAAAAATAATGAACATTTCGACCCCCTTAAAGGAACGCTTAAACCCCTAAAACTCAACATGTAAGTGATAATTTTTCACATTTTCCATACAAAAAGTGAAAAATTCCGTTTTTTCATTCCATTTTTATACTTTATGGCCGTCGAGTAAAAAGTTTTCTACTGTCTTTAGCATGGCGATTACAAAATCAACTTGTCTTCACTACCTTAGACAACTGTCAGTTGTCAGTGTGATTTTGACAGTTTGGGATAGAAAACTTTCTTCTGAAATAGTCTACATAAAAAAAGACCTAAACAACGATCCGTCGAAACGAAACACAGATTGTAGAAGGATTTTTACGGTACGATGTTAAAAATGGAGAAACGAAATGTCACTTTGTATAGAAATAGCTATGTCTATTCTTCCAAGAAATAGAAAGCGTCATGCTAAGCCTGCTGGCAGTAAGTAGGACTTTTTTTTAATGACGCAGTCTAGTTGATAAGAGATTGGCTTTTGCGCCAAGGATGCTTAAATTCCTGCACGGAACAATATTATATGAAATCTATACAGGGTGGCAGGGACATCGACGTATAACCTGTTACCATAGTCAAAGTCAAATCATTTATTTCAAATAGGCACATAAAAGGCACTTTTTAACGTCAAAATTTACAAAAAAATTGAATTGATTCTAGTTGCCCCTTCCAAAAGGTAGTTTCGTATGGAGAAGAATGGGCAAGAAACTCCACCGTTACTCTTTTAAAATATTTTACAATATTATGTAAGTTCACATTAATTATGTAATCATATGTGAAGACGATGCACCTAGAATAAAATTACTATACCACAATAGGTAAAAAGAATTAAATATAATGCAAAGGCAGGTAAATTAATTATGTGATAGATACATGGTGCTCACATATTTACAAATATTGAAAAGTAGATGGATTCGATACATGATTTTGGACCGCTCTTTTTTTTTTTGGGTGGGAAATCATCAAATGACCTCTCCCGCTCTGGGCGGAGCGGAAGGGCGTGTCAGACTCTTACTGACTAAAACCCACCCGTGTTCCTTCAGTTGCCTGTGCGCCAGGGCCACGATAACTCTTTCGAACAATCCGCGAAAATATTAATGTATGGAGTAGGATGTTAGTTGAAATTCGAGGGTTATTAAATAACAACAACGATAGCTATTTACCCAATGTAACTTCGTACTAGTTTGTTTAAATTGGCAAATGTATTAATAAAGAGAGCCCTGGCACCCATAACACAAGTTTAATCTTAGCTTAGATGCAAGTGGAGATAGTCAGTGATTTAAAAACAATAGTGTGTGTGTATGTGTGTGTGAGTATGTGTGTGTGTGTGTACTTATCGCCTTTATGTTGATTAGAAATAAATTTATTATTTATTTATTTAACTGGATTCACAAGCCAACCACCTGCATGGCAGACGCGCTTTGGATGACTAGACCAATTAGGACGCGCAAGTGGTGTTAGTTCATTAATAGATCTACAGGTGGCTCGACTTAAATGGCTACTCATTTCAACCTTCATGATAAACGCTTAATCATATTTAATTGACATTCGTCTGTATAAACATTTAGACCTAAACATAAAACAACACAGGAACAAAGGGGAATTAGTTGGGGAATTCCATTGGTGATAATAAATTCTACAGGCTGGGAATACACGTAGTTATCAACAACTGTCGGCTTGATTTACTACTAAGAATTTATCGAGTTGACTAATTAGGTCCTGCCAATATATAGATACATGGCTCTTTACTGTGTACACCATAAAATGTACAGATATAAATGTAGATATTTTACAAGGTGTGACACAATGGGCAACCTTATCGCTAAAAGCGATATATTGCTCGGTTCCCATAAACAAAAACGAATCGTTTTGCTTACCAATGGTAACATTATTTATTGCCAAACTGGGTATATATTAATAGATTCGTAATCTAATTTTACCTGTGATAGTTACCTTCCATATGGGAAGATCTACTTTGCAAATTATACTGCATGTCCATTACTGTTTATAACAAATTACCTGAAGTCAAAACTCGTAGCCTCAGAACATTTAAATGCAAATTATTTAACTTTCTTTCAAGCAAATGTTGTTATTCGACTGAAGATTTTATGAATGAATAATTTACCTAAATATTTGACATTATTATTATTTTATTTTATTATTTGGCCTATAAATCATATTTTATCTCCTTGACCTGAATTTTGACTTATATTTTAATCTACAACTATTGTTCAATTTATTTAAATTATTTGTGACTCTGATTCTAAAATTAATTTTAATGTAATGATGACCCATAATTTTACAAACCGTATTTGTAAGCCGAAAACGGCACAATATTATGATCGAAATACATAATGAATATAACAACTTTGTACAATATTCTGATAAATAAATGCATTCTATTCTATAAAGGAGGGCATTGCTCCATTATTGGTAACGATACAAAGGTATTCATTTTAACCAATAACGTTTCGTAAATTATAGGAATCGGCCATTACACAAACCGGCCTTTCAAACTGAAACTCAAAGCATTTATTTCAAATAAACTTATTACAGGCACTTTTGAATTGTCAAGGGGTCGGTCAGTCAGAAAAATGAAGCTAGTTAGATTTGGATGGATTAAGGGAGAAGGAGAGAAAATACCAAACTTTAGTTCTGATCGTGACAATAGTATCGTCCATAAAATGTATGGAAATACGAGCACGTTATAACGCTATTGTGGCCGGATATTTAAAAGCGTCTTCATATATTTTCATACATTTTACTTTCCTGTGTTATCGTGATGCCGTGACGTGGACGTGGACATCCACGATAATATCGTCACGTTAGGAAAATATAAAAGCGCAGATTAGTAAGTTAAAATAGATATTTTCTTTACGACAAGTAACTTTTACAAGTACATAAAGCCTCCGGTTCATGGTAATCAAAAGTTGTGCAACATGTTTCTGTGTTGTTGGAAACATGTGGCTAAAAAGAAAAGAAAGAAAGAAAATAAATATATTTGATCCAGGTTAAGGCATACAATATTCACACAAAATCAAAAACAGAAAAAGCTTTAAACAGTAATGTGAGCCTCACGGCTGCGCCAAATAAGTCCAGTTCAGCAGAAGTGCCAGAAAACTAGTGCCTGACGCTGGTTTTCAACTGGACTCTATGTTACGAGGAAGTATTACGGACGTCTATAGATCAGTTTTATAGTGTGTGTAAATATTTCAATAAAATAACAACACGCTACATGCTAACATGCTACTAAGGCTAGCAACATGGAGTGTAACAGGGCTGGAAAAAATTATATGCACTCTAGCTTCAGTCCACGGCTTTGCCCACGTGTTGGTCGAAAATTATCCCACGGGACCGTACTACTGGGATGAAAAGTATGTTATGTGTTAATTCAGGTTATGAACTGTCTATGTGCCAAATTTCATCTAAATCCGGTCAGCCGTTTTTGCGTGCTTGTGTAACAAACATCCAAACACCTAAACATACTAGGATTGTCTAGTAGCTTCTACTCTAAAATAGCTTCAAGGAGCTTTTGACGCGTGAATGACATTCACAAGGCGCTGTTTGTAAACATTTGTGAAATTATTTTGTGATTTTATTGAAAAAAGAAAAACATGGCGGCGTTAGTTCCGATTTCTGCCACGCGCCAAAAGATCCTTGTCCTTACTGTTGTGCTTTTGTTTAACTTGAATACGGGTATTTTGATTGAATCGGTGTCAAGCCTTTTTGAAGTGAAAACTTCTTTAGGCGCACTTTGCGCTCTTTTTAAACAGTGAACGAAACTGAACCGTGACGCTCGGCTCGGTGACGCTGAATCGGGTATACTCGGCTCCAGTCGGTCGGTGAAGCTGAATCGGGTATACTCGGCTCCAGTCGGTCGGTGACGCTGAATCGGGTATACTCGGCTCCAGTCGGTCGGTGACGCTGAATCGGGTATACTCGGCTCCAGTCGGTCGGTGACGATGACTCGCGTGTTCTCGGATCCGATCGTAAGATTTTATATCTATCGTGTGGTTATAAGTATTATTTTTATTTAAATAGTTTTGAAGTAGCCTAATTCCTTTACCTAAATTCATTTAAGTGACGCTGGTGCTTAATGCATGATAACTCATGAGCTTCTATGTGTGCCTGAAACCAAAGGAGTGTAAAAGAAAGCGCTATTCGATAGGAAGCCATAACGTAATTATGAAAATTACTATACAACTAATAAATAATTATTATGTGTGTGATTGTA
The DNA here is from genome assembly GCA_917490735.1 of Dryobotodes eremita. Lineage (NCBI taxonomy): Eukaryota > Metazoa > Arthropoda > Insecta > Lepidoptera > Noctuidae > Dryobotodes > Dryobotodes eremita. The sequence continues at coordinate 5,494,631 of OU823242.1, read as the reverse complement.
CGAACGATTGTTATAATTGGAGCTATTACGGGCTTTCGAATTGATTGTTATTATTTCTGTTATTAATCTTTTTCTTTATTATTGTAGAGGCACATCATAATAATCACAATCAGCCCACAATGTTCCCACTGCTGGGACACAGGCATTCTCTCTGTGAGAGGGAGTGGGCTGTAAATCAACCACGCGGGCCCAGTGCGGGTTGATAGATGTCACAAGTCTTCGAATTTTTGGTTCTAGGACATGCCGGTTTCCTCACGATGTTTTCCTTCACCGTTTTGAGAGCAGTGGTGATGAAATAATTTACACAAAGTAAAGCGCCTGCCCGGGTTCGAACTTACGAGCTCATAGGTAGCGGCAGTTACCACTGGGCCACCACTGCTTCTTCAACCTCCAAACGTACCGACACGTGTAAGGATACCTTATAGAGACCAAGCTACATAACAACACGCTCGTAATCCCCCAAGGGTTAGGCAGAGGTGTACCTAAAGTACACCCACATTTCGCCAGTTATGTTTAAGTCCCATGTAATAGAGGCGAGCCTATTGCTATCAACCCTGCACAAATCCAGACTCCGAACTGAGAAATACTGGATAGAAAAACCCAATAACACTTTGGCCGGCCTGAGAATCGAATACACGATGATGACTTACCTTACTCAAGTCAATTGAAAAGACAGGTGCGTCCTTCTATCTGGTTATAACAACAAACTACGCCATGTTTCCGTTTAGCCACCATTCAAGCAGTCATTAGGAAGCTCGTGCACGCTTCGCAGCTAATATGTTGCAATACTTCCTGGTACAAGACTCACTATAAAACGTTCTATATTCGTGATGTCAATCGTAATCACAACTTTTACGATTCTCAAACGTGACTGCAGATAACGATCGGACATCTAGAGACATATGTATAATATATCGTGTAAGCATGCATAATGTGTTATCTTTTGCATTTTGATGCATTCTTATGGCTTCGTGAGTGCATACAGGGAGTTGCATGGGAATCTTGGATTATTTATAGCAGTTCCGTTACTGACAGACAAGGGGAAGACTAAAGAAACATTGGATGGACAACATGAACTCAAAGTCAAAGCATTTATATCAATTAAACCATTTACAGGCACTTTTGAATTGTCAAAGAGTCTGTCAGTTAGTCAGAAAGTTGAAGCTAGTTGCCGATTCCAAAACGTAGATGAAAGATGACATGACTAGAAAGGGGGTGCTACTGAGATGAGGACAAAAGAAGCATGGAAGAAGAAATGTTGCTACCCCAAATAAATTGGTATAAGAGCAACAAAATTATGATGATGTTACTGACAGACAACGCACTGCCTGAACGACTGAGTCTTGTTGCTTGATAGATCAACATTCAGGACTTAAAGGAGAACTAAGATCAGATTTGTAATCCCGGCAATCTCGGTTTATTAAAACTAAAAACAAAAATCAATTACAGACACTTTTGAATTGCCAAGGTGTCGGCCAATCAGAAAAATGTAGCTAGTTTTCCAATGCTGAGGTAATATACCCATGACAAAGGTCTGTAGCGGTATCTACATCGCCACATGCGAGCTACGCGTCACACTGACGTCACGCAAAATCCTGCATCACGCAAGCAGAGTTTACCGCGCAACTAGCATATATACAACGTCCCGACGTCAAACGGCAGGCAGTTGCCCACCAGACACGACACCCGACTAATTGGTGGATCCTCCCTTTTCTATGGAGATATGAGTGAGCTTTACACCCCGTTCCTCATACATCTATAGGTCTTAATTATGATGAGCAGTTTGAGTCCTAACCGTTGCTTAAATCCACATTTCGATGTCATCATTAACCAGGCACAAATCTGAACTCCGGACAACTACTGGGAAACTCCTGATGGAAAGCCCAAGTTGAATAGAATAGAATTGGAGCTAATAAAGTCTCCCGCATAATCCTGCAGTGTTCAGGCCATCAGTACTGTTACAATATTCAGAAGGAAGATTTATCGTTCCCACTGTAAGGTTGACACGGCATATCGCAATTAGTGCCCCAAGCGGTTCCAATTGAAGCTACCGTTTTAATTGCAAGCCTTCGTAACTGACGCTATAGATATTTTTGAAAGATTCGGCGCAAATTTGCGATTGAAAAGAGATAGGTACTTTGTAGTTTCAACTTTAAAAACAGTTTAAGATTTAGGTATTATTTAATTAAACTATGAAACTTATTTCTACTACAAAATTTTACATTTTTTTTTAAATATTTCTTCCTATGTTGTTCTACCTTAAAGAATAAAAGTCCCTGAAAAATAATGAGAAAAAAAAAGAAACTTTCTAACTGACTCTTTAACAAGTAAAAATACTTGTAATTAGTTTAATTGTAATTGAAATTAATGCTTTGAATTTTATTTAGATTTCTCGCATTATTATGGGTTATTTTTTTGCAGTTGGTACCAGTTCATATTTGACTTATGACATGTTAATAGGTAAATATTATGTTATTGCGTTGGTAATATATTATAAATATTACTAGCGACCCGTCCCTGGGGTCTTTTCCCTAAGCACGAAATCCGTAGTTACGGCCGAAGTTACGGGCATTTCCTACTCCGTATCAAGAATGAATGAGACCACTCAATTTGACAGCTGTCCCTCCTCGAGGTATGTTTTTGCCCGTTTGAAAAAATTCGTTTGTCATTTGTTTTGCCGGATCAACTTCTTTCGGACGGGCGCGTATTTTCGTTGACGGACTTGACAAAACATCGAGGTTTCAATGCTATATCTAAGTTAAATATTAATGTTTTATACACATAAACCTTCCGGAGTAAATTTTCTAAATGATGGTGAAAACCGCATCAGAATCGGTTGCATAGTTTAGAAGAACAACGCGAAGAAAAGCGACGTTAATTATAATATAGAAAGAAAGAACGAAAAAGTATTTATTGGGACCTCGCAGAGGATTATCCCAAACTAAACTAAACACACTCATAAAAACAAACAAATAAAACAAAAGTAAAATGAAAATATCAACAGAAAGTCTCAGCATGATGCTGCGACATTTAAAACATAAGTGTCGTAGCGCTGGTATTCTGATGGCTTGTGTTTAAACGCCTCCCAGAAAAGTACCTATTTTACTACCAAAAAATTCGAAATACTCACCAAATTGTGTCCACCAGGATGGATAAATGCTCATCAAATTGTGTTTCATAAAGTATTGTAGAAATTAACCTATTTTCCTTTTTTATTTATAAGGCGTAGTCGACGAAGCTCCGCTCGGTGGGGTTCCTACTTCTGGGTGGTTTAGAAAAAAAATAACCTGTCCGAGTCGGGGTGCCCCAAGTCCCGAGCTCGCTTCGCTCGCTCTTGCATCCTATCCCACCCTTGCATTTTGAAGACAGATACAGAAATAAATAATAAATATTAAAAAAATATAAGGTTATCTGTAAAATATCGCTTTTAGCGATAAGACCGCCCATTGTGTCACCCTGTGTAAAATGTCTACATTTATATCTGTAATTTTTATAGTGTACATAACAAAGAGTATTCTATTCTATTCTATTCTAAAATATATAATAATATACATACGTATATGTATACATAGATATAGACGTCACCCGTTTGATATTTTTTCTTGGGAATATTAAAATGTTATTGAATGTTACTATGCCGACCGTTTTTTTCCTTAGGTGTAGGTATAAGTACACATACTGCTCTTATATGCCCATATTATTTTATACTATTCCACTAGGTCGGTCGATTTGTAGGACAAGATTCACAGAACACACTCTGACTTTACTATTTGCTAAGTAAAGTGAGTGTTTTACAATAATATGAACTATATTTTGTATAATAGCAATATTATACTTCTGCTACATTATTTTAAGATATTACACAAAGCCTTTCAATGTGTACTAGATGTGTGTTTTTCCTTAAGAATAGATATTGGTACCTTGTTAAAAGCTAGTTTTGTCTGTGTGTGTCTCGTAGTTGAAAGAAGTCACGATGTAATATTTACCTGTAACAAAAGAGAAAAATTATTAGTGATATTACTCACAAATACAGTGAAACCTGGTTAATTGGGATCTCAAGGGACCAAGGATTTTGTACCAATATAAAGGTTTTCATTTATCCAGTTTTCCAATTAGACAGGTTTAAAATTATTGTTGTCTCATTTACAGAGGCCCCGCTTATAGAGGTCGAAATGTACTGTTATTCCATTTATAGAGGTGGAAATGTTAATAAAAAATGCGTATTTTTGGTGTTATTTGTTAAAACCTGTCCCAAACTGATAAAATGTCTCACTTATAAAGGGAATTGAGCTACAGAGTCCCAATTATAGAAGGAAACATTGGAAAAATCCTAGAAATCAAATCTTATTTAACCCATTAACTGAGGTAATTCGATGAAAAAGTGCCGGGACCTCATTGGAATTCTCAATAATAGATGTTTCTCACTTATCCAGGCCCCACTTATCCAGGCCCCACTTAACCAAGTTTCACTGTACTACATCATAATTAACACAATCTGCCTATCCTTTTGCAAACTATGTTGGGTTCGGCTTCCAGTCTAACCGGATGCAGCTGAATACCAGTATTTTAAATGGAGCGACTGCCTGTCTAACCTCCACAACCCAGTTACTGGGTAATACGATACCCCTTGGTAAGACTGGTTGTCAGACTTTCAGGCTTCGGACTACCCGTAACGAATGTGAAAAATCCACGAATGACAGGCGGGACCAACGGCTTAACGTGCTTTACGAGGCATGGAGGGGTCTTGGTATGTAAAGATGGTCACCCATCCACGGACCAACTGCGGCAAGCGTAGCTTCACCTGATCGATCGACTAACATCTTAACGAAAACGAAATATTTTTGCTAGGTACAAGCAAGCAATAACAAAATCACGTTTTTTTGAAGTGTCCGTCAGATTGTAATAATTATATCTAAAGCAAAACATAAATTAGGAATGATCATACACATTTCATACGTGTTGATTCATAGGGCGTTTGAATCAATGTTTTTTAAATCTTTAACAAAACGCATTGTCTATAATGTGCGGCGTATCTTACACGTCGAATTCTGTAGTCTGTAAATGACCCAGTTCCATTACGCCCATGTTTTTGTTTGAGACCGCACCGTTTACGTACTTTGCAGTCAATGGATGGGTTTTTATTTAAAATAAATAGTGGTGAAATGAATGAGGAATCCAATTTTGAATTTTACACGAAGAGTTAAAGAATTTTTTCACGGGTTTTGCTCGTGCAGTTGTGAATGTTTTAAAGAGATCCTATTTTTAAACACCAAGTTGCTGCCCAACTGCTGTTAACGTTGCTGGCAAATACTGTCTAGCTAGTACTGGCTTAATAATCTGTTGGGATGGTCCTGGACATGAGGTTTTGAGTTCGAAATTTTGATCACTTCAAAAGGGTGGGTTAAAAAAGCCCCTTTTCCGTTCATTATGCAGTTTTATTTGCAGAATAAGCAAACTGAAGTGGCAGTGGGCTGGCTATGTTTGTCGAAGGACCGATAGCCGGTGGAGCAGACGAATCCTGGAGTGGAGACTGCGTTACGACAAGCGTAGTTTGGGACGCCCCCAGCTAGACGAACCGATGACCTTAAGGAGATGGCTGGGACAAACTAGATACGGAAGGCGGAGGCCAGGGTGTTGTGGCGCAGCCTGGGAGAGGCCTATGTCCAGCAGTGGACTGCGATAGGCTGATTTGATTGATGCAGTTTTACTTATAAAATTATTGTTCCAGATAAACATATGGACCCAAAATTAAATATAACCGCACATGGTCTGCGGTTTTAAAATACCTTGTGGTACCGTTTATGCCATGTATAGTGAGTTTATAATAGCTATGGGTAATAAAAAAGAGATTCCATAGCTATATTACAACCATAGAGCTATTCCATATTAAATTTAGTTTTAGCTCCATGTGTAGAGTTCATCTGGGAAGTAAAGTAATACCACCATCATAAAATTAAAATAAAATGCATTTTATTTCCTATTTTTATAATGTTTCCAAAAGTTTTAAATAAGTATATTGGGTGGCAGCGACATCGACTCGCAGCTTGTTACAACGGATTCACTACATGATTCTGAATCCCCCTGCGTTAAAATATTACGTGAGTTATAAAAAAAAATGCTGTTTCATACATTTTTACCGCGTAGGTATCGCACTTTACACTTTTTTGCCGACTCCCGGCCACCGTAGGCGCGGGCTTGCGGATGGCGAGCACTGGGCAGCTCGCCGTCCGGTAAGGAACAGGCCCGGGTCGACGGCGCGTCGTGTTCCACGAGCACCTCAAAGAGATGTCAGCACCATTGACGGGGTCCGATAGGGCCGATGCCTGCAGGGGTCGCGGATTGTTCGAAAGAGTTACCGTGGCCCTGGCGCACAGGCAACCGAAGGAACACGGGTGGGTTTTGGTCAGTAAGAGTCTGACACGCCCTCCCGCTCCGCCCAGAGCGGGAGAGGTCATTTGATGATTTCCCACCCAAAAAAATAAGGTATCGCACTTTTATTTGAAACTGCAGATTTTTTATTTTTGATCACCTTTGAAAAATTTCTACGCCAATTCTAGAATTATGTGCTGAATTCATGGTTACAGTTTGCACGTCGATGTTCCAGCCTGAAACCGTCAAAACTGGAACGAGGACGCGCGGGCTTGCGAAAGATGGAAGGAGTGGAGGAAGTCCTTTGCCTAGGAGGACAGCGCAACCTAGTAAAAAAAATAAAAAAGTAGTACATATAATAGTATTGTGTAACAGGAACCCGGAAGGGATTCCTGAAGGCGACGGCCTCTTCCAAAGATTGATTGATGGATTCAAGAGATAAAAAAAAAAATACATTGCCGACTGTATTTTGTCGCGTCATTCTAGACAGATACCTACCTATCTGTCTTCTTCAAACATCTATCAACAAGATGCTGGCTTCGGATTGAGTTAGCCGAGATATTGATCTTGATCTAATGGCTCTTTTATTGGGACATCATAAAATGGCGTATTAAACCCGTCAAGTTTGAAACACATTTATGTTATGCTGCAATATGTGACGCGGCCTCGTCTTGAAGTACCTAATACTTTTACGTAATTTGAGCTTTATGCAAAAATATAAAACAAAAAGTTTACTTGTTACAATCTAACTAGCCTTTTCACAACTGTGTTGGGGTCAGCTTCCAGTCTAACCAGATGCAACTGAATACCAGTATTTTACCTGGAGCGACTCCCTATCTGACCTCCACAACTGGGTAACACAATACCGCCTAGGGAGGTAGCATATACTCAGCAGTGGGTGGACGTTGGAACAAGGCTACCAATGATGATGAAGCTGTGAACCTCTTTCGGGTGAGATGATGGTCATGATCCAGACCGACCGGAGAGAGATCAGGCGCTGGACCAACGGCTTAACGTGCTTTCCGTGGCACGGGGGTATCACACCGCCAACTGCCTGAAGTAATATCCATGTATTGAATACATGTAGATACAAAGGCTTTATCGCAAAATGCCCATTTATAATGTCACTAGCGGTTGCTCGCGACTTCGTCTAGGATCCAAGATAAAAAGTAACCTATGTCCCTACCAGGTCATGGTCTATCTGTGTGACAAATTTCATCCAATTCCGTTTAGCCGTTTTAGCGTGAAAGCGTAACAAACAAACAAACTCACTTTCGCATTTATAATATTAGTTAGGATTGTTGTAATTTCGATATATTTATATAGTCAAAACCCGTGACACTTCACATCTAACCGTCCAGTGACGTAGTCTTATCGTGTTTCTCATCATAAGTCAATATTAAAACCACACACAGACGCATGGTACACCTGCGGAAGCGTTACGACTCATCTTTATTACGACTGCTAGTTAATATAGCGATAACATTATGATCATAAAGAACTTAAGCAAGAACGGAATCATAAAATCTTAGGAGAGAGATGTTATTTTATTTAGTTGAGCTCCTTAAGTTCTCAGTTGAGCTACACGATTACTGACAAATGCGTGCACTGACTGGACAGGTCCACTCAATCTGTGTGGTTTTTCCTCAAACGACCATTTCAGACACAAATCTACATGGTCTTCACATAATCTGACCAAGATTATGTCTGGACTTTAAAAGAGACTGTGACCTCTGAGTTTGTTTCGGCCTTTCTTCTCAGAGTAGTCAGATAGGAAACGGCGACCTCATCTAGTTTTTAAAATATGATTGACGTGTAAAAGTGTTTGTTCAAACCTACTTAAAGAAATAAAATCATTTATCATTTGATAAGTTTATGCGATATGTTGTGCGATGCGAAATAAATTTTGATGTTTGGTTGTTATTTTTTATCTAAACTGATGTTATAAAGCGGTAAAATTGATTGTATATCGACGGAGAAGTATTAATATCTAATAACTAACATTTTAGTGATTTTCATTTTATTGCATATTCGTAGGTAAAATATGAAAGACCTCGTATTTGCAAAAGACAATAAGGCCTGAAATTATTATCACCATCACAATCGTTTTTTAATATTTTTTTTAAATATAAGTAATAGATGTATAGGATATGTATAGGTACTTGTTTATGAGTTTTAAAAGCTCGATTACAAAAATTATTTCATCGACGTTTTACGTTAAAACACGCGGACGAGATTACGGGCTGAAGCTGGTGTTAAATATTTTGCTTGAGGTATAAGCTGGTGTTAAATATTTTGATAACTGACAGAAGCTGGTGTTAAATATTTTGATAACTGGCAGAAGCTGGTGTTAAATATTTTGATAACTGGCAGAAGCGGGTGTTAAATATTTTGATAACTGGCAGAAGCTGGTGTAAAATATTTTGATAACTGGCAGAAGCTGGTGTTAAATATTTTGATAACTGGCAGAAGCTGGTGTTAAATATTTTAAGTGCGGGCATAAGCTGGTGTTAAATATTCTCATTACTTTTCTTCTTTATTTAACTGACTTCAAAAAAAGAAAGAAGATCTCAATTCGGTTGTATTTAAAAAAAATGTTTGTTACCTCAGAACTCCGTCTTTTATAAACCGATTTGAAAAACTCTTTTGTTTGAAAGGGTATGTATACCTACTTACAGGATGGCCCCATATAAATATGGTCAAGTTCTGAAGAGTGGTTATTGAGTCAGCTTTAATAATACGTATTTTTTGCACTTAGTGTATGTTGATGATGTTATAGTAACTTACTGTGACTGTTATTTACTTAGCTAGTGACGGTATACGATTTTTTGCGGTGTAGGTACCATAAATGACAAGTGAAAAATAAAACTTTAGTACAAAAAATAACATCCGACTTCCAAAAAAACACTACAAAGTGAAAAATAACTTTAATTTCAGAAGTCAGTGTCTTTGTTTTCTTTTTGGATTTTCGTTTTTTACCACCGACTTCGCGAATTAAAGTTGTTTTTCATATTTTAGTGTTTTTTTGGAAGTCGGTTGCCTTTTTTTGTAATAAAGTTTTTAGAAAGATTAGCTAGTCAGCATGGTTGTTAATGGAACTGACTGCCCTGTGAACCCCGAATGCCAAACCTAGTACAAAATGCTCGATTGAGGAGAAAATTGTACAAAAAAGTGTAAATATGGTGAAAACCATTAAAAAATTAACATAGTTTACGATACGATCCCGAATACACAGAAAAATAAAACATATTTTAATCTAATTGGAATTTCAGATACATAAATAGTTCAGGTAAACGGTTTACACAAACTATAAATGTTCTGAAAATTACAACATTTCATCATCATCATCATTTCAGCTGAAAGACGTCCACTGCTGGACATAGGCTTCCCCCAAGCACCGCCACTTCAACCGTTTCTCTGCTTCTCGCATCCAGCAGATTCCTGCGGCCTTCACAAGGTCATAGGTCCACCCAGTGGGAGGCCTTCCAACGGTACGTCTTCCGGTACGCAGTCGCCACTCCAGAACTTTTCGGCCGAATCAGCCATCAGTTCTGCGAGCAATATGCCCTGCCCTCTTTGACACTACTTTTACTAAATGCATTTATATTGAAGTAATTTCAGAATTTGATTAGGCAATGATTAAAGGCTAAACAATCGCTGATTTCACCTAAACCCTGCGACACAGAGTGACTAATTAGACTGCGGTAATTACTCATTTGACGCACTAATTGAAATGCTATAGGAAACCTGGTAAATATATCCTAACTTCCTAACTAATATTATGAATGCGAAAGTAAGTTTGTTTGTTTATTTCATTATTTGTTACCTTTTCACGCCTAAACCACTGAACCGATCATCTTGAAATTTTACATATACGTTGTCAGGTGTACAGAACGGGACATAGAGTACCTTTCATCCCGAAAAAAAGTACTGTTCCCGATGAAAACAACACTAACGTTCTTATGATAACAGATGGCGCCACGTGTCTTTCGAATTATGATTGAATTATATTATTATAGAAACTTAAGTAGTGTGTTTAGGGTTTTTGTTTTATTTTTTAAGTACCTAATACATTTTGTGAGTCTAGAGTGTCGATAGACCGATGTTTCGTCCTCCTAACTATAATTCCCCGAACAACCCGAATTGGTTGTCAAATTATAATTTAACGCGAGCGAAGCCGCGGCCAAAAGCTAGTTGTTTATAAACCACAATGACGCACTAGAGAAATGACTACATAGGTACAAAATACAGGTGTTTTTATGACCAAGTGATATTTTCCGCTTTTTATGCATACAATAATAATATTTATTATTTAAGTTGTTAAAAACGTAAAATGATTAGATACATGTGATCATTAATCCTATCCTAACTAATATTACAAATGCGAAAGTAAGTTTTTGTTTGTTACGCTTTCGTGCCAAAACGGCTGAACGGATTTGGATGAAATTTGGCACACAAATAGACCATGACCTGGGTAAGGACAGGTTCATCGTGGATCGCAGACGAAATCGCGGGCAACAGATAGTTAATCATAAACACGATATTTTTTTATTATCTGACGTTGGTCAGATAATACAAAATATGAGCTATAATCATTTCATGCAATTAATGTCAATAATAATTGAAAATCATTGATTGGTTTGATTTAGAATATTGCTTCACTCGTGTGAACCAATATAACTGTAATTTAGCCAGCAAGCATTACTTTTTACAAGAAAATACGTTAATTGGATAATTAGTTCTCCAGTCTGGAGACTAATCAAATCAAGGAAATTTAGTTACTGCGCTAATATGCAGTGACTCCAGATATTCGCGCAATAACGGAAAGATAGGTAAAAAATGTAGAAGAATAGAGGGGGGTTAGTAGAAGTTGCGTTTTATAATGAATGGAAAATAATTTGCTAAGAATGATAGTACAAAATATTTGTAATACCTGATTGGCAAGTAAGAATAAGATTCTCCTCTTCATAGCTCTCTCAAACTCAAACTAAAAAAGAATACTGACTAAATGCCTTCATGCCCGTCTTGGGTAGTTAACACATACAAGACTCCGACAACACGTCAAACTTTCTGGTATGTAAATGATTTACACGTCACGTCGTCGTTTTTTTTCACGTCAGCGCCGGCTATCGCTGAAAACCAGCGCTGGGTCTCTGTCTCGCATAGGGTCGTAGCTTTATGCTGAGCGATTGCCGTTTTGCTTGAATGTGACGCATATTTTTCCCCAACTTGTTATTTTTTGTATTTGTGTGTTTATTCTTTGCGTCATGTTTACCGCAAATAAATGTTTTTTCTTTCTTTCTTTTTTTCTTTCTTATTTATACATACAGAATGTTGACTTTTCAGTTTACAGACTTTTTAAAGACACCATTTAAACTGAGTTGATTTATAAGCAAGTATGTTCCGAATTATCCAATCCAAAAAATACGTAGGTAGGTATAGTCTACCACTTTTAAAATTACTTACCAGTAAATTAAAACTTCACTAAGTTTGAAACTTTTTAACTGTCACATAGACAAATAGATCTTGTTGTTGTATGTCGTGCACGTGGCATTAAAGCTCAGGATGGTAAAGCAATTGTATTTTGAGATAGGAACCAGCATGAGGTCTTGTAACACGCTAACAGTAGGAATGGCTTTCATTTTGACAGTTCAACTACATTCATTGCGTTATTTACGTTGTTGAGCAGACAAATTTTTCGAACATATGAAGCAATGGATTAGCAATATCCTTCAAAATGATTCAGATTCTGATTGATAGTGTGTTACGCAATAGGGTGCCAGGTCGGGCGAAGTATTATTGGGTTTAACCAGCTGGAATTTCTCAGTAGCAGCCCGGACTGGATTTGTGTCCGGTTGATGACAATAGGCTCGGCTCCTATTACATGGGACTTTAACATAACTGATGGTAAAATGCGGGTGTACTATTAGTACACCTCTGCCTACCGCTTCGGGGATTACAGGTGTGATGTTTTGTTATGTGACGTGACAACCAGCCATAAAGTACCCTTTATCAAACCGGTACCTCCATCACTGAATGAGGTACCTTCACACCACTGCTGTTATAAAAATATTCATAACAGAAGCTTTTGTAAAAATGTAACGTCCATTTTTCTATAGCACTTTCAGGTTCACATCGGTGGCTGTTATGGGCAGCCTATACAAAGTTGATAGTCCGTAAATTTAGTTTTACTACCGCTATCTACAAGCCAACAATTTAAATATTTAGGATGTTCCGTGCACAGGGACATCACTGAAAGATAGTTGAAAGGTGTTAATAAACCACTATTAAAATGGCGTCTGAGAGCAGAATATCGAACAAGTTCCAATTTTTATGTTTTAATGGTGTGGGTTTTGTTTTTTTTTGGTGTTTTAATTTGTTGGTGCTGTAAATTTGTATGGTGTACAGTCACCAAAAGAGATAAGTAACCAGGGTCGTTGGATATAGTTGAAGTTTAGTAAGAAACCAATGGCCAGGTCTCGAATAAAATTTATTTAATCATTCGAAAACACGCAGTTCATTTATCAAATTAAATTTCATTCGAAAACATCTATCGGTTTCTTACTAAATTTCAACTATATCCGACGACCCTGGTTACTTATCACCTTTGGTGACCGTACATAATAAAAAGTATTCTATTCTATTCTATTTCAATTTCCAAGATAATATTTACATAATTTAAAAGCTGACAGTCTTTAAATAACAATAAAACCCATAGCTTAAAATCTTTAATTCCCTATCCTACGCCAATCAGGGGTTGTCATCGGGGGATAATCGTCGGTTGGTGCCTCATTTCATTAAAAGCGTCTAACGGGCCTCTGCAAGTTGGTCCGGGACTCCAGGGTCCGTCATCCTGTCAGAGACTTACCTTAATTAATAATATGTACAAGTGGCCAACGAATCAGCGTTGCCATACAACGTGGCAATGCTGCCAGCCTTTGGGGCACTTTTCCTGTCGACAGAGATCGGACGACTTTTTTGCGACCCTATGATTCTTTCCCCTTCTTTTTTATATACAAGAAATTAGAATTAAGTTAGAATCTCATGGTAACTATTACCTTTTCAACATGCTTTTGACACAATTGAATTTATTTTAAATTACTAGCTGCGCCCCGCAGTTTCACCCGCAGCGGTACGATATATACTTTACGACCTTTTCTCAGACCTACCAAATATACACAAAAAAAAAACATAAAAATCGGTCAAGCCGTTTCGGAGGAGTTCAATAACAAACACTGTGACACGAAATTTTTATATATTAGGTTTAAAATCGATCACGGTTTTTTTTTTTTTTCAAACTTACAATTAAGATGCATCTTATGAAAACTGAGCTCTCAAAAAAGTTTACATAAAACCTGGCGATGACACTAGGTAGGTATCTAGAATTTCATAACAATAATATTTAGTCTGAACCGATATCGACCAAGTAGCTATCCTTGGACGAATGCTTTTTGTTTTGTTTTGTGGTAGATTAACATCTAAGGTCCATCATTAATTTATTTACAGTTTAGCTCGGTCGAATCACTGTCTCCTAAGATACAGGTCCCCCCTAGTTTAGGAGACAGGATTTAATTGTTGGTTCATATAGACAGTTTTTTTTTTCTCCCCTTGTGTCCCTTGTTAGTTGAATAAGTCTTAGCATGTAACTATTATACAACCTGTGTCTATGTATATCTCTCTGGATAAATAAACTTATTATTATTATTATTAATGCGAAGAATTAAATATCAATATTTATTTTAAGCCTGAAGTGAGACCTATACTTAGGACGTCTAAAGTAGTACCCGTAACGACTGTCAAAGATCAACCAATGACAGCATTGATCAACGGTTTAACGTACTTTCCAAGGCACGGAAGACCTCGATATTTAATGGATGGTCACCCATCCACGGACCGACCTCGGCAAGCGTCGCTTAACCTTGAAGTACGATCCGTGCCGCTGTTAGTTCTTAGCTACGAGCCCCTCCAAGAAATTATAATATGACTTTAAACTTAAATTTAATACCATGAAATACCTCTCAAATTAAACCATCATCATCTAACAACTTTATTTACTTTAACCCTCCGATGCGTGACCAGAGATTGATCAATCAAATAATGCTTAGCCCTAGAACGCCGGTGGGGTCCGATTGACGACAGGCGTAACGTGATTACTTTATAAATATTATTATGTAAGGGTAATATTATGGAAGGGTTAACGTAAAATTGTTATAATATTATTATGTCGTTCATGATATTTGTATCAAAATATTTACTTATTTTTGTGTTTACCTGGCAGATTTTTAGGGAGTAAATTTGTTCAAGTAAATTGCGTAACAGCAGCTTTGTATTATTTTCATTCGTTTAAAATTATAATAGAGGCGTTTTGACACACCCGTTAATGTAAGTACCACACTCTATTTATACTAAGTATGGTCGGGTACAAAGAATTGAGGGAGCGACGGGAGTTCACATTTGTTGCGTATTTGATTAAATTACTTCGTGGCATCGAGCATAATCCAGCGGGGTAATTACGTAACACACTACCAGTAGGAATGGGTTTCATTTTGACAGTTCAACAACATTCATTGCGTTATTTACGTTGTTGAGCAGACAAATTTTTCGAAATTAAGAAGCAATGGTTTAACAATAGGGTTCAAAATTATTCAGATTGTGATAGATAGTGTGTTACGTAATTAGGGTGCAGGAGAGCTGCAGCGCTCGAGTCTTTGCGTACCGATCCGCTATGTGTGGAGCCAGCGGCGGCGCCCGCCACTACAGGCTGGCCGTGCCCACAGCCAGCACGAACTTACTCGCCAAACATCTGTGACCCGGGCAATTCGTGTCATTAACGAACTTCATGGCAAAATTGATGTGTTCACGTGTCGATTGAGTGAATGTGCATAAGGACACTGTTATATAATTTATGTTATAATATAGATTAGTGTAGGTATTATATTGTGTTGAGTATTCTGTATATATATATATATATATATATATATAATATATATATATATATATATATACATATATATATATAAGGTATTGTGTTAAAGGTCGTATTACATTTTAGAAAATTGTTGTAGTTATATATTATATTTAAATTGTAAATAATAAGTTAGTATAGATTTGTAAAATGACCGCACTGTCAAATTGGGTACATACACCTGTTATGATAGTTGTAAGGGAGATTTTAATAAATATTTTCTTTTATAAAAATACTTTTTTTTTGTTTCTCTATGATTATTTTCCTTCTTTTTTATATACATATTATTAATATTATTTTAAATCTGTTAGCTTATACATTATTAAATAAATCCTAACTAATATTATAAATGCGAAAGTAAGTTTGTTTGTTTGTTACCTTTTCACGCCTAAACCACTGAACCGATCATCCTGAAATTTTGCACAAACTTTGTCAGGTGTACAGAAACGGACATAGGGTACCTTTCATCCCGAAAAAAAATACTGTTCCCGAGAAAAACAACAATAACGTTTTTATGATTATAGATGGCGCCACATGTCTTTCGAATCATGATTGAATTATAACCCGAATTGATAGTCAAGTCTAAATTAACGCGAGCGAAGCCGCGGACAAAAGCTAGTCATAAATAAATAAACAAATTTTAAGGCTGTGTACATTTTATAGAGTAAATCTTTCATTTAGACTACTGATCTAATAGTATTAAAAGGTAAAATACTCAGTGCCAACATAGATAACTTGCCAAATAGGTTAGGTCCAGCACTATGCCAGATAATTAGAGCCTGGCGTTGATATTCAATTGTACCCTGCGAATTGTACACACAAACTGGGGAATAGGTTACTTCTTTAATAGCGTGACTTCGTCGTAAGACAGTGTTGTCAAGGCAAGTCTATCAAATACATATTAGCCCTGTACGTAATGATAGACGGAAAATGGATAAAGAAATAATTAAATATAACAAGTCTCTGTGTCGGCTAGTATACTTATAAGAGTTATAAGTCAAAAACCACTTATCCAATAAACGAGATTTTTTGTTTAAATTCGTGGGTGGCTAAAAATGTTCTCTGGTAAAGTTTTATTATAACACTAGCTGCTGCACGCGGCTTCGCCCGCGTGTACGTCGGAAATTATTCCACGCTAACGTGCTACCCGGACAAATAGCCTATGTTACTCCTTATAACATCAGCTATCTGCCAGTGAAAGTCCCGTCAAAATCAGTTCAGCCGTTTCGGAGATTAGGCGGAACAAACAGACAGACAGAGAAATAAAAATTAATAAATATTTTTTGATAAAAGTGCCGTATATTTCATATGCATTTAGTAAAAATTTGTTATTTTGACATTACAAACAGACACTTCAATTTTATTTATTTGTATAGATGTAAGACCACAAGACCGGAGACGGGGTACATATAATTTAAAATTAGTAAGACCAATGGCAGGAAAACATTCAAAATACCACTATTTAATGTCGCAAAAGTTCAGTGCTCTCAATTAGTGTCCATTCAAACGACTGTGCAGCAATGCGATGAGTTGGGAAGCTGACGTTAATTGCACATTCAGTAAAAAAAAAACAATTTTACAAGAACTGCATAAAAGCCCATTGTTCGGCCTGATTTGTATATATCGGACTGGACTTTAAGTTAGGGTTTTTGTTCCAGGAAATACGTGATTTCAAGAGGTGATCTTGCCTAGACGCGGTGATGTCAGCTAGAGCAGAGCCCTAAAGGAATGGTTGCTGAGAGACGTTAGAAGAAACGTTGGCAGATCAACAGCTAGGTGTGGACAACCTACAGGAGATCGCAGGAAAGACCCGGTTGAGACCCGCACATACCAGGGAAGCATAGCACAAAAGGGATGGGAACCAGCAGCGAGTGGAACAGGACTGCCGATGATGGCGATGAAGACGTGATTTCAAGAGTGGAGGCCTGTGTCCGCTGTGTCCCAGTTAGAACATTACAGGCATATTATGGTATACTAGGTTACGTGATTTAAGCCATTTGAGCCAATAAACATTCACTGCTGAACATGAGGTTGCCAATGTTCCTTCAGTTGCCTGTGCGCCAGGGCCACGGTAACTCTTCCGAACAACCCGCGATCCCGGAAGGCATCGGCCCTATCGGACCCCGTCTATGGTGCTGACATCTCATAGTGGCGCGCGTGGTACACTACGCGTCGTCGACCCGAGCCTGGTTCTTACCGGACGGCGAGCTGCCCATTGCTCGTCGTCCGCAAGACCGCGCCTACGGTGGCCGGGAGTCAGCTATAGACTCCTGACGCCCGGGGTGTCTCCTCCTGCGACGACTAGGGGCGCGAGGGCGCAATGATTGCCGCACATACCAGGGAAACATGGCAGAAAAGGGAGGAGGCCCAGCAGCGAGTGGAACAGGACTGCCGATGATGGTGACGAAGACGTTATTTCAAGAGAGGAGGCCTGTGTCCGCTGTGTCCCAGTTAGAACATTTCAGGCCTATTATGGTATACTACGTTTCGTGATTTAAGCCATTTGAGCCAATAAACATTCACTGCTGAACATGAGCCTGCCAATGCTAACTGCATTATCTTTGCCAAATTACCAAGCCTGGCAGATGGATTGGATGTTATTGACTTCGTGTAGAAACATACGGAAACATTATTATTGCAGACTAGGTTCTGTTTGCGACTTCCGTATGCGTGTAAGTCAAGTTAACCATAAAACATATCAAGCACTCGGCAGTAGTGCAAGTTTCTATCTTTGAATGATTTTGACTTGAAACATCTATTGGTGCACCTTGGGGGTAAGTAAGACCGACTCGAATGCCGTGACGGCAAATGGCATGACGCGATCTTATGCCGTCATGCCCTTCTCCGCCGCCGGCCGTCACGCAGCTCTTTTCGATGTTACAAATCTGCCGGGCGTCACGTATCGGGACCATTTTTTTTATATTTTGTAATTGGATCATAACATCCTAAGACTAACCCATCCAAAACATTTTTTTTACCTTATTATAATATCAATTTAGATAAGCTTTCAGTCTGTGACCAAGGTTAGAAAAAATAGATAAGTTCGTCCTGTCATCTCCTAAAAATTATACTTTTACGTAAATCTATGACAAAGAGTACGAAAATATAATCAAACCGATTTATTGAAGGATAACACGCTAAGGGAATTCGAAGAAACGCCTGCAAAATCAAACGGTCACATAACCGAGGGTTTTAGGGGCAAATACGAATATAGGGAATGTCAACATCGAACGGACCAATTGAACGTGGAATGGGAAGGAAAAGATTGAACGAAGAATTTAAGGTCGTACGGAATGAATGACATTACTGGCAATCCACTTTGACACAAGCTTGGAGCTAACGATAAAAAGTAATTGCGAGTGTCATTGTTATCATTGGTCATATATAAGAAAATGTGTTTTTTACTACAAAGTAAATTGCTCCCACCACGACAAGAGAAATTAATAATGGCCAGCGAAAAACTCATCTCGAAATTAATTTTACAAAGAATAATTATTGCAGCTGTTTATTTTGCAGAGAGATGATATATAAGAATAAAAATAAAAGTTATACGTAGCACTTATTTTATTTTATTTTTTTATAAAAAATATACAAGATATGAAATTTATTGTATTGTAATTTATTTGTTTTGTTTTGGTTTGCAGTGCCCTTACAGGGTGCATATTTGATAAATTTAATCTTATTCCAATTTTCCAACCTCTGGTTGCAATTAACTGATTTGATTTGATTCATAAAACAGAATCATGCAATAAATCTATACTTACGTTCGTACTTAAACACAATCTTTATCAAACATTTGACGAGAAACACAATTTGCAATCAAAAGTCAGACAAACGATTCAAAACTTATTCTCATTTAAATTCTTCAGAATAATCCTCTTGCTTTCCGTTCAAATACACAAGCACAACGCAAAACAAAACCGGAACTAGTAACTTCCTCAAAGGACAATCGTAACTCCGCTTTCATCACGAAAGTCGCGATAACTCGCGTTTATGCTACTCAAATGTTCCGGATGGGCCAATTTCTGGCCGTCCGTTCGACAAACAGGCGACCTTAATTACGCGGGCCGTTGTAATCAATCAGCTGGTCCCGGTTTGTTGACAATGGTCATATTTACCCCGCGCGCGGCCGACGGGTTAGATCTGATTTTACAAGCGTTCGGTCAACTTCGTGCGTTTTCGGATTAATTCGGGACTTCCTTGGTGTTTGGTAAAATTACTATTTAGTGCGTGATTTAAATGAGGTTTAGACTTATATAACGTTGTGGGGTTAAATATGGCCAGTAGTTTGTTTAGCCGGGTTAATTAGCCGTTATTAATTAAGTAAAAGATAAATGCTGTTTTGGGCGTATAGATATTTTTAAAATTGACGCGCATTTATATTCCATTAAATTTTTGTGTCAATTGCAAACTACCTAGTTTTATTGTTTTTAAAGGCTCGTACACACTGGCGCGACGCGACGCCCGACACAAAGGCACCGCGTGTCGCGCGACGAGCGGCGCCTTTGTGTAGCGCTGTCGCGTCGCGCCTGTCTGTGGGAGCCTTAAAAGATGTTGCTATTACAAAATATCATCTATTACTACATTAAAGTAGACATTTTAGTCTGGGCAGGGTTTTGACAATTATTGGATTATTGGGGTCAGCTTCCAGTCTGCCCGAATGCAGCTGAATACCAGTATTTAAGATGGAGCTGCTGCCTAACTGACCTCCACAACCCAGTTAATTAATAAACCCAACCTTAGTAATTAGATACCTCTTGGTAAGATTGGTTTCAGACTTTAGACCAACGGTCTATCGGGCATTCCGAGGCACGGAGGGGTCTCGATATGTCATGGATGGTCACCCATCCTCGGACCGACCTCGGCAAGCGTAGCTTAACCTTCGATCGACCCGTGCAGCTGTTATTGTTTAGCCACGAGCCCCTCTGTTACTACACTACAGTGGGTATTTTACAAAATAATATTGTTTTTATCGTAAAAGTTTATAAGTCTTCCGCCGAAGAAAGTGTTCCCGATATCTACTATATAATAGCATTTTTATGGGAAGCGTAGACCATAAAACCAACTATGTAACAGAAACATCATAACGCTATCTTAATATTTTAATATATCTTAATATTTTAATCTATACAAATAAATAAAATTGAAGTGTCTGTTTGTAATGTCAAAATAACAGCTTTTTACTAAATGCATATGAAAGTATATACGGGACTTATAACAAAAAAACAATTTTTAAATTTTTTGTCTGTCTGTCTGTTTGTTTGTTCCGGCTAATCTCCGAAATGGCTGGACCGATTTTCACGGGACTTTCACTGGCAGATAGCTGATGTTATTAGGAGTATCATAGGCTATTTGTCGGGGTAGCACGTTTGCGAGGAATAATTTCCGACGTACACGCGGGCGAAGCCGCGGGCAGCAGATAGTACATAATAATCTCGTTGGTCTAGTGACCGAACATCCTACTGCTGAGCTAGAGGTCCTGGGTTCGATTCCCAGGTCGGGCAAATTTGTTATTGGGTTTTTCATTAGGAATTTATCAGTAGCAGCCCGAAGTCTGGATTTGTCCTGTTTGATGGCAATAGGCTCGCCCCCTATTACTTGGGACTTAAACATAACTGGCGAAATATTGGTGTTCTATAGGTGCACCCACACCTTGTACACTAGCAGGGTAACTGCGTAACACACTAACAGCAGGAATAGCTTTCATTTTGACAGTTCAACAACATTCATTGCGTTATTTACGTTGTTGAGCAGACAAATTTTTGGAACATATGAAGCAATAGATTAGCAATAGGCTTCAAATTGATTCAGATTGTGATAGATAGTGTGTTACCCAATTAGGGTGCTGGTACCTTCGGGGAATCGAGGCATGATGTTATGTAGAATAACAACGGAATCCAAGTCTGGTGGACTTGCCAAATATCCGGAATGACGAACAGTTTAATTTGAGCGCCTGACGGGCCGCTATCTTGGCGATACATTTAGCCTTAAGCCCCAAAGGCCCTCCGTACACGGCGCGGATGCTTCACGGTACGGCGTATAAACCGCACCGTAGAAAAAAACATGTCTGTCAACAAGCTTTCACAGTGATCCATACAGGACTAACGATTTTTTTTTGTGAATCTCACAGGTCCACCTAGGAATTTTTCGTCTGCTTAACCGGACATGTCTGTGGTTGCCTTAATAGATTACGGCCCTCAGTCAGGGCTTAAAAAACTTACAAACTAGGCGACAACACGCTAAGGGCACCCCCTGCGTGGTAGGAGCCTCGGCTTAGGGTGTCGCTGGGAGAGGGCAGCAAGGGACAGGCTTTTTTTATTTTTGGGTGGGAAATCATCAAAAGACCTCTCCCGCTCTGGGCCGAGCGGAAGGGCGTGTCAGACTCTTACTGACTAAAACCCACCCGTGTTCCTTCAGTTGCCTGTGCGCCAGGGCCACGGTAACTCTTTCGAAAAATCCGCAGGCTGGATCGGAATTAAAAGCAAAAGCACTGACGAATGGTGTCTAACCGCGCCGTAGAAAAAACGTGTCCGTCAACAAGCTTCCATAGTGATCCATACAATGCTGACAAACGTAAGTACTCCTACACACAGCGAATAAAGGCTCCTTCAAACAGACGCGACACGCGACGCGAATCGCACGCAACTCAAAGGCACCGCTCGTTGCGCGACGAGCGGCGCCTTTGTGTCACGCTGTCGCGTCGCGCCTGTCTGTGGGAGCCTTGAACCGTAAATTATCACGGCAGCAAAAATGAGTGTACGCGCATTATTTTGTGCTTTCTGAATATGATTTTTAAGGCGGGCCCCAAACGATAAATTATATTGCACAATATCAAATGCTTGATGTTTTTGACCGTCTTGGGTTAATAATGAAGATTGCGCAACGATTGAGCGAAAGTTTCAGCGAATTTAGAAAGTACGTTCAATAAAAATTACGATTGGTAAAATAATATGAACCGAGCATTAATAATTATCTATCTTTAAACTAACTCTAATAAAACGATTAGTAAAACATTAATAAAAAAATAGATAACACGTAATACACTGCAACGGTGATACAAATTCAAAGGCAACTCGATACAAGGCAATGACCTACAGGCTGATGTACAAAAAACATACATTGACCTACGATACTGGAAGTGGTTCTGTTTTTAATGACGCTCTATGTATAGAAAAAATAAAAGCTATTTTTAAAGCTGAAAGATTTTTATAATAGCCATGTGTTTTTTGTTTAAAAATAACTCCTCAAAGGGCAGAGAAATCAATTCTTCTTCGTTTGTATCGTCACATATTAAACGTTTCAATCTGCCTAGCCTTTTCCCAAGTATGTTGGGGTCGGCTTCCTGTCTGACTGGATGCAGCTGGACACCAGAGTTTTACATAGAGCGACTGACTATCTGACCGCCTTAATCCAGTCACTGGGTAACATGACACCTGACTGATAGTCAGACTATTGGGCTTCTGACTACCCGTAATGACTGTCAAAGATCTACGAATGACAGCCGGGACCAACGGCTTAACGTGCTTTCCGAGGTACGGAGGGGTCTTGAATAGTTTCGATATGTAATGGATGGTCACCCATCGACTGACTGGCCGCAGCAAGTGTAGCTTAACCTTAGATCGGTCTGTGCGGCTGTTATTATTTAGCCACCAACTTCTTATACCAAACATTTATTACTGTTTAATGGAAATCATAATGGCATCTATGTAGACATTTATTTTTTCTGAAATTTATTGTATTGTGTTTTGATAAGTTTTGACTCAATTTATATTAATGCTCACTAACTCAACAGCAAACCACCATTGTGTTTTGCAATGACCTGAGAGAGTTCATATAAAAAACTGACAATTAATCTGAGAACGTGTGATGTGCATGAGAGCAAATTTATTCGTTATAACAAAATAGTTAACGAAGATTTTTTTTCCGTTTGTCTGAATGTATTTTCTGGATTGGCGCAAAAACGGCTGAACGGAATAGAATGAAATTTGGCACACGGATAGTTTATAACCTAGACTAACACATAGGATACTTTTAACCTCGGTAGTACGTTCCCGTGGGATATTTTCCGATATCCGCGCAGGCGAAATCGCGGGAAAAAGCTAGTAAATAAATAAAATACCTCATGTCATGTGAAATCTTTTGCCAAACAGCAAGGTTGTACCGAGACTGACTGTTCAAGGTGCGCCGGACGTACATTTAAAAGAAGTATCGCATCCCGAAGTAATCAGTTAATTTACGATTGAACAAGGGAAACCCTCCACCACCCTATGATACATTTATTATCGTAACATAATTATGATAACGCTATGATCCCCTTTCCTCGATGTTATCTAAGAGGGGATCTCAGGTCAATTTATTTACTAACAAGCTGGGCTTCTGGCTTAGCTTAGCTCCCGAGTAATATTTTTCAGATTATATGAACTCATCTCATCAATCCCAATTTAATCGTTCTGCCGTGAAAACTCTCAAAGCAAATTCTCTTCCGAAAAAAATATTATTATTACGCTCAGTAAAGTCGCCTTTTTATTTTTTCTTTTCTGTGAACTGTATTTTTTTGAAAAATGAATGTCCAATTATTGTAACAACTCATCGACAAATCACAAAATACCACTCCTACATAATAAAATTGTAAATTCAATAACAACTTTTCAAATTACGATTTCAATCGTATTCCTACGACGTACTGACGTCAAGGCAATGTTTTGTGACGTCAGCTCACGCTGTCATTTCCATAAGCTCGACATCTGTGTGTACAAGTGTTTAAGCTTTTTATTGGTTTTCTTTCTTTTCCGTAAAACATGATGAGAGAACGAAAAGTTTATTTCTGAGTTTTTGTAGTAAGGAACTTTGTTTGGCTTTTGCCAATTACAGGTGCTTTACTCTTGGCGGTTGGTTGGCAATATGCCATTAGCTTTGTCACAAATGTTTTGGGGTTGGGTCCAGGCATACTATATACGGCCATATTTTACTAGCAGCCCGCGTAGCACGGTTTTTAAGACTTGAAAAATCATCGAGATTTCTTACATACTCGTATAATAAAACAAACTAAATCTTAAATATACTAATATTTAAGTTTGATATGAATGTAGTATACACATATCATAAACCTTCCGAAATAAATTATCTAAATTATGGTAAAAACCGCATCAAAATCCATTGCGTAATACTTAGTTTAGAAGAACAACGAGGCCACACGGACACAGACGAAAAGCAACTTTAATTTATCCATAAACTCACGCCTTCTTCCCATGGGGGTAGGCAGAAACTACTGAACGCCACCTGCTACGGTCTTTACATACTCCTTTTGCCTCGTTTACGTTCATACATCTGGTCATACACGCACGCACTAGGGCGTCCCCTCCCGGCGTTTCCACGCACATCTGCCTTGTGTTACCTTTTGTTAGTCGCCATTCATTCATCCTCTCAACATGACCAAACCATCTAAGCATACTCTTTTCAATTTTTATTTAATATGTATAGATATTGATTTAGGTATATCTACACTAAACAGTAGTAAAAAGTGAGTCTTTGGGGGCTAAGTTTAATCCTTAAATTCTAATTTTAGCCCATGTGAAATAAAAAAGTTTTCAGTTGACTTTGATAAGTAGGTAGGTATTTTAACACCAACTGCCATTTGGTCTCTGGACCCAGAGCTACTAGAACACCAATATTCTAAGAAAAGACCAATTGTCAAACCCCTAAATCAAAAACCTTGAACACCGGAAGCCCACAAATACAAAAGCTATTTCGTCAACCGTTTCTTTTCTTTATACATCTGTGTAAAACTTTTAAAAGTGTTTTATTGGTTCTCTTTCCTGTTAACTCGGTTATATTGTTTTTTATAGCGACTAGTAATAAAGGAGCAGCCTGTATATGAGGAAGTGTCTTTGTTTTAATTTTAATTCGAGAGCTCTTTCTGAGAAATGGAGTCGGTTTTAATTACATATTGGGTACTGCGGGGTAATTGCGTAACACACTAACAGTAGGAATGGCTTTAATTTTGACAGTTCGACAACATTCATTGCGTTATTTACGTTGTTGAGCAGACAAATTTTTCAAACATATGAAGCAATGAATTAGCAATAGGCTTGAAAATTATTCAGATTGTAATTGATAGTGTGTTACGCAATTATGATGCTGGTGTTATAATTAAATACATATTGTGTAAGATGGGATTGATACCAAGTTACGGGAAAATGAGTTTGAATTAGTTTTATTTGTCTAAGATTCATAAGTATGACTCATACCGAGATCTATAAACGTTACTTAGCACGTACTTTGGCTAAGCGCTATTGCTGTTACTGTCGCACAACTGTAAAACTACAAATACATACAAGACAGAGACGGAAACATATCTAAGACAAAGCACGTGCTAAGGAACGTTTATAGATGACGGTATAAGGCATGAGAATAGGAGGACAGAAAGAAATAGCATGACAGCAACAATTAAATACAGACAGGGAGACAGAGCAATTTCTTACACTTTGCAAGAAATATTTTAATACTGATTTGCCCGCCCGAATAGGTCAGTGGTTTTTCGATACGGATCGCGGGTTCAACTCACCATCGATCGTCAATTGGATTTTGGTTGAGGAAAAAACAGATATCAATGGAATGCCATCCAGAGCAGTTGACGGCTGCTGCTGGAGACGGCATTATCAACACTATCATACAAACCCAGCGAGTCACCGTTTTCTCGCACTACGACACTAATGATGTATAGAATCTGACGCATGACGGTTTGAATGGCGGTCTGTGACAGTAGTAAGCGCTCAACGCAGTTTCGGCGCCACTAATTTTATTAGTGATGTCGTTTTTAGACGCTGCCGATGACCTGGCGATTCTGTGCTCTGTGGTTAAAATCAATAACAAATCTTTACATATAATTAAATAGTAACGAATAATTTTTGTCCCTTTGTTTGTTAGTCTGGATTAGGGTTTTTAAATACCCGGGTTTTTGACAATCCCGGGACCCGGGCACAAAAAAGAAATTTTCATTTTTGAACATGTTAAAGCATTTATTTAACGACTTATCGGAAAGCAGATTTCTAATTTTTGTAGCGAAATTACCTGCTCCCGAAAAATCTCTTTCACTCTCTGTGGATGTCGGTTTAACAGATAACAAAGCTTTATACAGTAACTGCAGATTCGGAGTCTATTTTCGGAAGGTCTCAAAAGAGTTGGAAATCATTGTTTCGACTTACATAACGCTAAAACGTAAAAAAAATATTTAACACATTCCCGAAATCGGAATCGACGTTTTTCCCGAGTATTCGCGGAATCGGGAACCCGGGAAAGAAACCCTAGACTAGATGTATGTTCCGGATTGGCGCAAAAACGGCCGAACGGATTTGGAAAAAAATTGGCACACACATAGTTTATAACTTGTACTTTTAATCCCGGTAGTACGTTCACGTGGGATAACTTTCGACAACCACGTGGGCGAAGTCGCTAGCAAAAGCTAGTAATTTAATAATAGGTACATGCAAATATAACAAAGAGAAAAAAAAATGAAAACGGAATGTGATGTTGCATGAAAAGCGTATTTACAAAAAAAATAAACAACTAAAGTATCAATAAAGGGTTTCCCATGCGACTGACGAATGTAACCCAATTACATGTAAATGCGTTGGTATGCGACATCCGGTGTCCTTTATTTGACGTGTAACGTGCCGCAATTTGACGCTGTTTACGTTCGTATCATAGCGCCATCGTTCACGCCATCGTGGTTCACGTATTGTGGTTTGGGCAAAGTGAGAGGAGGTAGCGAGGAAATTGTCCGAAAATTCTAGAATCTAGATAGTCTTAGCCATGATGGGGCTCGTGGCTAAATGATAACAGCCACACGAGTCGATCGAAGGTTAAGCTACGCTTGCCACGGTCGGTTCGGGGATGGGTGACCATTCAATACATAACGAGACCCCTCCGTGCCTCGGAAAGCACGTTAAGCCGTTGGTCCCGGCTGTCATTCGCAGATCTTTGACAGTTCTTACGGGTCGTCAAAAGCCCGAAAGTCTTACCAAGTGGTATCGTAGTACCCAGTAACCGAGTTGTGTAAGGGCAGATAGGCAGGTACTGATATTCAGCTGCATCCAAAGACTGGAAACTGACCCCAACATAGTTGGGAAAAGGCAAGGCAGATGATGCTGATATAGAAAAAATAAAATACGTTTAGTTCCGATAAACATGACACAGAGAAAGACCACAAACAAAAAAAATACTTTTTTAACAAAAAAAACAACCGACTTCCAAAAAAAAAACACAAAAAAACATGAAAAATAACTTTAATTTCGGAAGTCGGTATCTTTGGTTATATATTTTCGTTTTAATTTTTCACTTTTTAGTTGTGGTACCTACCCCACACACATTCGTATACCACTACTTGATATGTAAATAACCGTGACACGAAATTATTATAACATCATCAATATAAACTAAGTGGAAAAAAAAATACGCATTATTAAGGATAACTCAAAATCTCTCGTCAGTACTTGATCAAATTTAAATGGGACCACATGTGAAGCACCAACTTTCAAATAAAAAAAGAATCATCCAAATCGGTTCACCCAGAAAAAGTTCTGAACTAACACACAAACAAAAAAACAGTCGAATTGAGAACCTCCTCCTTTTTTTTGAAGTTGGTTAAAAAAGAACAAGTTAGGCGAAAATATGCGTCATCATCAAAACGGCCATCGCTCAGCAATATTCTACACGTGCAGTCTTTGGACCCGCTTAAAGGCTCGTACACACTGGCGCGACGCGACGCCCGACACAAAGGCACCGCGTGTCGCGCGACGAGCGGCGCCTTTGTGTAGCGCTGTCGCGTCGCGCCTGTGTGTGGGAGCCTTTACGCAGCGGACATACAGCGATCTGCGCGTCCAATATAATAACGCGTTTAGGATACTGTTGGGGCTGTCGTGGCGTTGTAGTGCGTCCACTATGTTTGCGGAGGCGCGCACAGACGATTTTTACGCCATTATAAGAAAAAGGACCGCCTCCATAGCCGGCCGGCTACGCACCGCCACCAATAGTCTCCTGAGCGTGTTCTCAGATAGGTGGGACTCCCCTCTGCTGCGCCACTGGGTGAGGATCCATACCAATTGATATTATATTCTATTATCTCCTCCTTATTACTAACACTAGTCATTAAGTTATTTTGTTGCTACTAACACTATGGACTTACGTCTGAAATAAAGAATTTGAATTTGAATATGCTACGACACTATGCGAGCCCCAGCGCTGGTTTTCAGCGACAGCCGGTGTTGACGTGGTGACGTCAACCGCTGCAGCATACGACATACATACACACATTACAAACTACATTCGCTATTTCTCGTACCTTAAACCATGACCTCGCTAACTCCCAATTTTTTCGTACACAACGTACATCACGGATCACATATTGGCACAGTCGGTTTATTTACGAAAAACTCCGCTTTTATTCGCTTTTTATATATAGATGGTCAAACGCTCCAGTTGATGGTACGAGGAACCTATCCATATCATTTTCATTCCCTTTTTTTCTTTTTTTAGTTCTACTAGGTTTGCTGGATATTTATCTCAGTCCACTAAATTTAAATGACACTCATGTCCAGTTTTTGAGGTATGCAGTGAGGAAAATTAATGGTTTATCAAGTCAATTTTCCGTATTCTAGCCATTTCAAAAAACTGTCAAATATTGACAGCTGTGATTTAATAAACAATTAATTTTGATAACCGGATTTTATCTATTCGATAGTGCTAGAAGTCAATTAAGGCGAAAGAGTTAAGGCTCGCACACAGGCGCGACGCGACGCCCGACACAAAGGCACAGCGTGTCGCGCGACGAGCGGCGCCTTTGTGTAGCGCTGTCGCGTCGCGCCTGTCTGTGTGAGCCTTTAGGATAGCCCACGAAATTCAAGTTTTCTTTCGTTTTTTTTTAAATTTGTAGGTCAGTATCGGGTTGTATATTGATCTAAATATGATTTGCGGCCGTAACAAATATTTATTTATAGAAATATAATCATAAAAATCATCAATATATCTCTCTAAGTTCATATATGACCCTATGGAATGACTATTTCATTAAATCTTGACATTTGAGGCCAATTCTAAATTACGGAGTTGTAGTGATTTAATTTACGTTTTAAATTACAATAGTATTTACAATTCAAATATAATAACCTTTTTTTTTTTTTTTTGTTCCGGGGTGGAAAATCCTCATGGATGTCCCCCGCCCTGGGGGGGCGGAGGGGTCTGTCAGACTCTTACTGACTAAAAACCACCCCGGTGTTCCGTCTCACACCTACGCCGGGGGTCGCGGGAACGTACAAATCTTCCGCAACCCCCGGCCGTAACCTAACCTAAGTAAAACTGTTAACAAACTAAAAAATGGCGTCGAAAAATTCCTCCGCATCGCTGTCGACTGGTAATGTACCCAAGAGACTGGCGGCATTGCCACGTTGTATGGCAATGCTTAGCCTCTGGCCAAGGTAAAAGTCAGCCCTTGGGTCACGGGAAGTGTCAAACAGGCGTTTGGAGATTTCCTTGAACAAAACATGGGCACTTGTATTGGTAGGAGAAGTTTTATTGGTGATTCTAATGATTACATTTCTGTAAATAAATACTTGTTACGGCCGCAAATGACGAACGATGATAAAACGCCCAAACATCCCATTACATTAGCTACGAAAATACCCCTGATGTTTATGAAATTTCGCTAGTTTTGAGCCTGCGGGGTAATTACGTAACACATTAACAATAGGAATGGGTTTATTTTGAGAGTTCAACAACATTCATTGCGTTATTTACGTTGTTGAGCAGGCATTTTTTAAACATATGAAGCAATGGATTAACAATAATAATATGATAATAAAATCTATGTGATAGATAGTGTGTTACGTAATTAGGGTGATGTAATACCAATTAAGGCGCTGTACAAACGTAGGACACCGAAAACACTTATTTTTTTGTCGCACAGTTAGGCGTATTATTACATATTACAAGTTAGTTTTTTTTTGTGTATGGTCAAATGTTCAAAGAAAAGACTTATTTAAAAATATTTCATAGAAATAAAATAGTATCATGATATAACAATCGTAAAACAGAGCTCAATCTATTATTTTATCGCCGCATATTTGCCAAAATGTTGAGCGAAAACTACCATAATTATTTTATGTACTTAGTGATAATAAAGTAGTAGTGTAGTTATTCTATTCTATTCTAAAGGGAATTCAATCAACCAAAGAAATACCTAAAAATCATTCCACTGAGCCGTGAATTTAGTTTTTAATTTAATTAAAGCTGCAAAATTACTTTTAGTTTGGTGGTCATTCGATTCAACTAACATCAAACGAATCGCTGCTGTTTGTTGCTGTTTTTGTGTTTTGAACAATGTTTGTTGCCGCGATGCGCTATTGCCAATAACCTAAAAATTTGCTTCTTACAAGTTCTTACCGCGCCTTAAGGCTCCCACAGACAGGGGCGACACAAAGGCACCGCTCGTCGCGTTGAGCGCGTTTGTATCGCGTGTCGCGCCTGTTTGTAGGAGCCTTTAAGGCTCGCGAGGCAACAGTGCGATGCGACTCTAGTACAATAATTTCTATGAAAGCTTCAAGGAAATTGTTCTACCAGGATCGCGTCGCACCGTCAAGTCGTGCCTATCTGTAGGAGCCTTTATGGAAGCCAACATTTCTTCAAAGTATGTATTATAACAAGACGGAATGCTAATTATAAGTACCGACCAAATTAAAGTTGTTAATTTTTATGAACACAAACTCCCGGAAGGAAAGATGAAATTAATTACCTAATAATTAACAAAACACCGTCGTACCATTTTAGTGAAAATGTTAAAATGTAATCATTCGAAAGAGCCCAAATAAAAAGGTTGGTAAGGTAGTAATTGAATAATACTAAAGAAAAGAGGGTATCCGAGAAAAATATCTCCCGACAGAAATTAATTAGAACGGATAGGCAGGAAGTGCGGGAATTTGAAAAAGAGGCCGGAAATGTATTAATAAAGATTTCTTTTCTTTTTTTAAGAAAAAAGATTATTCGATTGCGGATATAATTTTATTAAATTAATTCGTTTTTCTCGGTAAGATTTGAGGGTACTTTCTTTACATCATTTCTTTTTTACTAGATTAAATAAACTAACATAAATTCTTATAATTACACTAACTTCAGTCCGCGACTACGTTCGCGTGTAGTTCTTATCTTGTTTCTTAATATAGAACAAACCCTTTGGCACTCAGCGATAGTGTATTATTGTACTATCAGTGAAAGAATGATTGTATTCGGATCTGTAGGTACTTCTAGAGTTAACCTCAAACAAAAAAAAATGTTTTACTTCGTCATAATATTAACTTGTTCTACGTAATTGAGATTTTGGTTGCATACTATAAGTTTTGTAGGTCTCAACTTTCAGCTAGATCATAATAATCGATCTATATTTATAAATAATTATATAATAATTCTATATTCTTCTATATTTATAATTAATATAAATAATTTTCCTGTCTGCCTTATTTCGCTTAGTTCTTCTCAACTTCACAATTGATTTTGATGCGGTTTTCACCATCATTTAGAGAATTTATTCTGCAAGATTTCTGTGTATAATACATATATTAATGTTTAACAGAAATCTCGATGTTTTGAAATGTCGCCATTGCACCTGTGTGAAGCAGGGGCGGGTAGCTAGCATTTGAAAAATCATCATTACAAAAAACTTAACACAACTGGTCTCGAACTAAACATAACTGGCGAAATGTGGGTGTACTATAGGTACACATCTGCTTAACCCTTTGGCAAATACAGGCGTGATGTTACGTTTATGTTATTATTAATATACAAAAAAGTAAATATTAAGTAACAAAAGGAATGTCTTTTACTGAAATAATAAAAAAAACACTCAGTACAAAACAAACATTAAAAAGCTCTATAAAGGTCAACAAATAATTCTTTCAATAAAGTCTTAAAAATTATGTCAAACAACGTTATTTTCGCTGAATCGTCCGAAAGATTTCCTTTGACACAAAATAATGTTTAAGGATACAAAAGGCTTTGTTGCCTAGCACAAAAGTTAAGGCTCCGTCACCAAAAAATTACAGAACGCCTACAAAGCGACGCCATTGTCAATATACTATATTATAATTATTAACGTTTTATCATTTATGTGGCAAGATAAAGTTTTACCAAAAGGTTCGGTTTGGATTTGGTACAATTTTTTATTGGTTTCGCTTGGTTTGCGATTCCCTTTTTCACTTTTCTCATGCTTATTTGTTCCTCCTCTAACCAGCGGGGTAATTGCGTATCTCACATAAAATGACAATCGATCACAAAGCCTTTCATTTTGACAGTTCAGACACGTTCATTGCGTTATTTATGTTGTTAAGCAGACGAATTTTTCAAAGCTATGAAGCAAAAGGTTAAGAATTTTCTTCGAAACCCTCGGATTGTGATTGAAAATGTATAATGTAATCATCCTAACTAATACTATGAATGCGAAAGTAAGTTTGTTTGTTTATTTGTTACCTTTCACGCCTTAACCAATGAACCGATCACCCTGAAATTTTGTATATACGTTGTCAGGTGTACAGAAACGGACATAAGGTACCTTTTATCCCGAAGAAAATTACTGATCCCGAGGAAAACAACAATAACTGTCTTACGATAATAGATGGCGCCACGTGTCTTTCGAATCATAATTGAATTATATTATTGTAGAAACTTTAGTTAAGTACCTAATACATTTTGTGAGTCTAGAGTGTCGATAGACCGGTTTTTCATCCTCCTAACTATAATTCCCTGAACAACCTGAATAGATTGTCAAATTCTAAATTAACGCGAGCGAAGCCGCGGGCAAAAGCTAGTTTATAATAATTTCGAAATGCAAGTATCTTAATTGCCTGTCATAATACCTTGACACTGAAAGCTATTGCGAAGCTAACTGGGCAGTACATTACGGGTAAGAAATTGTATCCTGCTAGGAGATGTCCGTCATCCCCAACCCAAGAATGGTTTAAGACTATTATCACGGTCAGTAGCAGAACTATCCAGTGCCTACATATACTTTAATTACCCTGCAAAAATAGATCCAAAAGTAACAAAGGGGGATATGCTTTTTCAGGTACGCTACTATCTAGCTTTTTTTTTAAGTTTTCGTCCGAAATAGTTCGGACCTGACTTTCTGTGTCTCCTTATTTCGTGATGGCAGCTTTTATTAACATCAACGCTATAGTTGGATAATTATATTAAATAATTAATTTGGTAATTTTGGTGAAAGGGAGCAACGATATTGCTGTAGGCTGTGGACTGGTTTCTTATTGATACATATTTGCTATTCAGATTGTCTTTGCTCCCTTACTATTTGCCACATTGAGTTTTAGTTTTAGCCTCCAGCCTTATCTGCCTAGCCTTTTCCAACTATGTTGGGGTCGGCTTCCAGTCTTACCGGATGCAGCTGAACAGCAGTTTTTTTACATAGAGCAACTGCCTATCTGACTCCCACAACCCAGTTACTGGGTAACACGATACCCCTTGGTAAGACTGGTAGTAACACTTTCGGGTTCTGGCTACCCGTGACGTAACGACTGTCAATGATAACAAACAACAATGACAGATACATTTTTACGTTTAAGCTCAGCCTGGGCATTCAGACCCGCCATCAAACAGCTGACTAGCTAATCAACTATTTACTTAAACTACGGCATGTACTTTTAAGAGCAGAAGACTGCAAAGATGAAACATGGATAGGTTTCGTGGGAAACTTGAAGAGTCGCCGTGGTCTAAGTCACTAGAATCAAACTCTTATATATAGTTAGAAGATTATTATTTAGTATCGATCACTTTCATATTACTCGTACAAATACACCGCTGTCAGTCGTCGAGGCTGACTGTCTTAATCTTTTGTTATATTCTAAATAAACTAGCTACTGCCCGCGATTTAGTGAGTGTGAAATTTCTAGTAACATACAATCCTATGACACTCGGCAATCGGCTTCCCTTTTGTGAAATAATTATCGGAATCGGCACCCTAGTTACAATCTAAATAATTTTGAAGGATATTGCTAATCCATTGCTTTATATGTTCGAAAAATTTGTCTGCTCAACAACGTAAATAACGCAATGAATGTTGTTGAACTGTCAAAATGAAAGCTATTCCTACTGTTAGTGTGTTACACAGTTACCCCGCAGGTCTCAATACAAAATAGATAACATCGATCGATAGGTACAGTTTACAAAAAATACTCCGCTCAAGATAATATTTTTATAAGTTGGGTGGTTTATTATCATATCATTGGTAGGTATTTATTTCGTTTGATCAAAGCAGATGTTCTATTAAATATAATACGTTTCTTTTACCAAGAATTTGGTTACAAAATGGGTGTGGCTGCGTCGTGGACACGACCGTGTGTTATACGTGAATATTTGAACGTAACGAGTAGTAAATCCAGCTTTAATATAGAAGCGATTACATCATCCACTTGCATATGCTCGGTCGCCCCAGCTGCAGCTGTACTGGCGACGTCGTTGATCCGTTCAGACGCTCATTCTTTTACGTTCCTTGCACCGCTTCACTCTGTCATGGAGTTTACGGGTATCACTGGATTGCTCTGGAGAAGCCCTTTCCAACCGTATACGATCCCTATATTTTGACTTGGCTTTTTGACGAGTACCTATATGCTGACATTATACTACTTATTTAGTTTTTTTTAATGTTTATAACGTACTTATACATAATTATATTAACTTTAACTATTTTACACTGATGTTTTATTTACTTAATCGATAGATCTTTATGAGAGCTGGCGATTGAAACTCAAATGAGTGTCATTGTTTCACCAAGTCAAAATTGATACTAAACGGAAATAAATTATGTTACACAATGAAATAACCTCCAAATGGCGGCGCCTCCCCCTCCACCACGTGCGGTCCGTCACAGTCCTGACTCAACGTAAAAAAATCCATGATTATTTAGCTATCGAGTGGTGTAATTATATTTTGGATGTGGATGCTATAGAATAGAATAGAATAGAAGACTTTTATTTCGGACATAAGTCCATAGGGTTAGTATCAATTTTACTTAACTTCTAGTATAAGTAGGTTACTGACACAAATCAACATACTACAGTTAAAAATCAGCGTGGAGCTGCATCCACCTCCGCAACATCGGGGAATCCCACCGATCTGCGAATCCTCTGAGAATACCGTTGGTGCTGCCGCGAACGCGCGTCATCAGCACGCGTAGCATGACCATTATAGAAACTGGTTTTATCGACGGAAGAATAGACAAAAATGACGTTCCGTGAAGACAGTACGACGGCAGCAAAGTAGAAAGAGTCAACTGCACTTTTTTACGAAATTCAGTAGTTTGTTCACGTTTTTCTTTTATTTTGCTTATATCTCGAAAATGGTGTGTCCTATCGCAAAAATAATGAAAATTTCGACTCCCTTTATGAAAACCCGAAACCCCTAAAACTAAACATGTAGGTAATACTTTTTCACATTTTCAATACAAAAATGAAAAATTCAATTTTTCCATTCCATTTTTATACTTTGTGGCCGTCGAGTAAAAAGTTTTCTACTGTCTTTAGCATGGCGAACATAAAATCAAATTGTCTTCACTACCTTAGACAACTGACAGTTGTCAGTGTGATTTTGACGTTTGGGATAGAAAACTTTCTTCTGAAATAGTCTACATATAAAAAGACCTAGACAACGATCGGTAAAACGAAAGACAAAATGACGGATTTTGGAAGGATTTTTACGGTGCGATGTCAAAAATAGAGAAACGAAATGTCACTTTGTATAGAAATAGCTATGTCTTGTTTCCAAGAAATAGAAAGCGTTATACTACACCTGCTGGGATGCACATCTATTCCTAATAATGGCAGCAAAACCATTAATACCATCCCAACAAACACACCACACTACACTATACCACACCATATATGTAGCTACAATACCAAACTGTATCCCACGATTTTGCTATCATCACTTTTTTGAATTGTCTCACACTATGGCAGCATACATGTTTTACAGGACAGGGATTATTAGGTTAGTATTAAAATTATTGATTGCATAATTACGAATTAAAATTACAATTTGAGGTATGTCAGTAAAATTAAAGCTCCCACAGATAGGCCCGACGCGACAGCGGGACACAAAGGCGCCGCTCGTCGCGCGACGAGCGGCGCCTTTGTGTCGCGCCTGTTTGTGCCGGAGCCTTTATACCATGACCACTATTTATTTAGGATGTCGAAGTATCATTAAAAGTCAGAGTATCAAAGATCTTATTTAAAG
Source organism: Dryobotodes eremita (assembly GCA_917490735.1). NCBI lineage: Eukaryota > Metazoa > Arthropoda > Insecta > Lepidoptera > Noctuidae > Dryobotodes > Dryobotodes eremita. Next base: position 5,458,015 of record OU823242.1, on the reverse strand, counting down.
ACGTATTCACGTCAAAAAATAAATAATCTAATCTTTATTTCGGCATTCTAGGAACATTATAATTTTGTTGACTTTTTCAGTTAGAAAAACAGTCTGGGATATAGTGATATATATTATACTAGCTTCTGCCCGCGGCTTCGCCCGCGTGGATGTCGGAAATTATTCCACGGGAATGTACTACCGCTACAAAAAGTACTTCTTTGGTATTGTTCGTCGAATGGTTGAGCTCCCTAAGTACTGACTTCCTGAGTCGAGCTGCACGATTACTGACAAATGCGTGCACTGACTGGACAGGTCCACTCAATCTGTGTGGTTCTTTCCTCAAAAGACCATTTCAGATACCAATCTGCATGGTATTCGCATGACCTGACCAAGATTATATCTGGACTTTAAAAGAGACTGTGACCTCTGAGTTTGTTTCGGCCTTTCTTCTCAGAGTAGTCAGATATTAAACTCCGAGCTCATCTTGTTTAAAAAACATGATTGACGTGTACAAGTGTTTGTACAAACCTAATTACAGAAATAAAATCATTTATCATTATATAAAGCTTTCGATCCAGCATATCCCCACTTGCTGCCCTCTCTCAATGACGCCCTAAGCCGAGGTCCGTACCCCATAGGGGGTGCCCCTAGCGTGCGGTCATTTAAATACTCGTATAAGTTTAGTATTAATTTTCGCTCCTGGCTGGAGGCTTTTCGAGTAAAATCTTAAGGCACCCACAGGACAGTTCGGTTAAGTAGCCAGGACCTCAGTGGTCACAACTACGAGTTGCCATACCAAAAAAAAAAAGGATAAGGGGGAGTTCACTCGCGCTCGTCGTAGAAACAACATCTCCATTGCTAAATACTATCTTATTGTAATTGATTAATATTTAGCTGTGGAATAAAAGTGATTAAAGTGTTATACATCTATTTATTCTTGCTTTAAGTAGACTTTACTTACATAGGAAGCTACAATTATTTGAAATATAGAATACTAGCTTCGGCCCGCGGCCTCGCCCGCGTGGCTGTCGGAAATTATCCCACGGGAACGTGCTACCGGGACAAAAAGTAGCCTATGTCCTTCCCCAGGGTGCCATCTATCTCCTTACAAATTTTATCGAAATCCGTTCAGTGGTTTAGGCGTGAAAAGGTAACATACGGATAGAGTTACTTCCGAATTTATAATATTAGTAAGTATGGATATATACTAGACCAAAATAATGATCCTGGAATGCCGAAAGAAAAGATTATATTATAAAGATGATTATGACTATTTCAGTAGATGTGAAACACTTAAGTTAATATAGGTACGATTCGTTTTTAATTTAAACCGTTAATTTCTGCTTGTACCTTACTGCTTGTAGATTACTACCAAGCCTATGCTTACCTGCAGGTAACTGCGTAACACACCTACAGAAGAAAATGCCTTTCATGACAATCCAACAGTATTCATTGCGTTATTTACGGTCCAGCAAACATATGAAGAGATGGGTTATGAGAATAACTTTCGTTCAAAAGCTTTCAAATTGGAATTGTAAGTGAGTTACCCGATTAGGGTGCAGTATGTCATTTCGATATGCCAGACAAAGCATAAAGAGACTAACATTAATTAACAATTAAAACGAACAATATCGAAGTGTACTCCAGTTGAGCTTACAGTAAACTAAACGATGTTTTTGAAGTGAAACTTCTTAGGCGGCGATTCGATAATTGGACGAGAATTGAGAGTAACATTTCAAGGACGCGTCATGTTCCAGCACATTCGTTACGTGAGACAGAAGAAAGATATAAACTCTCTTTGTCTCTCACACTAAATCTCTCGCATTCTTTAGTTTTTAAGAAGTTTTACTTTTATTACGTGAACGATGCTGCAAGCGCAGTGTTTTATAGAGTGGTGACGACGTAACGACATTAAATGAAAATGCGATCCCCACTAGTTAATCAAAACACTTTAAAATTATCAAATTAGGTATTACACCAAAATTAAAAATTAAAATTTTTCAAAGAAACTAAATGCGAAAACAATCGAAATTAAACGCAACAGCCTTTATAATATTATTTACTAACCTCATCTTACCTGGGGGCCTAGACAAAATCCCTTTTCTGTAAGCGTTCACGCCAACGGAAAAATCAAATTGTATGGAGTTGACATTTGCTTACCACGTGACATTACGTATCTTTTCCGCAGGTAATGTCATTGCCATACATTTTGACGTTAGCGTCTGGCGTTAAAGGCTCCCACAGACAGACGCAACGCGACGCCCGACACAAAGGCGCCGCTCGTCGCGCCAGTGTGTACGAGCCTTAACGCTATCAGAAAAGTTTTTGTCTAGGCCTACTGTAGGCACTACACGTAAGCGCGGCACCATTTATTTGGCGGTCGCTTGTGTGTGTGAAGTTTCATTCATGTAGGTAAAAATAATCTAAAAAAAAATGGCGCGCGGCATCCGTCTATCCCCGCCCCGCTCGGCGCCTGCCGCCCGCCGGCCCGCGCGACTTTTCTATCACTAGGTAATAGGTTCACGTTTAATAATCAAAAACTATCTGTTCTAATTGCACTGCTATTTTTGAGGTGGAACACCCTCGCGAAGTGGGACCAGAGAATAATTTTTCCGTAAACTTTGAACAGCCTGTACGATATTGTGCGGGAGTTTACCGGGCATCTTCGGGAGTCACCATATCATCTTTTATATCTTTATATATATAAAAATTACGTGTCACGTTGTTTGTCCGCGATGGACTCCTAAACTACTGAACCGATTTTAAATTTGATTTGCACACCGTGTGCAATTTGATCTAACTTGAAAGATATGATAGCTTACATCTCAATTTATAGTTGCAATATTATTTTATTGCAAATTATTTGTCTATTATTTGACAGTCACAATTATCTGTTAGCTCCGAACGATTCTAACAAATGGCGATATCTGTTGACTGGATTGAGTAAGTATTCAAAAGATGGCGCTATGTTAAAAATACAAACGTTTCATATAAGCTACAATTTAATAGCATAACCACCACGTGTTGCTGAGGCTAGGGTATAACCTACATTTATTTTGTAATAAACGAAATACAGTGAAATTCAATTGTTCTTACTTTTTCGATTTTTGGTTTCAAAAATTCTTTCACTGTTGGGAAGCTACACTATCTCCGGGTGACATAGGCTATATTATATTATGCTTTGGTACCCGGGCGAAGCCGGGGCGGGTCGCTAGTTGAAGATAAAATATGTTCTTAAAGCTAAGGCCGCGTTTTGACTCACCATAAATAAATATCATATCGGTGTACTCCATAGCAGTATAATTGAAACGAGGCATTCTGATCTTACAACCAAATAACACGAAGTAACTATCATTGTTTAAACACATTAGGTAGGTACCGTAACCTACCAAACTCTACTACACTTAAAACTTATACACAATCGAATTATCAATAACACAACAGTAAAACTATTAAACCTCTGCACTGTATGAAATTGCAACAAAACAATGTTCAATTTTACACAAAAACAATTATTATTAATGCACGCGCGGCAAACCATTCTTACGCATCGAAATTTAAAAACAAAAACATGCTCTCACAAGGGTAGCACGTCACGCACTAATCAGTGGGCCAGCAGGAACAAACTCCAGCAAAAACCCTAGATGTATTTCTTTCCTTTTCTTGCACAACAAATCTGCCGAATGTCGAAGTGATTACGAACTATTTTTCCCTACACTTACTTTGTTTAGACAAAAATTTCGAATTGACAACGTAGCTATCTTCTCAGTTTACGAAACGAATGGTGCTCTTCCGCAATCTTTGTTTGCTTATGATAATAGGAATTTTACCGTTATGGTTATTAGGTCTAAATTCAATCAGCAATACAATACAATTTTGTATTATTTTTGAGTAGCGAGCCGCACATTGCATTGGTTGTGTTTTACGCATGTAGGTAAATTAAATTGTTTTGATGTGAATGACCTAATGAACTTGCGTGGCGAAATCGTAATGTATTCACAGCATGTGTTAAAATTGCTAAAGTAAAAAAGTAATCCTGCGGCTATACCGTTGATTATAATTTGATAATTTTTGGTACACGTACCACTGACGCGATACCCAATATGTGGTTTCAGTTAATGTCGTATTATTCCAACCACTCTGTATATAAGAACCGCATATTAGATACTTGAGGTACAATGTAAGCTCCCACATCAACGCTACTCATTCTAAATTCCATTAACAACGTCTATCTAAAAACCAGACACGACTTTACTGTACGAAAATTCACCAAAATTTAATGTATGTAGGTATAAAGGCTCTTACAAACAGGTGCGACACACGACGCGAATCGCACGCGACACAAAGGCACCGCTTTTCGCGCGACAGGCGCTGCCTTTGGGTCGCGTGCGATTCGCTTCGCGTGTCGCCTCTGTTTGTAGGAGCCTTAAAACAACTACCCGACACGATTAAAGCATAATATTTTTACTACCCTCTTTAGAAATAACAACACAATCTGTGATAAGGGCGGGAACGTTCATAAATAAAGATAGAAAAGGGAAAACAGAGATATGTATATGAGGGTGAATACAAATCAGTTTGGGATTGCCCGACAACGCAGGCTTGGCTGTGACGGCATTGAACTTTGAAAATGAATTTATTGCCGATCATGTGTTATCCATTTTAAGGCTCAATGTACATTCAGTTTTCTTACATAATTTAATTTGTAGATGTGGAGTGTAAATAATTATTAGAATTGTTAAGTATATTTATAAATATTGTGTGTGTTTTTAACAAAGTAAATAAGTGATTGTTGTAAATATATTTTGGTTAGTCATGGTTAGTAAGTAATAGACAATGATGATTGTATTCCTCGTTTTATGTGAATGACGAACGAAACGTAAGATATATGACAGCTGACATGTCAAACGAGAAATTATGCTATATGCTCTCCCTTAAGAGTATATTATGTTCTGGGAATTTGTTTGCGTTGTGTTTACAATTAGCTTTTAATAATATATTTTATTTAGGAACCAACAGTGGTAACCGCTACAAGGTGACATATTCCCCTTTATTTAGAAACGTTGCTTTAAGTTAAGAGACGTTTAAACGTCAAAAATGTGCGGTTAAACAGTCGTTAATCGTTACTTAAATTTTAGCAACGTTTATAAATAAACCCCTATATGTATAGTGCTTTAAACCATGATCAAAAAGATTAAAAAGTGACATAAGTAATTCTTTTAGTAATAAAAAAATTACATTATAGAAAGATATAAAACCGTTTTATTTCTCAAGGAACACAGCAAAAATAGTCCATATTTAACTAAACCTATTAACAAACTAAAATTATATTATGTTATTATTTAAATACTTTGTTACTTACTTGATTTAGTACAACAGGTTTAAAACAGTGTGTTTTTTAAGTTTTTAAGCTATTGCATAGCTTTTATCGCGGGCTTTGAGCGCGGCGACCGAATCAAGAAATTCCGTAACGAAAATAAAACCTAACACCCCCCAATCCGCCTACCATGTAGCTCGGCCGAGCGTTCGCTTAACGTGTATGTATATGGTACGACTGTACTTGAATTAATATCAAAGAAAAAAAAATACTGCATAAATAAAAAATAAATAAATAATTATAATTGCATAAGTTGATAAAACATGCTATGCAATAGCTTTACCGCGGCAGTCCCCGAGTGCCACACGTGTTTTTTTTTTTTGCTTTGTTTAGGTATAGCATGACGTTAAGTAAATTCGCACCTCCTAGCAAATAAAGAGCATTTATTAATTAGTTCAAAGTAATTTTAAAAAAAAACTCCAGTGTCGCTCATTATCATACGGTGGAGGTCTGCCCGGCTTGGGCGGAGCACCGCCGTGTCGTCGTGGCGGCGATCAGCGGCGGCGATCTCTCGGGTCCGGCCCTGGTTCAGGCCATGGTACGCAGCGAGAGGGAATGGGAAGCCGTCACCTCCTTCTGCGAAGCAGTAATGCTCGCGAAGGAGGAGGCGGAGCGCGTGAGGGAGAGGCAATCGTTGCGCCGTCAGGCCCCCAACCGCCGCAGGAGGAGACACCCTGGACGCCGGGAGTCGAATGCCGATTCCCGGCCACCGTAGTCGCGAGCTTGCGGACGGCGAGCAATGGGCAGCTCGCCATCCGGTAAGGACCAGGACCGGGTCGACGGCGCGTTGTGTTCCACGCGCGCCTCTAAGAGATGTCAGCATATTTGACGGGGTCCGATAGGGCCGATACCTGCCGGGTTCACGGATTGTTCGAAAGAGTTACCGTGGCCCTGGCGCACAGGCAACTGAAGGAACACGGGTGGGTTTTAGTCAGTAAGAGTCAGACACGCCCTCCCGCTCCGCCCAGAGCGGGACAGGCCATTTGATGAATTCCCACCTAAACAAAAAGCGTCGCTCGTCATCATCACCTTATCCCATTTATATGGGGTCGGCACAACATGTACCTCGAGTACTTTCTCCTTGGGCTGGAACTAAATAGCCTTCTCCAGTAGATAAACTTCAATGCACGTCCAGTGTAATAGTCAGCCCTTAAACCACCTTGCTGACTGTCACTATGTAAATGTGACGTCTCCATAGGTACCTACTACACTTGGAATGGGCAACTAGCTTCATCTTTCATACTGACCGACTTCTTGACAATTCATAAGTGCCTGTAATTGGTTAATTTGAAATAAATGCTTTGAGTTTTGAGCTTGAGCGTATAATACCTAACTACTCCTAAATTAAGACGTTTTATTCTTACATTTTTATTTGACATAATCTTCTCATTATTGGACATTGTACACCTAGAATTCTAATTTCAACTCTTTATTAAAGGCTTTTTTGGACAGGATATTAATTCAGATTTGTTACAGTTGTAATGGCAATCATGATAGGTTTTTATTTTTATTTACCTTTTATAAATATACATTATTTACAACAATATATATTAGTATAACACGTGTTTACTTAGATAAGCAAACTAACGCTATATTAATCAAAGTCTACCGTTATCTATTAATAAATATATACACAGTAGACTCCTTATAAGCTCGGGCATCGATAGACGATAATACTCGTACGTTCATTGTTGATACCACTCTAAAGATAAATAAAGAAGGATCACATTAAAAAGTTCACTTTAAGATCCGCAATAATAACAACAATCCCAAGGTGTATTTTACATTTTACTATTTTTTATTAAACTGTTTTGTACATCACATAAAACAAAAAGGACAAACATATTTTAAAACTAGTGTCGAATGGGCGGTCTTATCGCACAAGACGATCTCGTACAGATAACCCTTAGATGGACTGAAAGAAAGCTGATATACACCATGGAAAAAACAGGCTTGATTTTTGACCCACATTTCGCTAGTTATGTATAAGTCCTGTGTTATAGGTCCCTGACTTAGGTTTCGAACCCGGAACACCACATTCGGCATTTTCCCCCTTGCTTATAATCTAATAATGCCGAATTAACGCCTTAATGCCGTAAGTTAAGACGAGTTTAAAAAGCTAAAAAATTTCATCTCATCACTTCAGCCAAAAGACGTCCACGGTTGGACATAGACCTCTCCCAAGCACCGCCACTTCGACCGGTTCTATGCATCTTGCAACCAGCGGATTCCTGCGGCCTTCACAAGGTCATCGGTTTACCTTGTGGGAGGCCTTCCAACGCTACGGCTTAAAGCAATCTGCCCTACCCACTGCAACTTAAGTTTGGCAATTCTTCGGGCTATGTTAAAAATGTATCAAAACTTAACTTTTATCAATATTACACGGTATTTATCACTCTGTACAGAATAAACCTTTTGTCCTAGTGTAAAACTACAAACGTCTCCATAATAATTTACAAACAAAGTGGAACATTCGACACACATTAAACACCCCATGGTCTTATTTGCTGACGACAGTACCGCACTAATTAAATGTACAGACATTAATAAACACGAACATGACATCAATATCACACTGACATTGTGAATTGGCTTGACGATAATAATTTTGTCATCACCCGCAAAAAAACTAATGTTATGCATTTTTATCAACGCATATTGGTACCGAATATAGTGATAGACTATAATAGGTAATAATAACTGTAGAATAGACAGCTATAAGTACTCCATTTGAAATAAGATTAGAAATTTAATAAACCTTTTATTACAGTCCGTTCAACCGATTTTGACTTCTATTCGGTAGGCATAAGGATGACATTAAGAGCAAAAACGTGGTTACAATACCAACTCTTTACTGCAACTGCCATTTGTCATGCCCCTAAGGCAATATAAGTCAAAATCGATTGAACGGACTGTAAAAAAGGTTTATTTAACATTCTAATCTTATTTCAAATGGAGTATAGTTGCCTTGGAAACCTCAAGCAGAACAAGTATGTAAAAAACCTGACCGTATCGGCGTATGTCCTTCATAATCTTTCAAAAAAGGTCAACATCGCCACAACAGTAGTTGCATAACACGGTCTAGTAGCGTCCATTTTGAGATACAGAATAATCTTTTGGGGAAACAGTACTTTACGAGAACAGGTGTTCAAATTCAAAGCCCAAAAACGTTGCATAAGGGCAATACTTAGCATGAAAGTGACGGATAGTTGCGTTCCTGGGTTTAAGTCCCTAACACTTTTAACGTTCCCGAGTATATTTGTATATTTTAGAAGTCGCACTCTTGGTTTAGTGTAACATGGACCTTTTTACTTCAGTGTCAGAATCTAGGAAGTCAGTATGAACATAAATGTTGAGAGATGTAAATACTGCTTTGTTCAAAAAAAGTGTTAGTAGCATGGGCCCAATAATTTTGAATACAGTACCCAATATAATAAAAAATTAGACAATACAATTTTTTTTAAAAAGAGTCTGACATTATTGATTTAAAAATGCTATAATTCAATAAATTACTTTTTAAATGACATGAACTTATGTGTTGAATAATTTTATGTTTTTTCTCAATTTATCCGATTTTTATTCAAAACTATATTTAAGTGGATTTTTTTATGTTTTTATTTATGTAAGGTGGATGTGCTATGCTGACTAAAGGCTTCCGTAGACTGGCGCCACGCGACTGCGCGACACAAAGGCGCCGCTCGTCGCGGGCGATTCGCGTTGCCTGTCGCGCCTGTTTGAAAGAGCGTTAATGTTTTAAAGTTGTAATTTTATTTTATTTTAATTATTTTATTTTATTTTCAATTTTGTGAACAATTTCATTAATGTTTGCATGCCTTAGATAAGGTAGAACGTACAAGGCTCACCCATCTTATTGTGACATCTTATTTTATGTACCTGCAATCGATGCAAATAAAATTTACTTTACTTTACTTCGATTTATTCAGCTAGAACAAATAAACCTCGGTTAACGTGTAGCTAATCAAATATGCATATCATCGCTCGTTGGAACGATACGCCGACACGCCACTACGCCAGTACGAATTATAAGGTAGAGTAATATCTAGAACTAGCTTTTGCCCGCGGCGTGAATGTCGGAAATGTAATCTATGTGTTAAGCCAGATAAACAATATATTAATTTCGTAATAAGTACATTGTTTTCATACATATAAAGGCACATCCACACTGGCGCGACGCGACAGCGCGAGGCAAAGGCACCGCGTGCCGCGCGACGAGCGGTGCCTTTGTGTCGGGCTGTCGCGTCGCGACTGTTTGTGGAAGCCTTAACTCTATTGTTTTACGCGACGCACGCCAGTAAAGCTACCAGTCGGCATGATTATTTCCGTCATCTTCAACAATCATCGTCATATTTCAGCCAATTTACACAAAACTTTAATTAATTATACACCTAAACCTTCCTCATGATCACTCCGTCCATTGGTGAAAACCGTATGAAAATCTGTTCGGTATTAGTTTTTGAGTTTATCGCGTTCAGACGGACAGACAGACGCAGCGGGGGACTTTGTTTTGTAATATGTAGTATTGTAGAGATAGTGACAAGCATAAGCGCCTTGGGGTGAATATGAAGCCACACTATATTGATCGTGCGGAAAATAACTTACAACAATTTGTGTTAGGGGAAATAAAACAGAGATTTCTAGTGTATAGTGGAAGTTTGGTGGGAAAATCGAATCTTCGCGAAATCCTAGGATTATTGAACGAGTCCGTATTTCTAGAAACTAAGAAAGACTTTCGTTGTCGTACGAGCTATTATGATTATGGGTTGACTGATCATTGAAAAAACCCAGTCTTCTTGGACGATTGAAAACTTTATACTGATTGGCGAATCTAAGAGTCAATTGATAATATCTTTATCCTGCATCCTTATTGCGTAAAGGCTCCGGAGGCAGACAGGCGCGACGCGACAGCGCGACGCCACTTTTGTAGAATTATTTCCATGAAGTTTTCATAGGAATTGTTCTACTAGAGTCGCGTCGCGACTGTTTGGGGGAGCCTTAAAGGCTCGTACACACTGGCGCGACGCGACGCCCGACACTAAGGCACCGCGCGTCGCGCGACTGGTGGCGCCTTTGTGTAGCGCTGTCGCGTTGCGCCTGTCTGTGGGAGCCTTAACACGTTATTAATCACAATCTGAATATTTTTGAGGGATATTGCTAATCCATTGCTTCATATGTTCGAAAAAATTGTCTGCTCAACAACGCAAATAACGCAACGAATGTTGTTGAACTGTCAAAATGAAAGTCACTCCTACTGTTAGTGTGTTACGCAATTACCCCGTTGGTTGGGTGGCTGGCTGGTTGGTTTGTTGGTTGGTTGTTGGTTGGTTGGTTGGCTGTTTGAATGTATGTAGCTGTTATCCAATCATAGCATCCGTCAGTGCACAACGTTATTTTCATTCAAACATCGTTCGTAATTACCGTCGTTATACGCGATTTAAAAAAGATATGCTGTGTTTTTGCAATTATTCTGTTAAAAGCTCGTATTATTACGGAAATCTTCATCCAAAGGTTGACTGGCAGAAAATGCCTCAGGCATATAAGTCCAATAAATAAAAACTTCTCAGTTTTAAAACATTTGGTCGTTTACAATAATTCTAGGATTTTCGCAGAGATTCGATTTTTTTTAAAATGATTAATGTGTACTTAGAGTACAAGTTTTTGTTAGTTACACAAAACAACAGAAACAAAAACATACATAACGTGAATAATTCCTCCAAATCAATACACAATTTTCAAGCCCGTCACGCGGCGTTCAGAAATCTTATTATTTATGTCCGTTCCCATAGTAATTTGTCACTTTCGGATATCTTCTATCAAGACCCATGGGGCCGGAGTTAGGGATAGAAATGTCGCTTTTATTATATCAATTTGGTATCCGAAAATGGCCGGCTGAAAAATGTTGGGAACTTTATGTTTTAGAAAACTGAAAGGGAATTTTAAGTGTATGAATGAGTTCAGTAATTTATTTAGACAGACAAGACAAACTGAGGAGAGGGGCTCGTGGCTAAATAATAACAGCCCCACGGGTCGATCGAAGGTTAAGCTACACTTGCCGAGGCCGGTCCGTGGATGGGTGACCATCCATGACATATCGAGCCCCCTCCGTGCCTCGGAAAGCACGTTAAACCGTTGGTCCCGGCTGTCATTTATAGATCTTTGACAGTCGTAGTCATCTGACAACCAGTCTTACTAAGGGGTATCGTATTACCCAGTAACTGGGTTTTGGAGGTCAGATAGGCAGGCGCTCTATGTAGAATACTGGGATTCACTTGCATATGCTGCGTCATGTTGAGAAGGCGAATGAAAAGCGACTGACAAAAGGTACGGGGCAGATGTGAGTGGAAACGCATAGAATAGAATAGAATAGAATAGAATACTCTAATAATGGTGATGATCTTCAGAAAGGTAATGTGCGTAGTAGGTACCCGCAATCGGCTGCGTTTATCGATCGTAGCAGGTGGCGTTCTGAATTTTTCGGCCTACCCCCATGGGCAGAAAGCGTGAGTTTATGTATGTATGTGTTTAAGTTTAGGTGTAAAACTACATTCTCAAGTGTCACAGTGTTTAGAAGTTTCGAATGCAACCTGATTTGCTTGCTCTCATTGTATTCTATCTCTTTCCTATTTCATTTGCAAATAAAAGGCAGAAACAGTTAAAGTTTAGTGCCTCAATATCGCCGAAACAAAACAGAACTCGTCCCAAGAACTACCACTACTACTTCTGAAAGCCCAACTATAAAAATAAAACTGATCAAGTGTGAGTCGGTCTCGCATACTATGGGTTCCGTCCTTGCCTATAGTAAACATATAAGTAATGTCAAAGTCGAATCATTTATTTCAAATAGGCACATAGAAGGCACTTTTGTACGTGAAAATGTACAACAAAATAGAATTGATTCTACATAGTTGCCCCTTCCAAAAGGTACTTTCGTATGGAGAAGAATGGACAAGAAACTCCACCGTTGCTCTTTTATAATGTTTTACAATATTTTGTATACATTAATTATATAATTAGATGTGGAGAAGATGCACCTAGAATAAGAGAAAAAGGAAGAAATGAGAACTGGACTAAAAATATGAAGCCGCGGGCAGATTCTGCCCGCGGCTTCATATTTTATTCACCCGCGTGGATGTCGAAAATTATCCCCCGGGAACGTGCTACCTTCATCCCCTATATCCCTCCCTTTAGGGATATTTTTGAGAAAAAAAGTAGACTACTTCCTTCCCCAAGACGCCACCTATCTCCTTGCCAACTTTTATGGAAATCCATTCAGTGGTTTAGGCGTGAAAAGGTAACATACAGACAGAGTTAGTTCCTTTCGAATTTATAATAGGTAATAGTATGGATTAACACTTTGTGACACTTTAGCTTAGGCTACGGAACCCTAAAAATCGTAAATATAAACTACTTTCAGTTTGAAAACTACAAATCGGTCTTTATTTCCTGAATGAGAGTTCATTGATAGAAAAACTTTTTTATGATGATCATGCCCAAACATGAGCTGTAACAATTTACGAGGGTGAAAATAATACTGGCCGAGTTTAGGATTGTATTTTTATGAAACTGGAGGGTTTCTTGATTCCCAAGATAGCTTCAGAAAGTTATCATCAGGTGACATAGTAGTCAAACATTAGCCTAGCAATGGATACTAATAAAATAGAATAAGTATGTAGTTATGTCAATCCACTCAGCCTATCGCCGTCCACGGCTGGATATAGGCCTCTCTGGCTGCGCCACAAAACCCTGTCCTCCGCCTTCCGCATCCAGTCTGCTCCAGCCACCTTTTTAAGGTCGTCAGTCCATCTAGGTGGAGTGAGTCCCACACTACGCTTGCCGATACGCGGTCTCTACTCTAGGACTCGTCTGCTTCACCGGCCACCGGTCTTCCGACAAACATGGCCAGCCCACTGCCACTTCAGCTTGCTTAATCTGCAAGCTATGCCCGTAACTCCGTTTATTTAAGGAATAATTTATTATTAAGAAGGATATGCTTTCCCGGTTAGCAACACGAATTACTTACGGTAACAATAATATGTTGAGTTTGCCTCAATAACTAATCTACTAAATTAATACACGTAACATTGCTCTAATTATTGGCAGCCATCGAGCTTTTTGCGCAGCACCGGAAATCCGGAATTTGTCTGCTGACGACAGAAACTATTACAGCACGTAGAAGTCCGACATACTCCTTCGCCTTCCGGTTTATAATGACTTCTGAAAAAAAAAATACTTATCCTGAGAGCAAATTGGATTTTCCTATTGAATTTTCCTGAGAAAAAGAGCCCGGAGAGATCCAAGAATACAGGAATGCCGTACATATACATGGTGACAGGGACATCCATGCACAAACTTTTACCATGAATTCAATACATGATTCTAAACCGCCTTTTTTTTTTTGGGTGGGAAATCATCAAATGACCTCTCCCGCTCTGGGCGGAGCGGAAGGGTGTGTCAGACTCTTAATGACTAAAACCCACGCATGTTCCTTCAGTTGTCTGTGCGCCAGGGCCACGGTAACTCTTTCGAACAATCCGCGACCCCGGCAGATTCTAAACAACCTTGCGTTGAAATTATTGGTCGTTATTCAAAGAAAAAAATAAATTGCTGTTATATACATTTGACCGCGTAGGTATTGCACTTTTCTATGAAACAGCAGTTTTTTTTTTTTTTTTGATAGCCGACGTAAAATTTCTACGCTAGGAGGGAGGGTCTAGAATCAAGTGCCGAATTCATGGGTTCAGTTTGGGCGTCGAAGTCCCTGCCACCATGTATTTAAAACAAACAGTATTAAAAAAAAATTCATGATGGATACACGGACATGACAAAAACGTCGTTCAACCTTCAAAAATTAACCGTAATTTCTGAAAGTACATAATTGACTACTCGCGAAGGATTTTCTAAATAACAGAATTGATTTGAGCTCCAAGAATACCTTTTTCTCAATCATGCTTGGAAGTTCAAGCATTATTTTGACAACCTTCTTCGAGATAAACCGAAAATGCTGGTCAAATACATGCGAGCAGCGGCCGGAAAAGTTAGTATGAAAATCCATATCTGTCGTGTTTAGCGGCCGGCAGTGTTAATATGAAAATCCTCTGTCGTGTTTAGCGACGGAATAAATTACTAACAAAAATTAATATCTGTCGTGTAATAAAAAAATGGAACGAATTTTGTACTTCGACCCATGGCACCCTTTTTTTTTTTTTTTTTTTTTTGGGTGGGAAATCATCAAATGACGTCTCCCGCTCTGGGCGGAGCGGAAGGGCGTGTCAGACTCTTACTGACTAAAACCCACCCGTGTTCCTTCAGTTGCCTGTGCGCCAGGGCCACGGTAACTCTTTCGAACAATCCGCAGCCCCGGCAGGCATCGGTCCTATCGGACCCCGTCAATTTTGCTGACATCTCTTTGAGGCGCGCGTGGAACACGACGCGCCGTCGACCCGGGCCTGGTCCTTACCGGACGACGAGCTGCCCATTGCTCGCCGTCCGCAAGCCCGCGCCTACGGTGGCCGGGAATCGGCAATCGACTCCCGACGCCCAGGGTGTCTCCTCCTCCTGCGGCGGCTAGGGGCGCGAGGGCGCAGTGATTGCCTCTCCCTCTCGCGCTCCGCCTCCTCCTTCGCGAGCATTACTGCTTCGCAGAAGGAGGTGACGGCTTCCCATTCCCTCTCGCTCCGTACCATGGCCTGAACCAGGGCCGGACGCGAGAGGTCGCCGCCGCCGATCGCCGCCACGAGGACACGGCGGTGCTCCGCCCAAGCCGGGCAGACCTCCACCGTATGCTCCACCGTGTCCTCCGGTACCCATGGCACCCATGGAGGTAACTTATCAAAGATTTTATTTAAATCTCGAACTGGCTTAGCAAATAGAGCTGTATAAAGTGAAAAAGAACAAATGAACATATCGGCAAAATAAAAGTTATCGTTGTTCGTTATTGATTCAGAAATTTATAATTCATTTACTTACGCTTGAATTTCCACGCATTATTTGAGAAAAATACTATACAACCCTTGGCCGCATGGTCGGCCGCTGCAGTAATGTACTATTAACTATAGTGCAATATTTTCTATAATTATATTTATAGACAGATAATTCTCAGACATGATAAAAACGTTGTTCAACCACCAAAAATCAAACGTAAATCCTGAAAATACATAATGAAAATAACCCACTAGAGCCTCGGCGACCACAGCATAAAATATTAACGCCACAACGTAAACAATCAGTGTATGGCAGCTACCTTTTGAAGTGGGCAGTTACACTGAATTAGGTTTAAAATTTCAAGTGTGTTACTTGTAGTTGGGACACTGTGTATGTTAGTTAGTAAAGGTAACTTACGTAACTTTGTTACTGAGCTTCGCTTAAAATTGGGCTTCTATATTAGAATAGAATAGAATAGAATACTCTTTATTATGTACACCATAAAAATTACAGATATAAATGTAGACATTTTACACAGGGTGACACAATGGGCAGTCTTATCGCTAAAAGCGATATTAGAGGGTGTTTTATGTAGAATCTGGGTGTACTGTGAGTTAGATCATGCTTAGGTAAACTAAGATGATCGCACACCGAGACAAAGAGTAAGACAACTCAAAACACCTGCCTCTTTTTTCAGGAACCACATAAAAAGTTTTACTCATTTTCTATTTGACAGATTTAAAATTATTGTTGAGCGAATTTAATATCTTAGTAAAATAATATACTACATCATACAGATTCCAATAATCGTAATAATTCGATTTTGGATTATTTTGAGTTGTGCCACGGTTTATCTAGGGTGTGCGAATTATAACAGCTATCTTACCTTCTTTGTAAGCAAGAAATGCGCTATTTCATTTTATCGTGAATGAGTAAAAGATACCTACAGGAACAAATAGTTGAAAAACGTAGAGCGACTACAATTTTTTAGCAGGCAGTAGTCATCGGCAAAAACTTAAACCATGATCCTCAACCTCCAGAACTTGCATAATAACTTCCTTTCTTCTTTTTCAAACAAATCAAATCCCCCAAAAGTATCAGACAATCATATATTAGTATTGTAAAGAAATAAATCAAATATACGTCGGAATACGTCTTGCAGGGATTTCCAACCGCCCCAGTTCTGAACGGATACATCACTGTCACGGGATAATGTTTACAGACCATGGGTATGGCTAGCTTGGCAGAATTCTTAATGGGGGGATATTATTTTAATGTAATACCGTAATTTGTAAGGGACGCTCAGTTTTTGGGGGATGTTGGGCATTATTAAAAATTCCCTTTAATCGGTAGGTAGATGAATTTCCGTCATAGTCCGGTTCTTTGTCAAGCCTATAGAAAACCAGTTTGCCTATTTCTATAAAACCGTCTGTAATAAAAATTACAACAAAATATCCTAAATTAACTAAAACTATTATCAATCTAAAATATACCGTCGCTAAATTTATCCGCAATGCAGTAACCTGATAATATACACAAGAGATTGGCGGCATTGCCACTATTTATGGCAATTCTAAGTCTCTGGCCAAGGTAAAAGCCATATAGGTCACGGGAAGTGTCATCCAACTTTTCAAAATACTCGTTTTCTTAGTTTACGACAGCACTCCATAATTGTTGCTTTCTACAACATAATACTTTGTATTACGATGAGTGAACAGTGCATTTCAAAGAATGTTTACTTAAACATTTCTTTATAAATCATACCAGTTTGGCAATTAACAAGTAATGTTGAGCGATAAGCGATAGCGATAAGCAACGTGTACCGATGAATTTCGACCACCTCCGTCGTCACACCTGGCAAAGTTTTCTAAGAATTTGTTACTTTATTTTACTGTGTATTGTCAACGAATACTTTACTTATTCGTCAGCGTAAAAAACCGAAATGGTGTCCCGCAGCCGTATCATCACTGAACGAGAAATAAAAGTCTTACTAACAATACTTCAAAGTTTTTGAATGAAAACTTCTTTAGGCGCGTTGAGCGATTTTTGGTACGGGAAAATCTTATGGGTTCACGTCGCTGACACGCTAATGTTATCAATATATCTGTAGCTACTAATATGACGTATTGCGCTGGGTCAGTAGAAAGTTTTAAGTTTCCACTTCTGTCGGCAGTCCCCATGACTGCCTATGTTTCTTTTTAACAACGTATTCCAAAACTTTGTTGCGATTTTTTTTTTGCCAGAATCTGCTGGTACTGAATCAGAATCTGAGTAAATTTCCAGCATACTCTAAAAATTAAACCTAGACATTCAAAAATCACAAATCAGGGAAGCATGGAACAAAAGGGAAGAGGCTTATACTCCGCAGCGGGTGACCCCCGTCAGGAACGAAGTTCCTTACGCTTTTTCTTCAATTCGACAAATTTGAAAATGTTTACGGCCGCCATTTGGGATTTTCATTTTGACGTCACTATCGGCTTCAGCACCATCAAAACGATAACATGATGAAAATTTTGAAAATGTTCGTAGCCGCCATCTTGGTTTTTCATTTTGACCCCACCCTCAGCACCCTCGAAAACATGAAAATTATCTCTCTCTCTCTCTCTCTCTCTCTCTGTCGCTTTCTATTATATATAATAAAAAGACGCATTAAAGGAGTATAACGCTTTTTGGTTAAGTGACGATTTCTAAAAAAAACTAAAAAATAATTACTCCCGCAAGCTGCGTTAAAGAACGTCGTTCCAAAAATCACAACTTTCTCCGCCGATTTCACTGTCAAAACGCCTCGAACCGAAGAATGCAAGCAATCCATCAAAGACCACCGTATTAGAATCAATCTAAACGATGGCTATCTATGAGACAAACCATTTGTGTAGACTGTGTCATTCATCAGACAAACAAGATAAGTTTCGTCCCGGCTGAACAGAGACGTCGGTAAACAAAAGCGGTACCGGGGGGCAAGTTAGAAGCGGGGCGAGTGTGAAATGTGAAAAAAACTTGCTTTTTTGCAGCTTTAACTTGGATTTAGCCTATTTCCACCAACCGCTGCTGAGCTGCTACTGAGAAATTCCAGATGGAAAATAGAATTCCAGTAACACTTTCCCCGACCCGGAAATCGAACCCAGGACCACATGCTCAGCAGTAGTGCTTGTGACAACTGGACTAACGAGACCTATTACATGGGGCTTAAACATAACTGGCGAAATGTGGTGTACTTTAGACCTCTGCCTTACCCTTCGCGGGATACGGGCGTTATGTGTTATCGTACGATTCAAACTTAATGGCGGCTGGGAACATGAGGCGAGCCGCGAGTGGTGAGGTACTGCGCAGCGAATAGTGCACTTCACAGCCGCCATTAAGTTTCAATCGTACTATGAGTCGGATTGACTTGAATTGGTTTGACAAAAACATTATAGTGAATGGGATCTCTTAATCTTCGGGTGAATACAAAAAAAAAGTAAGTGTGAAGTGTTTTTACTTTCGGAACGGTTGCTGTATTTTATCTGCTGAGCGTGTGGTCCTGGCTGTAATCTAAGTCGGGGAGTGTTGTGAGGTTTTTCAATTTGAGTTTCTTAGTGGCAGCCCTTTTTTTTTTTTTTTTTTTTTTTTTTTTTGGGTGGGAAATCATCAAATGACGTCTCCCGCTCTGGGCGGAGCGGAAGGGCGTGTCAGACTCTTACTGACTAAAACCCACCCGTGTTCCTTCAGTTGCCTGTGCGCCAGGGCCACGGTAACTCTTTCGAACAATCCGCAGCCCCGGCAGGCATCGGTCCTATCGGACCCCGTCAATGGTGCTGACATCTCTTTGAGGCGCGCGTGGAACACGACGCGCCGTCGACCCGGGCCTGGTCCTTACCGGACGGCGAGCTGCCCATTGCTCGCCGTCCGCAAGCCCGCGCCTACGGTGGCCGGGAGTCGGCAATCGACTCCCGACGCCCAGGGTGTCTCCTCCTCCTGCGGCGGCTAGGGGCGCGAGGGCGTAGAGATTGCCTCTCCCTCTCGCGCTCCGCCTCCTCCTTCGCGAGCATTACTGCTTCGCAGAAGGAGGTGGCGGCTTCCCATTCCCTCTCGCTCCGTACCATGGCCTGAACCAGGGCCGGACGCGAGAGGTCGCCGCCGCCGATCGCCGCCACGAGGACACGGCGGTGCTCCGCCCAAGCCGGGCAGACCTCCACCGTATGCTCCACCGTGTCCTCCGGTCGATCCACACAATGGTAACACCCGGGCGTTTCCTCCCGCCTTATCCGAAACAGGAACCTCCCGAAACAGCCATGTCCGGTGAGGACCTGCGTCAGGCGGAAGGTGAGGACGCCGTGGCGCCTCTCAAGCCACTCCTCAAAGAGGGGTCTTACCGCCGCAATTGTGGCGTGCCCTGCGCTGGGTTGCAACAGTCGCACTCTCCATGCCGCCATGAGATCCCGCCGGAGCTCTGTCCGCTGTGCCGTGATTTCTCGCGGCAGCGGAGTTACGCCCCGGCGTTTCGCCTCCTCGCGCCACTCCCAAACGTGCGCGAGGACCTTTGCCTCCAGATCCCACGGCGGCAATCCGGCAAGGAGGCTCGCCGCCTCGCAGGAGACCGTGCGGTATCCCCGTACCATCCGGATGGCCATGACCCTTTGGGACGCTTTCAACCGGCGGGCTGGCCGGAGCCTTAGTGAACCCGCCCACACCGGTGCCCCGTAAAGGGCCATGGACCGCACGACCCCCGCGTAGAGCCTCCGGCAGGAGGCGTTTGGCCCCCCCAGATTGGGCAAGAGCCGCTTCAAAGCAGCCCCGGCCCGCTGCAGTCTGGGAGCCAAACGTCGGAAGTGCTCGACGAAGTTCCACCGGCTGTCGAGGACGAGTCCCAGGTACTTCATCGTCGACTCGACGCCGATGTGAACCCCTCCTACCGTTATTTGGGAACCCGACAGTGGCGCGTTCCGAGGACCATGAAAACACATGGCCTCGGACTTGTGCAAGGCCACCTCGAGTCCCAACTGCCGGATCCTCTCAACGACTGTCGCAACCCCGAGTGTCATTAGTTCGGCCGCCGCCTGGTGCGACCTCCCCTGCGCCAGGACCAGCGTGTCGTCAGCGTAGCACACCACGCTGACGCCGCTAGGGAGGTCGGCGCGCAGCACCCAGTCGTACCCGATGTCCCACAGATGCGGCCCCAAGACCGATCCCTGTGGGACACCGCACGACATCTCTCGCCGGTTCCATTCTCCCTGGTGACCGGGGTAGATAATTGCTCTATCCGCCAAATAGGCCTCGACTACACGACAGAGATAGGTCGGCATCCGGTGATACCGGAATGCCTCCCGGATGCAACTCCAGGGCAGGGTATTGAAGGCATTGGCGATGTCTAGAGACACCGCCAAGACGACCCCACCCCGGGCCACAGCATCCCCCGTCGTGAGGGCTCGCACGCGCATGATGGCATCCACCGTGGAGCGCCCCCTGCGGAAACCAAACTGGCTCTCCGCCAAATCCGGCCCCACCCGCACCAGCTGCCCGACGAGGCGGTCTGCAATGACTCTTTCAAAGAGCTTGCCCACCTCGTCGAGCAGCACGATGGGCCGGTAAGCGGACGGAGAGTCCGCCGGGCGCCCCGGTTTCTTAATGAGGACCAGTTTCCCCGTCTTCCAACGAAGTGGGAACTGGCCCTCCTCCAAGCATGCGCTTAGGAGCCCTCTTAGTCGAGGCCCGAGAGCCTCCGAGGCCAGGACCCAGGCTTTTCCCGGTAAGCCGTCGGGTCCTGGGGCGGTATTTTTGGCACTCAGCCTGCGTACCGCCGCTCTCAGCTCTACCTCGGTCACCTCAGGAGCAACGTCGTCATCGTCGGTCATGTGGTCCGCAGTTGGCACCGCAGGAGGCGGAGCCATGGGCGGGGGAGTATGCCCCCCCCGCGAAGGGAACAAAGCGCTCACCACGCCCTCCACGAGCTGGGGCCGGAGACTCTGCGTCAGCGGGGGAGCCCATGGGCGGAGTTTCTCCCGCACCACCTTATATGGGCGTCCCCACGGGTCCCTGTTCAGAGTCCCCAGCGACTCCTCACGGGCCAGTCCCCTGGCCCGCAGGATCTCCGCTCGGAGGGCGGTCTTCGCCGCTCTGTAACCCTCGTACAGCTCAGCCTGAATGGCTTCCGTATCCGGAGGGCGGATACGGAGCCTGCGGTGCCTGGTGTACAGGCGCCGCGCGGCAACGCACGCCTCGCGCAGAGACGTTAGTTCCGGCGACCACCAGTACACCTGGCGCCAGGCACGTCCGGGCTGGACCCGGGGCATTGCCACGTCACAAATCTCGGACATGGCCTCCCGGAACCACTCCGCCTCGATGTTGATGTCTGCAGGCCTGTCCGGTGGTGACACCCAGGCCTGCACGATCGAGGCTTCCAGGAGGAGCTCCCGGTCCAGCTTCTTCAGCGCCCACCGCGGACCACTCGGGGCCTGTCGGACCAGCGCGCTCGAGGTCTGGGCGGAGACGTCAAACCGGATGTACCGGTGGTCGGAGTACGTCTCCACCCCCTCCATGACGCGCCAGTCAATGACACGCGGTGACAGAGCGGGGCTGGCGAACGAGATGTCCACCACTGACTCGCCCCGCATCCGCACACACGTGGGGACAGAACCCCGGTTTAGGACGACCAGGCCTGTCTCCAGAGCCCAGTCCTCCACCATCCCGCCCCGCGTATCCGTGTACCGGGAACCCCAAGCCGTGCTCTTGGCATTGAAGTCCCCGAGTACGATCACAGGGAGGGTACGGTACCCGACGACGACGACTTTCAACTCCGCAAGGGAGTTGTGGAACTCGGCGAGAGTTCGGTTCGGAGAGAAGTATACCCCTACCACGACAATCTCCCCGAACCGTGCTGCCACGCAACCCCGTCCCCTCTTGACTGCCTCAAGCGACGGGGTACCGGCGGCGGCCGACGAAATGAGGGTCACTGAGCCGCTCAGGTCCTCCACCCAGTCATCCCTGGGCGGGACAAAGTACGGCTCAGCGACCACGGCGATGTTGATCGACCACTGCGCCATGCTCTGGAGCAACAGATCCTGAGCAGCGGCGCAGTGGTTGATGTTCGCCTGGAGGAAGCGTAATGGGGCCATTAATTGCACTCCATGTCAGCCCCCTCCCGAGCCCCCTGTGAGGGCCCTGCCGCGATGTTTGCGGCAGCTACGATGGCGGGTGCGGCAGCGGCGGCGGCAGTGGCGGCGGGTGCGGCGGTGACGGCGGTGGCGGAGGGCTTGCCCCTGCCCCTGGCTTTGGCGGGTGGAGCGCAGGCCTTACTCCCAGCCCGGTGATCAGCCGGCTTGCCAGCTGCCGCACATAGAAAACAGTGCGGCGTGGCAGTGCACGAGCCGGCCTTGTGACCGGGCTGACCGCAGCGGAAGCAATGATTGCTGCGGTCCACCTCCGAGGTGCATTGCACTCCCACGTGGTTGCCCACCTGGCAGCGGAAGCACCTCAGAGGTCTGGGTTCCAGCAGTTTAACCTGCGCAGAAACCCAGCCCACCAGGAGCCTTCGGCCCTCCCCGGCAATTTTTTTGGCCGCCGACACGGGGCAGCTCACCGTCACGGCTTGCATCCCCGCGTTGTCAGGCCGGATGGTGCCCGCCCTAACCTGCTCGGCAGAGCACCCCCCAGTCCTAACGACGGCGGCCACCACCTCAGCCTCCGTCACGCAGTCGTCCAGGCCCAAGATGCGCATATCAATACACTTGGTGGGCCTGGACACTCGGGCCTCATCCGCATTAAGGGACGCCCTAAGCCTTTCGGCCAGAGCGTCAGCAGTCGGGCCACTGGCCGCACCGGGGACCTCCAGCATCCGGGCACCAGTCGCAGTAACCCTTACCCGGATGCCATTGGTGACGCCAAGCTCTTCGAGGTTCACCGCCGCCCTCGCCTTAGTGAGCAAGTCGCGGTAGGACACGCTTTTCTTCTCCGCATCCGGCTGTAGTGTAACCACTACAGCTGCGGACTTCGGGGCGCGGAGCCTAGCCGCGACGCTTCGCTCTTTGCGCCGCTGCCGCCTCTCCTTCCTTTTGGCCGCCCTTGAAGCCTTCCCCGCCTTCCTCTTCTCTCCGGCTACTTGCCATTCGGCTTGAGCCGGAGGAGCATTAGGAGGTGGAGGGGGGGGCGGCCGTCTCGCCGCCAAGGCTGGGGCCTTCGCCAGCTGCGTAGCCACTCCACCCTTCTTGGGTTTGGGCGGCGCTGTCTTCGCTGGGGGCGGTCCCGCGGGTTCCGACACTGGCCCGCCTTTAGACCGCCCGGCTGTTCCTGGCTTTGCCGCAGCGGCGGCAAACGATACCTGCCGGCTCGCCGCTAGCGGGGGGCGCAGGACAATAGCCTCCAGAGTCGAAAACCGACTCTGGAAGGCAGCCAGCTCCCGCCGCACCAGGGTCAGAACCCGGTCCTCCGCAGGCACCGGCACCGGCCGGCCCTGCCCATGCTTCGCCCCCGCCTGTGGCACTTCCCGGGGGCTGGCTGCCCGGAGGCCGGCCAAGTCCGCTCGGAGCTCCTCATTCTCCTTTCGGAGGAGCTCCATGGCGGCTGTCAAGCGGGCGACCTCAGCCCGCATCTCAGACATTCCATCTGACGGAGGCCCAAGGTGGAAGGCCTCCGCTGCCGCCATAATAGAGGCCGTGGCAGTGGGTATGACCTTGTCTTTAGAGGACTGAATCCTCTTCAAGGCCACACCCCTGATAGCAGCTACCACGACCTCCTCAAATTTCGCTAGTGGCAGCCCTAAGTCTGCAATAGGCCCTTTTCGTGAGACTTACGTAATGAGGATGTATCAACTCTGCCTATGATGTTGGGACATACAAGCGTAGTTTATAGCGTTACGTACCCAAAGGGTGCCAAAGTAACCCTATTACTAAGCTTCCGCTGTCCGTCCCTCCGTCTGTCTGTTAGCGGGCTGTAACTCATGAACCATAAGAGATAGACAGTTGAAATTTTCACAGTGTATTTATTTCTATTGCCGCTATAAAAACAAATAATAAAAATAAAATAAAGTTTATAATTAAAGGAGGTCTCCATTGAAGAAACGGTTTTATTTCGACGTTTTTTGCCATGTGGTACGGAACCTTTCGTGTGCGAGTCCGACTCGCACTAGGCCGGTTTTTATTTTAAGCTGTTTTTTATTCACGTCTGTTTTAAAATCGCCGTTTAAATAAAAATAAGGTCTCTCAAGAAGGAGCTAAACCGCTAACTGGTATAACTTGCGCTTCGAAACCTCGAATCATTAATCAAGACCGGCCCTAAGACTTAATTACACAGAATGATTAACTGCATTCTAAATGTGAATTTGCTCATTTTAAAGACTTCTTCAAACAGGCGCGACACGCGACTTACATCGCGTGCGACGCAAAGGCACCGCTGCGCTCGTCGCGAGACACGCGGTGCCTTTGTGTCACTTGCGGTTCGCATCGCGTATCGCGCCTGTACGAAGGAGCCTTAAAACAAAGTTTCGAGACGGTTTTCTTTAAAAATAAACACGTGCGAAACATGTGTTTGGGTACCCGGTATTGCACGTGTCAGACTATGTTAAAACAAACATGGGAATATGGTGCATTCTTGCTGTTCTTGGTGTTAAAAAACGCAGTTTAAAAGGATTTTGACTATCTATTAGGTAAAGGATTAAGCATGTGGACATGCACGTGCTAAATCTGTGCCGGGGTATAGGAAGCACGAGCATGTGAAGAGACATAACGTTTATAAGAAAACATCACGCCTGCATTACCCGAAGGGTACCGCAGAGGTGTACCTTCAGTACACCCACATTTCGCCAGTTATGTTTACGTTCCATATAATAGGGGACGAGCCAATTGCCGGGTACTAATTCAAACTACGGGCTTATGCTGAGAAATTCCAGATGGAAAAACCTAATAGCACTTTGTCCAACCTGGGAATCGAATCCAGGACCTTATAATAATAATAATAAAACTTCGGGTGGCATAGACCCACAGAAACCTTAACCTAGCAAATTTTTATTTGACATGCCTCGCCAGACCCACAAGACATGACCCACTGATTCTGAAAGGGACAGTGAAATCGTACAGCTCATGGTATAATAATATACTTCGCCAGGTATAGCATTCCGAGACACAGGGTGACACAAGCCTACGTCATCACCGCTGTGTTGCTAGGAATGTGTAATAATAACTCCCCAACCGCCATTATTACCTGTGCGAATCCGATTTACAATGAGGTTTTAACTAACAATTACGTTGGTATATGTTTAAATTGAATTGTTTCACTTGATTAGAAAAACGAAACGACAATTTAAATGCTATAAATATATTTTTTTAACAGAATGGTGACTGAAAATGTTTCCATAATTCGTGTTTTGTTGCAATAAAGTGGCAACTGGATAGTGACGTAAGCATGTGTCACTCCCGGAATGCCAGACCTTGTTTTTTTAGACCATGGTACAGCTATTGCGTTCAGAATGCCGTTGTTGCTACCATATGTACGGGCCACCAGGGAAGCTGCTTTTCTGGGCATGATGGCCTGGAAACCATCAGTGCGCGCTTCAGCAAACATCCCAGACGCGCTGCACCGCCACGGCAGACCCAACAACATCCTGAACGTATTATTGTACTGAGAATAATTTAGCCAGTCAGCATGGTTGGTAACCGGACCAATATCGTTCGTAATTTGATGGGACCCCGTGGGCCGTGACCGAAATGATCGTCAATTATTCTAATATCAATCTATTCAATGATATCATAAGTAAAAAGAGGTAGACAAGTTACCTACGCAACATTCGATCTTCAAAAACGGCACTCTAACCGACGCACACATAAATAACGTAATATTGTCGCACTACCTGTGTTCGATGACACGTGGAAGTAAGACAGCATGTAGTAATTATCAGGAGCGAAAAAGAGACGAGTACATATTGCTGTGCGGTGCGACACTGAGTTCAGGTTTACTAAGTAGCCAAGTTTTACCGTGCCACTTGCGGAGCGCGTATAACCTACCTACCTCTTTTTCTTATATTGTCTTTGAACGTATTCATATTGTAAGATGAGATATTATTGAAAGGAATATCTTAAAAGACAGCAATATGAGAGGAGATTCTTTCTAGAAAGAAGCAAATATATTTTTAAGCATTTACAAAAACGATTTAAAAGATAAAATAAACATTAAGATACGTGGGTTCGTTTTTCTATAGGCTGACAAAAAATACGATAACACACTTATTCGGCGTAAAACTGGTTGCTTTAACATTTCTAAAGGTTTACTAAATCTGCACCCTAATTTCGTAACACAATATCTATCACAAACTGAATAATTTTGGAGCCTATTGCTAATACATTGCTTCAAATGTTCAAAAATTTCTGCTCAACAACGTTAATAACGCGAAGGATGTTGTTGAACTATCAACATGAAAGCTGTACCTACTGTTAGGCCCGTATTCCAGAACGTCACTCAATACCCAAGCATTACTTAAAACTAGATTCAAGCCATTTGATTGGTTGAAACTAGTTTTAAGGAATGCTTGAGTATTGAGTGACATTCTGTAATACGGGCCTTAGTGTGTTACGCAATTACCCTACTGGATAGAAAATATGAATGTTGGAAATTACTATAGTTAAATAGATTAGTAAAGTTTACTTTAACTTTGAACTGGCCTAGCGTAGTATAGAATTTCAATCAAATAAGAGGTCAGCTTCCAGTAATTTTGTTACTACTGACGTGCAGCGACTGTAACACAGTTTCTTACAAAGCCGGAGGACCTATAGTCATGGAAATGGATGATCAGTGATTGATAAATAGTCGTTTTTTTTCTAGCCAGGTGGCCTACTCTCTAAGCACGAAGTTCGTAGTTTCGGCCGAAGTTATGGATGCTTCCTACTCCGTACCACTTTCAGACATAACATGAGTCCGGGGCCCGAACTAAAAATGATCAACAAATCGATTTGACGGTTGTTCTTACACTCCGGAAGTGTATTTACCCGGAAAAAAATAATTAATTGAGAGTAAGGTTCTCTTCTAAGTATCGAACAAATTTCGGACGGATCCGTATCTTTGTTGACGGTCTTAGTGAGTAGCCCCTCTGATGCGGTTTAAAATAAGAAAAGAAAGAAAAAAAAAAACGTTTATTTACGTTTTTTAACCAATATTTTTTAATGGCATCTGACCACAACCTGACATTTTAAATTAGGTCACAAATTAGGTATCAGTGGCCAGATTTTGAGGTTTCTTACTGCCCGTAACTTCATGTTTTTTCCAAACACGGTTTATGCTGTATCAAAATGTCAATGATGGTCACCCATCCAGACTAATCACAGCAAGTCGCCATGATCAGACAGACCAGGGAAGCCTATAAACAGCAGTGGGTGGAACATGGCTGCCAATGTTGATGAAGATGATGACTTCAATTTGAAGCTGAAAATCTTCCAACATGATCTGAACAAGATTATTTCTGGACTTTAAAAGAGACCTCTGAGTTTGTTTCGGCCTTTCTTCTCAGAGTAGTAAAAAGTGTTTGTACAAACCTACATACAGAAATAAAATCATTTATCCTATCCTATCCTACTAATATTATAAATGTGAAAGTTTTTGAGGATGGATGGATGGATGGATGGGTGTACGGATGTTTGTTACTCTTTAACGCAAAAACTCCTTATCGGATTTGGATGAAATTTGGAACACAGATAGTTTATAACCTGGATTAACACGAAGAATACTTTTTATCCTGGTAGTACGTACCCGTGGGGTAATTTCCGACATCCACGCGGGCGAAGCCGCGGGCAAAAGCTAGTCATTGATATTATCATTATTTGGTCAAAACCCCTCTACACACAACACTAGAACTCTATCAAAAATCTTTCAAACACAGTTAGTCCTCAAATACCTCTAGCGGTCTGGACTCTCCAAGAAATTCTTCCGACAATAGTTATTATAGCCATTTGCTACTACCCAGCCTCGCACCTTCGCGTAAGATTTTATGAGGCGTGGCGTGTAATGTGTCTCTTCCAACTTATGATAGTAAGTGCTTCAAGTGACGTAATAGGTATAGAGGTTATCTTTGTCGACCAATTCAGTCATGGCTATAAGTCTGGGCTACACCTTACCGAAATATTGAGCAACCTTATGATAAATGATAAATGATAAATGATTATATTTCTGTAAGTAGGTTTGTACAA
Source organism: Dryobotodes eremita (assembly GCA_917490735.1). Classification (NCBI taxonomy): domain Eukaryota; kingdom Metazoa; phylum Arthropoda; class Insecta; order Lepidoptera; family Noctuidae; genus Dryobotodes; species Dryobotodes eremita. The sequence continues at coordinate 5,429,575 of OU823242.1, read as the reverse complement.
ACACTTTTACACGTCAATCATGTTTTTTAAACTAGATGAGGTCGGCGTTTCCTATCTGACTACTCTGAGAAGAAAGGCCGAAACAAACTCAGAGGTCACAGTCTCTTTTAAAGTCCAGACATAATCTTGGTCGGTCATGCGAAGACCATGCAGATTGGTATCTGAAATGGTCTTTTGAGGAAAGAACCCCACAGATTGAGTGGACCTGTCCAGTCAGTGCACGCATTTGTCAGTAATCGTGCAGCTCGACTCAGCAAGTCAGGACTTAAGGAATCTCTTCCTTATTAAAATTATTTCATACCATCATTTTCTGGTGCCTCATTCATGTCTATGGATTGCCCAGTTTGTTTCGTAGGTATCTAAACGGATCCCTTACTCATGATTCCATCCATATCCTCCGGTGATCAAAAGCTTAAATGTTGAAGCCAAGTTCAGCAATATTTTCTAAAGAAAGCTGGTTCTAGCCTTGCAAGAAAGAAATTCAGTTGAAGAAATACCTACATCAGTATTTTTCAAGCACTATGTCGAACTACGACAAATTTTTGACGGTTATTAATATTAACCCCCGACGTAAAAAGAGGGTGTTATAAGTTTAACGTGTGTATCTGTGTGTCTGTCTGCGGCATCGTAGCTCCCAAACGGCTGAACAGATTTTGTGTTTTTGTTTCGTTTGAAAGGTGATTTGATTGAGAGTGTTCCTGGATTAAGAAAAAGAAATAAGAAAATTTGTTTAGCCGTTTTTTGAGGTTTTTGCCTGTCTCGGAGGTTTTTTTAATTTTAATTTTAACTTTTATTTTAAGAGTATTAGTTTATAAACTATGTATATGACAGGGAAGGTATATATATCTCACTCGTTATCATCGGCCATATTTTAACTACTGTGGGCGTACTATGGGAAGTGTTGGTTATTGCGCAATAGAAAAACTGTTTGCAGTTCAAATCAAATTATAATTTTACGAACAAATTAATCACACTAGCGAATAACACACTGCAGGTACACGACACAACTATACAGAACGCGCGACAGTTTCTAAACGTTTTCACTGCTTAACCGCCAACAACAAAGTCTGCTTTCACTCTGGTCGAGCGTTATGTTGTAGACTCTGTCGAGCACCGCCTGGTGACGCTGGCGTCCCGATTAGTCAAAGTCAAACGATTGATTTAACGTATTTCCGACATATATTTATTTCGTTGTAAACAATGAAAAAATTTTGAGACTACCCAACTTCTTCCGACTCTCTCTAAAGATGAGCTAGTGAGCAAGAACGGCAGCGTAGATGCGCTGCCTTCCTTGTTCACAGCTAATATCTTAACCTTAGCACGAGATATTTTTCTGTAGTTTTAATCATGGTCTGGCAGTTTGAGTAATTTATGCGGCCTACCCAAATGTCCTTTCTTTGTTATTGTTCGTCGAATCGTTGAGCTCCTTAAGTTTTGAGTTAAGCTGCACGATTACTGACAAATGCGTGCACTAACTGGACAGGTCCATTCATTGTGTGATTTTTCCTCAAAAGACCTTTTCAGACACAAATCTACATGATCTTCACATGATCTGACCAAGATTATGTCTGGACTTTAAAAGAGACTGTGACCTCTGAGTTTGTTTCGGGCTTTCTTCTCAGAGTAGTCAGATAGGAAACGCTGACCTCATCTAGTTTTAAAATATGATTGACGTGTAAAAATGTTTGTACAAACCTACTCACAGAAATAACATCATTTATCATTTATAATCCGTGACGACACGAGAAGTCGAGAACAGTGCAGTATACCTAGAGTTTTCCCGTAATATTTTCGCTTTAGGGCTCCCACAGACAGGCGCGACGCGACGGCGCTACACAAAGGCACCGCTCGTCGCGCGGCACGCGGTGCCTTTGTCTCGCGCTGTCGCATCGTGCCTTTATGATAGGTAAATCCTGAACAAAGAGATCTTCTTATGCGGGAAGCTAACATCGAAAATAAGATAAGTAATCATTCTAATGTGAGGTCAGTCGTTCTTGTGAAGTATAAAGATGAAATATACAATATTTATTCTGTTAAATTCTTAGATCTGCTTTGAGTAAAATATAAATTTCTGCTTGTCTTCTTTGAATTATCTTCAGGCCATTATGGTTCAATGTTTGTCGCAACAATAGTGTCTATGAATCTTGAAAAATTATAAATTCGTACACATAATCGTGGACGAAACTTAATCGTGTCGTGGTACATGTGCACAGCTTTTAAGGCTCCCACGACAGGAGCGACGAGACAGCGCGCGGTGCCTTTGTGTCAGGCGTCGCGTTGCGCCAGTGTTTACGAGCCTTTAACTGGGTTTTCGAGGTCAGATAGACAGTAGCTCCCTGTAAAGTACTGGTATTCAGCTGCATCCGGTCAGACTGGAAGCTAATTAGCCGACCCCAAAATAGTTGGGATGGTCGTATTATTTGAACATCTTCATTTCTAAATACAAGCCATTGAACAGGGCGACTCCGTTGTCAACTACCTAAAAGTACATATTTGCCTTATCTTATATAATCTTTAATCCTTATATGTCTACGGGCTCTAAATTATCGCTTTAATACATACGTTTAGCAAGGAGAACGGTTTTCTGTTTCATGAATAATGCAAATAGGTAATCCGTCCTTATGTAATCCCTTGTAGATTCAAAATCGATAGTTTAGGCTTTTCTTATGGCCCTAAATCAAGATATCATAGGTAAAAACTTAGGTATGAAGTTTTAAAGAGTGATCATAACACAACAAAACATCACGCCTGAAATCTCCGAAGGGTTAGACAGAGGTGTACCTACACCCAAATTTCGCTAGTTATGTTTAAGTCCCGTGTAATAGGGGGCGAGCCTATTGCCATCCACCGGGCACAAATCCAGACTCCGGCTGCTACTGAGAAATTCCAGATAGAAAAACCCAATAACACTGCCCGATCTGGGAATCGAACTTAGGACCTCATGCTCAGCAGTAGTCCTAGCGACCGCTTGAGTTGGTCAAGCGGTCGCTAGGACTGATGACGGCAGATGACGACAATCTATATACATACAAAATAATTGCTGTTCGTTAGTCTCGCTAAAACTCAGAAACGGCTTGTCCGATTTGAATTTTTGTTTTCATTTATTCACCTCTTTTCTGGGGTGGTTTAAAAGAAATGATATATAGGAAAAACCCAAAGGAAAATTTTTGACAGGACAACATCTGGCGGGTCATCTAGGTAGGTAGGGTAGGTGTTAGATACTTAGTGCTATCTGTGCGAAGCCAGGCCGGGTAAAGCTAGTTAAAGAATAAACAGAGAAATATTCAAGAATCCCTTTAATTCAACTCTTGCAAAACTTATTAAACCATTGTCTTGTCGAGAAAAGAAAGAAAGAAAGAAAATGCATTTATTTAGCACAGACTACAAAGCACACAACACAACATATAAAAGTAAAAAAGAAAAATGAAACAAATAAAAAGTGTAAAGTGCGTTAAACTATTTTTCTTTCTTTTCTTGATTTCTTTGTGAGAAACCACACGAAAGACCCGTTTTCTAAAACGATGCTCAGTTATGCGTTTCTTATTAACAGCTTTCCTTTAACATTACCGAATCACTTAATTGATTAAAACTTAAAATATACACTAACAATAATTGCAACACAGTGCATTTAACACTAAATAATTAACAGTGAAAGTGCGTAACACTCTCGCTTTTTCACCTGACTGAACGCGAAGTGTATCGATGAGCGAATACTTAGCCACGCCTTAAGTTCTGAGTTGAGCTGCACGATTACTGACAAATGCGTGCACTGACTGGACAGGTCCACTCAATCTGTGTGGCTCTTTCCTCAAAAAACCATTTCAGACACCAATCTACATGGTCTTCACATGATCTGACCAAGATTATGTCTGGACTTTAAAAGAGACTGTGACCTGAATTTGTTTCGGCCTTTCTTCTTAGAGTAGTCAGATAGGAAACGCCGACCTCGTCTAGTTTAAAAAATATGATTGACGTGTAAAAGTGTTTGTACAAACCTACTTACAGAAATAAAATCATTTATCATTTTAGTATAACTTGGTTTCTAAGGTCTTTAACGGATGTTTTGGCCTGGCAATCCAACAATTTGGAACGCCAGGTGAAGATTTTAAGGATAAATATCCTTGGACTGACACATGCTCAAAGCAGAGCATCAGCACAGGATACATGCACCGGTAAGATGGTCAGACACGATCAAGAAGGCTGTTGAAGGCTGCATTTGCCGAGCGGTCCACACTGCAGAACACCGCATAACTTGGAGACGCGTCGTGTGTGGTCACGATCCTCAGCATTGACGGAACATCTAAGAAGAAGTGAAGAACCTTGGTCTAAACAACAGGTGGACACGAGTTAGTTTTATATTGAACGTTCTGCGAGAACGGGAAACTACTCTCACCATAACCATTTCTGCTGCATAGCAGACTTTGCTGTATTCCGGTTCAAAATGTATGAATGCCGGCGAAATTACAGGCAAAAAAGACATTTCAGCTTTCAGCGCTAGTGACCAGGTGGTAGCAAACGCACCGGGCGCCGAAGGGAGCGGAACGATCTCCGACGGCCTTAGGGTCAGGCCTGCAGGCAACAGACTTGGAGAGTTTGTTGCCTAAACAGCGATCCACCCACCCCCGTGTGGAGGACATACAAGAGGATTTCCACTGGATAAAATAAAACCAGAAGTTCGAGCCCCAAGTTTGAGGGTCACTGGCAAATAATATATTGTAAACTAGCTGTAGGTAATATTTTAAGCTACTCATGTTGTCTCAACTTGCTGTGATGAAAAAAAAAATTAAGCGCCTGTCTGGGTTCGAACAACGACCTACAACTCGTAAGTAGCGGCCGTTACCATTGCGCCTTTACTGCTCTACTACTGTATTACCTGGACACTAAAGTATTTTTTTATATTTTATTGAGCGTTATGAAACATTATGGGTAACGTTCCTCCGGCTTTTTGCTAAAATTTAATAACAAGCGTTGCCTCGCTAAATCTGCCATACTCTTTTTTCACAACTTGACTACGCCACTTAATCCAAAACCTCGCAAAATTTTGCCTACAGATTAAGCTGACACGCTCATGCCTAAAACCGAAAACATGTCACAAAGTGCAATACAGGCTAATGGATTAAAAAAGTGTAATACGCCACTCAAAGTAACAGGCTTGTCAGAGATAAAACACATTAGATGTACGAGACACTTTTAGGACTGTAAAAATGTTATCCATTCCTTCGTATGTAATGGAAGGTTGGAGTTGAAGCACGTCGTAAGTCAAATTGTTACATATTTTTGAATTGGTGTCATAAGGTAATAGTCGTACCTACGTGTTTACTTTTCATTTCCAAATGTATGATGTACTAGCTTAAGCCCGCAGCTTCGCCCGCGTAGAGGTCGGAAATTATCCCACGGGAACCTACTACCGGGATAAAAAGTATCCAACGTATTAATCCAGGTTATAAACTATCAGTGCGCCAAATTTTATCCAAATCTGTTGAGCCGTTTTTGCGTAATTGAGAATCAAACATCCAAACGTACAGACTTTAACATTTATAATTTCTATAGTAGGATGAATGATGAGCAACAGCCAGGAATGCGAAAGCTTTCTTCACAGTCTCTCTATGTGGAAGATATTTTCCTTATTAATACAACAAGGTGAAACTCACAAAAATACAAATTAAAATCAGAAGCTAAAGTTGTCTCTGGGAACTCCTTGGCGTGTCGATGGCAACCTATATAGAGTCACGACTGCTCCGTTGGTCTCGTGGTTGCAAGGCTCGATTGCTGAGCGTGGGGTCCTGGGTTCGATTCCCAGGTCGGGCAAAGTGTTATTGTATTTTTCCATTAGGAATTTCTCAGCAACAGCCCGGAATTCGGCTACAAGCTTAGAACCTTCAGTAGCGTCCATCAGCTCCTGTAGCTGTGGGAACTATATCACTATAGAAATCTAGTTTCCAACTTCCCTCTATCAAAAAATCAAAGAAGTCATCTTCTCTCTTATTCAAACAAGTGTTCTGGCTTCAAAAAATACAAACTCAAATCTTACCTTAGTTAATTATGATGATATTCTTCGGTCACGAAAGCAGTTCACATCTGAAATGAAGAAAAAACAACAGTAAATACAAGTTACAAATCTAAACCACTAATATACAAGGTGCAGCGGTACTTTGCCCTCGCAGTGTATGTAGTGAAACTACTGCGAAGCGGGGCCTATAACCGGGGAGTGCTGCGGCACCTGGACCTTTGCGTGCCAGACTGGTACGTGTGGAGGCGGCGGCGTCCGCCCCTGCTTGCTGTGCCAGAAGAGAACTCCTCTCACTAGAGCCTTGCGTGTGGTGAACGAGGTTCACGAGAGGGTTGATGTATTGTGGTGCAACTTGAGTGAATTCGCAAAAGTTACTTTATATATAATATGTTATTTAGATGTAGGTTAAGATTTAGGATATTGGTTGTAATTTTATAGGATGTGGATTGGATCGCTGATCTGTAATGTTAGTTGTAGGTAAGATTTGCGTAAATAAATAAATAAATATTCAATGGCTACTGCCCCTGCCTCGTTGGTCTAGTGGTCTGGTGGTCTAGCGACTGCTGAGCATGAGGTCCTGGGTTCAATTCCCGGGTCGGGCAGTTTTATTAGGTTCTTCCATTACGAAATTCTCAGTAGCAGTCCGGAGTCTGGATTTGTGACCGGTTGTTGGCAATAGGCTCGCCCCTGTTACATGGGACTTAAACATAACTGCCGAATGGTGGGTGTACTTACTATAGGATACACCTGTGCTTAACTCCTCGGGGATTACTGACGTGATTTTAAGTGTGTCTATGTGTAATATCCAATGGGTGCGCCTTCTATTAAATGGGACTTAAAGAAAAGAAAGAAAGAAAGAAAAAGTTTTTTATTATCTTCCATTGTACATAAACACTTAGCTAAACACTATACAGCGTAACAACTAACTATAAAGAGTGTTTTCGATGAACTCTGGCACCCAGAGTAAGATTTAACTTACAACATAACTCGCGAAATACATCTCTGACTACCCCTAAGCGGGATACTGGTATAGAGGTATGAGGAACAGGGTGTAAAGTTCACTCAAACCTCCATGGAAAAGGGAGGATCCTCCGACCAGACGGGTGTTGTGTCTGGTGGGCAACTGCCCGACGTTTGATGTCGGGATGTTGTATATATGCTAGTTGCGCGGTAAACTCTGCTTGCGCGATGCAGGATCTTGCGTGACGTCATTGTGACGTGTAGCTCGCATGTGGCGATGTAAATACCGCTACACTGGCGTGATGTTGTTTTGGAAACAGTAAAGCAAGCCTATTTTACACTATTCCCATTTGAGCTTGTATTTATAAACAGCGCTTAATGGTGTAATTAGTCACAACCTCTGCCATTTCAAACACTTTGCCAATGTAACTAAACGGCCTATTTTGGGGAAATTCCAGGTAACTATTCTAAAATTTAGTTGGTTTTTAAATGAAGCCATTGTTATCGAAATGAACGAATTTAATAAAACATCAACATCATCAACAACATACAAAAACAACAACATAACAACAAAAACAACATACAACACATAGAACATTACTTTTAACGTTTTGAATACGAGGTTTTTGGCTACTTTTTATTAGTGTATATATTTTGTCAATTTTTTTGTAATGTGCGTCTTGTTTGTGCAGATTAAACAGTTTTACTTCATTTTTCTTTCTTTTCTTTCTAAATTAGAATCGGTAGTAAATCGGATCTATGAAGATGAACTCTACTCTGGGTTATCTTACTTCAGTCTTCTAGAAAACGTCATTAAAAGACTTTTCGAAAGGCTTTTTATTTTAATTATTTTATTTATTAGCGACCGATTATTTTCAGTTCGATCTTTTTGTGTGTAGTGGTTGTTTTTGGCAAGATTTTTAAACCCCAATAAAGATAATTATGGCCATGTAGGTTTAATGGGCCTAAAACGTCAGCGCCGGCTATCGCTGAAAACCAGCGCTGAGGCTCTGTCTCGCATAGGGTCGTAGCATAATGCTGAGCGATTGCCGTTTTGCGTGAATTTGACACATATTTTCCCCCAACTCGTTCTTTTTTGTGTTTGTGTGTTTTTTCTTTGCGTCATGTTTACCGCAAATCAAAGTATTTTCTTTCTTTTAAAATTGACCTAGAACACAGAAAAACCGAAAAACTTTAGGAAACTGGCACTTGTCATACCTATGCTACCTTGTCGGTTTCTATGACCCTTTTGGCAACCTCAACACTTAAAAAACAAATGACCTTACATAATCTTCAATCCTTCCCATATTTTGTAAAGAACCCATATGGGAGAGATATTCTCCAATACTCCTTGGCGTCACATGACTTGTCATCTAAATAAGTCCTGCATAAGACTTTTAACATAAAATATATGCCCCCGTGCCCCGTTACTTCGTTTTCGCTTAGCGTTCTTTCTGACTTTTTGCTTGGCTCCTAAAGGTCGTGATGTTAAATTGCCTATAACCTTCCTCAAGAATTGGGTTATCAAATACAAAAATATTTTTTCAAGTCCGACTGTTAGTTTAAAAAATAAGCGCGTTCAAACAAACAAATTCCTAACCTAGGCTAGTTAGGATATATAGGACTAGCTTTTGCCCGCGGCGTCGCCTGCGTGGATGTCGGAAAAAATCCCACGGGAACGTACTACCGGGTCTACCAAGATTTTACCGGGGTATTCATGTAACTCTATTAGTTTACGCGGCGCACGCCAGGAGAGGTCCCAGTTCGGCTTGATTTTTCCCGTCTTCAACAATCATCATCATATTTCAGCCAATTGACACAAAACCTTAATGAATTTTACGCCTTAACCTCACGAACCACTCCGTCTATTGGTAAAAACCTTATGAAAATCTGTTCGGTGGTTTTTGAGTTTATCGCGTTAAGACGCAGAGGGGTGAGTTTGTTTTAAAATATGTAGTGATATAGATGACTCTAGATGTGGCGAAACCATTCAAGAATAGAATAGAATACAATAGAATACTCTTTTCTCTTTTTCTCTTTCTTTCTTTTTCTTTCTTTCTTTCCTTTCTTTTTCTCTTTTCTTTTTTTTTCTTTCAAGATCATTATAATGAATGTACCAACATGCCTCGCTATAATCATGTGCATTCGACTCAATGGTTTTATTAGGAAACGCTCAAAGGCTTGATTTATGATCGTAACATTTATAGTAAGAAGTGGAATGGAGTAGCTGAATTATAAATTGATTGCCATGTCCTTTTATAGGCTCATGGCTGTCCACTGCTGAACTTAGGACGCTTCCTAGGATCGGTTTCACGATGTGGAGGCGATAGTTATGTTGGTTGGTTATTGCAATAAATGTCGCAAGGGAAGCTATTGACATTCATGAATTCCATCACCTCTTGGTAAAACACGAAATAGTTTCTGTAGCGCCCATGACGATACATAACATAAGATAAGATAAGATAAGATAATGATTTATTTTCTCGCCACAATATAGGTACAGTAGAAAAGTATCAATACATAAAGGCTTATATACAACATAACATGACGCCTGTTTCCCCGAAGGGTTCGGCAGAGGTGTACCTAAAGTACACCCACATTTCGCCAGTTATGTTTAAGTCCCATGTAATAGAGGGCCACCGGGCACAAATCTAGACTCCGGGTTGCTACTGAGAAATTCCAGATGGAAAAACGCAATAACACTTTACCCGACTCGGGAATCGAACCCAACACCTCATGCTAAGCATTAGCGCTTGCGGCCACAAGTCCATTAAAGTGTCAACCACTCATCTAACTTTGCATCAACCATTACGTGTTTCTGAACTATGCCATACAGAATGTTCAATTTAAGACCTTAATGCAATAGTATTACTGTGCCTTTTTAAGCTTTCATTACCAACGGCTTCTCCTAAAATTCTTCACTACATGATATTGCACATTCTAATTTAATGTTTGTCAAATAAATGAAATAAACAGAAAACACACAGAGTGAACTTTGCTTTTAAATTAAAAAAAATATATTTTAAATATTACTTAGTCACACGGATTTAGTAATCTGTAAGTCTCTGTCAAAAAATAAAAAATAGCTTCTGCCCGCGGCTTCCCCCTTGTGGATGTCGGAAATTATCCCACGGGAACGTGATACCGGGACAAAAAGTAGCGTATGTCCTTCCCCAGGCTGCCATCGATCCCCTTGCCAAATTTTATCGAAATCTGTTCAGTGGTTTAGGCGTGAAAACGTAATATACAGACAGAGTTATTTTTGAATTTATAATATTAGTATGGATGTTTGAAAGACTTAATTACTTAAGTATCTTTTAAGTATCGCTAAACGACATTATTAAATTTTTGTTCTTAAAAAAATTAGTCCTTAACGTTTTCTAAATTCTAAGTTCGTTTCCATTTCACTTTAAACTATTAAGTATTCATATTTTAACTTTATTGGCTTAGAGCCCGTTGTTTGATACATATTTAAACATGATCAATAGTCAATTTAACAATTAGTCACTTGTCAATAGTCAATAGCTGTCAAAGTTTAACTACTCTGTCTGCGCATGGTTAACTTTCATAGCAACTGTAGTTAGTTTATCCATTTGTCAAACAACATTTTTCAGACATTTTTAACAAATTGTTATTTTAACTAACGCATTTTAACTATTAGTATGTTTTGACTACTGATCAAACAACGGGCTCTTAGTGTTATATTTGTTATCTTTATTGTGTATGCTGTGATCTCCTTAAGTGAAGGAGTACACTTACTTGATACTTAATGTCGCCAATTATATGTGTCATGTGTTGGACATCCTAAATAAATAAATAGTAATTTCAGTCTTCTATGGCCAAATTGAACGTATACAACTTTAAATTAAGATAATTTTTATTACAAACAAAAATTACCATGTATTTTACCGTAATTATATTATTTAGGCTAGGCAATTTTATATGGTAGGTAACATCTGTGAAATCTCCACCGTCTTCATACTTAAAAATGCGATCGCTTTTTATCGTTTTAGCCACCCGAGCTGGCGATCCTGTATAATAACAGAATTGATATAAATAAAATAAAAATAATAACGTTTATTGGACAAAATCAGAACTTAGCCTACTACAGTTTCAGTACTAAAAACATAACATATAACAGGCATCTAACCTAAATGAACTCCTGGTTTACAAACTAGGTAAAAACCTGTATCTTGAAAATCAGTGCTCTTCCAATGAACATAACAAGGACTCTTACTTAGATAAGGAGCAACTAAGGTACATCAGTACTGAAAAAGTTAGACCACAATTAAGTCATGTGAAACAAAAAAGAAAACAGATAAAAATAAAAATATTATAACAAACTATTGAGATAGTTAGGGTTTATTTACAGCTTGACGATTTTGAGAGATATGATAAGTGTTGTGTTGTGTAAGAAGTAGGAGTGTTGTGAAGTGTAGTGTGGTGTATATCCGTATACCGTTCAAGGTGCTACAAAAAGGCGAGAAAACATTCAAGATTGAGGTAAACGGGAAACAAACAACGGTAACAATTGATAGGTTGAAACCCGCTTACCTCAACAACGACGATGACTGCACTCCCAGCTCGACGACAACATCAACGGGGGCAAACACAGCTCCGCCATTAAGCATCGCCGCCGAGAGAAAAACCCGCAGCGGGCGAACAGTACGCTTCCCCGATTACTATCGCCCGTAATTTAGCAACTACGGTCTCAGGAGGGGGGTAGTGTAGCGGTTATATCACGTCGGGGTCACCAGTATAGAGGTATGAGGAACAGGGTGTAAAGTTCACTCACACCTCCATAGAAAAGGGAGGATCCTCCGACCAGACGGGTCTTGTGTCTGGTGGGCAACTGCCCAACGGTTGATGTCGAGATGTTGTATATATGCTAGATGCGCGGTAAACTCTGCTTGCGCGATGCAGGATTTTGCGTGACGTCAGTATGACGCGTAGCTCGCATGTGGCGTTTTTAGATGCCGCTACAATGTGTATCGTAAAAAAAAAAAAAGTTGTTTCTGAACAAGTAGTAACTTTTCAGTATTACCATAGTCTAAGTCCATGAGCCATTTTGTAAGAGTTTTTTTACATTTGTGTTTGGTCAGGGGATACGTGTTGAGGATTACGTGTTGTGGGTTGTTATTATTGTGTTGGAAAGACCTTGTAAGAACATGAACGCTGAAAAGACACCTCTAAAAAGTTTACCAAAAGGTAACTTTGCAAAAAGCAAAATTACAGCCAGACTTAAATTTCTGAGCCATTGAGCAAAGTCTATCGATCTTCAGAACAGGCTCAAGACTTCTGTACAGGGAAATTGGGTATTAGTTAAAAAACTTTCTACTTCGGTGTGCACAGGTGGAACATGAAATTGATCGGAGCACTAAGAGAAAGAAAGAAAGAAAGAAGATAATTGCTGGACAAAGCAACTCTAACGAGGGTAGCTATTAGCAGGTCTTTTGAGTAAAACGTAAAAGTAATACGGCAGGAAAATGCTTCGAGAAATTATTTACAAAGTGCTGAGTAACAGCTCTTTTATTTGCCAATATTACCATACATTTTTTGTTCACTTACGATGAGCGTTCGATTCTAAATTGTAGATTCTCTGACGTTGAAGCGTGACTATGTAGATCAAATATTATAAGTATACAAGAACTTCAATGAAAAGCAAACAGGTATTTTTTTTTGTTCCTAGCATAAACTGTTTAAATTAAACCTGAAAGTTCTTTAGAATTTTGCTGCATGAAGCTGTTTACACAAGAACAGTAAGCAATCGTACATACAATACGACGTAAATTATAAATTCTTAATTTTCTTAGAATGAACTTCGAATCAGTTGTTCAAAGGGTTTATTTCCGTCTACAAACGCAGAGCCAGATTTAACTTATACTAGTGTTGAACTAAGTTCATGTAATGGTCTCAAAAACAGATCTAACCACAACACGGATTTACGGATTTTCTAAAAGATTCACCTAAAGGTTTGGTTTTAGAAAACGTGTATTTTCTGGATGAGACACGGCGTCGGGAGTCGATAGCCGATTCCCAGCCTCAGTAGGCGCAGACTTGCGGACGGCGAGCAATGGGCAGCTCGCCGTCCGGTAAGGACCAGGCTCGGGTCGACGGCGCGTTGTGTTCCACGCGCCCCTCAAAGAGATGTCAGCACACATTGACGGGGTCCGTTAGGGCCGATGCCTGCCGGGGTCGCGGGTTTGTCCGAAAGGGTTACCGTGGCCCAGGCACACAAGCAACTGAAGGAACACGGGTTGGTTTTAGTCAGTAAAAGTCTGACACGCCCTCCCGCTCCGCGCAGAGCGGGAGAAGATATTTGATGGTTTCCCACCCTAACTAAAATAAGATTATCACATTTAGGACGAGTTTCACCAATGAAACTGAACGTGATCAACACATCTGAAGAACGATTCCCGTAATTTCAAAACGTTCGAAATCTAGTCGCAACCTCAATTCAGTGACAATCAATGTCAGAAACTTATGTAGGTAAACAAACTAGGGTTCCCTGTCCATTTGCATAAAATTTTAAGACATAATATAACATTGGCATAGTGCAATTCAGCATAATGATCATTACGCATAAATGATTTGCCATAATGATTATTTCTATAAATTAACCTAATCATTGCATTATGCCAAAGTATTATTATGCCACAGTATCATTATGCTAATAAAAGTTATGCAAAAACGTTATGCCAAACAATATTATGCCTTAAAATTGTATGCCAAGAGGCAGGTTCCCGTAAACTAGAGGACAGATTGAGGCTGAGATCAGACTATGAACGTTCTTAAAATTACGGGAAATGGCCCTTTGATTTGCGTTCTGGAGCTGTCAGTGTCAAAATTGTTGTGTCATATTGACACTGACAGCTCTTAATTGCGTTCATTGGTGAAATTAGTTAGTCAAGTTATAATAAAGAGTGACCCCACGACATTAACCAAGTACAAATCTTAAATCTCTATAGTACAATCAAATTTCTGCTGAGAATTTCCTGGTGGAAAATCTAAATAACACATAGGCCGACAAAGGGTCGAATTTAGGACACAATTTTTACTAGTAGCACTTGCGGCCACTACACCTATGAGATATTAATTAGAATCAATACTTAATATTTTGTTTTTATATTTTATTGAGTACCTGTTACTTGTTGACAGGCCTACACTGTCTTCCCATACCTATCAACACTGTAATTTGAAAACATTGTAAAAGCCAATTATTTTTTGAAAGAGTAACCGTGGAGTTTCTTGCCAGCTCTTCTCCATAGAAAACAACCAATTGGAACCGTGCACCAAGCTTTGACGTTTCATAAGTGCCCATGTAGGTATGTGTGAAAAAAATATTTTGATTTGATTTGATTTGAATACTCACTGACCTCAACCAGTTTATTTAAAAAAAAAAGACGTGTAAAAGTGTTATCTTTAACCAATATACAAATTAAATCATTTACCATCATTTATTGTTATTCTCACGGTGTAATTAGGTGGTAATTAAAAATATAATAAGACCATTATAGACCCTGTCGAGCACAGCAATACGTTCCTGTTTTTTTTAGTTAAAAAATAAATAATAATAATGTATTTTAATAATAATATGTTTGTGTGTGACTGATTATTATCAGTCATTCAAACAGAATCATAAAGCAACAACAAACATTAAACAAACTATCGTAGTATCTAAGGACCAACCCAATTTACATCCTTAACACAAACAATATTCAAAGAGCCTTGTTATCAAAGGTCATTGATGCCTTGTTATCAAAGGTCATTGATACCTTGTTATTTTTACCTAAGTCCCCGTATCAAGTTATGTGCGAAATGAATTTAACATTTGATGTGCCCCAGGCGAAACTTTTATGGTTGCCGAGGGTAGATCGATCTCATATATGCCTGAGTTTATTGAATACCTTGTGAATATTTTTTCACGAAGTGCGTGTCTCACGATGTAGATTTTTTTAAGATCAATTTAAAGACAGTAAAAGGTGATAGGATTTTTTTTTACAGTAAATTGTATATCGATGGTGATGATAATGATGGTGCTGTATTAACAATGAGACCTCATTGTGTCACCCTATGTAACACCCTGTGTATGTTATATCTGTAATTCGCATGGTGTACATAATAAAGAGTATTATATGCTATTCTATTCTATTCTAAAATGTCAGCCGAATGATCAAAAAACCGGTCAAATGCGAGGCGGACTCACACATGAAGGCTTCCTTAAAAAAGAAACGTTTCTTGTACGGGAACCCCCTTTTTTAAACTTTTTTTATTTTTTATTATTTGTTGTTACAGCGGCAACAGAAATACACAATCTGTGAAAATTTCAACTGTTTACCTATTAAAAATTGTTTAGTATTACAGTTATTATGTCATGCCAGCTTACATAACCCGATTGTCATAAAATGGCATCATAATTAAAACTATACGCAGTAAAAACATTTACATTTTACATAATAACACACAATAACACAACATACCTACAGAAACCCATACAATTTTCCATGGGTTTGCGGAAGTAACGTTCGCTACGTGCCCTTTACACCACTCTCACATTTTCCACATTCATTCATCTTTTCATGCATGCGTGACTAGTAGGCATCTGACCACTATGAAGGTCTCCGCAAACATAGCCTGGGTATTTTTATGACCAAACCGTATTTTGTTATTATTTTAAACTATATAAAAGAAGATACACAAAAACACTAGAAACAGGAGAGAATGCTCAGATGATTCGTTTAAATAGAGAGAAACAATTAAGAGAAGCCCTAAATAAACATATTGGTGATGCACTTCAGAAAGGTCAAGTGCGTAGTACTCGAAACCAGCGCGCTTGTATGACCAGAAGTATGAACGTGGACGAAGCAGATGGCGCTCAGTAGTTTCTGCCTACTCCCATTTGAAAAAGGCGTGAGTTTGTTAAGCACTTCAGAATAATTAATATCATCTGGAAACAATCGCTCATTCTCTTCGTTTCGTCAGTTGTTACTAACAACCCTACTAATCATTTGCTTCAGATGTCGAATGAATTAACCTCCAATTTATTTGCGGAGCAGAAAACAATCAACATCTCTTATAATTGATTACTCGTACTTTGCAGATTATTAATACACCCGACAACGGATATTTACGCCGTTCCCAGCAACGGACAAGGACTTGTTCTTAATACTTTGCCAATTAATGATCCACGGGTATAGAAAATGGACAACCAAAAATAGGCTGGAGGAAACTTCCATCGAAGGGATGGTGATTCCGTCAAATTAGAAAGGCAGCTATAAAAATCGGAACAGGTATCCAAAGCTGCGCCCAGATACGTTATTTTGTCCGTACCGTTCCTCCGTTCCGTATCTGCGGCGCGATTCAAGAACACTAATGTGGGCGCCGTTCGGAACAGTACGGCGTTACGGCGCCTCGGAACGCACCGAGGTACGCCTGATCCCTCGCGTCCAAACTAGCGTTCTTGGATCGCGACGTGGATACGAAACGGAGGAACGGTACGGATAAAAGAACATATCTGGACGCAGCTTTAGGCCAAATTCCAAAGAGGTTTTGCGGTGTAACTTCGAAACTTTGAGCCAGGGAGATATCAATTTATGGCCAGAGGTTTTATAGCGATAGTAAAAAGAAGTTTAAGGTCATCTCCGGGTATTTCGTTGGAAGTTTAAGCATTTCGCGGGTCCCACTCCGCGGCGCGGGATATACATAAAAGTCATTTGGCAAACTTTTAGGCAAATGCTTTTCACGTTGTGTTTGCACAAGTGCTAAGTAATGGGTTATTAATGTCTTAAAGGCTTTTCTTTGATGGTTTTCTACAGTTTCTTCCGTCATGCTAATAGGCCTGTTGACAGAGTTTGTCAATTTTCTATTTTAGCCTACGTCAGTTTTAAGGCTCCAAGAATTTGTGAGCATTGTTGCCGTAAGCTTTACCGGTGCACGCATTCATTTCTACATTTATATCTGTAATTTTTATGGTGTAGGTATATAATAAAGAGTATTCTATTCTATAGCAACATCAAATACGAGGATAATCAAATGAACCTTTTCAACGTTATTTCATCTAATAATATAATTATCAATCTGCCTAGCTTTTTTCCAACTCTGTTGGGGTCGGCTTCCAGTCTAACCGGATTCAGCTGAATACCTGAATATAATAATATTAACGGATCTACGTATCGATTTTACTATTTTAACATCCGCTAGTCAGTTATCCACGTAATAATACTGGCAATTTTGTTACCATTTAGTATAAGGCAAAGCTTATCTACCGGCTGCTATATTACAAACATATTTTAGACATGGTAACCTTTACATCGTTACCAAGAAGCTTCGTTAAAACAACCTCAAATTTTCTCATCGCGTCTACTCTTGAGCTCTAAAGACGCTTGTGTAAAATTTCAATAAAACATTGTCTCTCGGTTGTATTAACCAAATCACTCCCAAAAGGCTTTCAAGACTAAACAAAGCAAGTTGTCCATAAAATATCACTACATATAAACTTGTAGCTTCATTGGCCTCAAAGGGGCCAGAGACATTGCACTTAGGAAGGTTCCGAGTGTCATTATTTTTATTATGATTTTATTTATTGTGTTCACTGGAAGTGTCGTCGGCTCTTATTTGATTTTCTTCTCGACACTAAGTTATATTGGCCTGGCACTATGCAGGAGTGCCTTTAGAGCAGACTTCGGAGCTTGTAATAACTTCGAGTAAACTTGCAGAAGTCAGTTCTTTGCGAGTTTGTCTTGTATTCGAGTTGGTGCTAAGAAAAACAGAGTGTTCTGTTTGGTTGACTTTCTGAAGTTGCTCGTACATGGAGGCAATTTAGCTATTATGAGTTTCGACTATCAATTACTGTAGTAATGTTTTAACATTGAGTACTGTATAAAGCAAAGATCTTATACATAGAGGGATAGACGAAAAAATACAGGATAATGTAATCCTGTGAAAAAAATAGCAGCTCCGGTAAAAAAAACAAGCAAAAAAGTAAAAAGTGAAACATCCTACACAAATAAATTAAATCAATCTTCTGAATATTCTCCGACGGTCTCCGTAAAATGGTGAAACACTTGAAACGCTGTCATCCAAGTAATATTTTTATAACAGGGAAAACAAAATATTTTGCTTGAGAAAACATTTCGCTAGAAATAATCAAGTTTTTTATATTGA
Source organism: Dryobotodes eremita (assembly GCA_917490735.1). Lineage (NCBI taxonomy): Eukaryota > Metazoa > Arthropoda > Insecta > Lepidoptera > Noctuidae > Dryobotodes > Dryobotodes eremita. Next base: position 5,411,442 of record OU823242.1, on the reverse strand, counting down.
TTTGACGTAGACTTTAGCAACAAATCAAATTGCTTGGGGAAAACTATGCCGATGCCATAAGTTTCACTATTATACCACCGTAGAAACGGAACAAGCGAAAGACAAAATATCAGATTGTAGAAAGGTTTCTACGGAGCGCTGTAAAAAATGAAGAAAAAGAGTTGAGGTAGACGAGGACATGCTACGCGTGCTGCTATATGCACATCTATATATATAAAAATGAATCTCTATTTCCCTTGGTCACGCTATAACTTGAGTACGACTTTACCGATTTCATACATCTTTTTTTTAATAGTTTTCTAATACTTTGTAGAAGGTTCTTACGGAAAAAAAAATAAGAAAGTTGCGAGATTTATGTGGGTGAAACCGCTGGACGCAGCTAGTAATAAATATATTTAAGACTAGTCTCTTATGATAAATTGAATCAATGTCGGATAAGCAACACTGGAATGTTGCAGGCATTTATAGGTTAACATTGTTTCTTCTTATATTACCGCGACAAAGTAACGCAGAAGCCAAGAACGGCGATAAATATAATGTAACAATGATAGGAAAAGTTTCATTCAAGCAAATATCGTCAGACAATCACAATAAAGATTCTTTAGAACCAAAATCTGATAATTTGGAAAGAAAGTCTTTTATATCAAAAAATATCTTGACAACAAAGAGTTTCAAACTTTTCAAACTGACGTAATATTTTTCCATAAAAATAGATTCTATGAAGCCTTTCGTAACTTTTTTATATGAAACAAATGGCGGTGCTGATATTGTTTGTTACACTCTATACTTTATGGTTTCGCTTTCCTATTGCTTGTGGCAGTCTGTGGACAAGTTTCGACAGCTAATTTACTAGAGCAAAATTAATAAGGGGCTACTTAATATAGCATTTTTTGTATAGCTTCCATTTTACATATTCTTTGCAATGTTGCAATGAGTGTGTAGGATTTCTTGACAATCAATCCAACCTAGGCCCACTTTCACCGCTAATCACTAAATACGTTTAGCGCTAAACGGGTTTAAACATAATTCTGTTTCTGTCAAATTTTTTTGAATATGACAGAGACAGAATGATGTTTAAAACTCGTTTAACGTTAAACGTGATTAGTGATAGGCGGTGCAAGTGGCTCTTAGTGGTGCAATAGACTCTAGTCCATTGAATCATAACTTTCTAGAATAAATAATGAGTAGTCATGTAGTGGGTGCCAGGAGACGGGCGTCACCGCCGAGGAAAGCCTAGGAAACCCAAAAATTTACCGTCAAATAATATTATATTTACAAGCAAGTACTGAATTTCTTTAAACCTACCAAAGTAAGGATTTTTTTTCTATATAATCTAGTCGTTTCTGACACTCGCCGGCCGCTGCCGCAGCAACGCTCGCTTCGCTCGCTCGGCTCGTGCGTAGGGGTTAACAGTTTTAACCTAACCTAACCCAACCATTTTTTTTAAATAATTGACCTGAACTAACTAGTTCGGTTCCGGGTAGCCTACTAAAAATAATCTCTTTTTTTCTATTAGCGCAACTCGTTTCTGGCATACAAATTTGTGCGAGAAAACTTACCCGGGCCTATATTTTTTAAACAAAGAATTCGTAATAATAAGTCAATATGTAAAACGTTTTATTCCAAACGTTGTTTTATGAGAAAAAATTTAAAAAAAAAAATGTTTGTCAAATAATACGTTATTAAAAAAAAGTTCATCGGATAATTATTTTCTTATGTGAATTATTTGGCAAACTTGTTGTTGTATAATGATGAAATGACAAATCATGTTTTTGCCAATCATTGCTTGTCAAGTAAAATTTTGTAAATTAACTTTTAGTGAAATGACAGGGACATCAAGTTTTTCACTTAACTAGTCTTAATTCTTTTTTATGAAAAGTCTTAGAAATATAATAGGTTACATACACTTTGCGTTCGTTTCAATGATGAAGAACTAGCAAGTAGGTCAAGTGAAATAATAATTGTGTACACGTGTAGAGATTCTATTTCATTGAATTTCTCGGAGATGTATTATCATCAAAGAACCTTTTGATACCAAACTGAATGACAGACACGTGTGACATTTCAGTTTTGTCTATGATTGGCGACGTCCACTAGACATATGCCTCCTCCAAACACCGCCACTTTGACCGGTTCCGTGCTTCTCGCATCCAGTGAAGCTAGCTAGCTCATTAACATTGAAACGCCATGATACCATCAGGTAGACCATCGATTGCCATATCGGTCTAGAAAACAACAAAATCATCTGCCTTGCTTTTTCCGGCTTCCAGTCCAATGTAACCGGATGCAGCTGATTAACAGTATTTACATGGAGCGACCGCATATCTGACCAACACAACCCAGTTACTGAGTAATACGATATCCCTTTGAAATGATAATGGGTGGGTTCTTACATATTCTTATGTTCATCTTATCTCATTGACAATCAATATCAAATACTTGTCGAAATACACATGCATAACATCACGCCTGTAATCCCCGAAGGGTTAGGCAGAGGTGTACCTATAGTACACTCACATTTCGTCAGTTATGTTTAAGTCCCATGTAATGGGGAACTTTTTGAAAGTGTAGATTAATTTAAAAAAATTTCGACAGTTTAGAATGCAAAACTTCTTAAAAATACGGTAATTACCCTTCAGTTACTGGCCTATAAACAGAGATCGGATGCATATTCACCTAAAGTTGAGATGTTGGCTAATATGGAATGCGCTTTTGTATCGAAAAAATCCCGCTAACGTCAGATTTCAGTGACCAAACCGGAGCAAATCATAGCGATCGAAAGGTAGTGATTAAGGTTGTTGTAGACGAGGTCATCCTGTGTAAAATGTCTACATTTATATCTGTAATTTTTATGGTGTACATAATAAAGATTATTCTATTCTATTCTAATATTTACGCCCAATCAGGATATACTCGTACTACTTAATTTAATGAAAATCCTAACTAATATTATAAATGCGAAATTCAGTTTGTTTGTTTCTTTGTTACCTTTTCACGACTAAACTACTGAACTAATCATCATGAAATTTTGCATATACGTTGTCAGGGGTACAGAAACGGACATAGGGTATCTTACATCCCGAAAAAAAGTACTGTTCCCGACGATAACAACAATAACGTTCTTATAATAATAGATGGCGCCATGTGTCTTTCGAATCATGATTAAATTATATTATTATAGACACTAGTAGTGTGGTAAGGGTTTTTTTTATTTATTTAAGTACCTATTACATTTTGTGAGTCTATAGTGTCGATAGACCGGTTTTTCATCCTCCTAACTATAATTCCCCGAACAACCCGAATTGATTCTCATATTCTAAAAAAACGCGAGCGAAGCTGCGGGCAAAAGCTAGTAATTTTTTTTTTTTTAGAAGTAGCTTCCATACAACCAGACTAGTTAAAATGTATTCCCGGTATTCCTGGCATTCAGGGATTTTGTTTACAAAAAAAAAAAAAAAAAAATGAAGCCGCTTCCATACTTTCATAGTGAAAAATTAAGTTTAGGTAAATATGCATCCGAATATCCGATATCTGCTTATATAACAGCATAATATCTCATAAAAAAATACTAACACTGCTACAACCGATTTCCCTTCGAGTTGCCATGGTAACAGTATCAACAAAAATTATTAGAGGCTTAATATCTTTACTGTTGTTTTATAGACGCTACGTGAGGTTATATTTTAGGAGGCTCATGTTGTGACGTCATAAAATATAAGTTGGAACACGTTCAGGGGTTAGCAACTATTTCTGAAGTCTTGAAGATAAGTTATTGATTATTAATTTTTGGTTGTTGAAAATATTAAGGTAAGGTTAATAGGTGGGCGGGATGTTGGCGGATTTTGACAGTATTGTGATTAAGAAAGATTTTCTGCTTACCGATTTTATTTTTAGAAATCAAAGCTTTGTGAAATATAACATACGATTTTTGTTATATGTTTTGGACAAGTATCGACCAGAATTCTCGACGCGACTCTAGTAGAACAATTGCTATGAAAACTTCATGGAAATTGTTCGGAAATTACCGGAATCGCGTCGCACCGTCGCGACGCGGCTAGACCTCGCAAAGGTCTTTCATAGTGCAGATGTTATTACTTAGAGAGCACGACAAGAAGGCATCGTTTGTCGGATACTTTAAATCACTTTTATATTCATATGTTTACAGAAACAAATCATACATGCACAAACATTAAATAAACACCTATTTACCTCAATGATGGACACAAGACAACGCACAGCACCAATGAGGTCCCAGTATAAAAACCAATGGTGCACAGGTGGTCATACAACAGCCTTATTAAAAAATAGCATCCTTTCCATGGGACCGCTTACACATAATAAATTACCTGAACATTAAAAAGACCTACCCATAAAAATGTTTAAAAACCGGCCAAGTGAGAGTAGGACTCGCGCACGAAGGGTTCCGTGCCATTATCTATAAAAACAGCAAACAAATCGCGTTTGTTGTATGGGCGCCCCCCCTTTTAAAAAATATATTTTATTTTGTTTTTAGTATTTGTTGTTATAGCGGCAACCGAAATACATAATTTGTGAAAATTTCAACTGTCTAGCTATCGCGGTTCTTGAGGTACAGCCTGGTGACAGACAGACAGACGGACAGACAGCGAAGTCTTAGTAATAGGGTTCCGTTTTTACCCTTTGGGTACGGAACCCTAAAAACAATTAACAAATCTATAGAGGTATGAGGAACAGGGTGTAAAGTTCACTCACACCTCCATTAGAAAAGGGAGGATCCTCCGACCAGACGGGTGTCGTGTCTGGTGGGCAACTGCCCAACGGTTGATGTCGGGATGTTGTATATATGCTAGTTGCGCGGTAAACTCTGCTTGCGCGATGCAGGATTTTGCGTGACGTCATTGTGACGTGTAGCTCGCATGTGGCGTTTGCAGATGCCGCTACAAATCTATTGCTGGAGAAATGTTATTACACAATTAAAGGCTTTTTAAATGACAAAACTATATAGGAAAATGTTGTTGATAGTACGTTGTCTTTTCAATTTCGAATGTTTTAGATTATAATAGTGACACTGTTTGTGTTGCGACATGTTTTATTAATCTGATCTGTAACTACCTATTAAATTCGACTAGGGCTAATAATAATCGTAATAGCCGTATCTATATTACTACTTAATTCAAACCTAATATTTTGCATGCCGTAAGGTAAAATGTATCGGGACAATTAATAAATATTCCAAATAATATGTATACCTACATTATCAGCAAATAAATGATTTCTTTCTTTTTTTCTTCCTTTCCAACATACAGATCCGAAATAACTTTCTGCAGGCCAAATTAATATTTGTTGGATGCCAGAATCAAACACGTTTCTGCGGCAACTGATTGCCATTCAAAGTAATATTGGTCGATCATTCCTGTAATTCTTCAGAACCGACAGGGTTCTTTTACCTAATGTAGCCATTAGGAATATGATAAACTTAAAAACTAAAACCCAATCACGACAAAAATGCCAACTAAAAAGGTATACAAGACATCGATGTAATTTTTTTTTCGGTTCTCGTATAGTCACACGTCATAATTAAGTCATGTAATTTAGGCCTAGTAGACTACTAGGTAGACTAGTAGGTTAGGAGTTAAGGATCGTACACACAGGCGCGACACAAAGGCACCGCGTGTTGCGCGACGACCGGTGCCATTGTGACGTGCTGTCGCGTCGCCCCTGTGTGCACGATCTTTTATGCGGGAACAGATAAACATACATACATACATACACAGCTTGTTAAAATCATAAATTTCGTTAGTCGGGTACAGTTCGTGCAAAACTTTATGAGCTCTCGGAAGTTGCACGCGAGTGGCTGCGCAGTATGCATAATATAGATGTCGGAGGGAACTTTCTCTCTCTCACTCAACTGTACCCTGCGCGGTTTCGTTCTCGGGCCTACGGTCAGATGGGTTATACAGTTTTGCGCGAACTGTAAAAAATACCTTTTTGGTAAATCGACTTGTCATCTTATCTTAACTTCAAAGAACAACCATAGTTAACTTATACTAAGCTTCAATTCAATTAATAAGTTTTACAAGTAGAGGAACATAAAGCTTGTCATTATAACTTAGAACTCAACCTAGAACTTTCGATTCTCGTTATAAATGTTCACAATATTTATGTTCTGATATGCATTAATTGGATCTGGGGGGTAGGTAGCATTGTAAGGTCCTAATAGGATTCTATTAAAATTGGGATTTTCGTAATGCGGGTAGACAGTTGTCTTGATAAGGACTGTTAGTTCTACTGGTCCTTTTAGACGAAATTTTAGGGTTAACCGTATCGCTTCTTTAATATTAGGTTCAATTTATTTAACCCCTAAATGACGGAGTACCTACAGTGGAGGAGAATATAGTGAGAAATCTGTCGAATTATAATGATGAAACTGAATATTCTATCTCTCTATCTACTAGATTAAATTTACTTACGCGGGCATTGAACTCACAGCAACAGCTTCTAACAAAATGGAACGTATGAAGGCTCCCAGAGACAGGCGCGACGCGACAGCGCTACACAAAGGCGCCGCTCGACGCGCGACACGCGGTGCCTTTTTGTCGGGCGTCACGTCGCGCCAGTGTGTACGAGCCTTGATTCTTCGAACATCATCAGTTCTTATTGAATCTTTGCTTTTCGCTGCGTGACAACACGCAGGGACCAACTAGAGCAAGCATAGGTAGTAAATAATCGTTTCTTCTTTTTATTCAAGAAGATGCCGTTGTCCTTTTTTTTCGTTGGGATATCATTAAATGACTTCTCCCGCTCTGGGCAGAGCAGGAAGGCGTGTCAGACTTTTACTGACTAAAACCCACCCGTGTTCCTTCAGTTGCCTGTGCGCCAGGGCCACGGTAACTCTTTCGAACAATCCGCAGCCCCGGCAGGCATCAGTCCTATCGGACCCCGTCAATTTTGCTGACATCTCTTTGAGGCGCGCGTAGAACACGACGCGCCGTCGACCCGGGCCTGGTCCTTACCGGACGGCGAGCTGCCCATTGCTCGCCGTCCTCAAGCCCGCGCCTACGGTGGCCGACTCCCGACGCCCAGGGTGTCTCCTCCTGCGGCGACTAGGGGCGCGAGGGCGCAGTGATTGCCTCTCCCTCTCGCGCTCCCCCTCCTCCTTCGCGAGCATTACTGCTTCGCAAAAGGAGGTGACGGCTTCCCATGCCCTCTCGCTCCGTACCATGGCCTGGACCAGGGCCGGATGCGAGAGATCGCCGCCACCAATCGCCTCCGCGTGGACACGGCAGTGCTCCGCCCAAGCCGGGCAGGCTTCCACCGTATGCTCCACCGTGTCCTCCGGGCAATCCACACAGTGGTAACACTCGGGTGTTTCCTCCCGCCTTATGCGAAACAGGAACCTCCTAAAGCAACCAAGTCCGGTGAAGACCTGCGTCAGGCGGAAGGTGAGGACGCCGTGGCGCCTCTCAATCCACTCCTTAAAGAGGGGACTTACCACCGCAATTGTAGCGTGCCCTGGAGTGAAACAAGAATAGCCAACTTTATATACATAGTAGCTGTTGCCCGCGGCTTCGCCCGCGTGGATGTCAGACATCGTCTCATGGGCACGTACTACCGGGATAAAAGTAGTCTATGTCCTGTCCCAGGATGCCATCTATCTCAGTGCCAAATTTCGTCGAAATCCGTTCAGTAATTTAGTGCGTGAAAAGGTAACATAGAGACGGACAGAGTTACTTTCGAATTTATAATATTAGTATGGATTTCTATATTCTATGTCTACGCATATTATTAATTAAAGTCGCTTTTCGTGTCCGTGCATACTATCTGCAGTATTGTCTCTCCTGCTCCAAAGATTGTCTTTAAAATATCATTTTTAGCGATAGGACCGCTCAATGTGTCACCCTATGTAAAATTTCTAAATTTATATCCGTAATTTATATGGTGTACATAATAAAGAGTATTTATCTATCTGTCTGTCTGGCTATGTGACCGCCTTGTTCTTCTAAACCACGCCAAGGATTTTATAATCCTAGGCGTGGTTTAGAAGAACAAGAAAAAATGAAACGATGGATGAATGAAATGATGGCGATAAGCATATTATTATGCTTATCGCCATCATTTAGAAAAAAAAAACCGGAAATGTTTATGAGTATAATACATTTAAAAAAATATTACAAACTAGCTTCTGCCCGCGAGTTCGTCCGCGTGAAATTTCTTGTTCCCACGACCCACCCCGTCGCATCGCATCGCTTGCCCGTGCTATTACTTAATTTTCGCTTAGCGTTCTTTCTGACTTTTTTTCTTTTTGTGCAGCTCCAAAGGGTCTTAGCGTGATGTTAAATAGCCTATAACCTTCCTCTAGAATTGGGCTATCAAATGCAAAAATATTTTTTCAAATCCGACCGGTAGTTCCAAAGATTACCCCCTTCATAATCTTTGGAACTACCGGTCGGATTTGAAAAAATATTTTTGCATTTGATAGCCCAATTCTAGAGGAAGGTTATAGGCTATTTAACATCACGCTAAGACCCTTTGGAGCTGCACAAAAAGAAAAAAAGTCAGACAGTGAAAGTGCTAGGACAGGAAACCTCCCCGTGTGTCCGTGGGCTGGAGTTTCCCTTGGATGCGTCTGGGGGAAAGGCCAGTCTCCGGGACGGTGCACCCTGGGGTACGGGCAATAACTCTCCATTAGGTACTCTGTGCCTAAGGAGTCTTGTTGCCCGTACGCTAATATCCTGTCGGAGGAACGCTCCAACGTGTGTCTCTCTGTTAAGCAGAGACGCACAGCGGCGGAGTAAGAGCGGGCTCGGCGTGCACTAACCCTGCCGTCGGGCAGGCAGTAAGGAGTCTGCTCCTTCTGCCACCGTTAGTCTCGTAGCCCCGAAGATCGTCAACGTCATGTCTCTGACTTTTGACGGGGGTCGAGGGTCTTGGCTTAACCGCCCGGGCCGCGAGGAAGATAACCTCTATAAAAAATTCCTCTAATATCAAGTTCTGGTGCGCGGCGAGGGTATGAATGGCTGAGGAGTAGTGTCATCTACAACTTTCCAGTTGTAGGTGGCGCATCAGTCGCTAGCGCACCCCCAGCCAGAGTACCAGTGGACCCTCTGGTTGGGTTATAAATTTACACTTGCCTAGGGACAGGGGGTGAACCTAGGATGGACGTTTTACATCCCCCACACTCGTGGGCTAATTATGGAAAATTCTAACACACAAAAACAAAACCAAAAACGTAGTGGAGAGGAGGGGAGTGATGCGGGGTCGGATTCCGACGCTGCATCGGGCGCGAAGGGCTCATTTAAGAGCCCGGAGCGTGAAGTGATGGAGGTTGCTGAGAAGAACCGAAGGCTCTTCCAGAAGCGTCCCAAACCAGGGGATAACCAGGGGTCGTCCTCTGATGGCGGGAGGAGCGTCGTCCGCAGAAAAATTACTCGGCGGGGTGGAGTACACGAGCGGAGTACGGGCAAAGGGCGCACCACTGAGGAGGACAGTGAGCCGAGTCTAGTCAGCCCAGCCGAGCCGGCCCAGCCAGCCGAGAGGCGCGCCATTGAGGGGCACGACCCTGGAGGGGAACACTCCGAGTCGTCAGGCGGTGAGCCGGACGCCGCTGGCGGCTCCAAGTCGGAGCGTCTGGCCAGGCTGGAGGCGGCCGTGGTAGCTGCGCTAAAGGGTGTGGCCTTGAAGAGGATTCAGTCCTCTAAAGACAAGGCCATACCCGCTGCCGCGGCTTCCATAATGGAGGCAGTGAAGGCCATTCAATTCGGGCCTCAATCGGACGGGTTGTCCGAGATGCGGGCGGAGATCACCCGCTTGACAGCCACTATGGAGCTCCTCCGAAAGGAGAACGAGGAGCTCCGAGCGGACCTGGCCAGCCTCCGAGCAGCCGGCCCCCGGGAAGTGCCACAGGAGAAGGCGCATCACGGGAAAGGCCGGCCGGTGCCTGCTGAGGACCGGGTACTGACCCTGGTGCGGCAGGAACTGGCCTCTTTCCACAGTCGGTTTTCCGCTCTGGAGGCCATTGTGCTGCGCCCCCCGCTAGCGGCGAGCCGGCAGGTCTCATTTGCCGCCGCTGCGGCCAAGCCAGGATCAGCGGGGCGATCGAAAGGCGGGCCCGTGCCGGCACCCGCGAAGCCGGCCCTGGCTAAGTCGGCACCGCCCAAGCCCAAGAAGGGTGTGGTGGCTACGCAGGCGTCAAGGGCCCCAGCCCTGGCGGCGAAACGACCGCCCCTCCCGCCTCCTAATGCTCCTCCGGCCGACGCCGAATGGCAAGTGGCCGGAGAGAAGAGGAAGGCGGGTAAGGCATCTAGGGCGGCCAAAAGGAGGGAGAGGCGGCAGCGGCGCAAGGAGCGAAGCGTCGCGGCTAGGCTCCGCGCCCCGAAGTCCGCAGCTGTAGTGATTACACTACAGCCGGAAGCGGAAAAGAAGGGCGTGTCCTACCGCGACGTGCTCACGAAGGCGAGGGCGGCGGTGAACCTGCAGGAGCTGGGCGTCACCAATGGCATCCGGGTGAGGGTCACTGCGACCGGGGCCCGGATGCTAGAGGTGCCCGGTGCGGCGAGCGGCCCGACCGCTGACGCTCTGGCCGAAAGGCTCAGGGCGTCCCTAAATGCGGACGAGGCCCGAGTGTCCAGGCCCACCAAGTGCATCGACATGCGCATTCTGGGCCTGGACGATTGTGTGACGGAGGCTGAAGTGGTGGCCGCCGTCGTCAGGACTGGGGGTTGCTCTGCCGAACAGGTGAGAGCGGGCATCATCCGTCCTGACCACAAGGGGATGCGAGCCGTTACGGTGAGCTGCCCCGTGGCGGCGGCCAGGAAAGTCGCCGGGGAGGGCCAAAGGCTCCTGGTGGGCTGGGTTTCCGCGCAGGTGAAACTGCTGGAACCCAGACCTCTGAGGTGCTTCCGCTGCCAAGTGGGCAACCACGTGGGAGTGCAATGCACCTCGGAGGTGGACCGCAGCGATCATTGCTTCCGCTGCGGTCAGCCCGGTCACAAGGCCGGCTCGTGCAATGCCACGCCGCACTGCTTTTTATGTGCGGCAGCTGGCAAGCCGGCCGATCACCGGGCTGGGAGTAAGGCCTGCGCTCCACCCGCCAAAGCCAGGGGCAGGGGCAAGCCCTCCGCCACCGCCGTCACCGCCGCACCCGCCGCCACTGCCGCCGCCGCTGCCGCCCCTACTGTCGTAGCTGCCGCAACCACCGCGGCGGGGCCCTCACAGGGGGCTCGGGAGGGGGCTGATATGGAGTGCCAATAATGGCCCCATTACGCCTCCTCCAGGCGAACATCAACCACTGCGCCGCTGCTCAGGATCTGTTGCTCCAGAGCATGGCGCAGTGGTCGATCAACATCGCCGTGGTCGCTGAGCCGTACTTTGTCCCGCCCAGGGATGACTGGGTGGAGGACCTGAGCGGCTCAGTGACCCTCATTTCGTCGGCCGCCGCCGGTACCCCGTCGCTTGAGGCAGTCAAGAGGGGACGGGGTTGCGTGGCAGCACGGTTCGGGGAGATTGTTGTGGTAGGGGTATACTTCTCCCAGAGCCGAACTCTCGCCGAGTTCCACAACTCCCTTGCGGAGTTGAGAGTCGTCGTCGTCGGGTACCATACCCTGCCCGTGCTCGTACTCGGGGACTTCAATGCCAAGAACACGGCTTGGGGTTCCCGGTACACGGACACACGGGCGGGATGGTGGAGGACTGGGCTCTGGAGACAGGCCTGGTCGTCCTAAACCGGGGTTCTGTCCCCACGTGTGTGCGGATGCGGGGCGAGTCAGTGGTGGACATCTCGTTCGCCAGCCCCGCTCTGTCACCGCGTGTCCTTGACTGGCGTGTCATGGAGGGGGTGGAGACGTACTCCGACCACCGGTACATCCGGTTTGACGTCTCCGCCCAGACCTCGAGCGCGCTGGTCCGACAGGCCCCGAGTGGTCCGCGGTGGGCGCTGAAGAAGCTGGACCGGGAGCTCCTCCTGGAAGCCTCGATCGTGCAGGCCTGGGTGTCATCACCGGACAGGCCTGCTGACATCAACGACGAGGCAGAGTGGTTCCGGGAGGCCATGTCAGAAGTGTGTGACATGGCAATGCCCCGGGTCCAGCCCGGACGCGCCTGGCGCCAGGTGTACTGGTGGTCGCCGGAGCTAACGTCTCTGCGCGAGGCGTGCGTTGCTGCGCGGCGCCTGTACACCAGGCACCGTAGGCTCCGTATCCGCCCTCCGGATACGGAAGCCATTCAGGCGGAGCTGTACGAGGGTTACAGAGTGGCGAAGATCGCCCTCCGAGCGGAGATCCTGCGGGCCAGGGGACTGGCCCGTGAGGAGTCGCTGGGGACTCTGAACAGGGACCCGTGGGGGCGCCCATATAAGGTGGTGCGGGAGAAACTCCGCCCATGGGCTCCCCCACTGACTCAGAGTCTCCGGCCCCAGCTCGTGGAGGGCGTGGTGAGCGCTCTGTTCCCCTCGCGGGGGAAGCATACTCCCCCGCCCATGGCTCCGCCTCCTGCGGTGCCAACTGCGGACCACAGACCCGACAATGACGACGTTGCTCCTGAGGTGACCGAGGTAGAGTTGAGAGTGGCGGTACGTAGGCTGAGTGCCAAGAATACCGCCCCAGGACCCGACGGCTTACCTGGAAAAGCCTGGGTCCTGGCCTTGGAGGCTCTCGGGCCTCGACTAAGAGGGCTCCTAAGCGCATGCTTGGAGGAGGGCCAGTTCCCACTTCGTTGGAAGACGGGGAAACTGGTCCTCATTAAGAAACCGGGGCGCCCGGCGGACTCTCCGTCCGCTTACCGGCCCATCGTGCTGCTCGACGAGGTGGGCAAGCTCTTTGAAAGAGTCATTGCAGACCGCCTCGTCGGGCAGCTGGTGCGGGTGGGGCCGGATTTGGCGGAGAGCCAGTTTGGTTTCCGCAGGGGGCGCTCCACGGTGGACGCCATCATGCGCGTGCGAGCCCTCACGACGGGGGATGCTGTGGCCCGGGGTGGGGTCGTCTTGGCGGTGTCTCTAGACATCGCCAACGCCTTCAATACCCTGCCCTGGAGTTGCATCAGGGAGGCACTCCGGTATCACACATAATAGATATCTTAGGTCATCGGAAAACTTAAGACTAGAGATGCCGATGCATTCCACCAGCTTTTATGACAAGTCTTTTACAGTTCAAGCAGTACGGTTATGGAATGCCTTGCCCGAGTCGATAAGGCGTGCTCAATCTTTGTCCACTTTTAAAATTATGGTTAAAAAACACTTCCTCTCTCCTTAAACATCATCATTACATTTAGTTTCCTTGCTCTTGTTTCATGTTTATTATTGTATATATTATATGTAGATAAGTATATGTTTTATGTATGTATGTATTTGTTGTATATGTAAATGGTACACCACTGACTACCTGCATTATTGTCTCTCCTTCTCCCTTGAATCCATCCAAAGGTTGTCTGTAAAAGATCGCTTTTAGCGATAAGACCGCCCATTGTGTCACCCTGTGTAAAATGTCTACATTTATATCTGTTATTTTTTATGGTGTACATAATAAAGAGTATTCTATTCTATTCTATTCTATTCTATCACCGGATGCCGACCTACCTCTGTCGTGTAGTCGAGGCCTATTTGACGGATAGGGCGGTGATCTACCCCGGTCACCAAGGAGAATGGAACCGGCGAGAGATGTCGTGCGGTGTCCCACAGGGATCGGTCCTGGGGCCGCATCTGTGGGACATCGGTTACGACTGGGTGCTGCGCGCCGACCTCCCTAGCGGCGTCAGCGTAGTGTGCTACGCTGACGACACGCTGGTCCTGGCGCAGGGGAGGTCGCACCAGGCGGCGGCCGAACTAATGACACGCGGGGTTGCGACAGTCGTTGAGAGGATCCGGCAGTTGGGACTCGAGGTGGCCTTGCACAAGTCCGAGGCCATGTGTTTTCATGGTCCTCGGAACGCGCCACTGTCGGGTTCCCAAATAACGGTAGGAGGGGTTCACATCGGCGTCGAGTCGACGATGAAGTACCTGGGACTCGTCCTCGACAGCCGGTGGAACTTCGTCGAGCACTTCCGACGTTTGGCTCCCAGACTGCAGCGGGCCGGGGCTGCTTTGAAGCGGCTCTTGCCCAATCTGGGGGGGCCAAACGCCTCCTGCCGGAGGCTCTACGCGGGGGTCGTGCGGTCCATGGCCCTTTACGGGGCACCGGTGTGGGCGCTTTCGCTAAGGCTCCGGCCAGCCCGCCGGTTGAAAGCGTCCCAAAGGGTCATGGCCATCCGGATGGTACGGGGATACCGCACGGTCTCCTGCAAGGCGGCGAGCCTCCTTGCCGGATTGCCGCCGTGGGATCTGGGGGCAAAGGTCCTCGCGCACGTTTGGGAGTGGCGCGAGGAGGCGAAACGCCGGGGCGTAACTCCGCTGCCGCGAGTAATCACGGCACAGCGGACAGAGCTCCGGCGGGATCTCATGGCGGCATGGAGAGTGCGACTGTCACAACCCAGCGCAGGGCACGCCACAATTGCGGCGGTAAGACCCCTCTTTGAGAAGTGGCTTGAGAGGCGCCACGGCGTCCTCACCTTCCGCCTGACGCAGGTCCTCACCGGACATGGCTGTTTCGGGAGGTTCCTGTTTCGGATAAGGCGGGAGGAAACGCCCGGGTGTTACCATTGTATGGATCGACCGGAGGACACGGTGGAGCATACGGTGGAGGTCTGCCCGGCTTGGGCGGAGCACCGCCGTGTCCTCGTGGCGGCGATCGGCGGCGGCGACCTCTCGCGTCCGGCCCTGGTTCAGGCCATGGTACGGAGCGAGAGGGAATGGGAAGCCGTCACCTCCTTCTGTGAAGCAGTAATGCTCGCGAAGGAGGAGGCGGAGCGCGAGAGGGAGAGGCAATCACTGCGCCCTCGCGCCCCTAGCCGCCGCAGGAGGAGGAGACACCCTGGGCGTCGGGAGTCGATTGCCGACTCCCGGCCACCGTAGGCGCGGGCTTGCGGACGGCGAGCAATGGGCAGCTCGCCGTCCGGTAAGGACCAGGCCCGGGTCGACGGCGCGTCGTGTTCCACGCGCGCCTCAAAGAGATGTCAGCAAATTTGACGGGGTCCGATAGGACCGATGCCTGCCGGGGCTGCGGATTGTTCGAAAGAGTTACCGTGGCCCTGGCGCACAGGCAACTGAAGGAACACGGGTGGGTTTTAGTCAGTAAGAGTCTGACACGCCCTTCCGCTCCGCCCAGAGCGGGTGACGTCATTTGATGATTTCCCACCCAAAAAAAAAAAAAAAAAAAAAAACCCCCTTCATACAAACTTACGAACAAACAAATACCTCTTTATAATAATTTTAGTATTCGTATAGTAGTATTAGTACAGATAATAATGAAGTCCCGATGTTTTGTCAAGTCGTAAAAACCATGGGAAAGTATGACTGTCTTAGTTTCGGCCGAAGTTACGGGTGATTCACTCTCCGTTTCACCTATGGACATAAGATTAGTTTGAATCCTGAACTAAAAATGAAGGACACCATGATTTGACAGTTGTCCCTACTCCCGATGTGTTTTTACCCGTCCGAAAAAGGTAATTAATCGGCTGTAAGGTTCACTTCGAAGTATCGATCTACTTTCGGATGGACCCGTATCTTCGTTGACGGAGTTAGAGAGTAGGCCCCTCCCAGGGCGGGTCGCTAGTAAATTATAAATGTCAAAATTAAAGTCTATTGCTCAATCAATTCAATCCATTGCCATTATTCGTTAACAGTCTTAGACAAACTCGATAATAATGTTTATTTATTGGTTATTTTGGCACTCCAATCATTCATAATCATCATCTGCCTAGCCTTTTCAAAACTATGTTGGGTTCAGCTTCCAGTCTAACCGGATGCAACTAAAACACCAGTATTTTCTTGGAGCGACTGCGTATCTGACCTCCACAACCCAGCTACTGGGTAACACGATAACCCTTGGTAAGACTGGTTGTCAAACTTTCGGGCGTCTGACGATCTGTAACGACTATCAAAGATCCAGGAATGACAGCCGGGACCAACGGCTTAACGTGCTTTCCGAGGCATGGCGGGGTTTCGGTGAGAAAAGATGGTCACCTATCTATGGACCGACCGCGGAAAGCATAGCTTAACCTGATCGATCGGCCCATGCGGCTATTATTACTTAGCCACGAGCCCCTCCAATCATTATTGAGCTAAAATAAGTAGTCTACAGGATGAAAACGAAAACTTGCGCCAACTCGAAATAGGAGGTTCAGTAACAGTGTTACATTATAATTATCATTATAAACTGTCATTTGACAAATCTAAATTCTTAAAAAAAATCGTGTAATTATCGTCTTGATGGTGCAAACTAAGTTATTGCCTTCCAGTAGACACGAATTAAAGTCATTCCAGTAAAAAAAAAAACAAATAAGAAAATTTTAGCATCAATTTTACCGCGCGCCCAAAGACCTATCCAGTCATCGCAGAGTTCACAACATGAAGCAAGTTGGCAACGCGTTGAGAAAGAAAGAAAGAAAGAAAGAAAGAAAGAACGAAATATATTTTATTTGGGACACGCACAGGAAATACAAAGAGTAAAAATAAAAAAAAGCATTTAAAACTACCAAATTAACAATTAAAAAAATTAAAAAAACAAATAAAAAACCAAGCCAAGCCAACCAAAGCGACCAAGCTGGCGGTCATTTACCAAATTTTGACCGTTCCTATGAAAAAAGCGCGCGCGACGACGACGTTGCCAAATCGCTTGCCTACGCGCACGTATCCCGTATCCCTAACCTTTCTCTCGGCCGAATGACATGCTCTAAATTTTCTTTATAACATGTTGAATTATATATTTTAATTAGGCGCACCTTTGATCCTGTATTTCTTCCTTCTATCAATTAACAAAAAGAAACTCAAACTCAAAGCATTTATTTCAATTAAACCATTTACAGGCACTTTTGAATTGTCAAAGAGTCGGTCAGTTAGTCAGAAAGTTGAAACTAGTTGCCCATTCCAAAACGTAGATCTCTATGGAGAAGAATGGGCAAGAAACTCCAAGGACACTTTTTTAACCGACTTCAAAAAAGGAGGAGGTTCTCAATTCGAACTTTTTTTTGGGTGAACCGATTTGGATGATTCTTTTTTAATTTGAAAGCTGGTGCTTCACATGTGGTCCCCCATTGAAATTTGATAAAGTACTGACCAGTAGTTTTTGAGTTATCCTTAATAATGCGTATTTTTTCCACTTAGTTTATATTGATAATGTTATAATAATTTCCTGTCACGGTTATTTACATATCAAGCAGTGGTATACGAATATGTGTGGGGTAGGTACCACAACTAAAAAGTTTTTAAATCAAGATATTACAAAATCCTGGGTACATTATTCTTGTTGCTTCTATATGCGAACAGAATGGAAAAAAAAAAAGAAACAATTCAAAATATAAGTATATTCATTTTGTAGGGAACCAAATGATCCAATAAACGCGCCACCAACAGTGAGACATTAAAGTGAGCATGACATAGTCTCAACTGCCATGCTGTCAAGTCAACATACATAATAATTATATAATAAACGACTCCATGGTACTCACATTTACAAAATTGAAAAAATGCTTCTAAATTATACAAAACTATAGTTTGATATGTATTTGAGCGATGAATAAAATTTTACTACATAAAAGAAAAGACAATCATTAAAATATCTATTGGAGTATTCAATAATAAAACATATTTTATAAAGAGTTAAAGGACAACCCCAAAAACTTTCAAAAGCCATAAAAGGCGAAAATCACATAGGTATAATGAAAAACACTGGGTAACATTCAAATAGTTGCAAAGTGGCATTCACGTAATATACTGCGCAAGTTCTAGCAGTTATTCGTTAACTTTTCTGCAAACTAAAGTCAAACATATGCATTCATGGTGCAAATGGAGCTCATAAATTTTGTTTGTTTCATTCTTGTGCTGTTCTTTAAGCTATATGAGAATTGTGTAACACACTGTTTTCACAATCTGAAGGATTTTGAAGGAAATTCCTAATCCATTACTTCATATATTTGAAAAATTCGTCTGTTGGATAACGTAAATAACGCAATAAATGTTGTCTGTTTTTTTTAATTATTTGAACGGGTTAATCTCTGGAACTACCAGTCGGATTTTAAAAACTCTTTTTGCATTTAATAGCCTAATTCTTGTGGAAGGTTATAAACTATTTGACATCACGCTAAGACCCTTTGGAGCTGAACAAAAAGAAAAAAAAGTCAGAAAGAATGCCAAGCGAAAACGAATTGCTAGCGCGGGCAGTCGATGCCGTGAGATAATTTTCGACATCCACGCGGGCGAAGCCGTGGGCAAAAGATAGAATAAACTTAGGTGTATTAAGCTGAACCCTCAGCTGTAGCCCGCCAAATTGAAATTTTCTTTGGTTTTTTTTTTCAAATTTAAGCTCTGTTTTACGTCGTATATTGAATAAAAATGCGATTCGCGACTGCAAGAATGATAGATTTACTGAATAATAATGATCAATATAACAATCGCCAAACTTTAGAAATTTCTTCCACCTAAGAATTTCCAAATAAACAAAAAAAAAAAAACTTAGCTGGAACTTATAAAAGTTTGACGATTGATATGAAATCGATGATAATTATTCAGTTAATATATCATTCTTACACTCGAGAATCGCATTTTTATCAACATACGACGTAAAACAGAGCTGCAATTTGCAAAAAAACCAAAGAAAATTTGAATTTGGCGGGCTACAGCTGGAGGATTCACCTAAATTAAGCTGAAGTTCTAAGTGACCTAACACTATGCACTATTGAATGAATGAAGCTTGATCTAATACAGATATTGATTCAAGTCCCATCGTACAACCATTATAGTCCTCAGTATCTATCTATAAGACTGGTTTTTGATACGGGCATGAAGAGCAACATACAGATAGAGGTTATTTGGCTGAGCCCCGATATTGCCAATATTCCATTCCGTACTATTCGTTTGAGGGATTGAATCTACGGATTAAGGTCAGTATGGTGAAATATGCTTACCGAGTTAGGTTGTACACAAAGGAATATACTATATTCCTTTGTGTACAACCTAAATCTGTACACAAAGGATTCTTATGAGGTTAAATGATAAATGATTTTATTTCTGTAAGTAGGTTTGAACAAACACTTTTACACGTCAATCATATTTTAAAAACTAGATGAGGTCGGCGTTTCCTATCTGACTACTCTGAGAAGAAAGTTAGTTAGGTTGTACACAAAGGAATATACTATATTCCTTTGTGTACAACCTAAGTCTGTAAGCTTATTTTACCATATTGACCTTTAATCCTTATTCAAATAAACTAAGAAGTATGTATTTTATCCTTGTTGGTCTAGTGGTCGCAAACTCTACTGCTGAGCAAGGGGTCCTGGATTCAATCCCCAGGTCGGGTAAAGTGTTACTGGGTTTTCCATCAGGAATTTCTCAGTAGCAGCCCGGAATTTAGATTTCTGCCCGGTTGATCGCAAGAGGCTAGCCCCTTTTACATGAGACTTAAACATAACTGGCGAAATGTGGGTGTACTATAGGTACACCTCTGCCTAACCCTTCGGGGAAACAGGCGTGATGGCATGTTTATGTATTTATGTCTGATGGGGTCACCGCCAAAGATTTCTGGTGGTATAAATATTGCAACTAAACTGTAAGCATAACTCCAATCCAATTCGAAAGCCCATCGGCGGCAATTGTTTCATAATTATAGGATTTTTATGACCCCTCTCAATTTAATCTCTCAAAACCAGCCAACAGACCTTCATAAATGTTAATGAACCATTAACAAACAATTTTACTTTGGGAGTATATCTCAGTACTAACTGTTCCTGCGACTTCGTTCATATAGCATAGCATAATCAGCCTAAAACGTTCCCACTGCTGGGACACAGGTCTCCTCTCTGTGAGAGGGAGTGGGCTCTAATCCACCACGCGGGCCCAGTGCGAGTTGGTGAATGTCACATGTCTTCGAATTTTTGGTTCTAGCACATGCCGGTTTCCTCACGATGTTTTCCTTCACCGTTTTGAGGTGGTGGTGATGAACGGAAATACACAAAGTAAAGTGCGATCACATATTATGATATTATCCAACTCCCAATTCAACCCTTTACAGGTCGATTTTCTTAGGATCCTGTCGTGCCTTCATCCATCACAAGTTTTCAGCTTTATAGGTAGTTCCTGAGAAATCGTGATAAAGTGAGTCAATTAGAGACACATACTAGTTTACATTTAGGTTCGTTTTCATGTGCCACTCTGTACCAATCCTTAGGTAATGCCTCATTAACAACCATGAGTAAAGCATTCCGTTTCTGTCAACAAAACTAATCCATTCATCTTTACTAATTTTCACAAAAAAAAAAAAACCTATACATCTCGTGTCTGTACTGTTGACCATTAAGGAGTTATTTCGGTCACGAATCATAAAAAAGCATTGTCTTCGAAACAGAATCAACTCTGTAGGATAAGAGTAAGTGGTTTTAATTCAGCTTGCAAGATTCGGCCTAAACAAACTAACATTCAAACATTACAACTTAAATAAAAACTTGTCAAAAACCTGTTCTCTCCACGTGCCTCTAAAGACAGAAAACAATGAAAAAACCTGTTGGTAATCTCAACCGGTCCATCGGAATGAATCACTATCACAGTATTCGTTCCCTTGATCTATTGCTAGATAGAGGGGCACTGACCTCCGCGTAGCTGAAAGACATTGAAGACATGAGACATGAGAGATTGAAAGACAAATAGCTAAAGAACGAGATTTTTTCTAACCTTATCTTTATCTGGAGGAATAAAAGGTTTTGAAAGGTTATTTTGGTATGCCAATTTTAGGCTTCATACATTCAATAGTTACTGACAGATTGAAGAGCTGGGGAGGAAAAATTAAGGGGCTCGTGGTTAAGTAATAACAGCCGCACGGGTCGACCGATCAGGTAAAGTTAAGCTTGCCGTGGTCGGTCCGTGGATGGATGGGACCATCTTTATATACCGAGACCCCTCCCGTGCCTCGGAAAGCACGTTAAGTCGTAAGTCCCAGCTGAAATTATTGGATCTTAGACTATGGGCTTAGGCTATGGGAAGTCAAAAGCCCGAAAGTCTGACAACCAGTCTTATGGGGTATCGTATTACCCAGTATCTGGGTTGTGGAGGTCAGATTGGCAGTAGTTCCAGGTTTTTTTTTATTTGGCTAGCAACTATGGTAGCCTATAGTCAAAAAAACCGTCTGTAGGCTAATTAATATAGAAAATTTAAAAAAGTGTTTTATTTATGTTGAATTAGTGTAATAGAGTCGTACCTAGTTATTACGTTGTATATTCAGTCAATATAAAATGTTTTTTGTCGCGAGCAATTCGCACAAAAAGGATATTAAACCGGCTGTCATCTCAACCAACTCAACGGTAGTAAATATCATCAATCCCGGGGAGTATTTTGTTTTATTTAAGTTATTTTACATAAGGTTGTTGTGAAGCCTTAGAGACGCTACGGATCGAGGACTAAAAAAAAAAAAATTGTTTCTTTTTTCGGAAATTGTCCCAATTTTCTTGCAGTATCGGGTTAATGTTGGCTATAGAAACCATGTAGCTTTTGAGAAAAATGGTCCTACGATGCACCGTTTCTGAGAAATAGGCGTTCTAATATTTTTTTAACTTAATGAGGAAAAAAAATTTTAAACAAGAAAAAATATTGTTTTCGCAAATCGTATAATTTGTAAACGAGCATATTACAAATTAGAGGATTATGTCCTAGATAAGAATGCTTGAAAACATGCTGGTCCTACTCCATAGGACAATCTAGAGTCTAGACAAAATCAAACTGGTTGCGAATTTACTTGTATAATTTATAATTTTTATGACAGTGATTTTACATTCTGTAATTACTTTAACTCACAAACTACATATCTCTCACTGTCTTATTTTTCTCTCTTTTTAAATTATCACATGCTAAAATTTTAGAAAAATCATCTACTTTTACAATATTTGTGAGTATGTGAGCACCATGTATCTATCACATAATTAATTTTCTTGTCATTGGTTTCAATTATTTTTACCTATTGTGGCACAGTAATTTTATTCTAGGTGCATCGTCTTCACATAAAATTATATAATTAATGTATACAAGATATTGTAAAAAATATTAAAAGAGTAACGGTGGAGTTTCTTGCCCATTCTTCTCCATCCTAAACTACCTTTTGAAAGGCAACTAAAAAAACGACTACTAGGAAAAGGCGACTAGAATAAATTCTATATTTTTGTAAATTTTGACGTTCAAAAGTGCCTTTTATGTGCCTATTTGAATTTGACTTTAAGACTTTAAAATACAGCAGGGTAATATAGGGTAGGTAAGGTAAGTAAGTATAGGTAAGGTCAATATTTGTATACAAAGGCTTCTTTTATTTCCTGCTGATGACTTCTTTGACCACCTTTTCCTGTTTCTAATAGTTTCATTTTCTCAAAATCTCTCATTTAAACTGAAGTTTTAGTAAATAGTCTGTGCCAAACAACATCAAAAAACCAACTAAGCTTATCGCAGTCCACTGCAGCGGGGTACTTGCGTAACACACGAACGGTAGGAATGGGTTTCATTTTGACAGTTCAACAACATACATGGTGTTATTTACGTTGTTGAGCAGACAAATTTTTCGAACATATGAAGCAATGGATTATCAATAAACTTCAAAATGATTTAGATTGTGATAGATAGTGTGTTACGTAATTAGGATGCTGGTATTCAGCTGCCTCTGGTTAGACTGGACGCCGAACCCAAGATAGGTGGTAAAAGGCGAGGCAGATAATGAGTTACTGATAAATTGAAACTTGTAATTAAGAAGAGGTTTTTGTCGTATAGCCAGTTAGCAACAGGATAGTTTTTTTGTCGGGTTATGAGCGACTATCCTCCCATTATCAACACTGTAATTTGAAACATTGTAAGAGCCCCTTATTTTTAAAAGAGTAACCATGGAGTTTCTTGCCGGCTCTTCTCCATAGGAAACAACCAATTGGAACCGTGCACCTAGCTTCTGACGTTTCATAAGTGCCCATGTTGGTTTATGTGAAATAAAATATTTTGATTTTGATTTTGACTAACAATATTATTGAATTTCAAATTAGTGTTATTCCTGTCACCAAAAATGAGTAGCTGAAATTACGCAACTTTCACTTTTACACAACATTAAAGTACATTTAATGTAAAATAAGAAAATTTTCTTGAATGAATTTTCTTCGACTCCTTTTGAGCGAAGCCAATTCCAAATGTTTTGCGACCCTTATAATATATTTATTTGTGACACCTTCAAGCCTCATAAAAACATCAAGGTACACAATATTTTCCTCGAATTTGCGAATAAAAAGAAAATATCGCCCTTTTCAAGATAAACCATTCGAGCTTTTTCAGGCCATTATTTAAATCACCATATTAAAATTCCACCAGGCAAATTGTTTTAGATTTATATCTTGTCAGACTTATTATCGGCCTAGGCTCTATCTTAGATTATCTGGGACGTGAAAATAAGCTGAGTTCGTGCGCTGAATATAATGCTCCTTTGATGTCTGATTTGCATAGACATGTAGACTGTTACTTGGATTATTTGGGCCAAATATTACGGATTTCTGGGAGATATGAATTGCTATTTTGATTATACTATGCTAATACAGGAATTATTCATATAGGTATTAGGAAGCTTTACCCGTGAAAGCCATTATATATAATTTTCGTGTAAAATAAAAACACGGAAATAACAACAACGTTATTGCTTCACCGAAGATCTTGGAAGCTCCTACGCATAGTCTAATGAAAACCCCCGCAGGGCTTTACTTAAAGGAAACGTCACTTACACTCCCCCTAACTTTTAATGATTTCCCCCTCGATATATAACAGACGTAACTCTACCTATACCAATCAGACACAGACATCATTGCTTTGGAAAGATTTGACAAAACTGAGATCCCCATAAAAAAATAAAACGCAATCTAAAGCTCGGGTGTCATAAGAAAGCGGTTCTGTCATATCATAACTGCTGTCATGAAAATCTGTCATTTTCACACGTATTTGACATTAAAGGTGTCCTGTATTTGAACAGCCGTTACTGTGTGACCCTTTACCGCTTTCTTCGGAAACCAAAACTGAAACACATACTTACATTATTGTTTCAAACAGTTATTCAATAAAGCTCTACCACACTGAAGCGACGCCCGCGGGCGTTCGGACGGGGGTTCGGTACAAAACTGCGTGGGTCGGTTGTTTTAATAATTAAAAGATGATTTCCACTAAACGGCTCGCATCGCATCGGATCGGAACGGATTTTACAATCTTTAAACGATATTAAATCGTGTACACAGTATTTGAAGTCTATAATTACCAAGCCGCGCACAGCAGCTTGCCCGCGGACGTAGCCGAAAGTATGCTGCGACGCGCGATCGGCTCCGTTCGCCTGTCGTCGTATCCGATCACACATTCATCCGAATTAGAACACGTCAACACGGTAGGAATGAAACTATTTGACTAGGCACAGAAACGGATACGTTAACAAGCGACGGTACGGAGACGATCGTATGCGTCGAAATTCTGCCGGTTGCGATCGGCTGTCGCCGCATCCGATCGTATTCTTTCCGATCCGATGCTTTGCGAGCCGTTCGGTGGAAATCATCCTTAAGAAGTCAATTCATTGTTTTAATAATGAAGACTATTCGCGCCAGTTTAAACACTAAGTTGGTTGACACAATCGGCGCGAGCGAATTTCGTGCCGCCGCCTCAGTTTGGCCAGAGCTTGTAACCGTTAAGCACTTCAAGAATAAACTTATATTTTATCAACGTGTGCAAACGGCCTATGGACAAACAATTCCTGATAGCTACGGATGGTTACGGCTATCTGAACTCAAATAATATCCGTAACATGACGATTCTACCAACGGTTATAACGTCGAACTAATATTTAACTTTGTCTACAGAGACGGGTTAGTAATAGCTTAGATCCATATCGGTCAAAGAACTTATTAGTATTATGAGCTAGCGACCCGCCCCTGCTTCGTACTAATTTTACGGCTTGACAAAATATCGCAATTTCTTTTTATATGTAATTTTAATATTAATGTACATAAGTATTATATTATTACAGGGTGGCAAGGACATCGGCGCACAGCCTGTTAACATGAATTCAGTACATGATTCTGGACCCCCTCCGTAACAAATTTTTAGTCGGTTATTAAGAGTAAGTTTGCTGAGAGGTTGGATGGGCCTACAATGGGGAGGTTTACCAAGCTACATGTTGGCAGCAAAGCTTGTTAAACCTTTCTGTCATTTGATTTGATTTTTCTTTCTTTTTAGTGTTCCTGCATGTTACTAATATAGTTTTTAAGTAAGATGTAATACTAACACCCTATGGGCCTAGATGTCTGACCATAAAATATTATTTTTCTATATTAAAAAAAAAAACTGGTGTTTCCCACAAAAGTGCAATACCAACGCGGTCAAAATGTATGGAAAAGCATTTTTACGTAGGGGGGTCATGTGCTAATCACTTGAACTGTTTTCTTCTTGCATGCAGTCTTTTTGCATTTGATATCCTAATTCTTGAGGGAGGCTCTAGCTAGGCTATTTAGCATCACGCTAGAACCCTTAGGAGCCGAGCAAAAAGTAAATAAGAAAGATCGCCAAGCGAAAATGACGTAAGTTTTTGAGTTAAGTTACTGACTAATGCGTGCAATGACTAGACAGGTTCACACATTCTGTTCGGTTTTTCCTCAAAAGACCATTTCACATGGTCTTCACATGATCTGAACAAGATTATGTCTGGACTTTAAAAGAGACTGTGACCTCTGAGTTTGTTTCGGCCTTTCTTCTCAGAGTAGTTAGATAGGAAACGCCGACCTCATCTAGTTTTAAAATATGATTGACGTGTAAAAGTGTTTGTACAAACCTACTCACAGAAATAAAATCATTTATCATTTGAAGTTATAGCGCGGGCAAGCGATGCGATTCCACGGGGTGGGTCGGGGAACAAGAAATTCCACGCGGACGAAGTCGCAGCAGAAGCTTGTAAAAAATATATATATTTTAGGAACTACTTAATTACTTATTTATCTTAATTATGTATAATGAGCGCTATTCGGGATTTCGAGTTTTGAGCTAATGTATAAGAGTCAATTCATTACTCTTATAATATAATTAATAACATAAATTGTGTACCTACAGTTTGTAGTCTCTTTTAGTCTTTTGCAAAACAGCCATTTCCCGATTTATTCATTTTATGATTTAGTATTAGCCATTTTGAGAGTTCGGAATTTTACGACGAAAAGCGGATTATGAAACTGCCGAAATAATAGGTACTAACGAACACGTAAAAAGGATAGAAACTGTTATGAAACAGAAAATTACTATTATCCTTCATATTTCTTAGTTGAAATAATTTCATCACCACTGCTCTCAAAACGGTGAAGGAAAACATCGTGAGGAAACCGGCATGTCCTAGAAACAAAAATTCGAAGACATGTGACATCTACTAATCCACACTGGGCGCGCGTGGTAGATTACAGCCCACTCCCTCTCGAAGAGAGGCGGCCTGAGTCCCAGCAGAGGGAACACTATAGGCTGATTATGTTTCATATTTCACGAATTTCTTCCGAGTAAGCTACCCATATATTACTATATGGCTATTACTCTAATTAATCTTACCTAATTAATTGATGAGTTCTTTTCATCGCAGAGTAAACAAAGAGATTTATGTATAGCGTATTTGTCTATCACGGTTAGTATTAGATTTATTAACCAGACTACCATTAATTTCAAAATAAATAAACTGAAAAAAGGCGCAGTACTCGCAACCGGCGTGCGTGTATGACCAGATGTATGAACGTAAACGAAGCAAAAGGAGTATGTAAGGATCGTAGCAGGTGGCGTTCTTTAGTTTCTGCCTACCCCAATGGTGAAAAAGCGTAAGTATATGTATGTGTGTTTGAAAAAGCTAACAGTGAAAATAATTTAAAAAATAAATACATTATATTATGATCATACAAGTTTTCATTAGCTAGGGACGGATTGACCAGAGTGACAGGGCCTAGAAAAAGAGTTGAGAGACAGAGAGAAAGACCAGAGTTGGGGGAAAATATGCGTCGCATCCACATAAAACGGCAATCGCTCAGCATAATGCTACGACCCTATGCGAGATAGAGCCCCAGCGCTGGTTTTCAGCGACAGCCAGCGTTCACGTGATGACATCAACCAGTGCAGCATACACAGCACAGTGCTGATGACATGTTAATCCAGTTGAAAGTCGTAGAAATATGACACGCTTTGAAAGCGATTGCCAGTTGTCTAGGTCATAGGTTCTCAACCTTATTTTGTCCACCACCCACATTGTTTATTATTTTTCATAGAAATTGTTCTACTACAGTCGCGTCGCGCTGTCACGTCGCGCCTGTCTACGGGAGCTTTAATTCCCTCGTTCAATATTCTAAAATTACAATTTGACTTAAACGGGGCAAAAACTCCGAATTCGACGCGAACTAAGCGGAGCAATGCTAGTGTTACATGAAACTGACCCTGGTTCTGTCTATTTGTATTACCTAGAGGTGTTTGACACTACACATGCTCACACGCACGTGCATACAGAAATAACCAGAGTAAACGATTTCGTGACCGATAATGTACTGGACGGTTTATTACTTAGTTAGTTGTTTTTCTTTGATAGTTTTTTAAAGGGATCTTGTTCTGTATTGAGAGGCTTTTTAAATGTTTCTCAATACTGTAGTTCTCCAATTATAGTCTAAGGTAAAAAGTAAAAAGTTCACTGCCACAAGAACCTTTCACATAAATTTGGTACATAAATACAATATTTATTTATTTTTACCTATTGTACTGAAACTGATATCCAAAAGTCAAAGTCAAAGTCAAATCATTTATTTCAAATAGGCACATAAAAGGCACTTTTGAACGTCAAAATTTACAAAAAAAAAAAAATGATTCTAGTTGCCCCTTCCAAAAGGTAGTTTCGTATGGAGAAGAATGGGCAAGAAACTCCACCGTTACTCTTTTAAAATGTTTTACAATATTATGTAAGTTCACATTAATTATGCAATCATATGTGAAGACGAAGCACCTAGAATAAAATTACTATACCACAATAGGTAAAAAGAATTAAATATAATGCAAAGGCAGGTAAATTAATTATGTGATAGATACATGGTGTTCACATATTTACAAATATTGAAAAGTAGATTAAAAAAATTAAGCCAGAGATTGTATTTTGGGACAGGTTCCTTACTATTAGAGGACTTTTGTCGCTGACTGTAGGTACATCCTTCCTAACTAATATTATAAATGCGAAAGTAAGTTTGTTTGTTTGTTACCTTTTCATGCCTAAACCACAGAACCGATCGTCCTGAAATTTTGCATATACGTTGTCAGGTGCACAGAAACGGACATAGGGTACCTTTCATCCCGAAAAAAGTACTGTTCCCGAGGAAAACAACAACAACGTTCTTATGATAATAGATGGCACCACGTGTCTTACGAATCATGATTGAATTATATTATTGTAGAAATTTTAGTGGTGTTATCAGTTTTCTTATTTTTAATTAAGTACTTAATACATTTTGTAAGTCTAGAGTGTCGATAGACTGGTTTTCATCCTCCTAACTATAATTCCCTGAACAACCCGAATTGATTGTCAAATTCTAAATTAACGCGAGCGAAGCCGCGGGCAAAAGCCAGTACATATATAAACTCACGCCTTTTTCCCATGGGGCAAGGCAGAAACTACAGAACGCCTCCTGCTACGATACACACATATTCCTTTTGCCTCGTATACGTTCATACATCTGCGGGGTAATTACGTAACACACTAACAGTAGGAATGGGTTTCATTTTTACAGTTCAACCACATTCATTGCGTTATTTACCTTGTTGAGCAGATACATTTTTCGAACATATGAAGCAATGTATTAGCAATAGGCTTCAAAATGATTCAGATTGTGATGGATAGTGTGTTACGTAATTAGGGTGCTGGTCATACTGTACTGTAGGTACAGACAGCGACAAAACTCGATTAACACTCGAGTATTACTATTTTAATTATTGAGCTAAATATTATTAATATTAAATATTAATAATATTTAGCTCGTAATTAAATTTTAATTACTAGCTGCTGCCCGCGGCTTCGCCTGCGTGCTTGTCGGAAATTAACCTACGGGAACGTGCTATTTTACTCCTTACAATACCAAATATCTGTCAGTGCAAGTCGTGTCAAAATCGGCCCAGCCGTTTAGGAGATTAGTCGGAACAAACAGACAGACATACTTACAGACAATTTATTTTTTATTTTTAGTTGTAAGTATCTTATATACTTTCATATGCATTTCGTAAAAAGCTGTTATTTTGTCATTACAAATAAAGATATAGATAATAAACTGCTGAAATACAATTTACCTACCTATATGTTGTGATGGGGTCAGTGGCTCAAGCGTGGCCTCTCTTGCACGAGGTTGTTTGGTTAGGTTTAAATCCGGGCAAGTATCAATATGACTTCTTCAATTCATATGTCCTTTCTAATTTCATCTTGGAAAAGACCTTTTCAAGACAACGATGAAGAAGAAGAAGAAGTTTATCAGTGAAGAATAACATCGTGAGGAAACCTGGACTTATAGTTAAGTCTGAAATCGCCAACTTGTCTTGCGCACGCGTGGTGATCAATGCTCGTGCCTTCTCTGTATGAGAAGAGGCCTTTGCCCTGCAGTGGGACAGTAATAGGCTGGTATTATTATTTTACAAGGGCAATGTACCTACTGTAAAGGTTGTCTGCAAAAGGCGGCTGGTAGAAAATAACTGGTTATATTCGAACAGTCAAACGATTTGACGACACGGTTGGCGCAGTGGTTAAGCGATTGGCTGCTGCGCTGCGTGTCGCGGTTTCGATTCCCGCACGGAACTAATATTTGTATGACCTACAAGTAGTTGTTCCGGGTCTGGCTGTTTGTGTTTGAATGTTTGTAAACGCACCCACAATACAGGAGAAATTCCTAGTGTGGAGCAACGTTTTTTAAAAAAAAATGCAAAAAAAAGGAATAATTATTATAGAATGAGCTTTCAGATTATATGAATTAGATTTTTGTTTGGAAAACGAGTGAAAAAATAGGCGCGTTGATGAAAATACAAACCCTTGGAATAAACTGAATTCATACTAATATTAGAAATTCGAAAGTAACTCTGTCTGTATGTTACCTTTTCACGCCTAAACCACTGAACGGATTCCGATCAAATTTGGAAAGGAGATAGGTGGCATTCTGGGGAAGGACACAGGCTACTTTTTGCCCCGGTAGCACGTTCTCGTGGGATAATTACTGACATTCACGCGAGCGTAGCCGCGGGCAGAAACTAGTGACTAATTATAACGCCTTTTCCGTCTACCTCCCGCGGTTACTACACTATCTATCAAATAAATTTGTGCCAATTTAGGTTATTTGAGTAAAAGCTGATGGTACCGTCACCAAAAGGATAAGAAACCCGGGTCGTCGGATATAGTTGAAGTTTAGTAAAAAACCGATGTATTTTTTCGAATTAAATTTTATGTGATAAATGAACTGTTTATTTTCTATTAATCAAATTTAATTTTATTCTAAAACATCCATCGGTTTCTTACTAAACTTAAACTATATCCGACGACCCTGGTTACTTATCACTTTTGATGACCGTACCTACTCAGCATAGAAACCAAACGAAGCTATCAAGAAAGTTCTGTTCAAAGAGAATAAAACCAAATCAACGCTTCAGAGAAAGTTTTACAAAGAATTGCTTCTGAATATAGTGATGAGGAAGCTATTAAATGAGAAATATTTATTCATAAGTAATGAAAATATATTTTCCTATACAGGGTGGCCGGAACATTGACGTCCAAAAATAAAATTTAGGTCCCTCGTATCGTGGGGTATCCGAATCACCCCCATGTATGTTCCGCGACTTTTCATAGTTTTCGAGTTACGAATTTTTTTCTGATTTTTTGAGAATACCTAAATTTTAGGGACCTAAATTTTATTTTTGGACGTCAATGTTCCGGCCACCCTGTATAGTGCCTACTTTTTTATTTGCAATAATACATTAGTCAAGTGTGTCCACAGAAATCTAAATGTATTATTTAGATTTCTGAGAGTTTGTCTAACAGGAACTGAGAGATAAACATTGATCTTGTCAGAGCACTACTTTCAGCCACGGTTTCGGAGAACTGTCGAAATAAATTCGCACTTATAGTTAGGTACTGTTATACCTTTCTCAATATATGAAAGTGGGGGCGTATGAGAAGGAAACTATATTTAATGTTTAACTAAATTATTATATTTTATCAAGGAATTTTCCTAATTACATTGACAGGCCCTAGCCCTGCCTATCTCCTTTTCTAAACAAACTACCATCACTTTTCCTTCCTTATTTCAAACTTGCTTGACTGTTCGAGAGTCACCATCGATAATATAATTACCAGCCAGTCAACATAAGGTTGACACATGCAGATAACCTCTGCATACTATCTATACATAATCAGCCTATAATGTTCCCACTGCTGGGACACAGACCACCTCTCTGTGAGAGTAAGCCGTAATCCACCACGCGGGCCCAGCGCGGGTTGGTAGATGTCACATCTTCGAATGTTGGTTTCTAGGACATGCCGGTTTTCTCACGATGTTTTCCTTCACCGTTTTGAGAGTAGTGGTGATGAAATAATTTACACAAATTAATGCGCCTGTCTGGGTTCGAACCTACTACCTACAACCCGTAAGTCACGGGCTTCACCACAATAACTACACTATCTATACATATAATACATTAAAGTCGCTTTTTGTGACCGTCTCCGTGACCACATTGTTCTTCTTAACTACTCAACGGATTTGCAAGCGGTTTTCACTATCATTTACAGAATTTATTCCAGAAGGTTTATAAATGTGTATAATACATTAATGATAAACTTGTATATAATAAAGAAATCTTGATGTTTTGTCAAATAGTGATAACCGTGCGAAGTGGGGGCGGGTCGCTAGTATTGTATAATTAATGCAAAACCAGGTTTTTCTGTATGTCTTTTCGATGCATTTGCTTGACAACGACTACTAAACGTATTATTTTGAAAAGCATCTAATACGAAAGTAGCTAAATAGCCCGTAAATTGCATTTTAAGCATAATATTTTTTTTTCAGAATCTGGGTAGCTTGACAGACGGATTGTTGATCGGTTATGAGCCAACAGAAGTATAGTGCTGCCCATCCCCCTTAATCTTATAATTTTCGTTATCGTTTACACAGAAAACAAGCTATAAGGGTCCGTCGCGTCCTTCTCATGTACCACAACCACACCACATCGCAGCGACAAAATGTGGGCAAGCAGTGGTTACGTGTGAATAGTGTCGCTGCAGCTTCTTGCTATTACGTTGTCGCTAGTAGTTGCAATGTGGTTACGTTTTGGTTAGTGTTTGAAGACAGACAGATCGTTGTTCGCGATGTGGCCGGCAACTAGTACACGGTCTCGATGGTGGTTACGTTGTGGCTGCAAAGTGGCCTTAATGTGGTCGGTATCGCCCACATGGTTGATTTTGACGGCCAAATGTGGTCCATGTGAATAAACTTTCATTTTCATACAAATTAGCGCCCGTCTAGGTGCTGTCGTTGTGGTGTGGTTGTGATCGGGCCATAATAGTAATATTTTAAACCTATTATCATTACCAAGGCTCCACTTTCCTTTCCATGCTCTAAAACCAACGAAGAAAAAGTAGAAAACACTTTAGGCGCCATTAATAAAATTTTGTTCTTCAGCTCGACTTGTAAGCACTTGTTTACAAAGCACATTTTAATACGAGTTCCGAGACTCATAAAGTTCGGTATTGTAGAGTGGACTTATAGTTTTGTAAGTAAACATTAAGGCTGGGTTTCCACCTCCTTTCGAGTTATGAAAAGCCATATACATGATAGGCACCTATCCCATCACCGACGAGCAAGAAACTAATTATCTCACTCAAGAAACATTCAAAAGATTGTAAGTCCCGTGTAAGTAAAATATATACATGACGGAAAAGGTACGTCGCTCTCGTTACCATCAACCATATTTTAACTACTGTGGGCGTACTATAGGAAGTGAAAGAAAGAAAGAAAGAAAAATAGTTTGTTCTGCACAAACAAAACGCACCTAACAAATGAACGACATTAATTTAGAGACACACAAAATAGCCAAAAGCCTCGCATTCATGTTACAAAAGTGTTGGTGTTGGTTATTGTGCAATAGAAAAACCGTTTGCAGTTCAAATAAAATTATAATTTACGTCCAAAATAATCACACAAACAATTAGCATACTTTAGATACACGACACAGCTATATAGGACGCGTGACAGTTTCTAAACGTGTTCACTGCTAGACCGCCACCGACCAACTCTGCTTTAACTCTGGTCGAGCGTTACGTTGTAGACTCTGTCGAGCGCCGCCTGGTGGCGCTGCCGTCCCGATTAGTCAATGTCAAACGATTGATTTAACGTATTTCTGACATACTTACATGTATTTATAGTTAATCGCTGACTGTGCATACCGCCGGTGAGTACTCGTTTGTCGCAGCGACAAGAGCTATCAAAGAGAGTACTACTCGCTCAGACGCTCGCTTGGCGGGTTGAGCACTGGTACATACGGATATCAGCGAGAAATTGCTCGTCGCCGTCGGGCAATCGCTGCTCGTTGCTCGCCTACTCGTTTCTCGTTAATTTCCAGCAGTAGGATAGGTGCCATAGGATGGCATGCCCAAACCAGGCATGACAGCAGTTGCGGAAGACGTCGAATGATTAATTTTGAGACGTTCTTAAGTATTTCTGTCGCTACAAGACTTCTTAATTAAAGTGACAGTGTCAGCTTGACACGGACTTAAAATTGAATGTCGCTCACAGAACACTCCTCTGGCACGTCAACACTTTTCATACAAACAAAACGTGTCACCGTTTACTCGCACTGCGTCACTAATGATGTAGAAAAACTGACGGTTTTGAATGCAGTCCATGACAGAAGTAGTCCCTTTAGACTTTCGGCGCCACAAATTTTATCAACCGACTTCTTAAAAAAGAGGAGCTACTCAATTCGTCTGGGTTTTTTGTTTTTTGTTTTGAATCGATTTCGAAAATACTTATTTAATGGATAGCGTATGCCTCACGGGTGGTCCCATATAAATTTTATTAACTTTGCTTCGGTAGTTTTTCAGTTAGCTACAATAATACGTATTTTTTCAACTTAGTGTATATATATTATTGATGATGTTATAATAACTTCCTGTCAGTGTTATTTACATAGCTAGTAGTGATACCTATACGAATTTGTATGGGGTAGGTACCACAACTATAACGTGAAAAATAAAAAATTATACAAAAAAGAAACCACCGACTTCCAACAAAACATTACAAAGTCGTTTTCTAGCAATTGTTGGACAATGTATCTTAGTGATTTATGCTTTCTGATGGTCCTTTATTGAAATGGCTAATAGATAACACATCCTTTTCGTGTAAGGTTTTACTTTACAATGTGATGCATCACAAAATGTCTTGCAGCACACATACGTATGGTACTTATGTCTGTCTTTGATATGTATCGTGTCTTAGTCTCGGAGGGACAATTTCACAGCTTAGCTACGCTCGATACTGGTGGAAGTTAGCCTTAACTACCTTAGTGCAGTAGGTAAGCCTAGCACTAACATGTTTTCACGATTAGAACTTGCTTTAATAGTTGTTTGCTGTTCCGTGGTTACACCTACGGTTTCAAGAAGGTTTCTAGTTTGTGAGGTCCTGTTAAATTTGAGTTTGGGGTTTGCATGGCAGTAGTGAATACAAAATAGGCTAGTATTTACTACGAAGCGTACGAATTACCTATCTAAACTATTCTTGGTTACTGATTTTTTTATTGTATTTTTTTTTCTATACTGTTGGTATTAACTGCTAAAATAGAAAATTAACTACCTAATTTTACAAAAAATCTACTACACTAATTTCTCCATTTTGATTTCAATATTCCTCACACTTTTAATTTTCATTAATTCCTTTCTCTTCTTAGGGATTCGATGGCAATCTATACATACAGTCAGCCCAGAATTTGGCTACAAGCATGGCATCTTAAGTAGCGTCCGGCAGCTCCTGTAGCGTGCAGACTATAGGACACGCTGGACACGATATTAAGTGCCCCATTGTTTGTGGGACATCACCACATTTACACTCCAAGGCGTAGGCTTGCGGACGGCGAGCAATGGGCAGCTCGCCGTCCGGTAAGGACCAGGCCCGGGTCGACGGCTCGTCGTGTTCCACGCGCGCCTCAAAGAGATGTCAGCAAATCTGACGGGGTCCGATAGGACCGATGCCTGCCGGGGCTGCGGATTGTTCGAAAGAGTTACCGTGGCCCTGGCGCACAGGCAACTGAAGGAACACGGGTGGGTTTTAGTCAGTAAGAGTCTGACACGCCCTTCCGCTCCGCCCAGAGCGGGAGATGTCATTTGATGATTTCCCACCCAAAAAAAAAAAAAAAAAAAAAAAAAAAAAAAAAAAAAAAAAAAAAAAAAAAAAGGCGGAGTCATCTGTGAATCTTCACCTGAATAGATTTTCTTTGCTTCGGCCTACCTAAGTCCGAAGTCTATTTAAAGACTTCCAGGTAAGCCAAGGCAACTCATGTCCAGGTGCGAGATTTTCAGCAGGTGAAACGAATGGGTTTGGTAGAGAAGCACTAACTCACCACAGCTGTAGCTTTTCCTAAGATCGTTCGGCAATGAGCGTGTAGCGGCATCTGCAACGCCACATGCGAGCTACACGTCACACTGATGTCACGCAAAATCCTGCATCGCGCAAGTAGAGTTTACCGCGCAACTAGTATATATACAACGACCTGACATTAACCGTTGGGCAGTTGCCCGCCAGACACGAAACCCGTCTGGTCGGAGGATCGTCCCTTTTCCATGGAAGTATGAGTGAGCTTTACACGCTGTTCCTCATACCTCTATAAGTGAGAAAACACACTTTACATTAATTTCATTGTGAAATTACAAGAAACTGAAAAGAAGACCTAGTCGACTCGACAGACATTAAGTTGAGAACTGCTTCATTGGATTTAGTTCTGGAAACAATTTATTTTTTAATTAACACAAAGCTCAATACCATAATATCATTAAACAATTAAATAACTTATAACGTGCACTAAATCTATAAAGTATAAAGCTACATAAAATTAAAACTGATTTATCACCTCAACCGACAAGCCAAACAAATGTAATTACATTCAGTACATTCAATACAATCACTGATTTATATGCCCTAAGTATACAAACAAAATTACGATAATAACAGAAAGTAATAAAATTGGAACACTGTAAAAATATGGTTAAGGTTTATGATGGCTATGTCATTTAGCTATATGACAATATATCATAAATGATGGGAAGTTATATTTATTATTGTAATTTGGTAAGAAAAAAACACTTTTTAACGCTCCTACAAACAGGCGCGACACGCGATGGGAATCGCACGCGACTCAAAGGCACCGCTCGTCGTGCGACAGGCCATGCCTTTGTGTTGCGTCGCGTGTCGCGCCTGTTGTAGGAGCCTTTATACGTCAAAATTAAATTATGTTTTATAACTAGATTAGTTCGGAGTTTCCTATCCGACTACTCTGAGCAGAAAGACAGAAACAAACTCAGAGGTCACAGTCTCTTTTAGAGACCAGACATAATCTTGGTCAGGCCATATGAAGACCATGCAGACTAATGTCTAGAATGGGCTTTTGAGGATGATATTTCCCATCTCTTTCTCTAGTAGAGGAAGACAAAAGAAAGATTGTGTGAAAGATGACAATGGCTAGAATGGAGGACACTAATTGATTATTAATATTATGGATAAAAGAGATGTATGAGAGCAGTGGTGGGCCAGTGGTATCGGCCCTGACTTACCGAGTTGTAGGCCGTGGGTTCGAACCCAGGCAGGCGCTTTACTTTCTGTAAATAATTTCATCACCACTGCTCTCAAAACGGTGAATAAAAAATGGTGAGTAAACCGGCATGCCCTAGAACCAAAAATTCGAAGACATGTGACATCTGCCAACCCACACTAGGTCCGCGTGGTAGATTACCGCCCATTCCGACGAAGACCGGCTCAATTGTTCGTAATATAGTTGTTTGTTTGTTACAAAAGTAGTCATTTTTCCACTCTGCTATTGGCATTTTGATTTTGTTTTTGTCGTTCGTTTGTTGTCAATGTGTATTGTCTTTGGTCCCTGGATCAAGTAATGGACAAAATTTACAAACTTTTATTTCTTGAATACGAGGCTTTTGGCTACTTTGTATGTCTGTATTAAATTTAATGTCATTTATTTGTAATGTGGCTTTTGTCTGTGCAGAATAAACTATTTTTCTATTTCTTTTCTTTCAGTCCCTTTCAAAGAGAGGAGGCCTGTGTCCCAGCAGTGGGAACATTATATGCTGATTATGCTATGGAAGAAGACGCCAAAAGGAATAAAAAAAATTTAATAAAGACAGAAGAATGACGATCATTATCCTCAATCTTCTTCTTAGCGTGTCGATGGCAATCTAAATGCACTCTGTCCAGAATTCGGCTACGTGTTTGGCGCCATCACTAGCGTCCATCAGCTCCTGCAACATACAGCTGACAGGACACGCAGGACACGATATTAAGTGTCCCATCGTTTGTGGAACAGCACCACATTTACACTCCAAGGCGGACTCGTCTATGAATGTCCACCTGAACAGGTTTTCCTTACTTCGGCAAACGGGGTCTGCATAAAGATTTCCAGGTTACCCAAGGCAACTCATGTCCTCAATAATGAAGCTAAGACAAATCGTAGCTTGATAAATATGTTAAAATCTTTCACTCTGACGTCATGTTTCAAGAATAGATTCTTAAAACATGACGTCACAGAGTGTAAGATTTTTAACATATTTATTAAGCTGACTTGAGTCAGGCTTGACTACCGAAACTTTAAAAAAGTTTTCGAAAAGAAGGAAATATTCAATGCACTGCATATTTCTGGAATTATCCAACTAAATCCGAACTTGTCGGTTGCAGAACATCGGAAATTGAGGATGGAACTCTTTAAAGGATTGCTGAAAGCGTGTTTTGTCAAACAAAGTATAAAAGTAAACTAACTTTCGTACTATGAAGACGTCAGCTGGTCTATTCTCAAGTCTTCTAATAATATCGAAATATCAAATCTATATTACGATCACACTAAACTGCATTTTGTTAGGGGTATAAAATGCACTGCAGTGTAACGTAGGGTGCTTTTGACGAAAATGTGAGGGGCATTTCAATAGACAAATTCTTGGGTTGGACTTATAGGCGTGGCTGCGTTTACACCGTTGTGTTTTTATTGACATTATCCTACGAAAAATTATCACTAAAATTCATATGAAGTACCAAGGAATTTTTCTTCTGAAAGAAATATGCTTTCTTTTCTCCGCAATGCAAATCAATAATTAATTTTAATTTGTTAAAGGCGGCGATAATACGATTGCGCAATTCATCTTCGGTTTTGGAGACCCGCGAATACACTTCATTTTTAATAAAGCCCCATAATAAGAAGTCGAGTGGAGTGAGGTCAGGCGACTGAGATTTTTGTTCAAAAAAGACGCACGTACACATAAAAGTCAAGTACCTAGTGTCCATTTCACCGTAATAAAAAATGTTACTTAAACTTTAAACTTTCTTAAAAAAATAATATTATTGTTTGTTAAATAATAAATTGAATAAAATACAAAAACAGTTTAAATGCAAACAAAAATAAATACAGAAGGGTGTTGTTGCATTACCATTTTTGTTTAACTTACTCGTAATTTACTTCATGTGCTTGGCAAATTAACGATTATATTATTCCGCATTCATTCGCTTGTTTTAACAAAATGGTGGCAGTCTGTGAAAACGGCCATGTTTTACAACCACCGGATATGCGGTATCTAGCTGGTATTATATGAATACGACAGAATCTGAATTATATAAACGGCAGAATTTGAATGATATATACGACAGAAACTAAATGATATATGATATCTGCCAGATACGTAACTTGGACCAAAATCAAAAGTCGTTTATTGAAATTAGGCTAAGAATCAGCATTTCATGAACGTCAAAATTACTTAAGTCTGTCCCCCAAAAACGCCCGCCCTTCACTTACTAGGTAGTATTTCAACATAGCATTATTATAAGAGTAAATAATATTTCTTACCGGTTCTCCTCCATAGGAATGGCCTCCCAAACTCTTGTGGAATCTGAAAATAAAGCAAAAAAACCGTTATTTATTTATATATAATCAACAAGTGACAATGTACTCAAATATGTTAGTAGCAATACTTCTTAACAACTATGTTAGTAAACTTAACCTACACACTTAACCTAGCACTGCCATATATGTTAATGAGAACCCCTGCTACAAGCTCAACACCGAAGTAGAAAGCTTGCAGCAGCGATGAAGCTCATAAAATCTTGGACTAGAAAAAGTAAAAGGCTGTCAAAGGTTATCATTCTTCTAATAAAATGTGGTAACCGTAATTCATTTTTACACCCGTTATCAGTTATATTGTTTGGTAATTAATTGACAAATGGCACTATCTAGTGTCATTATGACACTTTTAATGGCTACTTATCGGTGCACTGGGTGTTAAATGTGTCACACTAATATTGATTTAACAAATACTTCTGTACGTAAATAAGTAATGTTAATTGCTTCCGTGTTAATGCCCTCTGTCGTATTTTTTTTTGTTCATTATGATATAGATTGTTGTTGTATGATACAGTGGTCACAAACACACTGTCTGTTGCGTGTAGACCGTTAAAAATTGTAAATAATTGTAGTATATGATGTACTGAACATGTTTAGAGAATTACTATTCTGCTATTTGCGAAATAACTTTGCAAATTTTAATTTTTGTATTTTTTCCAACCAATTTTAACTCTTCGCATGTCAAGTGTACACCATGTGTACCGATAACAATAGAATTTCTATTGTGTCTGTAATTTGACGCGCGACGGGTTAACAGCAAACACGACATTTTAAGCTGTCGTGATTGGTTTACTGGAGGTTAAACTCATCATTATATCGAACATCCAACAGTTTTAAATTCACACTAAGTGCCATTATTGAAAAAGTGCCTTAAATCCCCAAACAATTTGAAACTACTGACCGATATTTTAATTATAAAATGTTCTGGTCGATTTATCGCTACGGTGTGACAGGCACCCCTTGACAAGGGCTGACGGATAATGTACGTTAGGGTAAGAAGGTAAGGCGAGGGGATGAAGCTAAAATAAAGGGGATTATACGGGAATTACGTTGCTATGGCAACGGCGTTCCCTCGAAAAGTAACGGCACTGTTCTTGCATAAAAAGAATACTTTGAAGAGTCCATTTTGAAAGATACTGGGTAGATTATCTGATTGTGATGTGTGGAATGGTGATGTCATTTTGAAAAAGACTGTTTGTTGGAAAGGTAAACTGATCATGTGTGAATATGGAAAGATTAAGCTTTAATTTGACTTTTAAATGATAAATGATTTTATTTCTGTAAGTAGGTTTGAACAAACACTTTCACACGTCAATCATATTTTAAAAACTAGATGAGGTCGGCGTTTCCTATCTGACTACTCTGAGAAGAAAGGCCGAAACAAACTCAGAGGTCACAGTCTCTTTTAAAGTCGAGACATAATCTTGGTCAGATCATGTGAAGACCATGTAGATTTGTGTCTGAAATGGTCTTTTGAGGAAAAACCACACAGATTGAGTGGACCTGTCTAGTCAGTGAACGCATTTGTCAGTAATCGTGTAGCTCAACTCAGAACTTAAGGAGCTCAACGATTCGACGAACAATACCAAAAAAAAGACATTTGGGTAGGCCACAAAAATTACTCAAACTGCCAGACCCTGATTAAAATTAACTGAGGAGAGAAAAAAAAGCAACAATGACCCACATAGTCTTCACATTCACAATATTAAAATGATAATCAATGTAGCCTGAATGCTACTCACATTCACAGACAGTTTTCTCTTTAAAAGTCATCAAAAATACCATAAGTTATTATATAAGGACATCATTTTGTTACAACAATCATCATCTGCCTGGCCTTTTCTCAACTATGTTAGGGTCAGCTTCTAGTCTAACTAGTATTTTACATAGGGCGACTGCCTATCTGATCCGTTATAACAATATGTCTATATAATCGTGTTTGTCAAGCTGATGGTGACGCATGTGTTGGATCATTTAGCTCACTTCAAAATGGTTGAGCTGAATAGTGCTAATCTATGCGTCATGTTCGTGAACGGGCGCCGTCAGTAGGGTCTGGTCATCTCTTAGGTGCCACGGCTTATTTTAATTTAATTTAATATTTGGATTGTTTTTGTCTTTTTATTACGGACGCTTTCAACGTTCTGCATTGTTCTCACATGCATAATTTCAACATGAATGATGTAACAATATTTTGATTTAAAAGAGTGTCCGTGGAGTTTCTTGCCCGTTCTTCTCCATAGGTACCTACTATACTTAAGAATGGGCAACTAGCTTCATCTGTCTGACTGACCGACCCCTTGACAATTCAAAAGTGCCTGTAATTGGTTTATTTGTAATAAATGCTTTGAGTTTGAGTTTTACCCATATTCGAAAATAGCTTCTGCCTGCGGCTTCGACCGCGTGAAATTTCATGCTCCCCCGACCCACACCATCATATCGCCCGTCCACACTATTACTTCGTTTTCGCTTAGCGTTCTTTCTGAATTTTATCTTTTTCTCAGCTTCTAAGGGTCCTAGCATGATGTTAAATAGCCTATAGTCTTCCTCAAGAATTGGGATATCAAATCGGCCGGTAGTTCAAGAGATTAGCACGTTCAAACAAACAGAACAAAACCACAGCTTTATTATTAGTATAGATACTCACTGATGCAAAAAACCTATTGGACAACTATAATAGTGCCTCTAGACAGACAGGCCTTTGTGACCTATGAGCTGGCGAAATTTAACCAAAACCATAAGTTAACCTCATCACCTCATTTTACAATACAAACCATTTTAGGTACTATTTAGCTTTAGCAAATCTGGGCAAGTATCAATGTGACTTTTTCAATCCATATGTACTTTCTGAGTTTATCTTGGAAAGAAAGAAAGAAAGAAAAATGCGTTTATTGGCATTGCAGCAACAAAAATACACCTTAAAACTAAAAAATACGGAACAATGATTATAATGCCAATGGGGCCTCAGGTCAGCATAATGTCAGATGAAAACACAAGGTGTACCACCTGACGCTGATTTTCAGCTGCAACCCACTAAAAATATTCATGCAACCATCCAATATAAAAACCATCCAATATCCTGCATTCATCCAATAAAATCAACCATCTTGGGCATTACTGACATCGGTGAAGGAAAGCGTCATGACGAAATCTGGACTTATAGTTAATAAACAGGGTGGCTGGGACATCGAAGAGCATGACTTTAAGCACATGATTCTAGACACAGCCTAGTTATAAAAAACTTTGTTACAAAAAAACAACCGACTTCCAAAAAAAACAGACTAAAAGTTTTTATTTTTCGCTTTTTAGTTGTAGTACCTACCCCATACATATTCGTATGACACTACTTGATATGTAAATAACCGTGACAGGAAATTATTAAAACATATCGATATAAACTAAGTGAAAAAAATAAGCAGTATTAAGGATAATTCAAAAACTGTTGGTCAGAACTGGATCAAATTTAAATGGGACCACATGTAAAGCAACAGCTTTCAAATAAAAACAAGAATCATCCAAATCGCTTCACCCAGAAAAAAATAAACTCCTCCTTTTTTTGAAGTCGGTTAAAAAAAATCTGCTGCGTCATTGAAAAGTCCAATACCTACACGGTCAAAATGTTCTGAACAGGTAACTTTTTTTTTAATAACCGGCGAGAAATTTCAATGCAGGGGGCCTACATTGGGGGGAGGGGGGTCTGCATGTACTGAATCCATGGTAACAGGGCGTGCGCCGATGTCCCTACCACCCTGTATTATAAGTCTGAAATCGCCAACTTGTCTTGCGCACGCGTGTTGATCAATGCTCGTGCCTTCTCTGTATGAGAAGAGGCCTTTGCCCTGCAGTGGCACAGTAATAGGCTGGTATTATAAGTCTTTCTTCTTCTTTTTACAAGAAAAAGTTAAGTAAAACAATATTTTTCAAGATAATTGTTTGTAATAAAAAAGCTTCCCCATTAATCTAAAGTGGTGTCAATTTATTTGAACGCAACGGAGAAGAGAAAGTAATTATTCGTCTACCCTCAAAAAAAAATAATTTGCAAAATAATAGGGAGTGGCAACGCGGATAAATGTTTTAAAATGCAAGTAGATGGGTGTCATTTTGAATAAAAGGCATGAATATGTTTAAATATATAAAATGGGGAGATATTTTTAACAGAGGACTAATGTCATTTGTTTGATGAATGGACTTTACTATCTTAGTACTTTAATTTGTATAGCACTTAAATAGGTGTTGGCGCCACTGTTTCCGGCGACCAAATATATCAAGTCCAGTATCGCGAGTCAAATGACGCATCGTGGGTCTAGTGCTGCCACCTGCGTCGCACCGGACGTTGGAACATTGCTGGCGAATCACTGGCTATCTGCATCGGCTGACGTGACTTCGGTAGGGATACCAAGTCTTTAAATACCCCGAGCAAGCGGGCTGAGGGGGCTTGTCCGATGAGGCCCCCGCTCGCGTCGTAGCTGAGCCTGTAGCCTTAAATTCCCCTGTTAATAATCATAATATGAACCTTTCGATCCAGCCTGCCCCCACTTGCTGCCCTCTCTCAATGACGCG
This sequence comes from Dryobotodes eremita, assembly GCA_917490735.1. Classification (NCBI taxonomy): domain Eukaryota; kingdom Metazoa; phylum Arthropoda; class Insecta; order Lepidoptera; family Noctuidae; genus Dryobotodes; species Dryobotodes eremita. Next base: position 5,367,668 of record OU823242.1, on the reverse strand, counting down.
AGGTCAGTACCCCACAGGGGGTGCCCTTAGCGTGCGGTCATTTAAATATAAGTTTAGTATTAATTTTCGCTCCTGGCTGGAGGCTTATCGAGTAAAATCTTAAGGCATCCACAGGACAGTTCGGTTAAGTAGCCAAGACCTCGTGGTCACAACTACGAGTTGCCATACCAAAAAAAAAAAAAAGGACGAGGGGGAGTTCACTCGCGCTCGTCGTAGAAACAACATCTCCATTGCCAAATTTTATCGAAATCCGTTCTGTGGTTTAGGCGTGAAAAGGTAACATACAGACAGAGTTACTTTCGAATTTATAATATTAGTATGGATTTTCTAACATATAGAAAGGGATTATATGACCACAGAACGTATTAAATATATAGATATGTATATTGAACGATATGTTGCAAAATTCAACATTCGGGAATTTCGCCGCGGTTTGCGTGATCGAGTCAAACGATTTTAGGGTTACAAATTGATCTGTAGCTACGTTGTGATTTCGTCCTTATTTCATTGGAAAATCGTAGCCATAACTACATTTATAAATACTCTGTATGTTGATAAGTTAGAAAGGAAAAAAAGAAAGAAAGAAAATACTTTTATTTGCGGTAAACATGACGCAAAGAAAGAACACACAAATACAAAAAAAGAACGAGTTGGGGGAAAATATGCGTCACATCCACGCAAAACGGCAATCGCTCAGCATAATGCTACGACCCTATGCGAGACAGAGCACCAGCACTGGTTTTCAGCGATAGCCGGCGTTGACGTGATGACGTCAACCAGAGCAGTGCAATGCAGTTCTTGCTGTAGTCCGACAGGTAACCTAGGAGTATTCAAGATATGAGTAAATAGGTTACTTCTAGCTCAGTGAGCACCATATTCGACTGCATATCTGCTTAACATTACATAACATTACGCCTGTAATCCCCAAAAAGATATGTAGAGAAGTACCTATAGTATATCGCATACTATATCCGATATACTATAGGAAAAGCACGCATTTGATTATACCATCAAATGCGTGCACTGACTGGTCAGGTCCACTCAATCTGTGTGGTTTTTCCTCAAAAGACCATTTCAGACACAAATCTACATGGTCTTCACATGATCTGACCAAGATTATGTCTGGACTTTAAAAGAGACTGTGACCTCTGAGTTTGTTTCGGCCTTTATTCTCAGAGTAGTCACATAGGAAACGCCGATCTCATCTAATTTTTAAAATATGATTGACGTGTAAAAGTATTTGTACAAACCTACTTACAGAAATAAAATCATTTATCACTAAACAGTACACTGTGGCCCCATTTCGCCTGTTATGTTCAAGTTCATGGTGGTTAGTATATTTATTATTTATTTTATTTTTTAAAGTCATTGTTAACACAAAGGTAAACACAAGCTAACAAAAATATCTATTAGCTATCTTATTCTAAATGTAAACTGTATAATCCACGCAATGTTAAATAGGCTTATCGCCTCGTTTTAACAAACAACATTTATGATTGGAAGTGTTACCTACTACTAGTTATTAGATTGATACATATATTAAGACTGCTAGGTTATGTACGGTTTGCAGACTCACATTTTTAAATTAAGTTACCCAGGCTCCCCTAATTATTGAACATATTGCAATCAACCGGACACAAATCCAGAGTCCGGGCTGATACTGCGACATTCCTGATGACAAAACCCAATAACACTGCCCGACCTGGAAATCGAACCCAGAACCTAATGTTCAGCAGAGTTGCTTGCGACCACTCGACTAACGAGTAAGTATCTGCTTCACATTCAGCGGAATGGACTACACGAACTTTTCCAAATATGTATAAGAAAAACAAAAGTTTCCCTCTTTTCAACACTCAACATGAATTTCTTTTATACGATTCTTATTTCGCCGAATCTTAATAACAGCTAACCCGTTTTTTACGAGTCCTCGTAAAGCGAAACATAATTAAGTTTCCCAAATCCGCCCGTCAATCAGGATAGCCCCATTGTCCAGCATCAGCGACCTATGAATATTTAATATGTGTGGAGATGAACAAAGGAATACATCGAGTAATTGTGGTAACTCATTTTGGTGGTAACAGGTGGTTTTAGAATTTATTGGACGATAATGTTGTTAATTACTATCATAATGTAAGCACAAATAGAGAATGTAACACAGAGCAATTCAATAGGCGTTGATGTCGGAACCTCTTTCTTTTCATTATTGGTTAAAAAGTTCTATGTTCTTTTCGGTAAAGTGGGAAAGAAAACTTGATTTTTCTCCTGTAGCCTGGGTGACATAAAAAGTAGCTAAAAATCCTGCCAACTGCGATAACAACTGTATATGGAAAAATGGGCATGTTAAATGAAATTAAATTGTTAATTTTGTAAATAGGATATTGGAATCACTTTTAAATGTCATATATAAAAACATAAAAATAAGCTAGATGGAGTCGACATTTCGTATCTGACTACCTTTGAGAAGAAATGGCGAAACAAACTCAGGGGCTCTTGACGTCAATCTTGCCTGGTAGAAAGCTAAATGAAAGCTCATGTTCTAGCATGCATTTATTATACCCAAAACCCTGGTAAATTTCTAGCTAGAAGATACCGATTCCCATCGTAAAACCAGCGGGGTAAACACACTGACAGTAGGAATAGCTTTCATTTTGACAGTTCAACAACATTCATTGCGTTATTTACGTTGTTGAGTAAACAAATTTTTCGAACATATGAAGCAATAGATTAGCAAATGGCTTCAAAATTATTCAGATTGTGATAGATAGTGTGTTACGCAATTAAGATGCTGTTATAAGAGGTGGTGATGATGATGGCAGAAAGCGCACTTGCTTTTCCACATCTCTTTTGACATTCGCAGAAGAGTCGATACCGGCTTTGCTTGCCATAATAAAAAATATAAAAAATTGGGTACAGAACACTAAAAATCATGATCACCGAACACAACTCGTTTCCAGCTTCTACCATACGTACAGAAATCCGTCACTGACCATGCACATTCTAGATACGGCACATTTGACCACACCATTGGTAAGTTAGTTCGAGATGTTGCTAATCAGATTAGTCCTTTGTCTCTGTGTCAGAGTGGTTGATATTCGTGGGAGTCATGTGGTTACGTTCCGGAATCAATGGACAGTTGTAGATTTTAACGTTAAATCAATCGTTTGACTTTGACAAATCGGGAGTCCAGCGCCACCAGGCGGCGCTCACCAGAGTCTACAACATAACGCTCGACCTGAGTTAAAGCAGAGTTTGTCGGTGGCGGTCAAGCTGTGAACACGTTTAGAAACTGTCGCGCGTTCTGTATAGTTGTGTCGTGTACCTACAGTGTGTTATTCGCTAGTGTGATTAATTTGCGTAAATTATAATTTAATTTGAACTGGAAACGGTTTTTCTATTGCGCAATAACCAACATTTCCCATGATAGGCCCGCATGAGTTAAAATATGGCTGATGATAACGAGAGAACCTACCTTCTCCGTCATGTAGATTGAACTATAGAAATATTAACGAAATTAATACTAAATAAGCCTTTTATTTATTCAACCAAGTGACTGCAAGTCAATAAACAACTTTAAGTTAAACATCGATTTTAACCTATTGTTGTTTTTTTTTTGTATACGCTCCTCTTGTCATACAAAACGTATTGTCTAGAAATTCGTTGTATCCCTGATCCATTCAAGTGTAAGCTCTAGGAACCTGTGAACTGTAATTTAGAAGTATTAAAGCATAAAAATCTATTTTGAATGATGATAAAAGATGACAGTGAAAACTCCGGGACGCCCTAAAAAGGACATATCTTATAGTGACCTTATCGGTGATGTTGTTTAGAACGGTCAGGTGCGTAGTACCCGCAACCGGCGTGCGTGTATGACCAGATGTATGAACGTAAACGAAGCAAAAGGAGTATGTATGGATCGTAGCAGGTGGCGTTCTGGCCCTGCAGTCTCAACATTAGACAGCGACAAAAATCGGTCGCTAAGTCGTATCGATGTCAAATTTCTTTAACAGGCCCTGCAGTCTCGACATTAGATAGCGACAAAAATCTGTCGCTAAGTCGTATTGATGTCAAATTCCTTTAATAGATTTTCAACTTTGTTTCCATTGCATAAGGTTGAAAATCTATTAAAGAAGTTTGACATCGTTTAGACTTAACGACCGATTTTTGTCGCTATCTATGTCGAGACTGCAGGCCCAGATTTTCAACCTTATACTTTCGAAATAAAGTTGAAAATCTATTAAAGGAATTTGACATCGATACGACTTAGCGACAGATTTTTGTCGCTATTCATGTCGAGACTGCCGGCCCTGTAGTTTCTGCCTACCCCCATTGGCAGAAGGCGTAAGTTTATGTATGTATGTATGTGTATAAAAGATACGATCTTTGCAATAACAATAATTTTCCTAATGAGCATGAAGGCATGTCATCTCACAAATGGCGTAGATTTCTTGTTTTCTCGTTAAACGTGAGTGACTTTACAAACGTTTCGCTCGAACGTGAACGTCAACGTTTACGTCAAAGATGCAAACGTAACCTTTGTTATTGTGGCTGTTGCACACAATTAACTCGTAATGTTAGAAATGGAATTAAAATCGTAGAAATTCGCTGAGCGTGAGATCATTTCACAAATCATGCCTGTTATTCCCCGAAAGGGTAGGCGGAACTGCGAGTGTAAATTACACATACATTTCACCAGTTTCTCATGTTAGAAGCCCTCTGTAATGAGAAGTTGTGAGAAGTGTTGTTTTAAGACTGACTGACCAAACTGCTATCAAATTCGATGCCGAAAAATAATCTGATTTACAAAAGCTTTCTAACGAAGACATACATTTGTTACTATGTTGTGATTAATGAAACATATTTTCCAGTGAGTAGCTTTGTCTAATAAAAAAAAACATATTTTAAGACTAAATCCAGTCGAGACGCACTAAGCAATATAATTATGGAGATGAAATTTTCTTGACTTTATATTCGTTTAGACAAAACATTGTTCTGCTCTTTGTCAAATTAGTACCGTTTCGTAATGTAACGCACTATGTACAAAAATCGCGGCTTCAAGAAAAAAGACTTTCAAAGAGCTTGCCCACCTCGTCGAGCAGCATGATGGGCCGGTAAGCGGACGGAGAGTCCGCAGAGCGTCCCGGCTTCTTAATGAAGACCAGTCTCCCCGTCTTCCATCGAAATGGGAACTGCCCCCCCCCCCCCCCCCCCCGCATGCGCTTAGTAGTCGAGGCCCGAGAGCCTCCAAGGCCAGGATCCAGGCTTTTCCAGATAAGCCGTCGAGAATACATAAATACTAACCCCCTTATTCATAATAAAACTATTCGCTTCACAAACCTATTTTGACTATCGAACTGTTTTGTCACTTTCTGTCCACCTTAATTTTAACTTGACAGAAAGGGACAAAACGGTTCGATACCTAAAATAGGTTTATGAAGCGAATAGCTTTATTATGAATAAGTTACGAGAACAGGATCACAACAACAAAAAGTTTTCATCACGAGTCTCTTAAATACAGGTAACTATTTCGCGCGTTTTATTTGAACTAGCATTGCAGTTCACAAACGACCGGCCTAGACAGAAAAGGATATTTAATCCGGATGAAAAGTATTTAATGTATTAATTAAAGACATCGTCTACCTATGTGCGAAATTTTATCCAAATCGGTTCGGCCGTTCATGCGTTACCGAGTAACAAACATCTTGACAAACATTCATAGTTATACGAGTATGGCATTGTTTTGTAACATATTTTGATTTAAAAGAGTGTAGTGGAGTTTCTTGCCCTTTCTCTTTCATAGGAATCTACTACGCTTTGGAATGGGCTTCGTTTTTTTTAGTGACCGACTCCTTGACAATTTAAAAGTGCCTGTAATTGGTTTAATTGAAATAAATGCATTGAGTTAAATAATCTTGGTCTGTGTAGAATAAACAAAAGGTACTCTTGGGAAAACTAGAGCTTTTAACCCGCCTAGTGCGTGCTGCCTAAGAGATTCAGAGGACAATGAACATTAAAATGGATTTAAGTTATGTCCAAAGCAGATGCAGTCTAATTTAAAGCTCAGGGCATTTCATTATTTTTTAACTAAATTACTATTAGGTTAGTAAACCATTCCTTGAGATTATTTATTTATTATTTTATTTTATTCATTTTAGTAAAGCTTACGGCTAATACATTTCAATGTCTAGTACGATGTGAGAAAGATGGTTAAATACAAGCTTCCACTAAGCATTAATGGGAGTAGGTACCTAATATTAATTATGCGAAAACAGCGACGTCAGAAATACGCAAATGAATTATCGCACGCTCAAAAATTACAATAATAAAGAGATTTTTTTTTTAAATTATACATCGAAAAAACAATTATTCGAACTTTTCATTTACTTCCCCAATACTACTATTAAATAAATCCAACTCCAATTTTTCTTCGATTGCGCGAAAGGAAAGACAGGGTTTTTTTCGAGCGTACACGAAATTCAAGGGCTCTTAATATCTTTCAGGATATTGTTAGGGCTCCCGCGGTTTTGTAGTGTTTCGACTATGTTTGCTGAGGCGCGGACCGATGATTTTTTCGCGATTATAAGGAAGCGGAGCGCTTCACTAATAAGTCGCCTACGAAGCAGCTCGAACAGTCTCCTGAGGGTGTTGTCCGAGCGGTGGGACCTGTCCCTGATACAGAGGTGGATGCAGCTTCATGTTAGCGCTTCTTCTCGCATTATTTGACAGTTTTTTTTATAATTATAATTGTGTATGTCTAATTTTATTTTTTGGTTGTTTCAATGTGCTTTTCATTCAATTCTAATGTGTATGTGTAATTTTGTTAAATTTGTTTTTGATTATTTTAATGTAATGTGTTTTTATCATTTTATTTTTATAATTAATGTATGGACTATGTCTGAATTAAATGAATTATTATTATTATTATTATTATTAATAGAAAAAGGTTAGGCGATGTCTGTACTATCAAAAGCTTAATTCACGTTGAAGAAAAATAAAAACTGGCCAAGTGCGAGTCAGACTCGCGCACGAAGGGTTCCATACAACTATCTATAAAAAAAAAATAGGCAAAAAATGGCGTTTTTTTGTATGGGAGCCGCCCTTAATTATTTATTTTATTTTAATTTTATTATTTATTATTAAAGTAAAAATACAACTGAGTATTTTGTGAATATTTAAAGTGCCTACCTGTTGCCATTTTTTTTTTTTTTTTTTTTATCATTTATTAAAAAGAACCAGGTTCTTAATAATTAATTACAATCTAGCCTATGAGACTAATAAGCAATTTTAATCTAACTTAATTTTTTACGTGCTAATTATTTTAAAACTTAGAATAGTGTTGATTGTACTTTACAAGTCCGTTCCACTTTCTTAGAGTCTGTTATAATAATATAAACACTTTGTTCATGTGTTATTATGTGTGTCATTGTCACTTTTATTTCTACACTTTTTACACTACACTAACTCAAAAGGTTTAGTTCGTTTTAGTCTTCGCACTATATTTGTTTGGTCTAACAGCTGAATTGCCTCGATGTTCACATGTCGGTGGAGTCGGTGTTCATGGGCCTCAGCAAATTTTTGTATTATGTTGGTGACTGGTTCCATTTTTAGGTCACGATGGAGGTCGTCATTTCTTATATACCAGGGCGCATTAACAATACTCCTGAGTACCTTATTCTGGAATGTTTGTATAGTTTTGATGTTGGTCGGTTTAGTACAGCCCCACAGTTGGATGCCATATGTCCATATTGGCATAAGAATATGCTTATATAATAAAATTTTGTTATGTATCGATAGACAGGAATCCCGTCCTATCAACCAATACATGTTTTTAAAACGCATGTCTAGTTCTTGTCTTTTCTTTTTGACGTGCGCTTTCCAGCGCAGTTTCGCGTCAAGCGTTATACCCAGGTATTTGGCTGTATTTGCGTATGGCACTTGTTTGCCATTTATGTAGATTGGGTGATAATCACAATTCCTATTGGTGAAATCAATGTGAAGTGACTTCGATTCATTCAATTTGATTCTCCATTTATGTGCCCAGTCATGAACTTTGTTTACAGCGATTTGTACCTTTTTTATTGCTTCCGTATGGCATGAACTTGTCGCCATAATGGCTGTGTCGTCCGCAAAGGTTGCAATAGTATTATTTTGCAGCTCTGGTATGTCATTCGTGTACAACAGGTAGAGGACTGGACCCAGCACACTACCTTGAGGCACGCCAGCTTTAATAATTTTTAATTCGGAAAAGGCATCCTCGTGCCTTACACGAAACATTCTATCTGTAATATATGATTGCAAGATATCGGCAAAATCATTGGGCAGCATTAGTCTTAGCTTGAATATCAAACCTTTATGCCAAACTTTATCAAAAGCTTGTGCCACATCTAAAAATACGGTGGAGCAGACTTTTTTATCTTCAAGCGTTCTCTCAATTATGTTGGTAATTCTATGTACTTGGTCTATTGTTGAGTGTTTCTCTCTGAAACCAAACTGATGGTTGGGGATTAGGTTTCCCTCGTTTATGATGGGTTTTAGCCTTTTTAAGAACAATTTTTCAAACAGCTTTGATAGTATAGGCAACAGGGAAATGGGCCTGTATGATGATGCTTCGTGGGGTGGTTTACCGGGCTTTGCAATCATAATCACTTCAGCAACTTTCCATGGCTCAGGAACATGCTTTAGCACGAATGCAGCATTGATGAGCCTAGTAAGCTTAACTATGGCTTTATGCGGGAGATGTTTTAGTATTTCTTCCGTAATAAGGTCATACCCTGGGGATTTTTTTAGGCTAGTTATTTGGATTTCCTTTGCAACTTCTTTCGGGGTCACAAGCTTAATTCTTTTATCTTGCAGTATATTGGCAAACTGCAAGTTGTCTACAGATCCGTCATTTGGTTGAAAGGTTTCTTCTAGGTGGTGTGCAAATCTTAGAGCTTTTTGCTCATTGCTTATGGCCCACTTTCCGTTACCATCTCTGATAGGGGGAATTGGTGTAATTGGCCTTTTGAGTGACTTTGTCGCTTTCCAAAGAGAGTATTGCGTTGTATGGTCACTGCTTAATTGACGTAGGTTAGTATTGAGAGCCTCATCTTCAAAGGTTTGTATTTTTCTCTTCAGTCTTTTCGTAAGGTTATTTAATAGAGTTTTATCTTGTGGGAATCTAGTTTGCTGCCATCTTTTTCTTTGGGTCCTTTTTTCATATAATAGGTCTATTATTTCCTTTGGGTAGGTATTTCCTTTAAATTTTTTAATAAGCTGTGGTGTGTTATTCCATGCACATTGTTGGATATTATTGCTAAACTTGTTTACTTCAGAATCGAGCTGATCTTTGCTTTTTAATGAAGTTTTTAGGTCAATAATATTTTGTAGGTCTAAGCTAAAACTTTCCCAATCTGTAAACTTGTTAACTAATGTCAGGTGGTTTTTTCTGAGTAGTATTTTGTGACTTAATTGTAATAATATCGGAGAGTGATCGGAGTTCATATGGTACCTTTCTTCCACAGTCAGATAATTTGTTGATATATTTTTGACAATGAAAAAATCGATAAGGTCAGGTAGTTTCTGGTGGTCAGTCGGCCAGTATGTAGGTTTTCCAGTACTTATGACTTCACATCTCATATCTTTCACTGCGCTTAGAAGTTGTCTTCCCTTAGTCGAAGTTAATCTCGATCCCCAACAAGTGTTCTTAGCGTTAAAGTCACCGCCTAATATAAATCTCTGTCCAAGGAGTCTGAAGAAGTGTACATATTGTTCTTTGTTTATGGTGTGTCTTGGTGGACAGTACACGGCCGCTATTGTAACATTAAATTGATTTGTTTTAACCGATATCGCCACAGCTTGCGTTTCTGGCTCCTCGTATTTACACTGTTCGTAATGACAAATATTTTCTCTAATAATAACCGCGCTACCTCCTCGGGCCGTGTTGTTAGGGTGCAGCGAGTGATAAACCTTATAGCCTTTAAACTTTACAAAAGACTGTTTAGTGAAGTGCGTTTCAGAGATCAAACACACATCAATATTCTCTGTGTCTAAGACTACTTGCAACTCATGTTGGTGTTGCAGCAGTCCGTTGGAATTCCACGCCATTATTTTTAGTGTGTTATTCATGATTTATTTTTATAGTGCTTGATTCTAATTTCTCTAGTCTCTTGCCAAATGAGGATATGCACTTCAAAATCTGGTTGAGCTTGTCGTCAAGACTTGATGGTGGTGTGCTTGGTTTTACCGCTTGTGCATATGAAGCACTTTTAGATGTGTGTGCCGTTATCGCGGCTGTATGTGCAAACTGAGCACTTTGCTTTGTTGTCTGTTTGTCAATGTTTGTTTGAACAATTTGCTTAACGGCAGGGTTGTTTTGCGGATTATTTTTAGATTTTTTGTTCTTTATCATTTGCATCTCCTTGGCAACTAAACACCCTCTGTAGTTGGCTGGGTGGGGTAAGCCACAGTGGACACACTTAGGTTTTTCTTGTGCAGGTTTGCTGCAATCTGCTGTGAGGTGTTTACCTGTACATTTAACACACCTTGGCTCTTTTGAGCAATACTTTTGGGTATGGCCATAAGCCTGGCATCTTTTACACTGCGGTATTATTTTTGACGTTTTGAGCGGGTTTATTTCAACCTTACACCCTAGGATATGTTTAATGCCGTATATTTTACTGACATCTTCGTCATTCTTGAACGATAATATAAACATGTTCAGTGGTTCTTTTGTTCTCCAACTTAACTTGTTAATTGCATTTTCTATCTGGAATCCTTGCGACGTTAAATCGTCTTTAATCCGATCCGGTAGGCAGGAAGAATGCAATTTTTTCGCCACTACTCTTATTGGTCTGGTCTGCTTATCCTCGTATGAGTGCCATAGACAGTTGTTTTCTGTTAGGCGTCGGGTAATCACTCTGTAGGACTCTTCAGTTTTGGCATTTATTTTGACACTATTACCGCTTAACATTTTGGCGGTAAAGGTTTCTACTGGCTGAGATTCAGTCAAAAAGTCGTAGAATGTTTGATAATTCTTAACACCGTCCACCACGATTGGAGGCGGTGCTAGAATTTTTTTAGTGGTTGCCTTCTCTTTGTTTTTGAGTTGCTGCTGCTGTGCGTTAGTTGTAGCTTCTTGTAGTGGTGGTGGAGTTAGGGTGGTGTTCAACTTCCTTTTCTTCCTGTTCTTTGCCCTAATCCACCCAGTCTCTCTGGCGAGTTCATCCTCATCCGTACAGTACTCAACGTCACTTTTAGTAGGCTGAGCAGGTGTTATGGTCTCACTGACCTGTTTATCTGAGGCTTCTCCTTGTTCTTGTGCCTTTAAGCATTTTACTTGTCCTTGAAGATCTTGTACCTGTTCCTGCAAGCTTTGAATATGGCCGTTCAGTTGACGTACCATTTGTTGCAGGTTTTCCCTGTCTGTTTTCTCCTGGATGTAACAGTCATACAACTGTTTTTCCAGATCAGTTTTTATTGTAATAGACTGTTTTGCAGCCATTATTTAGTTTTAAGGCGAGCGTGACACCTAAACAATTATATTAAACACTTACATAACGATTTCCGCACTTGTAACTGGGTCATTGCGGTGGCCCCGATAGATCGACGTACACCGTGACGACGGTGTTGTGATGCGTCTGCAAAATACTCTTAACTAGAGCACGCGCGCGCGATCGGTACGTCCGTTCACAATAGTAGTTAAACACACTGTGTTGCCATTATTGATATCGAGTAAAAAAGGGCAAAAAAATCGTGTTTGTTGTACGCGACCCCCTTAAATATTTATTTTATTTTGTTTTTAGTATTTGTTGTTATAGCGGCAACAGAAATACATAATTTGTGAAAATTTCAACTGTCTAGCTATCGCGGTTCTTGAGACACAGCCTGGTGACAGACAGACGGACGGACAGACAGCGAAGTCTTAGTAACAGGGGTCCCGTTTTTACCCTTTGGTTACGGAACCCTAAAAATAAATTGTGACCAACATTATAAAATCGAAAGAGCCGGTATGTTTTTACGGCAAAATTGCCAAACTGATTTTGATGTGGCAAAGTAGCTTGTAACCTAGTCTGACTGACCTAGGGTACTTTCATCCTAGAAAATTTATTGCCGGTTCACATAGCCGCCAGTAATCAAAAACTACAAAGACTAGTATACTAAAAAAACTTGTTGGAAAACGCTGAGGCACACGTAACTTGATCAAGCCAGTGAATCATGCTGTTTCAAGGAGGAATAGCCAGCCTTTAATAAAACTAACGCTTACTCCAAGATAAATGCGAGTTCCTCACATGAAGTTCTCCCAATTACCTTCATTGGAAACTTCAGTCGTTACCCTTATTTTTGGGGTGCATGCTTAATAGGACCCAATTTACCCCATTATAGACCTTATGCTCAACACGTAAGGGTTGATTTGGCATAGTTACACCGGTGAGAATCTTCTGCCACCTTATTAGATTCTCAAGGAAGTTAATTTCTTACATACTAAATAGATCTAGGACTTTTAGTAGTCTTAAAAGTAGGGTTTGAATTAGAAAAGGCATTAATTATAAGAAAATGAGGGTATAAAAACTAAAGTACCTACTGAGGGTCTAGACAAAGTGGGATGATGGAAAATTCAAAAATGTAATGGATGATATTAGCTACCGAAAAGTTTATGTCAATCCTGTTGCCAGTCGCTATAGCAATACGAAACGCTTTGAAAATTATTGCCACTTGTCTAGGCCCTCAGGGTGGCCAGAGAGTGGTGGCCCAGTGGTTAACGGCCGCGACTTACGAGTTGTAGGTTGTGGTTCCAACCCAAGCAGGCACTTTACTTTGTGTAAATTATTTCATCACCACTGCTCTCAAAACGGTGAAGGAAATCATCGTGAGGAAGTCGGCGTGTTCTAAAAGTAAAAATTCGAAGGCATGTGACATCTACCAACCCGCATTGGGTCCGGGTGGTGGATTACGGCCCACTCCCTCTCACAGAGAGGTCTGTGTCCCAGCAGTGGGAACAATATAGGCTGATTATGCTTATGCTGTGTCTTCAGGATGAACAGTATTTACGACAATAGCTTCTAAGCTATTCTACATCCACATGGATAAAAAGATTAGCCAGTCATCAAGTTGGTTAACGGATCTGACTATCCAAGTCTTACCTACTTACTTCAGTAACACTCATAGAGGCTGACATACAAGTATCTTGCAAAATAGTTAACTTATTCTTGTAGGCCAAATTCCTAACACCATCTCTAATGACCGGATAACACGATAGTAGTTTTTGAAGCTGCTAGTCAGTCTTGCCTCGTGCATGCAGAACTTTCCTCATTTTAAGGCTAGTAAGTAAGTGTGATAGTTTAATATGACGAGGTTTTATTTTTGAGCTAGTAGCGCGCCCCGCCACAGATTTTACTATCCTGACGTGTGTACTAGCCTCCTGTGGCCGGCGAAGATAGTACCCAATCGAATCATTTCACTCTTAGTCACTGCAATGCTATTGACTTAAATTTTACTAGCATCATGTAAACAGCTCCAGCATGTGCCAAGTAAGGAAAGTAAGCCAGGATATTACCTGCTTGCTATCCTAGCTTAAAAATTAGCCTCATATAACCCGATGTACTTACTAGCCTCGTGTGGCCGGCAAAGATAGTACCCAATCGAATCACTTTACTCTATGGACTAAGTCACTGAAATGCAATTGGCTTAAAATTTACTAGCATCGTGTGCCAAGCCAGGAAAGTAAGGGAGGATATTACCACTCAAAACACAAAGCATTTTTGTCAAATAAACCAATTACAGGCACTTTTGAATTGTCAAAGGGTCGGTGAACTAGAAAGATGAAGCTAGTTGCCCATTCCAAAGCGTAGTAGGTACCTATGGAGAAGAACGGGCAAGAAACTCCATGGACACTCTTTTAAATCAAAATATGGTTGCAAAATATTGGTTACATCATTCATGTTGAAATTATACATGCGAGAACGATGCAGAATGTTAAAAAAGTCCGTAATAAAAAGACAAAAACAGTTCAAATATTAAATTAAATTAAAAGAAGCCGTGGCAGCCCCTACTGACGGCGCCCGTTAACAATCAAGACGCATACCATGCTTGCTATCCTAGCTTAAAAAACTAGCCTCGTGTAACCCGGACACAAGGTTTCTAGTGAACTTAGATAAGTTTACCCTACAGTTTTCCACACTGACATAAATAAAGATGGCCCCTTGATGATCCTTTAGCAGCACAGAAAATTACATTTGAATTGAAGTAGATAGCTGTCACTGAGAAGCTTTGAAGTGCAGCGCAATGAGAATGGAGTTGCATTCATTAGTGAAGGGGAAGGGGGTGGGTCCTGCATTAATAAAGTACGCTAGGAGGAAAATGATCTGAAAAACCGCACTAGTGCAAGGTCTTGAGCAATAAATGTTCTTTACAATATCTGTTGGTTGTTTTAATATTTACGTCGCACGATGAGCTCAGACTAAGGCTACTCTGGCACTACGATTTTAATCGTTGAGATTTTTAAACTGCGAAATAAAATCACAAACGAAAATAATTTTTGAAGCGAATTCTCAAGCGATTTTTACCGCAGTCCGCGGAGTCTAGTATATTGGTATTGTTCATAGATTTGCGATTATTATCCGCAACGATTAGAATTCGTAGTGTGCGTTAAGCCTGAGGCCAAAATCTATGAACGTTTCTTAGCACATACTTTGGAGAAGCGTAATTCCTGTCACTGTCGCAAAACTGTCAAACTACAAGTGCAAGATAGAGACGGGAAAATGTCTAAATCAAAGCAAGAGCTAAGTAACGTTCATAGATGTCGACCTAAGAGCTCCGATCAAGTTCGAAACTAGTCTTGCAAACCCGAAATCATTATGAGGGTTAAACCGCAAAGGTTCCTGCAGAAGGCGCGACGCGACGGTGCGACGTGATTATAGTGGAACAATTTCCATGAAGTTTTCATAGAAATTGTTCTGCCAGAGTCGCGTCGTGCCTGTTTGCGGGAGCCTTAAATCGGAACCGTAATATGAATAGACTTCACGAATAGAAAGCACCTTTTAATGTGACAAAAGTTGTACTATTTGTGTAGCCGAGGCAAATGACAAAAAAAAAATTTAAAAAACACAAAATACCCGACTGCGTAAAAAGTGAACTTTAAAAAAGATTGAAACAAGATGACTTATTTCCGTCTCCAATCCCGCATTACGTACTTGTCTAATGCAGTCGGAGGCACGTCCTATTGCCTCCGACTGCATTGGGTTTTTCAATCGATTTTAAGAATTATATTGAATTACGAGTATATTATAGTAATTCTTTTTCACGTTACTAAGATCTATTATACGATTTTATATATGTATAAGAACTTTATCAAAATTATTATAAGTTTTAAAAGTTTTAGTAAGAATGGTTGCAAACCAACTTTAAATCGCTATAGATCCTAAATGGTTATTAAAAATTAAAAATTATTGGATAAACCTCCTCATTTTTAAAGATCTATTCAATGATACACCACTTGACATACTTAATTCGTCAACTTAATTTTATTTATTTTTCCCAATGTGGCGTCTGGTTTTCGCCCGAATTAATTTTGATTACTTTCATGTCTTTAGTGACACACAAGATTAAGACAAATCGATTGACGATTGATGATTGACGATTGACGATGATTATTAATCATCAAAATCTGCCCCCGCGTTTGGTCTCTAGTGCGCTACAAAGGAACAAACTTTCATAAATATACTTACCTCCTTAGCGTCGCGCAGTCGAGTAAAATAAGTGTTGCAATTTTGAAAACAGAATATATGTAATTTTAAAATCAATATTATTCAACAAAACATTTGTGAAGTTAATACTCTATCTAAAAGCTTCTATAAAATAGTAATGAAACGGCAAATTTTCCATTAAAACTGTACTATCAAGTAGTACTACAATTTTACTATTAGTTACACGTGTTAATATAAATTAAAAACAATAACAATTTTCGTAAAATCAACTCCAAATAATTTTAAAAAAATTGTTTGTAGTCGGAAACTACACTTACGGCTTGTATATACAAGAGACAAGTCCCTTTGACATGAAAATACACTAGTGATAACTTTGTACTAAGTTGAAAGTGCCTCTGGCGTGTGATTACGCCGTCTGGATTCTGAATGTAAAGTAGTCTTTGTACTGCCAAGTCTTTTATGACAATACATCCTTTTTGCTTCCTAATTGCCTGTGACAATAGTTGGTTTGTGAATAAGAACTACGGACACTTTGTTTTAATTTACCAGTTTTTTTCATCTTAAAACATTTTTTTCATATCGATAAGGGTTGTGGAGGTCAGATGGGCAGTCGCTCCATGTAAAATATTCATCTGCATCTCGTTAGACTGGTAGTCGACCCCAACATAGTTGGGAAAAGACTAGTCAGATGGATAGTGTTGCGTTTGACCACTATAACACCTGCACGCGTAGCATAACCATCATAGAAACGGGTTTTGTCGACGGAAGAATAGACAAAAATGACTTTCCGTGAAGACAATACGACGGCAGCAAAGTAGGAAGAGTCAACTGCACTTTTTACGAAATTCAGTAGTTTATTCACGTTTTTCTTTTATTTTGCTTATATCTCGAGAATTGTGTGTCCAATCGCAAAAATAATGAAAATTTGGACCCCCTTTAAGAAGCTTTTAACCCCTAAAACTAAACACGTAGGTAATAATTTTTCACATTTTCCATACAAAAAGTGATAAATTCTATTTTTCCATTCCATTTTTATACTTTGTGGCCGTCGAGTAAAAAGTTTTCTACTATATTTAGCATGGCGATTACAAAATCAAATTGCCTTCAATACTTTAGACAACTGTGAGTTGTCAGTGTGATTTTGACGTTTGGGATAGAAAACTTTCTTCTAAAATAGTCTACATATAAAAGGACCTAGACAACGATCGGTAGAAACGAAAGACATCGGTAGAAGGATTTTTACGGTGCGATGTCAAAAATGGAGAAACGAAATGTCACTTTGTATAGAAACAGCTATGTCTTGTCTTCCAAGAAATAGAAAGCGTCATACTACGCCTGCTGGAGGTAAGCGATGATGTGGTTGCTACAGAGATGACGACTAAAGTATGGCAGGAGAAGACAAGTAGCGCCTACCTCAAATACATTAGGATAAGGATAAGAGAATAAGGGTGCATTTCCACCAGAGATGATGTGTGATGATGAAATGTTTTTGGTGTAGTTTCGGTGTAACTAAATAAACGTTGTTGTAGTGTTCGCTAGCATCACTGAGCGTAATGTTTTGGTTTCGATCCTTTGGTCGGGCAAAGTATTATTGAGTTTTTCTTCTACTTAATTATCAGTAGTAGCCTGAAGTCTGGATTTGTGCCCACTTGATGGCATAGACTCGATTCCTATTACATAGGACTTGGGCTGCTTTTCCACCAGAGACGTGCTATGCTACGTTGCTATCCATCAATCATATGGAATCAAAAACCATTGGCTTTTAGCACTGATGAAGAAGAGATTAGACTTCTTTTTTTTTTGTTTTTTGGGTGGGAAATCATCAAATGACGTCTCCCGCTCTGGGCGGAGCGGAAGGGCGTGTCAGACTCTTACTGACTAAAACCCACCCGTGTTCCTTCAGTTGCCTGTGCGCCAGGGCCACGGTAACTCTTTCGAACAATCCGCAGCCCCGGCAGGCATCGGTCCTATGGGACCCCGTCAATTTTGCTGACATCTCTTTGAGGCGCGCGTGGAACACGACGCGCCGTCGACCCGGGCCTGGACCTTACCGGACGGCGAGCTGCCCATTGCTCGCCGTCCGCAAGCCCGCGCCTACGGTGGCCGGGAGTCGGCAATCGACTCCCGACGCCCTGGGTGTCTCCTCCTCCTGCGGCGGCTAGGGGCGCGAGGGCGCAGAGAATGAATAGAACTTGGGCTGCTTTTCCACCAGAGACGTGCTATGCTACGTTGCTATACACCAATCATATGGATTCAAAAACCATTGGCTTTTAGCACTGATGAAGAAGAGATTAGACTTCTGGAGTAAGCATAAATGCTTTTAATACAGAAAAGGAAGTAAAAATATATACATGTTAGCTTTTGAGCGAACAGCCAGAGAATTATGAACATAATGTTTAAGGTCTTTAAAACATCCCTCAATCGTCCGTACATGTTCTTCTAATAAATCGTTAAACATTTTAAAGGCTCAAAAAGTATTACATGTCTTAAATAACTCAAAAACTTTTCCATTTAAAACCTAGGCCATGTCTGTCCTTTGACCTCTGTCCTCCTTCACCTCAACAAAGTTTAAACGAAGGGTCTGGAAAGTTCTCGAAACAATTTGTTCATTTATTGTCTTTGTCAAGAATCTTTACCGTCTATTGCTTTGGTTTGATTCGCATACTTGTCGAATAGTGGTGGTAACTGCCGCGACTTATGAATTAGGTCGTAGGTTCGAACCAAACCAGGCACTTTACTTTGTATAAATTATTTCATCACCACTCCTCTCAAAACGGTGAAGGAAAAAATTGTAAGGAAATCGGCATCTCCTAGAACCAAAAATTTGAAGACATGTGACTTGGCCCACTCCTCCCAGAAACAGGACGCCTGTGTCTTAGCAGTGGAGACATTATATGCTGATTATGCTACTTGTTGAAAAGTACCTCAATCACGGATGGCGTAAACGAACAGTTACATAATTATGTTAAACATACCATACACGGTAAACTCAAATTGAACAGGGTAACCTGAACCAGTTCGTTCTGGCTGGATAACTAACTGCACATATACGAAACGGTGTGGTGAAGTCACTCTCGTCACTGCATCCACACACTCGTGAGGATACGAAAGAGGTGAGGCGAATATTATGGTCGAACTGGTCATGTATGGTAGCGATATTTCTTAAATTCTGGAACAGGGAAGTGAATTTAATTGACCTACCCTAGGGCACGGTCCGATTACGAGCTATTAAGAAAAACTAAACTGCAATTTGATGTACCGTGAAACGGGGTGAGTAGGAACGCAGCGGTGAATCGGAACGAAACTTTATCGGAATTTTAACATTGAAATAACATAGTTTGCTGTCAAAAAGGAATCTAATGTGTTAACTTTATTATAATTAATGATTAAGTGCCCTTCTTGACAACGTCTCCCGCTCTGGGCGGAGCGGAAGGGCGTGTCAGACTCTTACTGACTAAAACCCACCCGTGTTCCTTCAGTTGCCTGTGCGCCAGGGCCACGGTAACTCTTTCGAACAATCCGCAGCCCCGGCAGGCATTCACCCCTGCGTTCTTATTCACCCCGTTTGACGGTATGTGGTTATAGCGAAATGGTAATATAATAGCTTACTATGCAATACAATAGTTGTTGGTTTACATTGCGAACTATTGAAACTCCAGCTCATCTAGTTCTTAGCTAACATAGTATCTCCTTGCTCAGATATTGGCTTCTACTGGTCTAAAACTTCAGGACTACTAGTAGCGTCACCGCACGTTTCTGTTTATAACTCAACGTTAATATAGATCTATTCCCATCCAATACTTCTATTCCCAACGACCACATTTTTTAAATAAAAAATCTATTACTAACGAATACCAAAGCGTGACTTTTTGTACACTCAGCTACACAAAGTTTTATTTAAATTGCGTTTTACCGAAATCTAGGGTAATCTAAATATAGGGTTAGGGTTAATAAGCTGGTCGATGGAGCCCCGCGCGGGGCTCCTATTTCTGTCTAAAGGAACCTAACCAACCGAACCTCGGGATGCCACTGACGTCGACCGTCTAGTTTTAGGATTTTCGGGAACATTTATTATGTTTTCGGAAACTTAGTTCGTCACTCAAAGCATTTTAATTTTACTGAACCTGACTGTATCTGATTTCTTCAAACTTGTTTTGGTATTGGTTTTAAAATGTGGTACTCGTTGGGAATAGAAAATAAATTCGGAAATAAACTAATACCAAATGGTATTAGCTCTTCGTATTGGATGGGAATAGAGCTTAATATTCTAGTTGATTCTCTCAATAATATATATTAGCTCACCTATGGTGTGGGGTATCGTTGGATAGGCCATTCAAAAATATTACGGGTCTGTGAAAACCATTTTTGATTCAGGGATCCGTTTGCGTAAAATTAAGCTTTAAATTGGTAATTTTAGAGTCGAGTGTCCCCCTTGCCAGATAAATGGTTAGTTATGGATATGCGAAAAAATTCACGGCAGTAGTATATATATAACGAACTTAAAAGGAAAACTATCACAGCTAAGTAGGCTTTACAAGTTTACGAGTAATAGTCGACCAACTTACATTTGCAGTTGGAACGTATGGGAGAACATGTTCTTTAACTATGTTAAGTTTGTTTTTGGGATAAATCCATCCCAAATACGGAACCTTTCATTGTACATGGTCTGACACGCACTTGCCCGGTATTTTTTTTTTTTTTATAAACAATTGTTTATTACGTAAAGTGTTTTCTTATAATTTTTTGTAAGTATTTTTTTTAATCCCTTGGTGGGATTTATAGATGTCCGTAGGTGTGTCCGTGGTATCACAGCAGGCCCTATCAGAATACCAGCGCTGCGTTAATTATTTTTTATTATGCTGAGATAGGAGCTCTTTTGGCCTCCCACATGTCTTTTATTTTTTACTTATTGTTGTTTTTAATGTTAATTTTGTTAGTTTTAAATGCTCCTTTTTATTTTTACTGTTTGTATTTCCTGCGCGTCCCAAATATAATATGTTTATTTCTTTTCTTTCTTTCATTCTAATAGTTTACTAGCACACTATCCACTAGTTAATAGCTTGCCGATCTGACCTCAAAGCTCGGATGCTCTCGGGAAGCTTCGACGATCTACTCTTAAACCAGGATCTTTCCAACACTGATCAAAATAGACGGCAACCCAAGAAAATACCACTTGTTATTCCCCACAAGTCTCAAGAGTTAACTGCTGGAAAACGGGTTACTGTACTAAACTAAGTGAACTTGCAGCTGATCCGAACACAAACTTGTATATTATTGTGATTCATAAAACTTGCACGTCTTGCTTGCATAGCTGAGCTGTATAATATACGAGTATTGCAAGTAGTTCGTGCAATAGTTTAAATGTAAATAATATGTCTGATAGGGTAGTTGTATTAATGGTCATTGATGATGTTGGTGTGAATGCAATGCAATGCAAGTGAATGACTCGGAAGCACTTTAAGCCGTTGGTCCCGGCTGTCATTCGTGGGTTTTTGACAGTCGTTACGGGTCGTCAGAAGCCCGAAGGTCTGACAGCTAGTCTTACCAACGGGTACCGTATTACCCAGTACCTGGTTTGTGGAAGTCAGATAAGCAGTCGCTCCATGTAAAATACTGGTATTCAGCTGCATCTAGTCAGACTGGTCAGATGATGTTGATGATATTGCATATTGGTGTGAATTTTAAATGAACTATAGGAATTAAATTAACAGGCAAATCAAGAGTGTTATAGAACAGCTATGTTGACACCACAGAGCACGTAGTCACAGCGCCGGCAGCGACTAGAGACGCCAGTACTAATAAAAATCATGGTGTCGCAATTGCGTTGAGCGCAGAACTTCTGTAACAGACTACCATTCAAAGCCGTCAGTTTCTAAACATATTGTGTCGCAGTGCGAGTGATCGGTGACACACTTGGTTTGTATGGAAAGTGTTGCAGTCTTAAGCAGCGACCGCTGAGGTGGCTCCGTGCTCTGTCGTTAACTTGACACCTAAGGTTCAGACCTGCCAACGAAACCATAGCCCACAAAATGTTATCAGTCTCATTTTTCCCATTAATTTTGTAAATGCATGCAGTGGTCGACTACAAGTCTGAGGTCTCCCCTCCCAGTTAGCACGAACGTCTAGGAAAATTACAGTTCCAATACATAATTAGAGATGGCGACACGATAGCCGCGATTATACTTCGCTGTTAACGTGTCGCCATCGACTTATTTTGTTTGTTTAGTGTGATTATGGCGTATTTGGAATTAGGCAAATATCAACAACATAGTTAGTCCTTTCCTTGTTCCGCGATCACAATTAATTATTGCGATTGTTTAATTATTGTGCCTACTGCGCGGACAATGAAATTGTTAATTTACTATTGCCGTTTTGCGTGAATGTGACCCATAATTTCCCACAATTGGTTCTTTTTTGTGTTTGTGTGTTTTTTCTTTGCGTCATATTTACCGCAAATAAATTTATTTTCTTACTTTTCTTTTCTTTCTTTAATTTGACAAATGTATGGCGAGCGGGAAGAATGAGCTTGTGAACCCAGCACGAACGCAGGGAGTTATCGTAACGTAAATCAAAATGCCAAAATGTATAAGTAAATAATGAATTAATATTAATAATACATAAAAAATAGTTGTATTTTATGGTTTAAGAACTTTATTTCTAAAAAAAGAATTACATTTACTTATATGAGAAAAAACTTATTCCTAATTAGAATACATTAGGCGACGTGACGATTACACAACAAAAATGTATGTTAGATTAGTACGGTACTCGAAGATAGCTTAAAATTTTAAATCCTCTAAAATGTGGTTGTTTAGAGACTTTTTGAAAGATTTTTGATTCGAAAACCGTTCGAATTCACGTTACGTTTACTCCCAGCAGGGCCTCTGGTTTGACTTTTTGTATTAATTCGGACTAAAGCTGTCGAAAATTTCCCATACATATTAGAATATTTGCACTGAAACTACTAGTCTATCTCGAATCATGTTGACATATTCTATCAATTCGAATTTGCAATTCAACGAAATACATATCTAAAAGGCCTACCATTCGATGAACTTTATCTCTTTATATCTCATTTAGCATGTCATATCATTCATCATAAAATTGACAGATCATACCTCCTATTCATAGAATTACCAGGAGCACTAGACTTAAAGTCTCTACCGGCAAATATCGACCAGTAAGCAGAATTTAAAAAACCCAGCGTGTTAATAGCACTGTTGATTCGACCTGTCACGCAAACAACTCCTGCCCATCAAGTGATTCGCCCTTGCTATTGATTGCTTGTTAAAAGGCTATTTGTTATTGTTATTATTGCCATCGCAAAGGCTTTTGTTTAATGACAATATGATTGCAGAAATATGGTGGAGGAGACGGTTTGTGAAACAGAAATGACGTCAAAGAGAACGTGGGTAATTAAATTCCCAGAATTAATTCTTTGGATCTCTTAGGACAAGAGATGTCAGGGTCAATTTTACACACTCCTTCTTTTTAACCGACTTCCAAAAAAGGAGGCGTTTCTCAATTCGACAGTTTTTTTTTAAATGTTTGTTAGCTCAGAACTTTTTTCTGGGAGAACCGATTAGGATGATACTTTTTTTATTTGAAAGCTGGTGCTTCACATGTAGTCCCATTTAAATTTGATCAAGTTCTGACTAGTAGTTTTTGAGTTATCCTTAATACTACGTATTTTTCCACTTGGTTTATATGTATTGATGATGTTTTAATAATTTCCTGTCACGGTTATTTACATATTAAGTAGTGGTTTACGAATGTGTGTGGGGCAGGTACCACAACTAAAAAGTGTAAAATAAAAACATTTTTACAAAAAGCAACCGACTTCCAAAAAAACTTGTCTTTGGTTATGTATTTTCGTTTTTGGCCACCGACTTCCGAAACTAAAGTTATTTTTCACGTTTATCAGTGTTTTTTTGTTTGGAAGTCGGTTGTTTTTTGTAAAAATGTTTTTATTACCCTTTGGAATTTATATGAACGAATTTACTAAAGCCTTAATCAGGAAAGATTTTAGAATTAAAACCTTTCGTTTACTTTCCTTCACAAAAAATCAGAAAAGTTAAGTCAGCAAGTTAGAAAAAGGGCTGGCTGCCTAGGTTATGGGCATTATGGCCCAAGTTAAACATCGCCACTGGTGAATACACAGTTCAATAGTATCGCAAAAATAGTTTAAAAATAAGCTCTCATAATTCCATCCACGCGATTGTGTCCGTTCGTCCTAGAAATAAAATGGTAGCTGTGTCGTCAGCTGAATATAAAATAAAAGACTGGACAGAACGGTATGTATTGTTTTGTTCAGTTTTGTTACTTGTATCCGATTCAGTAGCAGGCTGCCACCAAACCCAGTGTTGTGTTTCGTTAAAAAACCTGTGTCGGCGAGGTATACTGAATTTCAGGGTATTTCAGGGTAAATTAAAGCTTTCCAACAATTCATAATACCAGTTAAAGAGCTATTTTGGCACAATTCTTTAGAAATCTCACTCAATTACTTATTAGTTCTTTTTTTGCGAAAAATTACGGGGTTTTAACAGTAACATGTAGTTAATTATTTAGTTCGGGTTCGGATATTGCCATTATTTGCAAGTAACAGCTTTTTATGAAAATATAAACGCTGTTATAATATTCTCTAGTTTTATTTATTTATTTACCCATTTATGTACACACATATAAACAAACCGGAACAAAGGAACGGAAAAATTCGTATAAAGATAAGAAAGACGATCTCATGATTCCTTTGACCAAGTTGTTGGGTCAGAATAGAACAGAATACTCTATATTTTGTACACCATGTAAATTAGCAGTTATAATGGGTCCCACAGACAGGCGCGACGCGACATCGCGACACAAAGGCGCCGCTCGTCACGCGACAAGCAGTACCTTCGTGTGACGCGCGATCCGCATCGCGTGTTGCGCCTGTTTGTGGGACTTTTAAATGTAGTGAGCCAGTGAAGTTTTCTAAAAAAACCTATATATAACATTAAAAGTAACACAGCATACTTTAAAGCCCTCGACGACACCCATTCAAGTCATATACTTACATAGGACGGACTAATACAAAACATAAACAACATCTTGGCGGTCGTAATGGACGCGTGTCCTTGACGAATTGGGGCTAGATCGGGTATACAGTAGACAGTCCGAGGCCGACTCTTCCGATTTATGGCTAGACGGAACGCGAACTAAAGAAATTAGGACATTACGAAGCGAGTGGTTTAGTTCTGAAGAATGAGAACCTCAGTTCGGTCTTATACAGACGATTTTTGTCTGTCAAGATATTGCAAGAGGTTCGATAGACACAACATAACGCCTGTATACCCGAAGGGTTAGGCAGAGGTGTATAGTACAGCCACCAGCGCCTCAACCAGGTGGGTAGCCTCATTAACATAACCATTCAATGGATCAAAGGACACAGCGGTTCGCCAGGTAATGATGCAGCTGACGAACTTGCCAGAAAGAGATCGAGCGTGGCAACAGAGGGATTTGAACCCATCGTGCCACTCCCCTTTGGGTATTTACGCTCTCTGGTAAGGAATCGCACTAGGGACCAACATTACACACTGTGGGTGGACACAGGTGAGTGCACGCAGGCTAGGGAAGCACTCCCTACAAATGATGGCCGCCTCACGAAACAGGTCCTACGACTAACTAAACAACAGCTGCGTACAGTTACAGCAACTTTAACTGGCCACATGTCATTAAATAAACACCTCTTTGTCATAGGAGTCACAGACAGGCCTGTATGGAGGACGACGAAAGAGCAGCTCATATGCTTCTAAACTGCCCGGTGGTGGCCACGTACAGGGCAAAGTACTTCGGAAACCCAGGTACCTTACGTGAGATTGTCAGTAACACCAAGGCGTTGCTGGATTTCCTCGAGGAGCTAAGGTGGATCGAATAATCGATTTTCCCACCCGTACGCAAAATACGCGCATTGACGTGGTGTTGCGACCACCAGCCCGTAATACCTATTACCTAGTACAGCCACATTTCGCCAGTTATGTTTAATTCCTATGTAATAGGGGGCGAGCCTATTGCCATCATATATGCTATGGGCACAAATTCACAGACTCCGGGCTGCTAATGAGAAATTCCAGATGGAAAAACCCAATAACACTTTGCCCGACCCGGGAATCGAACCCAGGAACTCATGCAAAACACACATATTATGCCCTATGCTCGATAGGTGATACAGGATGGGCCACGATATGAGTTCCAAAGAAAATTTTTAGAAGCCTCTCTCCAAGGGCTTCCCGAAACACCCTCATGTATATTCAACGATAACTTATAATTTAGGATCTAGATGGCTTTTAATATTTTTTGGGAAACACTCACTTGACTTCAGATATTTTTGTTTTTCTCTTTATGTGTCGCATTTTTTGAAAATATATTTTTTATTATAAATCCTTAAATTATGGTCAACGATCAACAAAAAATTGTATGTCTAAAGATCACCCAAAGTGACAAAAACTTAGCTCAAAGGTAACATTTTTGCTCGACAAGATTCGTTTTAGATTTTCAGTCATTAAAAAAGAAAAAAGAAGGGTGGTAGTAACCCCGAACCCAATTAGTTTTATAAACTTCCACGGACCCTCAGCTTTCCAAAGCAATATAAATAATAAGTACTTTTCGGGACATTATTTAGGTAAGGCAAAAAACACAATTATTTTATACTTGGTTGGTTGGTAAGTATTGTATGTGTTTCCGGTTGGAATAATCCATTTTTCAAGTCGCACCTTCGGCGCAACAAAGTAACAATTCAGGACACTTTTTTTTGTTATGTCTTTTATTAGGAATTTCGTAATAATTCAAAATAAGCTTTTTACGTGAAACTATAGCAAAAGCAATAAACAATTAATTTTATAAAGATTTCAAATCAGCTACAAATAGTAATCCGGTAATAAGGCAATAAATGCGAAAAAAAATCTTAAAAGTCCTCTCCTGCAAAATTTAAAAAGGAGTTGTTGTGACTTTGTTGCACTGAAGGTGCGAAGTGTACTTCCTCGCATCCGATTAAGCTGAAATTTGGCACACGTACGTTACTTGTTAAGAGAAATCCAACGAGACCTCCTGTTTAGTTGAGAAGTTCCTCTGGCCACCTTCCGGCTGCATCATCAGACCAGCCCAATTGTACCATATTTTTGGATTGTCACCAAAGTTAAATCCGTATGCCAAATTTCAGCTTAATTGGCTGTTAGGAAGAACATAAAAAATGTATAACTCCACGTAAACGACTGTTGACTAGTTTTCTTAAAACAATTAACACATATTCATTCATATGGCCGACGAAACTTGTGGACATAAATACTAACTAAACTTGTTTAGGCACGTTTACAAGACTGAGGTAGATGTTCCAGATTTATTAGTGCCTCTCCGAACTTAGGGTCGGGCCAAAAGATTAATAAATCAAATAACTCGGCCGGAATGTTGACAACCAGTCGAAGTCTTGTTAGGAATCAGTTATGGTATGTACATTTCGGAAAAACAGCCTTCTGTGTGTATCTTTGTACAAGGCGAAAGTTGCTTTGCTCGTTGCTAAAACTTTTTGCTTCCATACTTGAGTGAAAGAAAAACATCGAATGTGTTTGTTAGAGCTTATTATCCGAAAACAATGAAAGAGCCACACACATTTACGCAATGGTTACTTAGCTATGACAAAATTTGCGTTGAATCCTCAGTTGTAGCACGCCAAATAAAAATTTTCTTTGGTTTTTTGAAGAACTAAGAATTTTTCAGAATATTTTATATGAAAATTCTTAGGTAGAACAAATTTCCAAAGTTTGACGATTGATATGAAATTTATGATTATTGTTCAGTAAATATATCATTCCTACAGTCGCAAATCGCATTTTAATTAACATACGACGTAAAACAGAGCTGCAATTTGCAAAAAAACAAAGAATATTTGAATTTGGCGGACTACAGCTAAGGATCCCTCTTAACGATTCGACCGCGAATACGCTTACACATAGTGTTCTGGACAAGAGGAATATGCATGGTCCAATGTCCATTCAAACTCAAACTCACAGCATTTATTTCAAATAAACCTATTACAGGCACTTTTGAATTGTCAAGGGGTCGCTCGGTCAGAAAGATGAAGCTAGTTGCAAATTCTTTTGTTATGTTTCCTTAGTTGCCTATCTATGCTAGGATAGGGATGGTCTGTTTCAAAATGATTAAGTTTAGAACTTCAAGACATCCCAAAAATCTTATGAGGTATTTCTGGGAACAGATTCTCACGATGTGCTTGACTAAATATGGGACCTTGACATTTAACTTTGTCTGTGACTCCCCTTTCAAGACCTGAACATTTTGCTTCTTCGAGCGTGAAAACCACCTTTCGAAACTTACCCTACACTTTCTCATGCTCAACTATTTGTCTTTTGCAGTTTAAAACAATCTCGTGTAAACCTTGCGGTTGAATGAGCTGCTCAAAACAAAGGAGGCACACAATGGTGAGTTTGTAAAATATTATGTGCTAAATTATATTAGGTGTATGATCCTAGTTACGAGTAGGTCGACGAACTTTCACATAGTCAGCTCAGTTTGTATACAAGGTGGCAGGGACATCGACGCACAACCTGTCACCATGGATTCAGTACATGATTCTACCTGCCGGGGTCGCGGATTGTTCGAAAGAGTTACCGTGGCCCTGGCGCACAGGCAACTGAAGGAACATGGGTGGGTTTTAGTCAGTAAGAGTCTGACACGCCCTTCCGCTCCGCCCAGAGCGGGAGAGGTCATTTGATGATTTCCCACCGAAAAAAAAAGTATATGATTCTGAAACCCCTGCGTTGAAACATTTAGTTGGTTATTTAAAAAAAAAAAGTTGCTGGGCCATACATTTTGACCGCGTAAGTATTGCACTTTTCTATGAATCAGCTCATTATTTCTAGAATCATGTGCTGAATTAATGGTTTCAGTTCGCGCGTCGATGTCGCCGCCACCCTGTATAGATGTCGCAGCGATCTGGTTAAATTAGCCAGCTAATTGGACGCCTAGGCCGTTCATTAAACGCCGGCATCTAATTGAATGCCTAGGCAGATAGTTAATTGAACTAGAATCTTTCAACGTTTAACAACTTGGCGTATTGAAAGTCAGCACTTTGAAGATGACTGGCCATTTGAAAATGACTGACCAAGACTCAGCCAAGTGATTGAAACTCACCTAACCAAACATCACAAATTCATCAATACTTATCCAATTTAACTAAATTATTGTCCTTCAGCTATTTAATTGGATGCCGGCGATTAATGAATGGTGTTGGCGTCCAAGCTGCGGCTTTGACGTGGTGTAAGATTTGGTAGTGTTTTCTAAAGAACCACTGTACTGAACTGAATTGGAAGTTCATCGGGTAGCACCATGTTTTATCCCCTTTACAGTAGACCCCATCAATGGTAACAAACCACTGTAACCTGGCCCCTTATTCCATTAATACTCCGTACTACGCTAGGCCACCTCACGGTCAGTGTTATTACTGACGTGGACTGGCGGTTGGCTGTACCAACAATGCATAGGATTTAGAGATAGGTTGTAACAGGTTCAACACGATATCTGTTACCACTGTTACTGTTACACTAAAATAACAGATCCAAATATCTGTTATTAAATACCAGCCTGTTATTTTTTGTACGGATGATAATTACGTAATTAGATCCCAATTAAATATCTTCTATATTTCTTTTCGGTTACAAATCGCAAATCGTATTCCTAGTATTGATTAAGTATGGCGGAGAATGTGAAATTTTATAATTACGGAAGAGAGAGAAATTGATAACCTTGCTATATTCCTTTCTTTGTGTGAGTGTGTATGTAAATAACACACGCGGTAACAGTATGGGTGGGGACTGATATAGAGAAATAACAGTAACAGGTGTGGTAACAATCTTTGAGGGTCTGTTATTTTAAGTAACAGATAAGTTATATTGGTAGAAACAATTGTTATTTGTTATTTTTAAATAATAATAGTGCTTCATTTCCTTTACATATAGATTCCAACTGGCCTCTGTGAGTTGGCTTCGGCCCCTCGTATGCCTACCAAAGGTCCGGGGCCCTATGGCCCATTGATATGCAAAAAAGCTTAAAAAAAAAAAAAAACAAGTATAAAATAAGATTATGATTTACATTAATTACAATCGAGGAAAAATTTAATTCTAACTGTAATGTAGACCTGCCCAATCAAGGTTTATTAAACCAGGTCATCAATTTACATTAAACATTTAAATAGAAGACAACAATAAATTTATTAGAAGCTAAATTAAAAAGATGACATAATATTTTCAATGACTTAAGAGTAACTAATTGATTATATTATTATAAAACTAGATTATGTAAGATATATTATATTTAAATAAATTAACGAATAATATTAAAGTAGATAAAGTGGAGACTACTATTAATTAGGTAAAAGAAGAGACATATATTAGATTAGGTAGATATAAATTTTATTTTAAAATCTCTAAGAGTAGTAAATATCTGTTACTTCTACGAGTATATGTTACGATAAATACGCCCCACCCCTAATAAGATTCAGTGCGGGTCGAGTGATTGCCTTGCTCGCTCGAATTTCTGGCGTTAGTTCAGGAGATACTATTCAGGACGAATATTTGCAGGATGAATAGGGCTACGGTTATGTTAGCCTGAGTAACCCAGTTTTACCACCTATTTTGTATTGTTGTATGTATATAATATGAATATGTATAGTTTTGGCTTTGGCGGTTTATTGTTTTAGTTGGCAGTACTGTGTTGCTCACAGATTTCTTCAATTATTATTCTGATATGTATACGTGAAGACTTGTAATTGGCTGTCAGTCAAATTTTCAATTTCTTAGTCTGTTTTGTTTAACTGTAAGTCTTCTAAAGGAAATAAATAAATAGTTCCTGGATATGTGTGATTTCAAACAGCTTTCCATTACATGATAAAATAGCAATTAGGAGTTATAATTTATAACCCTGTATGCTCGATGGGCACGAACTTCCACCTTTGATCCCCTATTACCCCTTTTATGGGATGAATTTTCAGAAATCCTTCCTTGGTGCCTACTTTCGCTGTATAAGGGGCCTTTGTGCATAATTTAAATTTCAACCCAGCAGTATAGGCTATGCCTTGTCTACCAATGAATGAATTTAAGATTTTTATTTACATAGTAGAAGATTTGCGTTCGTACACGCGGCTACATATCAAGCTATACATTTCCAGTATAAGCTGACCTCTCAATGTACGGAAATTCTATACAATTTTAGATCAGCTTATACTGGAAATGTATAGATTGATATGTAGCCGTGTGTACATGGTACGATTATTGGTTAAACCGTAATGTGACGTCATGTTTTCTCTATTTGTGACTAGCGGGGAAATTGCGTAACACACTAAAAGTAGGAATGGCTTCCATTTTGACAGTTCTACAACATTCATTGCGTTATTTACGTTGTTGAGCAGACAAAGTTTTCGAACATATGAAGCAATGGATTAGCAATAGGCTTCACAATGATTCAGATTGTGATTGATAGTGTTTTACGCAATTAGGGAACAGTTTACCGCCTCGTCCACATTTGTCCACGTGGTTTTTGCCAGCGTTAATAAGTCGCTCAAACAGAAGTTGTATAACATGAATAATTTAGTTGACAATGGTAATGGTGTGAGTCAACTAACGGTCGTTATGGCATTTATAAGTGATATGCTAAATAGGATGTTATTTGCACGCTCTTGGCATGTGCGTAGAGTAGGTTGACCACAGAGACCGAGGCTCATACAATCGCGCTGTGATTTAACACGTTCATGTTAGTCATGTGCGTGGAAAATTGGCTTAGTGTATGATATGGATAATTCGTCAACGCCTAAGGGTCCGCGCCTACTGGCGACACGGCACGGCACGGCAGGGGATCTTTCAGTATCACTACGGCTGTTTGTGTATGTGAGTTTAAATGTTTATAAACGCACCCACAATACAGGAGAAATTGTGTGGGGCAACGTTTAAAAAAAAAAAAAAAAGTACACAAAACTACATGCAAGCGCATTCTGACCGCAACGATGCCGGTGTATCCTTAGGCATGTCGCGACGTCCTTAGGCACGCCGCTCCACAGCGTACCGATGCGACATCGCGCTCGCGTGTTCCTTTTACAACAGTCGTAAAGGCGCAAACAGGGGCGACGCGACAGCACGACACAAAGGCACCGCTCGTCGCGCGACACGCGGTGCCTTTGTGCCGCACTATCGCGTCGCGCCCGTGTGCACGAGTCTTAACTCTTGCAAGCATTCCGAGTGATGCCGAGGCCTCCCGAACGCTGCCGACACGGCATGCCTAAGCATACCCGCAGCTTTGTTTTTTTACTTGCGATGATTATCATTGAAATTAAAATTTTATTGTCGTACTATTAAGTAATATTCCTATTTGTCGCATAAAATCCCTTGCCGTGCCGTGCCGCCAGTGGGAGATGGCCCTAAAGTAGACTAGAATATTTACTCCGCGGAATGCTTCACCATTTCAGATAACAATCTACATGGTCTTCACATGATCTGACCAAGATTATGTCTGGACTTTAAAAGAGACTGTGACCTCTGAGTTTGTTTCGGCCTTTCTTTTCAGAGTATTCAGATAGGAAACGCACACCTCACCTAGTTTAAAAATATGATTGACGTGTAAAAGTGTTTGTACAAACCTACTTACAGAAATAAAATCATTATTCATTTATCGACTATTGACGAAGTGCCTACAATAAAATGCCTAACTAATTAATGCTACTGTCTATTTTCGATCCCTAATACGTTGCTAGAAAATTGGCAAATCTTAACAGTGCCTACTATTTTAGAGCGATTGTATCACGTTCGGCTTCTGTTGATAATTTACTCCATGTAGGTGTTCTTACTTCTGTCATGTTGGAGCCAGAGGCATACTTTTTTATATGCCGCGTTTAAAATGAAATACATATTTAATACTGATGAGACACTGACTATATAGAATCGTTTCACTTTTGTGCCGTAGGCTTTTGTCCGGCAGACTGATTAATATACTATATTATTCCTGCATATAAATTTTGCAGACATATTGGGTATTTTTCGGTATTCCCGGAAGGTTACGGCAGAGGTGTACCTCCATATTTCGCCATAAACGTAAAGGTATTTTTAATATAACCATAAGAATTTTCTTTTTAGTTAAATTGCGTACTGCGTAGTCAGCGATACTCGTAATTTTATTCAGTAGGTACTGTATAGGTTATCTGCATGTGTCAACCTTATTTTGACTGGCTAGTAACATATTATCGCAGGTTACTCTCGAACAGTCAACCAAGTTTGAAATAAGCTTTGGAAGGAAAAGAGATGGTAGTTTGTTTAAAGAAGTAGATAGGCAGGGCTAGGGCCTGCCGGTGTATTAGAAAAATTCCTTGATAAAATATAATAATCTAGTTAAACGCCCCCACTTTCATATATTGAAAAAGGTATAACGATATCTACTCATATTTAAATATTCTCTCAAATTGAGAAAATAATATGATGATGTTTTACAGTTCCTATGGATATTGATACTCATTCACTTCCTGGATGCAAATGAATTCAAAGTCAGCTTGTTTTAAAGAAAGAAAGAAAAGTATTTATTTAGGAAACGCACGCCTCGTCTAGTTTAAAAATATGATTGACGTGTAAAAGTGTTTGTTCAAACCTACTTACAGAAATAAAATCATTTATCATTTATCCATACATACAGACACACGGACGTGCACAGAATAAAAATATTTTAAGTTTTTTCATTATTTTAAATAGCAAAATGTCTTTTGAAAATAACATTAGTGTTGAAACTAGTGTTTTTTCTTGACGTTTGTTTGTGTGTGAATATTATTCTACAAGTGCGATTTGAAGTAGGTAAATTGAGACATTTTTAGCTCAAGGAATTATTGTTCTTTGTAAGGTGAGAGGAGACCACTACCCCACGAGCTTCGCTTATGAGGCGAGCAATAAGTGTCGCAGCCCTGGTTTTAGAAATGTAATTTTACCAATTATGGGACCTAATTTCGACTAAGTAAGCCTAATTATTCAACTGCGTAGTGCAATGCAGTAACTATAATTTGACATAATTAGGCGACAAATTACTGATCTCTGTACAGGGAATAACTAAGCCGAGGTTCAATGCCTCGTGCCTCGATGTCGTAATGTAGGATTAGTGTCGGATTACCTACCCCTCCTCTAACCCCCCATGTCGTGGCGTGTCGCCGATATGTTTATCAGAGGATGTATTTATATTTTATTGCTAGATTTTGGTGGCGGGAGTTTCGTTTTGTAAAATTACCTGTATACTTATTTCAAGTATTTTTATTTGCACAAGCATTTAGGTTTTAAAGACAAAACAAGCAAAGGGAGTAGGTAAGTAAGGATCATAGCACGTGGTTTATAAAAGGTTCTGTCTATCCCCTTGAGCAATGGTGTGAACTATTTATATTTATGTTCTACTAGCTTCAGCTCGCAACTTCGTCCGCGTGACATTTCGGAAATCGACCCACCGCGTCGCTGCGAATGAGCCGCCCGCGCTATTATTTCATTTTTCTTTTTGCTCGTCTCCTTAAGGTCGTAGCGTGATGGTAAGCAGCCTACAACTTTCCTCAAAAATTGGGCTATCAAATGCAAAAAGAATTTTTCAAATCTGATTGGCAGTTCCAGAGATTAGCGCGTTCAGACAGACAGACAGACGCAACGGGGGGACTTTGTTTTAGTGAAAGTAATTTTTGTGGCCATCAAACGTCATTCCTCTTCATCTGTCAGGCCAGAGCATTAACACAAATTAAAATTAAAGCCTGACAAGAAAAAATCCTTTTAATATAAATGATATAATTTTACGTAACCCCTTGCGAAATAATTTTAATGGATACTAAAATATTTATCATTTTCATTTTTCCTTTAAATACTTTACGGGGATTACCCGTAGTACATTGGCAAAATAATTGGTTACATTAACGGCTATTTCATAAAGAGCCACTGTGTATTTAAATTTAAAAGTTAAATTAAAAAGGATCATCGGGCAATACGGATCGCACCACCAGTACCTACCTACCTAACTACCTCACTCTTGCTTGCATTCAGCATCAATAGCGGAAGCTGTGCAAACGTAATCAAGAAATGTAGACTTCCTGGAATCTACAGTACCTACTTAGGCATAGGGTTTTCAATAAACACGCACGGGAAGAGACTTTTGGACCTCTAAAGTGTCTAAACCGTCAAACAGGGTGAATAAGGATGAATGGGGTGAATCGGAACGAAACTAAAAGGGATTTTAACATTAAAATAATACAGTTTGTTGCCAACAAGGGCACTTAATCGTTAATTATAATACCACAATCGAATCTTTTTTGGCAAAAAACTATATTATTTCAATGTTAAAATCCCTTTTAAAGTTTCGTTCCTATTCACCCCTGCATCCCCATTCACCCCATTTGACAGTACTGTTCAATTTATTAAGGCTCTTTAAAAAAGGCGCGACATCCGACGCGACACAAAGCCACCGCCATTCGCGCGACGAGCGTTGCCTTTGATTCGCGTGCGATTTGCGTCGCGTGTCGCGCCTGGTTGTAGGAGCTTTTATACCTTTTATTAATAATCCAGCTGCAAATTCATCCCATAGCATGTTCCTAACACCGTAGGTATAGAACCGCGAACTAACAAAACATAACATCACGCCTGTAAACTCTGAAGGGTTAGGCAGATGTGTAACTATAGCACACCCACATGTCGCTAGTTATGTCCATCAACCGGGCATAAATCCAGACTCCGGGCTGCTACTGAGAAATTCCAGATAGAAAAACCCAATAACCGTGAACTAAACTACAACAAAACATCTTCACTTTCAGATTCACAGCCGTGTCATAAACCCCACCCACCTACATCCTATTCATTGAGTTACAACCACCAAACACCACATGCTGACAATAAACAACGAAAACAACAAAAATAAGCAATGGAAGCAACAGCAATAAGTTTATTTATACAGCAGACGGGCATCGTCGCGTCTGTAATTTGCATTCACCCCCAGTCGGCGCGGGGTGAAGATAAATCGGGACAACGCACGAACGGTACGTGCATTTAGTAGTAAAGTGAATTTTTGGTGTTTTTATTTTTAGTATCATATTTTAGAACTGACTGCTTTTTTGTTTCTACGTTAATAGTGTTTTCGTGTTTCATTGTTTTCGGAATATGAAAAGATCTGAACCGGTCAATTGTTTTCTAATTGCGTCCAGCGGGGTAATTGCGTAACACATTATCTGTAGGAATGGCTTTCATTTTGACAGTTCAACAACATTCATTGCGTTATTTACGTTGTTGAGCAGACAAATTTTTCGAACATATGACGCAATGGATTAGCAATATCCTTCAAAATTATTCAGATTCTGATTGATAGTGTTTCGCAATTAGAGTGCTGCCCTATGTCAATTAAGAAATACGTAAAAATGTGTGTGGAACATGCAAAAAAGAAGGTTTTGGAAGCAACTGTCGCTAGTTTTAAATTCTGAAAAGGCTGAAGGTAATAACTTATTACCTAAGGGCTACCTTATTACTAATAAGGTAGCCTTTACTGGAACACACCACTGCCTATCCTATCGCTTCACAGAATAGAGACGTGATGTTATGTTCAAATATTTGAGAAAAATTTTGCTGCATTTTAAGAACATAGTTCAAAATTCAAATGACGCGTTCGTTGTCTATGTTCTAGAAATAAAAACATATGTAGTCAAATAAAAATGTCTGTAGGCTGGCTTAAGCAAATAAATAAAGACGTTACAATTCAATCCATTAAGCTATTTAGCCAAGGGAGCCAAGTTACTGGAATCGCACCGGAACGTCAACTTCAAGGCGTTCGTCGTGCGTGTACCGAACTGTTATCTGCCCCTCGTCATGGAAGAAGACTTTTGGCCGCAGGACGTGGTGTTCCGTCGCTTCCGCGGACAAGTTCCACTGGGCAGCACAAAGTCAAACTAGTGCAAAGTGAAGCCCTACTAACATAGTCTTAAGCCTTTTTATTAACACAAGTTTTGTTTATATAAAAATATGTATGTTTAGGTTAAGGTATTTTTCTATGGGCCTGTGTCGCCTGAAATAAATGGTATTATTATTATTATTATTATTTATTCCTTATAGAAGTTGATGATACAAGTATTTACTGTCCAACTGTGGTACATAATTGAAATGTCAACGACTCTTACAACTTTTGAAAAGTTTCTTCAATACAATACAATGTGTTTGTAAGTTATCTAAAGGTAGGCCAGTAACTTGTGTGAATTCTACCTGTATACCATTGAAATTCTATTCATGAAAACTTGTCTTTTTACCCGACGAAAATAGTTGTTCTAAAATACTACTTTTTGTTTTCTACAAAGTGTTTTCACGTTGCCATATTCAAGACAATGAAATGTGAGGGCAATATACTTATATTGTCAATACAAACAATTACTGAAATAATGTTACTGCAACTGTTAATTTAAGTACATTAACACAAGGTATCTATACCACAAATAAATAAAATTGAAGTGTCTGTTTGTAATGTCAAAATAATAGCACTTTACTAATTGCATATGAAAGTATATACGGGACTTATAACAAAATACAATTTAAAAAAAAAATATCTGTCTGTCTGTTTGTTCCGGGTAATCTCCGAAACGGCTGGACCGATTTTGACGGGACTTTCACTGGGATACAGCTGATATGGAGTAACATAGGCTACTTTTTGTACCGGCAGCACGGTCCCGTTGGATAATTTCCGACATCCATGCGGGCGAAGCCGCGGGCAGCAGTTAGTAAGTTATAAATACGGAGGTCATAGAGTTCAACTATTTGTTCAACGCAGTAAGCTTGATTGAAAGCATATTGTGCTGTTAAAATTCATGTTAACTTATGCGAATGATTGATAACAAAGTAAATGAATCGCAATACGTAACTGCCATTCGATTTGAAAGCCTACAGAAGGATGGGATCAGGCTATCAGAAACACGTACTCCTAAAACCTGCACTACACTACTCGCGGAGTTGCTTCGACGAAGTAGTGGTCGAAATTGAGCGAAGTCCCAAGTAGGTGACTATACACTCATGTTAAGAACTACGGGATGCTTCGAGTCCTCTGACTCGAGCGCAAAAACCGACACAGATCGGAAGTCGCCCGAGGCGAGCCGAAGTTGCACGAACCGAACCGAAGTGCCCTTGATCAACTTCACGAGTAGTGTAGTGCAGATTTAAGAGTCTTCTAACATGACAGAGTTACTATAGTTGCCTATACTTCCATACTTCTATCTATACTAATATTAAAAAAGGTAAAATTTGTGACTTTGTAGGGGGTTATCTTGGGAACTACTGCCCCCGTGTGCCTTGGAAAGCACGTTAAGCCATAGGTCCCGGCTGTTCTTCGTAGATCTATGACAATCATTACGGGTAGTCAGAAGCCCGAAAGTCTCACAATCATTCCTGGCTAGGGGTATCGTGTTACCCTTTCTCTATCGTATATTGCTTTCAAACAACAATCAATCAACTCGGCCTATCACACTCCACTGCTGGAGATAGGCCTCTCCCAGGCTGCGCCACAACCCTGTCCGCGCCTTCCGAATTCAGTCTGTCCCAGTCACCGTTTTAAGGTCGTCGGTTCATCTAGCTGGGGGGCGTCCGACAGCAGATGAGTCTTGGATTGGAGACCGCGTATCGCCAAGCGTAGTGTGGGAATACTGCTTTAAGCAATTTAAATAATATTTTCCTATAAGACAATTCAACCAAAAAATACTATTTCCCAATACTTAATTTACTTTACAAAAGCAAGCAGACGCCATGTTTGGATTCTCAGTTCCAATTGATTCTTTACTCAATAATTGCTAAACTTTTGAAGCAATTATAAGTCTTCGTCGACCGTCTGTCATGGACTTCCCAAATAAAACCCTCCTTTTGAAAATAAACCTTATTCTCTTTGAAATATAGTTGG
Source organism: Dryobotodes eremita (assembly GCA_917490735.1). Taxonomy (NCBI): domain Eukaryota; kingdom Metazoa; phylum Arthropoda; class Insecta; order Lepidoptera; family Noctuidae; genus Dryobotodes; species Dryobotodes eremita. Next base: position 5,329,035 of record OU823242.1, on the reverse strand, counting down.
TTTTATAGAGAAACAGATCGCCAAATGTTGCTTGCTTCAATCGAGTGTATTCGACGAAGTTCTTGGAAAATTTAATTTCGACTTTATAAGGATTCTTATTTAATATGTTAGTGTTACTTATTGGATCGGGGAAATAATTGGCTCGTGTTCGGTCTGATCCGGAAATTATAAAGTTAACAGCTGGCACCGCAATTTTGCAAGCAGTCGTACAGTTCTTTGGGGAATCGCGGCTAAATAATAACAGCCGCATGGGTCGATCTTCACGGTTAAGCAACGCTTGCCGAGGTCGGTCCGTGGATGGGTGACCATCCATAACATACCGAGAACCCGCCGTGCCTCGAAAAGCACGTTAAGCAGTTAGTCCCGGCTGCCATTCGTAGATCTTTGTCAGTCGTTACGGGTAATCAGAAGCCCGAAAGTCTGACCACCAGTCTTGCCAAGGGGTATCATGTTACCCAGTAACTGGGTTGTGGAGGTCAGATAGGCAGTTGCTCCATATAAAATACTGGCATCCAGCTGCATCCGGTTAGACTGGAAGCCGACCCCAACATAGTTGGGAAAAGGCTGGGCAGATATAATACAGTTCTTTAAGGACGAGCTCGATCGGGGAAGTACTTCATACTTCTTCAAGGTTTTAAACCACTTTAGTAACATAACAACATTATCATCTGCCCTAGCCTTTTCCCAACTCTGTTGGGGTAAGCTTCCAGTCTAACCGGATGCAGCTGAATACCAGTATTTCACATGAAGCGACTGCCTATCTGACCTCCACAACCCAGTTACTGGGTAATAATATATAATAATAAAAATATTTTATTGTCAGGTATCAAGGCTAGGACTGGAAGACTGGTTGTCACTTTCGGGCTTCTTTCAAAGGTCCTGCATGACAGCCGGGACCAATAGCTTAACGAGCTTCCCGAGGCACGGAGGGGTCTTGGTATGTAAAGACGGTTACCCATCCACGGACCAACCGCGGCAAGCGTAGCTTTACCTGATCGATCGACCCGTGCGGCCACAGGCCTAACATAACATTACGCCTGTCATCAGTAAAGGGTAAGGCAGGGAGTACCTAGCCAGGAGGCGTACAAGTTTTAATATGGGACGGAATAATAGATATTGTTAGGTATTTTATAGCTGTAAAACTCTTCAGATATATCAGAATAACAAAAATGACGATTTCCAGTATGACCGATAATTCTCGCAAAACTTCTTTCCAAAGAACTTATTTTTGAAGTGACACTTCTTAGGTAACGATTCGTTAATTTGACGAGAATTGAGAGTGTCATTTTAAGGACGCGTCACGTTTCGGCACATTTCGTTACATGAGAGAGAAGAAAGATATAACTCTCTCTGTATCTCACACTAAATCTAACTTATCCTTTAGTTTTTAAGAAGTTTCACTTCGCTCGTGTAAGGTGCTGCACGAGCAATTTTTTTACTAAGTTCATGAGTGTTTTTGTAAACTTTTTGACGTTTTATTCACCACTTTATAAGCCAGAAAAATCTCAGCCGCTCAATTACATTCGTTATCATTCCAAAGACATTTTTTATCCCCTAATCTGACTCATTGCTTAGTCATCGCATCCTGTCTACAGTAGCGCATATCAACACAAATGTATGGGATAATAACCTTTATAACAGAATACGTAAATCTTATAATTGAATAGCAATAATAATACAAAAACCAGAGCTGTACATTAAATAAATAGTTGTTATTATAACATCACTATCGATTACAAATTACATTCGCGTGTGAAAACCAACTTTACGTCTGGGTCATAAAGTTTAGAATCGCGTGATTGGGTGATGTTATGTTTTTTTTATGAATACTAGAAAGAATATTAACTAAGGCAACGCAAACAATGGTATTGTGTTCGGAGTGACCCCGTCATGCCTTAGATAGATTTGTTTGGGTATAGTTGAAGACAGAAGTGTTATCTTTACGAATATTTGCTCTTTGTACACTACCAAATTAGTGTCGATGGTATGTGGAATTTTTTGCAAATATCATCATGATAAAATTAAATTAAAAGAGACTGTGAACTCTGAGTTTGTTTCGGCCTTTCTTCTCAGAGTAGTCAGATAGGAAACGCCGACCTCATCCAGTTTCAAAAATATGATTGACGTGTGAAAAGTATTTGTACAAACCTACTTACAGAAATAAAATCATTTATTATTTATAAACATAACATAACAACACGCCTTGTTTCTCCGACAGGTTAGGCAGAGGTGTACCTAATAGTAGTAGGTACACACACATTTCGCCAGAAAATTATATATCACCATGATTTTCGCGAAAATTGGTGTTCGTAAGCTTAAGAGAATTAAAAAAAAATATTATATATTATATTATATTAAATAAAAATATTTTCAATTATTAAATGGCCAAAGAACATTTGGAATCATGCAACTGAAAACTGCACCTGAATTGCGCAACACACTTTCAATCACAATCACAAGTATTTTTAAGGAAATTGCTAATCCATTGCTTCATATGTTTAAAAAATTCGTCTGCTCTACACCTACAACGTAAATAACGCAATGAATGTTGTTGAATTGTCAAAATGACAGACATAGCAAAGTGTCAAGTACCCGCTTTTTTTTTTGGTGGAATCGTCAAATGACCTCTCCCGCTCTGGGCGGAGCGGCAGGGCGTGTCAGACTCTTACTGACTAAAACCCACCCGTGTTGCTTCAGTTGCCTATGCGCCAGGGCCACGGTAACTCTTTCGAACAATCCGCAGCCCCGCTGTTCCACTATTTATAAGTGTTATTATTACAAGTTGTGCAATACAAGTTTTCGGAAACGATGATGGGGCTCGTGTTTAAATGATAACAGCTCCACGGCTCGATCGAAGTTTAAGCTATGCTTGCCGCGGTTCGTGGATGGCTGACCATCCGTTACAATACGAAACCCCTCCGTGCCTCGGAAGTCCCGACTGTCATTCGTAGATCTTTGACAGTCGTTACGGGTAGTCAGAAGTCTAAAACTCTGACAACCAGTCTTACTAAGGAGTATCTTGTTACCCAGTAACTGGGTTATTGAGGTCAAATAGGCAGTTGCTCCATGTAAAATACTGGTATCCAGCTGTATCCAGTTAGACCGGAAGCTGACCCCAACAGTGTTGGGTAAAGGCTAGGCAGGAAGGTAGGTGCAACACAAGTTTTCAATAGTTGCTAAACACACAGATGCTTCTCAGCATCCCTTTACTCATCACATAATCCCTTTTTATGAAGCTCACGGAGAGAAGCAGCTGACCGATTTTCCAAAACGACACGGTAAGCCCGTTCGCACGGTCGTAAAAACATCGCGGCGGGCTTTTATTAGGCACTGGATTTTCAAGTCTCGGTGTCAAGCCGAGCATTGCAAATCCAACAGAATGCGGGATGCATTCGGTTGGATTTTTGAAAGCGAGAGCGTTAAAAAAACACACTGTTGGATTTTCAATTCTCGGCGCTAAGCAGTGCGTTGAAAATCCAGTGGCATCCAGGGAAAAAATCACCCGTGCGAACTGGGCTAACTTTACAATTTCGTAAACTTACCGAGAAATGCCATAGCCAGGATTACAGCCAATATGTTTTCATTGTTTACCTGTAACAAAAATAAAGTCTAAATTAATATCAAAAGGAATTAAAAGTATTCCAAGGATTTATTTTCTTGTCGTGTCTACAATAGAGTAGAAAAACAAAATATTTAGAGAGAAGTACCTAAATAAATGTAGTTCAATGTATTTTATCGCGCACTGGATTTTCAACTCTCGGTGTAGGACCGAGAATCCAAAAGAGTACAACGCAGCGAGCGCGTCGAAAAAACACACTGTTGGATTTTCAACCCTCGGCGCTAAGCAGAGCGTTGAAGATCCAGTGCGCGCAAAAATCCCGCTGCGATATTTTTGCGTCCGTGCCAACATGGACTTATCGACCTTGTTAAATAAAAATATAAACATCCGAATTGACATCGTCCTCCTTTTTGAAGTCAGTTAATTAACTAAAACTAGGTTGGTGACAAAACTATGCCTGACAATGACGGGTCTTTTTGGGACTGGCAATTAATTTAATTGTTTGTTCAAATATTGGTTGGTATTGGTTTAGTTTGGTATTGGTTTATGGTCTAATTTTGCTGTGCCCGACAGGGTCCATATTGATCTTTTACCTTGTTAGACCATCTATGTAATAGATATGGAATGCAATAAAGAAATTAAGTATTGAGTATTGATTGGTGGGTAGTATTAGATGGTTGTTGGTACTAGTTTAGTAGGTAATTTCGATTCTTCACAATAACAGTCTGCATTGACTCGTTGGTCAAAGTCAAAGTCAAATCATTTATTTCAAATAGGCACATAAAAGGCACTTTTGAACGTCAAAATTTACGTCTACCGGTCGCAAGCGCGATCACAGAGCGTGGAGGCCCGAAATTTGTTCACAGAGTTGGGCAAACCGTTACTGATTTTATTCATTTGACAAGTTACAGTAGCAGCCTGGAGTCTGGAATCTAGATTAGTGTCTGGTTTATGGCCATAGGATGTACTATATATTAGGTCAAGGAAAAGTTTTTTCGTATTTTATATACAAATTCAACACTAAGACCTCGTGTGCACCCAAATATCGAGCTTTTCTATATACCCAGACTTTTTCAAACGAATCCGGGGTGGGATACCGTATTTACAATTATTTTTCCTTTTTAAAATCTTATCTATTTATGGTATCAAAACCAACCAGATACAAACAGTACAGCCAAAGACATTTTACTACAACTTTATACCTATAAAATACGAAAAATCTTTTTCCCCGACCTATACCTCTGCCTACCCCTTCGTTGCCGTTAGCACACTATCAATGACCATTCCACAAGTAGCTACTAAATAGCTGAATGACATCAATGCGTGCCTATTGCCATACATTTCCGCATTGGCTGAATATTAGTACAGTACCAAGCATTCAGGTATGCTGCATGCTTGCATGATTGCCCTTTGTGTATGTGTGTTTGTAAAGGCATACAAATGTTGGTAATGTTTCTGGCTGAATTTGCGATTTTAGTTATTAGTGAAGCGGCATCTGCAACGCCACATGCGAACTACGCATCATACTAACGGCACGCAAATATTTTGCTTCGCGCAAGTTGAGTTTACCGCGCAACTAGCACATATACAACGCCTCGACATCAATCGTCGGGCAGTTGCCCACCAAACACGACACCCGTCTGGTCAAAGCATCGTCCCTTCTCTATAGAATATGAGTGAACTTTAAACCCTGTTCCTCATACATCTAAATTAGTATGGTATGCGGCTGGCTTATAAAACATTTGATTCAACACTGTTTCTTTAAAAATCGATCCACGGCCACAAACCTTACCAGCTTTATCGACAGGACTATTACTGACATAAGCAGAGGCAATGAGATTAACGCTGTGTACAGTGATTTTAGTAGAGCTTTTGATAAAGTAGACCACAACATTCTTTCGCAAAAGCAAAGGGCTGTATACGGTGTCCAATGACCGTAGTTAGTAGACTGGTTAGATATTTGTCCCAGCGAAGGGCTAGGGTAGTAGTTAATGTAATAAGAAGACTAAATGCATAAGATTCTCGTTACCGAATGTTAGAAGTAGTAAATGTCACGTTGTATTGAATAAGGAGAGACTAGAATTCGTCGAAAAAACGGTTTTCCTGGGGATTACGCTAGATTCAAAGCTACAGTGGGGTCCTCACTTAACATCACTTGCAGGGCGGCTAAGTTCAGCCGCTTACGCTGTTTGGAAAATCCGTCAATTAACAGACGTGGATACCGCGAGACTAGTATATTTTAGTTACTTTCATAGCATCATGTCTTACGGTATTCTGCTGTGGGGACGGGCTGCGGATATTGATTCTATCTTTATTCTGCAAAAGAGGGCTGTCAGAGCCATCTACAACCTCCGCAAACGCGAATCTCTAAGGGAACTGTTTAAAAAAATTAACATCATGACGGTACCTTGTCAATATATATATGAAAACATTATGTATGTTCGAAAAAATCTACATCTTTTTAGTAAGATAAGTGACAGGCATAATTTCAACACTAGAAATAGGAACAAATTAGATCAACCACGTTTCAGGTTATCTAAAGTAGGTACTTCTTTTATGGGGTACTGTGTAAAATGTTATAATAAAATACCACTCGATATTCTTCAACTAAATGAGAAGAAATTTAAAACATGCATTAAACGCACACTATGTAGACAAGCATATTATAAGTTCAATGACTATATAGTAGATAAAAATGCTTGGCGTAATGCTGGTCCTGCTCCACAGCCACTCGGGCGCACTAGTTAAAATTTGAATGTTTGGAAGAGATACTCCTTTCTTATTCCCCCTTTTATTTTATTTTTTCTGACATTGCGAACTTAATGTTTGTTTATTTTTTTATAAAATATGTTTTATTATTGAATAACTCAATAGATATTTTAATGATTATTTTCTTTTATGTAGTAAAATTTTATTAATTGCTCAAATACATAGCAAACTATAGTTTTGTATAATTTAGAAGCATATTGCAATTTTGTAAATGTGAGTACAATGGATTCGTTTATTATATAATTATGTTGACTTGACACCATGGCAGTAGGGACTATGTCATGCTCACTTAAATGTCTCACTGTTGGTGGCGCGTGTGTTGGATCATTCGGTTCCCTACAAAATGGTTGAGCTGGATGGTGCTGATCCACGCGTCATGTTCGTGAACGGGCGCCGTCAGTTGAGACTGGTCATCTCTTAACTGCCACGGCTTATTTTTATTATTAATCTTATATTTTGAATTGTTTTTTTATATATTTTTTTTCATTGTTCTCGCATATAGAAGCAACACGAATAATGTACCCAGGATTTTGTAATATCTTGATTTAAAAAGAGTGTCCTTGGAGTTTCTTGCCCGTTCTTCTCCATAGAGATCTACGTTTTGGAATGGGCAACTAGCTTCAACTTTCTGACTAACTGACCGACTCTTTGACAATTCAAAAGTGCCTGTAAATGGTTTAATTGAAATAAATGCTTTGAGTTTGAGTTTGAGAATGGTTATTCCTCTTACATTTTTACCCCTAGTTCCGGAGTGCCTCAGGGATCGCATCGGCCCAGTGCTGTTTATAATGTTCACTAATGATATTAAATATTCTTTACATAATTCTCATTTCAAAATTTATACTGATGACTTAAAATTATCTAGGATTGTTAACTCAGAAAACGACCAACGACTTTTGCGAGACGATGTTAATAACGCCTTTTCGATAATTTTAATAATTTGGCGACACGGTTAGCGCACTGGTTAAGCGATTGGCTGCTGCGCTGCGTGTCGCGGGTTAGAATCCCGCGCGGAACAAATATTTGTATGACCTACAAGTAGTTGTTCCGGGTTGTGAGTTTGAATGTTGGTAAACGCACCCACAATACAGGAGAAATTCCTAGTGTGGGGCAACGTTTAAAAAAAAGAAAAAAGCCTTTGTAATTGGTGTAAAAGTAATGCCAGGCAGCTAAATATTAGCAAGTGCTTTCACATTAAGTTCCTTCGTAAAAAATTCAAATTCCCTACAAGCTATACGATGGCGTGCCAGACATTAATTACTGTGACTGAGATTAGGGACTTGAGTGGTTCTTGATTGACTCTGAAATGCGATTCAATAAACACGTGGACAACGCTATAAATAAATATTTTAGAATGTTGTCTATTATTTATTACGTATAGATAAACTTACGCCTTCTTCCCATGGGGGTAGGCAGAAACTACAGAACGCCACCTGCTACGATCCTTACCTCCTTTTGCCTCGTCGACGTTCATACATCTGGTTATACACGCACGCCGTTTGCGAGTACTACGCACCTGCGCGCCTGTTGATTAATTGCAACACAAAGCAGTTTACGTCTCTGCCCGCATTAAAATCCGTCTATTTTGTATTAGTGCACAGTCACATTGAATACTGCTCAATCATTTCGTATCCTTTTTTTTTTGGGTTGGAATCATTTCGTATCCTACCTACCAGAACAATATTCAACACCTAGAAAGTATACAAAAGAGGTTTGTTAGAAGGCTCTCGGTAATAGCTTGTGTTCAACGCAAAACTAAGCACTATGACGTTAGTGAGTCACTTCAAAACGTTGCAATGGCGTAGAGATCTCTTAGGTTTAACTTTCTTATTTAAAGTTGTAAATCAAGGTGTGGATTGTCCAGATATGGTGAGTCAGCTGAGCATAAATGTACCTGGACTGTCCGCCAGAGTTCAAAATTATACACCTTTCTCGATCAAATCTAGTCGAAACAAATACGGATACAATGCCCTCCTTTCCTATAATCCTCAGAAGATGTAATAACTTGTTCCACATTTGCGATCTTGATGTTTTCGCTGGTAAAATATGTATATTTAAGAAAAATATCTTTAATAAAATATAAAGTGTTATTATAAAAACCCAGCATTTCTAATCTATAACGTAGTATTCAATTATGCTGAGCTGAGACCCCATTGGCATTATAATCATTATTTTCCGTTTTTTTTAGTTTATGGTGTATTTTTGTTGCTGCAATGCCAATAAACGCATTTTTCTTTCAATTACTATTATTTTTGAAATTGTTTTATTATTATTTGATGTTCACAATTGTTTAGTTATTTTTTTTTCGTATAATGGCCTAGTACGGCAATTGATAGTGTCATGCTTTCCTATAATTTCGATACCTGTGAGATCTATATTATGACAAAGAGATTGGGATAATGCTGTGTATGTGTTTAGTTGGTAAGCCTTTATATAAATAAATAAAATTCGTGATTTATTTTACGCCACATTCAGTATTCGTTAGATTGTAGCTACCTAATTGTTAGCCCCTTTGCATACACACGTTTTTTGCCGTGAAAAACTACGATATATTCGCCGTGTGTAGGCACGGTCGTTCGGGGTTGTATCGTCGTCGTCGTCGGTGGGGTCGGCGTCGCCTTATACCATACGACCCGTGTTTTGCTGTGTCATATACAAGCTCACACGATTATTCTGCGGTACGGCTAGGGCGCCGTGCCGTGTCAGCGGGGCTTACTTTTGATAGAAAAAAAGAAAACATTATGAGAAAAGAACTGATGCTGTGTAGCGCCATGCTCGTCGTACACAGGAAATCAACACGAGAAAGGCTCTCCAGTCCGAAATCTAAATATTCACAAAAGCTTCCCACACCGTACGAATAAGTTAGTATTGTCTTCGACTAATTAGAACTACACAACATGACAAAATTTACCGTACAGCTAATCTGCAACATACTGCTTCAGAACCGTGTTCAAAAATGTACTTACATGTCACCCATGACATTTTTCCATTTAGCCCAACCATAAATATAATAATATGTACCTTTAGCATCTTCCTATAGCAACTTGTACGGATGTACGGTCACCAATTGTGATAAGTAACCAGGGTCGTCGGATATAGTTGAAGTTTAGTAAGAAACCGATGGATTATTCCGAATGAAATTTAATTTGATAAATGACCTGTTTGTTTTCTATTCATTAAATTAAATTTTATTAGAAAACATTCATCGGTTTCTTACTAAACTTCAACTAAATCGACGACCCTGGTTACTTATCTGTTTTGGTGACTGTACATCTATCTTCCCCATTTGGAAATAAGCGTGATGTTTATATGACTAGTTAGTTTCCAGTCCATAAACGTCACGATGACCCAGTTCCCCAATTGGCCACAAATTGCTTACAATGACAGGCATCCGAGTATCCGACACAGTTCTCTGTTGTTTTTATTAACGTACCAACAATATAGGGACTCATCCTCATTACATCAGACGTTATTTTTGACCTATCATGATATTGAAGTATGAGGAACAGGGTGTAAAGTTCACTCAAACTTCCATAGAAAAGGAAGGATCCTCCGACCAGACGGGTGTTGTGTCTGGTGGGCAACTGCCTGACGATTGATGTCGGGACGTTGTATATATGCTACTTGCGCGGTAAACTCTGCTTGCGCGATGCAGGATTTTTGCGTGACGTCAGTGTGACGTGTAGCTCGCATGTGGCGATGTAGATACCGCTACAATGATATTGTGATCACGTACGTGTTAATTAAATACAACAAACGTAAATTTTTGATACATAGATGGTACAAAACTTATGATAACCGACACCCTAATTATGTAACACACTTTCAATCACAAGGTTTTGAAAGAAATTCCTAAACCACTGCTTCATAGGTTTGAAAGTCGTCCGCTCAACAACGTAAATAACGCAATGAACGTGGCTGAACTGTCAAAATGAAAGCAATTGCTATACATTTTTTCATGTCATTTTGTTTATGTGTGTTACGCAATTACCTCGCGACTCAGCAGCCCCCGGCCATCTGAAAACAATTGGCAATCGCTTTCAAGCCGTTTGACATCAGTTTTTCGGTAGCTTCTTTTTTATTTTTTTGATTTTGAACTTTTCCATCATCACTTGTGTCAATGTCAACTGAATGTCACTTTGTCCAAGCAGTATAATAACATCAGAAATAAATCTGTACAAGCTTACCTTATTTCAGGACGAAGTATTAAAGTTATTATTATTTCATAATTAATTTATTTTAACATAAAGGGGTCGTGGCTAAGCAATTACAGCCGCACAGGTCTATCGATCAGGTTAAGCTACGCTTGCCGCGGTCGGTCCGTGGATGGGTGACCATCTTTACATATCGAGAGCCCTCCATGCCTCGGAAAGCACGTTATGCCGTTGGTCCTGGCTGTCATTCCTGGATCTTTGACAGTTGTTACGGGTAGTCAAAAGCCAGAAAGTCTGACCACCAGTCATACCAAGGGCATCGAGTTACCCAGTAACTGGGTTGTGGAGGTCAGATAGGCAGTCGGTCCATGTAAAATACTAGTATTGAGCTGCATCCGGTTAGACTGGAAGCCGACCATAACATAGTTGGGAGAAGGCTGGGCATTTGATAATGTTGATTTATTTTAATATAAAACGGCCGAAGCCAATTAATTTCATTCGTTATAAGCTATGCCATGGTAAAAGAGTAGCCAGTGTGTTCGGTTAGTAGCGAGGCTGTGAGCCCATGGTGCGTAAGTATGGTCGCCCTCAGAAGCTCTTTGAATGTATTTCTTATGGATACGACGAGCTGATGTATTGATTGATTAGTACTGTATTTAGGCTTATTATTTGTTTTTCAGTCTGTGGGTTGACGTGCAATGTGTTAACATTTTTTATATATTGAATTTTTTTTCTGTTCTTTTTATTGGCATTGATCACTATGGCTATTTATTATTAATTAATTTGTATTATCAAATGTGAGATTCTTTATAATTGTAATTTTTAGTGTCCAGGCTTATTGTATTTTATTTTATCATTGAGACTTGACTCGCTTGACTACAACATTTGTATGCCTTACGAACATTTGTATGCCTTCTGGCATGACATAGCGCACTATTTAGTATCTTTATATACCAATGCTATGTTAAACAAATGAATAAAGGTCTTATGATGGTAATTATGATCAACTTTTACACCAAATCACAGCCCATAGATGACCAGTTCACGTATCTCCCTAAAGATGACGGCATTAATCTATTTTAGGGGGACAAAACTCCCATACGATGGGATTTACAGCTGGTAAAGATTTTTGGAGATTTGTGCTGTGTCAGCAGTTGACTGCTGTACCTTTGGTTGAAGATAAAATATATATATTTTATTCTACTTGTCTCTAAATAAAACTACGTCACATATTCATCTGTTTATCTGATTCTTCTAAACAACACAATGAATTTGAACTTAAATATAGCAGAGACATATCCATGTTTAGACATGTCGCCACATCAGCAGATCGAAACCCTGTGAAGCAGAAGCGGGTCACCAGTAGCAATTGTATTTCGTAAGGGAAAAAACAAACACTAATCTTAAAAATAAACGAAAATAACTTAACATTGAACTTAACAAATATACTAACCACTAAATATTATAAAGGAAATCTTAAAATCGTCTTAAAAAATAAACTGCGTCAACGATTCTCTACTTAAATGTACTAAGCATCTGGCGTTACCGAGGCCGTGTCCGATATCTATTTGCGATCATGAATCACTGACTCTAAACCCCAGAGGATGTTTCTCATTAACATATATGTACTATAAGTGCACATTAGTGGACGCATTACAGTAAGCCGGGATTAAGGTGAATCACCTTTCTTGTGCTTATTTTAGCTCCTGAAGTGTAACAGCGTCACCGGTTAGATTGGATTTTCGGTCGCCTACCCGTGGAGAGACTTTTTATATATTAAGTACCAGATTACTTACAAGTAACATAAGAAAATAATATAGTCGTACTGTTCTCCTTCGCCTCGCTAGCACGACAGTTGTTAAAATGTTGTTACCCCAAAACTACGCCACTTCCACGGCGTTATTGGTGGCAGCGCAGAGGTCACTTTTACTGCATGTTTAGTATAGTTAATTAGTTACCTTGAAATGAAGGTAAGTGGTTCTCAAGGACTAACGGACAGACAAATAGATATTGAATTTTATTACAAGTAAATATTATAATGTGTGGGATGACTTTCGCCTTGAAGATAACCTTCAAGTCATTGCAATTCATCCGTTACCATAACATAATTAACATAATGATGTAAAAACTCATGTGTAACCGCACTCAATTCACCTACATTAGTAGAAATCCCCTTCAAATTGGAAGTAAGCAATTCTGTAATGACGGGAGAGACTGCATACTGACAAAAAACGCTTTAATAGTTTAATTTTATGAATGTTCTGAGTGGTAATGGCTTTGTATACAGTGTTGCCACCTCTCGCTCCCAATAAACTACCAATTTCGGCTGGTACCTAAAAAAAAAAAAACAAACGAAAATAAAGTTTCAAGATAGTAAAAACCTAAGTTTTAATATCAAAACATTTTTGCTTAGGGTATAATAGTCTCAAAGACTAATATAACATAACATAACATCACGCCTGTAATCCCCGAAGGGTTAGGCAGAGGTGTACCTATAGTACACCCAGATTTCGCCAGTTATGTCTCATGTAACAGGGGGTAAGCCTATTGCCATCATCAACCGGACACAAATCTAGACTCTGGGCTGCTACTGAGAAATTCCACATGGAAAAGCCGAACCACACTTCGCCCGACCCGGGAATCGATCTCAAGACCTTATGCTCAGCAGTTGCGGTTGCGACCACTTGACCAAGGAGGCAGTAATAATAAGTAACTTTCTACATGCAGAGTATTTCAAGCCTTTAGTAAAAATAGGTCACGATAGGAAAATATAACAGTATTCTGCTCAGACCGTAAATGTCCTCTACTTAATATGGATGGTCTCCAAAGACTGTTGCAATGGTACCCAGAGGATACCCGTATGACGAACACAATACGCAAACAGGCTTCACTTAGAATAATATTGTGGCAATGTTATAGTAGGACAGAATCAATAAACAAAGTTGATAATTCAAACTCAAAGCTAATAGAGAAGTTAAGTGACTTTGAATCTATATAGATATGAGATAGGAGCCTTTTTGGCCTCGCACAGGTTTTTTACTTTTTTTTTTTTTTTTTTCCTTTTTCTTTTTTTTTTTTTTTTTGTTAGTTTTAAATGCTCCTTTTTTATTTTTTACTCTTTGTATTTCCTGTGCGTGTCCCAAATAAAATATTTTTCTTTCTTTCTTTCTTTATATCATAATTGACCAATTATCTATACTTCTTCTTCTTCTTTTGGATTTTGGTTTCCGCACTTAGTCCTTCAAGTGGACTATTGTGCGTATTATCTATATTTATAATACAATATAACCGACATAGCCCAAAGACTCAGCAAGCTGAAGTGGCAATGGGCTGGTCACATCTCTCGCAGAACCGACAATCGTTGGGGAAAACGAGTTCTAGAGCGGAGACCGCGTTTAGGCAAACGTAGTGTGGGACGCCCGTCGGCCAGGTGGAGTGACGACTTGCGAAAGGCGGCTGGCAGAGACTGGATGAGGAGAGCCGAGGATCGGGCTCAGTGGCGTTCACTAGGAGAGGCCTACGTGCAGCATTTGACGAATATAGGCTGATGATGATGATGATGATATAATACAATAAAGCTGAAGAGTTTGTTTGGTTGTTTGTCTGTTTGTTTGAACGCACTTATCTCTGAAACTACCAGTCGGATATAAAAAATTTTTTTTGCATTTGATAGCCCAATTCTTGAGGAAGGTTAAAAGCTATTTAACGTCAGCGGACTAAGTTGCGGGCAGAAGCTTGTCGACAAATATAGAAAATCACATACATACATGAACCATGAGAACATAACAGTCTTTCTTCTGCAGTCGTGTAAAAATTAACTTAAAGATTGTCTGTAAAATATCGCTTTTAGCGATAAGACCGCCCATTGTGTCACCTTATGTAAAATTTCTACATTTATATCTGTAATTTTTACGGTGAATATAACAAAGAGTAAGTATTCTATTCTATTCTAATGATGCCATACTCCAGAATCACTATGACTACCTAGTGCATTTACACATTAATTAATTAATACCATACTTAATTTAAAGATGTTACTAAAAAAAAACCGATCTGCAAAAAAAACAATAACATCGATGGAAAAATGGAGAAGAATTGGAATTCTATCCTTGTCACGCAAAACGTTTTGTACTGAATGGCGCGAAGTTACTATGGGGTTCCAGTGTTGTAAAGTCAGATGCTTATAATGCTGTCTCTGTCTGGCATCGACTATAAAACGCATAAAATTTCGCAGTTTAAAAATATACTGTCAAATAGTCTATTATTTGAAGAGACTAGATATAAGACTAGAGAATACCTAGAGCGACAATACAGGCTGATAATATTATCATTCTCATTTATTCATTCAATACTTGACATTATAAATTAAATATTAGATTATAAAAGCATTAAAAAATATAAAAAATAGTAGCCATTCGGTATCCGGGATGGAATCCAATTTTCATTATCTCTTTTATTCATTAAATATACCTACATTTAAATGACATTTTTTCAATATATGTGCATAATAACTCAAATAGAAATCTAAAATAAATTATTATTATTCAGAGTAAGTCAGTAAACGAAAGAATTTAAATGATAATGGTGGCAAGAGTAAACATAAAATATGTAAAGACGAAAAACTCGCTCCATTTACGTTCAGAGCCGCGTACTCCCATACAAATTACCATGACATAACCGTAAAATAGATATCACACCCTCACACCGTCGCACCATCACACCCCATAACTCAGGCCTCCAAATTGAGCCACACCATCTCCATTCAATCAACAAAGCTTTCCCCATCATATACACAGTACCCTACCGTTAAGGTGAATCCTCAGCTGTATCCCGCCAAATTCAAAATTTAAACTTTGGAAATATGTTCCACCTAAGAATTTTTTAGAATATTTCATATGAAAATTCTGAGGTGGAACAAATTTCCGAAGTTTAAAATTTGAATTTGGCGGGCTACAACTAAGGATCCCTCTCAATATGGCAAATCTTGTTTGAAGTAAAATCACGAACATAAATATTTTACACTTCTGCCAAATTAAAAGTCGTTTTTTCTAAGTAATTATAGCCGCACCAGTCGATCGATTAGGTTAAGCTACGTTTGCCGAGTTTGGTCCGTGGATGGGTGACCATCTTTACATATCGAGACCCCTCCGTACCTCGGAAAGCACGTTAAGCCGTTGGTCCCGGCTGTAATTCGTAGATCTTTCTTACGGGTTGTCAGAAGCCCGAAATTCTGACAACCAGTCTTACCAAGGAGTATCGTATTACCCAGACACTGGGCTGTGGAGGTCAGATAGGCAGTCGCTCCAGGTAAATGACTGGTATTCAGCTACATCCGGTTAGACTGTAAGCCGACCCCAACATAGTTGGGAAAGGCTAGGCAGATTGATTGATCGTGACCAGTGGTGGCCTAGTGGTAACGGCCCGACATCTAGAACCAAAAACTCGAAGACATGTGACGTCCACCAACCCGCACTTGGCCCGCGTGGTGGGTTATAGCTCACTTCCTCTTCCAAAGAGGAGGCATGTCCCAGCGGTGGGAAAATTATAGGCACGCACGCAAAAACTATGCCGCCAAAAGAAAAATACGTGTACATAGGAAGACAGCAAAAAAAAAAACCTTATAGCTATAAAAATCAGAAAACCCGCCCGACCCGAGGTCCTGGGCAACTGTGTCTATCTATAGCGACGATGTGAGATGTTAATGTGCTCGGGTACAGTTACATCCTCTTTACTGAAAACGACGAATTCCTGAACAAATTGACTTGGAAATGTAACACATTCTCTTGAAGATTTGTTCGGATGATCCTTTTACATAATTAAATAGGTAGATATATTTATGCGAGGAGATTTGAATGTAATGGCTGTAATTTGTAGACAGATTTGAGTTTTAGGAATTTGTTGGATGTATTTTGAAATGTACTGCTGGGGGCTCGTATAATGAATAGCATTAGAATGTCCTAAGTAATTGTTTTCCTTTTGAAACTGGTTTTCGTTGGCATTATGAAATTCAGCTGACAACGCTATGTACACTAAAATTGAGCTCAGGTTTAGTACTAAGATCAGCGTGGTAATTGCGTAACACACATATATAGAGATATGAGAAACAGGGTGTAAACCTCACTCATACCTCCATAAAAAAGGGAGGATCCTCCGACCAAACGGGTGTCGTGTCTGGTGGGCAACTGCCCGACGATTGATGTCGGGACGTTGTATATACTAGTTGCGCGGAAAACTCTGCTTGCGCGATGCAGGATTTTGCGTGACGTCAGTGTGACGTGTAGTTCGCAAGTGGCGTTGTAACTGCCGCTAAAAGCATACAATGGCAATCGATCGCAATGCCTTTTATTTTAAGAGTTCAGCCACGTTCATTGCGTTATTTAGGTTGCTGAGCAGACAAATTTTTCAAATCTATGAAGCAATGGCTTTCCTTCAAAACCCTCGGATTGTGAATGAAAATGTGTTACGCAATAAGGATGCAATTTGAAAACGATTTTTCATCTTCTTGGAACTGGATAAAGTCTCAGACATAATATTCCTTGTACACCACTCGTAGTCTTGCTAACTCAAAATTAAGACGCTACTCCGGGCAAAACCTTGCGATAGTACGTTGTTCAGAAGCTATTAATTCATTAATTAAGAGAAATAAACCATATCTAAAAGCACGTTATTAATGTTCGATATCCTATCATCACTTTGCACATTCTTATTTGTTTTTATGTGTTATAAATACATTTAAATACTCCTCATAAAAAAAATACAAAAATTTTTGATTGCATCAGGTGATGTCCTATTAATTTGGGGATTAAACTAAAGGACACATAATCAAAAAATCTAAATAATTCACGTTTTATTTTATTTCAAAAGATTGCTTAATTTGTTTTAATTAAAATAATTCCAAAAATTGTGTGAATTCTATGATATAGGGGCGTGCGGAGATAGTGGGACAGAGCGGGTCAGAGTGGCGGGACAGTGCAGGACAAAACGCTCAAGGTCGTTCACTCGGGGAAGCGCCTTAAGGTAAACTTAAATTAAAAGGCGATGCAAAGGTAACAACAAATTAAAGGCGCTACTTCCTATACTTTGGGAAAATTATTAAGTAAAATTGTAAAATTTTGTCGGAATAAGTTTTGAAACTTCTAGGACAAAATAATGTCTTTGTATTTTCAGGACGACTGTTACCGAGTTTAGCAATTCGTCGACTGATAATTTTACTTCAAAAATTTGCACTAATTGTCTTAATTTTAAGTTTTCAAAGTAAGTTAGGAAGTTATGAATAATTCACAGAAGAATGTTGTATTAAGTTACTAAATATTTATGAGTCAACTAAATCTTTAGGCGTTTACATGAAATGTTTTTGAAATCACCTATGTAATAAAAAATTAAGTTACTTCTATGATCATCATCATCATTTCAGCCGAAAGACGTACACTGCTGGACCTGGGCCTCCCCCAAGCACCGCCACTTCGACCGGTTCTGACTTCCCGCATGCAGCGGATTCCTGCGGCTTTAACCAGGTCATCGGTCCACCTTATGGGAGGCCTTCCAATGCTACGTCTTCCGGTACGCGGTCACCACTCCAGAACCTTTCAGCCCCATCGGCCATTTGCTCTGCGAGCAATGTGCCCTGCCCACTGCCACTTAAGTAGACTCCTATGGTAGTAGAATAAAATAATCGGATTAGATAATATTTTCTATAAAAATAGAATAAAATCCAATATTGTCTATTGTTGCTACAGATGGTGGTCAAAATTAATTATTGATGTTCTTTTTTACCTTATATCTCGAACGGCAGATCTCGCTTTCGGCACCTAATCATGAATACGTTTAGTAAACTTAATCTTACCTAATTGTAAAACATAATAAAAAACCAATATTAATTCAGTCAGCGTCCAGATTTCGTTCGCGACACATCTGTGCAACTTAAGCTAAATATATCTAGTGCATGCATCTGAACATGAAAGCAAGAGTAGAGATAGAATGGATTAATCAATTACAAATCCAACGAGGAAAACATCTGTAGAATCTTAATGAAAGAAATCGTCAAGAATACTCTACATGCAAGCTACTACTATAACTATGTATTTGTGCCAGTAGGTTGGGAACATACAAAAGTAAAACACAGACCACTGCCGTGTCCTTGGTTTTTGAAGAAGATGACTACAAGCATCGAAGGTTATAAGCGACGCTTGCCGCGGTCCGTTAGTGGATGGTGACCATCTCTTACATATCGAGAGTCGTTGGTCCCTGCTGTCATTCGTAGTTCTTTAACAGTCGTTACGGCTAGTCAGAAGCCCAAAAATCTGACAACTAGTCTTACCAAGGGACATCGTGTTACCCAGAAACTGGGTTGCGGAGGTCAGATAGGCAGTCGTTTCATGTAAAACTTTGGTATTTAGCTGCATCCGGTGGAAGCAGACTCCAACATAGTTGGGAATAGGTTAGGCAGATTGAGATTGATTGACTACAAGCATCCTTTTATTAAAATGCAAATATGTATGATACGACCACCAAATGCAAAAAAAAGACCGTAATTCCATCATCATCATTTCAGCCCGGAATCACCCACTGCTGGACCCATAGGCTTTTAGGTGTTTCCCATGAAATTGACGATATCGTCAACCCAAAGCGCTTTTTGTAAACCCATCACAATGGTTAGAATTCTCAATTAACATTTCTCAAAGAAAAGAAAAAAAAATGCGAAAAGAGATAAAGAGTATTCTATTCTATTCTCAATTAAATCATTGGCAAAAGTTGACATTTAAAGCGATAAAGGGATTGAGCACTTCATTTTTTTCCTACTCTGTGGTCTAGCCATTACACGAGCACAAGTGTGGTAACACAAAGGAGGATATAACAGTAACTCAAGTCGGATATGTTCTTCGGATTAATCGTCCTACTACGTCGTTTGTCAACTGTGGCCTACAGGCTAAACTACGGACAAAACGTATTGATGTGTGTATTGTTAAAACGTTGAATTGAAATCCGGCATAAATAAAGACTACGGGCTTTGATAGTATTTTTGTGGGAATAGCAGGGATATAAAGGTTTTATGTAAACTTTTAACTTGCACTAACAGGCACAGTGGCTAACCAGTACACAATATCCTTGCCCATGTATCAAACTACTTCTATGCCAAGCATAATAAGCCTATAATGTTCCCACTGCTGGGACACAGGACTCCTCTCTGTGAGAGGGAGCGTGCCGTAATCCATCACGCGGGCCCAGTGCGGGTTGGTAGATGTCACATATCTTCGAATTTTTAGTTCTAGCACATGCCGGTTTCCTCACGATGTTTTCCATCACCATTTTAAAAGTAGTGATGATGAATAAATTTACACAAATTAAAGCGCCTGTCAGAGTTCGAACCCACGACCTACAACTCGTAAACTGTAAACAGAATCGTAAACTATAAGCTGTGCTGGCCTAATAAAGTTTCAAAAAATCTGAACTAAATTGTCAGTTAGACAAGAAGTGTGATTGGATTGATCTATCTGAAAAACAAAACACTGCCTATACGCGAACCGGGGTTTGAATTGTGTCCAATAAAAGCCGATGGGCTCAACCGTATTGCCCCATGGGGAAAACATCAACGATTACTTATAGGTACATCGTTTATAGTGCCCTGGTACCTAGGTAAGATTTTCATCATAGTTTATTAAGTTTTCAAACAAGATATTGGCATAATTAATAAGCTAAGTCTAAAAAAATCATAATTTTGGTACATGGACCAAAAAGGGGGGAAGGAATCACAGGGCAGCATTACCACGTTGAATGGCAATGCTGATTTTTGGCCAATAAATAGTCCCTGGTTACGTGAAGAGTCGACTAACCGCTTGACGATGTCTCTAAAATCTAGGTACTCGTGTAGTTAAGATTGAAAATCGCCATCAGCATGTAATTAGCAATTTATTGCTGTTGTAGGCTTTACAATGACTTTGACCGGTAAGATGGATATTGCTGCAGTCATCATGGCTAGGCTGATTGGTGACCATAACTCAAATTAGGCTGAAATTCAGTACTTTTTGCACGACAAGAGACAACTCCCAAAACGCCAACCTTTACCAATTCCCAGTGCAAGGGGCCATTTCCTACGGAGAACGCTTCTGCCTGTTTGCTAAACATAATCTTAAGTCGTTTCACTAAAACTATGGGCAAAAACGGTAACCTATTTCTGAAAACCCTCTTAAACATCCCTATTTATATCTGTTATTTATGCCAGCCATTTTTCTCCAAAAATATTCATCGGCTTAGCTGACACCGACCCAAAACTGAACGACTTTTGACACGAAACTGATACACTAAAACCCCGAGGCTATAGTAATTTTACTAGAATTTATAGCAGGTTCTGATGTAGTTTATGGGGGAGGACGGTACGCAGCTCGCGGGAAGATGATAAGTGGTTTCCGTAACCCATAGGCGGTTACGGAGTCAACGTTGGAAGGACGAATACCTGAATATGAGGTTTTCTGTGATAAATGTGGCGGAAGATGGGCGAACGGCTCGTTCGCAGGATGTCATGAATGCCGATATGAAAGCCAGACTTTTGACCGATTAGGATGCATGTGTATTGGGAGCTTTATTTTTGTGATGAATATTGCAGTAAAAGGGATTTTGTGATGGAATCAGGATGGAAATACTGATCATGGAGATGGCAATTTGTATACACATTACATACCGTCAAACGGGGTGAATACCAATTTGGGGTTATATCGAGACAGATCTTTTAAAAGGGGTTTTAACATTCAAATAATACAGTTTGTTGCCAAAAAGGACTCTAATGTGTTTACCGTATTTTAATTAACGATTAATTGCCCTTCCTTGTTGGCAACAAACCATATTATTTCAATGTTAAAATCCCTTTTAAAGTTTCGTTCCGATTCACCCCTGCACTGCTATTCACCCCGTTTGACGGTATAATAGATGCAGCTCCTGGGTGAAATGCTAATGAAGCTACACCTAAGCTATTGAAGCACCTAAGCTAATTTTGGATATTATTTTATGGACTAATCTACATGTCTCCAGTCTGTCCTAACTATGATATTTTCAACCGTAGACGCCTAACAAGAGGACTGACTCTCCGTAACAACAAACTAAACAAATCATAAATTTTAATTTCACAAATAATAAGAACGTAAATCCTTAACATGTGCCCATTTGCATTTCCTTGCTGTCCATCAGTCATGACCAGTTATTCTACTAAAATTACCCTACACAATTCTGTCAGTACATTTGGCAGTATAATAAATATTAATCAAATTATGAGGCGGGGGCTGTTAGCGAGCATCTGAGGGTTGAAACTGGGTAGAATTGGAATTCCTAAGGGTGTGACTTGCAAGTTGCAGCTGGGAACAGGCTGATGAGTTCATTGTGTGTAAACTAGCGACTTTTTTGTCGTACGATTTGTGTTGCGATTTTTTGTTGTGCTAGGTTTTTCAATGCGTACGGTAGGACATTCACGATCGATGTAAAACCATTGGTAAGTCATGGAGTCATTGCAATGTAACTCTTATCTCAGTAAGGTAAGGTACCTATACATTAGAATGATTGCCGAGATTTTGATAAAACGCTCCTGCAAACAGGTGCGACACAAAAAGCTCCTACAAACAGGTGCGAAACGAGACGCGACAGCGCGACACAAAGGCACCGCCCGTCGCGCGACGAGCGGGGCCTTTGTGTCGCGCTGTCGCGTCGGGCCTGTCTGCGGGAGCCTAAAGACGCCGCCTGTCGCACGACGAGGTGGCTTTGTGTTACGTGCTGTTCGCGACGCGTGTCGCGCCTATTTGAAGAAGCTTAAAGTCCCCGCGTCTGTATGTCTGAACGCGATAAATTCAAAAACTACCGAATGTATTTTCATTCGGTTTTCACTAAGGGACGGAGTGATTCATGAGGAAGGTTTAAGGTTATAATTAATTAAAGTTTTGTGTAAATTGGCTGAAATATTACGAAAATTGTTGAAGATGTCGGAAAAAAATCATGCTAACTGGGGGCTTTACTGGCGTGCGCCGCGTAAACTTTGGATGAAATTTGGCACACAGAATAGTTTATAACTTGGATTAACATTAACACATACGGTACTTTAGTACTTTAAATCCCGGTATTACGATCGCGTGGGATATTTTCTGACATCCACACAGGCGAATTCGCGGGCAAAAGCCAGTATTACAATAAAACATTGCAATGAATTATTAATGGTTTGACGTCATTCAAATTTGACCATGAATTGGTATTTGAAGTAAGTATCGTTCCGTTCGTTTTCCCTTTGTTAGCGTAGTCATGGTAGTATTTACTTAGTTATTGTTTTCTTTGCTTGTAAAATATCAGTATAATTTCCAATAATATTAAGTAGGTATTTCTATAACTTTGATTTACACTATAGTAGTAGGTACTCTGGCTAGCCACAATAATAATTTTATATGTTTTTTATAGGTTCATAATAATTTATAATCGTTATTTCATAACAAGTAATGCGGTTAAGATGTTCATGAACACAATAACAACTGTGGTTTAAGGCTCCCACAGACAGGCGCGACGCGAGAGCGCGACACTAAGGTGCCGCTCGTCGCGCTACACGCGGTGCCTTTGTGTCGGGCGTCGCGTCGCGCCAGTGTGTACGAGCCTTAAAGTGGGAATGTTTCTTTTTCTCGTCTACCCCATGTTGTGAGGTGTCGTTGGATAGGTCTTTCAAAAATATTGCGGGTTTGTGATTACAATTTTTCGATTAAAGAATCCGTTTTAAAATATTAAGCTTGAAAGTGCTAATTTTTGTGACAAGTCAAGTGTCCCCCCATTCAAACTAAATGGTTGTTTTTGGATATTATGTGAAAAAAAAAACACGGTAGTAGTATTTATAACGAAGTTAAAAGGAAAACTATTACATAATTCCGATGCAGCCTGTCCCTTGCTGCCCTCTCCCAGCGACGCCCTAAACCGAGGTTCTTACCCCGCAGGGGGTGCCCTTAGCGTGTTGTCACGTAGTTTGTAAATTTTCTAAGCCCTGGCTGTGGGCCTTAATTTATTAGGGCAACCACAGGCATGTCCGGTTAAGCAGCCGACAACCTTCTAGTTTGACCTGCCTGAAACCAATCACAAAAAAAAAGAAAACTATCACAGCTAAGTGGGCTTTACAAGTTACCGAGTAATAGTCGACCAACTTACATTTGCAGTTGAAACGTATGGGAGAACACGTTTTTCAACTACATGTTAAGTTTGTTCTTGGAATAAATTCATCCCAACTACGGAACCCTTCATTGTGCCTCGCACATTGTTGTTTAGAGTCTTTGGTAATAATGTAATATAATAATTATTTGTGTTATAATAATAAACAGTCTCATTATTACTTATTTTCCATATCCATGCCAAATTACAGCTTTCTAGTACTAAGAGTCTTTAAGGTAAGCTGCGGACAGTCGGCCGGACGGACATGGCATTGACTACGCAACCCAAAAAAGCCCCCTTACTTATACTCGTAGTTATTGAAAGATAGGTAGGTACATAGTCTAACAAACAAGGTCTGGCATTCCGGGAGTGACACACGCTTACGTCACTATCCAGTTGCCACTTTATTGCAACAAAACACGAATTATGGAAACATTTTCAGTCACCGTTTTGTTAAAAAATATATTTATAGCATTTAAATTGTCGATTCGTTTTTCTAATCAAGTGAAACAATTCAATTTAAGCATACCAACGTAATTGTTAGTTAAAACCTCATTGTTTTATCGGTTTCGCACAGGTAATAATGGCGGTTGGGGAGGTATTATTACACACTACTGGTAACACAGCGGTGATGACGTAGGCTTGTGTCACCCTGTGTCTCGGAATGCTATACCTGGCGAAGTATATTATTATACCATGGGTAGGTATTTACTTTAGGTATGTTTTGTGTTCGGTATTGGAATACAATGAATCAACAAATATTATGTTTTCAATAACAATAGCCTTTGTTAGCTCGTTAGTCGAATAATGACAAATAAATAATATAGGTTCCTACAAATGAAATAGTTAAAAAGGCATTGTTAAGAAAAACAGATATTTCTGCTAACTTTAGGTTAGTAACTGATAACATAAAATAAGTAATACATGTTGATATATTAAACTTTTACATAGGTACTTTTAATAAAGTTAAAAAAGAAACGAATTCATATAACCTATTGATATTTCATGAAATAGAATAGAATACACCATAAAAATTACAGATATAAATGTAGACATTTTACACAGGGTGACACAATGGACGGTCTTATCGCTAAAAGCGATCTTTTACAGACAACCTTTGGATGGATTCAAGGGAGAAGGAGAGACAATAGTGCAGGTAGTCAGTGGTGTACCATAAAAAAATAGAAAAAAATATAGTCATTCAATAAGGTTGTATTGATGATTTTAATGATTATAGTTCTGAAAATACATACTTGTTACGGTCGCGAATAATATTTTGTTGTTTATACCTTACGACTTTCCAAGCAATCGCAATGAAGAATTTTTTGCTTAAAAGTCGCAAGTCAACACGTCCTCAAGCATATCTTAGCAAGTTAAATTATGCATAGCCAGGAGGCGAATAAGTGCCGCTACAGGGTGACAACTTAGGGTTGAACCGACTATGCATCCCCTGTTGCCATATTTTTTTTGAATTACCTTTGTATTTTTTTGAAGAAGAATATAATCAGATACAAGGATTTCTTTTTTAAAAGGTTTACTTATCGTTTTTTTGTTTTTGTTTCCTAGTGATATAGTGTATTTTTTGGCGATTTAAGAGGGATGCGCTAAGGTAGCCCGCGAAATTCAAATTTACCTAGGTTTTTTGCAGTTTGTAGGTCAGTATCAGGTTCTTTGTTGATTAAAATATGATTCGCAGCCGTCACAAATATAGTTTTACAGAATCATAACCATTAGAAACAGCAATACAACTCCTTCAGTAAGAATGGGCCTCAAATGTCATTAATTTATGAAATAGTCGTTCAGTAGGGTAATATGAACTAAGAGAGATGTATTGATGATTTTAATGGTGATAATTATATAATTAAATATTTGTTACGGCCGCGAATCATATTTAGATCAACATACAACCTGATACTAACCTGCAAATTGCAAAAAACATAAAAAAAAAAGAATTTTGAGGGCTACCCTGACGCTTTCGCCTTAAGGCAAACTCTTAAAATTATTTACTTGTATTACTTTGTTAGATCTTCGACAGTCGTTAGAGTCAGAACTCCAAAAGTGAGACAACCAGTCTTACCAATGGGTATCGTGTTACCCAGTAACTGGGTTGTGGAGGTCAGACAGGCAGTCGCTCCATGTACGTAAAATACTGGTATTCAGCTGCATCCGGTTAGACTGGAAACCGATCCCAACATAGTTGGAAAAAGGCGAGGCAGATTTAATTTGAGACTATGTTCTTTTTTAATTTTTTTACGTACAGATTTGTGGCTTACTTATAATAACTATCATCAACATCATCTGCCTAGCTTTCTTACAACTGTTTTGGGGTTCTCTTAATAATAGATAATATTAATAAATACAAGGGAAGTAAAAAAAAAAATTGCCCTTGGACTATTGCTCCTTATACCTACCCTGTGATTTATAAAAATAAATACCTACATAAAATCAAGTTTTGTTTTTAGAAGAACTATTTAATTAAAATAACACAAAATACCATTTTACCAGTGCTAAAAGCTCAAAATCAAATTTTACTTAGTTCGAAAATGTTTTAAACTAAATTTAAACTGCACCATACCACGAAAGAATCACTAAAAAGCACTCGAACTAAACTCATATTGTGAGACTAACTTCTAAACTCAGATCACGTTAGTCAGTTCAGTCACAAAGTAGGTTAACTGAAGGTCTAACTTGGTACGAATAGCTGTATATGGTCAGTTATCCACGATATAGAAGGCCCTACTGTTGATTAAGTTGGTAATTGTACTATTTTGTGCTTATCTATACTAATATACAAAATAAAGCGCCTGTCTGGGGGTTCGAAACTACGACCTACAACTTCGTTACCACTGGGCCACCACTGTTCACCGGCGCTTTACTTGGTGTAAATTATTTCATCACCACTGAAGGAAAATATCTTCAAGAAAGCGGCATGTCCTACAACCAAAAATTCGTAGACATTTGACATCCACTAAGCCGCACTGGGCCCGCGTGGTGGATTACGGCCCACTCCCTCTCACGAAGAGGAGGCCTGTGTCCCAGCAGTGGGAACGTTATAGGCTGATTATGTATACCAATATAATAAAGCTGAAGAGTTTCATCTGCCTCCCCGTTTTCCAATTATTTTTGGGGTCGGCTTCCAGTCTTACCGGATGCAGCTGTATACCAGTATTTTACGTGGAGCGACTGTCTATCTGACCTTTTCAACCCAGTTACTGGGTAACACTATACCCCTTGGTAAGACTGGTTGTGAGACTCGCGAGCTTCTGGCGACCCGTAACGACTGTCAAAGATCCACGAATGACAGCCGGGACCAACGTCTTAACGTGCTTTCCGAGGCACGGAAATATACGAATAAAGCTTAAGTATTTGTTTGTTTTTTTTTATGTTGAACGCGCTAATCTCTAAATAGCCCAATTTAACATCACGCTACGACTCTTAAGAGCCGAGCAAAACTAAAAAAAAACACAAAGAACGCTAACCGAAAACGGCGTACAGCGCGGGCGGGCAACGCGAGAAATTTCACGCGGACGAAGACGCGAGCAGAAGCTAGTAAATTAGATATGGCAGGGTAGGTTGATGAATCAGTGGTTTGAGCAAATACTTAAAAGATTATTCAGTAATGGCTGATCACTTATTGCGTGTTATCGAGTAGTTGTTTTCCTCGATCTACTTAGGGCTCAAATGAACGTGACTATACTTCATTCATTTTATAATTATGACGGTTATACTGACACATACAAAAACATTTTACACTTTTTTACAAACCTTACAACGTTTAAACAAGATCCTCAATCATTAGTTCAAAATCAAAATATTTTATATCACATAAACCTACATGGGCACTTATGAAACGTCAGAAGCTAGGTGCAATTCGTTTTGATTCTCTTAGTTCTGATCTTCACAGCTGATAGTACATTTCATACATGAGTTCAAATGTACAAACATACTCGTACATTACATGTCTTGCTTAAGATATGATTCCTGCCAGTTTTAACGGATTCGGGTTACGCGTGGTACCAATTAATGCTAGTCAAATAACTTCTTGAAGCCTCGTTGTTTCGTATGAGTATTTACAGGTTTAAAATTGATGATTTTGCTCTTCACAGAATCACTAAAACAATGAGCAATGTATATCACACTTAATAACAAATGTATATCACCCTTAATAACAAATGTATATCACCCTTAATAAAAATTGTATATCACACTTAATAACAAATGTATATCACCCTTAACAACAAATGTATATCACCCTTAATAACAAATGTATATCACCCTTAATAACAAATGTATATCACCCTTAATAACAAATGTATATCACCCTTAATAACAAATGTATATCACCCTTAATAACAAATGTATATCACACTTAATAACAAATGTATATCACAATTAATAACAAATCATTATTAATGCGAAAGTCGTTTACAGTATGGAAATCACATATGATGCAATTAATGAAACCACATGCTTGTTATCGCCTTTGCTGACGATATACAAAAAAACCGGCCAAGTGCGAGTCGGACGCGCGCACGAAGTGTTCCGTACCGTTATCATAAAACGTCAAAAAAATCATGTCTGTTGTATGGGAGCCCCCTTAAATATTTATTTTATTCTGTTTTTAGTATTTGTTGTTATAGCGGCAACAGAAATACATCATCTGTGAAAATTTGAACAGTCTAACTATCACGGTTCATGAGATACAGCCTGGTGACAGACGGACAGACAGACGGACGGACAGCGGAGTCTTAGTAATAGGGTCCCGTTTTACCCTTTGGGTACTGAACCCTAAAAAATAACAAAATCCGTACAATAATTAGATCAAAAAGTACTCGTAGAGTTTTCATTTTGAACGAATTTGAACACTGTAGAGTAACGAGATTGGATAACGAGTTCAATGATTCAATGAACTTGAAACCTTGAACATTAAAAAGCGACGTTGCCACGCAGTGCCAACTATCACGGCGCTGTTACGTTTTCTACTTATTTGCTTAGAATGTAAAATCGGTACACCTAAACGACAAGATACAAAGATACGTTGTCTAAACAAAGTGTTTACTTTTACTGAATTTATTTTGTTTGAAAATTTCACTTATTTAATTTACGATTTTTAATTAATTATTCATCACCATTGCTCTCAAAACGGTAAAGGAAAACATTCTGACGAAACCGGCTTATAGAACCAAAAATTCGAAGACATGTGACATCTACCAACCCGCACTGGGCCCGCGTGGTAGATTACAGCCCATTCCCTCTCACCGAGGAGGCCTGAGTCCCAGCAGTGGGAACATTAAAGGCTGATTATGAATTAATTATGTAATTTTGTTATATTTCTGTGGACTGGTATTACTCGTGGTTTTCATTTATTGCATATATGTGGTTTCGATACTGTATACGTGTGTTACATTTTTCACGCCTAAACCCCTGCACTGATCCTTATGCAATTTGACAAAGAAGTGACCTGGGACCTGCAGAAGGACATAGGCTACTTTTCATTCTGAATATTTACGTGAAATACAAACTATACGCAGACGAAGTCGCGGGCAACATAGCCAGATGCAAACATATTTAAAATGGCTAAGTTTATAAATTGCATGGACGTGAGGAGAGAAGTATCCAGCCACAAGAGGCACATTTGTATCCAGGGCCGAATTTAGGGAAATGCATCCGGGGTATCCACAAAAGAGGTCCCACAATACAGACTTCGGAAAAAAATGTCTTTCAAATTCCGAATCCCGAGTAAACACTAGTAAACAACTTTTCCTTTTTCGCTGTTTTACCTTTACCTATAGTACTTTGTACAAAAATGATTATATTGTTCTTAAATATTAAAAAAAAACCGATACGAAATGTTTTTTGATTTCAGATAATTCTCGTTTTCGATTATATTTATATAATTATGTTTGTTAAATGCTAAAAGAATCTACATACTTTGTTTCGCAATAAATTATTTATTGAAAAATTCGAGTGAAAATTTTTTTTCGTTTTATTTGGAAAATAATTTGGGAGTGGGGGGGCTCCACTCCTTTGTTGCCCCAAGGCCTCCAGACCCCTAAACCCGGCCCTGTTTGTATCATAACATGGTTTCGGCACCAGTTCCGAATTTAGATGTGCTGACCAGTTTCAGTACCTACTGGAACCAACATACACCTGCCCAAGTGAGGACAAGACTTTAGAATCAGTTTTTTTTAACATTCTATACTCAGTATGATAAAGATGAAGAGTGTGTCTGTTTGAACGCGCTAATCTCTGGAACTAACAGTCGGATTTGAAAAATTATTTTTGCTTCTGATAGCTCAATTCTCGCGGAAGGCTATTTAACATCACGCTAGGACCCATAGCAGCTGAGCAAAAAAAAAAAAAATCTGAAAGAACGCTAAACGAAAACGAAGTACTCGTAATATCGCGGACAGGCGATGCAATGCGACGCGGTGGGTCGTGGTCGTGGGCCGAAATTTCACGAGGACGAAGTCGCGGGCAGAAGCTAGTGTACAATAAAAATAAAATCGAAAACCCCACATCATGACAGTTGAAGCTGGTTACCTATTCCAAATAGTAGCTTCCTATGGAGAAGAAAGGGCAAGAAACTCCATGGACACTCTTTTAAATTACTCTTTTACTAGAAAAATAACAAATCATCACGCCTGTAATTCCCGAAGAGTTAGGCAGAGGTGTACCTATAGTACACCCACATTTTGCCAGTTATGTTTAAGTCCCATGTAATAGGGAGCGAGCCTATTGCCATCAAACGGGCACTAATCCAGACTCCGGGCTGCTACTGAGAAATTCCAGATGGAAAAACCCAATAACACTTTGCCCGACCCGGGAATCGAACCCAGGACCTGCACAGCAGTAGCGCTAGCGACTACTAGGCCAACGAGGCAGACGCAAAATAAGCTCTTCTTTTGAAATATACACTCTTCTTTTAAAATATATACTCTTCTTTTGAAATATATACTCTTCTTTTAAAATATATACTCTTCTTTTGAAATATATACTCTTCTTTTGAAATATATACTCTTCTTTTGAAATATATACTCTTCTTTTGAAATATATACTCTTCTTTTGAAATATATACTCTTCTTTTAAAATATATACTCTTCTTTTGAAATATATACTCTTCTTTTGGAATATATACTCTTCTTTTGAAACAAACAGCGATCTACTAAAGACAGAAATAAAAAGAAAATTGTATTTTAACGACTGGACATCTGAATGACGAGGGAGGACAGGCATAAACTTTCAATTTGTGCCGTAAGTATTATGATACGATGTCATTCAGATAAAGTACTGGGTATTTCAGTGCTTATGTCCCCGGTGAGATTGCGTGGGGTAAAAAGGTATGGTGAAAAATTCAGAGGTTTTTGTGCATATAAAACCTTTTGTTCTAGCAAAGGAGCTATTTATTACACATACATATAAATAAACTCGCGCCTTCTTCCCATGGGGGTAGACAGAAACTAGAGAACGCCACCTGCTGCGAGCTACCTACTCCTCTTGTTTCGTTTACATTATGCGCTATTATTATTTCTTTAACACACTTTTTTAACAGTTATAATTATTGCTAGAACTAACTAATAAGTTTGACCTTTTTTGATTAATAATTAATTTCTGGGCTTACAACAAAAGCCTATTTTTGTGGTCACACGCCCCATTAAGACTGTGTTCTGTAATTTTCGTCTAGCACGCTGATCTCGTTTAGGAATATAGCCACTATTAACATTGTGAATAACTTTGATTTGCTATGCAATTGTAAACCGAATGATGGAAATTAAACCAACCTTATTCTTGTCCTTATTTTTTTTTGCTGGGAAATCATCAAATGACATCTCCCGCTCTGGGCGGAGCGGAAGGCCGTGTCAGACTCTTACTGAGTAAAACCCACTGTGACGTTGCAAAATCAATAAATAACGCAACAAGTAGCGACATCTTGTGTCAGGCATTGACATGAATGTCAGCGTGTTCTCTGTAACACTAGAGAAATTATGTCATGTAAATTATATACAAGAGTATTAGTTAATTTAAATTAATAAACATACAGACATAATTTCCCACATTTTATTTAAAACAATGCCTAAGAAATGGAAAATGACCAATAGACAAGAATTCTATTTAGTCTATGGTGGTGGAAGCTTCTAGAAGGTTTGTGACATTGATCCGGCAAGGGGAAGACCCGCAACGTGTGTGACACGATACGAATAGGATTTGGAATAGGGACTTAGTTCTGGAGGAACAGACTGTACCCAAATAACCCGATGGGATTCCAATAAGTCCCATTCGAAGCTGAATCCGGTGAGTGTTCAACCGTATTCTTTGTTCATGCGGGATGGCGTGGCACGTACATGTGATTTCTGACACGAGTGTATTGTTACAGGTCTGGTTGTTTATGCTAGCTTTTTTTCTCTTGTAGCTCTGATACATAATTGAGACGTGATGCTTTGGAGTAGCCCCGTGGTCTGATGATTGGAATGGATCCGGGTGCAGGCAACCTTTGAGGTGTGGTCATCCGTTTGACAGAAAGGAAACCGATATCGGTGATGAGGGAAGTTCGCCGCTCCAGGTAACGAAGCGTCATTATAATACCCGTAGGTCACGTAACGTGCGAACACAGGGGTATCCTGTGTTTGATCCCAAGGGTCGTAGTCCTGTCAAGTGAAGGGATTAGTACTGAGAGATCACCGAGAATAATCGGTAAGGTAGCGATTTAGTCTATGAGAGAGTTAGGCCTATTGTATGGACTGGGTGATGAGACCAGTTGCCATAAAGTGTTGTGTCGCGGATTGCTTAGCATAATCTTATGTTCCCGTTGTTAGCACAACCTTGATAGGTAGGTACTTGTATTATTGAGCTAGTATCTATTAAGTGGTTCACCTCACGGACTCGCTATAGCGACTATGAGTTATTGTAATAGTCTCATTGCAGGTGAACACACCAATACAACTAGACCCGAGACTGGTTGTACTGGTGTGGAAGCCCAGGTGTATGGGGGAAGGTATGTGGCCAGCCACATTCAGTATTGTGAACCTTCAATAGTGTCTTATTATAATAAACATTGCATTGTGTAAGAAGGTACTTGTTTAATTGAATCTTTCCCTAGCAGCTTATTATACCCTACAAATTTACTTTAGCACGGTGGTGAGTAGGGCTTCCAAAATTACGGAAATGTCAGTTACGTAACTAATTACGCAATTTCTTTCTCCAATTCCGTAATTCCGTAATTACGTAATTTATTCCTTATTTTTTTAAATCGGTTATATTTTTTGTTAAAATTAATAATAATAATCTAAGCAATTATCAAAATAAATACAAAATTTCAAAAAAAATAAAAAATTTAAGAACTTATGCATAATTAAGTCAAACCATTTCTTTTCGTCCCGACGCGACGGCAAGATATATCTTTTAAAACTGTACAAAAGGGTATTCCCCGTCATTTGTTTTATCCTTTGATATATCAAAGGATAATGATGTAGTTATATTGTGTAGTATTGCCTCATTATAAAACGTGTAAAATACATTATTATTGGTTGACTATTTTGATTGTTTGATGATGACAATAATTACGTATGTACGGAATTGACATCTTCAGTTACGAATTTGAGAATACTTTAAAATTAGGCCGTAATTACGTAATTGTGTAATTACGTAATTACGTAATGGAAGCCCTAGTGGTGAGTAGTACAACACCGAAGGAGACCATCAACATCCAGTCTCCTAACCAATTCTGTACAACACCAAGGGCCGGGTTACACCACCCGTGTTCCTTCAGTTGCCTGTGCGCCAGGGCCACGATAACTCTTTCGATCAATCCGCGACCCCGGCAGGCATCGGCCCTATCGGACCCCGTCAATGGTGCTGACATCTCCTTGAGGCGCGCGTGGAACACGACGCGCCGTCGACCCGGGCCTGGCCCTTACCGGACGGAAAGCTGCCCATTCCTCGCCGTCCGCAAGCAAGCGCCTGCGGTGGCCGGGAGTCGGCAATCGACTCCTGCGGCGACTAGGGGCGCGAGGGCGTAGTGATTGCCTCTCCCTCTCGCGCTCCGCCTCCTCCTTCGCGAGCATTACTGCTTCGCAGAAGGAGGTGACGGCTTCCCATTCACTCTCGCTCCGTACCATGGCCTGAACCAGGGCCGGACGCGAGAGGTCGCCGCCACGAGGACACGGCGGTGCTCCGCCCAAGCCGGGCAGACCTCCACCGTATGCTCCACCGTGTCCTCCGATCGATCCACACAATGGTAACACCCGGGCGTTTCTTCCCGCCTTATTTGAAACAGGAACCTCCCGAAACAGCCATGTCTGGTGAGGACCTGCGTCAGGCGGAAGGTGAGGACGCCGTGGCGCCTCTCAAGCCACTCCTCAAAGAGGGGACTTACCGCCGCAATTGTGGCGTGCCCTAACCTTATTCTTGTCCTGACAAAACATTTATCCAATCTATCAGAAACCACTGTTTATTTACATTTCACAGTTCCTGTTACTTATATACAAATGTCGTCATCATTTGCCTAGCCTTTTCCCAACTAAATATTTTGGGGTTGGCTTCCAGTCTAACCGGATGATACTTAATATCCGTAATTTACATGGAGCGACTGCCTATCTAACTTCTACAACTCAGCAACTGGGGAATACGATACCCCTTGGTAAGACTGGTGGTCAGACGTTCGGGTTTCTGACTGACCCGTAACGACTGTCAAAGATCTACAAATGATAGCCAGGACCGTCGGCAAATATACAATCCTATTATCTACTAATGACCATCTCGTTCTCCTTTGACCATTGTATCATACTTCAAAAATTTACCTGAAAAGAGATCAAGCTAAAAATGACTACTAATCTTTAATACCCCAACTCTTTGTAATTGAGAACGTAGGTGTAAGGATTACCGTTCAATCCGCATTGAGCACATACTTTTGAGTTCAACCAAAGCCGATTAGGGATGTGGGTGATCCGATTAGGCATTTTTATCGAGAAAAGGAATTTCATTATTTTTCAACACCATTGAAGGACTACTAATGTTGTACCACAATAAGCACAGTGTATTAAAATAAGCCTACCACGGATCATCATCATTGAAAACCTTATTGACGAGGAGCGATACTTAAAACATAACCGCCACCAACTTATTTGCTGGCCATTTCCATAATAAGAGAAAATTAAAATCACAGCTCATGGTAGTCGTGTGTTGAACATCAATACATGCAGATTTTGATTTTATTACTAGTAAACATGGGATTCGTCTCAGGATTGGGTAGCCGTAGTCATAATCACCACACTTAGTAAAGGCATTGGTGATATATGCCAATCTATTCTGTAAAAATCTCACAGAGAAAACCTAGGTGAAGTGAGATTCAATTAAGCTGTAATTCCGCCTGATGCAAGGGATTGACACTATTGACAGTTTACTTCAAGCTCAAGCTTCAAGCTCACTTATGTTTTTACGGTGAGATTTTTACAAAATAGTACTACAGTTTTGCTTTGGATTATTCTCCTTATTTTTGTTTTAATCTTTTTAGCTTCAGAAAATCCACTGTATAATATGCTAATCATTGACTGGTCGCACGGTTACTATAGCCTGACCGCTTAACTGAGACCATTCCTGAGGCAACTGCGCGGTGCGGGAGGGGTGACAGTTGTCACAAGTTGACGTATCAGTGAGCTCTCGCGGCACGTCACCGCACCCCTCCCGCACTTCGCAGCTACCTCAGGAACGGTCACAGATAAGTGGTCGGGCTAACATCTGACACCATTCGGTCAGACAATTACTTAAATATTTTTTGTCCTACCTACATGCAATGAGTATAATTATAACTCGACTAAATAAATTACTTTATTATTGTCATCATGACAATGTGTCCATAATTATTGACTTTTCAATTTATGTTGTTATCAGTTAAAACTAAATCTCAAGCTTTGAAAGGCAAATCGTTAAACTCACGTGTCCTAGAAATTAAATATATGTGTTTATGTAGCTTAAGATAAGCGTATGTTGTTATGGTAAATAAAGATATTTGATAATGAAAAAAAAAAAACTGATATTATACAATCGCCATTCCCAATCAGTCGCTAGGTCAAGCTGCTAGCTCCCCGAGTTTGTAACAGGAATAAAGCTAGGTTACAAATAATTTAGTACTAAGTTGTAGACCATGTTGTGAATTTATAAACAAGGACTGATGTGTTCATAAATAATGTTCGGCCTAATATCGCGAATATCGCTTGATTCAGTATGCAAGTGGGTCGACCTTGTTTAATAGCTAAAAGGATTTTTGATAGCCTAAAGTGTTTCTTAGTGCTATTAATCACAGGAATATGGTGGGAGTGAAATAATTATCCTAAAACGGGGATAATACTTATTTCTCCAAACTAGTAAAAGGCAAGCAAAGCGGTGCTCATACTTTTTTTTTTGCGAAAATACTAAAGTTCTCATTTTGCGAAATCTCATGTTCAGAAGAGGCATAATTATATTAATTATTATACGACGACTAACGAGTAATTTATTTAGAGTTCCCAATTAACTACTAATTTACTGCATTACCTACGTGTGAATTACTCATTTTAAACGAAAAATGTTTTTCGCAAATAAATTCTTTGTGTGCTAAAACGGAATACGTATTATGAAGCTCAAATCGAGTTGGACAGGACACCTGGCAAGGCGTAGCGATGACTGGTAGAGTAAAGGCTCCCGCAGACAAGCGCGACGCGCCAGTTTGCGAGAGCCTTAAAGCAGTGATCGAGTGGCGTCCAAGGACTGGAAGACGAGGTGTCGGTCGTCTAGCAGCCAGATAGGCGGACGACATTGTTCCCATCGATCGCGGGCAAAACCAGGATGAGGCTGGCACAGGAGCGTGGGGATTGGCACAGGAAAAGATAGGCCTATGCCCAACAGTGGGCGAAGTAGGGCTGTAGATGATGATGATGTGCTAAAACGGCATTGTGAACTTTAAATATCTAAACGAAAAAACATCGACAACCACCATAAACTCTCGGCACATCACTACGCACCACAGTAGTCAATTACACAAAAAGCCCATCTAACAGACTATTAATTTCACACGCCGTATCAATGCGGCCCTCTTTACTTAATTACTTTTTAATTATCCGCTAAAAACGGTCTGTTTCTTAATCGCACATGTGGGAGATAATCGTCACAACTTTAGGCAGTGTTGCCCTAAAAAGAGGTAATGGTGTTTTTGTTTATTTAAACTTTAAGGTTTACTGTTTTTAAATCGTTTGCGTGTTTTGGGCTTGCGCATCTAGAAATGTACTTAAAAGAAGCCTTTTTTTTTCAGGAGTAGAACAGACGGTGGAGGACAGATCCAACCCGCAAATGCTATGTAGCCCGGAATCCGGATTTGTACCCGGTTGATGGCAATCTATGTTTGCCCCCTATTACATAGGAATTTACCATAACTGGCAAAATATAGGTATACTTAAACATCTGCATAATCCTTCCGGGATGACCAAACCAGTCTTGCCATTAAGGCTCCCCCAGACAGGCACGACGCGACACCGCTACACAAAGTCGCCGCTCGTCGCGCGACACGCGGTGCCTTTGAGGCGGGCGTCGCGTCGCGCCAGTGTATACGAGCCCTTAAACTGCAATAAGAAAACAGTCAGATGGCGTAAATTGACGAGATGTAATTGAGGAATTTTAAATTTAATCCTGAACGCAATGCAAGATATCGTAGGAAGACTCAGCTTCTGCGGGTGCCCCAGTTTTCCCAAAAACCACAGCCACACTCACTATCGCTAAACGAATGACTTTCCTATTAACCTAATAGCTTTTTAATTAGCCAGTAAAAACCAACAGTTCTCGTCTTAATGGCACGCATGGGGAAGAACTTGCGAGATATATATAGAGTGCTCGAGTTTAAAGTAACAAGTTCGCATAATGCATTGGGTTAAAGTGGGGGTTAAAGTGGGGGTGAGGTAAGCTTCGTGTTGTGTTATGTAGGTTATTTTGTTACCCGGAAACAGAAAATAAATTTTTGGGGTTCCTAGGAAAATTATGTAAAAGACAAGGTACGGGCGTGAGAAAACTAGATTTAAATCCATAGGCGCCTTTAAACTATTCTTGAAATACAATCTTGATGAATGCTGACTGAGAGACCGGATTTTTAAGTCATGTTCTGTCATTTCATGTAAATTCCAAACTCTTCGAAGGGTATCCCAGCAAAGATACCTGGCCGCAGGAAAAGGTAGTGTAGAAGGTACTTCCGAAAAAATACAGTAAAAAAAGAATAAAGAGAAAATTCTATTCTATTTCCCTAGACAAACTCTGGAGTTCCTCTTACAAACATTGACTGCAACTATGCTGAGACACAACATTTGTTTTAAAATTAAATCAAATTTTCACGATTTCAGAGTGGTTCCTAAATTAAGAATAACATAAAATTCTCGGTACGCAGAACTCTCATTTACATTTTCTGTCCACATAAACGTTTTTCTCTAATTAAAAATTTCCTTCTACAGGTTACTATGCAGTAAAACCGCATATACATATACTAAGCATTAGTCCTACCCAATTAAGGCGTGTTCTTCTACAGGAAAACTTAAGTCGTTACTAATGAGGTGCCTTGCACTGGGAGGCGCCTTATTTCTTAGTTAGGAATAACGAATAACATAAAGCTGGAGACTGATTTGTAACATTTTGGTGTAATGTATCGAGTTTTTGGAACTCAAACCAAATACTGACTTGTAACGTTAGTTTGTAATATATAATTCGCGGCGAGCGCCGCGTGCTCCACTCGATTGTCGGTTTTTTCGCGAATCCCTTTGAGTGTTACATTACAAGTCAGTTCAGGTTGCGTCATCTAAACGCAAGCCATCTCGTTTTGCACTCTCGATTTTCAAACCATAAGTAAAAATGCAGTGGAACAACGAAAAAAACTCTTTTAAACTCTTAAACGTCTGCCATTTTGAGTAAAAATAGAGCACACTTAGCCAAGAGCTCGAATGGTACATTACAAACACGCTACAAGTCAGTCTGTGTCGCCGTATTGTAACAAGATCGCCTCGAATGGTACATTACAAACAAACGGTACAAGTCAGTCTCCAGCTTTAGACTTTATCCTGGTATCGTCGGCATATTACCAGTGTTATCTGCAGGTTTGCTTGAGATTAAGTTGATGATTGCTGTTGGTCTTCATTTGTTTGTTTTTTGTTTTTTTTTAGTTATAAGTGGTTTCTGTATTTAAAATGTTAAGTCGATTGTTATTTTTTACAAACGATACAATAATTATCTATCAAGGTAGTGGGATGTCGTTAGGGTTGCCAACTATTTTTATATCAAATATAGTATTTTCGAAACCATTGCCTGTAAAAATATAGTAGATGGCGAAAAACTCAAATAATAGTACCTACTATATGTATATTTATTTTATTATCATATTTTTTTTCCTTTCTTTCTTTTTTAAACATACCTATTATTATATTATTATATACATATTTAAAAAAATGCATGTGTTTTTTGCTAATTTGAGCCTTTATTAACGGTTCATTTTGTATTCATTACTTACTAAAATATGCGCGCAGTAAAAGCTAACGTTCCTGGTATAGAATGAAGAATTTAGACTATTTTGAAAGAAAAGTCAGAATCACTCAGCAACACTTGTTGCCATTGTGCAGCAATAGATTTGTCAACACATTTTTGGTCAGAAAGAGGAATTGCCAGAATTTTATTAAACTTATTTATTTCTGATTACATATAACTTATTTTTATAAAATAATGTTATTTAAAATTTTCATCGAAAATATAGTAGTTTAGCCTGCTATATTTTTTTTTTTTGAAATATGTTATTTAGACCTCTTACATAGTAGGATACTACATTATATAGTAGGGTTGCCAACCCTAGATGTAGTGTAGATTTGTAACGAGTTCTTGGCTAAACTACAAAGGATGTCTTGGAACTTTGAGAACATACGTGGGCGGAACCGAAGGACTCAACCTTGTGTTATCTATAAAGAAATCCCTTCTATTCGCATATTTTTTTTATAATAATATATTTTGGCATAACGTTTACGCATAACTTTTATTAGCACAATGATACTGTGGCATTATAATATATTGGCATAATGCAATGGTTAGGTAAGGTTAATTTATGGCCGGGAGGAGGCACGGCTTCCTGTCATTTAGGGCGACTCAGGTGCTCTCGGGGCATGGTTGCTTCGGGAAGTACCTGTGTCGCATAAACAGGGAGCCGGACGCTCGGTGTCATCATTGCGTCAACTGTCCGGAGGACACGGCGTGGTATACGCTGGCAGAGTGTACCGCATGGGAGGAGCCGCGCCGTGCCCTCGTGGCAGAAGTCGGAGCCGACTTGTCGCTGCCGGCCGTTGGATGTTCGATGGTCGAGAGCGCTGGGTCGTGGGATGCGGTGATCTCCTTCTGTGAAACCGTCATTTCACAGAAGGAGGCTGCGGAAAGGTTGAGGCAGGTCGAGATCACTCTCCCGACCCGCAGCAGACGTGCCCGGGCGTCGGCGGAGGGCGGACAATGCCCTCTTCCAGCGCCAATAAACGGGTCCAGAGGGACGGCGGACCTGAGGACGTCCGCCGCCCCTCATATAACAGGACCCGAGGCGGCGGCGCGTCGTGTTCCCCGCGCGCCCCTATAGGACATCGCGGGGGGAGTTTTACACCTCACTCCCCCCGCAGACTTGAGGAGGCCCGCAGCGGCGGGCCGGCACTAGCTGGGGATTGTGGACGGTGCACAAGTTCCCATGATCCCCGGAGCAAGTGTACGAAGGGAACAACGGGGTGGTTTTTAGTCAGTAAGAGTCTGACAGACCCCTCCGCCCCCCCAGGGCGGAAGACATCCATGAGAATTTTCCACCCAGGAACAAAAGGAAATGGTTGATTCATGGAAAAATCTTTTATGCGTAATAATATTATGCGTGATGATCATTATGCTGAATTTCGTTATGCCAATGTATATTATGTCGTAAAATATTATGCAAATGGATAGGGAACCATCTATAAACGATAAATAGGTTATATTTTTACGAAGCTCTAGAGATGTTATGACAGTATTGACTGTTATTTAACCTATTATGTTAAATTATTATACTAGCAACATATTTTTCTTTGCGAAATTTTCGTCAAAGATCTAATAGCTAAGGTTTTCATAATCATAATTCGATCCAACGTTACCTGAAGCACTTTGTATTATGCCAATCATTCAGTTTGCTTGTCACATTATTATCACCTCATACCGAGATGTCAACTTTTTATAATAAAGGGTAATTAGTGTTACCTTTATTATCTGTTTTCTTAAAATAATTATAATCATTTTCTAGATATAAAGCAGTGATAGCCCAGTGGTAACGGCTCCGACTTACAAGTTGTAGGTCGTGGGTTCTAACCCAGACTGGAGCTTACTCTGTGTGAATAATTTCATCACGATTGCTCTCAAAACGGTGAAGGAAAA
The DNA here is from genome assembly GCA_917490735.1 of Dryobotodes eremita. NCBI lineage: Eukaryota > Metazoa > Arthropoda > Insecta > Lepidoptera > Noctuidae > Dryobotodes > Dryobotodes eremita. The sequence goes on along the minus strand of OU823242.1, from coordinate 5,287,977 downwards.
CATCGTTGGAAACCGGCATGTTCTAGAACCAAAAATTCGACGATATGTGACATTCACTAAGCCGCACTGGGTCTGTGTGGTGGATGGATTATAGCCCACTCCCTCTCGACAAGAGGAGGTCTGTGTCCCAGCAGTGGGAACATTATTGGCTGATTATGGTTATGCTAGAGATAGAGCGCCTCAATATGAGGTCTAAGAAGTCTTAGATTTGACTTTCAGGTCTGGCAAAGATTCGGGTTAGGAAATTCTCGTTTTTGGAATCGAGCCCAGAAAATTTAAGTTCAGATACATACACACACATACATACAGTTACACATACATTTGATACATTATTTATAGCACTTAATTTGCTAACCTATTCATCCACAAAACTATGTAAGAGATTCTTAAAATATAATCAAATGTTGGTCAACAATTTGGCGCTATTTAACCAATGTTTAGCTCCAAACACAAGTTGTTACAACACAAATAAAATATATCTTTACCTCCAAAACAACAAGACATCAACATAAGGTCACTACTACCTTTTTATGACGTCTGAATTCAACCCTTGTAATACTTAAAAAAAATTGGTTCATCACCTTTGTCAAATCGCTCAGCGTAAACATTTTTAGTATAAAAGGTACCCAAACACGTTATTTAGCTTGAAGGTTTGTTGTGCGAAATAAAATGATACACCGTTTCTAAAAATAAATATTAAATCTGTGTAAAATCAACGTACAAAATCACGCCAGTATTCCCTGAAGGGTAGGTAAAATTGTGTAGTATACCCACATTTCGCAGTAGTGTTTAAGTTGTAAGTACTTAACTCATCAAGCATCGTTAATGAGACACAATTGATTATCTATTGTTTTGGCCCTCTAGCGGGCCACCTCGGGCCTGACTAGCTAATAGAGGGCCGTAGTATGCATAAATCGCGCATAAATCCAAATTATTCCAGATCCAGAAAATCTCTCGTGAAAAAGTGTTATTGAGAATTTCTCTTCTAAATAACATTCCTCGTAACACTTTGTCCGACCTAGAAATTGGACCTAAGACTTTCTGAATTCGCCCTTCCGACCTTAATGGCTCCTTCAAACAGGTGCGACACGCGATGCGACGCGACACAGAGGCACCGCCTGTCGCGCGACGAGCGGTGCCTTTGTGTCACGTGCGATTCGCGTCGCGTTTCGCGACTGTTTGGAGGAGCTTTAAAGGTGACCGCCCAAAGAAGTGGTAATCTCTTGAAATAAATTGTATAGTTTTATAATAATAGATTATATTGCACGATCGAGCTAATTTTATTTAAATATCTACCAACGAGGCAGTCAAACCTAACAAAAACCGTTGCAAAACACTTATAAAGGAACAAATTTAAAATAAAAACCTCATCAATCTGAATAGATAAAAGAGGGAAGGAATCTATTGGTATTGAAATCCTTCTATCAATAAAATACACATAATAACGTACCGTGGACCCCTCGTAAGGTTTCTATCGCACAAAAGAACTATAAAGGCCCTTCGATATGTATCTGTAGGGATTAGAGCGGTACATGTTGATAAGCGGTAGCGATAAAATGCTTAGCGTTTTTGATTTGGGGTCAATTAAGTTTGAAGCTATAATTCTGTGGCGGCATCTATAGCGCCACATGCAAACTACGCACACACTGCCATCTCGCAAAATCCTGCATCGCGCAAGCGAAGTTTACCGCGCATATATACAACGTTCTGACATCAATCGTCGGGCATTAGCTTACAAGACACAACACCCGTCTGGTCAGAGTATTCTCCCTTTTCTATGGAGGATGAGTGAACTTTACACCCTGTTCCTCATACCTTTATTCTTCTAACCAATGATTTACTTTTTCATAAATATAAAAATTCGCTTTAAAAACTAGTTAAATCGTAGTAGTCGGTAGTAATATATTATATATTTATTAATTGGTAGGAGAGAAAACTTAGATTTTCGATAAAACATATTGATTATGAAAGCAAACCCTAGCACGAACGCATGAGTTAAACAAAAACACAATGTTTAAATCGAAAATACAACTACCATATAGTATAGCATATTCAGTCTATGATGTTCCCACTGCTGGGACACAAGCATCTTCTCGGTGAGAGGGCGTGGGCCGTAATCCACCATGCGGGCGCAGTGAGGGTTGGTAGATGTCAAGTATCTTCGAATTTTTGGTTCTAGGCCATGCCGGTTTCCTCACGATGCTTTCTTTCACCGTTTAGAGAACTCAACCCGCTCGCTCGTTTCTCAACTACCCTATAGAATTTTGGTTTAAATGTATGCAGCAAGCAAAATTAGTATCACCCATAGATATGAATAAAGTCTTAAAATTGAATATAATTACATACCTTTTAATTTGTGCAAAAATAGTATTTTTAAATTTTAAAATGGTTTATTTAACGCGTTACGTTTACTTTACGCGTTCGTGCTAGGCTCACAGTGTGCATGCTCGTTGCTGCGGAGTAACGCCAGACAAAACAAGAAAGAGACTGAAGAACAGGACTATTTTAGTTAGAAAGAAAGAAAATACGTCCGTACGTCGTAGCTCATGGGATTCATTAGCCGATTTTGTATGTTTATCTAGTTTTAAACGTAAAACGTTGTTTAGATACGACAACAACTCAATTATTCATTCTTTCCTTCTACTGTTTAATTTAATTTAGGTGGATTAAATAAAAGCACCAGTTTTACTTGCACTTAGGAACTGGTTGTTAAATGGTAAAAAAAATAGTAGAAATAGCTTTTTAATCCCAAGAAAATAAAGTAGAATAAAATTCTTTATTTATTTTCCTTGCTTAGCTAAATAGCCATTGCTATTTTCTAATATTTTACTGGCACAGGATGCAAACATGTATTTTCACCCCTATTATGTTTCACCCCTCACCAGTACGTACGTACGTTTTGAGTACGAGGCTTTTGGCTACTTTTTGTTAGTGTATGTATTTTGTCTATAATTGTTTTTTGTAATGTCCGTCTACTTTGTGCAGAATAAACATTTTTTCTTTCCTTTTTTTTATCAGTGTCTAATCAATTACTTTATTTTTGCTGGATTACTTTGCAGCACTTCGAGTATCTCGTTATCCTAATTCAGTTAACCCAACCCTTAGCTTCAAGATTTACATCATGAGTAGCATCTAGTTTCTTCAGGCAGGTATAATAAGAATACCATCGTAAGCAGAATGGAGTCGAACGCAAAATACGCGCTTGTACATGTAGTTGCGGACATCAGCGTCACCAGCCCGTTTATTAACGGGCTGGTGACAATACAAGAAGAAGAGAGAGTGGTATTGTATTCAATACAAGAAGAATGCCAAATACAAAAACACGGATAACCCGCTTCCACTCCCCGCTCCTCTACCCCAACTAAGTCCCAACCCCACATTCGAACCATTTACTAGGCACCGAGCGAATGCAATGATTATTACGTGCGATGGGACTGATGAAAGAGTTCCTTCTCCATAAGAATGCTAATGTTTTCAACGAAAGTCCGGGTAGTCTCGAGATTGCCGGCTAATATTTCGATGGGATCGGAATCCTCCTATTTTTCGGGGCAGTGGAGAAGGTGAGTAAACGCTTTATGGTTTCCGCAATATAAAGGGGTTAAGGGGTGAAGGGGTGAATTTGTTCCGCTAGCTTGAGCCGTGTAGGCACTAGCTATTATGATTGTGATACAAAATGCCGGGGATAGTGAATTTTTGTCCCGGATTTTTTCTCTGTTTAGAGTTCATACATTTTCCCAGGTTACAAACACGGCTGTAGCAATTTATGACTGATTAACACTATAGATAAGCGATTAACATCTATTACAATGTTTTAAGGAAATGGGGGCAATGACCGACGCGGCGATGTTGATAACATTACATATGGACTATACTCATTTTAAATATTTTCCAGCCCATTTTCACCCATCGCTGGATTAAAATGGCCGCGTGAGGGATTTTCTTGCGTATGCCATTCAAAACACCGGATATTTTTACGGTATGGCAATCAGTAAAGACAGTTCCTCTACTTACCCCAGGGAAATGCATGACATAAAGAAGTAACATAAAACAGATTAAATAAAACCAAGCGATATTAAAAGGGGGTGAAATTTCTATAGGGGTTGAAATAAGCGCGTACGTACTTTAAATTGAGTATTCAATGCACTATTATGCAGAACAGTCTTTCTCACTTAGCGGGGACTACAAGAAAACAATTTTAAATAAAAACAGGTATATAAAAACAACGTGCAACTTGTTTTTATTTACTCGATCGTGGCTCGTGGATAAATAATAACAGCCGCACTGGTCGATCGAAGGTTAGGCTACGCTTGCCGCGGTCGGTGCATAGATGGGAGACCATCCATTACATATCGAGACCCCTCCGTGCTTCGGAAAGCACGTTAAGCTGTTGGTCCCGGCTGTCATTTGTCGATCTATGACAGTCGTTACGAGTAGTCAGAGGCCCAAAAGTCTGAGGAGGTGGAGTGCGTGAGGGAGAGGCAATCGTTGCGCCCTCACGCCTCAATAAACATTTGAATCATTTTCATCTAAATTCTTTGTTATATTTTGTTTTAAAAAACAAAGTTCTTGTTGAAAATCCCTTTCATTTTATGTGGTTAATACATTAATTAAAAGTCATACTTTCTAATCAGATGCAGTTTTACCAACTTATAATGATTAAATCGTGTGTGTTGGTAATTCAGTAACAGTATTTTACAACTAATTTAACTTTGAATAAGCCGGCAGGGATTTAGTGTTTCGTTCCCACATACTGCACTAAAGCTGCATTTTATCACAATCTTAACCGATAGAATCCCGGTGGCCCTTTGTAGGGCCGGGGTGGCGCCACCGTCAAGCCCCGCTGGCCCTCTAGAGGGTCACGCGGTCGTGCGGTTAAATAATCATCATTATTGCTTCTAAATCAGGGCTAATATCGTCTTTTGAGCATTTCACTGTAAGGGCTTTTTTTTTTTTTTTGGTCTGGCGAACTGTCTTGTTCCACGACATACCGGTGGCGCCACCCCGGCCCTACAGAGGGCCACCGGGATTCTATCGGTTAATGAGTTTTATATGTTACTTACTGATGTCTGCGACATTCTACGCGTTGTTTCTTGATACAAAATGTGCCACCCCTTTTCACCCCTACAGGGTTTTTAGAATTTCACATATCTTTGTCCACTGGTTTAGCCTAAACCGCGCGTTTCCCGTTATTTATTTCTAAATCATGAAGCCGATACTTAAATCACGGTAAAAGTCTCCTTCCGACAGGCGCGACACGCGACGCAAATCGCAAGCAACACAAAGTCACCGCTCGTCGCGCAATAGGCGCAATAGTGCCTTTGTATCGCGTCACGTGTCGCGCCGGTTCGAAGGAGCCTTTAATCGGTCTTAGCCTTGCAAATTCATTAACTTCTCCTTCAAAATATTTAACCCAAACACATTTTTTCATATAAAACGACACATTTTCAGTCCATTTTTCTGATCTCTTTAAATTACTCGTGCGTAAACTTTTAAACTCAGACCAGAATGTTTTAACTGATTTACGTCACTTTATGGTCAAGATAGGACCCCTAATTACTGTCCCATGGACATCTGAATGATTAAAAATTTAAAAACAAAAAACTTTTTGGTTCACAATTCCGCTTTAATTAGAAAAGTTGTACGAAGGGACATTTTGGTGTTGCGTTAAAAAAAAAAAAGTGCTCTTTTTGTAGAATCCCCAACGGAATTAACTGTCAACCCATTTTGTTAAAGACAGTTTGCTATTACACTGAATGGACAATTGACTAATAAAAACGTCAATCACTATGTCTTTCACTATGTCAATCGGCATTTTGTTTTGATCATTTGTTTGTTGTCATTTGCCAGTGTCGCAACACAGAGCAATGTATATTGTCTTTGTTCCTTGGCCCTAACATAAAGCAATGGACAAAATTGACAAACGTTTATTGCTTGAATACGAGGCTTTTGGCAATTTTTTACTGACTTCAGAAAAAGGAGGAGGTTGTCAATTCGACTGTATTTTTTTTAATGTTTGTTAGCTCAGAACTTTTTTCTATGTGAACCGATTTGGATGATTCTTTTTTTATTTGAAAGATGGTGCTTCTCATGTTGTGGTCTCACATACATTTGATCAAGATCTGACCAGCAGTTTTTGAGTTATCCTTAATAATGCGTATTTTTTCCACTTAGTTTAAATTGATGATGTTTAATTTCTTGTCACTGTTATTTACATATCAAGTAGTGGTATAAGAATTTGTGAGGGGTAGGTACCACAACTAAAAAGTGAAAAATAAAAGCCGTTTACAAAAAAAAAACAACCGACTTCCAAAAACAATCAAATTGTGAAAAATTACTTTAATTTCGGAAGTCGGTGACAAAATACGAAAATACAAAACCAAAGACACAACTTCCGAAATTAAAGTAATTTTTCACTTTTTTTTGTGTGTATTTAATGTCAGTTATTTGTAATGTTTGTTTTGTTTCTTTCTTTTATGCTCTTATAATAGATACTGTATTTAAAGCCCAAAAATAACGTATCCGTGCTCTTGGTGATGTGCCACCATTAACTTCACGTAAACCTCTTTTTGAAGATCTAAAAATATTAACTGTTCCCGGTATGTACATTTGAATGCTATAAATTTGTTAAAATGCAATGCGACTTCTTTCAACGTCTTGGAGGCAATGTTACGTTTAAGATAAGATATCCTGATAGATTAATTATTCCTCCAATGAAAAGCCATTCAAATCACAGAAGTTGCTTTCCAATGGTTATAAGGAACTGCCAATCAATCGATTTAAAACAGCGTTATTGAAATGGCTTATAGAAAAATCATTATTTTCTGTGAATAAGATAATAAAGATAATAAATAAGATAATAATTTAGACATTAAAGATTCATACTGACATCTTACTCTTATAATTTGACAATTAATTGACATTTTAAATTTAATAACTATGATTTATGTACCAATTTTATTAGTTTCATTTATTTCATTTATGTAATCAACAATTTTGCATGCTAGTTTTAGCGAATTGTTTTAGAAACTATTAAAAAAAATCCGACCATCTGTAATGTAATGTAGTCACTACAATTCTAAATTCTTAAAATAATCCCCTATTATCCCCCGAGGGGGAAAATAGGGGATTATTTTAAGAATTTAAAATTCACATGTTTATTTAAATTAATCTCTACCTCTTTTTAAGAGATTTAAGGAATTGAAAATATAGTCAGAACCCGTATCTTGAGGTATTATTTATTTTAGTATTTATTTCATTTAAATCGGTCCACCCGCTTAAAAGTTATTCCAATTTGAAGATATAAAATAACTTAGCTAATACGTATGTAGGTAATACGTGGTCAAATGGCTCAGGTACAACGCGAACAAAAGTGAGTTATTGGTATTCCTACTGCGGAATATTAAAGTCGTCACCGTCCCATCTGTTATACTGAATAGTGTATCGCTTAACAGAGCGACACAGGTTAAGTACTTGGGTCACAAGGTCACGGAGGACCTTCGGACCTCCTCCTGCATCTACATAAAATAGGATCGTTTTCAAACAAATAAAAATACTTCGCCACTCATAAAGGCGCGACACGTGACGTGACTCGCACGCGACACGAAGGCAAGAAGGAGCCTAACTCTATTTCATCCCCTCAGCGTCATTTTATCGATGTTCGGGCATATCTCGCAGGGGAGCACCCCAACTTTGCTTAGTACTTGACTTATTGTGCGGGGTCCTAAGTGGGGATACAAAACGTAGGGTAGATTCAAATTTATCGCCGATACGCATGTATTTATGTGGCACTTAAGTCGGTTTTGTGGGAGGAAAAAGTTGTAACGATGACAGAGTTACGATGAATGTTGTTGAGTTGTAGAAGACCGAGTTTTGGGACAAAGCATTGTAGCTACTTATACAACTAATGGGTCCCAAAGGAACCTATACATCATCTGCCTAGGCTTTTCCTAAATATATTGGGGTCGGCTTCCAGTCTAACGGGATGCAGCTGAATACCAGTATTTTACATGGAACGACTGCCTATCTGACCTCCAAAACCCAGTTGCTAGGTAATAAGATACTCTTTGGTAAGACTAGTCAGACTTCCGTGCTTCTGACGACCCGTAACGACTGTCTAAAATCCAGGAATGACAGCCGGGACCAACGGCCTTACGTGTTTTCCGAGACACGGACGGTTATTGGTATGTAAAGATGGTCATCCATCCACGAACCAAACGCGGGAAGCGTAGCTTAACCTGATCGATCGACCCATGCGGCTGTTATAGCTTAGTCACAAGCCCCAAATGAACCTATTCATATGATCAAAATTATTACGTGTAAGGTATAAAAATCTGTGCAAGTGGCACACTACCGTGGCGCTTGGCCCAATCCAAGAGGGCCTTTCTTGGATTATGACATGCGCCGCAATGGAATATAACCCGCAGTTGGATATTGGGGGCTGTGAATTATGGTGATGATTTACACAAGAGGAAGAAAGAAACATTCATTCGTTCTCGGATCGTAAAAAAATCACGATAAATATTTCGTCACATAAAAGTAAATGAAATAAAAACACAAAATACTTATGTCAGCTTACAGCAAGTTTCTTTCATAACATGCTTGAAGTAATTACTTCTGTTACTTGTCATCTATTTTTAGACTTGCCGTAGAAATGGAAACATTGGTATTAATAGTTTAGTTGTCAATAAATAAATTTATTCACTCAAGTTTAACCATGTCAAATAAAAATTTATTTTACTTTTATGGCCCAAGAACTCATAAAATAAATATGAGTTCCCAATACCCGTAACGCCAGTGACGTTTTGCAACGTCAAGGAAATCTACTTCTTTAGCGTTTTTTGGTAAGAAGTTTGTAAGAAGCATAGGAGGTAGAAATGTTATCACACGGATAATCCTTGTATACTTAATGTTGAAGCCACACTACAGGGTTTTTTTTGCATGTACTCGTTATCGTGAACCCTAGTACAAGAAAATGTATGTTATGTATGCAATTTTTGATGAATGTGTGTAGTAGCGCTTATCGCGAATGTAGAAATGTTCAGTGAAGTTCCGGGGTAGCCTAAAGGGGAAAAAGGGTGATTTGTACCTACCATGGTACCTACACAGTATGTCAGCTGTATAAGCAGGTCTTATACTACATGAGGTGGGACAATTTTATGAACTGAGCCATCATGAGCACTGTTTTTTTGATATATTTAACAGGCTCGCGCTAGACCGCTATCTACACATACATAAGTTCACGCCTGTTTCCCATGGGGTAGGCAAAAACTACATACAGAACGCCACCTGCTACGATCTTTACATACTCCGTTTGCTTCGAGTGTTCCGCACTTGACCTTTCTACAGAACATCACCAATAAGGTCACTATACAATGTCCGCAAACTCAAACTCAAAGCATTTATTTCAAATAAACCAATTACAGGCAGTTTTGAATTGTCAAGGGGTCGGTCAGTCAGAAAGATGCAAGCTAGTTGCCCATTCCAAAGCGTAGTAGGTACCTATGGAGAAGAACGGGCAAGAAACTCCAAGGACACTCTTTTAAATCAAAATATGATTACAAAATACTGGTTACAACATTCATGATAAAATTATGCATGTCAGAACGATGCAGAACGTAATAAAGAGACAAAAACAATTCAAATATTAAATTAAATTAAAATAAGTCGTGGCAGCTAAGAGATGACCAGTCCCTCCTAGGGCGTACCCTCCCAGCGTTTCCACTCACATCTGCTTTGTAAATATCTCACCTAAAGGTAAGCGATGACGAGATCGAAGATGGCGCACGCTTACCTAGAACTAGCCATTTCTTTTGAGATACCCAGATTTATAGCTATTGGGAGACACAGATTTCAGATAAGAATTCTTATTTTGAGAGAGCCTTATTTTCAATTACTATTTTACTCCCAATATAACTCAGCTTTAACCCGTCTGGGATTATTAAAGGACTTTACGTTCCTACCCTACATAATCCCTTACACAAGCAAAAAGTTATGCCTACAACCTTACTTTCGAAACTTCAACAAAATAGGTGTCTTAGCTGAAAATGCCTGTTCATCAAAATATATTTTCTCTGGCGCCTTCTTACCAAAAGTAATTTTACTAGATGACTTTTGTTCAGCAGAGTAAGCCTAGGAACAAACGAATTGTGAGCCTGGTTAATCCTAGGATGGTTATTTTGTCATGGTTTGTTGATGGTATGATGATGAAGCCTGAAATTAATCCTGGGTTAATTTGGAAAGGCCAAACTGTATTAAAAGTGTTGCAAAGATATCTTATAAGATGTTGTTATTTTGAAAGCGAAATTGCTATTTAGCAGTTAAGTCTTGGCAGTATTTGGCAAAGTTTTCTTCGGTGTTTTGATGGTAATCTGTTTTATAGCAACGACGTTATTCTAAAGATTATTTCGAACTTGCTCGATTGTAGATAATCTTTGGAAATTTTGGAAATTTTAAGCGGTAGCATTATTTGCGAAATGATTATTAGGGTTTAAATCAAGTGAGTTTCAAAGTAAAATATATCTTTTAAGCTTTTATCGATAAGAAATGATTTTCAGTGACAGATCAGAAAATAGAATATAATACTGTTTACTATGTACACCATAAAAATTACAGATATAAATGTAGAAAGATGAAAGAAGAAGACGAAGAAAGAAAAGAAAAGAGATGGAAGATGTGATTATCAAGTAATTTTTTTTTTTAATTACTGCTTTTTACCAAACAACATTTTTCTTTCTTGAAAATTAATAGTATAGGTACCTATGAGCTCAAAAATCGTTAAGTAATCAAAACTATGGAAAATAAAAATAAATTCAATGGTTGCCTAATATCACAACAACAAAACGATACTATAAAAACTCTCATCACGAAATTTATTACCCACGAACATCATAATATTGATATATCACGAATAGAAACAGTCCGTGAGTATGAAAAACATAAAATATAGACTTAGGATACTGGACACGTTCATCTACCGTTCACCTTTCGACCAGTGAAACGGACCCACCATTTCTTTTACCAACCCTAAAATGCGACGAATAAAGTTGTAACTTTACTTACGGAGCTCATATTTAACTGGTCGTGTTAGTGCAGTCACGAAGTATACGAACACGGTAACTTAGATCATATCTGAGTGGATTTATTTAAGTGAAGTACCGTTTTGCCGTTAAGATGGCGAAGGTATGCCCTGCTGTTGCCAAAGTCGTGCTTTGAACTTTGATGCTGTACATTTTAGCTGCATAGAGAACTACGGAATTTCTTGTGTGAAATTTTGAGGTTATATTTTAAAAGACGGCTTTTGGTGTTTAGGTTGAGATTTTGTGTTGAAAATTTCAACCCTGTGACTGCTACACTACGTATATCCCTAAACATAAATTGTACGTCTACATGAAACATTTTTCTAAAAATAAGCGCCATGGGGATTCTTAATATTGTACATGTCAGGATTTTCTTCCACAAAAAATACACGTAAAAGAGCGTACAACAATGAGTAATTTCAATAACAAATTGACGTTGTATCACGCGTGACATTTCATGTCATACAGCCCGACGTCCATACACGACTGTGGCGGTAAAAAGGTTAAGTCCCTGCTAATTAATTTCAACGTAGGTCGGTTATAATGGCCTCCACCATAAGTTTGAATGGTCGCCAAGGACATAAAAGCGTTATAATGGTTTATTTCCTCAGTTATCGTATTTTTTTGAGTCGTGGAACTCATGGATATGAATTTGTATGTTTAATGTTTATGGGTCAAACAGATTTATTTATATTCGGAAAAAATTTAAGCTCGAAATATGGATTTCGTTTGGAAATTGCGTACAAATACAATTTTATTCTCGGGTCAATGTAATTTTTCGACAGAAATAACATGATTGTATTGTTGCTCAAATATGTATAATTATACATATTTGAGCATAGAGGAACATAATTAATAATTAAGAGGAACATAATTATATTCCCGGGTCGAGCTAAATGTTTTTTGGGGTTTTCCATCTGGAATTTCTCAGTATCAGCTCGGAGTCTGGATTTGTGCCCGGTTACTGGCAATAGGCTCGCCCCATATTTCATGTTACTTAAACATAACTGGCGAAATGTGGGTGTACTATAGGTACACCTCTGTCTAACCCTTCGGGGATTACAGGCGCGATTTATGTTGTTATATCACATTCAATGGAACTAAAATCTGTCAAAAGTTGGATATTACTAGCATACGAGTATCGTTAAATGACCAGAAATAACAAACTAGGTATAATTTTTTCTGCTCTAAGCATTCCTATTTTCGCTGTACAAATGTTTCAATCTATTCTAAGCCTAGTCTTGATAAATTCTTACTTGAAGAAATGTGTTTGTCAATCTTAAGAAAACAAATTATATTGTTCGGTTAAATCGATGAGGCATCTCTGAAATGACGCGGTCCCTCCCACGTCACCCTTAAATTGGTTCTTTACTTAAAATTAATTACTTTTTTCTTCACTAAGAAAAGCTTACAATTTTAGGAACGTTTTTTTCACATAGATAAATCGGTTTTCCCGTAATAGTACCACGGTAACCACTGAAGGGTTAAAAGAGCTGTCAGAAACTAAGCTTAAAGAATAACACGAGAGAAGTGAAAAATTACGACTGAAGCACGCGATTCAGCTTCACCGACCCGAGCGTGCCGGTTCTGGGGGCCTATTCCCTAAGAAGTCCCCGAAGTCCGTTGTTTCGGTCGAAGTTACGGAGATTTCCCACTCCGTGTCACGTTCGGACACAACATTAGTCCGGGGCCTGAACTAAACAATAATGACAGAACGATTTGACAGCTGCCCTTACTCCCGATTTGGTTGTGACCGTCCGAAAAATTTAATTATTTGTATCGGCCTGTATTTTCGTTGACGGACTTAGAGATTAAGTCCTCTGTTTCGTTCGTTATTCAGAAAGACCGCAAAGTGGCTTAAATAGTTTTCACTTCAACAAAGGAATAAGTTATTTATAAGTTGATTAAACATAGAATCTATATAAAGAGTGAGTTTGTATGTAGGGGGTAATCTTCGGAACTACTGATTCGATTCCGAAAATTCTTTAACTAACGGGAAACTACAGTATTGCCGAGTGTCTTAGGATATAAATTACGTTAAAGCAAAAAAAACACGTGGACATTTTTGCGGGCAGAAGCTTAAAATACAGTATTATATTGCCGGTTTTATTATAATCTGGGACGGGAGATCGCACACGCACTTTACTGTCCTTAGTTGTTTACTGCTTAAGTAGATGTTACGTATATTCAAGTTAACTTCAATCGTAAAATAATTAAAGAGAAACGAAATCTCTTTTTCAATGACAATGTACGAGGCCAAAAGGCCTCTACCTCAGCATGGTGCTGCGACCTTTAAAAATAAGTGTCGCAGCGCTGGTATTCTCATAGAGCCCGTTGCTGTGATGTCACGGACAGATACAAAAATAAATAAATAATAAATTAAATAAAAGTTAGATGTGCGAGTAACATAATTATTATAAAAATATAATATTTATAGTTATTGTAATCCGCGTGTCAGCACTCGCCGTAACATCAATTACTTGTCTGTGCATTTAGTGACTCTATGGCATCGATGTGACAAGAGACGCAGGCAAGTAAATAAATAAGACTTAGTATGAGAATGGGACGTTTTTTGCCGCCCATTTCGCAGCTGTAACCATATTTTCCTGCGGTTTAATAAAATTGTGGGTCTCCCTCGATAATTGCTAGGAACATAAATTGCCACCTCCGAAGTTGCGGGTTTTCCGTATCCACCATTATACGCTATTATGCTCGGGTTACACGAGGCCAGTTTTTAACAGACTTCTTAAAAAGGAGGTTCTCAATTCGTCTGTTTTATTTTTATTTTTTGTATATATGTTACGCGATATCTCCGAATAGGATATGCCTCCGGGGTGGTCCCATATAAATTTTATTAACTTGGGTAGTTTTTCAGTTAGCTTCAATATTACGTTGTTTTTCCACTTAGTGTATATTGATGATGTTATAATAACTTCCTGTCACTGTTATTTACATAGCAAGTAGTGGTATATGAATTTGTGTGGGGTAGGTACCACAACTCAAAAGTGAAACATAAAAAACAACATCCGAATTCCAAAAAATTACACTACCAATTGAAAAATAACTTTAATTTTGGAAATCGGTGGCAAAAAACGAAAATATAAAACCAAAGACACCGACTTCCGAAAATAACGTTTTTTCTTTCATTTGTAGTGTTTTTTTTTCAAGTCGGTTGTTATTTTCTGTAAAAAAGTTTTTATTGTAGCTAGAATAGCAAGGAAGTAATATTCTGTCTTGGTACTTGGCATATGCTAGAGCTGTGTACAGAATGCTTGGAAATTTTAAGCCAGCAGCATTGTCTTGGTCCGTAGAGTAAAATGATCCGATTAGATACTAGCTTCGCCGGCCACAGGGCTAGTACACAAGCCAGGATAGTAAAAACGGTGGTGGTGGGCGTTATTAGCTCAAAGAAACCTATACTATTAAACTAACATACTAGCTTACTATTTTTATCACTAGCTTACTAGGCTAAAAATGAAGATAGTTCTGTATACACGAGGCTAGAGTGACTAGCATGCTAATTTACTAGCACAATCTTGCTGTCCTTCTTTTTTTTTTTTGGGTGGGAAATCATCAAATGACGTCTCCCGCTCTGGGTGGAGCGGAAGGGCGTGTCAGACTCTTACTGACTAAAACCCACCCGTGTTCCTTCAGTTGCCTGTGCGCCAGGGCCACGGTAACTCTTTCGAACAATCCGCAGCCCCGGCAGGCATCGGTCCTATCGGACCCCGTCAATTTTGCTGACATCTCTTTGAGGCGCGCGTGGAACACGACGCGCCGTCGACCCGGGCCTGGTCCTTACCGGACGGCGAGCTGCCCATTGCCCGCCGTCCGCAAGCCCGCGCCTACGGTGGCCGGGAGTCGGCAATCGACTCCCGACGCCCAGGGTGTCTCCTCCTCCTGCGGCGGCTAGGGGCGCGAGGGCGCAGTGATTGCCTCTCCCTCTCGCGCTCCGCCTCCTCCTTCGCGAGCATTACTGCTTCGCAGAAGGAGGTGACGGCTTCCCATTCCCTCTCGCTCCGTACCATGGCCTGAACCAGGGCCGGACGCGAGAGGTCGCCGCCGCCGATCGCCGCCACGAGGACACGGCGGTGCTCCGCCCAAGCCGGACAGACCTCCACCGTATGCTCCACCGTGTCCTCCAGTCGATCCACACAATGGTAACACCCGGGCGTTTCCTCCCGCCTTATTCGAAACAGGAACCTCCCGAAACAGCCATGTCCGGTGAGGACCTGCGTCAGGCGGAAGGTGAGGACGCCGTGGCGCCTCTCAAGCCACTCCTCAAAGAGGGGTCTTACCGCCGCAATTGTGGCGTGCCCTGCGCTGGGTTGCGACAGTCGCACTCTCCATGCCGCTTCAAAATCTAGCCTCGTGTAACCCGGGCATTATTGAAGAAAAAATAATAAGCAAGTGTATCGATAATGAGTGTTTCGTGGAAAAAAGCGAGGGTAGTACTGTAGAAAAAATCGAATGTTGTACTTTAATAGTCTGTTCTTTTCTTGAAAAAAAATATTTAACTCGTACCAACGAATTTCCTTGATATTTTGTGAACGCCCGCCGTTTGGGGTTGTTTACTTAAGATTTTCCTTTTGAAGTTTTGTTGAATTAATTACAAGGCTCTTTATTTTTTTAAGTCTGAGACTAGGATTAAGTTTTTGATGTTTGTGAATAACATTTTCTTCAGTGTCTTTTTAATGATTCTAGGAATAATTTAGTGTTAGTCATATTAATTTCTGAGTTTTAATTCAATTAATTATGATTGCTGGAATCGAATTTAATATTTTAGCTTTAACACAATGGTAAAGCTAAAATTAAATAACTGACTAATTACGCGCAATGATACATACAAATGATGTCAGAAGTACCTAACTGGCAGAAAAGACATTGTGAGGATTAAGCCATGGAGCGTTCCATTGGCATCAGGCTAATAGACCGAGTTCCCAACGTCGAGATCCGAAGACGAACGAAGGTCGTCAATATCGGAAAACGTATTATGGAACTCAAATGGGCAGAAGACCTGGTAAAGCGCAGTTATGACAGGTGGAGTAAGGCAGTGACCGAATGGCGTCCAAGGACTGGAAGACGAAGAGTCGATCGTCCGATGCAAGCGGCTGCAAGATGGGCAGACGACATTGTTGCCATCCCGGGCAAAACCTGGATGAGGCTGGCACAAGAGCGTGGCGAATGGCACAAGAAAAGAGAGGCCTATGCCCAGCAGTGGGCAAAGTCGGGATGATGATGTAATAATCATTAAGTAGTGAGGCTTTTAGGCCGCGTTCATACCAAACGTATAGTCGGCCACCGATTGTGTGAATGTATGTAAAACAACGGACAGTGCAAGACAGGCGCGACTCGACTCTGGTAGAAACATTTCCATGAAGTTTTCATAGGAATTGTTCTACTGGAGTCGCGTCGCGCATATATGCGGGAGCCTTAAACTGTCCGTTGTTTTTCAGTGAGTCGGCTCAAGTCGGCGGCTAACGTTGTTTTTATACATTTTGAACTTAACACCGTGGTCTAACCAAAGCGACAGGTCGCACTAATACGCTATCGTTGCGTTTCTTATGTCACTGATTTTTTTGGAAACCAGAAGGCGACCTCTGTCTGCGACGACGCGCGGGTTCGCCGAACAAAATGAACGCGACGGTCGCGTGTTTGCGAGATAGTCGCTTTGGTTAGGACCAGGCCGGACGCTCACAGTTGGTGGCCTATACTATAAGTTTTTACAATTTTAATTTACTTCAAAGAGCAAATGTTAAGGTTCCGAGACAGGCTTTTACAGAAAATTATTTCAAGTCTAGTGGATTTTGAGTTTTAATTTAATCTCTGTTCTTGCTTCTACGAGGACTAAGTATCCCTTGTGCCTAAACCATTTACATTTTAACCAAAATTAAATGTAATTTATTGTCTAGATTTTTATTATAGTGGTCGTTCAGAGGAAGTTCTAACCCTTCTGAGCCTTAGGTGGTGGACTATTTCTAAATAAGTACTTCGGTAACAAATTTTGGACATTATGTACCTTAAGAGAAAACATAGTGAGGGAACCTGGCCACAAAGATATGAATTCGTCAACAAGAAAAGGTTCATTAATCTTCTATGTGTAAAAGAGGCGTTTGTCTTGTAGCGGGACAATTTAACACTTATTATAAAATCTTATGAGAAATCCCTGATGGAAAAACTCATTAACACTTTGCCCGATCTGGGAATAAACCCCAGGACCTCGTGCTCAGCAGTAGAGCCTGCGGCCTCTTGACCAAAGAGGCACCTCTGCCAAACCTGTGTGTAGGAATATAGCAGGTCAATCTGCCAGGCCTTACTCCAACTATGTTGGGGTCGGCTTCCAGTCTAACCGGATGCAGCTGAACACCAGTATTTTACATTTAGCGACTGCCAATCTGCCCTCCACAACCCATTTACTGGATAACACGATAACCTTTGGTAAGACTGGTTATCAGACTTTTGGGCTTCTGACTACCCGTAACGACGGTCAAAGATTTACGAATGACAGCTGGGACCAACGAGTTAACGTGCTTTCCAAGGCACGAAGGGGTGAGAGGACACTTCACCCCTGCATGCCTTGGAAAGCACTGATCTGCAATATTCCTACCCCTGGAATAGGAGGAGGAGGAGGGGTAGGAATGTAGGTCGCATTCTGCCTATCTAAGTCGAAAAAGGACCAGATTTTCTGTTTTGTAGACTACACAATCTGCAATCCAAAATCCCAGTTTACTTGTCGTCTAAAAAAGCAGTATTTACGAACGAGCAAAAGAGTGTTTTCTGTCTGTTTATCGTGTCTGCGACCCGTGTAAAGGACTATTCGTTAAGCCTGCAGTCGGTAGTTCCCACCGATTACATCACTGCCGACAAATTAAGTTCAATTAGTAACATCTGCTCTAGATACACGTGTTAGCATAGGGCTCTGGCCTTTGTGAATTGTACTAATAAACCTACTTTTTTTTCTTTGAAGAGGAATAAGGGATCTATTGAGAAGACTGTACGATTTTTTACGAAACATAATTATCGAAATATGGGGCCCACTCCTTATTTTTTTTTTCTTTGAAAAATAATGAGGGATCTATTGAGTAGACTGTACGATGTTGTACTGATTTTTTACGAAACATTATTATCGAAATGTGGGCTCGCTCCTTCGGGAAATAATATGTTTTTTTTCAACATGAATTATGTAAACACGACCAATGTTTTGATTCAAAGAGTGCCCATGGAGTTTATTGTCCGTTCTTCTCTATTGGTACTTACTACGCTTTGGAATGAACAAATAGCTTGATCTTTCTGACTGACCGACTCCTGGACAGTTCAAAGGTGAAGGGCGGGCGTTTTGGGGGACTGTCTTAGTTAATTTTGACTTTCAAAAAGTGCTGATCTCAGCCTTGTTTGAATAAATGACTGTCGACTAATTGTTTGATTTGAAAAGTGGCTGTTTAATTGAAATAAATGCTCTAAGCTCTAGTTCGAGTTTGAAATACAGACAATGATGTTGTTTAGAAAACTTGATAGCTGTAGTTAACTCAAAATTGCAATTTTAATACTTGATGAATATAGGCGTCCTCTTCATGTAGGTTTTACCCACCGAGATGGATATTTTTTGTTAATCTCTCTATGTGTAAAGTTATATATTGTCTAGGTAAAAATCTCATAGTACAATAATGTGGGAAGGAATAATAAAGTGGCAACACACAAGATATGAGGGATGTTAGAGGATGGGTATGGAAACACTGTGAAGGAGAGGGAAGAAAGATAAGACGGACGACGATTAGTTTTAAGAAAGACGTAAGGTGCATGTACAAGAAAAATATAAACAGAAGCTAAAAGACTGGTTTTATGCTCTTTATTTACAACGATCCCTACAATGATATTTTTCTTAACTTTGTAATCGCTTAGTTGCTTACTAGAAAATTATTTTACTAATGAAAATATGTCGCCTACATAATATGGTCTAAGAAAAAGTAAAGTAAAGTTTGCCGCAGTACCACCCAAAAAGAGATTTCGCTCACCTAAGCTGAAAAGTAGTTAGCAGCTCAGTTCCAACAGCATTTGCAGCGCTGCAGCGCTGAATTTCAGCACAACTTTCGTGTTAACTTACATGTGACGTAATCTTGTTAGTGCATGACTATGTAAGTACCTGAAACAAATATTAATTACATTAGTATCAAGCTTTAAGTAACAAGTTAATGCTGAAGTTAGGCATTTTGATCCGAGTAGCGGGTGGAAGACGCTGCTCCTCATCTTTGGACGGAAAAGACTAATAGTAATTGCTTCCCTATCTAAGACGGGAATGAATTTTAAAAATAGAACTAAATTTGGTTAGGTAGCCGGTTAAATTTTTGCTATTATTAAGAAAAATATCGAAATAAAAAAAATGCCGGTATTGTGAGTGTATAAACAGCCAGTGTGAATTTAAAAAAAAAACCTATTAAGCGGGACGGCTCGCGGCGGTGACGCGGTTTGTTCCATATTTAAAATTTAAAACAGACTATATTATTTGGCGGCATACTAATTCTGTAAGCTGTACCGAAATTCAAAATATCGGTTTTATGTACTAACAATTATTTGATAAAAAATGAGTCTCATGTTATTATTATCAACAAATATTTTAGAAAAACGTTTTTTTTTTACTTTCCTTACATTCAAAATGAAAAAAGTAGAGTGTTTAACACGGGTGAAAGTCATCAATTCCTACTCGGACTATAGCCGCCCTCACGCTCGTCCTCGCGCTGGGCGTCTAAATACCTTATATGGGAATTGATTCCTTTCGACCCTTGTATAACAATCTACTATTTTTTCGGCGGTTTTTTGAAAATATTGCACGGATTTACAGAACCCTTCGTATGCGCGTGCGAGTCGCATTTGTTGACCAATACAGTTAAGAATCAGTCCTGAGTTATTTAAGTTATTTTTCCGTTACTACTTAAATACCGCAAACTAGCAACCCAAGAATGAAAAACGGTGAAGGAAAACAAACATCGTGAGAAAACCGGCATGACCCAAAACTTTAAAGACATAATATGAAATCCACCAACCGGCACTGGCCTCGCGTGGTCGATTACGGCCCACTCCCGAAAGGAGGCCTATGTCCAAGCATTGGGAACATTATAGGCTGATTATGCTAACTCAGGAATCTGGATTCTTCTTCTTCTTTATGATAACACTCTTGTCAAAGCGGTCGTGGATCTCATATAGTTTCTTGTCTAGGGTCTGATGTGATTCACCTCACGATTTCTCGCCATCTACTGCGATTTTTGGTATTTTCTGTGCACTCATACAAGGGATCGTCCTCTGCGGATTTAATTAGGTTAGTCCATCTCATGGGTGAGCGTTTGCGTGGTGTAGTGCCCTCCACTCAACCCTGCACGACAAGGCACTCTATAGAGGGTGCTTCTATGAGTCACCCTCTATTTAAGGATGTGCGTTTGGACCAGAACTAGGGTTGCCAACCCTACTGTATTAGAGGCCTATAAACTATATAAAAAAATATATATATAGTAGGCGAAGCTACTACGTTTTAATTTTAATACAAAATGGGGAAATAAGCGCAATAGGGCCAGTATTAATCTCATAAAAGCTGAATTAATGGTATTTTGTAACCTTAATTTAGAAGGTGTATAACAGCTGTCATTAAAAGAAAAAAACCTGTTAATAAAAACTCAAAGAAGCAAAAAATGCATTAAAAAATTGATAATTTGTTTTAAACATACCTACTACTTATATTTTTTCAGGCAATGGCTTCGAAAATACTTACTATATTTGATATAAAAGAAGTTGGCAACCCTAACCAGAACAGATAGACGCTTTGTACCTGGATTAGTGCATGGTTAGATTCATCCAACAGATCACATAACTACGAGTAGTAGCGGAACTGGCGAAAACTGAAGAACATGTCTGTATTATATGGAGTACCTCTGTGTGTTAGGTTACGCCCCCAAGCTGTCACACAAAAATTTGACATATAACAACAATTACCAACAATTTACCGTAAACTTTTAGGAAAAATAAGGTGAGTTCTACATCAAACACTTTATAAAATCATCTCGCTATGCATTGTTTAGACATGAAACATAAATCATGCCTCAAACAAAGGAAGCTTAAGATTTTCGTAAATCAGAACCGCAGGCGGGAACGGAGTAATAATCGTGTTGTATCCGGTTCCGGATTCCGGAATGTAAAGGATTTGTAATATTATAATAGACGCCGCTTAAGTATAACTAAGAATAGAGGGAATATTGTGCCGATTGTGCGTGTTAGTTAGTGTTGATTTGAATTACAAGGAATTTCGGTAATAAAAGATAATAATTGGTATACTCGTGAAGATTGAGAACTGTGCGATAATTGCGTAACACACATATAGTGTTGATCGAAATGTTTTACATTTTGACAGTTCAGCCACGTTCATTGCGTTATTCACGTTGTTGAGCAGACGAATTTTTCAAACCTATGAAGTAATGGATTAGGAATTTCTTTCAAAACCCTTGAATTGTGATTGAAAGTGTGTTACGCAATTATGGTGCTAGTTATTTATAGAAAATAATTATTTAAGGAGGATACTGTAAAACGTTGTATTTTAATAGCCGACAGCTCAAGTATACGTCAGTGTATTTTTCTGTTAAAACGCTGATTTTAACGATGAAGTCAATTTAAGTACAGCGGGGTAATTGCGTAACACACTTTCTTTAAGGTTTTGTGTAAATTGACTGAAATATGACGATGATTGCTGAAGAAGTAGGTTTTTTCTTTTTAATTTTAATAATTTAAAATGTATTATCCCAATGCACATTTTAAAATTTAAAATGGCTGTATTTTTACAAAAACATCCGCTATCTCGTTTCTACGAAGATAAAATAACAACAACACATTTCCTGCTCCATTTACGAGCAATTTCGTTCCGTCAAAGACTTTGTGACGGTCACAGCACATCACACTGTTAGCAGTTCTAATATGGAAATGTTTGACAAGCTCTTGTATGGCTGCTCCGAATACCGGAATACCCGAATACCGGCCAGCCTATCACTTTCACGACAGATGGACGACGCACCTGGAACGGGCTTGTTGAAGTGTGGTCGCTTGTTAACATGATACATTTCATATTGTGCACAACCGCAGTAAATTATAAAATTCATAACAATATAATTTCACGACAAAAAGATACACTCATTCATGAAACTAACTCCAAAACGCTCAACAACAATAAATTATTGAACCGCACCCTAGTTCACTGACATTTAAATCCATACAAAAATATCTTGTTCCAAGCGTTTAACTATAAAAATTTAAAGCAAGTCCGTCAACGTTTCAACAATGGCTGCACGTTTTTTTCGCGAACACTTTTATAAACGGGCGAGTGAGTGAACAATGTGCTTTAGTAAAAGCAAAGTAATAATATCAGGGAACTTGTTTGTATGTATGGTCACGTTCCTTCCAGAGTAACTGAATTTTAAGGGGTTTTTGTTAAAATATCGTGTCACATAACATGTCCACATAACCGTTGCCGCGTCATATGACCTGAAGTGCGTCGGTTCGTAAATGGCGATATAAACACATTTTATGTGAATGTCTATCGGTGTTTACAAAAACAATCCTGATTTTTATAACATAGTATAGTTCTCTCGTGGTTAAGTAATAACAGCCGCACGGTTGATCGCTCAGGTTAAGCTACGCTTGCCGCGGTCGGTCCGTGGATGGGTGACCTTATTTACATACCGAGATCCGTCCGTGCCTCGGAGAGCACATTAAGCCGTTGGTTCGGGCAGTCATACTTGGATCTTTGACAGTCGTTACGGGTCGTCAGAAGCCCGACAGTCTGACCACCAGTCTTACTAAAGGGTATCGTATTACCCAGTAACTGGGTTGTGGAGGTCAGATAGGTAATCGCTCCATGTAAAATGCTGGTATTCAGCTGCATCCGGTTAGACTGGAAGGAGACCCCAACATAGTTGGGAAAAGGCAAGGCAGATGAGTTTAAATGTCTACTTTTGCACTAGACTCTGTCTACTTTTGTACATTGACAGACAACACACCCTTAACTGATGAGTAAGGTGGATTTAAAAAAAATCATCCTCTGAAGGGGTTAAATTGGACCACTCGTCAAAAAGACCACTAACCTAAAAACTGCACTTAGCTACTAAAGAAAAAGAAAGAAAATACATTTATTTGCGGTAAACATGACGCAAAGAAAAACCACACAAATACAAAAAATAACGAGTAACTAGTAGTGACTAGAGTGTGTGAAGTAACTATTATGGCTACGCAAATACGTGGCTCAGTTACGACGTGATATTATGGGAAAACAGCATAGATGCACCGACACTCTTCACATTGCAAAAAAGGCTTATAAGAATCCTAGTAAATATAGAAGACACTGAGAGCTGCAAACCTTATATCCAAGAACATAAAATACCTTCCCTCGCCTGCCTATACATTCTAGAAATATGCAAATTCGTTCGAAATTACCAACACTTTTACACGACAAGAGAAAATATACAGTCAAGATATACATTTCGCCCTAAAATTAGGTTAAACTTACCAGGCTCTAAGCTAAAAATGCACTCAACACGAGTAAGTACGCTAGTCATGTCCGTGAAAATATATAATAAATTACCAGTTTTTTTTTTAAGAAGAACAAAAATGTATTATGTTCATAAATAAATTAAAACGATTTCTATTATCAAAATGCTATTACAATATCAATGAATATTTAAATGACAAATTTTAAATTACACGTTTTATAAAATAATCACAATATAATTATAGTAACAACTAAGTAGTCAAATAAGCTTCCTCTTCCTCTCTCCTACTTTTGCTGTGCCCGACAGGGTCCACAATGGTCATATTTTTGTAATCTACCACCTAAGTTCACATATGGAAGCAATAAATATATTGAGTGAGTATGGAGTAGGAGACGAAAGTGTGTATGAAAGTTCGCGATTTATTCCGATGGGAAATCTAACCAGGCACACGGCTTGTATAATAGTCAAAATTGATGTTGAGGATTCGCAAAGAGGATTTCTTCGATAAACAATAGTTGACAAATGATAGACACAGTGAAAAATTTGAATTCTACTAAAGTATAGACCGAAATTACCTATCTGCTATTGTCATGTCACCAGCACCCTAATTGCGTAAAGGCTCGTACACACAGGCGCGACGCGACGCCCGACACAAAGGCACCGCGTGTCGCGCGACGAGCGGCGCCTTTGTGTAGCGCTGTCGCGTCGCGCCTGTTTGAGGGAGCCTCAACACGGCAACATATTCCGAAGGATTTTGAAGGAAATTTCTGATCCATTGCTTTACGTGTTTGAAAAATTTGTCTGACCAACAACGTAAATAACGCAATGAATGAGGTTGAACTGTCAAAATGAAAGGCATTGCCACTGTTTGCGTGTTACGAAATATGCCAGCAGGCATGTAATAGAACGCGAAGGAGGAGGCAAAGCGCGTGAGGGAGAGGCAATCGTTGCGCCCTCATGCCCCTAGTCGCCGCAGAAGACGCCCTGGGCGTCGGCAATCCCAAGCCGATTCCCGGCCACCGTAGGCGCGGGCTTGCGGACGGCGAGCAATGGGTAGCTCGCCGTCCGGTAAGGACCAGGCCCGGGGCGACGGCGCGTTGTGTTCCACGCGCGCCGCAAAGAGATGTTAGAACTAATTGACGGGGTCCGTTAGGGCGAAGCCTGCCAGGGTCGCGGATTGTTCGAAAGAGTTACCGTGGCCCTGGCACACAGGCAACTGAAGGAGCACGGGTGGGTTTTAGTCAGTAAAAGTCTGACACGCCCTCCCGCTTCGCCCAAAGCGGGAGAAGTTATATGATGATTACCGACACAAAAAAGGCATGTAAAAGGACATTCGCCAAGCGAGAAATAACGTTTCATTAAAAATAAAATAAAAACCATTGTTACAAGAGACTGACTTTTCCAATTTGAACATAATATATGTACACAGACAGGTCAGGTGAGTACTCGTTACCGGCGTGCGTGTATGACCAGATATAAGAACGTGAACGAAGTAAAAGCAGTATGCTAGGATCGTATAGAATAGAATAGAATAAAATTTATTTGCATAAAAACATGGTATAGAAGATGGTACAAAAATTTAATACAGAGCATACATGTCTTTGCTTAACATTATAAGCGTGCAAATTTGTCGTGCATACATTTCATTATATTTTTAATTAATTAATTATTATATGACATTTGGTACATTTAATTATATAAATTGCAGCAGATATTCTGTAATTTCTGCCTACACCAACGGGAAGGCGTGAGTTTATCTATGCATCGATGTTACACACAGCCAGATTTTTCCAATTTGAACACGATAGATCACGAACCAAGACACTTCAAAACAATATTTGTCTACCACGCGATGATTGATTCAAAAAACAGTAAGATATTCATAAAGCATGCATCACATTTTTACCCCTGTCGCAAACAGTGAAACTGAAATAAGTCGGCGCTGAAAATAGCTATGTTTAAATTAAGTCGAAGAACAAACCTTTTATGTATTTTTTGTCTGTCTGTTAAGTAACTGGCAAACAAAAGAGAGGAAAACGTTCAAAAGAAGCCTTTTTTTGTACTTTTTATCCCTTTTGGAGATTATTTTCGATGGTATATTTTTATGAAATAGGTAAGTACTGTGGGTATGATAAGGTTCTAGGTAGGAGGAACGGAACCAGGGATTAAAAAGGTTCCTAAAATACCGGTAAAGAACGGTATTTTGTTTTTCCTTTACTAGAATACGAACCGTAACGGGACCTAAATTGCAACTTTTTAAGAACTTTTATTTTACAGATTCTTCATCAAAGCGAGTCCGAACGAGTTCATGCGATGCTGCTCAGCGCAGGACGAAGCTTTGTACGATAGCGACGAGGTACGGCAGCCGCCGGCGGGTGAAGAGGTCGGAGTTTTTGTAAGATCGGAGAGGGGCACATTTGCTTTGATAGATCATGTGGTAGTTCTTTGAAACCAGAACCAAACCGGAACCTGAACCGTACCGAATAGAAGAACCTTTTTAAAAACCGAAATGAAGAACCGGAACTCATTTGAGTTCATTCAGGGATAGAAAATCGGTACCTACGAATTTTCGTAGGTACCGATTTTCTATCCCTGAATGAACGTGGAGACAATGAATGTTAACATTTAAGGGTGTATTTATAAACGTTGCTTAAAGTTAAGTAATGATTAGCGACTGTTTAACCATACATTATTGACGTTTAACTCTCTCTCTCTCTTTCTCTCTTAAATTTAAGCAACGTTTATAAATAAAGGGCTTTATTGCTTACTCACAATTAGGAATCTTCTAAATACATTTTTTCTCTAACAAACTCTTCTCACAAAAGTCAAAGCATTTATTTTAAATAGGCACATACATAAAAGGCACTTTTGAACGTCAACATTTACATTGAAACAGAATTGATTCTATTCGCCCCTTCCTAAAGGTAGTTACATATGGAGAAAAACGGGCCAGAAACTCCACCGTTACTCTTTTAAAATGTTTTACAATATTTTGTACAATTCATTATATGCGTCGTCCGCGTGGAATAGTTACTTTGGGCTAACGCTAACTTTAACCCGCGACTTCGTTTACGTAGAGGGTGAAAATATATTTAAATAATACATACTTTATTATCAGTACACGGAGAAAAGATTTCTTAAAATGTTCCTGGCGAGTTTATGAATTTTTACTGGGGCTCTGCAGTAACGCGGGTCCATATGCGCAAACCCAAGAAAATTTACCGGGTTACCCAGTACAAATTCTAAGGCAAAAAAAAAATTAAGGTCTAAGAAACTTTACTAGGTTACCGATTAAATTTTTACTGGGGTACTGAACGTCATTTTTGTCTATTTTTCCGTCAACAAAACGGTGCTCGTGCTAAGCCTGCTGGAATATTTCAAGAAATCTTTTCTCCGTATAAGAGTGGAACTTTAAAAAGTTAGGTAAAAAGTACTGGGTCTTATAATCTTATGTCATGTAGATTGTGGGTTATTCTCAAAAAAAATCAAAACTAATGTTATTTCAAAGTACTTCTGATATTTTTAGTTTTGTTTCCATCCGGCATGGTATCTCGCAGAGATAAGTGGAGCTATCGCCCTTCCCCCTCATGACCGCCCGCCGGCCTAGCAACATTATTTTGCTGCGATGTTATTTTAAAACTGCGATATCTCCTAAAACATTCATTGAAATCAAATGATGTAAAGGGCAATTTTGTTTTAAATTAAATACTTGTGATGAATAACGTATTTATATGGATAAGGATTAATATCATGTTTATAAAAACACCTTCGCAAATAATGCATTATTTTAGAACAAATTTGGTTAGCATAAAAAAGTTTATTGTGAGCCAACCTTAAAAGATAGACATAAGCTGTCGCAGACTTTTTTTTACATACATGATTTTTGCGAAACTTTAACCGTTTACGCAGCGCACGCAGCGGAAGCTCTCAAAAGGAAAAGAAAAGAAAAACACGATTTTGAAACATTGCTCATTGGTGCTCGGTCCCTATTGGTCTTAGCGTGATGTTATATAGCCTATAGCCTTCCTCGATAAATGAACTATCTAACACTGAAATAATTTTTCAAATCGGACCAGCAGTTCCTGAGATTAGCGCGTTCAAGCAAACAAACAAACAAACAAACTCTTCAGCTTTATTATTAGTATATTTAGTATGTAGAATATAGATGTGAAGACAATGCACCTAGAATAAAACCACTATACCACAATAGGTAAAAAGAGTTAAAAATTAAGTAATGACAGATAAAATAATTATGTGAATAAATGCATCACGGAAGTCTTGTTAAAGATATGCCTCTAGAATTTTAAAAGAAGTAAAATATAACCCATGTAGCTAGCTTCCTATTTCATCTTTCTTCTAATCGGTGTAAACAAATTAAAAGTACTTTAGACAAAAAAATATCAAGAGGTCCAGTAAAACATTATTTAAAAGCCAACTCAAAACTTTGCCTGCAACAATTTCTTTTGCGTACAACAACCGGAAACTTTTAAAAACCCTGTTTACATGATGTTAAAAATAATTTCAAGGCGGGTAGTAAAAAAGTGAAGCATCATCGTTAGAGGGTAGTCAGAGTTACTTGATCATGTGTCAGTCATCGTGAATAATTGACCCGATCCGTCCTCAATGGTACTTGTTGAGGATCTACAAGGAGGCAATGGTTTACTAATTACTATGGAGCTGTTGGGGATCAGGAAGGCCCTTATAGGAATTGTACGATATCAAGTTTGATAAAGGGGTCGAAAGGGCATGTGAATTGGGCATTGATTCAACATATACTGGTACCTAGCAAATTGGTACTAGGTACGAACCTTAAAATTATTCTTGTAGATATACATTGTAATACAGGCTGTTTTTATGATCTATTCCCATCCATTACCAAGAGCTAATACCATTTGGTATTAGTTTATTTCCGAATTTATTTTCTATTCCCAACGAGTACCACATTTTAAAACCAATACCAAAACAAGTTTGAAGAATGAAGAAGAATGGGAATAGAGCGTTTTTATATATGACATCTATCTGTATATCTTTATGTATATAAATCTCGTGTCATGGATATAATCTGGTCGCACTCCGCCGAAACGGCTCGACCGATTTTCATGAAAGTTTTTATTTTGGTAGGTATGAGAATAGGTCGTAAAGTATATTTCATACTGCTGCAAGTGAAACCGTGGGGCACAACTAGGTAATATATATTAAATAGAATAATATTATAAAGAGGTAATATTTGTGAGTTTTTATGTAAGGGGTAATCTTCGGAACTACTGATTCGATACCGTATATTCTTTCACTAATGGGAAGCTACAGTATTGCCGAGTCATATGATATATTTTATGTTAGAACAAGAAATCACACGCGGACGAAGTTGCAGGAAGAAGCTAGTTTATTATATTTAATCAATAACAATTTAATTTGCATAAAAGGTCTCTTGAAGTAAGGAGCAAAACACGGCTAACGGATAATGGAACGCCTCTACCCACGCCATATGAAAGCATCCTGAGGATGACAGGATGCGGCAAGCGGACTAACGTACATCGTAACGCAATTTGGCAGAGTGCCAGCAGATGATTGCGATCGGCTGATTTAAAGTTAGAACATGTCTTGGAATAATCTTATGATGTGACAGTAGCACACAAATACATATTTGACGCGCGTTAAGGCATAATTTATAACCCCTTGTTATTCTAAACAATGAATGTATACGAGTAGTAAGTTTTTTAAATTTAGTACCTAGTATAAATAAATATGTAGTTAGTTGTAAGTATATGTTAATTATACATTGCACTAAAACTTAGGGCCTCAACTGTGTTGATAATTGATGAAGAAGGAAATTAAAGTTTTCATCTTCAGTAGGTATCTGATGAATCAGTGAAATGCTGAAAGCTGAGGTATAAGGGGCTCGTGGCTAAGTAATAACAGCCGCACGGTCGATCGATCAGGTTAAGCTACGCTTGCCGTGGTCGGTTCGTGGATCGTGGACCATGTTTACATACCAAGACGCTCCATGCCTCGGAGAGCACGTTAAGCAGTCGATCACGGCTGTCATTCCTGGATCTTTAGAGTCGTTACGGGTCGTCAGAAGCCCGAAAGTCTGACAACCGGTCTTACCAAGGGGTATCGTATTACCCAGATAGGCAGGTGCTGCATGTAAAATATTGGTACTCATCTGCATCCGGTTAGACTGGAAGACAACCCCAACATAGTTGGGGAAAGGCTCGGCAGGTGATGAACAAACCGAACAGAAAAATCAAAAAGTTTCTCTTAAAAATCGGGTTTCATCACAAGACCTTCAAGACCCACTTGAAAGATCTTCCAATTCAATCATAAATTTTTTATATTGTGGAAATCCTTACCCGGCGGAAATAGAATAATTTTAATTATTGCTTACGGCAATAGACTTTTCCTTATTAAACCGCATCTGGTGCAAAATATAAAAAATCTTCGCGATGCTAAGGCAGCTTACTTTTCTCTTTCATTCTGCTGGAAATACCTGAAAGCTTCTATTAAAATTTTACTGATTATAGCTGCCAGTGTATGGCTTAGGAATATATATGTGTGGCACTTATTAAGGCCAACATGTATGTGTTTGATCAATGATATTCGCTGGTCTAGTGCTCGCAAGCGCTACTGCTGAGGTCCTGGGATCGATTTCCGGGTCCGGCAAAGTGTGATTAGGTTTTTCCATCTGGAATATCTCAGTAGCAGCTCGGAGTCTGGATTTGTGCCCGATTGTTAGCAATGGGCTCGCGCCCTGTTACTCGTACATGGGACTGAAACTTATCTGGCGAAATATGGGTGTACTATAGGTCGATAGGACCACTGCCTAACCCTTGGGGAAGACGTGTCGTTATGTTATGTATCAATGATATTACACGCGCTCCGTAAACTTGGCTAGTAAGCAAACCAGAACTCACTTATGCTCGGTTCCTATAAAAACGAATCGTTTTGCTTACCAGCATTTTTTTATTGCCAAACCTGGCATAGAAATAGATTTGTAAGCAAATTTTACCTGTGGTAACTACTTCCATATGGGAGAGTCTACTATGCAAAGCTTTGAGGTATTTGCTTAATTATTGGAAAAGATATAAGAGTCTTAATTTTAACCAATAACGGACCGTAAATTATAGGAATTGGGCATCAGTGTTGCGCCGGCGTCAACGAAAGCTTGTTGTGTAATGCGTCTTCGATTAGTGTGCCGTTGTTGAAGATCGAAAATTGCGTAGATAACCTGTTTTCCTCTTTTTAGGCATAGCTTATTAGCACGACTTCCTACTTCGCTGTTGGGATTATTTACAGAACGAATCCCGTGTAATTCATGCATTGATAGAGTTTGTTTTCGTGTTCACTTACCAAGATTTTGATTGGAAATACGATTACTCTGAATTAATTTCCAATTCTTGGAAGCAGCACTTCTGGGTCACAGCAAATTCAACAAATATTATGTTATCATCGTTTCAGTCGAAAGACGTCTACTGCTGGACATAGGCCTCCCCAAAGCACCGCCACTTCGACCGGTTTTGTGCTTCTCGCATTCAGTGGACAGATTTTATAACTTAAGCAAATTGTACAAATAATATCAAGAACTACACACTTCTGGCAGACTTGAATTTCATCCGAAATCCCTTGACACCATAATAATTATGTGTGAAGGAACTCACTATGTTTAACGGAACTGATATCTGGGAATAGTTAACCAGATTCAGAACTTCGATACCTCTATGATATTCTAAGAATCTATAATTGGAAGAAGATGACAGAGTCAATTCAGAGTTGATTTGTTGGATTCGTTTCCATCAACGTGTTTTCTTAGTATAAGATTATGTCAGGACTTTAAAAGAGACTGTGACCTCTGAGCTTGTTTCGGTCATGCTTCCCAGATAGGAAACGCCGAACTCAACTAATTTTAAAACATCATCTATGTTTGATGTGTAAAAGTGTTTTTTGAACCTATTTACAGCAATAAATATCACTTCATTTAGTATAATTTGTTTATATATATATAATTATTCTTCTTTTTTCGTCACCCTAAGGCAGACTGGTAGAAAATTCATACAGCATTAAGTCCGCCTTTGAATGGTTAATATACAAGTTTTAATAAATAAATAATAAGTCAAAAATAAACAGTGAAAGAAATGTATTAGAATGGTTGGGCATCTGTAGTAATATTCTTCTAAACATTGCAACTTGCATCTGCAAGGAAAATCGCATTCAACCATTTAAAAGCGCAAGCCGATTATTTATTTCTGAATACCGTCAGCATTGCTACGGAATTGAGCGCATTATATTCGCTTTGAGCAACAGGCTTATGATAAAGGACCGGCGCAATTCGTGCTCCGCGATCCCTAATAGGATGGTTCCACATAACCACAGAATAGTAAGTACAGAGGGCCGGCTCTATACAGCGGCGAGCGAAAACCGACGCACGCACATAGACGCGAATGATCTGCTCCAAAGGTATCAGATGAAAATGTAAACAAATGGATCAGAATTGGCATCCACAGGTACGTTACCTGTGCATGCCAATTTGTAGTGCCACTTACAAATTTAGTGTTCTGATTTGTTTGTTTGAACACTTAAAAATTCGAAAATCGCTGCATTTTAAATCACCTTTAATGTTTTTCATTTGACTCATCATCTGTCTTGCCTTTTCCAACTATATTGGGGTCGGCTTCCAGTCTCACCGGATGCAGCTGAATACCAGTATTTCACATGAAGCGACTGCCTATCTGACCTCCACAACCCAGTTACTGGGTAATACGATACCCTTTGGTAAAACTGGTTATCAGACTTTTGGGCTTCTGTCGACCCGTAAGACTGCCAAAGATCCACGAATGACAGCCGGGATCAACGGCTTAACGTGCTTTCCGAGGCACGGAGGGGTCTTGATAGGTAACGATGGTTACCCATCCACGGACCAACTGCGCCAAGCGTAGCTTAACTTGATCAATCGATCCGTGTGGCTGTTATTACTTAACCCACAAGCTCCTGTTTTTCATTTGACTTTTGAGGTTATTTTTAGAAATTCGATTTCCATCGCTGATTTTCCAATTACAATTTAATAACGTTGTTCAAACAATAAATGTTCGAAAAAGTAGTGATAAATAAAATTGAAACCTTCCATATACTGATGAATGTGTTACTCATTCCCTTTAATGAGTGATTGCGTAAGAATTTAACCTGAACCTGTAAACAAACCCATTGTTTACACGGTCATCATATACTTTTGGCACAGACTCGTTGTATGGAGTTGACCTTCTGTACCTTTCTATTCTGTGATGGTTGCCTGTTAAATTGTTTCCAATCTGCCTTTGATTTTTGTTTGTTTAAGGTTTCGCGTCTTTTGTTTTTGTTTAAGGAAAAGGCTTAGCTGTCCTTTGTTTTGTATTCTTTTTTCTGAAATGAGCGAAATATAAATTGGGTACTTGATATTCAAACGGTCGCCAAAACGTTTGTGGTTTAGCTTTGAAATTGAGGACACGAGTGTCAGTTACGTCCTGGATCAGGAATATGTTTCCACTTTCAAGAATTTTACATACTAACGTATGCATGGAGTACGTGAGCTGAAACAGTGTATGTATTAGGTACCTAGGTGTCGCATTTCTGTCTTTTAGTCCACTTGAGGGTAGACGCGCTTAAGTTTCTACAATACTTTTCAACAATAATAAATTGCTCACTCAGAAGATTTTCGGCGTAGAAAAGAATCCCGTTTTTGCTCAACTCTCTCCAAAGGAAACAATTCTTCATGGTTGAACATTTGTCAACGAATTTATCATTAAGTCTAACAAGCGAAATTGCGTTGGATATAGGTATTTTTTTTTTAACAATGAGGCGGCTCTAAGGTTTCTTAGAAGAGTTCTCTCGTTTTATTGATCGTGTGTGGAGTCGCGTTGGCAATAAAATATTTTATGAGTGAAATATTAAGATTTTATGTTGCTATATGCAATGTTGTTTTATTATGATGTGTTTCGAACAACTATTAATTTTATGTGCATTATAATGATATTGGTTGAAAACACATTAATTTTGAGTTATTTCAACTGCTGCTGCATTGGCTCAAATTTTTGCTAGCAGCCAAAATAACTTACGTAGATAGATAAAAGTTG
This sequence comes from Dryobotodes eremita, assembly GCA_917490735.1. Taxonomy (NCBI): domain Eukaryota; kingdom Metazoa; phylum Arthropoda; class Insecta; order Lepidoptera; family Noctuidae; genus Dryobotodes; species Dryobotodes eremita. The sequence goes on along the minus strand of OU823242.1, from coordinate 5,254,281 downwards.
TTTTCGACAAAATATTAAAAAAATTAACATCAAAGGCCCTAATCCGCGTCATCATTGGCAGCCATGTTCTACGCACTGCTGAGTATAGTACTCCTCCCTTGTGTGCCAATTATTGACGTCAAAATGAAAATACCTCTAAATACCTACCAAACGTGTAATTATGAGCAAACAAACTAAAAAAAAAACATCGTATCTAATTCAGTATTCAAAAATAGAATGTAAGTAGTACCTTAATCAATCTCCTTACATTTTTAGCGTCTTTGTTGCGAAACGCTATCCAAAATTCCTTTTGTATCCAGACCTAAGTTACATCACTTAATATTATGTTCCATTGTTTAACATCTTTTGATTGTTTAATATATTTTGTAAAACGATTAAAATATAAAAAGAGCCTTTTAGAATAATTTCCTGCGGTAGACCTGAGGTGACGGTAGGAAATAACGAGGGTCTAAACCGCGTTTGGTTAAAAGGAGAAGTAATATAGAAAGGTACACTTTCTGCGGTTTTAGCGGGAAAACCCACACTGTGGTACCTACGTAGAATATGATGGTATAAGTAGAAATATGTCTTCAACACGTTCGCAATCATATTAAGTTAATAAAAAAGAATAACATTAAGTAACGGTAAGTAATAGGTAAAATTAAAAAAAACCCACACAAAAAAGAGCTGATGACCTTGAAACAGCTGAACCGATTTTGATAAAACATATCTAAGAACCACCGCTAGTAAACTGGCTTTCAATAAAAAAAAAACGCATTTAAGTCGGTACACCCGTTTAAGAGCTACGGTGCCACAGACAGAACAGCGGTCAAACTTATAACACCCCTCTTTTTGCGTCGGGGGTTAAAAACCTAAATAAGTTACACAAATTTGGGAAAGGTCGTTCAGTCGTCTTACCACAAGAGTCATTGGACCAAAAAGCCAAAAATACACACTATTTTTCGATCACCATTTTTATATATTAATTTATTTCGCAACTCGTTATAGCAGCAGGTGTTGGGGCCATATAATCTGTAATAACAACATCCCACACGTCGAATGAAATGAAACAAACGCTTATTACCGCACAAGTATCATTAAAACTTGTAGATAACTTCGGTAGCTTATATAAAGACTTGGTCCTTCGGTCCGAGGCTTCTGAAATAGTCTAATTGAGGCTTTTAGATAGGAAAATAATAGCTAGATAGATATTTATAGGAGACTGTGGTTGTTTTAATGCAGTAAGTGGGCTTGGAATTATTGCTATAAAATCTTTTGAAGAAAGGCATTATCCTAATCATTAAAAAAGAAAACATCGGAGAACTCTGTTAACTATATTCTTAACCAACAATAGCTTATGCTTATACCACGTGTACAAGAACTGAGGATCAGCTAATTTCGTGGGAACTATTCCACAGTGAGTCCAACCACCTCACTGACTTAACATTTTCTTGTCGACGTATTTGTATGGAAATACATTAGGTACTTAGTACTAAAGAAAACGATACTTCAGTCTGTACCAAAAGTATCAGTAGTAGTACAGAAAACGCACCTGATTTAGTTGCTTTTATTTGGTTGTTTTAAATACTTTAACCCGAATCTAACCTAATCTCAAGTAACCATAAGGACGTTTTTCTTCTCTTCTTTGAACTTCGAAAAGGAAGAGGTTCTCAATTTGTCTGTGGTTTTTTTTGTATGTTTGTTACGAGATGCCTCCGGCAATTGTGGATCGATTTCGAAAATTCTTTTTTTAATGGATAGGGTATGTCTCAGAGGTGGTCCCATTTAAATTGTATTATCTTTGCGTGGATAGTTTTTCAGTTAGCTTCAATAAAACTTATTTTTCCACTGAGTGTATATTGATGATGTTGTAATAAGTTCTTGTCACTGTTATTTACATAGCAAGTAGTGATATACAAATTTGTGTGGGGTAGGTACCACGACCAAAAAGGGAAAATTAAAAACTTTTTTACAAAAAAAAAAAACAACCACCTTCTACAAAAATACATTACAAATAGAAAAATTACTTTAATTTCGAAAATCGGTGTCTTTGGTTTTGTGTTTTCGTTTTTTGCCACCGACTTCTGAAACTAAAGTAATTTTCACTTCGTAGTGTTTTTTTTTAAATGTTTTAACATAACCTCAATTTTCGACGATGATTTTCGAATAACAATATAACAACGTTATTCAAACAATTATTTTTGGAAATAGTGATGAGATATAAACTGGAAACCTTCGAAATACAGATGAATACTTTACTAATTTCATTTAGTGAGTGACTGCATAAGAATTTAACCTGAACGGTGTTTACACTTTTACCATATACATTTGGAACAGACATTGCCGCAGCCTGTGGGCCAGCTTTACGCAGCGGGCGTACAGCGCACTGCGCGTGCAGTACAACAATGCGTCCAGGATACTGTTAGGGCTCCCGCGGTTTTGTAGTGCTTCGACTATGTCTGCTGAGGCGGGGACCGATGATTTTTCGCGATCATAAGGAAGCGGAGTGCTTCATTATTAAGGCGCCTACGAAGCAGCTCGAACAGTCTCCTGAGGGTGTTGTCCGAGCGGTGGGACCTGTCCCTAATACAGAGGTGGATGCAGCTTCATGTTAGCGCTTCTCCTCGCATTATTTGACATTTGTTTATAATTATAATTGTGTATGTCTAATTTTATTATTGATTGTTTTAATGTGCATTTCATTTAATTCTAATGTGTAATTTTGTTTAATTTGTTTTTGATTATTTCAATGTAATGTGTTTTTATAATTTTATTTTTATATAATGTATGGACTATGTCTGAATTCAACGAATTATTATTATTACATGTTTTACTAAACGTCTAGAACTAGCTTGTGTCGACTAAGCATCTTCGTAAAAGATTACGGTCTAAGACTTAAAAAACTGGCCAAGTGCGAGTCGGACTCGCGCACGAAGGGTTCCGTACCATTACCTATAAAAACGGCAAAAAAATCATGTCTGTTGTATGGGAGCCCCCCTTAAATATTTATTTTATTTTGTTTTTAGTATTTGTTATTATAGCGACAACAAAAATACATTATTTGTGAAAATTTCAACTGTCTAGCTATCGCGGTTCTTGAGATACAGCCTGGTGACTGACAGACGGACGGACACACAGCGAAGTCTTAGTAATAGGGTCCCGTTTTTACCCTTTGGGTACGGAACCCTAAAAAAGACATATTCCAGCAAGTCTAGCTCTCGTGTGTCTATTCTGTACCGTATGCAACCTCTCGGGTGTAAATAGCCACTATCCTATTCAGATATGCACATAGAAATTAGTGGCCATTAATGTTGGTCGAGTAAATAGGAACGTTTCTGAGGAAATATTGAAGGTGTGGTTCAGATGTAGTGTTTGTAGAAGGTTCTGAATTGAAGATAGTAGGTATACATAATGGTACATAGTGGTGGTGGTTTTGACTTGAGATCTTCAAGCAAAAGGTGAAGCTCGGACTTTCGACAATCATCGTTGAAATTTGTGATTGTTTCAAGTTTTTCTACGGGAACTTCATAACGAGCTGATTACGCGGAGAAGGCGATATGTGCAAAACCGCAAAAAATAAGTTTAAAGTAAAGGGGGCTGAGCAAAAATGTATGGAAGCTGATACCCAAAAAACAAATGGCAACCAATCAAAATATTGTATATACAGTTTTAAAGGTCTAATTATGTACATCAATAGTCGTTAAGGGGGATAGTCTCTGTTCGCTGTCCGTTCCGAGATATACAACCTCTAACATCAAAATTTTTCTGTGTATCATATTATTTGCTAAGGTTGTATATCTCTGAACGGACAGCGAACTGTGACTATCTCCCTTAACAACTATTGTTCTTCATAATTAGACCTTTAAAACTGTAAATACATTTTTTTTATTGGTTACTAGCTGCGCCCCGCGGTTTCACCCGCATAAGTCTCGATCCCGATAAAATATCGGGATAGTAAGTATCCTATGTTTTAATCCAAGTCATGGTCTACCTATGTGCCAAATTTCATCTAAATCCGTTTAGCCGTTTTTGCGTGATTGAGTAACAAACATCCACACTTTCACATTTATAATATTAGTAGGATAGTAGGATAGTAGGATAATAAGTTTTCAGGAACCAAAACGCCCATTCTCCTTTATATAGAACTTTAAATTGGTTACAGAGGTAGAAGCTTCAAAGCTTTGCTTCGCATCGCTTCGTCGCGTCGAGGTCTTATCAAAGGCAGCTGACATCACGTTGACGGTTGACGCTAAACTCGCTCAAGAAAAGTGCTTTTAAGCGTCGTTTGGCGACCAAAACACTTTTAATGAAAATACTTTTACTTTAGAAGCAGCTATTTATGTTGCAATATTGTAAGAAGGTAAGCTAGAAGAGGAAAGAACACTATGTCACTATCTATTCACTCATAAAGGAAAAAAGGCGTAAAAACCAACCATGTTTTCGAAACATGCACAAAATGAACGCCATGAAAAAGATATGTAGAGGAACTGGAGTGAACATAAAATGTGACATTGGAAACCCGGCCAAGTCCATGTCGCTATCGCAAAGGTAGCACCAAATGGGATTGGACAGGAACCTAGATGGAAAAGTTACATGATATTATATGAAAAGTGCACTTGTCTGTTGACCTATATTGTCGAAGTGGATTTGGATCGGTTTTCGATACGAATTGGAGCCATATGTTTCCGCTACAACAGCGGAATATCTATTATGTGATTCGTGCCATTAGACGTGAGTATTATAGAGAAGACCCTTTTGCAAACCAACCTTATTTAGTTGTAAAAAAGAAATATTGTCGTGTAAAAGTGGTGGAACAAACATGCTATATCCGTAATTCATAAATGATAAATGATTTTATTTCTGTAAGTAGGTTTGTACAAACACTTTTACACGTCCATCATATTTTTTTAAACTAGATGAGGTCGGCATTTCATCTCTGACTCCTCTGAGAAGAAAGGCCGAAACAAACTCAGAGGTCACAGTCTCTTTTAACTTCCAGATATAATCTTGGTCCGATCATGTGAAGACCATGTAGATAAGTGTCTAAAATGGTCTTTTGAGGAAAGAACCACACAGATTGAGTGGTCATGTCCAGTCAGTGTACGCATTTGTCAGTAATCGTGCACAATACCATCAGCTTCACTCAAAGTCTACTCCAATCCGCTGAAAAAACAAACGTGTTGGTATAATATTTCTATAGAAAAATATATCATTTCACTCACGGACAACCGGGTATTGACCCAAATATCAAGAATTCAAGATTGACACAGAACATATCCGAGGAGTACATGATGATAATACAAATTACTTCGCAACCGACGCATCGTCCTATGAAAATGGTTCTTTCATATTTATGAGTCGAGCAGACATGGCCTATTTGTCATGGTAACAGTTGCCAAAAACTGGATTAAATAAACGTATTGAACTAAGAGACGCGTTGGTAACCGATTGAAAAAATTGTAGTTGTTATCACGAAAGTCTTATAAGTATCGATAATGGTGTACCAATATCTTTCGGAGCTATTCTTCGAGACCTTATTATCATCATGTCATTAAGGCTATGGAGATACCGGCGAGCCCTCAACAAACCCAGATCGTGTATGTATTGAAATTATTATTAAGTTATCCTCCCAATAAACTGTACACCACACCCTGTTTGTCAAACATTCCCTAAAAAAATTCAAGGAATAGAAAGCCTCCAGATATAAAAAGACACGGTTGAAAGCGAATCCTAGCAATAGCCAAAGCACACAAATTCCGCACATAAATCAGCTTCACATCACAGAACATATAAAATACACCCTCCACGAAAAATGGGAGGAAATCATATAAAAGGTTCCAAAGGTTTCATTGTTATACTAGGTATAAATTCTCGGGTTACACGGGGGACTGGGAAATAGTCCAGGTCAGGTCATATCCGCCAAATAGGATGGATGGAAATAACTAAATGATGGATGACAAAGTTGTGGACAAGAACGTGACTTAAATAGATTGAGGGTAAATCTGTGTTAGTCTTTTGTTAATACTTAAAAAGGATGTCCTATTTGTCAAATGAGTCTTGAACGGGTAACGTGACATGATACGGGTGAAGTTCGTAGTAAAAGTCACGTGGAAAATTTATGTTTTAGGAGTTAGCTGGATAATATAGGGGAATAAACAGTTTGATCGATAGTTTAAAATGGACTTGACTAAACTATCACGAGTATGTAAGTTCACGATCATGTTTCCACTATACACAATACCTTCCATCTACTGATTGCACGAGCAGTTTCTATGAGCACAGAGCATATTTTCTAAGTGATTTATAACAGAGGCGTACAGCTTTAAACTCGAACGAAATTTAGGTATATAAGCCAGGGGAGTACATCGTGAAGGCTCTAAAAGTAGGGCATACACGAAATACAGCCCGGAAATTGGCAAGACGGCAAGTTGTAAACATCTTAACATCACGAAATTCACGAACATTTTTCTTAAAGCCAGGACGTAAAAGAATTGCCGTAAGTTTCGTGAAAAAAGGCTCTATCGAGAAATAAGTAGCACGTCTCAGTCTAAAGACGACATCGATTGCTATTCAAAACAGCTCAATAGACATGTCCAGGGTTATTTTCAGGTTTTACACTTTTTTACTAACGCGGCTAATGTATGAGTAAATTGTTCAAAGCTCGAACTAGCCCCATTTAGTTCTATGCAGTGCGCTTATTAAAAAGTTTTAAACCTCCTATTAGAGCGCTGAATACTGGAGAAAAATGAAATATGAAAAATATTTCACATGTAAGTCGTCTGTAGACGTACAACTTTTTATTTCCGAGCAATTTTCCGCGTGCACAATGAAATTTTCTTAAATATATGTTTCATGTGAAGAAAATACTTTAGCTACCATTTTAGACTCTGTTTCGACTTGCGAGCGAGCAGTTTTATTTGACGGAGCGAGGGACATGAAAAATTCTGAGCCATTTAGACAATTTGTGAACATATTGAGGCTTTGTATGTTTCATACCTGACAATTATCTCCAGTGTCTTGTGGCTAATATAAATTCTTCGTCCTTTTTGCCGCACTTACACGAGGTCCAAGCTTACCTTTTATGTCAGGCTGACCGTAATTTGGGATGTCTAGATTAATTCGGTGATATCTCAAATATTCTGGGCTGGATTTACGACGTGGCAACTTGAGCAGCTCTTGCAGTATTCAGTGTTTCCCTATTAATCCGTGTTTCCCAGTCCAAAGGCTACAAAGTTTTAAAAGCTTGGTCGAAAATTGTCTGCAGTTATTACTTGGAAATTGTGGCTTCGTCCTAGATATGCAAAGAATAAAATGCTACTTTAATTAAAGTGATCTCGGCTTTTATAGTGCGAATAAAGAGAAATAATGTTGTAACAGCGTTTTTAATATCAGTGAGTTGCATTTCTGGTCTTTATAAAAATGCTCTGTTTACCTCTCGGCTGAAGAAAACTGAAGAGTATTTTTCAAAGGTAACACATAATAATAAATTATTCTACTTCAAGGATAAACGTCACTATTATCTACCCAAATTACAACAAACTCCTAGATCTCCAAAGGATTAGATTATCTTAGATATAGTCTCCAAATTAGTCCACTAATTTATTAAAGACTAGGTCAGCATGACAAATGCATTGTTCGACCAATCTGGAGAAATTTATTATGCTTAGAGAAAGCATTCCCGACACAGGGAAGTGCCAAGACGATGAAAACAGATGCATAATTTTATCAATACCACCGGGTCTTAATATTATCACTTACCATTTGGTGGCTAGAAACACACAAATAAAAAAAATAAAATACAAAATGATCAAAAAATAATCTGAGGAAACCTGAATATTCTAGGGCCAAAAATTCAAAGACATGTAACTTCCACCAACCCACACTGGGCAATGTTGAACTGACTACGGCTTACTCCCCCTCACAGAGAAGAGCCCCGAGTCCCACCAGCAGTGGAACCATTATATACGCTGATGATGTGTGCTTATTTATAAGAAACGGAGGAATATTTAGTCTGATTACTTGTAAGTGTAAGGAACGAAGAAATATTATTCTTGGTATGTTTATTAAAATAAACTGGAGCGTACAAGTCGCTTATCGCATTCCACAATGCGAAGTCAAGTTGAGGGCATCGGTCACTTAGATTAGAGTACAAACGTGAACCGACCAGTTATCAGTAATAATAACTACCTAGCTGACGTCTTGAAGAGCTGTGCGTTCCTTGAAGCTACTTTATAGATATTTATGCGTGTCAACTGCTTAGGGGTGAAATTGCTTGGATACCAAAGCAGGGGGTTGATTTAATTTTATGGATGGGTGTCAAGGACTTCGTTGCCCGCTTTTCTTCATAGAAATCTACGTTTTGGAATGGGCAATTAGCATTAACTTTCTGCCTAACTGACCGCCTCCTTGCCAATTCAAAAGTAGGCCTGTATGTGGTTTAATCGGAATAAATGCTTTGAGCTCAAAGCTGAAGCTAGTTGCGTATTCCAAAGCGTAGTAGGTTCCTGTAGAGAAGAACGGGCAAGAAACTTCATTCCAGGATTTAAAATCATGTCATGTCTAAGACGCGGCTCTGCAAACTTAGGATCCAACTTCACTAACAACGGAACAACTTTCAAAAGCCTGTAAAACTGCTGTATCTAAAAGCTATATAACATCACGCTTGTATTCCCCGAGGGGTAGGGCGGAGGTGTATCTATAGTACACCCACAGTTCGCCAGTTATGTTTAAGTTACATGTAAAAGGAGGCGAGCCTATTGCCATCAACCGGGCACGAATCCACAATCCAGGCTGCTGCTGAGAAATTCCAGATGGAAAAACACAATAACACTTTGCCTGACCCGGGAATCTAACCCAGGACCCCGTCTTCAGCAGGAGCGCTTGCGACCACACACAATGGAATGAGGCGGCTAAAAGCTGTACCTATTATTTCATATTCTAGCGTTTAAACACCCACTACTCAACAGACTGCCGTTATTTCCGAACTTCGCAGCTTTGCTCTAGTTTTCCGATCCGATCATCCCATAAATAATCGGAAATAAAAGACCGGAAAGCGCCAGAATGGAAACAATGGGTCCTATTTATAAATCCTGTTATCTTTGGTCTAAGAGCCCCCTTTGTATCGGACGTACGTCATAAGATCATTAGCCTACATTCGTTTAAGGTGAATCCTCAGTTGTAGCCCGTCAAATTCAATTGCAGCTTTGTTTACGTCGATGTTGATGAAAATGCGATTTGCGACTGTAAGAGTTACATATATTAATAATATGTAAGCTATCCTGTCTTTCAAGTTGGATCAAATTGCACACGGTGTGCAAATCAAATTTAAAATCGGTTCAGTAGTTTAGGAGTCCATCGCGGACAAACAACGTGAACGTCATTTTTATACATATAAAGATATAAAGATTTACTGAATAATAATTTCATACCAATCGTCAAATTTTGGAAATTTGTTCCACTTAAGAATTTTCATATGAACTATTCAGAAAAATTCTTAGGTGGAACAAATTTTCTTAGGAGGATTCACCTTAAAGGAAAGTAATGATGTGGGTAAACTAAATATTCAAAGGTGACCACGTTGTTTTAGAATGCACGAGGGACGAATTTTAGGTTACAAATTTTCGAATATATGAAGCAATGGATTAGTAATATCCTTCAAAATGATTCAGATTGTGGTTGATAGTATGTTACGCAATTAGGGTGCTGATGCTTTTTAAACAAAGAGAAGACGCGTATAACGAAGCTAAAATGCGGTTTTCAAGCGATACATTCGCAGTTAATTTTACGTTTGCAAAGGAACATTATTATCAACGCTGTCAATGCTTTATGTTCGACTATTGTCTGTTTGTTTATATTTAGTGCATAGTATTTAATTCCGTTACTTACGTGCAAAATGTTGTCCTTCTGCCCTCAGATAATGGACTGACGGCTATCCTGTCGTCGTCAAATCATTAGCCCACTTTGATCAATAAGGTACCTACAGTACTACTACTACTATTAGCCTGCATCATACTATTGCTGGGCTAAGGCCTCTCCCCATGACTTCCAGTTCTTTCCATCCAGGGCTTAAGTGGACCGCTGGTCGTTTGTTTTCTCTAGCTCGCCCCGCCATCTTCTCCGGGGTCTGCCGCGACGCCTTGTCTGTGTCAGGGCTCCACGTAGTGGTTATTTTGGCCCACTACTCGTTGGGTACACGGCAGACGTGGCCAGCCCAGTCTCACTTCAGTTTAGCGGCTTTTTGAGCAACTTTAGTAATCTGTGTTTTGGAGCGCAGTGTGGTGTTGCGAATACAGTAATGAGATCAAAAGTAGGCTAAGTGGTTACCGTAGTTTACGTACTACGGTAACCATTTGGGTTTTATTTAAAGTACGCCTTATTTACTGATTACACACATAGATACATAAACTCACGCCTTCTTCCCATGGGGGTAGGCAGAAACTACAGAACGCCACCTGCTACAATCCTTACATACTCATTTTGCCTCATTTACGAGTACGTTCATACTTACTGATTTTAGCTGATTAAAGTCATGTAGGTAGGTAACGATAATTATTATACTGAACAATAGGTTGTTTGACAAAGTCGAGTGGTTATTTTGCCTCTTTTAATTTAATAGTATAATTATACTGATTCAACTTCTTGAATTGGAATAATTATGCGAAGGCTTGACAAATTATGTAAATAAGTTAATCAATCAAAAATCCGGTTCTTGAACTGAAAGCATAATGAGTACATTTGCAGGTAAATGTCATGAAAAAATCGCACAGATAACACCGACATAGAAAAAAATAATTGCATGTGTATGATAAATAACCTTTTCGTTGAACTTCAGTCTTTAGAAGCCCACTTCATATATATTCTGTTTTCCTTTTTAGTCACGGAGTCATTATGTTACCTTATAACGACATGGCATACACATAGATACATAAACTCACGCCTTCTTCCTATGGGGGTAGGCAGAAACTACAGAACGCCACCTGCTACGATCTTAACATACTCCTTTTGCGTCGTTTACGTTCATACATCTGGTCATACACGCACGCCGGTTGCGAGTACCACGCAGCTGACCTCTCTGAAGAACATCACCAATAAGGTCACACCTAGGGCGTCCCCTCCCGGCGTTTCCACTTAGAATAATAAGTGGATATTCAATAACCAAACCTTCGTCTATGAAAGACTATCCTTCGCTGTCTGAAATCCTGCTCAATTTGAGTAATGTGTTGTCAATATCAAATTTAATTTATTCTCATATAGAACATAAACGTTCACTTGACATATGAGATATACAAATAAGTCATGCCGTTATGGTATTTACAAGGCAGATGTGAGTGGAAACGCCGGGAGGGGACGCCCTAGGAAGACATGCAGTGACCTTATTGGTGATGTTCTTCAGAAAGGTCAGGTGCGTAGTACTCGCAACCGGCGTGCGTGTATGACCAGATGTATGAACGTAAACGAGGCCAAAGGAGTATGTGAGGATCATAGCAGGGGGCGTTCTGTAGTTTCTGCCTACCCCCGTAAGAAGAAGGCGTGAGTTTATGTGTGTATTATTATTTTAGACATAAGCCTCTAAGTAACGGAACAAAGACTTTACAGCATTAAACATTGAGAGTTCGAACTGTAATGTAATACAGAGCATCAGAATAACGTACATAGTATTCACATAGGACGGACTGAAGGCTCTTTGATCCGTGCAACTATTTACCAATAGAAAAATTACGTCATAAATGATTATTTATCTAATAATTACTGACATATTTGTTTTCTGCGTTCGCAATTTCGTTTCAAAATATTTAGTTAAACAAATACGTGTTTTTGGAAAAATTACTTTAATACCCACCTGTAAAGTTTAGTTTGCATAAAAATTTCAACTTTTTTATCGCTATCAATAGAACAAACCACTCTGAAATCAACATAATTGACTCTGTTATAAAGTTGATATTTGTTAAGTCTATTAAGATCTAATTAAGTTAGCTAATCTAGTTAGAAACAAGGATTTGAATATTTAATAGGTATATATTACCATCATAGTAAGCTATATCATATTACACTAGAATTCATTAACCTAGTCGATATCGTAGATGACATATACAAGATGGTAATTAACACATAATTGAGGTCAATTGTTTACTATTCGGGTTAGAATTTATAATAATCTAGATTAATAGGATCATGTAATAGATGCATTCCATTTAGTTGAATATTCTGAATATTTCAATGCCTATTATGCTGTGTGTCCACCGAAGTGTAACGACGATCAAAATGAACCATACATGACATACATGAATAAACTCACACCTTCTTCCATGGGGGTAGACAGAAACTACACATACATTAGGGTTGCCAACTTTTTATTTCAAATATAGTATTTTCAAAGCCATTGCATGTAATTTTTTTTATTGTATGTTTTTGCTTTTTTGTGCCTTTATTCAAAGGTTTTTTTATGACTCATAACATAACTATTATTACACTCTATATTAAAGTTACAAAATACCATTAATTCAGCTCCTATGAGATAAATACTGTCCTTATTTCGACATTTTGTACTGAAATGAAAATATAGTAGGTTTGCCTACTATTTATATTTTTTTGATATATTGTATTTAGGCCTCTAATATGATAGGATAGTATATTATACAGGATACATTTTTAACCAATGCGCAAACTTTAACCATGAATTCAGCACATGATTCCAGACCCCCTAGCGTAGAAATGTTTAGTCCATTATAAAAAAAATCAGCTGTTTCATAGAAAAGTGCAATACCTACGCGATCAAAATGTATGGAACAGCAATTTTTTTTTAAATACTTCGCTAAATATTACAATGCCGGGGGGTCTCCCAACCTCTATAGTATCGAAAGAAGCAATCTTGCACTGCCGATAGGTATTAGACGAGGCTGGGTACATTTAGAGAATCTAAAGCTCAATTTGCGACCGTTTTATGTATTATGCAGTTCTTGCCTCGACTCGAAATAGGTGCTGTATCAGAGAACTGCCTACGGGCTACAATCAGCATCTCACTATAAACAACTATAGTACACGAAAATTTGTCTTCCTCCTTTGATCTTAGAACTGGAAATCCCTTGCATGTGCTTCGATCTTAACCATCAACAGCAATACTGGCGCTTCAATATTAATTTCAACTTTACGCAGAATCATTAAGGTACAGTTTTCATTGGAGATGATGGAGTTAAGTCCTTTTAGATAGGTTCATAAGAAACCGGTGAGACCAGTGTCTGTCTGTTCGTTGAAGCGGTTGCTCTGCATAGCGAAAAATAACAACATAATGTTTTGAACTTAGCGGTTTATGTTCCAAGTTTGAACGGATAAAGAACTTAATTCAATTATAAAGAAACTTGTTATTTTTTTTGGAAATAATTGTCGAATCTACTATTCGTTAGTTCAATGTCCAGGATTAGCAAAGATTTAAATCGTTAGATTTGCTCTCAACGTAGGTACTAAGTCGCAGAAGTGTCCATACTGAAAAAACTGAAGTCTCACAATGTTAGTGACGTTTTAATGACAATCAAGCCAACTCTCAGCGTTATTGTGTGTGTCAGAAGGTGTCACAACGAAACAGAAACGCGACCATCTTTTAACGCGGTGGGCGAGTCAACGATTTAAAGATTAAAATAACATAACATCACGCCTGAACTCCCATAAGGGTAAGGCAGAGCTGCACCTATAGTATACTACTACTATAGTACATCCACAATTCGCCAATTATGTTTAAGTCCATTGTTATAGGAGCCTACTGCCATAAACCGGGCACAAATCCAGACTCTGGGCTTGCAAAAACCAAAAACACCTTCTCCACCCGGGAATCGAACTAAGGACCTCATGCTCAGCAGTGCGCTTGCGACCACTAGTCCAACGACGCCGTCAACTATGTAGTAAAGTTTTAAATCTTTTCAGAAATAGATCGTAATCACGTATTGCATACGAACTTTGTCATTTGATATGGTGAGAATACCTTACTACACTCCATTTATTATAACACTATCTTCGGCCCGCGGTTTCGCCCGCGTGGATGTCGGAAATCATCCCACGGGAACGTGCTACCGGGATAAAAGGTAACATATGTCCTAACCCAAGCCAAAGCCTGGCCTATTCGTGTACAGTCACCAAAAGAGATAAGTAACCAGGATCGTCGGATATAGAAGAAGTTTAGTAACAAACCGATGAATGTTTTCGAATAAAATTTAATTTAATTTATAGAAAACAAACAGGTCATGTATCAAATTCAATGTCATTGGAATAAATCCATCGGTTTCTTACTAAACTTCAACTATATCCAACGACCCTGGTTATTTATCACATTTGGTGACCGTACCTATCATCCAAATCCATTCAGGCGTGGAAGCGTTAAATGTAACGGATACAGATAATAAAATAATATTAGCTAAGTTATTTTACAACTTTAAATTGTAATAACTTTTAAGCGAGAGGACCGAATTTAATGATATACATAAATTCATACTCATATTATTGAAAGTAACTAACTCTGTCTATATGTTACCTTTTCACGCTTATATCACTTCACGGATTTCGATAAAATTTGGCAAGGAGATAGATGGCATCCTGGGGAAGGACATGAGCTACTTTTTGTCTAAAAAATAATACTAAAGGAGGTGATATAGGGAATGAAAGTTTGTATGGGAAATTTTGCAAGATTACATTTAGCAATGATTATGAATCTGGGTATGACTCCGATTCCAAAGGATTAATAAAATCCCTGTTCTGTCCAGCCTTTTCCCAACTATGTGGAGGTCAGCTTCCAGTCTAACCGGATGCAGCTGAATACCAGTATTTTACATGGAGCGACTGCCTATCTGTTTCCCGGACTACCTTCTTAAGGTCGTCGGTCTATCTAGTTGGGGGGCGTCCGTGTCGTACTGGATAACACGATACCCCTTTGATAAGACTGGTTGTCAGACTTTTGGGCTTGTGACTATCCGTCACGACTGTCAAATATCTAGTCCGAAGGGTCTTGCAATGTAATGGATGGCCACCCATCCACGAACTGACCGCGGCAAGCGTAGCGGGTGAAAGTTACTGCATTTATATACCAACCACAACCCAAACGACGGCATTGGACTAATGAATACCATATAATCTACATCACGTGCATGTCAACTTAATTATTAGCTGAGCAAAGGCTTCATAAACCATAATTATCTCCGTCGCTTGCTAGCGCTAGCTGATTACATTACATCAAGAGAGATAATGCACCTTAATTGCGTGAGTAACACACTATCAATTAGAATCATAATCTTTTAAAGGATATTGCTAATCCATTGGATTCATATGTTCGAAAAATTGGTATGTTCAATAACGCAATGGATGTTGTGGAACTGTCAAAATGAAAGCCATTCCTATTGTTAGTGTGTTACACAATTACCCCGGTGGTCAAACATCTGCCTAGCGTACTGTAGGTTCCCTATCCATTTGAATAAAATTTTAAGACATAATATAACATTGGCATAATTAAATTCAGCATAATGATCATTACGCATAAATGTTTTGCCATAAATTAACCATAAGTAACCATTGCATTATGTCAAATTATTATCATGCCACAGTATCATTATGCTAAAAAAAGTTATGCGAAAACGGTTACACCAAAATAGATTGGTCAATAAAAATATGCGAAAAGAAGGGATCCCCGTGCTTTCTTTTTCCCTTTTTTTTTTGGATGGGAAATCATCAAATGACCTCTCCCGCTCTGGGCGGAGCGGAAGGGCGTGTCAGACTCTTACTGACTAAAACCTACCCGTGTTCCTTCAGTTGCCTGTGCGTCAGGACCACGGTAACTCTTTCGAACAATCCGCGACCCGGCAGAGGGATCGCCGTGCTGTATGCTGGATCCTATGTTGGTGTCGGCTTCCAGTCTAACCGGATGCAGTCGAATACCAGTATTTTAATTGGAGCGACTGCATAATTGACCTCTACAACCCAGTTAATGGATGGCACGATGCCCCTAGGTAACACTGGTTGTCAGACTTTCGGCTTCTGACCCGTAACGACTGTCAAATTCTGATCTATTCCCATCCAATACCAAGAGCTAATACCATTTGGTATTAGTTTATTTCCGAATTTATTTTCTATTCCCAACGAGTACCACATTTTTTTAAATAAAAAATCTATTACTAACCAATACCAAAGCGTGACTTTTTGTACACTCAGCTACACAAAGTTTTATTTAAATTGCGTTTTACCGAAATCTAGGGTAATCTAAATATAGGGTTAGGGTTAATAAGCTGGTCGACGGAGCCCCGCTTAGCGGGGCTCCTATTTCTGTCTAAAGGGTTTAAAGGAACCTAACCAACCGAACCTCGGGATGCCACTGACGTCGACCGTCTAGGGTTAGGATTTTCGGGAACATTTATTATGTTTCGGAGGTCACTCAAAGCATTTTAATTTTACTGAACCTGACTGTATCTGATTTCTTCAAACTTATTTTGGTATTGGTTTTAAAATGCTTGGCTCTATTTCCATCCAATACCAAGAGCTAATACCATTTGGTATTAGTTTATTTCCGAATTTATTTTCTATTCCCAACGAGTACCAACTCGTTGGGAATAGAAAATAAATTCGGAAATAAACTAATACCAAATGGTATTAGCTCTTGGTATTGGATGGAAATAGAGCCTAATTCTAATAACACAGCGGGGAACGACGGACGGGAAGTACCCGGAAGTACTCAGGGAATAAATAATAGTCTAATTTGCCACACACTTAAAGGTAAGATAACGAACGACCATTGTATAAAAAAGTTGGTTTATTTTCAGACACTCTTACTTAGCTGACGGAAGACAACAACCAATAAAGGCTCCTACAAACAGGCGCGACACAAAGTCACCGCCTGTTGCGCGACGAGCGGTGTCTTTGTTTAGCGTGCGATTCACGTCACGTGTCGCGCCTGTTTGTAGGAGCCTTAACATAAGTGGTGTATCAAACAAGATAGTTAATATCCTGTAACTAATACTATTATATGAAAGTTTATATGTATGTATAATACTCACTTCCGCAATAATGCCGCAGCGGATGTTAATGAAATCTGGCATAAAGGCGTCACTATGATATAGGACTTGATCTATCAAGTCCTAAGTTCTAAGTTTACTACTAGATTGAGATATTCATATAGGTTGCTTTGTATACGCATAAATGTAACAGTTTCCATGGAATCCGTGATTGTAAGCCCACGTACACATGGACGTAAAAATATCGCGGCAGGATTTAATCGCACACTGAGTTTTCAACGCTCTGCTTAGCGCCGAGGATTGAAAATCCAACAGTGTGTTTTTTCGACGCGCTGGGTTGCACTCTGTTAGATTCTCAACGCTAGGCTTAACATCGAGAGTTCAAAATCCACTGTGGGTTATTCTTACGCCCGTGCATACGAGGGCTAACTGCGGGCGCCAGAAAATTAACTTAAAAGCTCCCGCAGACAGGCGCGACGCGACCCTTGTAGAACAATATATCCATGAAGTTATCATATAAATTGTTCTACTACTTTACTTAAAATATCGTCAATAACCAATAAAACATTAAAGATTTTTTTTAGGTTATTGAGGATAGCGCATCGCGGCAACAACTATAAGGTTCAAAACAACGATGCGTTTGATATTAGTTGAATCAAATGACCACAAAATAAGTTATTTTGCTGTTTTAATTAATATAAAAAATAAATGCGTGGCTCAGCGGAATATTTTTAGATATTTCTTTAGTAGATTGAAAATAATTATTTTGAGAAATTATACGGCGAAATCATTTTTTAAAGCTCTGTTTTACGATTGTTTTATCACGATACTATTTTATTTTTATGAAATATATTGGAATAAGTATTTTCTTTCAACATTTGACAATACACAAAAAAAATATCTGGCTTGTAATATGTACCAATATGAAATGTGCGACAAAAATCTGAGCGTTTCACGGTGACCTACATTTGGGCAGCGCCTTAACATTCTCCCAAAGGGAAGACGCCAATTTCACACTAATAACTTCCAAGAAACATGGACTCCCGTCAACCGCACTTAAAGACACAACCTTTAAGTAGTGATTCAATCAAGTTGGGTATTGGGTACTCAATATTAAGTTACCCATTTAATGGGAAACTCGGTAGACAAGGGCCATTCAATTTACCAGCTTCCTTTAATTGATCCTCAAGTTGCGGAATTCAATAAGGAAGTTGATGACCGCCATTAGGTACGTTTTTTCTTCGGCATAGTTTGGTTTGAGTTGAGTTAAATAATGATGTAATGCCATCCTCGAGTTCTCGATTGTTTTTATATTTTACTAGCTTCTGCTCGCGACTTCGTCCGCGTGAAATTCCGGCAACCGACCCACCGCGTCGCTGCGCATCGGTCGTCCACGCTATTATTCAATTTTCACTTAGCGTTCTTTCTGATTTTGTTCTTTTTGCTCGGCTCCTTAAGGTCGTAGCGTGAAGTTAAATAGCCTATAACCTGCCCCCAGGTTTGGCCTATCAAAAGCAAAAATAATTTTTAAATCCGACAGGTATTTCCAAAGATTATCGCGTTCAGACAGACAGACAGACAGACATACGCGGCGGGGGGACTTTTATAATATGTAGTGATAATGATACTTATGCCCACTTGCACCGCTAATCACTAAACACGTTTAGCGCTAAACGAGTTTTAAACATCATTCTGTCTCTGTCTTCGTTAAAAATTTGATGGAAACAGAATGTTTAAAAATGTAAAAAGAACAAGAAGGATTTAACTTACCGGTATCTAGTAGATTTCTCATTATTAATTCAGTCTTAATTTCCCAAACATACCAACAGCAACCACTACACAAATCAATCCTAAAATCCACCTATAAACAGCAAAATAACATTCCACTTAGACTTAACGACCACAAATAAGTCCAGGAAGGCTTTAAAATTGTAAATAGCAATAATCCAGAATACTATTAAGGCACTTCAGGGAATACCGAGCTGAATTTTAGGAGCGTTTTCCGTAAATGCTAAGAAAACGACCACATTTCTGAAGATCACTCGGAACTGGAGAAGTCAGTAAAATAAATCCTTTCTTATAATGAGGAGCCCTCGTTCTTACGAAGAGTTTTCATTCAATGTTGTGTAAATAATACAGGGGGGAAAAAATGTATATGTGTATACATATATCGGCGCTTAAGTACCTATTATCATAAGTTATTTGATGATTCATCATCATCATCAGCCTATATTCGTCAAATGCTGCACGTAGGCCTCTCCTAGTAAACGCCATTGAGCCCGCTCCTCGGCTCTCCTCATCCAGTCTCTGCCAGCCGCCTTTCGCAAGTCGTCACTCCACCTGGCCGGCGGGCGTCCCACGCTACCATGATTACCAACCCAAAAAAGAAAAGGTATATCGACTCACAACCTGATTACCATGGATTCAGTACATGATTCTGAACCATCCTGTGTTGAAATATTTAGTCGGTGATTTAAAAAAAAATTGCTCTGCCATACATTTTGACCGCGTCGGTATTGCAATTTTCTATGAAACAGCTGTTTGTTTTTGATAACCGACGAAAAATTTCTAAACTAGGGGCTCTAGGATCATGTGCCGAATTCATGGTTTCAGTATGGCATGATAACTTTGACCTCCAGCAGTCTCTCAAGGAGATTAGTGTTAATCAATCAAGTGTTTGTGAGTTACACTGTTTGTTTGTTGTTTTGTTAAACAGGATTATCTTAATACATAGAATTTTTATATTTCACGTATTTTTTTGGAGTGCTTGTCTACTTCACTTTGTTGTCTGCTTTATAAATGTTGATGTTAGGTATAAGTTTTTGCTCATCTCTGGCATTCATGAATTTTTGGCGTAAGGAATATTGCAGGATACAACAATACTTTGTAGAAGTTACAGAGAAATTCTATATTCAGAGGAAGTATTATGCAGCTGAAATTATGACGCTTAAAGAGTAAACATTTCCGAGCACTCCAAGCTCCGCCATTTTGGGCGACCATTTTCATTTATTCATTCAAAATTCGCAATTTTGGCCTAACTGTTAGTGTCCGTCCAGGTGTTGCAGAACTTGCTCCACAAATAACCAAACTTTCATCATTACAATCCTTGGATTCAAGTTATAATCTATATTTCATCACATTGGTAGTTTCGGAGACGTCATTCGCATTTGGAACACCTAATTTATAAGATGATAGACTTACACACATAAACTCACGCCTTCTTCCCGTGGGGGTAGGAAGAAACAACAGAACGCTACCTACTACGATTCTTTCATACTCCTTTTGCCTCGATTACGTTCATACATCTGGTCATTACATGCACGCCGGTTGCGAGTACCACGCGCCTGACCTTTCTGAAGAACTACACAGGATAAATTTTTAACCAGTGCGCAAACTGTAACCATGAATTCAGCACATAATTTTAGACCCCTCTAGCGCAAAATTTTCTAGACGGTTATCAAAAAAGAAATCTGCTGCTGCATAGAAAAGTGCAATATCTACGCGGTCAAACTGCATGGAACAACTAATAAAAAATTAAAATTTATAAAAATTATAACTGACGAAAAATTTGTACGCCAGCGGGTATAGAATCATATGCAGAATTCATGGTTACAGTTTGCGCACTGGTTAAAAATGTATCCTGTATATCCCTCTAGCGCGTCCCCTCCCGGCATTTCCACTCACATCTGGCTTTAAATACCTTTTGTAAGTCGCCTTTGATTCATCCTCTCAACATGACTAAACCATCTAAGCATACTCTTTTAAATATTTCTCACTACATCTGATTTTAAACCGCACCGTTGCCTTATCATATCATTCCTCAGCCTGTCATTCATAGTCAATAACATAGACTTATTGACCCTTTAAAAGAGTGTGATTATTCCTCGCGATCGCAAATAGAAAACAAACGCGATTGTGTTAGAAATGAAGTTAACGATACATTGATAACTAGCTTTTGCCCGCGGCTTCGCTCGCGTGGGTGTCGGAACGTACTATCGTCATAAAAAAGTGTCCTACATGTTAATCCAGGTTATAAACTATCTGTGTTCCAAATTCCATCCAAATCCGTTCAGTAGTTTTTGCGTGAAAGAGTAAAAAACATCTATCCATCCATCCTCACAAACTTTCGCATTTATAATATTAGTAGGATGCGTTTTGCATTATACTCTCACAAAGAAAACACGTGGTGCTGCTTTCACATGATCCTCCTTCGTTTTGGTAATTGATGGAAAACTTGCCCCGAAGTTAAACAAAAGAAACTTACATAAGGCTGGCATCACAAATTTATCGGAAATTAATTTATAACTCATACTTAATAATTACTCAGTTCTTACAAGCCAAACTTTGGACCGGCATAAAATATTAGACACCATATTTTAAGGGTCTTTGTTTTAAGAACAATGGTGTTCCAAGATATAATCTTTCGGGAAAATTGGGTGATACGTGTGGAATTGACGAAGTTGGAGAATAACTTGGCTTTGAGGCAAGGCCAAGAAAGTTGGTCGTGTGAAGCAATTAAGTTCTTCGCAGTGAAGATAAAATATTATAGAGGGGATTGAAATACGATCGTTTATACCAAACAATAAACAAGAGGAGATAAAAAAGAATGAGCCGTTTTACTCTCAATAAAACAAGGAAGAAATATTAATGGTCAGTAATTTATTGGTGTCGCTTTATTTTTCCTTGATTGCCGTTCTGAGTCTATAAAGGACTTTTATTCTGAATCTTAAATGAGTTCTTTGTTTAGTTTAATATCATGGTTATTTTTTTTGTTATTATCAAGAATGAATCTTTGGACTGGAAAATATATTTTGATATTTAATTCTTACAATTGTCTTACGGCTGTCATTCGTAGATCTTTGGCAGTCATTACAGGTAGTCAGAAGTCAAAAAGTCTGACAACCATTCTTACTAAAGGGTAGTTTTAAGGCTCCTTCAAACAGGTGCAACACGCGACAGAAAGGCGATGTACATCGCGCGACAGGCGGTGCCTTTGTGTCGCGCCTGTTTGTAGGGGCGTTTACCCAGTAACTGCGTTGTGGAGGTCAGATAGGCACTCGCTCCAAGTAAAATACAGCTGCATCCGGTTAGACTGGAAGCCGACCCCAACATAGTTGGAAAAAGACGAGGCAGACTCCCGCTCTGCCCAGAGTGGGAGAAGTCAGTTGATGATTTCCCACCGAAAAGAATGACTCAATTCTTACAACCCACAGATAAATTCCTGTTCAATATGAATATGCATTTTGTGAAAGAGTTTGTTTTGGGATACTTCCCCGAGGGTACTCTTTCAGAAAATGTTGTGTTCGTGGGCACTTAGAAGCGGAAATAAGTATAGTAGTAGTGCCGCCATCATTATTTCTGCTACTAAGTACTATCTATCCGTTTTGAAGGGTAAGGCTTGACAGTTGACCTATTCTTATACCAGTTATTCCTATTCAGTTAGTAACAACTGCGGATACGCATACTAATAGCTCTATAATAAATAATCAGCCTATAACGTTCCCACTGCTGGGACACAGGCCTCCTCTCTGTGAGAGGGAGTGAGCCGTATCCACCAGTGCGGGTTGGTAGATGTCACATGTCTTCGAATTTTTGGTTCTAGGACATGCCGGTTTCCTCACGATGCTTTCTTTCACCGTTTTGAGAGCAGTGGTGATAAAATTATTTTACACAAAGTAAAGCGCACGTCAGCTCTATAATAACTTCGATCAACTCGTTTAACATATTACATTTAATTACCATCGAGTCGAAAAGCAAGAAAGAACTTCACAAAACAAAATATCAACACACTCATTGTACCTTCACTATCTCGCTACCTAATTAGCAGAAATCATAATAATTGACCCAAAAACACCGATGCTCAATACTTTAAACAGTAAAGACTATACAGGGAGCTACTTATTACGAACATCTCTGTGATGATAAATTTGAAGAGCTCCTACAAACGGCTGTTTAATGAGTATACTAATATTTAAGATGTTGGCGGTATTAATCTCACAATATGTAAAAGTGTTAGAAGGACCACTTGGTATAAAACCGTTAAACTGGACGGAACTTTTAGCATAGTCTGCAAGTTCTTCTTTTAAACGTGCTATAAAGGTTTAGAGCAGTGGTAGCCGAGTGGTGGCAGCCCCGAGTTACGACTTGCAGGTTGTGGGTTCGAACCCAGCTAGGCGCTTTACTTTGTGTAACTTATTTCATTACCACTGCTCTCAAAACAGTGAAGGAAAACACCGTGAGGAAACCGGCATGTCCTAGAACCAAAAATTCGAAGACATGTGACATCTACCAACCCGCACTTGGGCCACGTGGTGAATTACTGATTCCCTTTCAGAGAGGAGGCTTGTGTACCAGCAGTGTGAAGGTTATAAGCTGATTACGCTAAAGGTTCAGCTTGTCTTATCGTAAAAATAGGCAAGACTAGCTAAGGTTGGTAAAAGTTAATATAACACAGTGCCTTTTGATTTTTCTTTCAATAATAAATGTCTGTAATTTTTGCTTCCTCATTTTTTGAACAGACACAATTCTTTTTAACAAGTCGAAGCCAAATATATGGTCCTATATTTCACAAGATACACTACATGATTGGTAGCAACAGTTCTCGTTAGCTTGCTGCTCAGTTCTCTCTCCACCCCTTTTTCTATATTGAGTCTAGATCCTGGCCTTTCTCTCTATCTGACTTCGGGAGAACTTCGTCCGAGTGAACCTTCTGTATACGAATCTATTCTGGTTTGTATTATATATTAATATTTTATGTATAAACTTCGCTGTTAATGGTATTATTTGTTAATTGTGCGCTCTTTTTGGCGAGTCCCAGGAATGAAAAAAGGAAAGTAACCGTTCATTTTAACTACATTTTGTTATATATTTTTTGTTATTCTCTCTGAACTTGGGCTTTCAGCCTATTTGTCTAGAGTGGTTTTTAATCCAACTTTTACTTTCAAGTCATATCTTGTAGATTTCTTTCTTCTAAAGATAAAACTGGATATAGTTTGTAATTTTACAAGCACCCTAATAACAATGATCAAGCGATGATGGCTGGCGAAAAAGGTATTAGAGCAGTAGGTACATCCCGGACGACATCATTAACAAAATGCTCGATTACTACAAAAACTGCATCAAGGTAAAGCGAGAAGATAGAAAACAACATAGTCAACAATTAGGACACTAACAAGCCCAATGCACAACCGCATGAAGACAGTCCACAGCCAGAAACTACACTAGTAGCTGAACTAAACGACGTCAACAAAACGCATCCACAGACTACAGATGTCGACAGTAGCCTCGGTCTTGTAACAAAGCGCCTGCGCTGGACCGACTGCGAGTGATCAAACTTTCCTTGATACTTGCAACAGTAACTTTGGCCACACAATCGCCACCGTATCTATACTTGTAGTACATTCTGTTGCCACAGACAACTTAACGCAGTTGTCCAGCTTGGGTAGGGTTGCTCTTTAAAACTTTCTCGAAATCTTTGGGAACTGTATTGATGTACAGTATTTTTATTACACGAAGTGACGCGCGCTTTACTTGTGGTAACCAAGTGTACAAACACACTGTGAAAGTGTGTGTATGTGCAAGAGTTCTCGGTGCCATTCGAGACACGGGCGACGTCTGAAGCATGTGTGCGCGTGGGTGTGTGTGTCATGTGCTGACGCTGCTCGACTTCACGCACACATTCACAGCGTGTTTGTACACTTGGTTACCACAAGTAAAGCGCACGTCGCTTCGTGAGATAAAAATACGTTACTTCATCATGGAGTCAGTAACTGCAAAGGCTAAAGCGAATTGGGGCGGCACATGCCGCAACGCATTGCAAAAATCCTCCAACATCACTTTCGTACATTTTCTATGAAACACTACAGGCAGGCTGCTCCGCACTTTTTTGAATGAAAATGCGTTGCGCTGCTGCTCGTTGCGGCTGTAATGAGCGCTTGGCTTAACACTGTGTCTATTTTCAGACTAGATAGTAACGCAATTGTCCAACTTGGATAGGGGTCGAGTTGCCCTTTAAAACTTTCTCGAAATCTATGGAAACTATATTGATGTACCGTCAATAGGGATGCAGGGGTGAATCGAGACGAAACTTTAAAAGGGATTTTAACATTGAAATAATATATTTTGTTGCCAAAAAGGACTCTAAGAGTGTTTACTGTATTATAATTAACGATTAAGTGCCCTTGTTGGCAACAAACTACATTACTTCGATGTTAAAATCCTTTAAAATTTTCGTTCCGACTCACCCCCGCATCCCTATTCACGCTGTTTGACGGTACTCCATTATGGAGTCAGTATCTGTTGTTACACTGTGTCTACAGTTTATTTATCCATACAAACTAATTATAAAGTTTAAACACCGGTATATTGACGTCTATGAGCGGCATAACTCCCGTGCAATTTATCGGGTTACCCGACTAATTATTTGGAACGGAAAAGCAGCTTAAATTCTGACACAGGCCACTAGCCAAGTTGCGAATTAGCATAACCCAGAGCTACTTTGATATAGAGGGATTTGCTACGAGAAAAGCGTATAAAAATCATAAGTATATACCTGCACTCTTGGTTGGGTCGACTTGATTCTGCACAGCCGGCATCGACATCGAATATTGTCCCCCTCAAAAAAAAAAACACCCGCTATTTTGCCGCCTCGAGGTGCCAAATTTTGCCAACCATGCCGCAACCGCCTGAACAAGGGTGCAGCACGAATAACCAGAGTACTTAACACCAGCGACGCAACGCCAACTTCAAGGCGTTTGTGGTGCGAGTACCGAATTGTTTTCCGTCCGTCATCATGGAAGAACACTTTTGGCCGCAGGACGTGGTGTTCCGTCGCTTCCGCGGACAAGTACTACAGGACAGCACAAGGACAAGCTAGTGAAGTGCTAGTAACATAGTTTTAAGCTATTTACTAACACAAGTTTTTCAAGTTTTGTTTACGTTAAGGTATTTTTCTATGGGCCTGTGCCGCCTGAAATAAATGGTACTATGGTATTAGTAATACGCGTTTCCTATATTGCCTCAGCAAAACCTCACATATCCATATCCCTCTTTCAAAAACTCCGTACAGCACAATAACGAAAGCATCTTTTTCCTGCTCCATTCAACCGACACCCCCACGATACATATAGTATAGACAGAACCCAATCAATAGCAACTCGTATGAGAAATTCCATCAATTCAGTCACGTGAGGGTATGGCTCCGTTTCGCATTACCCGCTCCACTGCGCTTGCATTCAAGGCCAGTTGTACATGCATTGGGTGACGTCATGCGTTGATACAATTAATTGAGATAGGGTAACTGATTGATGGGTGTTTTGAGATGCAAACGTCTGTATTCTCCGAAAGAAGCAGTGGTGTTTAGTTCACTCATATTTCAAGTGAGCCTATTGCCATTAATCAGGCATAATTCCAAAATGGGCAACTCACGGTCCGGTAAGGACCAGGCCCGGGTCGACGCCGCGTTGTGTTCTACGCGCGCCTCAAAGAGATGCACACATTGACGGGGTCCGTTAGGGCCGATGCCTACCGGGGTTGCGGGTGTCCGAAAGGATTACCGTGGCCCTGGCACACAGGCAACTGAAGGAACACGGGTGGGTTTTTGTCAGTAAAAGTCTGACACGCCCTCCTGCTCCGCCCAGAGCCGGAGAAGTTATTTGATGAATTCTCACCCAAAAAAAAAAGGCTGCTACTGAGAATTTTAACTGATCAGCCATAAGTATGCGTAACTTACAAAACGCACCAATTAGCACAAAAATCCTTCTCAAAACATTTACTAATAGCAGGTAGTCTTAAAACAAACAAGCTGCCATAAAAAACGGCTTTTACAAAAACATTTAGGTAGGTACAAATTCGACACCATAGAGAGAGTAAACACGAAAGTAACACAAAACCAAATCAGGGTAAACCGGCTTTCTTCACAAGTAAATATTTGGAGAAGTCTAGCCATAACAAATACAAGGAAAACAGGTGGCGATGACGGATTAGTACGCCATGAAGTTTTACTAATATACACCTGTTCTGGTTACATAACATCACGCTAAAGTCGGTCGTACGGTCGAAGGTAATCTGTCCAGAAAACGTTTTACAAATGGCAGCTTATGGCAGGTCCGTTAAGACATGGTCCATACTATGCGACATGCGACTGCGACAGTAGGGCGACTAGACGCAACGACAGGCTGCGGCCGACTACTTTCACATACGTGTAAACTCTGATGTCGAAACGCAAGAGACCGAATTTTTTTTTTTCTTTATTGATTGTTTCCGTTATGTGTAGTGAAGAAAGATAAACAACCAAATACTAATCAGAATACTGTGTAATATTTGTTTCAATATGTAATTAAAATTATTTTGAATTATATAATATAGTCTG
This sequence comes from Dryobotodes eremita, assembly GCA_917490735.1. Lineage (NCBI taxonomy): Eukaryota > Metazoa > Arthropoda > Insecta > Lepidoptera > Noctuidae > Dryobotodes > Dryobotodes eremita. The sequence continues at coordinate 5,226,951 of OU823242.1, read as the reverse complement.
TTATCTTTGTCTGACGTTTTTTACTATGCCAGTAGGTTGTAGTGTGTAATCAACCTTATTGTATGTAACCAGCCTTATTACGTGTAATCCCTATAATTGTTTAATGGTTACAAGAAAGACAGTATTGATTCAGCTCACGGTGTTTTCAATATCTCCTCGAGATCCCGCCTTACATGGCGACCCTGCCAAAGCGCAATGGCAAATTATATTTGTTTAAAATACCATGACCATATATGTGCGAGTGGGACTTAGTACAAAATGTTCAAATTTGTTTAGTATTTTCTTATGTATTTTTGGGGCCAAGTATCCTAAAGACAATGTAATCCAACAGAGATGTAATGTTACTCGTGTTCTAGGAAATTAATAATAACAAAAGCAAGGTATACGACCACAGGTGCGTTTCTTAGAAATTTCGGCACCTCAAAGATTAGTCGGAGCCTTTTGAGAACTGGTAACATAAAAGTAATGCTGATAAAATATATTTAATGACGTCTACATATGAACGTATTTCTTCGTATTAGAGCAGCGGTTCCCAACCTTTTATTCACCAGGGGTCCCTGGTCAAAAAAAAGTGGTCAAAAAAACTTGAATTTCATTATTATTATTAGGGACCAGTTTGATTTCATTATTATTAGTAGGGACCACAAGGTCAAAAAATAAACTATCAATCTAAAAATAAACATTAACCGAAAAGTTTAACATACGTAATTGTTAAATTAAAAAATAACATAGTTAACAAAACACTTAATTTTTGAATTCATAATTCAGTTTGCATCAGTGAGCTTTTTGAGCTTGCGATTTCTCCAATTTTAGTGTATGAAATTGTTTTTATACACGTCCTTACAGTTTCTATCATTTTGTTTGAAATCTTGCGCGGACCATAATTTAGCTCTTGCGGACCACTGGTTGGGAACCAATGTATTAGAGAATGGCTGTCGCTATAAAGAGTGTATCAATGTATGGGTTTGAAGGAAAACCAACCAAATTGAACAAATTTCTACGTTATAGGAAGTTTTACGTTATATCGAAAGAGGTTATAAAGAGTTTGCATGGTGTTTTGTTTGAAGCTCTGTACATTTAGCGTCGAGTTGCAGTCACAGTGACAGGCTATAGGAGCCGCATGCACGCTCTCGCTACGTGTCGCAGACCGTCTAGCTTAGACCATAGGTTCTCAACGTGAGCGATAACGCTCCCTCGTGGGCGTTGAGACTTTCAGGGGGGCAGTAGAAGACCCAGAGAAAACTAGGGGGCGTTGAGATGGATCTTACGACTATATAATATTCGTATAACGTTTAAATATAATCGTGGCAATAGCTGTTCAGATTCGCACAGATAGTATAAGTTAAAAAAATAATCGTGTTAATCAAGTTATATGTGTCATATTTATTTCTTAATTTACGTTATAGGTATTTTGTACCAACCTTTTTTCTCGTTTTTTAATTTTAGTGTTTATCAGTGGAATCTTGTAAATTCCCTTCAATTGCATATTGTTTAAGAATACTGTATAAGTTAGCTGTAAGTTTCCCGAATATAATAAAATATAATACAAAATTCGGGCCTTAAGAAAAAAAACTCAAAAGTGGGCGAAGGGCAAAATAGGATTGAAAACCTATGGTCTAGACGCACGGTAAAAGCGCACATTCGATGACAGTCGCATGCGACAGGTCAGCGTCTTGTCGTTGAGCTGTCGCAAGTCGCATAATGTGCGAGGTGGTTAATTAAGAATGAAGGAATCCTTATAAAAGCGAAACTCACGATCAAATACGATAATAGCTTTTGATGGATATTTTAGGTCTTCCTCACACTCACTTGTGTTCCGCGTTCATCCGTGGATAATTCGTTTTTGTTCTGATTAACATTTATTTATTCACAAAATCCACAGCTCTTTAACAATTTCACATAAAAAACAAAAACTAATCTTACATACAATTACGGATTTACATTTTAGTAGCTACATTTATTGTATGCATCAGAAACAAACAGGATGACATGCTAGCACTATCTAAGTATATCTAAGTGTGCGGTGTGGGCGGGTGTGTAGGAGTGTGTGAACATTAACGCACAATTCTTTTGACTACTTAGACTTAATAATTAATACCAGCCTATTACTGTCCCACTGCAGGGCAAAGGCCTCTTCTCATACAGAGAAGGCACGAGCATTGATCACCGCGCGTGCGCAAGACGTTAAGGCGAATTTTGACTTATATTAAATGTAAGTCCAGGTTTCCTCACGATGTTTTTCCTTCATCAATGTCAGTAATGTCCCAGATAAATCCAAGAAGTACTGTAAGAATATTTTACAAATTAACTACGGGGACGTAGTCTAATGGAGAAATACAAGAAATGAACGTGGCACTCTGACGGTCCTAGCCCTCCTCTTTACTAAAACAAACTATTTTAAACCATTCAAAAGCTTATTCCAAACTTGCTTGACGGTTCGAATATAACTAGAGTTAATTTATTACCACGTAATTGACGGGGTCCGATAGGGCCGATGCCTGCCGGGGTCGCGGATTGTTCGAAACAGTTACCGTGGCCCTTGCGCAGGCGCACAGGTAACTGAAGGGACACGGGCGGGTTTTAGTCTGTAAAAGTCCGACACGCCCTTCTGCTCCACCCTGAGCGGGAGAAGTCACTTGTAGATTTCCCAACAAAAAAAAAACCCGCACAACATAAGGTTGACATTTGCAGACAACCTCTACAGTACTTACAAATGAATTAAAAAAGTCACATTGGTACTTGCCTACAACCTCGTGCATGAGAGGCGAGTCCATAACCACTGGGCCATAACGTCATTAATTCAGTTAAATACGGAAATAATAAAGTAAAGAGAGTATGTATTCATTCTTACATTCGTGGGAGGCAAGAGGAGCGCTATTCACGAGGACTAAATATGAAAGAAAGTAGGTGTTTAGTGTCACCCTTTTCAACAAACAAATAAGATTCGCTTCTACACTAGGATCACATTCCACTTAGGTCACCTTATGTCTTGTCCTGAGTCCTACAAGTACGAGTTGTGTCGAGTCGTTGTTTCTTTTTCTTTTACGTGATATGACACCTTAATGCGAACAAACGCTAAACAAATTTTTATTTCGTTAATGCTAGCCTAGAAAAAACTAACACATATCGAATCTGTATCTATCAGTAAATAGTATAAAATAAAGCATTAAGCTACGCTTGCCACGGTTGGTCTGTGGATGGGTGACCATCTTTACATTCCAATAAACCCCTCCGTGCCTTGGAAAGCACGTCAAGCCGTTAGTCCCGGCTGTCATTTGTAGATCTTTGACAGTTTTTACGGGTAGTCAGAAGCCCAAAAGTCTGACAACCAGTCTTACCAAGGGGTATCGTATTTACCCAGTAACTGGATTGTAGAAGTCAGATAGGCAGTCGTTTCATGTAAAATACTGGTATTCAGCTGCATCCGGTGAGACTGGAAAACGACCCCAAAATAGTTGGGAAATGGCCAGGCAATGATGATGGTTCAGAAGACCCTGTATAAGCCCATAATAGTGTCACATGTATTCTTTCTAGCGAGGCAGCACGTTTCTAAACCCAACCCATCCTAACTAATATTATAAATGCGAAAGTAAGTTTGTTTGTTTGTTTGTTTGTTACCTTTTCACGCCTAAACCACTGAACCGATCATTCTGAAATTTTGCATATATGTTGTCAGGGGAACAGAAACGGACATAGGGTACCTTTCATCCCGCAAAAAAGTACTGTTCCCGAGGAAAACAACAATAACGTTCTTATGATAATAGATGGCGCCACGTGTCTTTCAATCATGATTGAATTATAACCTGAATTGATAGTCAGTCTAAATTAACGCGAGCGAAGCCGCGGGCAAAAGCTAGTAAATAATATAAAATAAAGTCACTTTTCGTGTCTGTCTCTGTGACCGCTTAGTTCTTCTAAACTGCGCAACGCATTTTGATGAGGTTTTCACCATCATTAAGAGAATTTGTTCTGGTATAAATACATTAATATTCAACTAATATTTCATAAGATATCTCGATGTTTTGTCAAGCCTTAAAAACCGTGCGAAGCAGGGCTGAGTCGCTAGTTCTAGATTGCATAATCGTAATCAGCCTATAACGTTCCCACTGCTGGGACACAGGCCTCCTCTCTGTGAGAGGGAGTGGGCCGTAATCCGCCACGAGGGCCCAGAGCGGGTTGGTAGACGTCACATGTCTTCGAATTTTTGGTTCTTGGTTTCCTCACGATGTTTTCCTTCACCGTTTTGAGGGCAGTGGTGAAGAAATCAAATACACAAAGTGAAGTGCCTACCTGGGTTCGAACTCACGACCTACAACTCGTAAATCGGGGCTGATACCACTGGGCCACCACTGGTCTCTCAGTTCTAGATTAACTTCTGGAGATTAACGTAAGCATCCCCGAAGGTTAAGTGAGAAAGATGGACATTTGTATCAGGTTGAGTCCCTATTCCCTACCGACATAGTGTGGGTATTTTATAGACAGTGTTTATAGGTTTATTGTAAACCTTCAGCTTTCATATAATATTATTATATCATCACGGCTGTAGTCCCTAAAGGTTGAACCCATTTCGCCGAAGACGTATTAAGTCCAGTTAAATCGGAGGCCAGCTTATTCCCCGGACATATTTCTAAGCCTTCTAGTATGGATTTTGGAGTTCAATAACCAAACCTTATTCTGTCTCATCTAAGAATTGGTACAAGGGAAAGAACAGCTCTTGAGGCCTTACAAAACATAATATTGATGATAAATGATTTTATTTCTGTAAATTGAAATAATAATTGATTGTGAAACTTTTATAACTTGAATACGAGGCTTTTGGCTATTTTGTATGTCTCTAAATTAATGTCGTTCATTTGTTAGGTGCGTTTTGTTTGTGCAGAATAAACAATTTTTCTTTCTTTTTGCTTTTTCTTTTAAATAGGTTTGTAAAAACACTTTTACATGTCAATCATATTTAATTTACTCATATAGTTTTTTTTTAAACTAGGTGAGGTCGGCGTTTCCTAACTGACTACTCTAAGAAGAAAGGCCGCGGCATTGGTCTTCAATAACATGATCTAGACATCTCTTAACTGCCACGGCTTATTTTTATTATTAATCTTATATTTGGAATTGTTTCTTAATATATATTTTTTTTTCATTGTTCTCACATATAGAAGCAACAAGAATGATGTACCCAGGATTGTGTAACATCTTGATTTAAAAAGCGTGTCCTTGGAGTTTCTTGCCCGTTCTTCTCCATAGAGATCTACGTTTTGGAATGGGCAACTAGCTTCAACTTTCTGACTAACTGACCGACTCTTTGACAATTCAAAAGTGCCTGTTAAATGGTTTAATTGAAATAAATGCTTTGAGTTTTTAAGTTTTGACTATTCTACATCGAGATATCAATACATGGCAATAATATTATCGAAAATGTGTTAGGAATATGAAATAAGACAGTCTGAAACTGTTCCAGGGCTGAGTCTAAGTAATAAGATAAACAAATTCGAGTCACGTAACTATTTAATTTAGCTCACCCGAAAAATATCCAGCAGTTCCTAAGCAGAAACGCAATTACATTTCCAAAACCTAGCCATCAAAACTAGGATCTACTTACAACAAGAAGACAGGAACAATTTCGCACCTGTTTTAGTACTTGGTCGAATAAAATAAACAAGGACGCAATTCCAATGATCTGGAACGTAGGCCGTAAAGTTCCGGTAACATTTGATGGCCAAACTAGGAGGTTTCAGGATCCCCAATTTAGCTGAGAAACTTCGGAAGACGTGTTTGGGTACAGGTTTAAAATTTTGTACGTGTAAATTGTGAATGATCTGAATGATTTATGGGCAGCAAAGGGCTGCGGATTTTGTGGGGCTTGCAAAGCTTAAGGCTTGCATAGGGTATTGTAATAATTTTCATTCGTTAATATTTGACGGCGTTTGATAAGGGGAGAGTCGGACTTAAGGTAAATGCTCAGCTGTAGCCCGCCAAATATACATTTTCTTTGTTACTTTGCAATTTGCAGCTCTTTTTTACGTCGTATGTTGATCAAAAAGCGATTCGCGACTGTAGGAATGATATATTTACTAAATAATAATCATCAGTATCATATCAATCGTCAAAGGAAAGTTCCATCTAAGAATTTTCATATGAAATATTTAGAAAAATTCTTAGGTGGGACAAATTTTTCCACCTCCATTTAAATTTTAAGCTCACTCCTGTTTTATGTTTTCTTTAGATAGTTACATACCATTCAGATAATATCAATAGATTAAAACTGCATTCATACATGCCAATTTATTAAAACTAGAGGTCGCCCATTGGTCGAAACTCGACCGTAATTCATTATAAATAAAGCACAAATATCTATTAGACAAATTGTAGGATAAACAAAATAGGTTTCATTTTGCTCTTTATTTTTTATAAACCTTTAAGGCTTCCTCAGACAGGCGCGACACAAAGGCGCCGCTCGTCGTGCGATGAGCGGTGCCTTTGCGTCGCGTGTCGCGCCTGTTTGTAGGAGCCTTTACTTTGGTCATCTGAATCCATAGCAACCGTTTGTTTACATGGCATTACATGCGTGTGTGTCAAATACATGGTAGCGTGTAAAGTTTTTTTTATTGATTTAATGTATTTTTTATGCAATTTTTTTTTAAATTATTAGCTTTCTGCACTCCTTCTCTAAATAAACTATAAGTTTGCGAAATTTCATACTCCTCCGTCCGCGCAATTTTCGTAAAAATGGGTACAAAGTTTTTGCTTCACGTACCTATTAATATAATAATTTCCACATAGGATAGAAGGATTTCTACTAATCACTTCAGATAACTTGTCTGTCTAAGGCTAAAGGCATTATTGCAAGGAGACAATGGCTAAATAACTGGAAGAGGGTATTACATGCCAGACACGACCTCCAGTAAATAAAGACGACGGGAGAAAAGAATCCGCTCGAAAAATAAAAATATTGAATAGTATCGAAGATTGCAGACAGACGCATTTCGCCAACGAAGAAATTTCCACTTCATATTTATATATTTTCAGCGGTCAAATACTTCTTGCAAAATAGAAAGGTTAAGGATGACGGTTTTGAGCATTTAGTTTTAAGGCACCCACAAAGAGGCACAACGCGACACTAGTAGAACAATTTCTATGAAACTTTATGGATTTTTTTTCTACAAGAGTCGCGTCGCGCCTGTTCGCGGGAGCCTTTAGCAATTGATATAATCACCACCATCGAACAGCAGCCCAGAGTCTAGATTTGTGCCCGGTTGATGGCAATAGGCTGGCCCCCTATTACATGGGACTTAAACATAACTGGTGAAATGTGGGTGTTACTATAGGTACACCTCTGCCTAACCCTTCGGGGATTGCAGACGTGATGTTATGTTACCGCCTTCGAAAAATTCATAGTACCTAATGCCAACAGCGGAATATATGAATTAAGATTTAAACAAATTATGTAAACTTGGTAAATTATGAATGGAAATTGTTAGAAGGCACGTTTTGTTGGATGTATATTATACTAGCTTTTGCCCGCGGCTTCGTTCGCGTTAATTTAGAATTTGACAATCAATTCGGGTTGTTCAGGGAATTATAGTTAGGAGGATGAAAAACCGTTCTATCGACACTCTAGACTCACAAAATGTATTAAGTACTTAAACTAAAATAAAAATAAACTCTTAACACACTACTAAAGTTTCTACAATAGTATAATTCAATCATGATTCGATAGACACGTGGCGCCATCTATTATCATAAGAACGTTATTGTTGTTTTCCACGGGAACAGTAATTTTTTTCTGGACGAAAGGTACCCTATGTCCGTTGCTGTACACCTGACAACGTATATACAAAATTTCAGGATGATCTGTTCAGTGGTTTAGGCGTGAAAAGGTAAGAAACAAACAAACAAACTTACTTTCGCATTTATAATATTAGTTAGGAAGTTAGGATAGCATCGAATTTTACGACAGCCTTAGCTACCGAAACACGTTACGACAACACTATCTAGATGCAAGTCCATTCTAACGCCACAAACTACAAATAGCCAGCTTTCTCTAACAAAATAACAACCAAATCTAACTTACCGAGAATTACGACTTCTAAGACTCTATATATCACCTTTTACAGCCGAACCGAAATGTTTGCGAAGTTCAAGGAACCAAGTAAGTACCGAAACTGGGTACGGAAAGCCATTAACCTTGACCGACGATGTTACGTGCCTTCCTTGGGAACATAAAATTAGGAGCATAAATGCCACTTTGGCAACCTTCTAAGAACTTATTTCTGAGTGACCTTTAAAGAAGTGTGACGACATGTGTCAAAAGATTACTGTCCTTTTGGGGTTTGCCGCAGTCGGGAAAAACACGAGAGTGTATCTTAGAACTTATTTATAGTTTTCTTTCATGTCGGCCAGGAAGATTACGGACCCGCTTCTAAACCTCAGTCACGTCTGAATAATATGTTCTACACGTTAAGGTCTATTTTTGTCTGCTCGTTACACGATAGAATCTGCTTCACCGACTCAGCATTACATATTGCGTAGTAATTTTAATACCGCAGAATGACATTCAGCCATCTTCTTAAAATGTCAGAGCGAATTAAAAATGTGACACTGACAGAAATAAAAAAAAAATGGCCAGGAGTCCAGGACATCAAAAAGGTTTTAGGTTGATGTCAGATCGACATTGTTCAAAGGTGTATGTTATTTTTTTAAATTAGTTATCAAGTTATTAAATATAGTTTCTTAAATGCAATAGTCTGCTCTGTGCCGTAGCTTGAAAAGGTATTAAGAATGTGTCCTGATTTGATAAAGAAAATAATAAAAAAACTGTAGAACATACAAAAGACTAGACTGTAAAGAAAAAAGAAAGAAAATACGTTTATTTGCGGTTAACATGACACCGAGAAGAAAAAACACACAAATACAAAAAAAAATAACGAGTTGAGGGAAAATAAGCGTCACATCCACGCAAAACGGCAATCGCTCAGCATAATGCTACGACTCTATGCGAGACAGAGCCCCAGCGCTGGTTTTTTGCGACGGCGTTGACGTGATGACGTCAACCAGTGCAGCATACGAAAACTAAAAATAAGAAATAAAATAAATACACTATACCTATTGTAGGTACTTCAGCACTTACCCCAATTTGTTTGTGGTTAGCGCAGAAAGTCTTTTTTTACCATACATTTCTATCATATATGTTAATCCAGGTTATAAACTATATGCGTACCAAATTTCATTAAAATCCGTTCAGCCGTTTTTGCGGCAATCCGGGAAAACTGACAAAAGTTCTAAAAAACTACTTTTCGGCATCAGACTTGTTCCCACACCACGTAGCAACGACTCTTTCTCAAAAATGAGACTACTAAAAATATTTTGTTTGCATTTTGCATTTTTTTTTAAACTTTTATTTAGTATTTGTCTCGCTGGTGGTGGCGTGTGTGTTGGATAATTAAGTTCCCTTCAATATGGTTGAGCTAAATGGTGCTGATCCATACGTCATGTCCGTGAACGGGCGCCGTCAGTGGGCACTGTTCATCTCTTGGCTGCCACGGCTTATTTTAATTTAATATTGGAATTGTTTTCGTCTCTTTATTACGGACGCTTTTAACGATCTGCATCGTTCTCACCTGCATAATTTCAACATGAATGATGTAACCAATAATTTGTAACCATATTTTGATTTAAAAGAGTGTCCATGGAGTTTCTTGCCCGTTCTTCTCCATAGGTACCTACTACGCTTTGGAATGGGCAACTAGCTTCATCTTTCTGACTGACCGACCCCTTGACAATTCAAAAGTGCCTGTAATTGGTTTATTTGAAATAAATGCTTTGAGTTTGAGTTTGAGTTTGTTTTATTTTTCTTTTTTACTTGTATATGTTGTGTTGTGAGCTTTGTAGCTGTATGCTAAATAAATATATTTTCTTTCCTTTTCCTTAAAAATTACAATTCCGCAGACAAATTTTCAGAAGGTGTCCTTCCCTTTATTCTGGAATTATAAACGTCGTCCCGAATAACAAACAGTAAATCACAATTACCATCTTTCGTATTTTCAATTTTACCTTTTTAGTAAGCCGAAGACAAATCTTAATTAATTTTCTCTCCTTCCGTGGCGATAATTATCTCTGATACTTTCAAGGTATACCATTAAGATGATAGGGTTTTTCTTAAGGATCCTTTCTTGAAGGCAAGTCTTTAAGACACTGTCTTGGCAAATCACGGAGAGAAGGAAACGTGCTTTATCGCAGTTTAAGGTTAGTTGGAAAAAAACTGGTGGCGCTTTATAGTTTGCTTTGTCAGTAGTTTTAAGTTTTCTACTTTATTATTTATCGGTTTCATACTGTAGATGATAATTTTATTTCGTAATAGCTGTTGCCCATACGGGTTGCAAAGTAGCTTATGTCCTTACCCAGGTCATGGTCTATCTGTGTGCCAAATTTTATTCAAATCCGTTTAGCCGTTAAGGCTTTAAAGCGTTACAAACAAACAAACTTACTTTCGCATTTATTTATTTATTTTATTATTTACTAGCTGCGCCCCGCGGTTTCACCCGCAGAAATCTCGATCTTGTGGGAATATCGGGATAGAAAGTATCCTATGTCCTAATCCAGGTCATAGTCTACCCATGTGCCAAATTTTATCCAAATCCGTGCAGCCGTTTTAGCGTGATTGAGTAACAAACATCCACACTTTCACATTTATAATATTATATAGTAGGAGTAGGATAGTAGGATGTACACACAGTAAAATAGATACAGATACGGCATATTAGTATTAAGTACAAAGGTACTGCTTATTTCTTAAGAAATTTCTTCCAGCAGACCTGCGAAAGGAGAAATGAAAAAGAAATGTAGACAATAGTGATGTAGAATAGTGATGTGTGTGATGTAGTGTGTGTTTATAATATTAGTTAGGATTTTCCAGAATCGACTGCCTCGTTGGTCTTGTAGTCGCAAGTGCTGCTGTTGAGTCTGAGGTCCTGGGTTCGATTCCCAGGTCGTGAAAGTGTTATTGGGTTTCCCATCAGGAATTTCTCAGTAGCAGCCCGGAGTCTGGATTTGTGCCCGGTTGATGGCAATAGGCTCGGCCCCTATTACATGGGACTTAAACATAACTGGCGAAATGTGGGTGTACTATAGGTACACCTCTGCCTAACCCTTCGGGGATTACAGGCGTGATGTTATGTTATGTTAGGTGTGCTGAAAATTGGATTAACGAAAACGTCACATTTCCAATTGGACTTTTACTACCCATAACAATTTATTTTATACAAAAGACAACAAAACGAAAGTAAATACAAAATACCTCTTTAATTCCATAGAAATGTTTCCCTAATTTTCTCACGTACGCTTAAAAAAAGCGCCAAGTGCAAGTCGGACTCGCACAAGAAAGGTTCAGTACAGGGCCGGCAGTCTCGACATTAGACAGCGACAAAAATCGGTCGCTAAGTCGTATCGTTGTCAAATTCCTTTAATAGATTTTCAACTTTATTTCGTAAGATTAAGGTTGAAAATCTATTAAAGAAATTTGACATCGATTGGACTTAACGACAGATTTTTGTCGCTATCTAATGTCGAGACTGCAGGGCCAACCCCTGCAGTCTCGACATTAGATAGCGACAAAAATCTGTCGCTAAGTCGTATCGACGTCAAATTCCTTTAATAGATTTTCAATCTTATGCTTTGGAAATAAAGTTCAAAATCTATTAAAAAAAATTTAGATCGATACGACTTAGCGACCGGTTTTTGTCGCTATCTATGTCGAGACTGCAGGCCCAGGGCCGGCAGTCTCGACATAGATAGCGACAAAAATCGGTCGCTAAGTCGTATCGATGTCAAATTTCTTTAATAGATTTTCAACCTTATGCTTTGGAAATAAAGTTGAAAATCGATTAAAGGAATTTGACGTCGATACGACTTAGCGACAGATTTTTGTCGCTATCTAATGTCGAGACTGCAGGGCCAGGTCCCGTCACGTATAAAGAACGCTGAGCGACATGAAGGGGACGTGTTACAATATTATATACTATTACTATTAGTTTATTATAGGCTATTGTTTTATAAGTGTAATTGTTATATTGTAGAATCATAATAGGTACTTTACTAGCTACTTAGTACTTTGGAATAGGCTAGAATTAAATTAATCGCTCATTGCGCAGGTACAGCCACCAAAAGTGATAAGTAACCAGGGTCGTCGATATACACTCGAGAGCAATGAATCCGGGTCACTTAAAGAATCCTAAAAATCTCGGAAGCTAAAAATGCTAGGTTAATGCAATAAATTGTATTTAATAGACAATGTAATACTCCTTAAATGAAGGTATTAAAACTTCTTAGTTATTGTAAAGTTATATCATAAAAAAATCAAATTTGAAAAAGGGCCACTTTCGAAGATGGAACTACGAAATTACAGCATTTGGTTTTGCTTTTGTTTGTAATCTGTCATTTATGTGGGTACATAAACCATGTTGATAGTGCTCTATATTCATTATTCAAGCTGAAATTATGTCGCTTACGCCTGAAGAATGCACCAGAATACTTACAATGCTGGAAACCGGCCGGAGTCAGCGCGATACAGCCAGGACTGTCGGTGTGTCGCTGTCAACAGTACAAAGAGTTCTCCGACGTTACGAAGAAACTGGTTCTAACCTACGCAGACCAGGAACGGGCAGAACCAGGTGTACCACAGCACGAGAAGACCGATACTTGGTGAACACCATGCTTCGAAATCGCTTTCTCACAGGAACTGAACTCACAAATCAGTTTCGACGCCTCGGAGGAAGTAACCCAAGTGCATGGACAGTAAGACGTCGGCTTGCTGAATCTAACTTAAAACCCCTTAGACCTGCAAACGGCCCTAAACTGGAGCGTGGGCATCGTATTTCAAGACTAAGATATGCCCAGAGTCACGTAAATTGGAGTATTGAAGATTGGTCAAAAGTTATGTTCTCCGACGAATCAAAATTTATGCTCTACAAGCACGATGGAAGACACAGAGTGTATCGAAGACCAGGGGAAAGATTCAAGCAAGCATGCATCGAAGAAAAAGTAGCCTACGGTGGTGGGTCTGTACTTGTGTGGGCCGGAATTTCTTCTGAAAGTCGCACAGAGCTGGTGATCATAGAAAACGGCTCTTTAACTAGCGTAAGATATGTGGAAGAAATCCTCAATGATCACGTTGGTCCATTTATGGTCAATTTAGGTGAGGATGCTATATTTATGCATGACAATGCCCGACCTCATACAGGTAGGATTGTGAATGACTACCTTCAAGAGATGAACATTACTCGTATGGAGTGGCCAGCGCGCAGCCCGGATATCAACCCGATCGAGCATGCTTGGGACGAGCTAGGCAGATGCGTAAAACAACGAAACCCTCCCCCAATCACGCTTCGTGAGCTCAAAATTGCTCTCACAGAGGAATGGGAGAATATTCCCCAAAATCGTATAAGGAACTTGGTGTACAGCATGCCAAACCGCGTAAACGCAGTAATGGAAGCACGAGGAGGCAATACGAAGTATTAAAATTCAAGAAAATCGTAATAAAGTTCAAAAATTTCATGTTTCCTATTTTTGTTTTAAGGAGAGATCAGCAGTTTTTTTCTTTATGTAATTTTGTGTTAATAAAATGTATGGTGACTCATATTTTTTTTACTTTCATTTAAGGAGTATTACATTGTCTATTAAATACAATTTATTGCATTAACCTATCATTTTTAGTTTCCGAGATTTTTAACATTCTTTAAGTGACCCGGATTCATTGCTCTCGAGTGTAGTTGAAGTTTAGTAAGAAACCGATGAATGTTTTTGAATAAAATTTAATTTAATTAATAAAAAACAAACAGGCAATTTTTCAAATTAAATTTCATTTGAAAACAGCCATCGGTTTCTTACTAAACTTCAACTATATCCGACGACCCTGTTTACTTATCTCTTTTGGTGGCTGTACCTGCGCACTGAGCGATTGTAACACGTCCCCTCCATGTCACTCAGCGTTCTTTTTACGTAACGGGGGCCCATACCACCGTAGAATACTTAACTTTCTTTTTTTAGGGTTCCGTACCCAAAGGGTAAAAACGGGACCCTATTACTAAGACTTCGCTGTCTGTCGTCCGTCTGTCTGTCACCAGGCTGTATATCAAGAACCGCGATAGCTAGACAGTTGAAATTTTCACAAATTATGTATTTCTGGTGCCGCATAACAACAAATACTAAACCCAAAATAAAATAAATATTTATGGGGGGCTCCCATACAACAAACGCGATTTTTTTGCCGTTTTTATAGAATATTACCAGTTTTTTTTAAATCGTCTTTCTTGTATTGGGTACCCCGTTTAATTTTTAACTTTATTTTATTTTTATTATTTGTTGTCATACCAGCCATAGGCTATACACACTCTGTGAAAATTTCAAGTGTCTACCTATTACAGTTCTAAAGATACTGCCCTGTGACAGACGTACGAACGGGCGGACAGCGGAGCCTTAGTAATAGGGTTCCGTCGGCACCCTTTGGGTAAGGAACCCTAAAAAAGGAAAAAGGACATCAAAAGAACACGTTTTTCCAGATTACATCAAACGAAAGTTAAGCTTATAAGATATTTTACATGTTTTTCCAAGGTTTTGTTACGAGAATATTTCTGGTACTTGGATAAAGGTTGCTTGACGCCTAAGTAATCTTTTTATGCTACTTTTGGATTTAATAAACAGGCTTGTAGAATATTATGTGGTTGCAAGGTTCTGTAGACTGTCCCGCGAAAAATAGTTAAGAATAACAAAATACAGAAATAAAAGAAAAGGGAATTTTCCAAATTGAATCTTCATCAGCCGGATTTATGTTAATTAAAAGCTTTTAAAACCATTTTTATTAACTTATTTTTAATTTAAATCATCATCATTCACTTGAACTTATCCCAATATCCTCGTATTTGGGATTGGCGCAACATCTTTTTCTTTTACTTCCAAATATTTTATTCAAATAAAATTACATTTATTTAGAAGGGTTTTAGTGCACCCTAGGACACTCAAAATAAACACTTGAATTCAGGCAGTATATTTAGTTCGCGTGTTTGTCAGTCTAATTTACATTTTTGAAACAGTAATTCCGTGATTATGCGATACCAGAAAATATTTTAGCTGCAAAACTTTTGTGAAGCGCTGTAGTTTCCATTTTGTTGTTTTTGGTAATTTGGGAATTTAAATAGTTTGTTGCACGTATTTTCAGTAAATTACTGTTTTAAAAGCTAAGTTTCATTTGATTTTTGGCTTAATACGAAATATGTACTACAAATTTTTTTAAACATTTAACTTGCATTTTTTTTTTGTGACATTACGATTAAAGCTATGGTTCCTTAGAAGAGCGGTGGCCGCCACATAACGGCCGCAGTGACAGCTGTCATAAACACAATGGCGGCGGGGTTTGACTTTACGGCGTCAAAAAACGCTCTCTACGAAAAAACACACACTTTGATAAATAACGTTTCAGTTACGTCATTCGACGGTAAGTTTCAGTTTCGAAACCCTAGCTTTATGACAGATTTTTCAATAATCAGATAACTTTTCTCCATGGAATAACTATGGCGGTTTGACAGCTTTTGTATAGAAAATATGTCAAACTGTCATATTTATTCTACAGTTAATAGTTATCTGACCTGACTATTGAAAAATTTATGGACAGTTATGGACAGATGGACAAAGCAGTAATCTTTTAAGGTGGTTTTTAATACTTTTAGGTACGGAATCCTAAAAAAAAACCTCACAGGAAAATCCTCAACCTAAAATATGTGTAGCCAAATCCACCGAGAGATAAAATCTAATATTTAAAACAAGATTATGAAAGTCAAATACACGCGTAACTTTCACAAAGTTTCAGATTATCATAATTATTCCGCCCGAAAGTTACGAAAATAAATACTACCTGCCTTACCAAAATAGTCTCGCAAAGTTTTCGTAAAATATTTACTGTACTAACCCCTCCCCCCTGTGCTTCAAAAGTCACGTTAAAGGCTCGTACACACAGGCGCGACGCGACGCCTGACACAAAGGCACCGCGCGTCTCGCGACGAGCGGCGCGTTTGTGTAGCGCTGTCGCGTCGCACCTGTCTGTGGGAGCCTTAAGCCGGTCGTCCCGGCTGTCATTCTTAAATCTTTAACAGTCGTTACGGGTAGTCTTAGCCCAAAAGTCTGACAGCCAGTTTTACCAGGGAGTATCTTGTTACCCAGTAACTGGGTTGTGGAGGTCAGATAGGCAGTCACTACACCATGTAAAATACTGGTATTCTGCTGCATCCGGTTAGACTGGAAGCCGACCCCAAGATATATAGTTGGGAAACGGCTAGGCCGATTGATTTACTGTACTAATCACCAATTTCACCAAACTTTGCTGTTACTAAATGCCATGCTAAGTATTTTGACGGAGAAGTGTTCGTAGTGAGACAAATGAGACAATCCATCAATTGGCATAACGGGACATTTAGAATAAACACAGTATGGTGAAATTGGCCCTTAATCAATTTACGTAAACGTTTTGTTTTTATAAAAGAAACCGTTTTACTTGTAGTACTTACTGTACCAGTCACTTTTTTTTTTTGGTGGGAAATCATCAAATGACCTCTCCCGCTCTGGGCGGAGCGGAAGGGCGTGTCAGACTCTTACTGACTAAAACCCACCCGTGTTCCTTCAGTTGCCTGCGAGCCAGGGCCACGGTAACTCTTTCGAACAATCCGCGACTCCGGCAGAGGTACCAGTCACTTGGAAACTCATCCGGGAGGTTTGAAAATCGGTGATTTTATTGATTTCGATGTGCTATTTCGAATTCTCGCTTTGCCACCTCGTATTTTTGCCGCTAGCGCCGCCATATTAGAAAATGGCGCCCAAAAACAGTTTTTTGACAATATCTTCTCTTGGACTCCGTTTACAAAGTAAATAGTTTTGTAATAAATTAAACTAGAGAAAAATTCCCATAATTTATGTACTTACCTTTTTTTGTAAAATTAATAGTTTTTAGACTATTACATACCTTGTATTATTATTTGTTGTAGACAAAAAGATCTCCAGAAGTAAATTTCAGTAGGTACCTGAAAATCAGAAATAAATCGTTAATTGATGATTAAAAACTACAAAAGCGATTGATTCATCACGCTACCTTGTCAGATTATTGCTGTATGGGTATTTTCTAAAAACTTAACTCAGATTTAGCAAATCATTCAAAGGATTCAGGCGACAAAATTATGTTCACAAAATGCTATATTATAAGTAAGTTACAGCGATAACAATGACAATCTTGTAAAAATTCGTTGTAGAAATACGAAACACTGAGAGTGGTTTTTAAAATATCCGGATAAGCAGAGAGCTGAGCAAGTATAGCGGAAAACCAAATGATATCTACCAGGTCAAGACTTCAAAATCAACATTCATTTGCAGCAATTTGGACCTCTGCATCAATAGCACATTCCTGAATGCACAGGAGTAAGTAAACAGAGCACACGCTATGCTCATACATGCATAATTTTAGTGGAACGTACTATGAGCGATTGTGTGAAGATTGGTCTGTGTTGGATGTTAGAACATTGGTGTTTGGAACAAAGCTTTGTGTAGAAATCAAATAAAGAAGTTCATGTTATCACTAAGCTATGTTGCAGTATCAAGCTAAAGGTAAATATTTGTCTCTTAAGTCTTAATGAACGAGAGAAGGTTTTCTGAAATAGTCAGAATGACCACGTCTGACCAAGATTATGTCTGGACTTTAAAAGAGACTGTGACCTCTGACCTCCGAGTTTGTTTCGGCCTTTCTTCTCAGAGTAGTCAGATGGGAACCGCCGACCTCATCTAGTTCAAAAAATATGATTGACTTGTACAAGTGTTTGTACAATCCTACTTACAGAAATAAAATCGTTTATCGTTTACAAATGACAGCGGAGACCAACGCCTTAACGTGCTTTCCGAGGCACGGAAAACTGGGAAGATATTAAAAGGGTAATTTCCACAAAATAGAACTGCCTCAAGACACTGTACCGACACAATTACGAGTACAAAATTGGGCCAGGCTGCATCTACCAACATAATTGCTTATAACCACAATACAAGGATACAAAACGGAACAATTTCGAGACTCAGCATTTTTCTGGCCCATCTATTTATTATCCATTGTGGCCATGGGTCATTGTTGGCGGCCATTGTTGTACAGATATTGGACCAATAACTCAGTTGGGCGGTTTAATATCTTTTGTTTGTGGTACGATCATAAAAATATGCGACAGCACGACACTTGGATGCGGCTGTTTGGGGTTTTTGTGAGGTTAGAGGCGAAAATAATGTAGTTCACTGGTTTACGAGGAACTGAAAAGGTAGGGTCGCGAACTTCTGAGTTTTGTTATTAATCGAATTGTTATTAGTTTGTTTTTGCGTTTTGTGTTATAATTCAGACTGTAATTTCTCCACTATAGGGCAAAGTCTCTTGTAAAACAGAGGAGGAACGAGTGTTAAAAACTGAGCTTGGCTATTGTCTTTGATTTTGTGGACCGAGTAATTAAGAGGTGTCGAAAGTAAACTAAGAGTACCTGCATAACAAAAACCACATTGTTAAATGCGTGTTTATAAAAGAGCACCATTGGATTTACATCTCCAAACAACCTCAAGAGATTACGACATAATAATTAGGTACATTGTTGACAATTTGTTAATAATAATAATAATTGACACATTATTATCCTAAACAGATCTCCAGCCACGAATCAAAGGTTGAGCCACAGATATTGTTTAATTTAATGCACCATTAAAGACAACCACTTACTGGTCATGAAACAATGATGTTTACATTAATATATCATAGTTGCTTCAAATTGGAGTGGATCTTTGTACCGGAAGACAGATGTTATCAAAGATCCGCTTAGAATACAATGGGTGGTTGAGGCAGGCCTGTCATATGTTTGAGGAATGATCTAAGGATTGAAGAACTATTATCTATTATGTGTGTACAGTACAACTATTTTCTTAATGTCCTTCGGGAATCATCGCATTTCCGAATACAAACGAATGCTAATTTCCATGTCCATCAATCATTGGATTTATCGTGTATAATAATTTGAATTCAGAACTAAGTACTTTTATTGTTGTTACGTCAACACAAAACAACAATAAAGTACTTAATTCTGAATCCAAATTTTTATACACGATAAATCTAATAATTGATGGACATGGAAATTAGCATTCGTTTGTATTCGGAAATGCGATGATTCCCAAGGGGCATTAAGAAAATAGTTGTACTTTACTAGCATTGTATCCATACATAATATAAAACAAAGTCGCTGTTCGTGTTTGTCTTTGTGACAGCTTAGGTCTTCTAAATTACAAAATTGATTTTGATATGGTTTCACAATCATTTAGTAGAGCATTTATTTCGGAAGGCTTATAATGTGTATAATCTATACAAATAAATCAAATTGAAGTGTCTGTTTGTAATGTCAATTTTTTTTTACTAAATGCATGTGAAAGTATATACGGTACTTATAACAAAAAATCAATTTTTAAATCTTTTGTCTGACTGTCTGTTTGTTCCGCCTGATCTCCGAAACGGCTGGACCGATTTTGACGGGACTTTCACTGGCAGATAGCTGATGTTATAAGGAGTAACATAGGCTATTTATCCGGGTAGCACGAATAATTTCCGACGTACACGCGGGCGAAGCCGCGGGCAGCAGCTAGTATATAAATAATTGCCTTAGATATATCACGAACAGCAACAGAAATCTTGATGTTTTGACATGTTGCCCTTGCACTCGTGCGAAGCAAGGTCGGTTCGCTAGCATTACTACGTAGACATATTATTTGACAGTTGTTTACGGGTAGTCAGAAGTCCACAAGTCTGACAACCAGTCTTACGAAGGGGTATCGTGTTACCCAGTAACTTGGTTGTGGAGGTCAGATAAGCAGTCGCTCCATTAAAATACTGGTATTCAGCTGCATCCGGCTAGACTGGAAGACTACCCCAATATAGCTGAGAAAAGGCCAGGTAGATAGTATTTTCCGGTAATTGTGTTGATACAGGGTCTTAAGGCTGTTCTTAATCAATCAATCAACTCAGCCTATCGCAGTCCACTGCTGGACATAGGCCTCTCCCAGGCTGCGCCACAACACCCTGTCCTCCACCTTCCGCATCCAGTCTGTCCCAACAACAACAGCAACAAAAGTCTGCATGGGTGGCAGTGGGCTGGCCATGTTTGTCGAAGGACCGATGGCCGGTGGAACACACGAGTCCCGGAAGTGGAAACCGCGTATCGCCAGGCATAGTGTGGGACGCCCCCTGCTGGATGGACCGACGACCTTAAGAAGGTGGCTGTGAAGGCTGTTCTATTTTGTGGAAACGACCCTCTTATTAGTACTTCCTATATTTGAGGAAAGGCTAGACAGATTGATACTGTAACCATGAAGGTCTTAATAGGGCACATCAACTTTTAGGCTGGATTATGTGCTCGACTGATGGTCAGCGCTGACATAGGTCGCGTACCGATTTATATTGACTCGAGCTCGCTGACCGTCAGTGCTACACTAAACACGTCCATTTATCGTCAGCGTCTTGGTACGCGTGACCGACGTTAGTGTAAGTGCTGACGGCGGCGCCGGGTCAACGGGTGTCGACGGCTGCACTTGCCTGTGCCGTTGACGCGGGTCGTTCGTGTGTATGCACAAATACCAAATCCAACCTTAAGAAAAGTTTGGCTCTGTCGTATCCTAAAACTTCATGTGTCATATTAACGCCTGGGTTCTGTATATCTTCAACCAAGTTCCATGAAGCTCAAATATTGACGTGAACCTAGGCGGGTTTACGTCAATAGTGTCTCGTTTTTCTTAAAGACGTTTGGCGACCTTTCTAACGATTGATGTCTACAATTCTGCTCTCATTCTAGCTGAGATTTCTGCGAATGGTATAGACGAGGTCATGCCATTATGTAACTGATTACTTTATAGTCAGAAGCCACATTTTCACATTTTTGTCGCAATTGACTTTAAAGTTATTTTAGGTACAGCAAGTTTCAACGAGTTTATACAGAAGAATACACAAACACATAAATACTTTAAATATTGGAGTTCTGACAACAATATTGCATAAAGTAGGACGTCTAATACGTCGTATAAATGTAGGAGACTGATATTGTAAGGTTAGTAAATACTTTATATTTACCTACACCAGACCTTAATGCAGACTTTGATCTTTTATATTAAAAGGGGAAGACATAGCCTAGTGAACAAACAAATCACCTTTAATCACTAATTAATGTTAACAATTTATTAAGAGCATCTATGGAGTTTCTTGCCCATTCTTCCCCATACAAAACTACCTTGGAAGGAACTGCTCCTTTTGGAAGGGGTAGATTGAATTCTTCGTTGTTTTTGTAAATTTTGACATTAAAATGAGCCTTTTAATGGTCTAAATGAAAGGAGACGTTTCATTTTTGTATGGAACTTTGGCTAGGACGTGTACATTCCAGAAAATATGTGAAATGTATCTATAAACATGTAACAGGCAATAATTTATAGAATTAATTTGTATTGTAGACGTACAAAAATAAAATTGAAAATGTTTGACATTTATTGTGAGAAAAATGGAGACATAATGACAGATGACAATGACATTAATGTCATCTTTCATTAAGGGGGATATTTTATGATTGATAACGACACTCCCGACAGTATATGTCAAAATAAAACTTTAGGAAATCGGAAGTACACTGGCCAAGTAGCTTTTATTAATAGAACTAGGATATTATTACATGTTTCCATTAATAACACATTAGAAATAGGTGAAATAGATGAATTAATAGTACAGCGATACGTTTTTATAATTATATTTAAGATTTTTGTATTTACGGTTTCACTTTAATTTCAGATCCAATCTGATTTCAGAACGCATGTTGTCAGGACGCCGCCATAGTGTGGCCATAACAACAACAATGGCAATAATTGAAAAACTTTAATTTGTGTGTACAACAAAGATAACATTCTAAAATTCACGGATTAATATTTTTCCTAAATTTAGTGTATTTTTCTCCGTTTTTTGATATAGTGCTAGTCAAAAATGAAAAATATGCTTTATTTAAATTAGACCATTACTTAAAAGGCTCATTTTAACAAACAATTTAGATTTGTCTTTGAATTTGAAGATAAAGCCATTTTTTTTATACGTTTTGTAAACTGAGCCTTCTCACTCAAACCTCTGCAATGGCTGCCAATATAAACGACACATCATTCGGTTACGGTTGGTTCCTCTGACAATCACGTGCATTGTTATACAAAGTACTTCTGGCTAGGGTTACTGACCTATCTCTATAAGATTCAATTGAGACATTTTTAGAGAAGAGTCTTCAATTCTGTTATATTATGTTATTTATGTCAGGTTGATAGTATAGACATTCGTCTTTGCTTGCAACATGTTGTAGGGCGTTGAACTTCGCCTTAAAGCCAACATTACATAACGAAATTAGTGACATCAAACTATAACAAATTATTTATTTTTTTATTTAAAAATACTCAATACTCAATACTCAATCATTTATTGACACCCATTTTTTTTTTAAATTGTATTGGTAATTAATTACTTAAACCATTGCATGTAATATCTTTTTATTTACAATTTTAAATAAAATAATCTTCTATTTTTTAAATAAATTATTTTATCTCTATTCACACATTGTGTGCGCGGGCGGCGCGGCGCGGCGGTACCGCCTGGCGGGATGAGCGTCCGTCGTTCGCCCACGTGGATCATGGGACTATCATGACCAACGATAAACTCGCCTGCTCGAATCAGAATTTGTAATGTTTATAGTGATAACTGAAGGAATATTATGATATTTTTAATAATTTAATGTATTCTGAAATTAAATATTTGCACACCACATGTAATGGTAGAATGTAAATGGGCCACATTTATAATAACATCATACTACTTTGTACACCTACATTTTGGCAAATAGAATATTTTTTTTTTTTTAAGTTTTTCGCTTAACTCGGGACCATATTTTTGGTAGGCATTTGGTAGGCATAGGCATAGGCATCTTTGGTAGGCATACGAGGGGCCGAAGCCAACTCGCAGAGGCCCGTTAGAATCTTGTGAAGGAAGTGAAGCACAAGCCGGCGATTATCCCTGTATGCACTGTGCAAGTGCACCTAAGGACAACCCCCGGTTGATGTTGGACTACTGCACGATATGGAAAAAAGATATTGGACTATAGGTTTGGGTGGCTAAAGTGTACTAGTTACCTAGAACTATCGAAGAACTATGTATGACCCCTGCCTGATCAATGTTTTATACACGGATAAATGGCAGGGGGTGACTTGCACACTCAATAATGGGCCCACGGAAACCGTCGCTAGCACATAGTGACATAGCGACAAGGGGGCAACACTTCCTGAGGTGCTTGAGGAGTGGAGAGGGATTCCACGGCTATCAGAACAATCCCAGAGCCCGGAAGATGGTCAAGATTCCTACCAGCACTTACTGAAATACTTCCTTTCTCCGAGCACGTTTGCTCTTGCGAATCTCCACTCAAGCCAGCCAATGAAGGCAAGAATGAGGTGGGAGCTCTGTTCCTCGTCATTGTTCACTCCAGCCGGCCAATAAAGGCAAGCCAGAGATAAGGAACAAGACTTCTCCCGGGAGATAGGGTCCGTGGTGTCGCTACTGCCCAACAGCTCTCCACATGCTGCCCTGCAGGTTTGTTATTATTAATTTTATGTCACTTCATGTCACTAATTTCGTAATGTAATTTGGCTTTAAGATTTGATTTTTTGTATGTTTGTTTGTTACTCTTTGACGCTAAAACTGCTGAACGGATTTGGATGCAGTTTGGCATATGGGTAGACCATATCCTGGATTAGGACGTATTTCCACGGGATCGAGACATGCGGGTGAAACCGCGAGGTGCAGCTAGTAATTCTATAAATACATTTGGTTACGGTCACGAATCAAATTTTGATCAAAATACAACCAGATACTGATCTGCAAATTGCAAAAAAACGGAAGAGAATTTGAATTTCATGGCCCTGGCGCTTTCCCCTTTTAAGGCATTGCATGATACGAGTACTCAACTCATTACCTAAGTGCCCCATGGGTTTAGTGACTGCTGAGCGCGCAGTCATAGGTTTGATCCCTGGGTCTGTATATAATTATATATAATACAATATATATATATATATATATATAATTATACTTTACCGATGGTATTTTTTTATAAAAACTAGAGCTTTATTAGCTAACCATAATCAGCCTATATGCTCGCTGCTGGGACACAGGCCTCCTGTCTTCGAGAGGGAGTGGGCTGTAATTTACCACGCGGGCCAAGTGCGGGTTGGTAGATGCCACATTTCTTCGAATTTGTGGTTCTAGGACATGCCGGTTTCCTCACGATGTTTTCCTTCAGCGTTTTGGGAGCAGTGGTGAGGAAATTATTTACCCAAAGTAAAGTGCCTGCCTGGGTTCGAACCGACGATCTACAATTCGTAAGTCCCCGCCGTTATCACAGGCCCACCACTTTTTTTTTTTGTTCTCCTACTTTGGACGAAGCGGAAGGGCGTGTCAGACTCTTTCTGACTAAAACCCACCCGTGTTCCTTCAGTTGCCTCTGCGCCAGGGCCTCGATAACTCTTTCGAAAAATCCGCGACCCCGGCAGGCATCGGCCCTAGCGGACCCCGTTAATGGTGCTGACATCTCTTTGAGGCGCGCGTGGAACACGACGCGCCGTCGACCCGGGCCTGGTCCTTACCGGACGGCGAGCTGCCCATTGCTCGCCGTGCGCAAGCCCGCGCCTACGGTGGCTGGAAGTCGGCTATCGACTCCCGATGCCCAGGGTGTCTCCTCCTGCAGCGAGTAGGGGCGTGAGGGCGCAACGATCTCCTCACGATCGATCGATCGCCTCACGCGCTCCGCTTCCTCCTTCGGGAGCATTACTAATTCGCAGAAGCAGGCGGCTTACGGCTTCCCATTCCCTCTCGCTCCGTACCACGGCCTGGACCAGAGCCAGACGCGAGAAATCACCGCCACGAGGAACAGGGCCACCACTGCTTATAATATTAGCTTATAAAAGATTAATAAAACCTTGATTAATTTACTTTTGATTTTCCTATTCTTCCTTATTGGATTCGGTCAGACGATTAATATGATTATATACGTTATTCATTGTTATAGGTAATCGGAAATAAATGAACCATATTATTGAAACTGAGAAGAAAATGGAACGAGGGAATTATATTTTGCAATTTTCTTTCTTTCAATTATTTTGTGATTTATGAAAAGATTTTTCCTTAGCACGTGTATAAAATTGAAAAGGTGTATTTTGGATATCTTCTACATTTCCCGTTTAAAAAAAATATATATATTTATTGTTTTAACAGGGGTTTTTATCCACTGGGATTGCGAACTTAGTTCATGTTAATAAAACTTAATGACAGATATCGTCAAGAGTTCCTCCTATATGTATTTCCTTAGCAATTTATTATTGAGTAAAGCACACACAATATTTTATTTTGAGCATATAAGGCAGGTAATTAAGTACTATGTTCGTTCATCTACCAATAGGCTTTATATTATAGAAGAGAGTGAAATAAATATAAAAACATTAAGAACACTGTAGGAAACCTACATGTTATGAAAAATCTACGATAAACTATTAAATGATCCATAAAATACTAATATGCGTAAAGAAACAACATGAAAATACAATTATTAAAGAGAATGGAACCTTTCCTTAAAGTCACCACTCGCCTGCTAGCCTTGTTCATACTTATGAGGCTGAATAATCTGAATATTACAATGTTTGTCTAAGCTTACATAACCAGGTAGGCAAAGGGATAGGATTTTTCAGATACTAAATGACAATGGAAGAATGTTCAATGAATATAATAAAGCCATTAACCGATCCAATATATCAAACATCTTCACAATAAAGTCAAAACTTAAATTCAAAGCATTTATTTCAATAAAACTATGGAGGTACCTATGAGGACCAGGGCTCAACAGGGTGTAAAGTTCACTCATATTCTGTAGAAAAGGGAGGATCCTCCGACCAGACGGGTGTCGTGTCTGGTGGGCAACTGCCGGACGATTGATGTCGGGATGTTGTCTATATGCTACTTGCGCGGTAAACTCTGCTCGCGCGATGCAGGATTTTGCGTGACGTCAGTGTGACGTGTAGCTCGCATGTGGCGATGTAGATACCGCTACAAAACCAATTTCAGGCACTTTTGAACCGTCAAGGAGTCGGTTAGTCAGAAAGATGAAGCTAGTGGTGAATTCCAAAGCGTAGTAGGTTCCTATGGAGAAGAAACTCCAACGACACTTTTTTAATCCACAATATCGGTTACATCATTCAAGTTGAACTTATCAAACACAAAAAGCACCTTTCAACAAAATACCTTTCAAAATCAGCGACCAGTATTAACTGTAAACCTGTAAAATATTGAATACGTAACTTTTAAACGTAAACAACGTACAAACCGGGGACGAGGGTCCCCTGACGCTCGTCACACTTCACGAATAAATTGCTTTGACAACGAATAAATACCTTCAATGGTACGTCCCTATACAGAAATAGGGTCAAAAGGATCGATACTACAAAAAGCTCACACAAGCATTCTTTCACATTCACTTTTGCATCCCTCTTATACACTTTCTCTAGTTACTAACTCACAGTCTAGTAACTTTTTATTTATTGTTGTTTGTTTCTCAATTCAACCTTATTTAAGTATTACTGCATTGCTTTGATGGTCAAAATCACGGGCATCTAGCCGCGGGAAGGCCCTGGTGACCTGTAATACAGGTCTTTATATAAACCTACTTCAGGTACCAGTCTCTCACAAAGTTAGCTCCTTGTTCGTGCACTATTCTCGAATATTAGCTGTAAGTACATAACTTGTGTAGAAAAATAAACATTTTATATTATTTTATTTACTGGTACGAAATAAGACGGAAATATTATTAAGAGTTTCAGTTGCAGCGAAAGGAATTACTTTTTTCCAATGGTCTCGATTCTAACTACAAAAGGGGCTACCGTGTTACCTTAATACCTAGCTTGTGGAGGTCAGATTGGCAGTCACTCCATGTAAAATACTGGTATTCAGCTGCATCCGGTTAGACTGGAAGCCGACCATAACATGTTGGGTAAGGGAATTGGTCAGTTGGAACTGTTGTAGATCAGTGCTTCATCAAAGATAAATGAGAATCGGGAACAGATAGCATTACTAATATTAGGGTAAAACAAGGGAGCTTTGATTTAAAAGAGTGTCCGTGGAATTTCTTGCCCGTTCTTCTCCATAGGTATTGTAGAGGTTATCTGCATGTGTCAACCTTATGTTGACTGGCTGGTAGTATATTATCGCTGGTTACTCTCGAACAGTCAAGCAAGTTTGAAATAAACTTTGGAAGAAAAAGAGATGGTAGTTTGTTTAGAGAAGTAGATAGGCAGGGCTAGGGCCTGCCGTGTATTAGGAAAATTCCTTGATAAAATATAACAATCTAGTTAAACATTAAATATAGTTTCCTTTCTCTTACGCCCCCACTTTCATATATTGAGAAAGGTATAACAGTACCTACTACGCTTTGGAATGGGCAACTAGCTTCATCTATCTGACTGACCGACTCCTTGACAATTCAAAAGTGCTTGTAATTGGTTTGTTTGAAATAAATGCTTTGAGTTCAGTTGCTTACCATACACTCTTATAGTATGAAAATAATAGACGAAAATATGAGTATCATGCGATTTTGTAGCATGTGTAACAGTCACCTTGACCTGCCCTGCTAATGGTTATAGGTAACATTAAAAAAGGTCTGTAAACAGTTCTTAGAAAATTGTACCTTCTAAAACTTGAATAGCAGCGCCACTCTCAAAAGCGCTGTACTAATAAGATTACAAATTACAACGACCCCCGCTGGGAATCGAATCTGCGGCCTCGCTACTAAACACCTGAGCTTATTTAAGTTTACCGCAGTTAAGAGAACGACAATTTGTGTACTTATATTTTTTGCCAGGATTTGTTTTTTGAGCCTAAAGCGGCAAAGGTTTGGTCACGGACGCCTAATTATGAAAGACTTTGGGCTTAGCGGACTGAAAACGGTTTAGCGCAATGCGTAAGTCTTAAATCATATCTGGTTTTATCATTTCGTGAAAAACAAAGCGAGATGGCCATAGTTTTGGGCGTGTTCGCTTTTAATCTAGGAATAGAAGTATTAATGCGGGTTTTCAAATTTCGTATTGTAGATATGGAACTATCAATTACACTATTGAAGAGAAAAACTCCGTTTAATAAAGCCACAGCAACTGGGGATTCAATTTCTGTAAACCAAACCGATAAAAAATGCGTAAGCCTGTAAAAATCATAACCCTCTTTGGAGAGATAGGTGGAAGGTATTCTACCTGTCTCCTCTTACGCGTATTAGAAGTGAAGTTGGTTGTGGTCGAAGAGCGGAAGTGAAACTCCAACTTGCGGTTATAATATTATAATTGCACACACGTACTAAAGTTTAAAATTAGGTACACTAGTTAACACAGTCATATAACTAATTAAACTAGTAGGGACAAAATAAACTAATGACGTAAAACGTAGTCCGTGTCCCGCGATGGTAGGCGAGCAATCATAGATGCCACTTGAGGAACGCTAGGGTAGCGCCCCGGATTGTGGCTTACTGTTGCCACTTAACAAGGGTGTGTTCCTGACTAACATAGCCATACTTAAATAAACATAATACAGGCAACGCCACACCTCCTTTGGCTTTGCGGTAGTCGGTTATTTAACACTTATACCAAGATCAATGAAAACGGTCCCCTTAATCAACGACCCAAGCATTGGCAAGTAAATAGCAACTCTACCTAATATAATGCCGTTATCACTTAGATCGGCAACATAAAGAGAAACCTCCCAATAGATAAACAAACTGACCTTTTAACTTAAAACGCTAAGTAAGAACTTCGTTTAACTTCCAACGAAATAGGAGCTGTTTAATTTCGGAAGCTGATCAGGGAATTAAACAAACAAGGAGTTTATTTTAATTGGCTCTCAAGTCAAGCCAATTAAAGAAAATGGCAGTTGTTCGAGCTTTCTTGAATACATAGACTATTGGCCTTTGAGAGTCGGTAACATTAGCTGTGTGTGCTATGATGTAAATACATATTATAATCGTATCCTAATCCTATCCTATATCCTATCCTATCCTATCCTATAATCCTATCCTATCCTATATGTCCTATCCTATCCTATCCTATATCCTATATTCCTATATCCTATATTATATTATTTATTTATTATTTATTTATTTATAATATTATAAATGCGAAAGTAAGTTTGTTTGTTTGTTACCTTTTCACGCCTAAAACACTGAACCGACCATCCTGACATTTTGCATCTACGTTGTCAGGTGTACAGAAAAGGACATAGGGTACCTTTCATCCCGCAAAAGAGTACTGTTCCCGAGGAAAACAACAATAACGTTCTTATAATAATAGATGGCGCCACGTGTCTTTCGAATCATGATTGAATTGATACCCGAATTGATAGTCAAGTCTAAATTTCTTCGCGAGCGAAGCCGCGGGCAAAAGCTACTTTGCATATAAACCTGCACTTTTGATCTACTAACTACATTTGCCTCAAATGACTACATTTGACTTAGTTTGTTTTAATCATGTTCTGACAGTTATTTATGCTGCCTACCCAAATGTCCTTTCTTTGGTATTGTTCGCCGAATCGATGAGCTCCTTAAGTTCTGAGTTGAGCTGCACGATTACTGACAAATGCGTGCACTGACTGGACAGGTCCACTCAATCTGTGTGGTTCTTTTCTCTAAAGACCATTTCAGACACCAATCTACAAGGTCTTCACGTCTGATAAAGATTATGTCTGGACTTTAAAAGAGACTGTGACCTCTGAGTTTGTTTCGGCCTTTCTTCTCAGAGTAGTCAGATAGGAAACGCCGAGCTCATCTAGTTTAAAAATTAAGATTTAAAAGTTAAGTGAGTATGAGTATGTTTTAAAAGTGTTTGTACAAACCTACTTACTTACAGAAATAAAATCATTTATCACTTTTGTCGATGATAGTGAGCCCAGAGTACCAATATTTGCTCTTTGATTTTGTTATACTATGTGGGTTGTATTTTTATTTCCTGCAAAGAATATGTTACCTCCAGAGGTAGTCGAAAAGGTTGAAGAGAATTGCGTACTTTAAATTCCAGGCTGTTATTGTTTTTCTTCAGGGCAAATGCTCTCTGCATACAAAGATACCGGACATTCTTGGGTTCCTAGCTGAATTTCTTTTTTTCAGTATTGTTCTAAGATTGAAATTCAATTAATTTATTAATTTTCTGAAGTAAGGGTAAAATGATGTTATATAAAAAAAATTTGGTCCATATTATGTCTCGCCAAAAGGCATACAAAATAGCTTAGGACATCAAATGTCAATTAACTTAATAGGTAAAATTAAAAAAACCCTCGACACAAAAAAGAGCTGATGACCTTGAAACGGCAGAACCAATTTTGATAAAACATGTCTAAGAACCACCGCTAGAAAAACTGCTTACAAATAAAAAAAAGTTCATCCAAATCGGTTCACCCGTTTAAGAGCTACGATGCGACAGACAGACACACACAGATAGCAGTCAAACTTGTAACACTCGTCTTTTTGCGTAGGGGGTTAAAAATAGAAACAAAAATTTAAGTAAATAGGTAAGTAGATGCCACAATTTCATGCCGTACATTAATAGTATGTCAAAGCATAAACACATACATATTATTTTGAGTTCTAAGATAAACTTATTATAACATAACACCACGCCTGTATTCCCCGATGGGTACGGCAGAGGTGTACCTATAGTACACCCACATTTCGCCAGTTATATTTAAGTACGGGACTTTAACCGGTTAACCCGCGGGGAGCTTACGTAACACACTAACCATAGGAATGGTGTTTCATTTTGACTGTTCAACAACATTTATTGCGTTATTTACATTGTTGAGCAGACAAATTTTTCCGTATTTGACCGTATGAAAGAAAAGAAAGAAAGAAAGAAAAAGTATTTATTGAAACTCTCACAGGATTATCAGATACTAAACTAAACACACTCATAAAAATAAAATAAAAACATAAAAATAATAAAATAAAAACAAAATGTATAATGAAAATAACAACAGTAAGTCCTGTACGAGGCCAAAAGGCCCCTATCTCAGCATGATGCTGCGACATTTAAGAAAAATAAATGTCGCAGCGCTGATATTCTGATAGGGCCCGCTGCTGTGATGTCACGGACAGATACAGAATGGAAGCAAGCAAGCAAAGCAATGGATTAGCAATAGGCTTCAAAATGATTCAAATTGTGATAGATAGTGTGTTACGTAAATAGGGTGGCGTTTGATGGCAATAGGCTCGCCCCTTGTAACATGGGACTTAAATATAACTGGCGAAATGTGGGTGTACTATAGGTACACCTCTGCCTAACCCTTCGGGGATTACGGGTGTGGTGGTATGTTTTATCTATGTATTTAAATATTGTTTTAGAATGTTCTAAATGGGCTTTTTGATAACAGTTCCAGAACAAAGCCACTTGCCATTTACATACTAATCTACACACTGATACATTTAGCCGAGTTAATTGTGCCATTGAAGCATGAACTTTCTGAAAGTGAATTAGCACTTAACTTTCGTGCCAAACGCGAGTTTTCAATAGATGATTATTACACTTGCCTCTATGTCCCAAAAAATGCAGCCATAGCGACCTCTGCGTTGCCACCGACGATGCCGTGGACATCACAAGGTTTTGAGCCAACACAAGTTCAGACGAAGATGGCACATGTTTACTTTTTTTTTTATCACGTCTGTGTCACTAGTATAGAAGTATGAGGAACAGGGTGTAAAGTTCACTCATCCTCTATAGAAAAGGGAGGCAACTGCCCGAAGATTGTCGTCGGGACGCTGTATATATGCTAGTTGCGCGGTATATTCTGCCTGCGCGATGCAGGATTTTGCGTGACGTTAGTGTGACGCGTAGCTCGCATGTGCCGTTTGTAAATGCCGCTACAAGGTTAATCAAACAATAGACTACAGATTACCAAAAGACACTTGAAATGAAATTTAGGAAGCAATTTCTTAGGGTTGACTTTAACAATTTTCGCATAGAACATGAAAAACAAAACATCATTTGCGAAAGTAGGTTGACGCCAATTAGTCTTTTCAGCTTCAGCAGTCGTATAATAAAAGCAAGACCCCGAAAACCCTCTTCCACACTTTCTAGTATTTTAACTGGTATCTCCAAATTATTTTATTATTCCCGGAAAGCCTGTCGTAAGCTATATTCTGTAATTTTATTATGGACGTCTTTTGTTCAGCGTTTTGAAGAAATGTGAAATGTATCAAGTTTTTACAGTACTCAGGTCGCTATATAAGCTATAAGTCTGAAATCGCCAACTCGTCTTGAGCAAGCGTGGTGATCAATGCTCATGCATACCATCTCTGTATGAGAAGAGGCCTTTACGCTGCAGAAGGACAGTAATATGGTGGTGTTATAAGCAGGTATCATGCAGGAATGTTGGTATTACAAAGGAGTGTCTTGACGGATTTCAAAGAACTACATATTTACGAGTGTATTTTTTGTAATTATATTTTCTGAATTGGTTGAGAAATAATTTCAAAACAGAAGGCTTGGTATTAACTAAAAAATCAAAAAAAAATATATGTGTTGGCCCTTTAAGGCTTCTACAAACAGGCGCGACACGCAATGCGATACAAAAGCACCGCCTGCCGCGCGACGAGGGGTGCTTTTGTGTCGCGTGCGATTCGCGGCCCGTGTCGCGCCTGTTTGAAGGAGCCTTTAAGTTTAATATAAGTTGCAGATAATATTTTGATCCAAGCGTCGGTCGTCGCGTCAGGGGATGGCTAGTGAAAATATAAAGTTAACAGCAGCTATCCTTTCTACATTAGCAGACATTCATTATTGCTGGGTATACTCGTAGGCCTCGTCTGTTTGGTGTTTTCATTAGCCGTCCCCCGACGCGAGGGCGCTTGGATCAAAATATTACATACAACTTACACAGATACACAGATACACAGATACACATATAAACACGTTAAATTTCTAACACCCCTCTGTGTCCGTCAGGCTCCAAAGACAGGTAGACTGCTAGCTATGGTGATAGAATTCACGGAAGAAAAGTTTTACAAAGAGCTTTATTATTACGAGTATAATGGAAAATTAAATTACAGCCCTCTTCCTCTTCTATTTTGCTTTGCCCGACAGGGTCCACAATGACCAGACCTTTATAAAACCTACCACTTAAGTTCCATTATGGAAAGCAAAAAAAAAAAATATATATATATATATATTGAATATATACTAAAACTTGTGGCTCCCACAATTAATTTGGCCACACTTCTTTGATTTTTCAATTATTTACAGTACGTAAGTCATATAAGCAATAACTTAATTAATAAAACTTAAGTAACATAGGTGTTTTTATGACGATGAGAAAACCCGGCAAATTGTTAAGCATCGCGGCATATAGTAACATTTCACATATTAAGTAACCGACTATTTCATTTGGAAGTTTTTTATGGAGTGTATCTTGTATTAGTGGTAATGTTAAACTTTGTAACTGCAAAAGTTTAGCCTGTGAGACGAAATTTTGCGAAAGTTAGCGAGATTTTGCAGAAAAACCTTCAATTTGTTTATATGGATGTCTTTGAAAGGTGAGGAAAATGCTTGTCGTGTTAGCACAGAACACGATCTTAAAGCCAGGCTATTTCGGTCCAGAAGTTTCCTGATAAAATCTAACAATGCAATTGAGCTATAAATTCGACGGCAAAAAGCGCTGCAGTGCTGAGGTGATTGTAAAGTCGGGTAAATGGTGTAGCAATGAAATCAATTTTCGGTCTGGTAAAATACTAAGGACACACCTCTTGATTTAGGAATCCTAATTAGAACCCTGACAAGGCAGCCAAGATGGTATTTGCTTTTCCTTTCGGCTACCTTCCTAATTTCAAAAACCCAGAGAAGTGTTATGTAGTGTTATAGCCTTGCAGATGAGGAAATTAATAACAAATCATCGGGCAATATGCATTTGCTATTTCAATTCCAAATTTCCAATTTGAATGTACAAGTTACTGAAACGTTGCTCACCGTATTAATTACTCTGAAGCCTAAACTCCGCGCTATTTCGTCCACCGGGGAATACTATCATAAAGACGAAACTAATATCAATTATGACCAAATTAATATCGATGACGATGGATTTGCGATGAGACGGTCCTCCGGTAATTGGTAGGTATTTTAGTATCCTGGCGTCAGATAGATTAATTGTTAAGAAGCTGACAACAACCAAAGCGCGGTCACTGTCGGACTGCATAGAAAAGAAAGAGGAACGCGATGATACTACTCTGGTAATTTATTGCAAAATTTGAAGCAATTATCTATTTACAAAAAATCTATTGATTGGATTAAAAAATTAAAACACTATTACGTTAATATGTTGCTTGTAGAATAATCTGACAAAAAAACAGAATGATTGCATGTATATTAGTATGGTTTTTAATCGTTAAAATATATTTTTAAAGATATTTTCGTATTTTTATCATACCAAATTAGTTATATTATGTTTTCAACACACTATCTAACTAGCATATATCCTGAACAATAAAATATATTTTTCTGATTTTGTTTACTGCAGTGGATCATATACTTTTAGGCATTATAAAACTTGCGTTTAGGCCCTGTAGTCCCCTTAATTAACCGTCGCTGGATAGAAGGGGCTCGTGACTAAATGATCACAGCTACACGGGTTGATCGAAGGTTAAGCTACTCTTGCCGCGGTCGGTTCGTGGATGAGTGACCATCCAATACATATAGAGACCTCTCCGTACCTCGGAGACTCACACGTTAAGCGTTGGTCCTGGCTGTAATTCATAGATCTTTGACGGTCGTTACGGGTAGTTAGAAGCCCAAAAGTCTGACAACCAGTCTTACGGAGAGGCATCATGTTACCCAGTAACTGGTTTGTGGAGGTCAGATAGGCAGTCGCTCCATATAAAACACTGGTATTCAGCTCCGTGCGGTTATACTGGAAGTCGACCCCAACATAGTTCACAAAACGGCAGGCAGACTGGTTAACTTGATAGAAAAGCAGTCGATACCTACTAGAGACTTGATGATGAAGATCCAGTTCTTCTCCAGTGGGGATTTAAGTATAGCCAGGGGGCCTACTCTAAAAGTCCGTCAATGAAGATACGGGCCCGTCCGAAAGTGGTTATTAGGTACTGTGGAGTGAACACTACGCCCAATTAATTAACTTTTTTGGACAGGTAAGACACATCGGGAGTAGGGACACCTGTCACATCGTGGTATCATTCCTTCTTAGGTCGGGTCACAAACTAATCTTATGTCCGTTGGTGATACGGAGTAGGAAACACCCGTAACGTCGGCCGAAACTACGGATTTCGTGTTTGGAGATTAGACACCCCTTTTTTTTTGTGGGTAATCATCAAATGACCTCTCCCGCTCTGGGCGGAGCGGAAGGGCGTGTCAGATACTTACTGACTAAAACCCACCCGTGTTCCTTCCGTTGCCTGTGCGCCAGGGCCACGGTAACTCTTTCGAACAATCCGCGACCCCGGCAGGCATCGGCCCTATCGGACCCCGTCAATTGTGCTGACATCTCTTTGAGGCGCGCGTGGAACACGACGCGCCGTCGACCTGGGCCTGTTCCTTACCGGACGGCGAGCTACCCATTGCTCGCCGTCCGCCAGCCCGCGCCTACGGTGGCCTGGAATCGAGATTAGACGCCCTGGTCTAATAATTATTATTATCTATCCTGATGGTTAAAAATAATAATAAAACAAGCTGAGTGCTAGCGATAAAACCTTTATAAATTGCTTTCGCAATTTTCATGGTTTACTTAAGATTAGGGCGTAAGCTTGACTGGTTACTTATTACTTTTTTGTGCTTCAAGAAAATATCGCTTTCTAGTTCCGATACCACTTTTACGGGAATTCAGAAGGGACTAGTCTTAAGTCTGACAATCAGTCTTGCCAGGAAGTATCGTGTTACCCAGTAACTAGGTTATGGAGGTCAGATAGGCAGTCGCTCCATGTAATCACTGGTATTTAGCTGCATCTGGTTAGACTAGAAGCTAATCCTAAAATAGATGGGAATCGGTTCGGCAGATGATAATGAGTACAGTGAGAATTTATTTATCTTGGAGGGTAAGCTGTGATAACAGCGGTGCGACAGTGGATGGGTGACCATTCTTCTGAGATCGATAAAGGTTCGATACCTCGGATAGAACATTAAGCTGTTGGTCTTAGTTGTGAAAACTATTACGACCCTACTCGGGAGCCCATTATCACTTCAACTTAACCACTGATCTTATGTAGTAAGGGAAATTAATTGTTAAGCAAATTGACACCCAACGCAAACTTTCCGTGTTTTAGCCATTTCATACAATTGTCAAAGACGATGACGCTGACCGTTGTGGTTTTAATACACGGACAATTGAAGTTGGTAGTCAATAAGCTTAACAACTAATTTCCCTGACTGTAATTCAATTTAGTTCCTTATGCCAAGATATACCCCACACAGATGCAAAAATTTACCTATAGTGGGGGACAAAGTAAGGAGCTCACATTGTAGGAGATTTTCCAAAGACGCTTATTTATTTCCATGATCAGTCAATGTTCCATAAATAACTATTCACTATAAAATATAAAGTAAGGAGAATTAAGGCTCGTACACACTGGCGCGACACGACAGCGCGACATAAAAGCACCGCGTGTAGCTCGACGAGTTGTGCCTTTGTGTCGGGCGTCGCGTCGCGCCAGTGTGTACGAGCCTTCACGCTGTCGCGTCGCGCCTATTAGCGGGAGCCTTTACTTCATTTCTGTATGGAAAGTCACGAATTATGACTCAGATTTCTTTTACATTTTATATTTAGATGTCTTTGATTTTAAATTATTTAAGGCTCCTACGAACAGGCGCGTCACGCGACGCGACACAAAGGCACTGTGTGTCGCGCGACGAGCGGTACTTTTGCGTTGCGTATGATTCTCGTCACATAGATGTACCGTCGAAATGAAAAGAAGTAGAATAAAGGCTCCCACAAACAGGCGCGACGTGACTTTTGTAGAACAATTTACATGAAGTTACCATAGGAATTGTTCTACTAGAGTCGCGTCGCGCCTGTTTGTGGGAGCTTTTATTCTACTTCTTTTCATTTCGACTGTACATCTATGATTCTTATGTATTGTTTGGGCAAAGTAGGTGGCTACTTTTAATAGTCAGAGGCGTTCTTCAGGTCCTCAAGGCTGCAGGTGAACGGACATTTAGGACATGGAGCATACTAATTATTTATTGACAAAAACATTCAAGGTTTTACATTCTTATTTAAAAGGAAAAAGAGCCCTTTTGAAATATCACTTTAATGGCCCCTTTGTATTTGTCTTCATAAGCAACCGTGAACAGCAAAAATCCTAATCTCTAGCTGCCCCGAAGCTAGTACTTAATTAAAGATAATTTTCGCCTCTGAGTATAATTCCGGGCATTAGTCGCCTTTGCACGGCTAAATAGGCCAGTCAACACCGCTAAACCACACGGTATGCCACATAACATATAGCACATAATTGAGCCCGTTTGGGATCCCACACGTACAGGAAAATTGTTCTAATAGGCCTTTTTACCTTTTTCTCGAGGTCCTTAATCTGATAAGGGCCAGCTAAGGGCCTGTAACGGTCCACCGATTTCGAGAAATGGCGATTGTAGTAAACGTTATCACCCATAAACAGTAATGTTTTTTTTTGGACTGTGTCTAAACTGAATGAAAGGACTAACAAAAGAAATATCTAAAAACGTTGTACGTCTTCTAGACTCATATAATTATGCTTCGATTTGTTGACCATTTTATATATTTTTAAATACCTATTACTTACTTGTTGATAGGCCTACACTGTCCTCTCATAAACATAACCATATTAATAATATACATGAATTTTGAAAACATTGTAAAAACCAATTACTTTTTTAAAGAGTAATCGTGGTGTTTCTTGTCGGCTGTTTTCTCCGTAGGAAACGACCAATTGGAACGGTCCACCTAGCTTCTGACGTTTCATTAGTGCCCATGTAGGTTTACATGAAATGAAATACAGTATAAACTCTATATAAGGGACTGCGCATTATATGGCGTTATTGAGAGTCGTCGTTAAATGGAGGGAAAGTCAATACTATTTTACAATTATAATAAGTATTCATTATTAAGTTTGAAAGTTAGTGAGCAACTAAGAATATGATAAGGTATAGACAAGGCAAAACAACCTAACGACAGTCTACCAGCCGATGTAAACACGTGCAAGCTAATCAAAACAAACAAAATAACGAATTTCTTAGAAAATGTTGGTACGTATGATGACGACAATCGAGGTCAATAAGTGCTAGACAATAAAGCAACCAAATAACAAACAAAAGAACGTACACAACTGCAGTTCTTATTAATTTCGGCAACTTTTAAGTCCTGCGGGGTAATTACGTAACACAGTAACGGTAGGAATGGGTTTCATTTTGACAGTTCAACAACATTCATTGCGTTATTTACGTTGATGAGCAGACAAATTTTTCGAACATATGAAGCAATAGGCTTCAAAATTATTCAGATAGTGTGCGTAATTAGGATGCAGTTTATTGCTTACTACTGACGTATTGGTGTTGTTATTTAGGGTGTGGTTCTTGTTAAGTACGGATCCCTAATGGATATCGCCGACCTCGCAATTCCTTCAGTTTACGCTGAGCGCATAGAAACTGCATCAATGACGTCCAGCCACGAGCCGCCGACGCAGCGAAATTCGACATTAGCAATTAGTTATTTTAATACATATTTTTGTCATTCCATATTCTAGCATCGAATAGGTTTCACCAATTTAAATTGTAATAATTTCCTTTAAAATCAATTAGTTTTAAAATTACTTTAGGTATTTTTTTTTCGATCCACCGTCTGCAGTTTACGTAATTTGCTACATAGACTGTATCATTATATGGACAACAAGGTAAACCAACCAAAGTCAAGTAATGTTGACGTTTTAGGGAGTTTGTCGTTAAATCGAGTGGCGTTAAATGGAGTTTACACTGTATTTTGAATTTGAATTTAAGTCGAATGTTAGTGGAACGACTTATGAAGTTATGAGAGTCACTCACAGTATTGGTGATATACTTCAAAAAGGTCAGGAGCGTAGTACTCACAACCTGGCTGTATGTCTCGATGTATGAACGTATTTACACGAAGCAAAAGGAGTACCTATCTGTAGGACATGGCGTTCTATAGTTTCTGCCCACAACCATAGGAAAAAGGCCGTCTTTATACTGTTTGTCACATGTCTTCTAATTTTTGTTTATAGGACATGCCGGTTTCCTCACGATGTTTACCTTCACCGTTATGAGAATGAATATTTCAGATAAAACTTGTCTCGATGTGGCCTTGTCTAGATAAGTCCGTGAATAAAGGCTCCCGAAGACAGGCGCTACGCGACATCGCGACACAAAGGCGCCGCTCGTTGAGCGGTGCCTTTGTGTCGCGCTTGATTCGCGTCGCGTGTCGCGCCTGTTTGTTGGAGCCTTAAAGCTTAGGGGCGCCATTTTTTGTATCACTTTAGATGTAATGATTGGGTGTCGGCTTTTTGTCGGTTGCTATTGAGATTAACTTGAAAATCTCTCGTCCTTTCTTTTAAAAGACAGTTATGAGAGGGTCGGTCAAGAACTTAAGACACGCGTAACAGATTCAATAACGATTTGTGTCAAGAAAGGTTTCACTCTCGACCTTTTTTTACTTTGACGTAAGTTGCTCTGATATTATAAAATTTAGCCCTATCGTGCGTAAGGAGGAACAAGAAATTATATTCAATATCGATAGTTATAAGAAAGCTATAAGAGTAAGAGAAATATCAAAGATCGACCTCATCTAGTTTAAAAAACATGATTGACGTGTAAAAGTGTTTGTACAAACCTACTTACTGAAATAAAATCATTTATCATTTAAAGAAACGATGGATTTAGTGTGTGAAAGATGATATGGCTAGAAAGGGTATTGTTATAAGGGCAGTAGGATAATAATACACGTAACATCACGGCTGTAATCCTCGAAGGGTAGGGCAGAGGTGCACCTATAGTACAACAACCTATAGGCTTCCAGTCTAACCGAATGCAGCTGAATACTAGTATTTTACATGGCGCGACTGCCTATCTGAACTCCACAACCCAGTTACTGGATAATACGATAACCCTTGGTAAGACTGGTTGTCAGGCTTTCGGGCTTCTGACGACCCGTAACGACTGCCAAAGATCCACGAATGACAGCCGGGACCAACGGCTTAACGTGTTTTCCAAGGCACGGAGGGGTCTTGGCATGTAAAGATGGTCAGCCATCCACGGACCAACTATGGCAAGCGTAGCTTTACCTGCTTGATGGCCCCGTGCAGCTGTTATTACTTGGCCCCAAGCCCCTATAGTCTATTGCTATCAACTAAAGTTAAAAAAAAATCTTCACCTGCATTCGACAAGGGGCTGATTCTACACGTCATTTTAAACTTCTTTCATTACGAAATTCTTATATGATTCGTGAAAAAAAAACCAAATTCCTATAAAATAGTAAACTGACTATTTCGATGCATGATAAATGATAAATGATTTTATTTTTGTAAGTAGGTTTGAACAAACACTTTTACACGTCAATCATATTTTAAAAACTAGATGAGGTCGGCGTTTCCTATCTGACTACTCTGAGAAGAAAGGCCGAAACAAACTCAGAGGTCACAGTCTCTTTTAAAGTCCAGACATAATCTTGGTCAGATCATGTGAAGACCTTGTAGATTTGTGTCTGAAATGGTCTTTTGAGGAAAAACCACACAGATTGAGTGGACCTGTCCAGTCAGTGCACGCATTTGTCAGTAATCGTGCAGCTCAACTCAGAACTTAAGGAGCTCAACGATTATGTATGTTTTTTTCCAGATCATGTATGTTTTTGTTTTTTTTGTGTATGACCAGATGTATGAACGTAAACGAGGCAAAAGGAGTTTGTTAGGATCGTAGCGGGTGGCTTTCTGTAGTTTCTGCCTACCCCCATGGGAGGAAAGCGTGAGTTTGTGTATGTATGTTTTTTTTTCTTTTACAATTCGGGTAAGTGTTTCATAGCGAAGGTTTTTTAGAATGACGTGTAGAATTATTATCTGAATCACAAAAACCCGCAAAAAATACCCGCATAAAAATAAGAGAGAAAAATACTTTCAGTGGAACTTATTCACTTTTCCGCCATTCTATCGTCATAACAATTGTAATTTCCGGAAAAATACTAGAATGTGTACCTACAAGGAAAAGATTTGTCGTTGAAATTGGACTGGTGTCGGTTTTGTAGCTTTGATGTGAGAGACTGATGAACGCGTCTGTGAACTAACAATCCACCGGCTGACTTTGAAAATGATGAAAGAATGTTTTCATCTTAAATCTTGATAAGGAAGACTTTTTAGGGATAATGTATAAAAATGTTTTTATTAATACACGAGGAAGTTTATTTAAAATACGTAAGATATTCAAAACAGTGAGGTTCTTTGAAGGAACAAAAGTGAAATTTCTTTTGACTTTTAAATAGAAGAAGCGACTTCTGAAAACAGGAAACGTCGACGATATGGTCTACGTTTACGTTTTCAAATCAAACTGCACCTCAATAAATTGCTTAACACACTTTCTATCACAAGCCTTAGGATTGTGAAGAAAATCCCTAAAGCATTGCTTCATTTGTTTGAAAAATTCGTATGATCGACAACGTAAATAACGCAATGAATGTTGTACATTTGTCAAAATGAAAACCATTGCAAATAAGTATCTTATTTTTTTTATTGACTGTACCTTTGAAGTACTTGTAATTTGGGACGAAGTACGACTTCAATAGTGATATATGGGACAAACTAAGAATTATTTGGAATGTGGTACTAACCTTCAGGACGAACGAAGAATAAATCAATTGTAATTGTGTTAGGTAATAGGTAATACGGGCTGGTGTCCGCAACTCCACGTCAATGTGCGTATTTTGCGTACGGGTGGGAAAATCGATTATTCGATCCACCCCAGCTCCTCGAAGAAGGCCAGCAACGCCTTGGTGTTACTGACAATCTCTCGTAGGGTATCTGGGTTACCGAAGTACTTTGCCCTGTACGTGGCGACCACCGGGCAGTTTAGAAGCACATGAGCTGCTGTTTCGTCGTCCTCCATGCAGGCCTTGCACAGCGGACTGTCTGTGACTCCTATGACAAAGACCTCTTTGTTATTATTAAATGACCCGCGGCCAGTTAAAGCTGCTGTGACTGTACGCAGCTGTGGTTTAGTTAGTCGGAGAACCTGTTTCGCGAGGCGGCCATCAATTGTAGAGAGGGCTTCCCTAGCCTGCCTGCGCTCACCTTGGTCCACCCACAGTTTGTGATGTTGGTCCCTGGTGCGTTTCCTTACCAGAGTGCGTAAGTACCCAAAGGGGAGTGGCACGATGGGTTCAGGTCCCACTGGTGCCACGCTCGACCCCCTTCTGGCAAGTTCGTTGCAAGTGTGTTACGCAATTACCCCTCTGTCCATTTATTTCTTAAATAAACAGTCAGAATACTTATAAAACCCTGTACAGTATTTTAGGTCTCCATCTTTTTAAATCGGTACAAAGAAGTAGTATTCGCAGTACACTGATTCAGAATAATAATATTCCCTTTGAAAACCATCCCTACACATTATAAGTACT
This sequence comes from Dryobotodes eremita, assembly GCA_917490735.1. Lineage (NCBI taxonomy): Eukaryota > Metazoa > Arthropoda > Insecta > Lepidoptera > Noctuidae > Dryobotodes > Dryobotodes eremita. The sequence continues at coordinate 5,184,197 of OU823242.1, read as the reverse complement.
GCTGTACTGCTACTCAACTGAAGTCAACGACCCTGCAATCCTGCCATACCTCATAAAGGTACCGTCCGCAACAAAAGTAGAAACGTTATATTTTACTACATCACTCTAGAAAGGAAATAAATTTGACACGCACAACCTGGACTACCTAAATTATTACATTGTACTTCTGGCAACAAGTCTGCCTAACTCTTCGAAGAATACAGGCCTGGTGTTCTGTAGTTATATTATGACCTGAATTGGTCATTCCTCCCCTATTACATGGGACTTAAACATAACTGCCGAAATGTAGGTGTACCTACTATAGGTACACCTCTGTCTAACCTTTCGGGGAGACGAGGGGTGATGTTGTCATGTTCTGTTGGCCATGTCATAATAAATAGATGAGCAATAATAGGTAGCTAATGGTACCCAGTGTTCAACGTATCCTGCGCTCGCAATTTAGTTTTCAAACATGTAAACGATTATGTGTTTTTGTAAAAAATAACCCCACATGAAGTTCAATCTGCGCTCCAACTTCAACATTTTTAATTACTTTTTCAATAGTAATCATTCTGAAATAAACTTCATTTACACAATTTATCCTTGTGTAAATGAAGTATAAAGCTAGTGGCAATAGGCTCGCCCCCTATTACATGGGACTCCAAAATAACTGGCGAAATGTGGGTGTACTATAGGTACACCTCTGCCAAACTCTTCGGGGAATTCATGCGTCATGTTATGTATGTATGTAAATAACATAAATTGGAAACAAGGATTTGAGGTACTTACATCCTAACATCGTCATATGAAGCTCTTTTAAGGGGACTACAGGACCTAAACGTAAGTTTTATAATGCCTAAAAGTATATGATCCACTGCAGTAAACAAAATCAGAAAAATAAATGTTATTCTTCAGGATATTTGCTAATTAGATAGTGTGTTGAAAACATAATACAACTAATTTGATACCATAGAAAAAGATCACGAAGATACCTCTAAAAATTTATTTTTATGATTAAAAACCATACTACTATGCATTAAATCATTCTGATTTTTTGTCAGATTATTCTATAAGCAACATACTAACGTAATAGTGTTTTAATTTTTTAATCCAATCAATAGATTTTTTGTAAATAAATAATTGCATCGTATTTTGCAATAAATTACCAGCGTTGTGTCATCGCGCTTCTCTTTCTTTTCTATGCAGTCCGACAGTGACCGCGCTTTAGCTGTTGTAAGCCTCTTAAAGCATTCAGGAGAGAGTCAACTACATTCTCATAAGTCATAAAAGAAAATCATCTACTACAAAAAATATTGAACTATCTTAATATATAAAAGATTATTTATGATTTGCAGACCGTACACAGTCGTGACTCAGTACTGCCAACATTGCGGCACAGTCCGGTCCGTTTTGCAAGCGATAAGACCGCTCCCCTCAAAGCACACACTGTTATCACGTTATCTCTTATCAGGACGATACCTATGCCCGTCGCCAAGAATAAATCGATACTGGGTACGACTTTATGTGATTTTGAAACTGGGTACTTAAAACAGGAGTTGTGAAATTTTTTTGTTAGTAGGTAACGCCTCATAAAGTTATTTTTGGCAAATTGTATCAGCCACCTAATTGAATGCAATTAAACGTAATATTACGCATATTTTTCCCGATGGCATACGCTACTGCAAGCTTAGCACGAGCACCGTTTTGTCGACGGAAGAATAAACAAAAATGACGTTCCGTGAAGACAGTACCACGGCAGCAAATTAGAAAGAGTCAATTGCACTTTTTACGAAATTCAGTAGTTTATTCACGTGTTTCTTTTATTTTGCTTTTATCTCGATGGTGTGTCCTATCGCAAAAATAATGAAAATTTCGACACCCTTTAAGAAGCTCTTAAACCCCTAAAACTCAATATGTAGGTAATAATTTTTCACATTTTCCATACAAAAAGTGAAAAATTCAATTTTTCCATTACGAGTACTACTTTATACTTTGTCGCAGTCGAATAAAAAGTTTTCTAATGTCTTTAGCGTGGCAGTTACAAAATCAAATTGTCTTCACTACCTTAGACAACTGTCAGTTGTCAGTGTGATTTTGACAGTTTGGGATAGAAAACTTTCTTCTGAAATAGTCTACATAAAAAAGGACCTAGACAACGATCGGTAGAAATGAAAGACAAAATGACAGATTGTAGAAGGATTTTTACGGTGTGATGTCAAAAATGGAGAAAAACTCAAAACTCAAAGCATTTATTTCAAATAAACCAATTGCAGACACTTTTGAATTGTCAAGGGGTCGGTCAGACAGAAAGATGAAGCTAGTTGCCTATTCTAAAGCGTAGTAGGTACATATGGAGAAGAACGGGCAAGAAACTCCATGGACACTCTTTTAAATCAATAATTGTAAAATAAAATAAATAAATAAAATAAAATATGGTTACAAAATATTAGTTACATCATTAATGTTGAAATTATGCATGTGAGAACGATGAAGAACGTTAAATGCGTCCGTAATAAAAAGACAAAAAAAAATTAAATATTAAGAAACAAACTCAGAGGTCGCAGTATCTTTTGAACTATTATCTTTTGAACTATTGATATTATCTTGGTCTGATCGTGTGTATTAATCACGTCACCAAATTCCATGAAGGAGGGGACGAGCCTCTTGCCATTAACTGAGAACGAATCCAAACTACAACCGGCTTCTCACAATTTCCCAATGACGACCTGGTGAACGAGCCCAGGATCTAAAGCTCAGTAGTCAGGCTTGCAGCCACTACAGTTACACCAACGAGACGGTCAGCAACTTCTAAACCGACGAGAAAAAGGAGGTTCTAGACGTATTTTTTTTTCGTAATTACCTGTTGTTGGCACTCCATTTGTTTTTCGCAACTTATTACAAAGTATTGCTCCGGGCTTGAGTTGACATTTTGAAGGCCTTTCGGGTTGTAGACAATGTACCTACCTTGTAGGTTAATAATGAGTTTTACTCACCGCTAAATCATTAGTGCGTGCGGCGGCGGCGCGCGGCGCGGCGTCGTCCACGTGTACTTTGCCGGGTCAATAGAAGGACGCCTATTTCGTTCATAATTTTTTTCAATTGTTAATTCTTACCTGGAACAAAAGAAAAAATAAATTAGTAAATGATTATCCCAGTCGATGAAGATTATGAAATTGTCGATAAATAAGAAGGGACACCTTTTTTTTTAAAGAGGGTTTATAAAAATAAAGTTAATTTACGATAGGTACGTAATTCAAAAACACAGTTAGCCCAGGCTCAAAAAACAACAGAATAGTGTTATTATGAGAGTAACAGGTAAAATTCCCTTATTATTTCAGTGCAGCAGTGCAGTGTAGCAATGGTGGCCCAATTGTAACGGCCCGCGATTTTACGAATTGTAGGTCGTGGGTTCGATACCAAGCGGGTACTCTACTTTGTGTAAATAATTTCATCAAATATGCTCTCAAAACGGTGAAGAGAAACATCCTGAGGAAACCGGCATGTCCTAGAACCAAAAACTCGAAGACGTGATATCCACCAACCCGCACTGGGCCCGCGTGGTGGATTACGGCCCACTCCCTCTCACAGAGAGGAGGCCTGTGTCGCAGCAGTGGGAGCATTATAAGGCAAAATTCTAATCTAAGTCATTTCTAGGAGATATACAACACATCACAATAACAATTTGTATAACTTCCAAGTTCTCTTCCGACGAACTACATATTAGCTTAAGTTAAAAGGATTGCAAGCACTCAGTTACATTGACTTAATCTACAACTTAAGTAAATCATAGCACCTAAGTATTCCGAGACGTCTGTCTGCAGAATAGTTATCGGTTAATACTTTAGCTAGCGAAAATATAAGTGTACGATACAAACAAGCGCGACGCGACAGCGCGACGCGACTCTAGTAGAATTATTAATATGAAAACTTAATGGAAAATGTTCTACAAAAGTCGCGCCGCGCCTGTCTGCAAGCCCTAACGGTATCTAACTATCACGTTACATGAGAAGGGGAATATTGTGGATGGTACAGTCACGAGCACTAATATGTCAACACTTGGCAACGTTCAATAGCGATTTTTTGTGAAATAACGAATGCAACGTTGAAATACGTTATATTACATAAACCTTATGGGTTCGAAAATACTATGTTCGTAACAACATAAAATTTCATTCAAAAATTAAGGAGAAAATCGCTTTTGTTTTTAGCCAGGTGTTAACATATTTATGCTCGTGACTGTACATATATTATTATTAAGTACCAGCTTCTGCCCGCGACTTCGTTCGCGAGAAACTCGTAAGATACACAATATAAATAACGAACACATTTTTATAAAACTTCGGCCCCCGACCCGCCGCATTGCATCGCAGCTCCCAGGCGCGCTTTTACTTCATTTCTGCTTAGGCGAAAACGAAATAATAGCGCGGACGGGGAAAACAAAAAGTCAAAAACAACGCTAACGTTCTTTCTGCCTTTTTTTATTTTGCTCGGCTCCTAAGGGTCGTAGCGTGATGTTATATCGCCCCTTCTTCAAGAATTGGGCTATCAAATGTAAAAAGTATATTTCAAATTAACCTGGTAAGTAGTTCCAGAGATTAGCGCGTTCAAACAAAGAAGCAAACACTCTTATGGTTTGTTAAACAGTGTAAACTCTATATAGCGACACTTAAGGGACTGCGCATTATGTGGCGTTATTGAGAGTTGTTGTTAAATTGAGGGAAGAAAAGTCAATATTATTTTACAATTATAATAAGTATTCATTAATAAGTTTGAAAGTTTGTGAGCAACTCAGAATATGATAAGGTATAGACAAGGCAAAACAACCTAACGACAGTCTAGCAGCCGATGTAAACACGTGCAAGGTAATCACAACAAACAAAATAACGAATTTCTTAGAAAATGTTGGTACGTGTGATGCCGACAGTCGAGGTCAATACGTGCTAGACAATAAAGCAACCAAATAACAAACAAAAGAACGTACACAGCTGCAGTTCTTATTAAGGCGCTATCCCGAGCAAAACCTTGCAATAGTGCGTTATTCAGAGGCTATTAACTCATTAATTATTATCAGTAATAAACTACATCTAAAAGCACATTATTAATGTTCGATATCCTATCATCACATTGCACGTTCTTATTTGCTTGTATGTATTATAAATACATTTAAAATCTCCTTGTAAAAAATTGACTAAAATTCTTGATTGCATGCATCTTTTGCTAAAGGTGACGCTCTAATAACTTGAGGATTACACTAATGGATAGGTCATATAAAAATCTGTATATTTCACGTTTTACTTTATTTTCAAAGATCGCTTGTCTTTTTTTAATTAAAATAATTCAATTTTTTTGTGAATTTTATATAAATGTCAGAATTTTACTTACGGTGACACAATGGGCGGTGTTATCGCTAAAAGCGATCTTTTACAGACAACCTTTGGACAAAGTATGTATTGATTGATATAGATAGCACACACAATAACATCACTCAACTATCTTCTTGTGAGCAAAAGCCATATGGAAAAGGACCAGATCCATGCTGATTACATATTCTCATATTATATTAACTCGTGCAAACTCAAGAGAAGAACACGAAACATAAAACCAACATTTGAGAAATGGACAGTCTGTATTCTAGAACGACGATCTTTCATGAACAAAAAAACCACCCAAAATATGCATAGCCACTTTTACAAAAAAAAGCTCCTCAAATCAGATACATTAAAAGACTAACTTAAATTCCACCTGCACATGCTTCTATTGGTACAACCATAAATTATATGCCCAAATAACAACAAACAAACAAATGAACAATGGCCTAATAACCTCGTGATCTTAATAACTTTCTCTATTGAACGCATGCACAGGTAAAAAGGAAAGGTACACGCATATCACAATGCAATTTGCACGCCCCGAAGACAAGAGTAATTGTTATTATATCGGTGAAGACAGTAAACAGTACCAGTAACAACAGTGTAACAGTAGTACAGTAGTAACAGTAGTGGCTTATATTGATGAGAAATTATTCAGATATATACAGCTCTGCTTGCAAAGAATCACGTGATAATGACGAATTAGTTTTATCAACAGCTTTTTCCAACTCACTGCCTGTGCATAAACCTCCTCCCTTCAAATCAAATCAAATCAAATCATTTATTTGCATAACACAGGTTCAAAGGATGTTACAAACGGCTGTTTTACGCTATTCTTTTTTGCCTTGTGTCACTTATTCAAGCAAGTCTAATTTATGGGTTGACTCATCTTGCCTTTGGTCTTTAGTGTCTTTACTCTCAAACACCATTCCATCAGTGATCTGACCAAAATCTAAAATGTCTATGAAATGTACTGAGTATAAATGTTTTTGAAGGTCATTTTCTACCCGTGCCATTGTTGCTTGTTATTTTAGCTTGATTTTATTCTTTATCATTTATTTCCGTCCGTTCTTTACGCCATGTTGGTTTGTTATCATGGCGTTTTTTGAAATTGAGAGCCTTGTTTTACGAAAACATTGTTTTGATTTTCAAATTATCTTCCCCTGTACCGAAGCCTTCCAAGACATTAGAATATAGATGTTCCAGAATTTAAAACCACAGTTTAACTTGGAAGATAACCTAGAATTTACTAAGTCTACATTCTACATTCCTGTCTAACCCTGACCTTTTAAACAATGAAGCTTAAGTTATGCGCCAAGGCTTTCGTCACCTTAGACAAATTGATCTCAGTCTTGGATACCATCCAAATTTTCTCCCTAATTATAAAGGAATTAATCCCAATATACCTTGTTTATTACCACCTCTAAAACCGGCAGACTTAACAAAAAATACTTTACGTAATCTCTTTTGATGACTGAGGTGTTTCGGAAAGACCTTTCACGCCAATATCACATTTCGTTGGGAATAAGTACAGCACCGTGTAAATTAAATACTTATTACAAAACACGTGTTCCGATGGTTATTGGTTTCTTTTAAAGGTCATGAGATAAAAAAGTTCAGAACTGGTTTGGGAAATAAATTGGGTAGTATATGTCAATGGACTCTGGTCTGAGGCTAGGTGGAACAGCGATCTTCGCAACGTTGTAATATTTTGTATCGGATGGATTAAACTGACAGATGATCGGGCTTTGCCTTATGCAATTGAAGGCTAATAACCCACGGCTTTAAATATAATGACAATCTTGAAGCGATGAGGCGCGTTGTTCCGTCTGTGTAGTTTGTGAACAAAAACTAAATGTTAGATTTCTTTTGATAAATGGATATATTATATTTTTCTCTGCATTTGATTCAGTCGTTGATAGTAATATAATTACTAAGTAATATTACTAACGTTGTAATTTGAATAATATTGTTTCACATTAACAAATGATTTCTTTATTTCGTTGCTATCATTGGTTAGCTTTTATGGAATATTTCGACAAAATAACTTTGCAGAATTTTTATCTCTTCCGCCATATTTTTGCTATCGTGTGTCGCTTCCTTACCGAACATGATCCATTTGCCCCGTAGGGCACCCTAATGAGAATTGTCGTTTCGCTAATTAAATAGTTATACGACGAAGATAACGACACGTTCGTTTCTTTTAGAGAATTGTTATATAATATAACGACATATAATATCGTTATATTATGTACACTGCCGGTCAAAAGTTTGAGACCACTAATAAAAAACTTTTGTTATGAGTAAAAATATCCAAAATATTGGTGATAAAAAGTAATCTGCACACCTGCGTATTCTATTGTTTATAAAGATTGCCTAAAAGCTTATTCTTTTGTATATAAGCTAAGGAAAGGGCAAAAGACAAGCCCTCCTGGCTGGAGGCCTTTTAGAGTAAAATCCGAAAGGCAACCACAGGACAGACCGGTTAAGCAGCCACGACCCCCAGTGGTCAAAACTGCGAGTTGCCCTTCCAAAAAAAAAAAAAAAAAGACAAGCATTGTTTCCAAACTTCAATGTGAGCTGAGGAAGAGCTAGTCCGATAATCGATTGTAAATTTTTTATTACCTCATTACTGCAGCTGACACTTCTTTTATTTTACATCAACTTACAATGCAATTATTCTAAATTCTTAAAATATTTTTAATGTTTATTTTAACCCGATATTTTTATGGTTATCTACGAATATCCGCAGTTAGTCTGATTTTGTGATTCCTACAGTCAAGACGTCTCAAAAATGGGTAAAGTTTGCGAAATTAGTATTGAAACGCGATCTGCCATCGTTGTTCTCCATAATAAAGGCAAATCTGAACGTGAGATTGCATCTCAACTCAAGTTATCGAAGACTTGTGTGCATCGTACTATTGTGCGGTACAAACAAACTGGCAGTAATCAAGATCGTCCGCGCTCCGGGAGACCAAGAGCTACGACTTCTAGTGAAGACAAATTTATTGTGGTAACCAGCAAGCGAAATAGACGCCTAACAGCCCCAGAAATTCGTGTTGAAATCAACAAATCTCGGGAAAAACCTGTGTCAGTGTCTACAGTGAAAAGACGATTGCGAGACGTCAAGTTGTTTGGTCGCGTTGCTGTTCGAAAACCTCTTTTAAAACCGCAGAATAAGAAAAAACGGTTGCAATGGGCCCTAGCCCATCGAGACTGGATCGATGAAGATTTCAAAAAAGTACTTTGGAGTGACTAATCTAAATTTGAAATATTCGGTTCAAAAAGAAGAATTTTCGTTCGACGTTCCGCCGAAGAAAAGATGATGCCACAGTGTGTAGTCCCGACTGTCAAGCATGGTGGCGGATCTGTTATGGTCTGGGGTTGTTTCTCAGGCTATGGGACTGGAAATCTGGTCCAACTTAAAGGAATTATGAAAAAGGAGCAGTATAAAGTAATTTTGGAGAAAAATGCTATTCCCTCTGGACTAAAGTTAATCGGCCAAGGATTTATTTTCCAGCAAGATAATGATCCAAAGCACAGTTCAAAATTATGTAGGGGCTATTTAGACGAGAAACAGTCGGAAAAAGTGTTGGAAAACATGACATGGCCACCTCAAAGCCCCGATCTTAACCCTATAGAGCTTTTGTGGGAAGAGCTTGACCGAAACGTTCGGGAACAATGTCCTTCTTCACAGCAGGCCATGTGGAATGCATTAGAAGAAAGCTGGAGGAATATCTCGCAAGAGACTATAAATAAATTAATTGCTCGCATGCCAAGATTGGTAAAACAGGTCATAAAATGCAAAGGAGGATATTTTGATGAAAAATCTGTATAAACTCTCTTGGGTGTTTTTCTTTAGAACATTGTATTCGTCAAGACTTCTTGTAATTTTTTTAATTTAAAATCTTGTGTGTAACATGAAAATAAAACCTGTCTTTCATAAAGTTTTAAATATGTTGACTTTTATTTGTTTTCTTAATTTTTTTATAGTGGTCTCAAACTTTTGACCGGCAGTGTATATATTGTGTCGTTCAATTTATCAGAAACGATACTAAGCTTAGCTTTTCCCATTGAAGGATTCTCAATATAAAAAAACCGGCTAAGTGCGATTCGGAGTCGCACACAAATAGTTCCGATTCACCGTGCAATATAAATTTAACACTACATTTTTTTTAACAAGTTTCTTGTTGGGGATCCCTTTTCATATATAACTTTATTTTATTTATATTTTATATTTGTTGTTATAGCGGCAATATAAATACATATTCTGTGAAAATTTCAACTGTCTACCTATTACGGTTCATGAGACACAGCTCGCTGATAGACAGACGGACGGACAGGGAGGCTTAGTAATAGGCTTTCGTTTGCACCCGTCCCTAAAAAGAGGGTGTAAGCTTAAGACCACACGATAGAAGTGAAAACTTATATGAGCCGAGTATACCCGATTCACCGTCACCGACCGACTGGAGCCGAGTATACCCGATTCAGCGTTGCCGACCGACTGGAGCAGAGTATATCCGATTCAGCTTCACCGACGGTCTGGAGCCGAGTATACCCGATTCGCCGTCACCGACCGACTGGAGCCGAGTATATCCGATTCAGCGTCACCGACCGACTGGAGCCGAGTATACCCGATTTACCGTCACCGACCGACTGGAGCCGAGTATACCCGATTCAGAGTCGCCGACCGACTTGAGCCGAGTATACTCGATTCAGCGTCACCGACCGACTGGAGCCGAGTATACCCGATTCACCGTCACCGACCGACTGGAGCCCAGTATACTTGATTCAGCGTCACAGACCCGAGCGTGACCGTTCAGGTTCGTTCACCGTTCAGAAGAAACGCAAAGTGCGTCTAAAGTATTCACTTCAACGACTATAAAGACATCAATCAGTATTTTACTGACGGTTACAAGAACAAGCTAGCAAATTGGAAAGAAATTGAAGTGACAATAGTCAAATTTGTAAGGCGTTGACTGGCAATTGAGTTGGAGAGTTGAAATGAACTTCTGTGGTGAATACTCTTCTAATGCAAGCGTATGTCTGTGACTTCGTTGCATAGATATGCGAATGAAATATTCGTGTTTCTTTATGCTGTGAGTCATAGACTGGGGGCCGACTATCTAAGTCTGTCAACGAAGATACGGGCCCGTCCGAAAGTAATGAGAATTATAGAGTGAACCCTACACCCGATTAATTAACTTTTTCGGACAGGTAAAAACACATCGGGAGCAGGGACAACTGCCACATCATCTGTCATTAATTCTTAGTTCGGGCTGTCAACTAATCTTATGTCCGTAGGTGATACGGAGCCGAAACTACGGATTCAGTGCACAGAGGGTATAACCCCTGAAGGCACCCACAGACAGGCGCAACGCGACAAAAAGGCGCCGCTCGTCGCGCGACGGGCGGTACCTTTGCGTTGCGCGCGATTCGCGTCGCGTGGCGCGCCTGTTTGTAGGAGCCTTTATTCGAAGCGGAGATGACCTAATTTTCGATACCATGATTTTGATAGCCCCGTTGGTTATTTTTTATTTATTTATATTCAAAATATGTATTAACAATCTAATATATAAATATCTTGTGTCACAATGTTTGTTATAGAACTCCTCCGAAACGGCTTGACCGGTTTTTATGTTTTTTTTTGTGTAGGTATATTTGGTAGGTCTGAGAATAGATCGTAAAGTATATTTCATACCGCTGCGGGTAAAACCGCGGGGCGCAGCTAGTATCATATATAAAGTCTGCCAAACTGCATAACAGTTTGTCGGCAGTTCTCGTCTAGCAATAGATTACACATTTTGAAATTTTAAAAATTAATGTGCTTTAACTTAATTATGCTAAGTAAACTATAAAATAATATATCCACGGTCGAGATCAAAAATCTCACATTTTACAAAAAGGTATTTACGCAAACTTGAGGTTCGCTACAAACATAGCTATGGACACAATGAGAGATAATGTTTTTGTAAAACTCTTTTAAGTTGGTCCTTTGACTTGTCATGCGGTATCAGATTTGGCGGTAACTCATTCAGTAATGTTGGTACTACTTTCTTGTATTCTTCTTGTGCGTTTACCAAAGTAAGCAAGTCGCAAGTGCTACCGCTGAACATGAGGTTTCGGGTTCGATTCCCGGGACGTCCAAAGTGTTATTGGGTTTTTCCATCTAGAATTTCTCAGTAGCAGCTCGGAGACGGATTTGTGCCCGGTTGATGGCAATAGGCTAGCCCCCTGTTACATGGGACTTAAACATAACTGGAGAAATGTGGGGGTACACCTCTGCCTAACTCTTCGGAGAAGAAAGGCGTGATGTTATGTTATGATTTAATTTTCTGAACAAACGCTGTTACCGAGATCTCTACTATGACTTAGAGAATCATTGACGAGATTTTCTTACTCAGACTAGGAAAAAATGCGATAGGAAAACACGGCAAAATACTCGTGTCATTTCCTTGATCATGGCATGGCAAAGATCACGCATTTTGTTTTGCCCCGAAACATAACTTCCGGAACATTTTAACATGCCGCGTGTTGAATCAATCATGGACGTTGTCCAATGAAAACATAATGTTTAAACTTGTTCTTTACATAATAATATTATAAAACAAATAAAATTCTAATAACTAGTGTACGCATTTCGCGGCCGTAGTTCTATTTCTTGCTTGACAGTTGCGCCTATTGGCAACCGTTTTGGAAGCGGTGTATAATATTTTTATTTGCTGACGCTACCCGTCTTCACGCACACACTCGCAGCGTGTTTTTACACTTAGTTACCTCAAGTAAAGCACGTGTCGCTTCGTGAGATAAAGATACTGTATGAAATTGTGTCCGCACGCCGGCCGTTATCTTGTTGCAGCAGCAACACCGCAATTTTGCGAAAAGCGCTCGAAATTCCACGCCTTTTTCCGCTCAGATTTATCCCTAGCCTATAATTCATTTGCACACCGATCAATACAACGGCACATTGAAGTCAACACTTTGTCACTAATATGCTTAACATAGTGGGATCCCCAAACTGTTTGACTCACAAATCGGGTACCGTTGGTAAGTTTAAAATGTAATTAATTCATGCGCTCAGACAGCAAAAGTTAGTGGCAGGCTGACGCCGGATTAACTGAACACCTTGTTTGTCTTCACGGCTTGTCTCCTTTTACAGGATGAGCAGAAAGGCAAACAGTATCAACACTGTTACAGTAGTATAATTCTGTTTTTTGGTGAAATGTAACTTAACATAATTCAGATGAATTTTGTGTTCGCCTATACTTAGTTAGTCTTTAAGAGGCTGACAACAGCTAAAGCGCGGTCACATTCGTACTTCATAGTAAAGAAAGAGAAGCGCGATGACACAACGCTGGTAATTTATTGCAAAATATGAAGCAATTATCTATTTACAAAAAATCTATTGATTGGAGAAAAAAAATAAAACACTGTTACGTTAATATGTTGCTTGTAGAATAATCAGATAAAAAAATCAGAATGATTGCATGTATATTAGTATGGTTATTAATCGTTAAAAGAAATTTTTAGAGGTATTTTCGTGAATTTTTTCCATCGTATCAATATAGTTGTTAATATGTTTTCAACACACTATCTAACTTGCATATATCCTGAAGAATATCATATCTTTTTTTGATTTTGTTTACTGCAGTGGATCATATACTTTTAAAACTTAAAGGATTAAGTTATTATTTCTGTCTGTTTTGTAAATTTATTTGTTTTGCATAATGTACACTCAGTTACAGGCTAGGCTAAAACTTAAGAGTACATGACTCAGTCAGGACGCAGCAAGTATTATTACATTTAACTTATAACTAGGTTCTAACTAAATTCCTACGGGCTAACTATCGAGCAGATTTTGAAGAAGCATGGAATATAACTACTTTTGTTTCTTTAGATGCGTGATGGGCTTAGTCAGGGACATGGCTAGTTTTCAGTAGCGAATGGTCAATTTTTGTAAGAGGTAAGCCGGTAGGAATCGAGTTGTATGAAATCGTCGTCACTGCTAATTTTGAATAATACTTCTTTTCGATGACTTCTATTAGGAAATAACCTGAACCCTTTTAATATTTTAACTGATCCGGTGTACTGAACAGTATTGTTTCAAAAAAACCTGATCCTAATTAATATTATAAATGCGAAAGTAAGTTTGTTGGTTACCTTTTCACGCCTAAACCATTGAACCGATCATCCTGAAATTTAGCATATACGTTGTCAGGGGTACAGAAACGGACATAGGGTACCTTTGATCCCGCAAAAAAGTACTGTTCCCGAGGAAAACAACAATAACGTCCTTATGATAATAGATGGCGCCACGTGTCTTTCGAATCATGATTGAATTATAACCCGAATTGATAGTCAAAGTCTAAATTAACGCGAGCGAAGCCGCGGGCAAAAGCTAGTAGCTAATAAACTCCAAAAGGTAATTTAGCCCGCCTACCTCCGGCCAAGTTTGCGCAAAATCTCAACTAATGAATACACAAAATGTTCCTTTAAAACTCCTACAAACAGGCGCGACATGCGACACGAATCGCACGCACACAAAGGCATCGCCCGTCGCGCGACAGGCGGTGCCTATGTGTCGCGCCTGTTTGTAGGAGCCTTTATTCTATTAAATTATAATCAAGAACAATATTAGGTATTACATACTTAATAAAAAGCTTTATATATGTATATAGGGTACGGTTGACAATGATCCCTAGCAGTTTTAGGGGACAGAATTGCCCATTACAACAGTAAAAGTGACCGTAACGGACTAATAATATAGAAAATAATGCTTCTAATAATGAGCATTATTTTATGGAGGTCAAGGCTTGAAATTAAATGAAAATTTTAGGACTGAAAAGTAGGTAATATAAAGCAGTTTATCTTGTAAAATATTGAAGAAATTGGGCCACTATGTTGGGTAGGGGCTTGTCACTATTATCGCACTGATAATGGCAGTAGGTCTTGTTACGTATCCAAAATATGAAGTACTGTAAGATAATATATCATAAATTGCACAATTTGTGATAGTCAATCGATGGAAATATAATGTATGAGAAGTATTTGAAATACAGTCGTGTTTTGTTACAGGAAAATGCTTTGAGATAATTAAAGGTACTCGTATAAGGGGGACACGATTTTTTTTTTGTTTATTTCCTTTTTCTTTCGCATTTGCTTTCATCTGACTTTGACTTTTACCGTGAAGGAAAACATCTTGAGAAAACCTGGTCTGAAATTGTGATTACGTTTGAAGCAAGATTTCAGTGTTTTTTAGGGTTCCGTAGCCGAATGGAAAAAAATTTACTCATATATTTTTTTTTTGTGTCCGTCTGTTCGGATGTTACATAGCTATTTTACTCAGAAACTATATGCTCCACTTATATCTATGAAAATAGGAAAGATGATTGTTCTGTGCATCGCTTAACAATGATGTAGTGAAATGACGGAAAAATTCATATACAGTGTGTAAAAAGACCCATCACATAGCCGTCAACTACGCATTCTGTATTTCTAACTAAGTAACATTGCACAAAAATAATTGCTGGGAAACGAATTTTATATTTGGTGTGAAAAATCGCTGTTTACAGAAGTGCGCAACGTAACGCACGCAAAACATTGTGCTTATGGGTGCATGCAACAGTGCAGGAGTTGTGGGGGTATTATAAGTTGTGTTATCGATAACATTAAAAACTTGTTTTCGTAAAAAAAAAAACGTCAGTAAAAGTTGGAATTTTGACCTTCAATATCTCCGAAACCAGACGGTTCCCCGGTATGGTCGAGTACAAAAAAAAAATTACAATGACGAAGTACAAATGACTCGGCTTCGTTTTTCTTTTTTTCTTTTTCCGTTTACACCCGTTATGTCAGAGTGATACTTCATTGTTTTTTATTTAATGGAATGTGTTTGTTTATCACGTGTGTGTATATTAATAGAACAGCAAAGAACTTATCATTTTTAGACATGACCAAATATCACAAGATTGATAAGATAACTTACTTACATATCGCGTTTATTTTACGTTATTGAATACTAAATAGTTTTATGATCGAAAACATTGACACAAATTCTTCATATAAGTAAAAAAGTAAAATATTTTAGTTCTTATAAATAATAATAATACCAGACTATTTCTGTCTCACTGCAGGGCAAAAACCTCTTCTCATAAAGAGAAGGCACGGGCTTTGACCATCACACGTGCTCAAAGCGGGTTGGCGATTTAAGACATAAGGCTCCCACTGACAGGCGCGACGCGACAGCGCTACACAAAGGCGCCGCTCGTCGCGCTACACGCGGTGCCTTTGTCAGGCGTCGGGTCGCGCCAGTGTGAACGACCCTTTACATTTAACTACATATAAATCCGGTTTCCCGATGTTTTCCTTCACCGATGTAAGTAATGTCCAAGATAAACTCAGTATTAGTTTAGTTTAATAAAAATAATATAACAGTCTAACTAAATTGGGTTTTCCTAAATAACTCGGAGTTAACAGCTAGCTCAGGGTTGATCAATTAATTCATCTTGCGCTACCAAGAGTTAGAGGTATACCTAGAGTTAAACTTTTAAATATTAAACCCACCGATGTGGGCGAGTTAAGTCACTAAACGCTGGGTTAGTGTTAGTAATTTCAAAATTAATTGACGTTTTAAGGTACTACTGATAACTTATTTTGTATTTTATATTGTTCGACGTTGTAGTAAGTGAAAATTCGGTACTATATCAGCAGGCAATATATTCATGAACTATTATAAAAATAAATAAAAATTATAAAAAAAAACTCAAAACATTTTGTTCCTTATCTGACGTTTTCGTTAATCAATAAACTAAATCTCCATGCAAACCATATACAATACGATTAAAATGAAATGTCATGTTATAAAATTTCAAGACAAGTAAGTATTACGTATCGTAATGTAGTGTAAAAGAGATCGGTATTCAATTTCCGTTCATTGTTCGTTCATTTATTGGTCGGATTACATATCAGGCCCTGCAGTCTCGACAAATAATACGACAAAAATCGGTCGTTAAGTCTAATCGATGTCAAATTTCTTCCAATGGATTTTCAACCTTATGCTTTCGAAATATAGTTGAAAATCTATTAAAGGAATTTGACAACGATACGACTTAGCGACGGATTTTTGTCGCTGTCTAATGTCGAGACTGCAGGGCCTGGGCATAGACATTGTAATTCTATTTTATGTTTCGTCAATTGAACTGCAATGTTCCCAACTCAAAAAGCAGTAATGTCTGATGAACTAACTTGTTGTTAGTTTTTAGTAGCAAACTCTACATTTATTAATTTAATCCGACTAGAAGCGCAAGTGGACCTAGTTGAAATTTTCAGAATATGTAATAGTCTTCGCATTTAAAACGCCCCTCACTGACATAAATTTAGCACAAAATTCTGAAGATATCGTTTTTGTGCAAATATAATGAATTGAAAGTGTGAGGTTCCCCTCACACACGCCTTTAACATCCTACATGAACTTATTACTTAGATGTTAAAGTAGTAGTACTCTTTGAAACGAAGTTGAATATCATCAGAATATTAATATTATATTTTCATTCTTTGCTTGAGTTTGATGTAGGGAAATAGTATTTCCTTTTTATGTATTTCTCAGGGATTTTTACTTCCACACGTGCTCGTAAAATCCTCGAAAAATGTTGATTTATTGTTACTTTCCATTTCTTATGTCCTGGTAGAAAATTTTATATTTCGTTGGTAAATGAACGAGGTGGAAACAGAGATTTTCAATTTTTCTTAACTCTTACGCACCGAATCATTCCAATCAATTCGAGAATTCATAAAATTCTACAATTTTTTAATTCATTACATATAATAACATTGCATCTATGGAAGGCAATCTTTAAACGATATGACGCAATAGTCCCCTTTAAAATTTAAACGTCTCTCATTTTTCAGATAAGGCACTTACAAACAGGCGCGACACGCGACGTGAATCGCAAGCGTCACAAAGGCACCGCTCGTCGCACGACAGGCGGAGCCTTTGTGTCGCGATGCGTGTCGCGCCTGTTTGTAGGAGCCTAAAGGGAATAGTTTTCGCCTTAACGCCGGATTACACATAGCCCAACCTAGATGGTGAGGTACCGATTCCTAAAAAAATCTCACGCCTGCATTCTCCGAAGGCTTAGACAGAGGTATGCCTATAAGTACACCCACATTCCGCCAGTTATGTTTAAGTCCCATGTAACAAGGGGCGGGCCTATTGGCATCAACCGGGCACAAATCCGTCTCCGGGATTCTACTGAGAATGATGGAAAAACGCAATAACACTTTGCCGGACCTGGGAAACGAACCCAGGACCTCACGCTCAGCAGTACCGGTTGCGACCACTGCACTAACGAGGCAGACAATTAAACTGATTTAAAATAAAACATTTATGTCTATCGCCTAATAAGTAATTAATCAGTCAAAATTACAGATTGAACATTATAATAATGATATCCAACTAATATTGAAAGCTTGTAGGTCTGGATGTTTGGTACACAATCATGCAAAAACGGCTGAACGGATTTGGATGAAATTTGGCACACAGTTTATAACTGGATTAACACATGGGATACTTTTTTATACCGGCAGTACGTCCCCGTGGGATAATTTCCTAACTCCATGCGGGCGAAGCCGCGGGCAAAGGCTAGTCGTCAATATTTCTAAATTACTAGCTGATTTATGTTCAAGGTTCCATACCGTGGTATCACATAACCTTGGTGGTCATAAATGGTGGCAATAATTATACGTTTGTAGTAATGTAATAAACTAACTGGTTATTTACAGCACCAATGTTCAAGAGGGCGTATTTTTTATGGCATGTATTTATTTAATAGAACCTGAAATAATGCTCCTTTTGCTTACCAAAAATATTTTTTAACACTCTGATATGATGATTGCGCCTCTTTTTCTGAACCTCCAATGATTCTTATTTCGCTCGGGGTACACTAGCTTAGTTATTGCGTTCAACTGTGAGAAAAAGCCAGAAAGTTAAAAAGAGGCTCAATTATTTAAAAAGTGTGCATCATTAAAAGGACAAAACCTTTTTAGAGGTTCGTTAATTTTAAAAAGTGTCCATCATTAGAAGGTCAATAAGTTTTTAGAGGGTCAGTTAAATATTTCCGTTTTTTTGTTTGATAGGTTCGTGATAGACCTCCTCTCTTGAAGGTACCTAAGGGATGATGCGGTCGACGGTGGTAGCCTGGTGGATGGTGGCCTCAAAAAGATACAGTAATAAATCGACAAGAATTCATTTGATTGTTTACAATTTGTGTTCCATAATGTATAATTTTTTTTGAAATGGCAACTCGTAGTTTTGACCACTGAGGTCTTGGCTACTGAACCGAACTGTGATAATGTATCAATGTGTAGTCACAATTAAGTACCCCATATGACCCTCTCACAGAGAGAAGGTCTGCCCAGCAGTGGGAACGTTGTAGGCTGATTATGTTGTGCCCAATATGTAATATGTTTTGTGGGTACAAATTGATACAATATTATAGAACAGAGTTTGTAGACAATTAAATGAATTCTTGTCGATGTACTTACACATCTTTTTGAGGCTGATTGAACATACTTGCCTAAAAATAGAATAGCCAGTTACAAGTGATAATTACCAGGTTTTATAGTAGAAAGTAAAGTAAGTTTCGGTGGTCTGGAAGTAATAAGTGTTAATTTTTACTGCACGAGTCCCGCTCAAACTTAGCAAATTTTGTAAAAAATAATCTGCCCCTAAGATAAACTGATACAGAATTACAGACCATGAAAACAAAATATTAATTACAATTAATTAACTCCTGTAATCTAAACCCAATTAAATGCGACCATACTTTTAAGCTTTTTAGCTCAGGTACAAAGAATATTCCTTTGAGAAAATAATTTTTATTTTTAGATCCTTTGCCCTTCTTTGCTGGTCCTTTGTATAATGAAACCTTTTTAATTGTTATGTGCCCGGGAATATTTGAGCGTTATATTTAAACGTATTGTTTTCTTTCAGATTTCGATGTCGTCAGGAAAGTTTTAGGTATGAATGTGGATGCCTATAAGAGTACGGGAAGACCAAAGAAACGTTGGATGGACTTTGTGAAGGATGATATGGCTAGAAAGGTGGTGACTACTGAAATGACGACTAATAGAGAAGTGTGGAAGACAAAGACATATTCTGCCGTCCACTAACTAAAAGGCCGTTAAGCCACAGTTGGTCGGGAGAGGCAATCTCTACGCCCTCGCGCCCCTAGCCGCCGCAGGAGGAGGAGACACCCTGGGCGTCGGGAGTCGATTGCCGACTCCCGGCCACCGTAGGCGCGGGCTTGCGGACGGCGAGCAATGGGCAGCTCGCCGTCCGGTAAGGACCAGGCCCGGGTCGACGGCGCGTCGTGTTCCACGCGCGCCTCAAAGAGATGTCAGCACCATTGACGGGGTCCGATAGGACCGATGCCTGCCGGGGTCGCGGATTGTTCGAAAGAGTTACCGTGGCCCTGGCGCACAGGCAACTCAAGGAACACGGGTGGGTTTTAGTCAGTAAGAGTCTGACACGCCCTTCCGCTCCGCCCAGAGCGGGAGAGGTCATTTGATGATTTCCCACCCAAAAAAAAAAAAAAAAAAAAAAGCCACAGTTGGTCGTTTTTCACTTTGTAATGTAGTCTTATACAACTTTCGATGCTCTATCTTTTGGTGTAAGAATCATTTTTCTATGATTTATAGTTTTAGAGATACAGTAAATACTATCAAGCAGTTAAGGTATGGTTAGCGGCCTTATAGTGCAGTATATTATGCAAAAATGGAAAAAATTGCTTAGCTAAAAGTTAGAAAATGAATTTAAATAAAATGTGATTAATATAAACGAATGAAATATATCACATATTGTGCAAAAAGACTATGCCTGCGTATATAACTTGCAACCTTGTTCCTAGGTAGCATACTTTTCAAGAGACATCAATTCCCACTTATTTTTGCGTTTTCTCGAAAACTAGTTTTTGCACTTAGCTGCCTTTTAGTTAGTGGACGGCAGTATTGCGCTGACCACAAATGAATTGGGATAACTTCAGGAGAATGATGATGATGAGGATTTAAAGCTCCTACAAACAGGCGCGACATAAAAGCACCGCCTGTCAGGCGACGAGCGGTTCCTTTGATACGCGTGCGATTCGCGTCGCGTGTTGCGCCAGTTTATAGGAGCCTTTACTTTCAGACTTCTAGGTGTTTTGGATTTTAACTTGTGGGGTGGACGGGTGGAACGTTTGTTTCAAGTGGAATTTAGTGGGTAATATTTAAAGTTGATGTGATGATTTTATAACGTGTAGCGGCATCTACAACGCCACATGCGAGCTACGCGTCAGACTGACGTCACGCAAAATCCTGCATCGCGCAATCAGAGTTTACCGCGCAACTAGCATATATACAACATCCCGACATCAACCGTCGGGCAGTTGCCCACCAGACACAACACCCGTCTGATCGGAGGATCCTCCCTTTTCCATAGAGTATGAGTGAGCTTTACACCCTGTTCCTCATACCTCTATACTGGTGACCCCGAACATGAACGTTAGCGCAGCCTTCGTGCAAGTACATCAGCGTGACGTCATCATCACTTCCTTCAAGCTTTCGAGCGGCGAGTCACACAGCCAGCCAGCACCCACGGCTTCCACGGGTATCCTGACCACCAGCATGCAGCGACCGCGCATACCTGGTCATCACCCTCAGCCTCATCAGCAACCTTGGCACAGCACACTGCACTCTCGGCCGGTCCACAAGCAGAGCCTTTAAAAACCCTCTCCTGGTCGACGCCAGCAGTCAGCCTCAACCCGGCGCTGTACCACATCCGACGCACTGGAGTATAACGCAGCGCCACCCCGACTCACTGGGGAATCTTCGCAGACAGTTCCGACTCACCGCGAACTATGCGACACCCGGTTCCGACTCACTGGAACCTCAACTGGCCCTGGCAAGCATCGCAAGATACAAGACTCAGCCCACTATCGACCTCCGGTCTCCGGGGGGGAGTGATGTAGCGGCATCTACAACGCCACATGCGAGCTACGCGTCAGACTGACGTCACGCAAAATCCTGCATCGCGCAATCAGAGTTTACCGCGCAACTAGCATATATACAACATCCCGACATCAACCGTCGGGCAGTTGCCCACCAGACACAACACCCGTCTGATCGGAGGATCCTCCCTTTTCCATAGAGTATGAGTGAGCTTTACACCCTGTTCCTCATACCTCTATAAACGGAACTGTGAAATAATGATAGTAGATTCGTGTCATCTTTAATTTTGTAATTCAATGGAAACTCTTCAATGATTATGTTTTATTAATTTTTTCTGTTGGGTACCTATATTTTACTTGTTTATATTTACTTACTAGCTGACCCGACCGACGTTATCCTGTCCAAAAGTTCATACAAAATCCGATTGAAAACAGGGTGTTCAGTTTGACCCGAATTTGAACATTTTCAGGGAAACCTTAAAACGTTTTCTTTCCCTAAAAACCTAATTCGGACTATTACGAACATTTTAATATATTCTGTTACCAACGAAAAGCATTAAATTTTTATTTATTTATGTATATAGATTCGCCCACATAATACCGTTTCCATCGAACAGCGTAATTCATTAGCAGTACTTAATTCTTATTTATGACAATTTCATTCAAAGTATTATTTCCAAATTCCACGTAAAAATATTGGCGAAAATTCGGCTAATTCCAATTCCCACAAGCTGACCTTACTTTACTTATTAATTAAACAATTATGTTACCACTGCGAATTTAACCGAAAACATCCCTTTCAAAATCTATTGACTTAAATAAAAAAATCGCTTAATAACATTATAATCTTTTCAACGATGGGATCTAACGACACCCCGCCTGGTTATGTGCATTGAATTTTTTGGTCACCCTTGGTTACACGTATGGGGTGAGCCACCCCTGTTAATTTTTTCGTAATTTCACTGCAACTTTGTTTAGCGGTGCACAGAATATACCTTAATTCCAATTTTAATATATCTAGTGCAAATTGACTCCCGAGTAAACTAACTGTGTAACATCCGGACGGACGGACAGACGGACATGACGAAATTGTAAGGGTTTCGTTTTTGCCATTTGGCAACTGAAGCTTAAAACAGCGGTTAAAACAGAAAAAAAAAACTATCTGAGTAGGGCCCTGATGGTCACAAGCATTAAGCAGTATATTCACCGTCCCTTCACGACACTACATTTATTTACCAAAAACTTTGCTTCCAACATAAATGATATATTCGTGTAGTCAGCGCCCTGTCCCATTTTAGCCTACCAGCTTAACATTAAACTGTTTGTTCACAAAACTACTGAAACTTTCTCCTGAATTTATTCAGTCGGGTGCTGTAATAATTTAATGCTATTCGTATGAATTTACACTTAGTTGTTGGTTGATAATGATAATTCATTATGAGTGTATTTGGAAATTAAGTTGGAAGTATAAGTTGGTGTTTACAGCAGTAGGCCCTTTGTCCACCGCCACCGTCAAATGGACATCAACGAGAACCAGATGACGGCGCCGAAATACTGATACATTTACCTACTATGGCGTATCCACCGCACAGCACCACCGGGACGTCAAGTTCGGTTCGAATAATCTCGTTTCTCGTTTTCGTTCCGTTGACGTTGTACGCCACGGTGGACAGTGGTAGGCTTTGATTTTCGTTGGTTGTACAATTGATTTTGACAAAATTTGAGGGTATGATTTGATTGTAAATGATAAATGATTTTATTTCTGTACAAATAGTTATAGTAGTGTACAGTTTTGTACAAACACTTATAGACGTCAATCATATTTTTTAAACTAGATGAGGTCGGCGTTTCCTATCTGACTATGAGAAGAAAGGCCGAAATAAACTCAGAGGTCACAGTCTCTTTTAAAATCCAGACATAATCTTGGTCAGATCATGTGAAGGCCATGTAAATTGGTGTCTGAAATGGTCTTTTGAGGAAACACACAGGAATCACACAGATTGGGACTTGTCCAGTCAGTGCACGCATTTGTCAGTAATCGTGTAGCTCAACTCAGAACTTAAGGTAGATCAACAGACGGTATAAATTAACCAGACTTATGAGAAAACTTAATTCTATCACCTGATCGTGACTACCACATTTTGAATTTAACTAGAAGGCTCGAATACTTATTGAGACGGATTTTCTAATGGAAAGTGGCTACTGCATGCAAAACCAAGGGGTAGTAACGAACTACTATTCCCTGACCAATATTTTTCTGCCAAGCTGCGTTTGGCATTCTGTAAAATTTCCCCGAGAAAACGTAGGTGAAGTAAACTTGAAGTCAGCTGTCAATAGTGTCAATTCCTGGCATCAGGAAATGACAGGTCACTTTACCTAGGTTTTCTCGTTGAGATTTTTACAGTTTAGATCGGAATCGAATCGGATCGAATTTTTTTTTTTTTTTTTTTTTTTTTTTTTTTTTTTTTTTTTTTTTTTTTTAAACGTTGCCCCACACTAGGAATTTCTCCTGTATTGTGGGTGCGTTTACAAACATTTAAAACTCACATACACAAACAGCCAGACCCGGAACAACTACTTGTAGGTCATACAAATATTTGTTCCGTGCGGGAATCGAACCCGCGACACGCAGCGCAGCAGTCAATCGCTTAACCACTGCGCCAACCGTGCCGTATAGCGACCCGCCGCGGCGGGATTTACTAGAGTGCCAGCTGACACTGGCACTGGTGTGAGCTTGGCAGCAAAAATTTGCAAGGGCATAGTAGTTTACTAAATAAGCTGAAAACAAGGAGGATCCTCTCTATTACTCAATAATAACAAAGAATAAATAAATAAGCACGAAATGTCGTGTGTCCGGGTCGTGATTTCCTTCAAACAAGACAATGGGTAAACAATACACATGACGACAAACGATCTTCCTTTGAACGAGCTCCTCAATATAAATACTGGTAAGTGCTTATGTTATAGCCATTTTATCCATTCAATTGTCACCAGGGCTAGCGCCGTAGAGACGGTGGGTTAAGGTTCCCACAAACAGGCGCGACGCGACTCTAGTAGAACAATTTCTATGAAAACTTCATGGAATGTTTTCTAAAAGGAGGGAGCCTTTAGGATGACACAAGAATAATAATGCTGACTAGTAATTTTACAAATCCTAAGAATTTAATGTTTATATCCATCAAATCCAGTCCTATTTTTATCTCCATTCCCAGGAACGCTACCCTGGTGAACTTCATGCTGAAACAACGCTAGGTCTTGTGAGGTAACCCGAATCAGTCTATCATCCATACTAATATTATAAATTCGAAAGTAACTTTACCTTTTCACGCCTAAACCACTGATCGGATTTCGATAAAATTTGGCAAGGAGCTAGATGGCATTCAAATTCAAATTAGAGTACTAACAATTTCTGCAAAGTTAAGCGAGTTTCCAAAACTTACGCGTGACTACAAAACTTTTGACTTTGACTCCCGTTGTACCCAGGTATGTTTGTCAAAGGTATCTTGTTACAGGAGTTATATTATTTGAAGCGTGTCCCAATTGCAGTGCAAAGTCGTTCCTACCTTGGAGACAGTGTCTCTATGTCATCATCTATGTCTTTTTTATTTTCTTTGTAGGACCTGTGGGGTAATTGCGTAACATACTCGTACTTATGGCATTACCTTTCATTTTGACAGTTCAGCAACATTCATTGCGTTATTTACGTTGTTGAGCAGACTTATTTTTCAAACATTTGAAGCAATGGATTAGGAACTTCCTAATATCCTTCGGATTGTGATTGAAACTGTGCTATGCAATTAGGGTGAAAACGATTCACCGCGTTTTCACGACTCCATACAATTTCATCGCAAAACATCCTATCCCAATTATTATATTATTTAAAAAATTATATGAACAACTCAATTTCCCTGCCTAATTCTTCTATCGAACAATTCTTTAATAGACACATTTATAACTTTTTTTTCTTCAGATTTTTATTGATTCCTTACAATTATTACAATGCATGCATTATTACTTTACTAAAAAATACATTTCAATTTAATTAAAATAAAATTCATAATAGTTAGATAATAGTATTAATTAATTATTTAATTATAAGGACCGCCTAGTGCGGTAAAAAGCCTCCTCCATCTGTCTCCATCTTGTTCAGTCTCTAGCTAATCTGCTCCATGTTTTTCCTATTAAGCTTGATATGTCGTCACTACATCGCCAGACCATAAATCTATTTCCTTCGTATCAGTCGGAACACCGCGCAAGACCTTCCATATCAAACGTAAGCCTCTCCTCGGCTCGACAGATATTGAGCCGCTTCTGAACATAAATCTGCTATACTGCTTTTGTGCAATGAGACCTTTCACAGAATGCTTTTTACGTCCTTTTCCTTTGAAAATTGGTTCAGAAGTAACAAGGATGTACTAACATTTAGAAGCTTAGATTGAAACCATCTTTCAGTGGCAAGAAGGATTCCATCTAAACTGGATAGCGATCTAGAGGCGAAAATATTGCATACTAGCTTTTGCCCACGACTACCTAAACTTACCGGGATAAAAAGTATCCTATGTCCTGACCCAGGTCATAGTCTATCCGTGTGCCAAATTTCGTACAAATCCGTCTAGCTTAAGGAGTGAAAATATAACAGAGTTACTTTCGCATTTATAATATTAGTATGCAGTATGTATTTAGCTATTAACTTATTGCACGTTGATCCCTTGCATTTTTCCTCTTATCTAGCCAGAAACCAAAATGAGGAACATATTTTTTTCATAATTTTCATCTAACATCTGTATCATCCCAGTACTCAATGGCACGCATCCAAATCCCACCTAATGTCAAAGCATTTATTTTAAATAGACACATAAACGGCACTTTTGAACTTCAACATTTACATTTAAAAAAAATAGAATTGATTCTAGTCGCCCCTTCCTAAAGGTAGTTGGGCAACAAACTCCACCGTTACTCTTTTAAAATGTTTTATAATATTTTATATACATTAATTATATAATTATATGCGAAGACGATGCACCTAGAATAAAATGACCATACCATACCACAATAGTTAAAAATGAAGCAATTACAGATAAATTAATTATGTGATAGATACATGGTGCTCACATGTAAATGTATTGTCAATAAATGTCATAAAAATTATATTATACAATTAAATTAGCAACTAGCTTGATTTTGTCAAGACTCTAGATTGTCCTATGGCGCAGGACCAGCATGTTTCTAAGCATTATTATCTTAGATATAATCCTCTAATTTTTAAATATACTTGTTTACAAAGTGTACTTCTTAAATGAGTTTCAAGACTCCTACAAATAGGCGCGACACAAAGGCACCGCTCGTCGCGCGGCGATCGGCGCCTTTGTGTCGCGTTGCGGCGTCGCGCCTGTCTGCGCGAGGCTTTCAAGTTTTACAAAGTATTTTGTTGTACCATATTTAAACACAGCACCCCATAAAAGATGTATGTACCTACTTGAACTAATCTGAAAAATGGTTGATCTATTTTATCTTTATTTCGAGTATTAAAATTATATCTATCACTTAAT
Source organism: Dryobotodes eremita (assembly GCA_917490735.1). Lineage (NCBI taxonomy): Eukaryota > Metazoa > Arthropoda > Insecta > Lepidoptera > Noctuidae > Dryobotodes > Dryobotodes eremita. The sequence continues at coordinate 5,157,320 of OU823242.1, read as the reverse complement.
CAATGCAACATCTATCTAGCTTCAAAATACACCTCCGAGACGTTCAGTAATCTACAACTGGACACAGCTGTGACAACCCACGGTTGCACCCTGACTATGCAATACAATATGTCTGCCGTGACTGTCCTGATGTAAGACTTGACCACTTGAAGATATTGATACAGAAAATGGATTCTCTCAACCACTTGCAGTTACTGATGTTGTTTTTATTTAACTGTATTGTTAGTATCGGTTTCGAGTTCTATAAATCAAATAGCAAACAGCTCAAAATAAAATTATTAAAGCTTTCTTAAGTACAACTACCGAACACATACACTAAAACTTTACAATAACACAAAGCTCATGACTATTACTAATAATACCTACTTGTATAATGTACTTGTGTACATCAAATTTTAAACAAAAACATACACACAAATAGCTCTTCAAAACAATCACAAATAAAAAACAGATACAGAACTAGACAAGCAAATGACATAGCGTTGTGGGCGCCTAGAACAAACTACGGCAGGAGTACTATTCTGTATGAAGGAGCACAGCTTTACAACAAATTGCCTCGGAATGTAAAAGATCAAAAATCCATGTATACTTTCAAATAAAATTTTAAGCTATCTTCGAGTACCTACTGTACAAATCTATCCTATTTTTGTTGTGTAATCGTCGCGTCGCCTAATGTTTTCTAATTAGAAATAAGTTTTTTTCTTATATCAGTGAATGTAATTTTATTGAGAAATAAAGTTCTTAAATCATAATAGTGTCGTTTTTTATTTTCTTTTGATGGCAGGGTTGATGTGAAGAGGTTACTTTGCCGCGAAAGTGAAATTTGCCTTTAAAGTTAATTGTTTTGTGGGTCTGGTCTGCTTCTTTTCGGATCGATGGTAATTGTAAAAAAAGAATCGTCAGAATCTGACTACGCTGTAAAAAAATATGCGAGGTCATACATAAAAAAAAAATATATATATATACGGGTCGACATGAGAACCTCCTCCTTTTTTTTCGTCAGTTAAAAATATATTGTTGTGTTAGGTGAGTTGGGACCAGACGGGGGCCACGCCAATTGCGACATCAGTGGCGTTTTTGAGGTCATCAGAACTGTAGGCGTACGTACACTTTGGTCAGGTAGTTCTAATGCCTCGATGATTCTATTTTGCAGCATAACTTGTTACTTCATTTACTTAGTACGTGCTTCACCATTATTTTCCGAATTCTCAAACGACAATTAAAACTTAAAACGTTTAAATATTTCTGTCTCTACATGCAAATATAAGTATAAGACTAACCGTTGACTTAAAATTGAGTTGAGTTTCAGAATCCAACCGTTTGACTCTTAAAATAGCTAGACCATTTCTAACCCGTAGGGGCTGTCGTGCCCCTTACTCGATCACGTTCTAACTTTCTGAACCTGTTGCTCTATTTGGCTCCTCCGATGATATAAATAACACTTTATTGCCCTAAATAACAATGTAAACGATGATGTATTAGACCCGCTGTGCACTAGACAACTTTATAAATCGCCTGAAATTGACGCAATGTCGCGTAATATTTCAACTCTAATTCGAGTAAACAATGTCTGACGAAAACTGTTTTTTTTTTCATAGTTATTCTTAAATTAAAAATATATCATATTACTTAATAGTCTCGTTCACATAAAAAAGGAAAAAAAAATTCAAAAGCTGAATATGAAATCCCAAAAACGAGAGCATTAATTTAAAAATTTCAATTTAGATTTTATATCAAAAACTTACTTTCAAAAATAACACTGTAACAAATAGATTGCTCCTTTGCATGAATAATAATTTCGTTCCAAAATTACTTACAGTTCATTTAATTTCATTCCAATCTTCTTCAGCGCCATCAAATAAAAGAAAGTTAGAATCCAAGATTCATGATTCGTAACTCCATCTTTCAAGCCTATTTTAGCGAGAAGTCAATTCAAAAGTTGGTCCTTAAGGGGTAACACACTTGTTCGGGTCGGCAGTATTTTTAATTTGTTTATTTATAATAGTCACTTACAATTCTAATACTACAAAAAACAGCTAATATTCGAATTCTAGTAACTTTATAGATAACACGTTTGCAGGACTACTATAGATTTGTTGAACAACAAAGCCGACCTGAAGTAATTACTACACATTTCCGGTTTTCTTTCTCGAGCCAATCGACCTCCGTTCGGCATCTACCTTCGCTGAATCGTGTTCAGGTCCGTTCGGCATAAGTCCTCGTATCCACGGGCGATTTTGACTCGGGCACTGGAATTTCAATGCACTGCTTAGCGCCGAGAGTTGAAAATCAAACAGTCTGTTTTTTTTACACGCTGGGATGGACTGTTGGATTCTCAATGCTAGACTCAACACCAAGAGTTGAAAATCCAGTACACAATAAAAAATCGTCCACGCGAACGGGGGCTAATTCGAGCTAAACCGAGAGTCTTTTCTCGAACATATATTATCTACTATTCGATTTTGCCGCCCGGCTGTGCCGAATCATGCCGATCCGGACAAGTGTGTAGCACCCCTAACATGTGAATTTCGTTCTCAGAATACTAAATTAAGTCAAGTTTTTTGGACAAGAAAGAAAGGGGTACCTGAGAACATTTGAGAGGGCGGTGACACCAGTATCGGTACTTAAGCACGTCGTGCTAAGGACCCTTGACGTCTTTTGAAGGAGGGGAGTACGACAGACTAGCTGGCGCCTTGTTTGTAAGCCAGAAAATTTGGAGGCACTTGAAATTTATTAACACACTTTTTCTGCAAATTAAGCTGTTTTTCTACCACTTTTTAAATCCTTAAGTCCTAACTTGCTGATAAATTCTATAATAGGAAAGTAGTGGAAGCAAAACAAGTTGTCGATTGCTACAATTCTAAATCAAACACGTGTCTTTGATAAATTAATACATGTTCAATAATAAATGATTTTATTTCTGTAAGTAGGTTTGTACAATAATTTTACACGTCAATCGTATTTTTTAAACTAGATGAGGTCGGCGTTTTCTATCTGACTACTGTGAGAAGAAAGGCCGAAACAAACTCAGAGGTCACAGTCTCTTTTACAGTCCAGACATAATCTTGGTCAGATCATGTGAAGACATGTAGATTAGTTTCTGAAATGGTCTTTTGAAGAAAAAACCACACAGATTGAGTGAACCTGTCCAGTCAGTGCACGCATTTGTCAGTAATCGTGCAGCTCAACTCGGAGCTTAAGGAGTTCAACGATTCGACGAACGATACCAAAGAAAGGACATTTGGGTAGGTCGCATAAATTACTCAAACTGCCAGATAATTTATTAAAACAACTTTCCACCATTTACTTATGAAAAGCCATTACATAACCAATGTGACTAAGCAAAATTAATGTAAGTAAGTGATGGCGTTTCGCGTTGGCACAGTTTCACAACACATTTTCTTAGTTTACAATAAGGTACAAAAGTATCGAGTTTCTTGTTATGCACCGTAGTCGATTACTTAAAATCATACTCTTGTTACAGCATGTTATTTCAACATACATCTCCATTTCCATAATGTTTTCTTTTAGATTTGTAACTGTAGTTATAACTCCAAATTAGAACTTTGTTCAATTGAAATTGTCGGGTCTTCCCTTTCTGTTTTCCTAAATCCAGTGATCTGAAGGTTAGTTTTAGTCAAATTTAGCCTAGAATCACACAGGATTTGTTTTTGGAGTTTCAACTCGAAACAAGCAAATTGATTTTGCAATTTAATCTCTATGAAATGACTCGCCTTGGACCGCGTTGATGTCGAAATTTATTCCACGGGAACGTACTACAGGGATTAAAAGTATCCTACGTGTTAATCCAGGTTATAAACTATCTGTGTTCCAAATTCTGACAAAATCCGTTCAGTAGTTTTTGCGTGAAAGAGTAACAAACATCCATCCATCCATCCATCCTCACAAACTTTCATATTTATAATATTAGTATGATGATGAATCAAGTACTACAAAGAAAAGATTACAGTTTGTCGGTGTTTATTTGAGTGCATTGATGACCTCATACTTTATGGATGAATTCGCATGGTTCATACATCACTTGGAACGATAGCAGTGAACAATGCAGGTGTCGTAACAAAGGATACGAAGAAAAATACGATTCTTTTTCCATCTCTTATCTGCTCTATTACAAAAAATAAAGCTAAAGAATTTGTTTGTTTGTTTGAACGCGCTAATCTCTGGAACTACCAGTCGGATTTTGAAAATCCTTTAGACTTTGATAGCCCAATACTTGAGGAAGGAAGGAAAGTCACGCTACGGCCCTTAGGTGCCGCGCAAAAAGGAAAAAGTCAGAAAGACCGCTAAGCGAAAACCACGTAGTAGCGCGGGTGGGAAATGTCTGTTATTTTAGTACCTATATTGTGGTGTCTTACGACTTTCACGCGAACGAAGTCGCGGGCAGAAGGTAGTATAATACAAGGAGTGTATTGTAGTAAACCGATAGTGGTCTTGATCTAAAAACCTTGAAAACAGTAAGCAAACAAAATTGTGATTCGATTTTGTACTAGGGAAAGGAAAGCATGGACGAGATAAGGCGTAATAAATCGTTGAGTTTTATACGCTACACGTACAGAAAGACTACTCACATTTATTAAGTATATCCTTAGTTAGTGCCGACAAGGGAGTAAGTTATCGACGAAAAAATAGGACTCTAGATGTTCTTTTGTACTATCGGCTCAAAGTGTTGTGAGAATAAATAGCCCATGTAATAGTGAAAACAGGAATAGGTCAGAAAGGTTGGTAGCAAGGCTGACTGTTCAAGATTCGTTTGACGAACTTCAGTATCATTGAGTGAAGGCTCTTTTAATAAACCCACAGGGGTTTAGGCTGGATGCAAGAAGCACAGGACCGGTCGAAGTGGCGGTGCTTGGGGAAGGCCTATGCGCAGCAGCGGACGTCTTTCGGCAAAAATTGATTATGATGATGATAGGGTTTTTTTTTTATTCTCGAAGGTTCGTGGGCACTATTGGGATACCCAGTTGGAACGACGTTCCTTTTGCTCACTTGGCGAATGAGAGTTATACGGAAAAAAGTGTAACACAGAGTACAAGGTGCAATAAGGGACTCTGTTCCAAAAAATTAACTATTTTGTGATAACATGCCAGTGATTTTAGAAAGGTCATGCTTTGATACTACGTAATCTATACTAATACTGTCAATAATAAAGCTAAAGAGTTTGTATTTTTTTTGTTTGTTTGTTTGTGTGTTTGAGCGCGCTAATCTTTGGAACTACCAGTCGGATATGAAAAATAATTTTGCATTTGATAGCCCAATTCTTTAGGATATTTTTTCCATTTTTTATTTTATTGTGATGAATAACAATAACTAATTCATTTACACAATTATTTACATGTCACTACACCATTTCGTTTATATGCTATAACTGCAGTAGATACTGTCAAATTTTTGATTAATTAACTAATAAAACAGGTTCATTTATCCATAGCGATTTTTTGCAATCGCCATCTTCTCAGTTCATCAGCCGCAACCACATCAGTCTGGTCTAGATAGGACTGCTCCATTGTCTAAGCCGAATAACTTTTTATAAATAAATAATTCTTAAGGATAGGTTATTTAACATCACGCTGCGACCCTTAGGAGCAAAGAAAAAACAAAAAAGGTCAGAAAGAACGCTAAGCAAAAAACTATTTACAAAAAAACAATCGACTTCCAAAAAACACTAAAGAGTGAAAAATAACTTTTATTTCGGAAGTCGATGTCTTTGGTTTTTTTTGTATTTTCATTTTCTGCCACCGACTTCCAAAATTAAAGTTATTTTCCACTTTTTAGTGTTTTTTTGGAAGTCGATGGTTTTGTTTTTGGAAAAATGATTTTATTTTTCACTTTTTAGTTGTAGTACCTACTTTACACAAATTCTCTTGGCACTACTTGATATGTAAATAACAGTGACAGTAAATTATTAAAACATCATCAATATAGAATAAGTAGAAAAAATACACAGTATTAAGAGGGCGCAGTAAGACAGAAAAAAATCAAGTTTCACCCGCGCCTCTTTCCCTACGCCTCTCATCAAACACGACAAAAACAAAACACAATCCCTTCCCGCCAGCAGAAACTTTTCGCCCGGCGTGTATTTAGGCATTGAATTTGAATTTTGTGTGTAGTGTGTATACGCAAAATAATCAGATGAAACTGTTTTATTCAATTTACCTATGTGTACAAGTAGGTATATTATTAAATAATATTGTATGTCCGTGAATCTGTTACCGATGCTGGTGGGATGTTAGATTGGAGATTAGACTGACTTAAATGAAATAAAAACTAAATGTTACTTCAAGATACGGCCTATAAATTTTCGATTCCGAATTGAAAGACAAACCTAACGTTGTAGTTGAAAAAATATTGTTCCATACATTATGTAACATAACTACAATTGAATAATTTTCAGATACTTTCCTGTACCTATTCCTGTACCTTGCTTCTTGTCAAATTTCATGATTCTAGGTCAACGACATGTATCTTATGGGTTTTAATTTATTTGCGAGTGGCAAGATATGCGAAATGAATGGCAATTTATGCCAATATACTAAGTCAACGTTTTAGAAGCTCGTTTTTTTACAGCTCCAAAAGACCGTTTATCTAAGTATTTGATATCAATTTCAACTTGATACCCCCACGCATTCCTGAGATAAGCGATCAGATAGATGGATAACAAAGCGATCCCATAAGGGTTTCGATTTTTTCTTTTGAGGTACCGAACTCTAAAAAGCAAAGCACTTCCATCAAAGTACTATAATACTACATACTCATGATACTACCTACATGATGGTGAAAACAATTTCGATAAAATTGCTTTTTTGACGTTATAAAAGCGTATAATTATAATCGCATCACTTACCTTCCGCTTTTTTACTTTGAGAAAATTAAATCAATTGAACAAAAATGTCAATAAAATAAGAAAATAAACATTCGCAAGTAAATTAAAATCCATATGATAAATCCCGTTGACCTAGAATCATGATTTTTTGGCAAGAAGCAAGGTCTCACAGCACAAATAGGTACCTCGAATGGTTTTTCAATTAAAATATTTAAACGAAGTATGACCATTGTCCACTCCCTTTATTTTCAATGAAATTATTCAGTAGGTAAAACATCTGTTTATTTTGCCTGTACTATACGCTAAGCTTGAATTCATAATCTTAGATCATAGTCATGTTTTGGAACTAGAAACTCAATGCTGGCGTGACAAAGTTCAAATTCCAATGTAACCAAATTTTATTTAGGGCCTTGTACAAGTTGGACGTCACGACGTCTTCGTGGAAACCAGTGTTAACCAAGTAAAAAAATATAATGGTATATCGTGGATATTGCATTGCAGGATCGTGCAAATTCAATTAGCAACAGTGTTACCAAGTAAAAAATAATATTGGTATGGTGGATTTTGCACTGTATTGTGCAAAGTCAAATGGCATGTGTCATGAAAACCTATCCTGCGCGGATCACGAGTAGAAAAAAGTCCTCGCCGAAAACATTTGTGAAAAACAGGCCAATTTCGGAACAAATAACTAGGGTACATTATTCGGCTTTACCGACAAAATAATTGGCATCTATTTATATGGGTGCCAAAGAAAGTCGAAAGTTTATTAGGTTCCTCTTTTGTAACTGTTGAAACTTTAGCTTTGAAAAGCAAGCTGGCAGTCACAAACAATGTGATCCGACACAATCTTTACTCATCCCCACCATAAGAAGGGATCTAGGCAGGAGAACACTATCCGTATGAAAACTGTCATGTCCCGTGCACACCGTTTCGTACTTGTGTCCGCAATAAACCCTATTTTAGTTTTCCGATTTATTTATTTTGTAACCTCCATTAATATTATTATACCAATAACCTACCCATATGTTAAATTTTGAGTTTCAACTTGATTCGGGGGTTTTGGTCAAAAGTCGCTCGAAATGGGTCGTCTAAGGTTACCCTTACACGAAGTTTGTCAACGAAAGTGGGAGTAAACGAATTTGGTTCTTTATTTAATAGTAATAAGATCTAAAATCTTCAGCACGAACTCTATGTTGTAAATTTTCTCGGCAAGAAAATTGACTGAAGTGGAGAACAATGGCGCTAGTTGTACTATACCAGTCAAAAATCTGTCAAATGTCATCTTGAGTTTTCAAATATCAACATTGAATTATTATAATATTTTAATTTTATAGTTTAGCCGCGGTATTTATTTAGTTTATCAATTCTTAACGATTTTAATAATCGTTTCGGAAGTGGTTTTAGTGATTTTTTCATGTTTTGTATTTCACAGTTTCATTCCAACAATGTGATAAATTACGAAAATATTATTTACGCAAATAAATTAAATCGCAGAGCAGCAGAAAATTCAAGCGCAGTCCTCTCGTCTCAACAGAGCGACGGCGACTGATTTGTGAAACAAAAATATGCTTGAAGTTCCCGCAACGTGCGACGGAAGATGACTTCTTCCACGAATTAAAAACGTCGTAAGTGCTTAAAGCTTCTAGTCGTAATAATATCAAAAATAAAAGGAATTTCAAAAAATGCCTGCACAATTTTTTTCGCCTTGTCTTGATACAGATAATCATTAAAAAAATATCCTATTAGTCATTAGCATATTAAGTACAAATTGAAAAAACGTGAAAATTAGGGGTAACTTCGTGATGATATTTTATCGAGAAAATTTTAACGTATTGTGTTTCTGTTCCACAAAAAGTTTCAAAATATCATGTAGTTAGTCATACTATTTTTATTTTATACCTAAGTCTTATGAATTTCATGAAAAATTAAATTGAAGATAGGCAATTTTGGTTACTACCCGCTCTTAAGGCTCCTAAAGGCCTTTGTGTCGCACGCGATTCGCGTCGCGTCTGCGGGAGCCTTTAAGGATAACTCAAAAACGATTGGTTAGGACTTGATCAAATTTATGTGCGACCACATGAGAAGCACCAGCTTTCAAATAAAAAAATAATCGTCCAAATCAGTTTACGTAGAAAAAAGTTCTGAGTTAACACAAAAAAATTCAAAAGATACTATCGAATTGAGAACTTCTTCCTTTTTTTTAAGTCGGTTAAAAACAAAGTAATAGCGCGGACAGGCGATGCGATGCGACGCGGTGGGTCGGAAGCCGAGCGAGTTTTATAAAAAAAATGTGGCTGTTATTTTAGTATACGAGTATTGTGTATCTTACGACTTCCACGCGAACGAAGTCGCGGCAGAAGGTAGTTAATTATATAGAAAGCATCTGCTGCATTAACCCTGCATTCCAGTATCATAGATCCAATTAACAAAACAGAATTGAACAACGTTATTAAGCATTATGAATCCCACGCTGATCAAGTTCAATTTCTGTATTGATTAATGAATGAAGCTCATGAGATGAGCTTGTTAACCTATTAATTACCGTTACTGCGCCATCGATAGCCAATCTATGAGAATATACAAATATTACATACTATAGTAAGTAAGTAAGTATACTCATCTCCATAGGAAACAACCAATTGGAACCGTGCACCTAGCTTCTGACGTTTCATAAGTGCCCATGTTGGTTTATGTGAAATAAAATATTTTGATTTTCATTCGAACTCCAATGTAATATGTAGCAAGCTATGCATTACGCAATGTGTAATTATTGTCTTTGGTTTTGATCTGCCCTGACATCAAGCAATGGACAACATTGTCAAACTTGTAACGTTTTGAATACCAGGCTTTTGGCTACTTTATATTAATGTATGTATTTTGTCTAGTTTTTTTGTAATGTGCGTGTTGTTTGTGCAGAATAAACAATTTTTCTTTCTTTTTCATTCAATGAGAGCTTAATTAAAATATAACTGCCGATTAAAGACTTCATTATTAAACCCTTGTGCCTTTCCGATGATTATACAATACGATTGCAAGTAGTTTTCAATTGATATTCATTTTATTTCATTCGATAATTTTATTGGTCATGGCAGGAAATGTATATGTTACATCTTCTTCTATATCAAGTATCAATAGTAGACACATTAAGTTATTACAAATTAAGTTATCAATTGAAAACTACATAGTCACATCATGTACAGTCACCAAAATAGATGAGTAACCCGGGTCGTCGATATAGTTAAAGTTTTTTAAGAAACCGATGAATGTTTTCAAATAAAATTTAACTACATTAATATAAAACAAACAGGTCATTTATCAAATTAAATTTCATTCGAAAACATCCATCGGCTTCTTACTAACCTTCAACTATATCCGACGACCCTGGTTACTTATGTATTTTGGTGACTGTACATGCTTCTTAATATTACCTGTACCTACGTTAAAATTATAAAGGCTCCTGCAAACAGGCGCGACACACGACGCGAATCGCACGCGGCACAAAGGCACCGCTCGTCGCGCGACGGGCAGCGCCTGTCTGTGGGAGCTTTAAGATATTAGCTTCTGCGCGCGGCTTTGCCCGCGTGGATGTCGGAAAAAATCCCACGGGAGCGTGCTACCGGGACAAAAAATTGCCTCTGCTCTTTCCCAGAAGACTTTGCACTGCAGTTCTCCTGTAACAAGATACCTTTAACAAACATACCTGGGTACACAGGGAGTCTAAGTCAAAAGTTTCGAAGTCACGCGGACCTTGGAAGCTCGCTTAACTTTGCAGAAATTGTTAGTACTCTAATTTGAATGCCATCTATCTCCTTGCCAGTGGCTTATGCGTGAAAAGGTAACATACAGTTACTTTCGAATTTATAATATTAGTGTAGACTATATTTCTCTATTATAGAGATATATATCATTCTATAAGAGATTGTTTAACATTAAGGGAGAAGCGCCAGATTGCCCGCGAAATTCAAATTAACTTAAGTTTTTTGCAATTTGTAGGTCAGTGTCATGTTGTATGTTGAACAAAATATGATTCGCGACCGTAACAAGTAGGTATGTATTTACAGAATTATAATAATTAAAATCATCAATACAACCCTCTAAGTTCATGTAATCCCATTGAATGGCTATTTCATGAAATAAAGTTACACCAGCATCCCTATTACACCAGCTGTGGAGGAAACCGGAAATATGCGGTGTCTAAACTATTTCCGTTATAATGAAATTGATGGTTCTGTTACAAACTCTAGTATTATGTAAGGACAAACTAGAAAATCTGCTCTGTTGGAGATACAAAGACAATTCCAACTTGGAGAGCAAATGTGTTATGTGGCGCGATTCCACAAATGATAGGGCACAAAACTATGTCCTGCATGTCTTGGAGGTGACGTTGCAGGAACTGGTGGATACTACTGACAATGCAACACTTGAAGCTTTGTTCTGAGCTGACACAATCTAGATTGCCATCAACACGCTCAGAAAAAGAGGATGATTAACAGCAAAAGGGGAAGAAATTAGGCAGCAGAGGGCCAAAACAAGTGGCAATCGTTTTCAAAGCGTTCCATATTTGAGCTTCAACAAATTTGACATAAGCTTTGCGGTAGCTTTTGTCAATCCAACTTTTTTTTGTCTTTTCCTTCTTTATCGGTGATACAATTTCATTTTGTGTACGCCCTCTGACCACTCTTACGTGACTGACAAGGCTTTTAATTTTCGGGCATTTCTTTTGTGCAGTATACTCTGAAAATATGGTATGCTAATGTTCATCACAGTCCCTACGTGCTTTACAAGGTTCCAGCAGTCCAACATTTTACTGCGTTGCTAGTCGCCCCAATATCGTCGTAGTATGTCGCATGTGGTTTGAAGCGGCATCCTTTCTTGCAATTTACAGGTGAAACGCCAGTTCCACAAGCTTTCACCTTTAATTTAAGGTTGATATTTCTAGCTTAAAATACAACGTGCTCTGTAGTTTCACGGTAGAGGGAAGTCAGAGGATTTACCGAGGTTTCATCAGGGAATAAAGGGAAATTAATACCTACCAGGCCTTGATGTGGCTGTACAAGTCAAAGGCCTCTTCTCATGCAGTTAAGTTTTTTTTTACGAGTGTTTAAAGAGTTGTTTTGGTAATGGTTGCTTTGTTTCTTGTTTTCAATCACGAATTATTACTTTAGTTCTAGACATTTTGACTTAATTAAGCATATTTTGTTAGAAAATTATACTCTTCCATTGTCTAGTTCGTGTGTGAAGAGATATGTTCTTGTAGATTTTTTACTGTAGCACAAATGCTAGAAAAATCGAGTTAATGTCACAAAATCTCCCAGGTTATAATTGAGTGACCAACTCCGACAGGCAAGCTGACCAAACTAACAACAACGAAGAAACTATTGTCAGATAAGTAGTTTCTTGATTAATTTATCTTCTAATTCTATAGAGAAGAAACGACTACTTAGGCTTCTTGCACCGCAAATCACTAAACACGTTTAGCGCTAAACGAGTTTAAAACATAATTCTGTTTCTGTCAAATGTTTGAAGATGACCGAGACAGAATGATGTTTAAAACTCGTTTAGCGCTAAATGTGTTTAGTGATTGGCGGTGCAAGTGGGTCTTAATTAGTTGAGATGCAATTTTAAATTGAAATGCCTGCCCCGATGTACTACTGAATAGGATTGTTAATATAGTGAAGGATATACTGCAAGTGCACTAAACGTGGAATGAGCAAAACACCACGTGGCAGGCTTTGCATCTACAGGCGATTGATTGATTTAGGTTATTGCTTTGTATTCGAGTTTGTAGGTCGTGGGTTCGAACCCAGGCAGGAGCTTTACTTTGTGTAAATAATTTCATCACCACTACTCACAAAACGATGAAGGAAAACATCGTGAGGAAACCGGCATGTCCTAGAACCAAAAATTCGAAGCCATTGACATCTACCAACCCGAACTGGGCCCGCGTGGTAAATAACAGCCCACTCCCTGTCGAAGAGAGGAGGCCTGTGTCACAGCAGTGGGAACATTATAGGCTGATTATGCGATTCAAGATTCAATAGAACTTATTGGTATAGAAAAGATTGTGTAAGCAGTAGCTTCTAGAAATCATCATGCTATCAGCTCGTATATTGTCAAATAACAATGGGCCTCCAAATTACCAGCACAGTGAATGAGTCAATGATAATTGCCATAATCACTACGCTTGACAGACGCAAGGACAAACACATTATCTCTTTTCAAAGAATTAAATCGTTATATACATACCGCATCAAAAGATGGTCGCGTCTGTTTTGTTTTGACACCTCTGACACAGACAATGACGCAGAGACTTGACTTGATTGTCATGGAACCACAGCCAGAAAAGCCACTATCATTGTGTGACCTCACTCGTCTCAGTATTGACACTTTTTCGCGCTGTGAAGGCAAATCTAACGATTCAAATCTTAGGTTCTTAGTATTAGACAAAAGAAAATCCCTTGAATTAATACTTTAGCAATTTCATATGACACCCACGAATGGGGAATAGAATCTTTTTTGCGAAGGACCATCCGGTACTATCGTAGGACTGGCTTTTAATAAAGACTTTTATCGTTAAACCGTTTGACCCTTATGAAATATTCGGGGAGCAACATTGATGTAGAGCTTGTCCACTCTGAAATGACGCGCCCCACTACCGCATGCAACCAAATTTCAAATATGGACGCAATACACATAAAAACACCATTATTAGTTTTTTATTACTTGGTTATTTATACCATATAGTTATTAGTAATTTGTCAATGGTCATTCAGTTGCCGGTTAGACTCCTACTTAGGCGCACAGGATTTGTTGTCCAACTTGTCGTAATTGTCTTGTCTATTGTGTATTTTGTCTAGTTTTTTGTGATGTGCTTGCGTCTAGTTTGTGCAGAATAAAGATTTCTTCTTTTCTTTTTCTGCTTGAACGCCAGGAAGAGCGGACATCTTGTTCCATACAATGAGTCAGCGCTACTCCATACAGAGCGTTGTCGGATTTATCACGCGAATAGTCGACCGCGATGTTCGCATACAGACCGACTGTTCACGGAACAGTCGACGCTCCACACAGATGAAGAATCATATTAATTAATATTTGCACTCACACATCTAAATCAACTAGTTAAGTAGTGGGGCGCGTCATTTCAGAGTGGACAAGATTTAACATACATACATACATACATACACATAGGTACATAAACTCACGCCTTCTTCCCATGGGCAAAAACTACAGAACGCCACCTGCTACGATCCTTACACACTCCTTTGGCCTCGTTTACGTTCATACATCTGGTCATATACGCACGCCGGTTGCGAGTACTACGCAGCTGATCTTTCTAAAGAACATCACCAATAAGGTGTCATGTCTCCTTAGGACGTCCCCTCCCGGCGTTTCCACAAACATTTAACTTAACAATAAAAGCATTTTTTCTAAGAACCAGTTAATAATTTCAGTTCTGTTGGCAACAGGACATTCTACATTTAAGTAGGAAATAACTTGGTTACATTTATACTTAGATGAGAAAATTCATCACATCTCTCAAGAAGTAAACATACGGTTGAGTCTTTTACTAAAGTAGTAAGTTACTCCTGCATCTTTATACTTAGTTTCCTTCCATTTTCCCAGTTTTCCGCAGCCGGATTAGCAAGGATATAAATAACAATTTAACCGAAAATTTAGACTGGAACTAAGAGCTATTCCATGCTGCTTTCAAATTCTTATAGTAGAAATACTTAGTTGAATGTATGGACCACTGCACCGTATACCGCATTTTGCTGGAATTTTGGTTAAACAACATAATGCAGTACCTGCTTATGAAAACCCTTACCGATTTTTTTGCCGTTTTATGGTAACCCAAGAACAGACATCTGGCTTAAGGGTGATGCGCTCAGGTAGCCCGCGAAATTCAAAAATACTTACGTTTTTTGCAATTTGTAGGTCACTGTCAGGTTGTATGTTGATTAAAATATGATTCGCGGCCGTACCAAATATGGCTTTACAGAATTATAATCATTACACTCAGCAATACAACTCCATAAGTTGAATTGGCCTCAAATGTCATGATCTCATGAAATAGTCATTCAATAGGGTAATATGAACTTAGAGAGATGTATTGATAGATGATTTTTATGATTATAATTCTATAAATAAATATTTGATACGGCCGCGAATCATATTTAGATCAACATACACCCTGATACTGACCCGTAAATTGCAAAAAACAGTAAGTAAATTTGAATTTCGCGGGCTAGCTTGGCGCATCCGCCTTAATAGAAAATCACCGTTATCATCTCGCCACAGACAATGTTATGAATGATTTTGGAGCTATATAAATATGATCAATCAACTTAGCCTATCGTAGTCCACTACTGGACGCAAGCCTCTGCCAGCAAACGCTACAACACCCGTCCTCCGCCTTCCGCAACCATTCCGTCCTAGCCACCATTTTAAGGCCGTCGGTCGGTCTATCTAGCTGGACCTGCTACGCTTGCCGATACGCGGTGTCCACTCCAGGACTCGTGTGCTCTACCGGCCATCGGTCCTTCAACAAACATAGCCACAGCCACGGCCAGCCCACTACCACTTCAGCTTGCTTACTCTGCAAGCAATGTCGGTAACTCCGGTTCTTTTCCGGATAATTTCATAAATATGTAGAATCATGGTCATTTAACTATTGGGACCGTGGCTCTGGTTTTTGACGTAGATATTAACTATCGAAGATCACGTAAATTTTCAACCAAGATCTATATTAATCAGAGATCGGATATTCGGATGCATGTTAACCTAAAGTTGAGATGTTGGCTACTATGGAATGAGCTTTTGTATTGAAAAAAAAAAACCAAACTTTAACTAACACACATCACCCCTCCTCTTACACCCTACATACACATATTTGCATCGAGGGTTAAACATTAATTTTAAATACTTGAACAATTTTTTAGAAGTCGCTTCCATACTATACACCCGACTATTTAAATGCATTCCCGGTGTTTATGGTATCCTCGGATTTACTTTACAAAAAAAAAAAAAAAAATAAGGCGCTTCCATACTTTCATAGCTAAAAATTTACTTGAGGTAAATATGCATCCGAATATCCGATCTCTAATAATAATTCCAGCAAAACGCCTCCAAATTACGCATATTAATTATGTTTCTAATCAAACACGAGTTCGGATGTTGATTTTACATTACATGTGAATTTATGTCTTTTATTAAGGGAAGGGGCGTCTTAACTTCTTAAGGCTCCCACAGACAGGCGCGACGCGACAGCGCTACACAAAGGCGCCGCTCGTCGCGCGACACGCGGTGCCTTTGTGTCGGGCGTCGCGTCGCGCCAGTGGGTACGAGCCTTTATAGAGTGCCGTAAAGGATATACGTACTTATTTACGTAACAATAACTTTATTTCCCAGCAATAAGGCTATATTCGAGTTAACGGTTTGTATTGTATTGTAGATATTACTACCTGATCAGCAGTGCAGGTTGGCAACAACACGATATTGAAATATTAACTTAGGCTCATGCGATTTATCGGATACGATACTTATCGGGAGTAGGGTCAACTGTTAAATCGTGTTGTCATTCATTCTTTGTTCGGGCTTCGAACTAATCATATGTCCGTAAGTGCACGAAGTAGGAAACGCTCGTAACTTCGGCCGAAAATATGATTTCGAGCTTAGGGAGTGGACCCTCTGGTCTGTTCCCGAAATGTGCCGTACAGTTTTATGTGGGTATCAATGGATGGTTAGCAGACTCTATCAAGTTGCAAAACATAATCATGTGCCTAATTTGGTTTTAAATTTTCAAAGATCAACCGACCGAAGTGATGTTTAGGGGGATCCTTAGCTGTAGCCCGCCAAATTCAAATTTTCTTTGGTTTTTTGCAAATTGTCACTCCTTTTTTACATCGTATGTTGATCAAAATGCGATTCGCGACTGTAGGAATGATATATTTATTGAATAATAATCATCAATTTCGTATCAATTCAATCGCCAATATTTGGAAATTTGTTCCACCAAGAATTTTCTTATGAAAATTCTTGGTGGAACAAATTTCCAAAGTTTGACGATTGATTTGAAATTGATAATTATTATTCAATGAATATATCTTCTTCCAGTCGCGAATCGCAATTTGATTAACATACGATCCAAAACAGATCTGTAATTTGCAAAAAAACCGAAGCAAATTTGAATTTGGCGGGCTACAACTGAGGAATCACCTTAAGTATAAAGTACTGAGGAATGTTGGAACGGCCCCGTATCCACATTTTCATAACTAACCAAAAGCTTTTTGTATTCTATACCTAACAATGAAAGATAGTATTACTTACATCTATTGAGTCATATGACATCCGTTCCGGATGCAAGTACAGCCGAATTAGCTTCATTGCCAATTTGGCACTACAATAACCCAAGCATCACTAAGGAAGGAGGTTATCTTACGATCTGGGACGTAAGCTGACTATACATTCATTTGTTCTTGGATTGCCAACTGGCATACTGATAGTTTTATTTTGAGGACTTTTAATGAATGGACAAGGATGGGAAGTAGTATCCTTCTGTCTGGGAAACAAAATGTCGATCACCTATTTCTTTCTCTTTACAAGTTAGATGGTGATGACAATATCTAAAACCACCAAGTCAGACCATTTCGAGTAAGTACATACCTCAGAAAGACTTAGAGCGATTCTGCACTGCATCCGATCCGAATCCGAGAAATGACAGTCCGAAGTAGCCATAGTGCTATTTGTATTAGGGGTTGCGTACTAGATCCGAACTCTGTCCGTCTGAATTTAGAACATTCCCAATTCGGATTGAACTCGGATCTTGAATTCGTATTCGGATCGGATGCAGTGCAGAACCGCTCTAAGGCTCCTACAGACTATGCCGGCGGCTCAGCCGCGGGCATGCCCCCAACCAGCCCGGCATTTCCGGCGGGTATTTAAGCCTTGCCTGATAATGCCGACGGCTTACCCGCGCAACAAAAACTTCTTTGAGATAGAGAAATATGCTATCTATCTGTGGTATGGACAAATGTTATGGGTAACAGTCGAGCATGGTTCTTCATTGCTCCTAGTCTGCTTAAACGCTCACATATTTTAACAACGAAACCAGTAAAGTATGAGGAAGCATTTAATATACATTGTTTGGCTTTTCGGTGCCTTAGTAGATACGTAGTGTATGATGTTCTGGTTACCATTAAAGGAAAGCCGTCGTGAATATTCATAGCTATTTGCACAGGTTCAAGATAAGAATCTCTGACGCATTTAGGTACGGGAAATCATAGAATACTTAATATGAAACCACGTACTAGAAAAAAAAGAAGGACTCTGCGCCACGCGTATCGAAAGTAAAGCACTATAAATATGCCGGACCGTTTGTATAAACATGCCTCACACATTTACATCATAAGGTGCCGACCGGCCGCCATTACGCGGCACTACGGCGTCATTGTAGGTACTGTTTACGGTATCCCTCAAATCACGCACACATAGATCGGTACGGTGCTTCACTTTCGATATACGTGGCGCGGAGTCCTTCTTTTTTTTCTAGTCCGTGTGTGAAACTAAGTATGTTCGGCGACAAGAATTTTGTTTATTTATTAATTTTTTAGGAAAACTTACAGCTAAACAGATACAGTAAGCAATAGTTTTTACAAAATATGGCCAATTACACGTTTCCAGAATAAGTTTCAGAATATTTCATATGAAAATTCTTAAGTGGAACAAATTTCCAAAGTTTGACGATTGATACGAAATTGATGATTATTATTCAGTAAATATATCATTCCTACAGTTGCGAATCGCATTTTGATCAACACAGACGTAAAACCAGAGCTGCAATTTGCAAAAAAAAACCAAAGAAAATTTGAATTTGGCGGGCTACACCTGAAGAGATACTCGTTCCGTTCATCAGCCAGCGAATTGTAAAGCTAAGTACTTATATGATTTTATTTCTGAAAGTAAGGTTTGTACAAACACTTTAACACGTCAAAAATAAGATAAGTATTAACTGTTTCTGTTGGACTACTCTGAGAAGAAAGACCGAAACAAAGTCAGAGGTCTTTTTTAAAGTACAGACATAATCTTGGTCAAATCATGTGAGGACCATGCAGGTTAGTGGTTAGTTTCGTAGTTTACAAGAACAACGCCTTAGGCCTTTTGCCTTATAGGCACTTTACTTTAGATAGTGGGTATTTATTTTAGTTTTCCATTAATCACAACGCACGTGTATGTCATATGTCACACATCTTGCCGAGTCCAATCCACACCAAAGGGTCGCTTCTCGAAGTTGTGAAGGAATATATCTATCTAGGGCAAGTCATCCAGCTCGGTAGAAACCACTTTGAGAGGGAGGCCGACAGAAGGATCCGGTTGGGTTGGGCAGCGTTTGGAAAACTTCGTCAAGTCTTCTCGTCGTCAATCCCGCGATGTTTGAAGACTAAGGTCTTCAACCAGTGCGTCCTGCCCGTTGAAGTATACGCAGCCGAAACGTGGACACTGACAATCGGGCTGGTCCACAAATTTAAGGACGCTCAGCGCGCTATGGAGCCGGCTATGCTCGGGGTTTTTTTTAAGGATAGAATCATAAACGAAGTTATCCGGAAAATAACCGGAATTACCGACATAGCTTGCAGAGTAAGCACGCTGAAGTGGCAGTGGGCTGGCCATGTTTGTCGGAGGACCGATGGCCGGAGGAGTAGACGAGTCCTGGAGTGGCGACCGCGTATCGGCAGGCGTAGTGTGAGACGCCCCCCAGCTAGATGGACCGACGACCTCAAATAGTGGCTGGGACAGACTGGATGCGGAACGCGGAGGACAGGGTGTTGTGGCGCAGCATGGGGGAGGCCTATGTCCAACAGTGGACTGCGGTAAGCTGAGTTGATTGATGTCATAACATTTTATTTGATTTAGTATAAGCTTTCTAGGGTTCCGTAACCAAAGGGTGCCAATGGAACGCTATTGTAAACCTCCGCTGTCTGCCAGCGGGCTGTATCTCATGAACCGTAAGTAATAGGCATACAGTTGAAATTTTAAAATTGCCGCTATTACAGCAGATAATAAAATAAAGTAAAAAATTAAAGGGGGTCCCCATACAAGAAACGTGTTTTTATTTTATTTTAAATAATTATGACAGTAGTGTTAAAAATTGTACGGTGGTACGGAACGCTTCGTGTGCGAGTCCGATTCGCAATTGGCCGGTTGTTTTATATTATCACCTTTAATTTATTGTCTTAATTTATTAACACGGACACACACTTCCCTGTGTTTATTATTCTAACGTATGGCACTCGTGGGTTGCAGCTGAAAATCAGCGTCAAAAGGTACACCTTGTGTTGACATCTAACAGTATGCTGAGCTGACGCTCTTTTGGCATTACAATCATTTTTTTCTGTTTTTTATAGTTGTATATTTTTGCTGAAATGCCAATAAAATTCTTTCCTTCTCTCTTTCTAGTGTCTGAAAGGTCTTTTGAGGAACGAAACACACAGATTTGGTTTGTAAAAGTATCCCTACGCTCACAGTAACATTAATAATACCTTAAGCTACTTATAATCTATACTAGGGCTGCTCCATAAATAGTCACGCTGATGGATGCCGAGATAAATAGTCAGTCTGACACAGTACACGCCGTATTTAGTCAGTGTCTAGTTAGGGCGTTTATTTTAGGAAAACAAGTCGTATAGTCGTTGAACTAAACAGGACTAAACTCAACTAACTAGTTTGTAACGATGTTGTAGAGAGAATACCATGGTTGTGATGAGAATTGATTTACATACTAATGTGCTGTTAAGAGGCTGACAACAGCTAAAGCGCGGTCACTGTCACACTGCATAGAAAAGATAGAGAAGCGCGATGACACAACGCTGGAAATTTATTGCAAAATATGAAGCAATTATCTAATTACAAAAAAAAAATTGTTGGACTAAACAATTAAAACACTATTACGTTAATATGTTGCTTGTAGAATAATCTGACAAAAAAATTAAGAGGCTGACAACAGCTAAGCCCGGTCACTGTCTGTTGGACTGCATCCTAATCCTAACTTCCTAACTATCCTAACTATAATATTATAAATGCGAAAGTAAGTTTGTTTGTTTGTTACCTTTTCACGCCTAAACCACTGAACCGATCATCCTGAAATTTTGCATATATGTTGTCAGGTGTACTGAAACGGACATAGGGTACCTTTCATCCCGCAAAAAAGTACTGTTCCCGAGGAAAACAACAATAACGTTCTTATGATAATAGATGGCGCCACGAGTCTTTCGAATCATGATTGAATTATAACCCGAATTTATAGTCAAAGTCTAAATTAACGCGAGCGAAGCCGCGGGCAAAGGCTAGTAGAAAATAAAGAGAAGCGCGATGACACAACGCTGGTAATTTATTGTAAAATATGAAGCAATTATCTATTTATAAAAAATCTATTAATTGGACTAACAAATTAAAACACTATTACGTTAATACGTTGCTTGTAGAATAATCTGACAAAAAATCTGTATTATTGTATGTGTTGTTGTTGGGTGTATTGTGTTGTTTGTTATTGTGTTGGTGTGTGTTGTGTGTATTGGTTTATAATATGGTTTTAAATCGTTAAAATAATTTTTTAAAGGTATCTTCGTGAATTTTTCTATCATACCAAATTAGTTGTATTATGTTTTCAACACACTATCTTACTAGCATATATCCTGAAGAATATCATATATTTTTCTGATTTTGTTTGCTGCAGTGGATCATATACTTTTAGGCATTATAGAACTTGCGTTTAGGTCCTATTGTCCCCTTAAAGTTTACGTATGGCTTTTTTATGTGGAACATGACTGGTGACATAGTTGATGTGGTTTCCATAATAACACAGTATGTTCTTGTTTCTAAAGGGGCTTGTGGCTAAGTAATAACAGCCACACGGATCGATTCGGTCAAGCTACGCTTGCCGCGGATGGTCCGTGGATGGGTGACCATCTTTACAAACCAAGACCCCTCCGTGCCTCGGAAAGCACGTGAAGCCGTTGGTCCCGGCTGTCATTCGTGGGTCTTTGACAGTCGTTACGGGTTTTCAGAAGCCCGAAGGTCTGACAACCAGGCTTTCCAAGAGGTATCGTGTTACCCAGTAACTGGGTTGTGGAAGTCAGATAGGCAGTCGCGCCATGTAAAATACTAGTATTCAGCTGCATTCGGTTAGACTGGAAGATAGACCGACCCCAACATAGAGTCGAAAGCATTTATAGCAAATAAACCAATTACAGGCACTTTTGAATTGTTAAGGGGTCGGTCAGACAGAAAGATGAAGCTAGTTGCCCATTCCAAAGCGTAGTAAGTACCTATGGAGAAGAACGGGCAAGAAACTCCACGGACACTCTTTTAAATCAATATGTGTTACAAAAAATTGGGAAGAGGCCAGGCAGATGATGCACAAGTGACGATACTATGTGATGTTTTTCGCACCCTCGGTGGTAAATGGTCTGTTCCAAAAATATCTGATTAAAGAGCAAACCCTGTGCAGGTTAAATTCTTACGCAATTATTCACTAAATTAAATTACCTAGTAACACATTTATCTGTATTAAAAAGGTTGACCTAAAGTACCCAAGTTTAAGTATAATCAGCCTATAAAGTTCCCACTGCTGGGACACAGGCTTCCTCTCTGTGAGAGGAAGTGGCCGTAATCCACCACGCGGGCCTAGTGCGGGTTGGTAGATGTCACACGTCTTCTTCATGCTGAGACAGAAGCCTTTTTGGCCTCGCACAGGTATTTTATTTTTACTTGTTTATTGTTGTTTTTAATGTTAATTTTGTTAGTTTTAAATGCTCCTTTTTATTTTTAATGTTTGGATTTCCTGTGCGTGTCTCAAATAAAATATTTATCATTCTTTGAATTTTTTGTTCTAGAACATGGTTTTCTCATGATGTTTTCCTTCACCATTTTGAGAGCAGTGGTCATAAAATAATCTGCACAAAGTAAAGTGCATGTCTGGGTTCGAACTTACTACCTACAACCTAAAGTGAGTATTTGAGCTAAAACATTTAAAAAAAACGAATCTTAATCCAATAGGAGTGCCGTGCGAAATCCAATCTATTTTGATTCATGCGATAAGTAATCAATTTCATTCAGTGATTCTGTGAGACAATCTCATCAGTTTGAGGTATACCTTAGACTTGCAAATAACTCTAGGCGCCTTCTGGAAAGGTATTACTCAAGTATATTTTCTTTTATTCACGCATTTTGATGGAAGAAAAACTTTATTACTTAAAAAAGAAACAACCGTTTTCCAAAAAAGAACACAAATAGAAAAATTACTTTAATTTCGGAAGTCAGTGTCTTTGGTATTGTATTTTCCATGGTATAATAATATACTTCGCCAGGTATAGCATTCCGAGACACAGGGCGACACAAGCCTACGTCATCACCGCTGTGTTACCAGTAGTGTGTAATAATAACTCCCCAACCGCCATTATTACCTGTGCGAATCCGATATAACAATGAGGTTTTAACTAACAATAACGTTGGTATGTGTTTAAATTGAATTGTTTCATTTGAATAGAAAAACGAAAAGACAATTTAAATGGTATAAATATATTTTTTAACAAAATGGTTACTGAAAATGTTTCCATAATTCTTGTTTTGTTGCAATAAAGTGGCAACTGGATAGAACGTAAGCATGTGTCACTCCCGGAATGCAAGACCTTGTTTTTTTAGACCATGGTATTTTCGTTGCCACCGATATATGATAGTTATATAGATATATATGATAGTTTTTACGTTTTAGGGGTGGTACCTACCCCACAAAAATTCGTATGCTTTCACTTGCTAAGTAAATAACATGGACATGAAGTTATAATAACATCATCAACATACACTAAGTGGAAAAAATACGTACCTATTATTGAAGCTAGCTCAAAAACCACTCATCAGAATTTTACCAAATTTATATGGGACTGCCCTATACATACTTACAGAGTGGTCCCATATAATTTTGGTCAAGTATACACCCTTTCAAACAAAAGAAGAATTTTTCAAATCGGTTTATAAATGAAGGAGTTCTGAGGTTACAAACATTTAAAAACGCAATCGAATTGAGAACCTCCTCCTTTTTTTGGAGTTGGTTAAAAAATGTGTGGACGGGGGACTAGCGTCAGGAACGAAGTCCCTTAATGCAATACTCGCGCACACACACTCGTAGAAATGGAAAGAGACAGAGAGAAAGTCGCATAGAGGGGGCATAATGCTTTTTCCTTATGTGACGATTTCTACCAGTCAACTCCTAACGCAAGCCGCGTTAAGGAACTTCGTTCCAAAAAGAAAAGAAGGTTAAATTGTATTATTGTAATATTGAAGATAGGGGCTCGAGGCTAAATAATAACAGCCGCTCAGGTCGACCTTCAAGGTTTAAGCAACGCTAACCGAGGTCGGTCCGTGGATGGGTGACCATCCACAACAAACCGAGCCCCTCCGTGCCTCGGAAAGTACGTTAAGCAGTTGGTCCTAGCTGTCATTCGTAGATCTTTAACAGTCTTTACGGGTAGGGAGAAGCCGGAAAGTCTGACAGCCAGCTTTGCCAAGGGTTATCGTGTTACCCATTAACTGGGTTGTGAAGGTCAGATAAGCAGTCGTTCCATGTAAAATACTGGTATCCGGCTGCATCTGGTTAGACCGGAAGTCCACCCCAACGTAGTTGGAAAAAGGCTAGGCGGATTGATATATTATTATAGAAAATGAGATGGTTGATAACAAACTCAATTTTATCTGTGGCCACTAGTAAGGGTTTAACGAAGTAATTTGTGGGTCCAGATAGCACAGAACTGGTGCCCTGAGACAGTGAGCCGGGGTCGCGGCAGTCTATGTAGGAGATGGGGGGACCAGCTGCATAGGTTTCGTCAAAACTGGAAGGAGAACGCACGAGCTCGCGAAATATTGATGGAGTTGAGGGAGGCGTTTGATCAGGAGTGGGACAGCGTCGTAGGCTAGTAAAAAATATAAGTAATAATTTAGATGTAGAATAATAATGACAAACCTAATTAACACACTGCGTGAGACCAATGAACTGATATGAAGTTTTAATTTACTTTTAATTTGTAGATAAGAAACCCATACCTTTTGTCAATGACAAATAAAAACAAAAATTAAATTAATTAAAAACATCACGTGCGGAATTGGTTAGCTTAAAGGCTCCCACAGACAGGCGCGACGCGACAGTGCTACACAAAGGCGCCGCTCGTCGCGCGACACGCGGTGCCTTTGTGTCGGGCGTCGCGTCGCGCCAGTGTGTACGAGCCTTAAAGTCCTATTTTTTTTGCACTCAGCCCAAAACATATTTTTTAAACATAGTACATGTACAGTCACGAGCACTAATATAACAACTCTGGCAACTGTCAATAGCGATTTTTTTGTGAAATAACGAATGCTGCGTTGAAATACGACATATTACATAAACCTATGGGTTCGAAAATACTATGTTCGTAACAACACAAAATTTCATTCAAAAATTAAGGAGAAAATCACTTTTGATGTTAGCCAAGTGTATACATATTTATGCTCGTGACTGTACCTAATCACAATCAACTCAGAGAGTCATTCAGTGAACATTATCTAGAAATGAATAAGCACGAAACTCAAACATTGTTTTAAAAATATATAATCCCGTTCTTTGAAGTATAATTTGCACATAGTTTGTTTGAAAACGCTTACTTACTTACTTACTTACCAAGTTTTTATTGATTGTAAAACAATTTTCAACTATCAAAATCATTAAGATACTTTTTAATTTACTAAACTGTAAACAAAAACTCGTATCATGCAAGGACTTAGGTACTTATTAAGGGTTTAATAGAGCCTAGCATTGTGTATCCTACTAATATTATAATGTGAAAGTTTTTGAGGATGGATGTATGGATGTTTGTTACGCTTTCACGCCAAAACGGGTAAACGGATTTGGATGAAATTTGGCACATGCGTAGTCCATGACTTGGGAGATAGGATACTTTTCATTCCAATATTCCCACGGGGTACCCAGCTTTATTATTAGTATGTTTTCGTTACCAATTTATAATCATCATTAATATTTGAGAGTATAATAGACCTCCAGCCAGACAGAATTTCGGTCATGGCGGCCAATCTCAGCGGAGCCTAGCCAACGATGCGGGATATATTAATTTTTGGATCACGAGCATTTGTTTAACTGTAACTGTAAGTATGTACTTAAACGCCCACATATTTGCTGAAAGTGTGTGGGTATTTAGCTAAATACCACATTCAATTTGAACCCTACATGCAACATCTACTTTCACGCACCCTGTAGATCTCGTTCTCGAGTAATTAGGTGTAGGGTAACTAAGTGGAGCATGAAGGAAGGTCTCTCATTTTCTTAAGTATAAGTCTTGCGTTTTTTCCGTATTTTCACGCCTTTTTTCGGTTCCGTCATCGGCAGAAAGTGTGTTAAGTTATCGTATTTATTTTTGTTAAATTGAGTTGTCGATATATATTGTGCTCGAAAAAATATTCAGAGGAGCAGAGGCGTGAAATATTTAATATGGTTTTGGGATTTATCAACATTTCAGAACGAGACGGTAACAGATTACAAAAAAAATGAAAAACGACTTTAAATCATTCTCCTGTAGAATTTTAAAAGCAGTAGTTACGTCGATGTTTCTCCAAATGAGCGATTTAATACCTATGGCTTTTTTTGATAGAATATAATCTAATAGAATATTTTATTGAATTAAAATAGTTAAATTTAATTGAGTACATGAATAACAACTTATATCTAATTAATTAACCTAACCTAACTAAAACTATTAACAAACTAAAAAATGGCGTCTAAAAAAAAAAAAAAAAATTAATAGAATAAAAAATTTAAGGAACTTCCATACAAAGTTTTATTTATGCTATTTATTTCCATACAAAGTCTAATTTTTAAATATGTTTGTTTACAAAGTGTACTTCTTAAATGAGTTTCAAGGCTCCTACAAACAGGCGCGAAACGCGACGCTAATCGCACCCGACACAAAGGCACCGCTCGAAGAATTTTTAAAAGCCCTTCCTTAGTGCTCACCTTCGTTATATATAAGTAACTTTTGTATAAAATTTCAAGCTTCTAGACCCGGTCGTTTGGGTTATACGTTGTATGTCAGTGAATTTAAGATTTTTACATTTATTGTTGCTACAAGTAAGAAAGAAAAAAGAAATATAGTTTATTCTGCACAAACAAAACGCACCTAACAAATAGAGCTGGTAAAAAAGTGTCCCTGTAACATACCCCTAGGATGTAGAATAATAAAAAAAAGAATATTCTAACACGGATTTATAAAATTAAAACTAAATAATTACTGATTTAAAGGCTCCTTCAAACAGGCGCGACACAACGGCACCGCCTGTCGCGCGACGAACGGTGCCTATGTGTCGCGTCGCGTTTTACGCCTGTTTGTTTCCGACCAATATTTAAATAAGGTGTTTAGTATAATAAGGGGTTGTCGATTTCTTACACGAAGATAGCAATCAAAATGGAGTAACAAGTTTACAACCAAATCATTTGAACTGAGTATGCTTAGATGATATGGCCACGTTGACAAGATGAACGAAAGGCGACTAACAAAAGGTATTTACAAGGCAGAGGTGAGTGGAAACGCCGGGAGAGAACGCCCTAGAAGGACATAATAAAGTGACCTTATTGGTGATGTTCTTCAGAAAGGTCAAGTGCGCATTTCTCGAAACCGGCGTGCACGTATGACCAGACGTATGAACGTGAACGAAGCAAAAGTAGAATGTATGGATCCATGTGGCGTTCTGTGGTTTCTGCCTACCCCCATGCGAAGAAACCGTGAGTTTATGTATGTAAGTAATTTGAACCTTGAAGCCCAAGGGGAGAGAGGACACTTAAGTCGAAAAACTTTTGAAGTTGACATTACCCTCAACAGCCATTAAATAACAAGAGTCCTTATTCTATTAAATATTCTGTACGCCGACTGCTTAGCCTTCCAGAAATTTCCGAAACAACCTTTGAATAAAATTAAAAATCATACCTCCATCTTAGAACATGTCCACCAGGTTATACCTATGCACGTTTCTTCCACAAGTCTGTACCTTAGCTTCCAATTTTATTCTCTAATACAACTACAAGACACATAATTACACTATGTAGTATGCATGTATATGCTATCCAACTAGTGGATGGAAGATAGCGAGGACGGCGTCCTTAGGATTACGTAATAAATGTAGGAACAGAAGGTTAATTTAGCAACCATCTTGGATTATTTGTGGCTTTCAAGTTGCAGTCTTGCAGTCCGATCCAGGCTGCATGATCAGACTGCAAGACCTGAAAACCTGATTAAAAACTTGGCAAAAACTAATTCGGGCCCTATCAGTGCTGCGGTATTTATTTTTAAATATCGCAGCATTATGATCAATTGATTAGATAGGAGCCATTTTGGCATCGCACGGGTCCTTCTCTCGATTTTTTTGTTAGTTTTCATTTTCCATTTTTTGTTGTTTGTATTTCCTGTGCGTGTCAAATAACATATTTTTCTTGAACATTACTTATATTTTTTATTCATTGTTATACATAGTAGTTCTTATTAGCAACCATTAACAATGTAATTGCTATTAAATCAAAATCCAATGTCATTTCGAATGTTATCGACAAGTTTGGATTCAAAGGGCAGTTGTGAATTAAGATTACATCAGAACAGAAACCGGAACAAATACCGGTAAAAAACCGGTATTTTGTGATTCCGTTTCTGGAATCCGAACCGTAACAGGATCCTAATTTCATGCCGCTCAGCCTAGGACGAAGCTATGAACGGCGAGGTACGGGCGGCCGCCCGGCGGGTGAAGATGTGGGAAATTTTGTGCGAGGGGAGAGGGGCATATTTGATTTGGTAGATCCTGTGTTAATTCTTTCTTAGAGAACCTTTAAATTGCATGATATGGAACCGATATTTTGGAACCAGAACCAAACCAGAACCGGAACCAAAATTCTTACCGGTTTTCAATCCCTGATTAAAACTTCTGAACTTTCATTTTACAGTGTCTATCGCGTCTGGATCGTATTGTGTGGAAAAAATCTAATTTTCTGTACGATAGGTGGCTTAATCGACAGTTCAAGAGCACTCTGACTAGATTGTGTAGCCGGAAAGTGTCTATTATTAACCGTCGAGTTGTTTTTGTGTAGTTGTTGATCTAATAATAATATCAGGCAGTTACTGTTCAAGTGCAGGGCGAAGACCTCTTTTAATACAGAGAAGAGATCATCATAATCAGCTGATAATGTTCCCACTGCGGGGCACAGGCCTCTTCTCTATGAGAAGAGTACTAAGGTTTTTTTTTGGGTTGGAAATCATCAAATAACTTCTCCCGCTCTGGGCGGAGCGGAAGGGCGTGTCAGACTGTTACTAACTAAAACCCACCCGTGTTCCTTCTGTTGTCTGCACACCAAGGCCACGGTAACCCTTTCAGACAAACCCGTTACCCTGGCAGGCATCGGCCCTAGCGGACCTCGTCAGTATGTGCTGAGTGACATCTCTTTGAGGCGCGCGTGGAACACCACGCGCCGGCGACCACGCCACCACGCGACTTTAATCTACCACGCCGGTCCAATGCGGGTGGATGTCACATGTCTTTGGATTTTCGGTTGTAGCACATGTCGGTTTCCTCACGATGTTATTCCTTCACTGTTTTGTGAGGAGCTTTGATCACGACTTAACAAGTCAACGTGTTTGCTCTCTGTATGTTAGCGATTCCAGACTATTTAACTCAACTCCTAGGTTTCTTTATTCACCTTCAATCAGTGGTCTGGGAGCAGTGGTGGTCCAGTGGTATCGGCCCCGACTTACCAGTTGTAGGTCGTGGGTTCGAACCCAGCCAGGCGCTTTACTTTGTATAAATAATTTCATCACCACTGCTCTCAAAAAGGTTAAGGAAAACATCGTGAGGAAACCGGCATGTCCTAGAACCAAAAATTCGAAGACATGTGAAATCTACCAACCCGCACTGGGCCTGTGTGGTAGATTACAGCCTATTCCCTCTCAAAGAGAGGAGGCCTATGTCCCAGCAGTGGGAACATTATAGGCTGATTATGCATGATTATGCAGTGGTCTGGTGAGAATTAATTATAAATAAATAAAAATTATTATTCTTATTATTAATTTCTACATTTATATCTGTAATGTACATAATAAAGAGTATTCTATTTCTATTTCTATCTATCTATCTATGACATTCAAAAACATTGCCCTCTTTCTGGGGCAGTCGGGTAAAAAACTTTTTGATACAGTACATTTTCAACGTAGCTTTCTTAAAGTGTTAATAAAACGGTTGAATAAATAATATTCTGCGCAAAATTAGATACCAGACTAATTAGTCAGCATGAGCATTAATTTAGCTACCTAATATTAATATAATGGGGCTGTTTATAATGGCTAGTGTTACTTTTCTAGCTAATGGTAACGTTATTTGCTCTACACAATGATTAAAAGAGGTACCTACATAAAATTGTGTTGAAACAACGACATGTTCGAACCAAAATCGAGCATCAAATGAACTAAAATGCTAATAAGCTAACCACTAGAATCACTAAGATTTTTTTTTTTAAAACCGGTCAAGTTCGTGTCGGACCATTTACAATGAGGGGTTCAGTAGTTGGGATGAATTTATCCCAAGAACAAACTTAACTTTGTAGGTGATTTTTTTTTTCCGTGACAGATATATGTATGTATTATGTCACGGTCAATTCTCCAGCTGCAAGTTTCAAATCGCATTTTTTTAATGTGATGATACTACAAATTAACGATTTTAGGACCTTTAACTCAAGGTATTTATTTAGTAGTTTATCAATTTAGTTTGATTGGTGTATCCCGCGTCACGACACAACACGACATAGTAATGTGTCTATGACTTAACTCTTCATGAAATTCAGGCGTCATGTTTTGTTGTGTGTTCCTACAAGCGATGATACTTTAGCACATGTCTAAAACTACCGACACATTACTGTGTCGTGTTGTGTCGTGACGCGAGATACACAAATCAAACGAATTTGTTCAGAACTACGTCAAATCACAACGAGTTTTGATTGGCTAACACGCGTCAGAAGGCGTCACGACACGACACAACAAAGTAATGTGAATCCGGCTTAAGTTGGGAAACTAACCCCGCCAACAACTCTGCCGACTGACTACCCAATCTTTTCACCATGGATATTCTCGCAGTGCCTTGAAAGAAGGCTAACTAAAGCCAAGACTACATTAGCACAGCTTGACGTTTGTGGCAGTTCAATGACCGCGCAACTTATTATGGACTCCACTCTGGAGTGTTGACGACACGGAATTTGGTTCCGATCCGACACCGAGAGTAATTCCCTAACATTACTTACTACCATTTGCTTGTGAAACCCCTGAATCCCGCTATTGGAGACTTTACAATAAATAGTCATAATAATTGTTAAGTTTGTTAACTTTTAACGTATTGATAAACAATTATCATTGTTAACTATGTATTTTATTAATTAAATCTTGATCATCGTTGGTAAGTGTCGAACACTGCGTGTGACTTAACAAAACATCACGTCTGCATTCTCCGAAGGGGTGGGTAGAGATGTACTTATATCATACACATCATACATAGAAAAAAAATTTGAACCGAACTCAATGTCATGGGATGATAAAAAGTCTCCAGGCTGTTGAGGACAATTTCCTGATAAGAAATCCCAATATTACTTTACCCGATGTAACGTAACGCGTAGCATTTGCCCTTACGAGTTTGGCCCTTATACCCAACGAGCCACGAAGGCAGGCGGTTCTAAAATCAAACAAAGAAGTTATTCACTACTTCCCAAGTTCTCACTACACTGCCGGGGCTGCGGATTGTTCGAAAGAGTTACCGTGGCCCTGGCGCACAGGCAACTGAAGGAACACGGGTGGGTTTTAGTCAGTAAGAGTCTGACACGCCCTTCCGCTCCGCCCAGAGCGGGAGAGGTCAATTGATGATTTCCCACCAAAAACAAAAAAAAAAAATCTCACTACAAAAATGATAAATAATTTTATTTCTGTAAGTAGGATTGTACAAACACTTTTACACGTCAATCATATTTTTTGAACTAGACGAGGTCGGCGTTTCCTATCTGACTACTCTGAGAAGAAAGGCCGAAACAAACTCAGAGCTGACAGTCTCTTTTAAAGTCCAGACATAATCTTGTGAAGACCATGTAGACTAGAGTTTTGAGGAAAGAACCACACAGATTGAGTGGACCTGTCCGGTCAGTGCACGCATTTGTCAGCAATCGTGCAGCTCAACTCAGAACTTAAGGAGCTCAACGTTTCGACGAACAATAACAAAGAAAGGACATTTGGGTATAATATACACCCACATTATTATAACGCCTAAACTAAACCTGTAAACGTACACCCTAGAGCAACACACAACTCTCAGTGTTCATACCAGTGAAGGGAATAGTTCATAAAGTCTACGCTAAGCTGAGATCTAGCGAGATATGTGATACCGTCGACTGCGAGCAACTATTACATACCTAGGTACCTAGGCTACCTAGATAGGGTTAAGGCACCTTCAAACAGGCGCGACACGCAACGCCAATCGCACGCGATTCGCGTCACGTGTCGCGCCTGGTCCCGAAATTCCAGGATTTTTAGGTCCCGACAGTATACCGGCCGGATTTTTTAAAAATAGTATATTTTCAAGATTTTTTATCAACACAAAGATACAAACAATACATCATCTTTTTTGGTATGTCACAAATAAACGTACGTATTAACACCAACATATTTAAAAATATTATCAAATTTTTATTTGGTTTTTAAATCACACTTTTTTACTCCACAAAGTTGTGAATTTCGTTTGCGATAAAACCTTCCTGATCCTGACGTTCTTTTCTATGGAAGTCAGGTTTTTTAGGGTTCCGTACGTCCTGATGAAAAAACAGAACCCTGACAGGATCACTCGTGTGTCTGTCTGTCACACCCAATTTGCTCCGAATCTACTGGACTGATTAAGTTGAAATTTGGTATATATTATGAATTTCTGTAAAGGCTCCCAAAGACAGGCGCGACGCGACGCCCGACAAAAAGACACCGCATGTCGCGCGATAAGCGGCGCCTTTGTGTCGGGCGTACGTCGCGCCTGTCTGTGGGAGCCTTAACCCAAACGTGTAACGTAAATAAATGCATTTTCGAATAAGGGGGTCCCATTTTTGTTAGGACTTTTCAATTTTCTATCTGGTAACCCTATACCTAGGTAATGCAGTGTGAGTGTACCCTAGATATTTAGATTACGAGGCAGAAGAACGGTTAACAATTTCAGAGCGTTAAGAATAAAGGCTGAAAGACGAAGCTAGATTTTGAAGTAAGGTAAGTGGATACAGTTAGTGTCTCCTGAGGAAAATATTTTATGTTGTGAAATTCAGATGATGTTTATATTTCAGATGTTTTGTGATCATGCCTGTAAGCGGCTCAATGATCAACGAAATTGTTGTTTTTTTTTTGTGAATAAGATCAAGAGAATGCGACTTACTAAAGAAAACAAATCTGTTGGACACAATGGACACATCAATCAGGTGATAACCATTTTTCTTCAACGCGAGAAAAAATGGTTATCATTCAGCATTGGACCTTGAAATAAGTAAGTATCTACTTATAATGTTAGTGATAAAAATAAAAAGTTAGCCAAGGCCATTGGTTTCACATCCTAAAGTAGGTAGGAAGCTTATGATAATCGCGACCGGACCGAAAATTGGCTCTCGGGTCATTGGTCTCTAAGCCTAAAAAAGTACCTACTTGACCAGGATATTACGCCTGTACTTCCCGGATAGGCAAGAGCTGTATTGTAGTTCCTAGACACCC
Organism: Dryobotodes eremita; assembly: GCA_917490735.1. Classification (NCBI taxonomy): domain Eukaryota; kingdom Metazoa; phylum Arthropoda; class Insecta; order Lepidoptera; family Noctuidae; genus Dryobotodes; species Dryobotodes eremita. The sequence continues at coordinate 5,123,642 of OU823242.1, read as the reverse complement.
ACATTTTGCTTAACTTGATGAGTCAGTTTGGGTGTCCTGTGAATACATACTTTCTAGGTACCTTCCTACCTACTTAGGTACCTACCTAGCTAGGTTACACTCCGTATAAGTGGCAAAATGGAACAGACTGTATCGGAAAAGTATGGTTTTATCTGTCACATAAGTTAACCGGAGTTTATCAGAAGTTAGGTAGGTAGGTACTTGACTATTGATACAAACAAAACATTTTTTTTTCTTTAGGTTTGCTAAACCTAAAGGTAGGTATCCCGAATTTCCGGTTCGTTTACCTATATGATTTCGTTTAATGTCTGCATCATCAGATACCTTTTACAAAAAAACAATGAAGAGTGTTTTTCTGTGTTTAATTGCAATTTCGCATTTTAATTCAATTTGCACTAATGTCGTAAAATGTTGTTTTATTGTCTATCCGATTCTGATTCATACCTATTCGTAATAATAATATTAGGTGCTGTGTAGTCATCAGCTGCCGGCCATCCGGCGCTGTGCTAGTATGAATCAAGCAAAGGAAACAAGTTATTCTGCCTGTCTATAGATTGTTTAAAAACCTGTTTTGTAAGAATTTAAATTGTTTTTTTTATACAAACCGTCACGTTACGTAAAGTAATACTTTATTTATCGTTAAATGCATGATGAATTTAATAAAATTTTATAAAAAGCTATTTCCGTAATTTTTAAGAAAAAAATATTTTTTTCGTTTACACTTTCGACAAAACCTCTGAAGGTAGTCTGATTCAATTTTTTAATTAAAAGTTTTATAGACCAATTACAGCCGACTCCTGGTGATTTCACCCTAATTGACTTTTTTGTTACTGTCTTGGTACACTCACTATAGCCTGTTGCCGTTCTTAGAAATTTTATTCATTATGTACCGACAAATATTTCAATAAACAAAAGCAATTTTATCTCTCTTATCGTAAAGAAACGTAATTTCTAAATGGCCAAACATTCTGTACACATTTCTGTCGGTAAACAATAAAATATAGAACAAAAGATTACTTATTCAGTTTAGGTATTCATAACCGCGGTCTAGTTACAAAAGAGACTTACCTTTTTTTATCGCCCTCAAATGAAATTCCTCTGCATATATCTTTTCGAAAAGAAAAAACTGAGTTCACTCGTACTCGCCACACATAATTTTACCAATACATCCACAATGCGACACAGTAGACACAATTTCTTGTCACGAGATGAATCACTCAAGAATGCACTCGTTTTTACACAAAAACTACCACAATAAATCACTCAAACACTTAAAACATCACTTTTTCGATTAAAATTCGTTATTCGGATCGATTATGCGATAATTATCGACGATATTTGACACAAGATAAAAGTTTTCGACGATAACAACGCGCGAGGCAGCGACGCGACGTAGCACGCTGTCTTTAACTGCACGACTGACATAGAAGTATAACCTAACAAAATCGAAGGAGGCGACGCGCGTGTATATGACTAACAAACTGTTGCTCTCCGTAACTCGGCCAGGTTGCCGCGGCGATTACTATAAACAAAAGTCGAAAAACTTTACTTGCCGAGTTGTTGTAACGTTACAATTCACTGTTAGTACGTTTGTTTTGGGTTATGTTGTTAAATTACGGAGTGCGTGCGTGTTAAAACTCTGTTTTGTGCGTCAATAAACGGTTTGTTTTTGTATAAGTCACGAACAGCGATCGCATGAGCCGCTGCGCTCTGCGTTTGCCTTGAAGTTCGCGTAATTCGCCTTGTTGCACAGGGCGCACAGAAAGTGTTATCAACTTCACTTCGTGTGCTAGGGAGGGGACACTACCTACCTGCGTAACCGGTTTTTTGCCAAGATTTTTTTCAATATAAAATCAACCGCGATGATGTACGATAATAAAGTCGAACGGCGACAGCTGATACTTTCATATAATACTTCTAGGAAGAATAAGCATTTAGGCATTTAAGCAGATTATACCGCGAAGTTAGTACTGCAAAATTGCATTTATAATTTTTAAGACAGGGTGCGATATGTATGACTGATGCAATATGAGCAGTAAAGAAAGAAGATTAGCATTGTCGTTTTAAAAGGAAAGCGCTATGGTAGCCCGCGAATTTTTTTTTTTTACTTACCTACATTTTATGCAATTTGCAACACCCTAATTGCGTAATACACTATCAATTACAATCTGAAACATTTTGAAGGACATTGCCAATCCATTGCTTCATATGTTCGAAAAATTTGTCTGCTCGACAACGTTTTTATTTTTACGCAATGAATATTGTTGAACTGTCAAATTGAAAGCCATTGCTACTGTTAGTGTGGTATGCAATTACCCCGCTGGTCAGGGTCAGGTTGAATTTTGAACAAAATATGATTCGAGCGACCGTAACAAATAGTCATTCAATGACTTAACTAACTTAGAGGGGTCTTGATAACTTAGAGGGTTGTATTGATGATTTTAATTATTGTAATTCTGTAAATACATACTTGTTTCGGTAGAGAATCACATTATGTTCAAACTACAACCTGACACTGACCTGCAAATTGCAAAAAAAAACGTAAAATAAAAAAAATTGCGCAGGCTACCCTGGCGCTTCCCCTTAATGTTTTCTAATAGAAAAGTAGTACTTAATACCTAGTATACGGTCTACAGAGTTTTCAGTATTTTTTTAAAAAGGAGGGTTATGATTTTGACAGTTATGTATGTATGTGGGTATGTATGCATGTTCTAAACTTCTTATCATAATTTGACAAATGAGGTATCGTTGGAAGTGTCTTGATCGTCCGCTGTTTATAAGCTATGTAACATGGCGGCATAAAGGCTCCTACAAACGCCTGTCTGCGGGAGCCTTGAAGCGGATGAAAACTGTTGTCGAAAAAAAAAATTAAGTAGGTAAGGTTAATTTATCGTGTTTGGTATTTAATAAAAGGTCTAAAGGAGTACTTTCTGAAAATCTATTGGTATAAACCCCAAAATTTACTGTTGAATATTCGCAAACCAAAGAAGTGGGTAGGTACTCTACCGGCTACCCTAAATGAAACCAAACCCCAAAATAATTGAAATAAAAATAGTAGAACAGTTAATAAAAACTAAAACCCAATTACAACAAAAACAACAACTAAAAAGGTATAAACAAGACATCACAGACAGACAAATAAAAAATCCGGAGTCATACGTCATGTAAATATAAGCAAAAATCTAACAGTTTACGTGTGACTCCGGATTTTTTATTTGTCTGTCTGTGATGTCTTGTTTATAGGTACCTTTTTAGTTGTTGTTTTTGTGGTAGTTGGGTTTTAGTTTTTATCAACTTTTATTTTTATTTTAAACAACTATTAGTTTTGTTTTAATTTGTATGCCATTGGTTCGAACCCTGACAGGAGCTTTACTTTGTGTAAATTATTTAATCACCACTGCTCTCAAAACGGTGAAGGAAAACATCGTGAGGAAACCGGCATGTCCTAGAAGCAAAAATTCGAAGACATGTGATAAGTATATACCAACCCGCACTGGGCCCGCGTGGTGGATTTCAACCCACTCCCTCTCACAGAGACTCACAGAGAGGCTCACAGAGAGGAGGCCTGTGACCCAGCAGTGGGAACGTTATAGGCTGGTTATACATTAGCTTATTGAGGAAAAAATCTATACCTACTGCAGCGTAGAGTTTGCTGCTAAAACGCCGGGGACTCTAACCCCGGCGTGAGGTAGCTAAAAAACCAAACTCACGCAGCGAATACACGTAAAATTTATTATTAATAAAACCATCCGACATAAAGAAGAATAATAACAACTCAAAAAATATTAAAATTCAGTCGTTGGAAATTGTAAAAGGCTACCAAAAAAAAATATCACAACAAGATTTTCGGAGAAAAAAAACTTATAGATGTTTCCAAATATTTAGGAATTTAAGTATTCTGACGAATTTAAATTCGATTGCAATCGTACGGAATTCGTGCCGCTCTATAAATTGTTTAACACAAATAAGCTCAAGATTAAGGTTTTTCTTTACATAATTCGTTAAGATAACTTTTAAAGAGTACAAGATCTGATACTACGAATTTAGGAAAGCACCTTAAAAATAAAATGTCACACGTCGGTATAGCACAGAATACTTCTATTATATTGATGGTTGGGCGTTATTGCGGCACACAAATGACTTATTTAGCACCTGATGTCCAAGGTACTGGACCTGTGTCGTCGACCTTGCTCGGCAACGATCCTGCGCTTCTCTCCGCAAGCTCGCTCGGACTTCGGCAGCCGGCAGACGATGGAAGAAGACAGGCGAACAATAAATGGCAGGGTAAGGCCAAAAAATGTGGCCTTTCAAACAATCAAAGAAAAAAGTGACGAGAAATTCCAGGGAACGTACAGTCGATTGTATCCGCTGACTACTCACATATCGTGGTTAAAAATTTGAAATTCACTTTCAAAGAAAGATTCAATATTATTGAAAAAATATCCATTCAGTAGGAATTCCAACGACAGAATGCCTTAAATTTTTTCTTCTTGACATTGTTCAGAACAATTGTCAATATTTGAATATTTAAAAAAATCACGAAAAAGTAAAAAGCTGACCGAATGACTCGTAAAAAGAATTTAATCGATATGACAACAAAAAGTATCTAATTGCAGGAATTATACTGCACTACTTACTAGGTACTAGACAGGTAGTCAATGACAATATTATTGTTACCTACCTAGGTTAGGTAGATACTACTATTTTAATACTGCCAAGAAAATGAAGAGACTTTAAAATATTGGATCCATAATTAAATAGACCATTACACTTTAGATTGAGCTGTATTCAATTATGAATTTATGCGGTGAGTTATTAAGGTATCTTTCGTTGTTCATTATAAAGCTTATTCCAATAAATTACCTTTTAATATTTGGGTAGAATTTGCCAATTACTTGTACTGTAAGTAAATACCTACTAGGTTCTTTTTTTTCTAGATTTTATATTATACCTTTTCTATAGAAACCTGCTCACAACTCAAGTGACTTATTAAATTCATTACATGAGTGATTAAATTAAAAGAACGAAAAACTAATAAATGACAGACAAGGTGACTGTGATGGATGAAGCAGATGAGGTGAAAGGGATGAATATAAATGTAAACAAGACCAAGGTCATGGTGTTTGAAAGATAAGAGGATATATCGGTGTGTGATGAGAAAATAAATGATAAGAGTGTGCAGCAAGTGGGTAAGTGAGTTTGTATATTTGGAGAGTATGTTTACAAGGCATGGAAAGATTGATGAAGATGTGGATAGGAGAGTAAAGCAGGAAATAAAGTGAATGGTGCTACACATGCGATTGTGACCAACCAGTTGATGTCCAAAAAGGTGCGACTGGCTGTTCACAACGATGTGCTGGTGTCTACACTTATGTATAGAAGTGAATGTTGGGTGTGACAAAAGAAGAATGGAAGTAGAATAAATGCTGTGGATATGCGTTCCTTGCGAAGCATGTGTGGTTGTGTTGTGAAGAATGATAGTCTGAGGAATGATTTGATATGGCAACGGTGTGGTTTAAAAGAAGATGTAGTGACAACATGGTATATGTGGTGTAGCGTCGTAATAGGTGGCGTTCTGTAGTTTCTGCCTACCCCCATGAGAAGAGGGCGTGATTTTATGTATGTATGTAGTGACAAAAATTGAAAAGAGTGTGCTTAGATGGTTTGGTCATGTTAAGAGGATGAATGAAAGGCGACTAACAAAAGGTGGACACGCTGGGAGAGGACGCCCTAGGAGGACATAATTAAAGTGACTTTATTGGTGATGTGCGTAGTATTCAGAAAGATCAGGTGCGTAGTACTCGCAACTGGCGTGCGTATATGACCAGCACCCTAATAACGTAACACACTATCTATCACAATCTGAATCATTTTGAAGCCTATTGCTAATGCACTGCTTCATATGTTCGAAAAATTTGTATGCTCAACAACGTAAATAACGCAATGAATGTTGTTGAACTGTCAAAATGAAAGACATTCCTACTGTTAGTGAATTACGTAATTACCCCGCAGATGTATGAACGTAAACGAGGCAATAGGAATATGTAAGTATCGTAGCAGGTGGCGTTCTGTAGGTTCTGCCTTCATTGGAAAGTGTGAGTTTATGAATGAATGTATGTTATCAACCATCCTTAGATCCTCTTCCTCCTAATCCTTAAATTTCTGCTTATTGCGTGGAATTGTGGAAAACCGTCAAGACGCCCCCCTAATGTATTTTAATTATATTTCTAATCACAGATGAGTTCGGATGTTGATTTTACATTACATATGTATTTTATATCTGTCACTAAGGGAAGGAGCCCCATCGCTTCTTATGTGGAGCCGTAAGGGATATATATGTGCATATTTATGTTACAATAACTTTCATGCTTAGCATTAAGGCTGTCTTTTCGGTGCCTTAGCATACCTAGTGTATTTATGATCATAGCTGGTTACCATCAAAGGAAAGCCAGTGTGAATATTCTTACCTAGTTGCACAAGTTCAAAATAAGAATCTCTGACGCATTTAGGTGCGTGATATGATAGAATAAATTATGCAATTTTAACCTTGTTCAGCGATTGAGGCTGTGGGTTCAAAGCACTGGAAAAAAAGTGAAGCCAACAGCAACCGAATTTGGTGTCTGCACAATGTCTTATTTAGTAAATTTATTGTCTAAGAGGATAAAAATATATACACTGGATAAACCTAGGGTTATTTAACATCACGCTACGACCCTTACGAGACGAGCAAAAAGAAAAAACTCAGAAAGAGCGCTAAGTGAAAAAAGGATCTATTCCCATCCAATACCAAGAGCTAATACCATTTGGTATTAGTTTATTTCCGAATTTATTTTCTGTTCCCAACGAGTACCACATTTTTTTAAATAAAAAATCTATTACTAACGAATACCAAAGCGTGACTTTTTGTACACTCAGCTACACAAAGTTTTATTTAAATTGCGTTTTACCGAAATCTAGGGTAATCTAAATATAGGGTTAGGGTTAATAAGCTGGTCGAAGGAGCCCCGCTTGGCGGGGCTCCTATTTCTGTCTAAAGGGTTTAAAGGAACCTAACCAACCGAACCTCGGGATGCCACTGACGTCGACCGTCTAGGGTTAGGATTTTCGGGAACATTTATTATGTTTTCGGAAACTTAGTTCGTCAATCAAAACATTTTAATTTTACTGAACCTGACTGTATCTGATTTCTTCAAACTTGTTTTGGTATTGGTTTTAAAATGTGGTACTCGTTGGGAATAGAAAATAAATTCGGAAATAAACTAATACCAAATGGTATTAGCTCTTGGTATTGGATGGGAATAGAGCGAAAAAAGTAATAGCGCGGGAGGGCGATGCAAAGCGACGCGGTGGGTCGGGGGACGAAATTTTACGCGGACGAAGTCGCGGGCAAAAGCTAGTACCCAAATAATGATGATGAGTATGTCCCTCGTAATGTTGTTTTTGCAAATATTTATTTAGACATGCACTTCCACTTCTAAATTAAATCTAAATCTAATTAAAAAAAGCTGTAAAATGGGACATCGAACCAAGTGTCGTAAACCATCATCTGCTGACTACTTGACACCGTTGAAGTCTAGAAACGTGCGTCTGTCCATTACTGAGCAAAAGTCCTATGACTGGCTGAAATTTGGCACAACCTTAAAATAAGAAAAAATGCGAATCGAATTTACGTTTTGCAACTTTTTTTTCTGAACTTTAACCGTCATTTTATAAAACCGTGAAGATCGACCCAGAATATGACGAAACAGCTCATGACTTCTTTTGGCATAGAGGCGAATAAGTTTGAGTGCGAATCTAAAGCGACGAAACAAAAAAAAACAACCGTCTATTCACAAATCGATAGAACTTTACCGCACCTAATAATTATCAAGAATGGCTGGAAAATCATTATTCCTGTGTAAGTAAATCTGCCCGCGAATTTGTCTTTTTTGATTTCTTGTTTTTACGTAAAATAATTATATCCTATAAAACTTTGCAATACTTCAGCTTCCCATAAGTGAAAGAATTTGCGGAATTCGATCAGTAGTTCCGAAGATTACACTCGACACACAAACTACCAAACCTTTTTATAATATTAGCGTATAAGTAAAGATAGGAAAACGTGAAATTTGGCATATTCCTTATTGAAGTAAGTAAAAAACTAAATGTAAACGAACAGTATCCCAATTTTCAAATAACTCCCTTGCAAAGAGCAGGTATTAAGGTATAGTCTCAATTACACAAAACACGAAAATGCGTTGTATTTAGTTTTCATTATATACTACTAGCTTTTGCCCGCGGCTTGGCGCGCGTGGATGTCGGAAATTATCCCAAGGGAACGTAGGTACTACCGAAATAAAAAGTATCTTACGTGTCAATCCAGGTTATAAACTATCTGTGTTCCAAATTCCATCGAAATCCGTTCAGTAGTTTTTGCGTGAAAGAGTAACAAACATCCATCCGTCCATCCACCCATCCATCCTCGCAAACTTTCACATTTATAATATTAGTAGGATAGGATTATTTTGGTTAGGAAAAGGTTGCTAAGGGAATTGCTAAGGGAAGGTTGCTTGTCATTACATAAAATTAATAATAATGTTTTATTGTGAAACACACATTAGCTGTGATAATCAAGGTCTTAATTACCATACGATTGACTTAAACTACAGTTGTAGAATACTCAGCCTACTAATATACTGTGTAACGTACGTCCCTTTCTCCTTCATTCTATGTTAATTTTCATACCGATGGATGCCGCCCAGAAAGGTAAAAGGTAACGTTAAGGCCACTTACAGTTGACCTGCAGGGTCGCCAATCTTCTGCCTGGAAACAGCGGGGTAATTACGTAACACACTAACAGTAAGAATGGGTTTCATTTTAACAGTTCAACAACATTCATTGCGTTATTTACGTTTAGGAGCAGACAAATTTTTCGAAAAACTGAAGCAATGGATTAGCAATAGGCTTCAAAATGATTCAGATTGTGATAGATAGTGTGTTACGTAATTAGGGTGCTGGGCTACTAACCGCCTCCGATTAGGATAATTTAGACTGATAACTTGAAATTAATAAGACCGTTAAAATCTCGCAACAGCTGTACATTCTTTTTCACATAATAAAATAAATAAAATAATGCAGATACTGATGTAATTGCAAAATCTAGCAAAAATAGTACTCATTGGTTTACATGTACTTATCAAAGAAAGGGATTCCTATACTTCTGGACCATATGAATACGTAAAGGCCACTAATGATATTATCTTATTGTATGTAAATTAAAACGATTAGGGTCTTAATTACAATTTGTTATTCCAAACTGGTTATGGAAAGAATAAACGATTAAACAATTGATTGACAATCAAACAATTAGTCGATTCATAATAATATATACTAATATAGATAATACTTTTTTGAACGCGCTAATCTCTGGAACAACGAGTCAGATTTAAAAAAATCTTTTTTCATTTGATAGTAAAATTCTTGACGAACGTATGACACTACTAACGTATGAGGCTATATACAACATGCTACGACTCTTAAAAGCGTAAACGAAGTAAAAGCGCTCGCGGGCGATGCGATGCGACGCGGGGGCCGAGGGGAATTTTATAAAAACGTGACTGTTATGGCTCCTACAAACAGGCGCGAGACGCGATGCGAATAGCGCGCGACACAAAGGCATCGCTCGTCGCACGACGAGTGGCGTCTTTGTCTCTACCCCAAAACATCCTACATCAGATCACTAATTTAATAGTAAACCCACTAAGGCTCTCTCAGACAGGCGCGACGCGTCAGCGCGACACAAAGGCGCCGCTCCTCGCGCGACGAGTGGTGCCTTTGAGACGCGTGCGATTCGCGTCGCGTGTCGTGCCTGTTTGTAGGAGCCTTTAAGATAAGTAAGTACATTTGAAAGTTCTCTATAATCACCGTCAACTGACGAACGAGATATGCTGAGCATTCGAAGCAGCGATCCGGTAGTGCGCCGTTGATTGCAATTAACTGTAATTAATTTGTACTATTAATGTTATGTGCTACTTGAGGGATGGGCAATTGATGTTCAGTACCTGATTTATTAGGCAAATACGTATCAATAGGTGTACACTTATAATTTACAGGTTATTAGTACAATAATTATAATATTATTTACTGCGGCTGTGGTTTCTCCATCTTATTTCCTCATTATTATTTTTATGTTACACAAGTTAAATTAAAATTGAATCTGTGACTGATTAAATTATTGCCTCAATTTTTATTTATAACTGTCATTTTTATGGTGTACATAATAAATAGTATTCTATTATATGCTATTCTATTGTGAAAATCTTGCTATTGCCAACTGACAAGGGTTCATGTAGGTACTACAGTTTGAGAAACCCTCGCCTAATGGAACACCAAAATACATTCAAAGTTTACACACTTTTGATTCAAGATTATGCAAAAATACATTTCGAATTTTGGAATTCCTAGACTATGCCTCGTGCACTATCCAAATATGACTTTACTCATTGATTATTACACGTCACAAAAGCGTAATTTAGTAACTATCTCCATACCAAATTTTTTATTTTGTTTTTCTGACTTTAAACGTTTTTGAAGCTTGTTTTCGGTTTTTAAACCTACAAACATCACGCCGTTTTTTGCTCAGGTAGACAGATTCTAAGATATTTGTGTAATTCTGAGAAATGCCTATCATCTACTGTGTGGTAACAGCTAAACGGCTCACATAAGTCACAATGTCGTAGACCCTAATTAGTCAGCCATGTTTGATTTTGAGCTTACGTACGCAAATAGGTACCTGCAAGGGTGAGATTTCCGATAACTAATTCTATGGATCCTACGAATAATTGTTCCGGGTCTCGCTGTTAATGTGCTAATTGAGATCTGTGAACCCACGATGTAGAAATAAATGCTATTGCTAGTGCTAAAACCTGTTATTATTTTAAGAAGGATGTGTCACGGATAATTTGCAAAGATGAGGGTCTCGATACGATTTCAATTATTTTCAACATAAGATATTGTGTCGAAATCAATTAAAAACTTTGAAATTATTGAAAATCATTTTATTACACTACTCTCATGACATTTTGACGATTGACGGCTTTACTGAAAAAATGAGTGATGTACATGCAAATTAAAACCGTAGTTTTAATTTTCACCCGTACATCACTAGTTTTTCTGTAAAGCCGTACAGAATCACTGTGCTTATTGATTATTAAATTGTTGCTCCTAAAAGTATAATTGCTGCTAGGAGATACCTTCTACTCTTAAAATAAGCAAGTACGTAGGTATAAATGCAAACACTAAGTTCATGACCACCTATACTCGTATCAAATGTTTTACGTGGTGGAGAATGTGGAGGTAGCTCATAGTCATTATTCTTCAGTCCGCACGATTCAAAAGAAAACGGTCAGTCCTCAAAACAGCGTAGGTAATGTATTCCTTCTCATGCCTTCTAACTTACGCGCTATAATAAAACTGATTTATTTGATATTTCCCATATAACTTATAAGTTACATTCCCATGTCATCAAGGAAATTGATGAGATTGCCACTACCAAAATTATGTGCCATGTGTACTGCGACCGTGTTACTTGTGGTAAAGTTGAGGGTTCTGTAAAAGTTAGACGCAGAATTCAATGAAATATGGATTGCCGATTATTATGCATCGAATTCTGCTAGCTGACTGCGAAACAACTAGGTTGTTATAAACTAAATTAAAAGAAGAAAAATAATTGACTTCGTTTAATTTATTTAAAAAAAAGATGTTTCCCATGAGACCTCCTTTACGAAGACGCGGTGCGTTTACGTCGCGTTGAGCGGCGCGGCCTGCACTAAATTCAAACATGGCGTTGTATGAGAGCGTGTATGGAAAAGGTGAAAGAAATACGCCACGCTGCCGACGCACATGACGCGCGATGCTCCGCGTCATCTTAAAAGCTCCTTCAAAAAGGAGCGACACGCAACGCGAATCTCAAGCGACACAAAGGCACCGCTTATCGCGCGACAGGCGGTGCCCTTTTTTTTTTTTTTTGGTTGGGAAATCATCAAATGACCTCTCCCGCTCTGGGCGGAGCGGAAGGGCGTGTCAGACTCTTACTGACTAAAACCCACCCGTGTTCCTTCAGTTGCCTGTGCGCCAGGGCCACGGTAACTCTTTCGAACAATCCGCAGCCCCGGCAGGCATCGGCCCTATCGGACCTCGTCAATTTTGCTGGCATCTCTTTGAGGCGCGCGTGGAACACGACGCGCCGTCGACCCGGGCCTGGTCCTTACCGGACGGCGAGCTGCCCATTGCTCGCCGTCCGCAAGCCCGCGCCTACGGTGGCCGGGAGTCGGCAATCGACTCCCGACGCCCAGGGTGTCTCCTTCTGCGGCGACTAGGGGCGCGAGGGCGCAGTGATTGCCTCTCCCTCTCGCGCTCCGCCTCCTCCTTCGCGAGCATTACTGCTTCGCAGAAGGAGGTGACGGCTTCCCATTCCCTCTCGCTCCGTACCATGGCCTGAACCAGGGCCGGACGCGAGAGGTCGCCGCCGCCGATCGCCGGACAGGCGGTGCCTGGATGTCGTGTAAGATTTGCGTTGCGTGTCGCGCCTGTTTATAGGAGCCTTAAATGAGGCCTGAAAGCTCCTTCAGACAGGCTCGACACGTGACGCCACACAAAGGCACCGCCTGTCGCGACACATGCGGTGCCGTTCTGTCGCGTGCGATTCGCGTCGCGTGGCGCTCCTGTTTGTAGGAGCCTTGACTAAAGTCACCGCAGCGACGACACATTTCCACGAAAAACAGGACGGACAGATGACAGAAACATGAAGAAAACTAAAGCTATACCTAAGGGTTTCTTAGCTGTCAACCATGGAACCCTGAAACCGGCGACAAAATGTAAAACAAGACTTTAAATTCGCGTCTCGTACGGGGTAGCCCGTTTCCGCCATTTTGAGAATGAGAAAAAGTGATTTATGTACCGAGAGAGGGTTTAAAATTGAATAATTCCCAAAAGTATTGAACGACATTTTATTTTTGGCATTGATATTTTCGTTTTGAGAAATCTGTTTTCGAAGATTTCGAATTATTTATGTAGGAAGAAAACTCATTCAATGCCTGAGAACGTGCTAAGCATAGCTGGTCACGGTTAAACAAATAGTTTACTTCGTTAAACGATAAAGCGTTACATTTCGGAAGATTTAACGGAAGTTACCGTTAATCGTTAACTCGTGATAAAAATTGCATTTTATAATGCCTTTGCGTTGGTGATTTACTTATAAAAAAAATCGGGTATGGGCTGTGGAAGTTTAGGCAGAACATGAAAAATGAATAAAAGAACGGTGTATCATTAGAGTTTGTAATAATAATTATTTAGAGATTGTCAGAACCTGATTTTCTCGGCGCAGTGCGGTCCGCGCGGTGTACTTTGGCAAATATGTAGTAGTATTAGGTACCTACTTAATTAACGATTAAAGGATCGTACACACAGGCGCGACGCGACGCCCGACACAAAGGCACCACGTGTTGCGCGACGAGCGGCGCCTTTGTGTAACGCTGTCGCGTTGCGCCTGTCTGTGGGAGCCTTAACGGGTTAACGGTCTTGTACCCAGCTTTGGTGCTAAGACAAGACAAGACGAGAATGAAAATAATAATTATTCCTAGAGTCGGTTCTGCATTTTTACATTATGTCGCTGTCTGTCAGCTTACTAAGCTGACTGCCTATAATTATATTCTAAGCTTCTAAATACGAAGAATCTAGTATTTGGTTCCTATCCTTATAATAAAAATAATTAATTTCATTATTGCCATAAAAACAGGATACAGAAAAATGTGAGAGCCTGGCTCCAGAGCTAGGTTAAATGCCTACCTGTATTTCAGGACTATTCAGGAGCCAGAAACACCAAGACAAGCCTTTTGTAATTAGTAATTAGCTTATAACATACTCAGTGCCAGTTTTAACATAACAGGCGCCCGTAGCGAAATTTCGGCGGAACCCCTCCCCCTCTTTGAGAGTAGAGAGGGGGGAATATTCAGCACTCCGCCTAGGTTTTCTTTTGTCCATTCATAAATAAAGAAATAGGAGTTACTTTTTTAGCTTATGCAGAAAGTTTTAGAATTCAGAGAATGTCGGATGCAAGATCTAGAGAAGAGAGCTCAACAATTTTTTTGGTTTTCTAACTCCAAACGAAATTAAACAAAAGTATTCTACAGGCGCCAGAGGTGAAGGCGCGCCTGGTCACAGCCCCGTCGGCGCCCCTTTATCTCTGGCACCCTGGGTGGTCACCTAGCCGCGCCCTACCCTAACGCCGGCACTGACATACTCTCAGAGGTTGCATGGAAACACCAAGCAGGCTATAATCTCTACAGTACCTACATGTTGAGTGATTCATGTGCCTGGTTGTTGTTTCCTACAGGTAGGTCAAGTAGAACTTGGGGTTTACCAGAAGTAATGCATCTGAAAACTGCTTAGTTTGTGATGTAACATACCTAAGTAGAGACATATAAAGCAGTCTTCTTTATTTCTTGTCAAAAAAACCTTGTTCTAGTCTGTCTGTCTAGTCTCAAACTCAACTCCTAACCCAAAATTGAACCCGTAATCGTGAACTCGGTGTCTAGTTTAATTTTCGTTATCAACCCACGTAAAAAATAAATACGTTTTAAGTAAGCTTGAACTGCCCAGGGAAGACAGTTCGTCAAGGAAATGAGCAAAAAATAATATCAGTACTCTAAGTACTGTTTCAGAAATAAGAATATCGGCTCTGATTTAAATTCAACTCGAACTCAGTATAATAAACGTGAACGCCTGACTGAATCTGTATAGCAATATTACGGTCATCAACATAACGTTGAGTGGTTTATTATATTCGGCGCTCCGTCAAGTGATACTTTCGTGGTATTACTATGTGTTCGTTCAGACTACAACGAAAACCAAATAGGGTTATGTTTTACGCGATTGTAGGTTTTGTAATAGTGGTTGTCTTTCAGTCAATTTGTGTCCAGGTATCAAAAATTTACACGTTTTATTTATATTTCGATCCGGTACCTAATTTCAACTACACAAATGCTGTAAGTTATAGTTATAGTTGGTTGCCTATCCGACGTGACACGTAATACAAATAATAAAAACGTCTATTTGAACTCAATAAAGTATAGCCTAATACAGTAAAGTTATATTACTAAGAACTAGGATACAAATCATATATCTAAGTGAGTAGACTACTATTCCAAATTAGGTACAAACCTGCGTCTTGGAAATCAGTGCTCCTCCGTGGTAAATTAGGTCTAGAAACTTAAATAAACCGAAATAAGAAAGTCATCACCTGCCTAGCCTTTTCCCAACTATTTTGGGGTCGGCTTCCAGTCTAACCAGATGCAGCTGAACACCAGTATTAATTACATGGAGCGACTATCTATCTGAACTCCACAGCCCAGTTGCTGGGTATTACGAAACCCCTTGGTTGTTGGTTGGTTGTCAGACTTTTGGCTTCTGACGACTCGTAACGACTGCCAAAAATCCACGAATGACAGCCGGGACCAACAGCTTAACGTGCTTTCCGAGGCTCCACGGACCAACCGCATCAATCGTAACTTAACCTGCTCCATCGGCGCCTGCGGCTGTTATTACTTATGCATGTTGCAGACGGATGTAATCCAGCTTATGAAAAGAGGTGACTTTGATGATGATGAGAGCTTGGTTTCCATCCGCAGATTGTGTTTCGGTTATACGGATCACAACCAAGCGCCAACACGGTCGAGCTTCACTGTGAAACCTCTAGATGTAGATAGGTACCAACTTACCTTTTTGGCTTCACGATGCTAACCAAATTTTAAAGAGTTCATTTTCTTTTTGACATTTGCTTCGTTAGTATTTTGGTCCCACTCTTTGTACTTTTGGAGGAATATCTCCCAAGCGTTTTTCTTTTGACAAGCATGTTTATAAGTTTCAGACGTAATATCCCATAGCAAATCTCTATAGAGATCGATCAATTCACTTATAATTTCGCGTTCGGGTCGCTGGTCCGTGGATGACATTTTGCACCCGCATACAGGCGCTCCCGCTGTCTGCCGCAGTGAAACTGTCTTTGGTAAGATGTAAGATGTAATCCGCCGGCTAAACGGAAGTAATCCACGTGCTCTAACTGCGGGTGGGACTGCGCGCCCGGCCTCCAAGGAAGTTGAAGGTCAAATCAACATTTGAATTATATTTGGCGACTGGGTGAATGGCAACAACAACAAGCAAGGTTACCTCTGTTGGTAAGCTGGATTACACCCCTCTGGAACATGCTTAACCACAAGCCCAACACAAATAAGTTTGATACCTTATAAAGTGTTGGTAGGTATTTATTTTCATCAGCTAATAATATATTTCACACATCCGTAGAGAAGGCTTAGTTAGTTGAGTGAGAATAAAGGCTCCTGCAAACAGGCCCGACACGCGACACGCGACGGGAATCGCACGCGACACAAAGGCATCAAGGCTCCTACAAACACGCGATGCGAATTGCACGCGACCAAAAGACACGGCTCGTAGCGTGACGAGCGGTGCCTTTGTGTTGCGTGTGATTCGCGTTGCGTATCGCGCATGTTCGGAGAAGCCTTCACTTGTCGCGCGACAGGCGACAGGCGGTGTCTTTGTGTCGCGTGCTATTCGCTTCGTGTGTCGCGCCTGTTTGTAGGAGCCTTAACGATGTCAGTTCAGTAACAAACGGCTTTTCATTAGATATTGAGAACATTTAATTAAAATCTTTGTAGTGATATTTGAGAGATGTGTACTCGGATGTTATTGTTCATTCATTCAAGTCTGCTACATTGTTAACGTAATTATTAGATTTTAATTACGTACATATCTTTACTCAAATTATGTGAGGCTTTCTTCAATTATGTATTTTCTTCATACATGTGACAGTTCCACATAGCGGTATGAGGAACAGAAGGTTACGTGTTCAGATCACGTCGGAGTCACCGGTGTAGTTGCTGTATATTGTCGGGGTCTGGTTGTTAGGGTCCAGTTGTCGGGGTGGAGTTGTCGGGGTCTAGTTGTCAGGGTAGAGTTGTCGGGGTCGAGTTGTTCGGGTCGAGTTGTCGTGATATCGCTCCTATTGTGTTTGGTAGGCTACTGCCCGACGCTTCCTGTCTTGGGTTTCTGAATACAGCATATGTGAGAAAGGTGTGATAAAATTTAACAACTTTCTCCATAGGAACAACTGAAACATCAAAATCGAGAAAAAAAGTTGGGCCGTCCTAATTTGGGTCGAGTAGGTATTGAAGTTTTGTAACGGATAGTTACTAATTTTTTTCGCGATTTCGGCGTTAGTCTCATGCAAAAAGGTGGTCAGTTTGATGGTCTGTATCACACACACCCTTAAATTTGACCACATCTTTCTGATACTTTGCTGTATAAGCGTAGACTCTAATTGTGCGATGTAGGAATTGCATGACGTCAGAGGTACTTTCTAAGTCCGTCAACGAACATACGGGCCCGTCCGTAATTTTTTTTTTTTTTCTTTTAAACATTGCCCCACACTAGGAATTTCTCCTGTATTGTGGGTGCGTTTACAAACATTCAAACTCACATACACAAACAGCCAGACCCGGAACAACTACTTGTAGGTCATACAAATATTTGTTCCGTGCGGGAATCGAACCCGCGACACGCAGCGCAGCAGTCAATCGCTTAACCACTGCGCCAACCTTGAAACTTTGGAGTGAATCCTATACACGATTAATTAACTTTTTCGGACAGGTAAAATTAACATCGGGAGTAAAGACAACTGTCACATCGTGGTGTCATTCATTTTTAGGTCGGGCCTCAAATTAATCTTATGTCCGTAGGTGATACGGAGTCTGCCAGGGTCACTGGTTTGTCCGAAAGGGTTACCGTGGCCCTGGCACACAGGCAACTGAAAGAACACGGGTGGGTTTATAGTCAGTAAAAGTCTGACACGCCCTCCCGCACCGCCCAGAGCGGGAGAAGTTATTTGATGATTTCCCAACCCAAAAAAAAAGTGATACGAATTTGGAAACGCCCGTAACGTCGTCCGAAACTACGGATTTCGTGCTTCAAGAGTAGACTCCCAGGTGTGATGCGTAGTGCGTAGTTCGTTGCAGATGCTGTCAGAACTTAACCCCACTGAGGAAGCGTGTCGATCAGTGCTGATTCTTTCTCCTTAGGGAAAGAACGAGGTGTTTGCCCAGGACGTCCACTGGTGGGTAAATGCTCCCCCAAGCTTTGCATCGCTGTAGGAGATTAATTAGGTAGTTATTTTTCCACTCTGCAATCAGCATCTTATTTTTGCTTTGATTGTTAGTTTGTTGTCATTTGCCAGTGTCGTAACATTTACGCGTCTTTGGTCGCTGGCACTGACATCAAGGAATGGACAAATTGTCAAACTTTAATTGGTTGAATAAGAGGCTTTTGGCTACTTTGGATGTGTATATTCTACGTATATCTTTTTGTAAGTAATGTAGTTTTTGTTTGTGCAGAATATATTTTTTTTCTTTATTCTTTTCTTCTAAAGCTACGGTTTCGTAGATGAGCGGTGGCCGCCACCTATCGTCCGCAATTTACCGGTGAATGACGTCACTGAAATGTTATTAATAAAAGTTAGTTGGTGTGTCTTCCTAGAGAGCGTCTTTGACACCATAAAGTAAAACCCATCATTTATTTATTTATTTTTACATAATGTACACTCAGCTACAGGCTAGGCTAAAACTTAAGAGTACATGACCCAGTTGGGACGCAGCAAGTATTATTATTATATTTAACTTATATCTATCTAGGTTAAATACTTAAAATATAACATTATATTGCAAACATACTATCAATATCACAACATTCATTATTACTACTAATAAATAAACTCTTTCTAACATAATATATTTTATTTATAATAATTAAAGTCATTTGAAATACATAGTAACATTAATACAATTATTTTATACATAGGTACATAACATTTGTGCTTTATTTTAGCTTCTTATCTTCCATAAATTCCTTAATACTCAAATTACTTTTTTCTAAAAGTAACTGACTTAAGTCAAAATTTAAATATATGCGCAGTGTTTTTGTGGATAAAGAATTAAAGAAAGAAAGAAAAGGTATTTATTGGGACTCGCACAGGATTATCACAAACTAAACTAAACACACCCAGAAAAACAAGAAAAAAAAGGAAAATGAAAATAACAACAGAAACTCCTGTACAAGGCCAAAAGGCCCCTATCTCAGCATGATGCTGCGACATTTAAAAAATAAGTATATGTTCGACTAAATTTGCCGTCACCTCGGCCGTTATGTGTGGCGGCCACCGCTCTCCTGGGAAACCGTAGTTTTATTGGAAAATTAATTGTGTTCATAATAAGTTAAACCACTGAAACGCAACCCAGTAAACTTTATTTAAATTGCCTAATAAAATTGAATAGCCTATCTAGACGAGGGCTCAAGCTTTTCAGCATAGAAAACATAAAAAATTTAACCACTACTTACACTGAAAGTAGTTTGGGAAAGAAATACCCATAAAAATTCCTGAAAGTGCCATTTCAGCGTCAACGGTTCCAAGATGGTACTATTGGCACTGTTGCATACTTGCATAGTTGCGTTTGCAGTTTCCTAGTCTTGGCACTATTTGTGAACAGTATGGAATTTTGCGAATTTTAGTGGTCTTAATTATTTAAGTACTGCATTTGCAATATTTTCTTATTTTTCATTGTGATGACGGGACTGGGATCAGAGATTCAAAATGTTCCTAAAATACCGGTAAAGAACCGGTATTTAGTAGTTCCGTTACTAGAATCCGAACCGAAACAGCGGGGTAATTACCTAACACACTAAGTAGAAATGGGTCTCATTTTGACAGTTCAACAACATTCATTGCGTTATTTACGTTGTTGAGCTGACAATTTTTTCGAACATATGAAGCAATGGGCAATAGGATTCAAAATTATTCAGATTCTGATAGATAGCGTGTTACGTAATTAGGGTGTCGGAATCTTTATTTTACCGGTTCTCCTTCAAAGTGAGTCCGAACGTGTTCATACGATGCCTCTCTATTTCTTTTTTTGTGTGGCTGCTCGTAGTTGTGACCTCTGAGGTCCTGGCTACTTAACCGAACTATCCTGTGGGTGCCTTAAGATTAACTCAAAAAGCGTCCAGCCAGGGGCGAAATTAAATACAAAAATTATATTTAAATGACCGCACGCTAAGGGCACTCCTTGTGGGGTACGGACCTCGGCTTAGGGAGTCACTGAGGGAGGGCAGCAAGTGGGGACAGGCTGGATCGAAATGTTTAGAGGATTATTATTATCGGGGGAATTTAAAGCTACAGGCTCAGCTACGACGCGGGCTGGCGCCTCATCGGACAAGGGTCGGGGGGGACGGTTACGGGGGGTCGTCTCGTGGGACCTCGTCGGCGAGGTCGGAACGATGGCGGTCTGTGTTTGTGCACTGTACTGGTGGCCCTACTGCTTTCCTGGAGGTGGGTTAAGGGGTCATGGGGGTCGACTAGGACATGCCTCGGACGGCTGGTGTGACTGATACGGGAGGGGGCATGACGGGCGGCCGCGACAACCAGAGGGTTGCGGTGAGTGGCGGCGGAATCGAAGAAACGCTTGGATAGGCGTTTCATGAATTGGATGCCGTTCAGCGCAGGAAGAAGCTTTGTACGATAGCGGCGAGGTAAGGGCGGCCGCCGGCGGGTGAAGAGGTGGGAGTTTTTGTGAAAGGGGAGAGGGGCACATTTGCTATGGTAGATCATGTGTTAGTTCTCTTAGAGAACCTATAAATTGGATGGTACGGAGTCGGTATATTGGAACCGTTATTTGGAACCGGTACTTTGGAACCAGAATCAAACCTGAACCTAAACCGGAACAGTACCGAAAAGAAGAACCTTTTCAAGAACCGAAATGAAGAACCGGTGGCCTAATTCGTACCGGTTTTCAATCCCTGCTTGGGATTAACGTTTTAAGAGCCAGCATACACGTACCACAATCAGACCACATCGCAGCGACAAAATGTGGGCATGCAGTGGTTACGTGTGAGTAGTGTCGGTGCAGCTTCTTGCAGTTGCGTTGCGGTAACCACAAAATGTTCGATGTGATTGCGTTGTCGCTAGTAGTTGCAATGTGGTTACGTTGTGGCAGTGTTTGCAGATAGTGTCATCGCCTCGACGCAACGATGTGGTTGCGTTGTGGCCGCAAAGTGGCCATGATGTGGTTGGTATCGTCCACATGGTGTATTTTGGTGGCCGAATATGTTCCGAGTGAATAAACCACTTATTTTCATCAAAATTAACACCCGTCCACGTGTTGTCGTTGTGGTGTGGTTGTGGTACGTGAGCTCGGGCCCTTAGAAACACGATGACTCGATGATTAAAATGTGCATAAAGTAAACTAAAGACACTCAGGTAAATAAAGTGTGGAATAAGTAGGTAATAATAAATAAAATATGGTAGGATCCTGTCTCTGGAGCCCTAACCACCGGTAGTTAGGACCCTGCTCCTGACACGGCGGACCACTGTATTTTATATTTTTACATGTATTTATTTAAAGAAAATTTAAAAATATTTCGGTTAAGGGATAAAATTAATTAACGACATAATAAAGTAATACTAAATATTTATACAGAATTACAATTGGTAAAATAATAACATCATAGTCTCCGAAATTATAACAAAGGTAAATAAAGTGTGGAATTAACGATTTCGTGGAAAAAGGAGGAGGTCGGACTTGTTTACAGCCTCTCCACAGCAGTTGTAGGTAATGTC
Source organism: Dryobotodes eremita (assembly GCA_917490735.1). Lineage (NCBI taxonomy): Eukaryota > Metazoa > Arthropoda > Insecta > Lepidoptera > Noctuidae > Dryobotodes > Dryobotodes eremita. Next base: position 5,101,927 of record OU823242.1, on the reverse strand, counting down.
ACAGTATAATAAACTAACAGTATTACGTCTTCATACAAAACCGCCGAAACGAAGCGCTTCGAAATATCAGTGGAAACGCTCAAATGTCTCGAGTGCGCGGCAGTTACGCACGGACGCGGACGGTGCGACATTTATTTACGTGAAATATGGAACGTAGAAATCGACTGTATTTTTCAGGAAGTTTGAATTCGTCAATATCGAAACCAGAAATATAATGTTGTGGGTACCGTACGTCCTAATGAAAAAACATAACGCTTATAGGATCTCTAGCTGAAATTTGGTATGCAGGCTAAAGATTTGCACATAAACAATTAAAAAAAAGAAATCTGTCAGTCTCCAACGCCCTTTAAGGGAGGTGCAAGTCTGTATTTTCTACGGATAAGAGGTTCCATATTATAAGAAAGCTAGATCTGCATGTACATAAACAAGGAGGAAGAAACTCTTTTTCATTGGCTATGAAGAAAGTAACTGCTGGCGTGCAAGAAATACCCTTTTTTAAGGGTTATGATTTTAACATGTGTAAGTAATATCAGTACAATACCACCACTGAAATAAGAAGAAATAGAGCACTCTACAAAAAGAAATGACGTCCCACCAATAAGTGTCATGTTAAGAAGGCTGCCAAGACTTACATAACGCTTTCACTGTTAATATATTATCAGATCTAATGTAGAGCCAAGCCCTAACTCTACAAGGCCTAACTCTACAGACCTTACATCTTAGTCAAAATGTATGACTTGGCTGTTTCGCGGCCATTGTCCGGTTTTTAAATCAGTCGGCAAGGTAAGCCTATACTTATTTTTATTTGTTTTTTATTTTTTCCGTGTTATGTAGGTAGTTGTATATTTATTGAAGCGTAACGAGCATAACGTCCTTGACAGATACTTAAGAGGTGAGAATCTCTCTTTTTCCAAGCGAACGGTGCCCGGCCGAGTGTAGGAAAAAAAAAATAGGGGAGATTAGGCCAAAACCGGGAATGGGGGTAAAATCAGGATAATGCAGTTTAGTCTCTTACATGTTCCAAAATTAAGTGCGCGTTTGCCTTCTGCAGCTGGCCATTCTGATAAGTTTGTCAACAAATATTTCAAAATACGACGTGTAGTTTAGGAGTTATGAGGGAACAGATGAACATACATATACATACATACATAGCCTGTCAAAATCATAATCCTTCTGTGGATTTGCCATAGTCGGGTAAAATTTTATACTTACAAGATTCGCAGTAATATATTATATCAAAAAAATAACAAAATAAAAAAGGAAAGAAAAGATACAAGAAAGAAAAGAAGTAATGAAAAGATAATATAATAATAATAATCCAGTCCCTTAATTCCCTTAACTTACCTCCATCTGCTGCAGAAGGCAGCGATACTAAACACAAGCAGACTCGTGAGAAAGTTTCTGCAATGTGAACCAGAAAACCCACATCAAAACACAAATACGCAACCATCTTCTGTGCATTCTTCTGCTCGTGACCACTCTTAATCCAACTGATAATCACTTGAGTTAGGCCCGTGTGATCCTCGACCACCACTTTACCTTCAGTGAGCACTTAAGGATGGCTCGTTCGCGCGCCGCCTTCGCTTTCGGTAGACTTCACTCCCTATTAACCGCCCGCAGTAAATTGTCTCTCAAATGCAAATTGCGCATCTACACCGCAGTCATCCGTCCCATCATGACCTATGCTTGCGTTGTATTTGCACACACAAAGCCCCGCCATCTTCATAAGATGCAGACCCTACAGAACCGTTTCCTCAGAAAGGTTACGGGAGCCCCCTCCTATGTCCAAAATGTGAATCTTCACTTAGACCTTCGAATGCCCACCATCCAACAGTTCATGAAACGCTATCAAAGCGTTACTTCTACAGCGGCATAAAACACCCCAACCCCCTGATTAAAGCAGCCGCCTGCTACACTCCCTCCCGCATTTGTAAGATTCGCCGCCCGAGGCATACCTTAGTCGACCCCGACGTCGCCATGACCCTCCTCCAGGAGAGTAGTAAGGCCGCCAGTATCTTAAAGATACACCAACATAGACCGCCATCCTTCCGTTCTCTCCACCGAGGCTCGCCGCAACGCTCCAATCCACGTCCGCCCCGACCCTTGCTCGAGCTAGCCTGCGCCGCTGAGCCTGTAGCTTTAAATTCGTCCTCTAATAATAATAATTCCGATCCAGCCTGTCCCTTGCTGCCCTCTCCCAGCGACGCCCTAAGCCGACGCTCATACCCCGCAGGGGGTGCCTTTAGCGTGTTGTCGCCTAGTTTGTAAGTCTATTAAGCCCTGGCTGGGGGCCTTAATTTATTAGGGCAACCACAGGCATGTGCGGTTAAGCAGCCGACAACCTCCTAGGTTGACCTGCGAAGAGCAACTAACAAAAAAAAAAAAAAACTTCCGCTGATTAATGGCTATTTGAACCTCATTGTCTTCAAAATTTGGCACGCACTGATGGCTGTGTTTATTTTCTTAAACTATTGCATGACTTTTACTATCAAGAATCAATTTCCAAGTGCATTTAATTTAATTTCTTTTATTTATACGAGTACAATGCCAAATAATTGAACTTTTGTTTTCGCTGAGATTGAGGCATGTAATAAAGTTCTTCCACCACGTCTACTGTCAATTATTTTTAATTTTGAACCGAACCACTTTAACAACTTGCACCCGACATTGTCATAGAAGAACTACCCGCCAACTAACCTAATTACCCTTATCAGTAAATCATATTGTCTCTACCTATTTACATAATAGCGAAAGAGAAGGACCAGGTAATGATTCGCGGAAAGGCTTATTGTTATGGTTACGCTGAAAAAAATTGTTCGGCACATGATTTTCGTAACAAGCGCAAAGCTTGACCTGTTTTAATATATTCAATAATGATTAAAAATAGGATAACATATCACATACTAGGTTTTCTTAATTGCACGGCTTTTTTTTTTGGGTGGGAAGTCATCAAATGGCCTCGCCCGCTCTGGGCGGAGCGGAAGGGCGTGTCAGACTCTTACTGACTAAAACCCACCCGTGTTCCTTCAGTTGCCTGTGCGCCAGGGCCACGGTAACTATTTCGAACAATCCGCGACCCCGGCAGGCATCGGCCCTATCGGACCCCGTCATTGGTGCTGACATCTCTTTGAGGCGCGCGTGCAATACGACGCGCCGTTGACCAGGGCCTGGTCCTTACCGGACGGCGAGCTGCCCATTGCTCACCGTCCGCAAGCCCGCGCCTACGGTGGCCGGGAGTCGGCAATCGACTCCCGACGTCCAGGGTGTCTCCTCCTGCGGCGACTAGGGGCGCGAGGGCGCAGCGATTGCCTCTCCCTCATGCGCTCCGCCTCCTCCTTCGCGAGCATTACTGCTTCGCAGAAGGATGATGTCACATAGAGCTGATATTTCTTTCGGTTCTATTTTATAATCGATTTCTAGGTAAATAAATTAAATAATCTATTTATTAATATTTCTTATGCTTCATGTCGTGAAAAAATCTAAAGTTGTTATTGTTTAATAATTTTTAGGGAACTTTTAACTATTTTTTTATTGTTACTTTTCAACTTTTTCATAAGTAAACCCGTAGAGTTATAAATTCAGAAAAAAATTGCTGAATAGCTGGCTATTACATCTCATCCTCTCTTTTAATCAATTAATTCTCTAAGTTTTTTGTTATTTTTTATAGAATTGAATGAGATTATGTGGCGTGCACTTTTTGATTTTCCAATTTTTTTATTTTTTTTAATGGTTAATGAAATATAACAATGTAACAGTTTTCTTTATCACTGCCCGCGACGCGATTTCGTGCATAGCGAAACTTTTTAGTAGGTATTTTACGAGTCGAGCATAGCGAGACCATGGTCTAAAAAACAAGGTCTAGCACCCCGAGGTGACACATACTTACGTCACTATCCAGTTGCCACTTTATTGCAACAAAACACGAATTATGGAAACATTTTCAATCACCATCCTAACTTCCTAACTAATCCTAACTAATATTATAAATGCGAAAGTAAGTTTGTTTGTTACCTTTTCACGCCTAAACCACTGAACCAATCATCCTTAAATTTTGCATATACTTCGTCAGGGGTACAGACACCGGGATCACAGGGGATAGGGTACCTTTCATCGCGCAAAAAAGTACTGTTCCCGAGGAAAATAACAATAACCTCCGTCTGATAATAGATGGCACCACGTGTCTTTCGAATCATGATTGAATTATATTATTATAGATACTTTAGTGGTGTGTTAAGAGCTTTTTATTTTTTATTAAGTACCTAATTCATTTTGTGAGTCTAGAGTGTCGATAGACCGGTTTTTCATCCTCCTGACTATAATTCCCCGAACAACCCAAATTGATTGTCAAATTCTATATTAACGCGAGCAAAGCCACGGGCAAAAGCTAGTTCTGTTATAAAATATATAAAAAGCATTTAAATTGTCGTTTCGTTTTTCTAATCAAACGAAACAATTCAATTTAAACATATACCAACCTAATTGTTAGTTAAAACCTCAATGTTTTATCGGATTCGCACAGGTGATAAAGGCGATTGGGGAGTTATTATTACAAACTACTGGTAACACAGCGGTGATGACGTCGGCTTGTGTCTCCCACGTGAGCACTGTGTCTCGGAATGCTATACCTGGCGAAGTATATTATTATATCATGAGCGGGACTAGAGCATAGGGGGAGCAACCGCCTTTGTCACCCAACAGACAGTCAGTGGGCAACCCCAGTGCGTGTTTATCTACCGAGTGGCCGTAGGTAATTATTTCAAGGTCACTGCCGAGACGTAATACTGTTACTTTATTATACTGTGGTATTGTACTATAATTTTTATTATGTACATTGTACGTACCTACTTCAGTCGCAGTGGGTAAGGTACGCCCTCCGGTAAGGACCAGGTCCGAGTCGCCGGCGCATTGGATTCCACGCGCGCCTCAAAGAGATGTCAGCACCATTAACGGGGTCCGATGGGGCTGATGCCTGGCGGGGTCGTGGATTGTTCGAAAGAGTTACCGTGGCCTTGGCGCACGGGCAGCTGAAGCAACACGGGTGGGTTTTAGTCAGTAAGAGTCTGACACGCCCTTCCGCTCCGCCCAGACCGGGCGAAGTCATATGATGATTTCCCAACCAAAAAAAAAGTGGGTAGAGTACATTGCTCATAGAACACATGGCCGATGTGGCCGAAAGGTTCTCGAGTGGCGACCGCGTACTGGGAGACGTAGCGTTGTATGGATGGCTTCCCACAAGGCCGACCGATGACCTGGTGATGGCCGCAGGAATCGGCTGGATTCAGGAAGCACAGAACCGGTCGAAGTGGCGGTGCTTGGGGAGGCATATGTCTAGCAGTGGACGTCTGTTGGCTGAAATGATGATGATGACCTGCCTTCTCACTTACTAATCACTTTTATTATGCATGGACTGAAAAAACAAAAGAATGAAACAAACATTCACAAAGGCTAAAAGATAATATTTTTTATTTATTTTGTAATCATGTTAATTTTGTATTAGGTTTAATAGTAGCTTAATTAACTAACAAACTAATAAAATATAATAACTTAACCTAACTAAAACTATAAACAAATTAAAATATGACGTCGAATAATTCCTCCGCATCGCTATCGACTGGTAATGTACCCAAGAGACTGGCGGCATTGCCACATTGTATGGCAACGCTTAGCCTCTGGGTAAGATAAAAGTCAGCCCTGGGGTCACGGGAAGTGTCAACCAGCCGTTTGGAGATTTCGTTGAACAAACCATGAGCACTCGGACCCCACGGCCCGAGGGTTTCAACCCCAAAAGATTACTTATGTTCCATTCTTTTTTGCAAACATTAGCCAAGACAAAAGCATAAATAATGCGAAAAATTTACATTTCCCGTGACGTTACGTAAATTACGGTCGAATTCGACCCTCGGGACGTGGTCAGGGAGAGTTCTCATCATAAGCGGAGCGACAAGCGATTTGAACAAAGTAAAATAATAATAATACCAGCCCATTGTCCCAATTCAGGGCAAATACTTCGTCTTCTACAGAGACAGCATGAGCATTGATCACCACGCTTGCTCAAGGTCGGCGATTTCAGACTTTTAATGAAGTACTAGGGAAATGAAAAATACCTTCTATTGGCATATAAACTATTTACAGCTACTAAAAGTATCCTAGTCTATTTATTGCTCGACAGTTCAATAGTGGGATCTCGGATATCTATGGTGGGAACGTATGGTTATTTCCTTCTTCTCCAATTTGATATTCTAGTAGAAATAAAGATATGCAGTAATTACTTAATTTATATTTTCTCTGGGACTCTCTGAGCATTGGTTTGTCGACAACGTTGGATAACAGGAGTTGCAGAAATCAGAATAATGGTAGCAAGCTTGTTGAGAAGACAAGACTCTCTTAATCACTACATTTTGGTGTCCACAGTTTTAAAATGTCTTTGGTTATGTTGTATGCCCTCAGGCTAGGTGGAGCGAGGATCTCCGCAGGGTGGCTGGTAACAGCTGGATGAGAGTTGCCGAGAATCGAGCTAAATGGCGTGCAATTGGAGACGCCTATGTCCAGCAGTGGACTGCTGTAGGCTGATGATGATTATAAATGTTCAACATTATTGAACATTAATTTATTCTTCTAATAGATTTTAATATGACCTCTTCCTTAAACCCAAAGGATCAATCACGACTCACGAGATTCTTTGAGCTCCACTGGCGTATTTCTCACGAGACGACGGTAAACGTGTGTACCTACTGTGTATGTTTGCACGCATATATGTAACGTAATGTACCTTTACTCTTTATATAGATGTTTAACAATGTACCTTACAAATTGTAAATAGGCAAGCCCAAAGGCAAGATTCCACCAGTGTGCGGTACTGTGCGGCACTGTAGGTACTGCACAGTGCACAAAATAATGTTTCTTTCGGTAGAATCAAACTCAAAGCATTTATTTCAATTAAACCATTTACAGTCACTTTTGATTTGTCAAACAGTCGGTCAGTTAGTCAGAAAGTTGAAGCTAGTTGCCCATTCCGAAACGTAGATCTCTATGGAGAAGAGCGGGCAAGAAACTCCAAGGACACTATTTTAAATCAAGGTATCACAAAACCCTGGGTACATTATTCTTGTTGCTTCTTGGTGAGAACAATATAAAGAAAAAATAATAACAAAAAAACAATTCAAAATATAAGATTAAAAATAAACCGTGGCAGTTAAGAGATGACCAGTCTAAACCGACGGCGGCGGCGCCCGTTAGCGAACATGACGCGTAAAGGCTCGTACACACTGGCGCGACGCGACGCCCTACACAAAGGCACCGCGTGTCGCGTGACGAGCGGCGCCTTTGTGTAGCGCTGTCGCGTCGCGCCTGTCTATGGGAGCCTTAAATCAGCACCATCCAGCTCAATCATTTTATAGGGAACCGAATGATCCAACACACACACCATCAGTGAGACAGTTAAGTGAGCATGAAATACTCTCAGGTGCCATGCTTTCAAGACAACATACGTAATAAACGGATCCACGGTACTCACATTTACAAAGTTGAAAAATGCTTCTAAATTATACAATTATTAATTATTCCAAACATTAAAATTTCAACTAGTGAGCCCAAGTGGCTGTGGGGCAGGACCAGCATTAAGCCAAGCATTTTTATCTACGATATAATCATCCAACTTATAATATGCTTGTCTACATAGTGAGCGTAAATGCATGTTTTAAGTTTCTCAATCAAGTAAACACCTAAACATTACTCATAATGACTGTAAAAGACGGTAATCCAGAATTATTAAAGTCAAATCATTTATTCCAAATAGGCACATAAAAGGCACTTTTGAACGTTAAAATTTACAAAAAAATCTTTTTATAAAAAAAAACAACTGACTTCAAAAAAATAACACAAAAAATTGTGAGAAATAACTTTAATTTCGGAAGTCGGTGCCCTTGGTTTTATATTTTCGTTTTTTGCCACCGACTTCCGAAATTAAAGTTAAGGCTCCCACAGACAGGCGCGACACGACAGCGCTACACAAAGGCGCCGCTCGTCGCGCGACACGCGTTGCCTTTGTGTCGGGCGTCGCGTCGCGCCAGTCTGTATGAGCCTTTATTCTTCAGTTCTTTTGTGTTGTTTTTGGAAGTCGGTTGTTTTTTGTAAAGAGGTTTTTATTTTTCACTTTTTTGTTGTGGTACCTACCACACAAATTCATATACCACTACTTGATATCTAAATAACAGTGACCGGAAATGATTAAAACATCATCAATATAAACTCACTGGAAAAAATACGCAGTATTAAGGATAGCTCAAAAACTTGTGGTTAGAACTTGATCAAATTTATATAGGACCACATGAGAAGCACCAGCTTTCAAATAAAAAAGAATCATCTAAATCGGTTCACCTAGAAAAAAGTACTGAGTTAACACAGATTAAAAAAAATACATTCGAATTGAGAACCTCCTTCTAATTTTAAATCGGTAAAAAAATAGAGTTGATTCTAGTTGCCCCTTCCAAAAGGTAGTTCCGTATGGAGAAGTATATACAAGAAACTCCACAAACTCTTTTAAATATAATGCGTTACAATATCTTGTATACATCATTAATTATTGTATAATTATATGTGAAGACGATACACTTAGAATAAAATTATTATACCACAATAGGTAAAAAGAATGTAGAAAGTAGTGCTCGGCGCTATGGTGACCTAACACACCTTTCTCGTATTGGTAGGATAATGTGGTATATGTATTATGGTAAAAGTTAAAGTCTTGAATTATAACGGAATAACTATATTGTATCACTAACACTTAGTTACAAGAAATGGTAAAAATGGTAAACTATATAACTAACTTATTGGTAAAATATATGGTAAAATGGTAATGGTAATGGTTATGAGTACGTGGTGTCTCTAATGAGATCTAAACGCGAACTGGCCCACGTTTTGGTGAACGAGCGAATGTGCATACTTGCATTCGATGCAATTATGCATTTTCGCTGAGTGTTCGATTGAAACTCGAACATATTCCCGAGAGCGAGAGGAAATGCGGGATGATAGCTAAAACTACATAATATGGTGTGTACAAAAATATTAACCCACTTAAACACATTCGTTTCTAGTAATCTTAATTGGTAAGTATAAAAACATTGATAAAGCATAGTAAAAGCAAATAATAAATTCATACTGGTCTACTTGGATACTTATTATAATCTTAAAGGCGGTCTAAAATTATACTATTGAGTCTTCCACAGAAAAGGCAATATTTTGATTGCCTGTGTCTGTATCTTTGTCTCGTTTGATCTCACTGTAATTCGCACTAGGCCAGCGTTTGGCATAATTGTGTAAACTAAAACCGATTTCGCTTTTATTCTTTAAATCTCTGGCACTGAGCACTTTACAATGTGATTTGTGTCTTCTTGGTTGTGGTGTCTGCAGAGTCGCTGCTAACTCCTGTTGACAACGACTCTCGCTGTAGCGTCGAGGTCTCTGAGGCGGCGGGGTCACTGCGGGCTGCTGCCGGCGGGATTCCTCGCCACGGTGCCCAGCGGCAGCCTTCCGGCACAGGCGACATCGCCCAGTCCGCCACATCCATACTACTGCCATGAATAACGCAACTGATACCAACACGTAACAAATTACGTACTGGTGGATATCATGTGGTGATATTATGTCGTCTATTTCCGAATCGCTTTTCTTCAGTTTCTCTATCGCCTCTCCCAGACTGGTCATGGATATGGTTAGGTTTCCGTCATCAGTGTGCCTTTCATCAGGGATTTTGATGTTAATCAAGTGATTTATCTGATCGAATTCGGGCATGTAAATAGTTGGTGAAATGTTAATTTGGTTGGACTGATGACGTATTGAATATAATGAGAAGTCCTTTCCTTTGATGACGCACTCTTGACCTATGCCAATGACCCCAGCTTGGCTCAGCTGACGAACTGTTACATGATCGCCGCATATTACCTTTATTGTGTAGGTGTCACAACAAAAATAAAAGTGCTGAGACGTCAAATGTAATTCTAGCCATACATTGGTGCAGTTGGTTTTTTCTACTTTACATTTATTGGTTGCTGTGTTCTTGTCGCAAAAACTTTCGTCATTTTGTAGGTCTGTAATTGGTTTTAGAAGCTGACAGATGTAATTCGGTCCATGGTGTAAACATGCCGTTAATTCCTGTGTGGACATGCTGAAGAAGGAATCTTTCTTTAGGTTGACTGCCACATATTCGGAGACTGGTATTATTGCGGTCATAATGGTGTTTGTTTGGTACGGTACAGGTATTATTTTGTACAGTTTGTAGCTTTCTCTGGATACTAATGGAAAAGTAACTTCAATTATAACTAATTTTTGCGTCGCTCTGGCTTTGACCTTCAGTAATTTGTAAAAATACTGAAGATCAGTGTCTAAATTTGTGATTGGTAGTGTGAGTTCGCTTGGCATCTGGCCATATATGGTTTGGAGTTCACGTTTAAGTTGCGTTGGTGGCAATAAATGTATGCTAATTTGGCCGTGGTAGATGTCTGCTAACGCATCGAGCAACGTGTCTTGAAGTCGTCTTAATTCTTGCAGTAAGCTGTTTCCAGAAATCGCTGACAATGTGAAGTCATTGACGTATGAAATATTTTGTATTTCACTTTGGAGAGTGCTGGTGTTTTCTTGCAATTCCATAAGCTTCTTGTTAATTAGCTTGTGCTGTTTGTTTACGGTGATCTCCATTCTCTTCATGAGGTTGAACTCTGCTTCAATTATGGAAGTTTGATTTTTCCATAAATTTGAAAGGTGTTTCTCATTGCGATGTATGGTTTCAATGTTCTTTTCATACTGGTCTGCGAAACGCGAGTCCAACACTCCGAATAAGTCATTCGCTAGATACCCGATACCGTTTATCAATTTACTGAATGTAGTAAAAGTAGTTGTAGAATTAAGGAACATGAAACCATTTTAGATAATATGTATGCGGAAATTGTGCGTATTCTCTGTGAAGGTGCAATCACCAGTAACTGTAAGAACGGAATACAGCGCAAAAAGCGTTACATAACGGGCTGGAATAAACATGTAAAGGACGCACACGGACAGGCTCGGCTTGATTTTCAAGCCTGGACGTTGTTTGGTAGGCCGAAACATGGTGATTTGTATGAAAAAATGGTGGAAAGTAGAAGGGTTTTTAAAAGTAAATTGAAATGGTGTCAAAATAATAAGGACCAAATAAAAATGAACATCATTGCAAGTCATCATGACGCAAAGAATTTTGGTAGTTTTTGGAAAGCCACGAACAGGTTGAATCCCAGGTCGGGTCTGCCTGTGAGTATTGAGGGCCTTAGTGATCCTAATGATATCGCCAACCTATTCAGCAGAGCTTTTAAAGTTGGGTCTCCCCTAGGTACGTCGTCTGGCGGGCCGGGGGTGTTGGGGGGGTCCAGGGACATGCCTATTAGGTTTGCGGCCAGGGAGGTAGCTACTGTCATACGCAACTTAAAGAGAGGCAAGTCGCCGGGTCACGACAGCCTAAGTATAGAGCATTTACTTTATGCTGGTAAGCACTTACCGCGAGTGCTAGCAATGTTTTTTAGCTTGTGCCTGAGTCACTCGTATCTTCCACTTGATTTACTTAAAACTATTGTTGTGCCCATTGTTAAAAATAAGACTGGAGATGCGAGTGACAAGAGCAACTACAGGCCTATATCCCTGGCTACCATCATTGCAAAGGTGTTGGACAGTCTGATTGATCAGCAGCTGGATAAGCACTTAACACTCAACGACGCGCAGTTTGGGTTTAAGCCACGTTTATCCACGGAAACAGCTATACTATGCCTCAAACAGACTGTTCAATACTATGCAAGTAGGAAAACACCTGTGTATGCATGTTTTCTGGACCTCTCCAAGGCCTTCGACCTCGTATCTTATGACTGCCTATGGAGTAAACTGTCAAATGTTGAGAACCTCCCAAGCGATATCATTAGGATGCTAAAGTATTGGTATAAAAACCAATACAATTATGTTAAGTGGGCGGGTGTCCTGTCGGATGCATACGGGTTGGAGTGCGGTGTGAGGCAGGGCGGAATCAGCTCACCCAAGTTATTCAACCTGTATGTAAACGAGCTGATCTGTGAGCTCAGCAATGCCAATATCGGGTGCTCCATTAACGGGCACTGCGTCAATAACATCAGCTACGCGGATGATATGGTATTGCTGAGCCCATCGATCAGTGCACTTAGGAGGCTTCTTCGCATCTGTGAGGACTATGCGGTGGCTCACGGCCTCAGGTATAATGCGACTAAGAGCGAGCTACTGGTTTTCAAAGCGGGTAACAAATGTTATAATACTGTCCCACCAGTCACCTTGGGGGGCGCTCAGCTTTCCAGGGTCACGAAGTTCAAGTACCTGGGGCATTGGGTCACCGATAGTCTGTCCGACGATGCGGACGTGGAGAGGGAACGCAGAGCATTGGCAGTTCGATGTAACATGCTGGCTCGTAGGTTTGCACGTTGTACTAGGGAGGTGAAAATTACACTCTTTAGAGCGTATTGCCAATCTATGTACACGTGTGCCCTATGGGTCAACTATACAAAAAGCTCGTACAATGCTCTGCGAGTCCAATACAATAATGCCTTCAGAGTTATGTTGGGGCTGCCGCGCTTTTGCAGTGCATCGGGGATGTTCGCGGAGAATGGCGTGCCAGATTTTTACGCACTGATGCGGACACGGATAGCCTCCCTGATGCGGCGAGTGCGCGACAGCTCCAACAACTTGGTAGCTATAGTAGCCGACAGGATGGACAGTCCAATTATGTGGCAATGGATGACCACTCATCGTGCGTCATTCCATTATTTAAAATAAGTTGTTTTATTGTATTTTTTGTATAGGTATGTGTTTTCATGTATGTATGTATGTTTTGTGTATAAAATTGTAATGTGTGTTGTTTATGGACTTATGGTCTGAAATAAATTTTTATTATTATTATTATTATAAAGCCTCGTCGGCGCCGACCCGTCTTCCCTGTGGCGCGTCGCCGTCTAGCGTGGACATCAAAATGCTGTGTTAGCAAAAGTTCATTGTAGTATTCGAGTTCCTGGTAATCGTGCCGGGCTTGCTGCACGATCGTATTACAATGGTTTTGTTTTTCAAAGGTGGCGCACAATTGTTCTTGATAATTTGCTATTTTGTTATAGGTGTTTATGCCTGTCCAAAATGGTCCCATGTCGTAGTACATGACCAATGTCCATTTATCTCTGATTAATTGTACTTTTGAAATAGGGTCAAAATAAAGCGTCTGGTTGCTTGGAAATGGTTTGACGTCATCTGCGCCGTAAGATGGAAAAATCAGCATGAAAAAACTCAGTAAAACATTTGTTACAGTTGCGATTTTTGATCTCGGTTTTCTTTTCCTTTCTGCTGATTTGGTTGTTGGTTTTATGTCTGGTTTTGATGTCGTTGCCTTATTCTGGTTAACGGGCAAGACTGAGAGTTTCACAATAGGGCGTTTCATGACCCCATTTTTTGTTTTTAGTGAAACCGCTCTGGTTAGACCATCGTTTCCTGGATATGTGTCGACCACTCGTCCGAGAGCCCATTTTCCTGGAGGTAGATTCTCATCATGAATCACAACTAGATCTCCAATTTCGACGTTTTTCTGTGGTTCCATCCATTTACTTCTAGATGAGAGTTGTACCAAGTATTCAGTCTTCCATCGTTTCCAAAGATCTTGGAATAATTTGTTTGTTAGATGCCATCTGGTTCGAGCATCTTGCTCTGTTTCTATTACAGTTGTTCCTGGTCTTCCTGATAAGAAATGAGCTGGTGTAAGGAAGTTTACATCATCGGGATCCTCGGATATCGCGCAAAGAGGTCGAGAGTTGAGGCACGCTTCTAGTCTAGCTAACAATGTGGTGTATTCCTCGAAGGTTAGTCTTTGTTGACCGATGACCCTCTTGAGATGATGTTTTAGACTGCGTACTGCTCGCTCCCATAAACCGCCGGCATTAGGCCAGCTAGGTACACTTTATACCCATCTCCGTTATCTCGGTTATAAAACTGTCACAGAATACTTCGCGAAGCTGGTTAAATTCTTCCTGTATCATCCTGTTAGCTCCCACAAAGTTAGTGCCGTTGTCACTGTATATGTGTCGTGGTGCCCCTTTTCTGGCTGCCATTCTGTTTAGAGCTGCCAAAAAGGCGGAGCTGCTCAGATCTGACACGAGTTCTAGGTGAACCGCTTTCGTGACCATACATACAAAAACTGCTATGTATCCCTTTGTAGTTTTGATGCCCCGTCCTTTATTAGCTTTGACCTCTACGAAACCTGTGTAATCTATGCCGCAGTGATAAAACGCATGTTCTGGATTCACTCTTGGTTCTGGTAAATCTCCCATAAGCTGGTGCTGCCGTACGGGATTTTGTTTTCTGCATATGACACATTTTCTTATATACTTTTTGGTAGCCATATATCCGCCGATAATCCAAAACTGTTGCCGAAGGTTTGCTAACGTTAGACGCGCTCCGCCATGGAAAGTCAATTTATGTGCTTGATCGATGAGTAATGTTGTTAGCAGATGATTGTGAGGTAAGATGATGGGATGCTTCATCTCAAGACTCATGTGGGCGTTTTCCAATCTCCCACCTACACGTAAAATTCCACGTTCATCTATGGTTGGATTTAAACTCAAAATGTTGCTTTTTAAGGGCACTCTTCCGTGTTTGTTTATTGAATCTAGGTCATTTGCAAATTCTACCTGCTGAACGTTTTTGATTATTAGCTGTTTAGCTCGACGAAGCTCGTGTAATTCGAGGTACGGTCGGCGAACTTGTTTATTTAAGATAGGTATTCGCAGTATCCACGCAAAAATACGTATGATTTTTGTAATGGTGCTATATTTGCTTATCAAGTGGTTAATAATTTCGGTAGTCAGCGTTTCTCTTGGTTCTCCAATGACTACCGCGTTGGTTAGTTTTAAAATAGACGGCTTTACTTCTAAATTCGTCTCATAAATGATTTGGTGGTTTTTTTTGTTTGTGTATGATGGCAACCATGACGGCCCTTGCCACCATAACTTGTGGTCTTTGAGTTGCCTGACAGTCAAACCACGACTTGCACAGTCGGCTGGATTATCTGTCGTCTTCACGTATTGCCAATGTTTTGATGGTATGATTTTGGTGATTGTTGTTACCCGATTTGCTACGAATGGTTTCCATCTAGCTGGATCTCCTTGTATCCATCCTAGTACTGCAGTTGAATCAGTCCAACAGTAGACATCCGTAGGGTAATCTGATAAGCAACTTTGAATTTTTTGCATTAGCTGAGCTAACAGATGGGCGCCCATTAACTCCAGTCTCGGTATAGATAAGACTTTGCTTATGGGTGCCAACCTGGCCTTCCCCGCAACTAATGTTATGGTTGTCCCTTCTTTCTTTACTACTTTGCTGTAGATCACACATGCGTACGCCTTGTTTGAGGCGTCGCAGAATCCGTACAACTCTATATTTTGGTTTTCTCCCATTCCTAGCCATCTGTTCACTTCCATACTGTTTATGTCCGTAAATTCTTGTCTCAATTTGGTCCATTCCGAGTTAATTGCCTTTGGTAGGAGGTCATCCCATTTTAAGTTAGCCAACCAGACATTCTGAAACAGTAGTTTCATGGTAGTGCTCAAGGGGGTAAACCATCCTAATGGATCAAACAGCTTGGATATGTCCGAAAGTAGAGCTCTCTTGGTAATAATTGCTGGTGATTCGGTTTCTATTTTCGAGTTGAAGGTAAAATGATCTTTCTGTGGGTTCCAACACAGACCCAATGTTTTGGTAGAATCGTTCTGCTTGAACTCGTATGTTGACTGGTCACATTGCTCTCTCTCTAAATCGGTTAATAGTTTTTCTTTGTTCGAGGTCCATTTCCTAAGATTAAATCCTCCCAATCGGCATAATTTTATAAGATCGGATTTCAGTTTATTTGCTGCTTCAATTGAATGACGGCCTCCGCAAAAATCATCCATGTAGAAACTGTCTTCCAGTTCTTTTGCTGCGTCAGGAAATTTCTGCCTTTCATCAGACGCTAATTGTTTCAAGCACATCATCGCTAAGAATCCTGCTGGTTTGGTCCCGTATGTAAGCGTGACGAGTTGAAATGATTGTATAGGTTGATTGTTTGATTCTCGCCATAGTATTTTTTGGTAAGCTTGATCTTCTTGGTGTACTCTGATCATTCTGTACATCTTCTCAATGTCGGAAGTGTATACAAATTGAAATTGTCTCCATTTTAGGATAAGCTCTTGAAGATCCTTCTGTATATTTGGACCCCTGTACATGACGTCATTTAGACTGTACCCTGATGATGAGTTTGCTGAGGCGTTAAAAACTACTCTCAGTTTGGTAGTGGTAGATTCTGCCCGAATGACTGCATGGTGTGGTAAGTAGCATTTGGGCGTCTGGTTAATGTTGCATGGTATCATGTGGTTTAGTGCAATATATTCGTCCATGAATTTTTTGTAATCTGCTTTCAATTCGCTGTTCCTCTCAAATTTCTTCTCTAAGTTTCTAAATTGAGCCAATGCTTGTGGTTTAGTTGCACCCAACTTGTCTTTGTGTTCCGGTTTAAGTGGTAGTCGGACTTCGTACCGTCCGTCCTCAAGCCTCTTAGTGGTTTTAATAAAAAACTGTAAACACTCGTGGTCATCGTTGGACATCTCTATCTTCTGGTTTATGTCTTCGTTCTCCCAATATTTCAGTAGGTCTTCTGTGCTGTTGAGAACTACATTGCATTGGTAGTGCGGTTCCATGGATCCACAAAGTAGCCATCCTAGTTGTGTTTGTTGAGCGATTGGTTGCTTGTCCTTGTCTCCTCTGCAAATTCCTCCTAACATTATTTTGCTGTAAACATCTGCACCTAGGAGCATGTCTACGGGTCTGCTTATATGAAACTCTGGATCGGCCAATTGTATTCCATGGATATGGTTCCACGTTGTTGGTTTGGTAAACGTGTTGTTTGGCAGTCGTTTGATCAAGTTATTCATAACAATAACGTTTGTCTCACAAGTAAAGTTACTATTTGCAGACTGTAGTGTTATATGTAACATTCCCTTCGTATTGTTTTCTTTTTCGCCGACACCGAAAATTTGACCTTTGAAATGAGCCCTCTTCAATCCCAAGACTTGGGCTGCGTTTTCATTGATTAACGACAGTTGAGAACCCTGGTCAACTAAAGCTCTCATCTTGTGCTGAGTTCCATCAGCTCCCTTCACTTTTATAATAGCGGTGGCTAAAAGTATTTCAGACATGTCGTCCCAAGACACGTGAGATGACCTAGATGTGCTCTTTTTGGTTGCAATACTGTTAGAGGTTTCTTCTGCTGACGCAGTTGGACTTTGTCTTGCCAATGCTTCGTGGAGTAAAGTGTTATGTGTAGCTAAGCATTTACGACATCGTTTGTCCGATTGACATGGTTTATTGTTATGACTGCATAGACAGTTTTGGCAGTAATTTAATTGCTTAATTTTGTTTACTTTTTGCTCATGCGTCATTTGTAAAAAATTAGGGCAACGCCACAATCCGTGTTGAGATTTGCATAATGCACAGGTTATCGACCGCGACACGTGTAATGCATTCATAGTAGACTCTGAATTATTTTTGTTACCTGATTGATGATTATTTCGGTAGAAACTTATCTTCTGGTTTTGGTTGTAGGTGCCGTTTTTGTGTGGTTGATGTGGTATGGTTTTTTGGTTGGCTGGTTCTTGCTTGCGACGAGACGCTTCAAGCGCTGTAAATTTCGTCTCCAAGAATTCCAGGAACTCCTGCACATCGGGTAGCTCTCTAGGGTTCTTGACCGATTTTATGTATTCGGTGAAGGTATCGTTATCAAGCTTTTGCGCTAGTAAATGCACTAAAAGTGGATCCCAAGTTGCTATATCTATTCCTAGATTCTGGATAGCGTGTAACGTCTCCTTGGTTACGTCATGCAGCTTCTTAATCGTGGCCAGCGATTGTTGTTGTATGTTGGGAAGACCAAGTAGAATGTTAATATGGGACGTGAAAATCAATTTCTTGTTATCATACCTGTGGTTTAAAATTTCCCAACATACCTGATAATTGTCAGAGCTAATCTGTAAATGGTGAATCAGTCGCTCTGCTTCTCCAGTCACCTTACTCTTCAAAAACTGCATTTTTTGCGCATTAGACATCGACGGGTTTTTATCTATCGCTTCGCTAAACAAGTCTTTGAACGGAACCCACTGGTTGTAAGTCCCATTGAACACGGGGATGTCCATCTTTGGAGCTGACTTCTCACGGTGTTTCACCGCCCACATCTTTTTGTTGATGTTGTTTGTCAACTCAGTGTAGTTTTCCTCGTGCCTGCAGAATTCCATTTGGTAAGTAATATCCTCGCCTCCGTCCTCACCTTCAATTTCCCAATGAAGTTTGTCAATCTGACCCCATCGGCTATCCAGTGATTTTAGGGCATTCTCGAATTGCCATTGATTCTCGAACTTATCTACTTGTATGTTACTAACAGTTCTCATGAACGCTTTGAAATTAACATTCTGCTGCTTCACTAACCCGTTCAGCTTGTTGAACCCTTTTTCTGTATAAGGAAAATCTTCTCGCTGCGAGGATTCCTCATAGCGAGACGACGTACCTGGTTGTGGTTGCGCCGCCTCATCTTCTGGCCGACGATGGTCAGCGCTTAGCTGTTGCTTAGCCCGGATACCTGGTAATGGTTGTACCTCTTCCAATTTTGTTCTACGGGGGCTTTCTTCCTGCAGCTGCGTTGTGCCTAACTGCCCTAGGATCTTATCAATAATCTCCTTAATTTTTAAATAAACTTCCTGGACTGTATCGAAACAACCCTTTTTGAAGTAAATATGGTCAAAATTCGCAAACTGGCACATTTTCTTATGGTTTTCTTGGTAATCGTGCCAGTATGCTTCCAACATATTAGCCTTGCGCTTGTAATTATCGATGGTCTTCCTCTCGGATCCATCTTTCTTTATATTGGTTAAGAACTTGTTCAGGATTTCATAGAGCTCCGTTTGGTTGATGAATAGAGAATCGGAATCCATGTTTGAAGTTTATTTGTAAATATCTGGTAATGGTTAGTATAAAATAATGGTTTGATCTGACCTTATATGCTCCAACCGACCGTCTCTGCAACCCAAGGTTCTCCGAATTGCAGCGATCTTCTGGTTCGCGTGGCACTGTTTCACTTGGTAGTCACTGGTAATTAAATGCTCGAAGGACCATGTAGAAAGTAGTGCTCGGCGCTATGGTGACCTAACACACCTTTCTCGTATTGGTAGGATAATGTGGTATATGTATTATGGTAAAAGTTAAAGTCTTGAATTATAACGGAATAACTATATTGTATCACTAACACTTAGTTACAAGAAATGGTAAAAATGGTAAACTATATAACTAACTTATTGGTAAAATATATGGTAAAATGGTAATGGTAATGGTTATGAGTACGTGGTGTCTCTAATGAGATCTAAACGCGAACTGGCCCACGTTTTGGTGAACGAGCGAATGTGCATACTTGCATTCGATGCAATTATGCATTTTCGCTGAGTGTTCGATTGAAACTCGAACAAAGAATTAAATATAAAGCAATGACAGGTAAATTAATTATGAGTTAGATACAAAAATTAAACAAAATATTGTAAAAGTAGATGATTTTTCTAAAATTTGAATATGTGATAATTTTGTGTGTGAGTTAAAGTATTATAGAATGTAAAACAATGTCATAAAATGTATATTATAATTATATTTTATTTTTTCCTTTAGTACCATATATTAACCGTAAACCAATCTTTGACCTGAAGAATAGAGTTATTCACGTCGTCAACATTTTGTGACCGTTGGTCTATTTTAAAGATCAGTGATGTGTCATCTGCAAATAACACCATCTTCGGTTGATTTTGAAGTATTTGGGGTAAATCGTTAATGTAAACCAAAAAGAGGAATGGAGCCAATATCAAACCTTGAGGAACGCCCATTGTCATTTCAGACCCTAATGAGTTTATGCAGTTTACTTGAATTTTAACCTTTCTATCTTTCAGGTATGATCTTAGTAAATCAAGAGCTGTATTTCTAATCCCATCGTGCTCTAGTTTCAGCAAGCGTAACATTTTTTTGATCATCAACTTTTCAAAAACTTTACTGAGAACTGGCAAAATTGACACAGGCATATAATTGTTGGGTTCTTTACTATCACCGGATTTGAACAATGGAACTACTTTACTGTGTTTCGTAAGTTTCGGAAAGACTCTTTAGTCTACACTGCTGTTAAATATGAAAGCTAAATAAGGCGCAATGGTTTCGATGATAGATCTACAGACTTCTACAGACTTTCCCCAGAGATCTTCTGTTGATTTAATTTTAAGATCTTTGAAAGCTTTTATAACAGCTTGGGGTTTTGTATGCTGAAACCTAAACTCCAAAGGGCATGCGATAATATTTATGCAGTATATAATGCCGTACCTACCCACCTACTGGTGTTTTACCCTCAGAACTTTTGCTACAAAACCCAAATTGTAAATCTGTGGTTATCAGAAGGGCGAGTCCTTATTTCGACACATTCCGTCCGTAGGTAACAAGATATGAGATGGTAACACCCTCGTCACAGCGCCGTTATTAAATAGATACGAACGTAATTTGGGCCTGAAATGAGTTTTTGTGTTACTTTATAAACCTTTTTCATATACAGTGAGCAGACAACAATACGGCAATAAATGAAAACATTGCGATTTTTTTAACTATCTCATAAATCCTAGCATCGAAATAAAAAAATGTTTCTTTTTTAAACAAACTACATATTAGTGATGGGCCGACTATGGGTTCTGCCAATATTTGGCTAACTACAGCGACTAAACTATTGGATATATTTGATCTGTAGCGGCATCTACAACGCCACATGCGAGCTACGCGTCATACTGACGTCACGCAAAATCCTGCATCGCGCAAGCAGAGTTTACCGCGCAACTAGTATATATACAACATCCCGACATCAATCAATGGGCAGTTGCCCACCAGACACGACACCCGTCTGGTCGGAGGATCCTCCCTTTTCTATAGAGTATGAGTGACCTTTACACCCTGTTCCTCATACCTCTATAGATCGAATTTTCTTATTCCGACTAGGAACGTCATTAGATATACAAAGTTTAATTTATCGTCGTAATGTCGTCTCCACCTTGTATATTTGCATGCAAGTGGCCTTTTTCTTGGCAGAAGACAGACTAAGGTTACAAGAGTAGTACCACAACACCTACTAATCTTTTAGTGACCAGTTTCTCACTTCCAATTTCCATAATTAGTGCCCAGGACCAGATCTATACATAATCAGCCTATAATGTTCCCACTGCTGAGACACAGGCCTCCTCTCGGTGAGAGGGAGCGGGCCGTAATCCACCACGCGGGCCCAATGCGGGTTGGTAGATGTCACATGTATTCGAATTTTTGGTTCTAGGACATGCCGGTTTCCTCACGATGTTTTCCTTCACCGTTTTAAGAGCAGTGGCGATGAAATAATATACACAAAGTAAAGCGCCTGTCTGGGTTCGAACCTACGACCTACAACTCGTAAGTCGCGGTCGTCACCACTAGGCCACCACTGCTCAGGACCAGATCTATGTTTAGTAACAAATAAGTACCCTCACATAGTTCTGTTACGATGGAAACCACCATGTGCTAGCGTAGGAATACCTGAAAAAGATACTCCATGCTTCGATATCACAAACAAACCAGCTACAATAGTACAATAAGCATCATTTCGGTAACTTATTGCTGTTACAACAAAGTTAACATGTTCAATGCGGCACCAAATACATGTATACCAAGCATTTCATGGGTGCGGCATGATCTCCATGTTTCTCATGCGCAACTTTACCAAGGTTTTACATAAGCGTTATTTGAATATTTCAAAAAAAATAGGATATATATTTAGTATATTTTTTTGTAAATGTGGCAAATGTGTTGTAAATAATGCTGTGGTACATATTATGTATTCATTCTGTAATGCAAATTCAAATTTCAAATTCATGTATTCATTTTGTGAACATAGGGTAAAATTATACAGATGTCATATAAAAAAAATGTTGGTCCTTACTATGTCCCGCGAAAGGGCATACAAATGCTTTAGGTAATCGAATGCCAATTAACAAAATAGAAACAGGTGTCACAATTTCATGCCAAACAATAATAGTTAATAATATTTTAATGAATTAAGACGGCACATAAAGAAATAGGAATGAATTAGTCACAATTTCGTATAATAACAAATGCAATAAAAATTTCAATAAGGAATACCAATACCACTGACCAAGATTATGTCTGGACTTTAAAAGAGACTGTGACCTCTGAGTTTGTTTCGGCCTTTCTTCTCAGAGTAGTCAGATAGGAAACACCGACCTCATGTAGTTTTTAAAATATGATTGACGTGTAGAAGTCTTTGTTCGAACCTACTTACAGAAATAAAATCACTTATCATTTATTTATCATTATCTTATGGGAGCAATATTTTAATTAAAGACAGATATGAAGTTATGTAATATTATTTTAATTTGTCAGTATGGTATTCATTAACCCCCCCCCCCCATTAATACCCCTTGTCATTCAATAATATAAAAAGCTTACGTTTAAACTCATTCATGTTATTGCTTGATACGATTCGATCTGGTAATTTGTCATAAAGTTTTGGAGTCTACTGTTGTAGAGAAATTTGGTTTTAGTGCATAATGGGTGCAACTTATGACTTTCGACAGATTTATATAAAAACATGTTGTTTTTTACAAAGATACTGGCTTCATAGATATAAAGTGATGGTATAGTCTATAGAGGTATGAGGAACAGGGTGTAAAGTTCACTCATACTCTATGGAAAAGGGAGGATCCTCCGACCAGACGGGTGTTGTGTCTGGTGGGCAACTGCCCGACGATTGATGTCGGGATGTTGTATATATGCTAGTTGCGCGGTAAAGTCTGATTGCGCGATGCAGGATTTTGTGTGACGTCATTGTGACGTGTAACTCGCATGTGGCGATTGTAGATGCCGCTACAAGTCAATATTTTTAAGTTTTGGAAATGTGGCTTGCATGAATCCATTCGTTTTATTTTACATACAGTTCGAATACATTTTTTCTGTGCTATTAATTAATACCTTCTCTACCTTAGTAGCATTGCCCCAAAATATAAGACCATATCGTAAACAAGAGGCGACATATCCACGATAAGCTGCTAAGAGCGCTGTCATATTCACAATTCTGCCTAGCATATAAAGAGCATAGGAAAACTTACTGAGATTCCCACATACATTATCAATTTGAGTCCTCCATGACATATCGTCGTATCAATCAGTGCAGTCCAAGAAATTTTGTAACATTCGTTTCAAGTATTTGGTCACCTATTTTAGTTTACCTTAAAATGAGACAAAGCTTTTTGTCTACTTCTAAAATTCATAGTTTTAGTTTAACTTTAAGGTTATTAGCTTTCAACCAGTCAACAATCGTAACAACACTAGTGTTAATGTCATCTTCTATATCTTTATTACCAGTGTTATATATAACCGTGCTGTCGCCGGCAAATAAGGAAATTTGGTGCATAATTACTTGGGGAAAGTCGTTTATGTTGCAAATGAACAGCAAGGGTCCCACGACAGAATCCTGCGGAACGCCGCAACAGAGAACTCTAGAGCTAGACAAGTATACTACTTCAGTTTGGGCTTAATATCTACTTGACTACTCTGAGTAATTTGTTTTTTATTCTCCAAATAAGATTGTATGAGATTAAGCACGTTATCGCTGATGCCGTATCTATTTAGAAAGAAAGAAAGAAAGAAAGAATAAGTATTTATTGGAACTCACACAGGATTACCACAAACTAAACTAAACATACTCATAAAAACAATAACATTACAATAATAATAAAAAAAAGAAATTAAAATGAAAATAACAACAAAGTCCTGTACGAGGCCAAAAGGCTTCTATATCAGCATGATGCTGCGACATTTAAAAAAATAAGTGTCGCAGCGCTGGTATTCTGATCGGGCCCGCTGCTGCGATGTCACGGACAGATACAGAAATAAATAACAAATTAAAAAAAAGCTTAGTTAAAAGTACTTTATGGTCCTCATAGTCAAATGCCCTTGTAGCGGTATTAACATCGCCACATGCGAGCTACACGTTACACTGACGTCACGCAAAATCCTGCATCGCGCAAGCAGAGTTTACCGCGCAACTAGCATATATACAACGTCCCGATATCAATCGTTGGGCAGTTGCCCACCAGACACAACACCCGTCTGGTCGGAGGATCCTCCCTTTTCTATGGAGGTTTGAGTGAACTTTACACCCTGTTCCTCATACCTCTATAGTCCTATACTGTTCATGACGTATGGAATGCGTCAAATACTGTTCGATCAAACCACTGTTGCTTAGGAGTGAGTGTCTATCGCTGATTCTTTAAACATGCTGGAGCTAATAAAATGAGTTATGGCTTTATTGTGTCATAGAAAACTCGATTAAACAGACTTAGAAGTTAAACAAAACATCACACGAGTAACACAATGCTTGTAATCCCCGAAGGAAACTGCAGAGGTGTACCGTGTTCCTTTAGTACACCCACATTTAAGTCCTCTGTAATAGGGGGCGAATAGTTACAGTATCACAAATAACCCTATTATTTCAACAAACAACCAGGTTCCGTTAGCCAATTCATTAAGAAACACCCAAACAGCTCAAAAATATTGTCGCACTGCAACCTAATCCGTGCTCGAGTAAGAAGTTTAAAAGCATCTTCTCAGCTCAACAGACTGGGTGCAGAGAATTTTTAATTTGAAGGTATTAAAAAGCTCTCCGTAAAACTTGAGACGAGCTTCTGTTTATTGTTTACGGATTCACTTAAGTCTGCTTAGATTTAAGTTGTCTCTGAGTGGGTTGACAGCAGAAAGTAGGTTGGTATTCTTTTTGGCTATAAATTAAGTATTATAGGCAGTATTTTACATCTTTAAATGTAGCGTACGTTTGGAGCCCATGAGCCACTCTAAAGCTGTGTTTGTTTTGCTTATTTTTGCATTATAAATGCGAAAAAAACGCGGGAAAAGAATTCCTGGATGGACTTAAGGGATACATTTGCCCAGCAGTGGGACAGCGTAGGCTAAACAAACAAAAATACGTGTGCGGTCGTGGGACCCCCGTCAGGAACGAAGTTCCTTACGCGAGAACCGCACGCACACACGAACTCGTATGTAAAAGAAAGAGGGAGGGCGAAATTAGCATGGAAGGGGCTACCTTATGTGGCGATTAATACCAGTCAACTCCTACAGCAAGCCGCGTAGAAACTTCCTTCCAAAAAATATTATGCGAAAGTAACTGCCTGTTTGTTTTTTCCCTTTTCATGCCGACCATGCATTTCATGCTGCCGTTCCTAGCCGTAACAGTTGACCGGGTTTCTATAAAATTTGGTAGACCATAATCTTAGGACATTTTATCGCAGTAGCACGTTCCTGTCGGATAATTTCCGAGCTCCACGTGGGCAAAGCTGCTGGAAAAAGTTAGTACCTAACCAATATGCCGTAGGTAGGTTAGTTGTAATCATTCGATTGCTGTAAGTTCATAAGTATTCAATTTCTGTGCATTATGTATCTAGTCCTTTAAATGTGTCCCAATTAAAGAAGGAACCTACTGTTAGTTCTTAAAACAAAATAACAAACCGTTTCTAAATAATATAGGAATCCCGATTCGATTAAGGGTAGGTAGTCATTAAAAAAGCATCAGTGTAGTGACCACTGAATTCAATTCTTGAAAACAATAGGTACATATCTAGGAGGTTTTATAAAAACAAAATACACTCTACACTTAAAAGTATTTATTTTGTACGAACATTCTGCTATTCGTTAATATCACAGACATAGTTATTTAAGCTTCACGCTACCCCTACAAGGGGGCTTACAGAAATACAGACCCGTTTCTTATAGTTGTTCTAGTCTACTCTTAAGTAGCTACAATTTTTTATAACAGCGCCATCTCTTGGTAACAAAAAGATTTACTTGAAGCATACGTAGTTCTATAAGTTTGGAGATACGTCGCTAGAGTGCCTCCGTCTCGAGATGTCGACAAATTGTTTTAATTGTAATCTAAGAAATGTTTCAATAAGGTAAACAATCTATTATTATGTTCGTCTTCTTTAAATAATAATTTCTTCGTAGATTAACATGTACGTATGGTATAAAAAGTAATTTGCGTATTTTTTTATATTACAATAAGTAGATGTCTCTAAATTATTCATTATAGAGAGAGAGCCAAAGATATTATCACATCGGGTAGTGAAACTTGATGGGATATTAGTGTCTTTTACACCTTCCTATGTTTTTGTTTTTGTGATAATTTAATATAGTCCTTCCTAGCTCTTTTATAAACAAACGAGATGTTAAGGCTTATTTACACGTCTCCAGTCTAACCAAAACACGACGGAGACGGCGTATTAGGTAGGTATGGTACGATTCAAACTTAATGGCGGCTGTGCAGTGCGCTATTCGCTGCGTAGTTCGTCACCCGTCACCCCCGCTGACACGTGAATTGGTTACTGCGCAGCGACTCTCCTCATGTTCCGAGCCGCCATTAAGTTTGAATCGTACCATACTAGTAATATGGACGTCCACGATAATATTGTTTCGTAAGAAATTATTAAAACGCCCATTGATTGACGACATGAGATTTGACATCGGTAAAATAAAGGGTTTCTGGAACCCAGGCTAAAGTCTCGTATTCACTAGGGGACAACTTTACTGTCATCCACAAAGCCGCGTGTGATGTTTGTCGGCGACTGCGGATTTTTTGTCGCCTATTGAACACAAGGCTTTAATTAACAATCTCCATGGTAATTAAGTAGCGTCCTTAAAATAATGAAAGTCAACTAACACTATAGGGCCAATATCGTTCCGATTTCGATAACTACGTCGTATTGAACAAGGAGACAGTTGCAATTTTAGCAATATTTTTTTGCTTAATATCTTTTTGGCTTTGTTCGGTTCAGAAGCCCAATTCCCGTAAATAAAAATGTTTAAAATCTAGTCGCAATCTCATTGCAGTGACATTTGAATTATCAGCCTATAATGTTCCCACTGCTGGGACACAGGCCTCCACTCGGTGAGAGGGAATGGACCGTAATTCACCACGCGGGACCAGTGCGGGTTGGTGGATGTCACATGTCTTCGAATTTTTGGTTCTAGGACATGCTGATTTCCTCACGATGTTTTCCTTCATCGTTTTGACAGCAACAATCTACGTCAAAAACTGGTCAAACATTTCTGAAAGTTAGAGGTATTTTCGACAGAGTTTAGAATGCAAACGTCGTTTTAAAAATACGGAAATTGCCAATCAGAATGCATTATTCTTTAAGGCATTGTAACTTTGAACTTTAAATTTCACATGAGTTGCAATTGCTATATTGTATTTTAAAGCCGTTAATAAGTGAAATGGCATAAAAATTAGGAGCTGAGCGACCAAGTGGTCCGAGTGTCATAGAATTTTCTTTTGACTGTTATTTTTTCCTAAAATGGCGATTTTATCGATATCGAACTAACACCAGCACTAGTATAAATAAATTCTAATACTTCTTCGTAAACTATAACTCAGTTTTGATGCCACACAGTGGGTAGAACTCCTTCTCTGGTAATAAGAACTCCTTGGTCAATTCCTTGAACTTGTTGAAGCCGCAGTAACTGGAACTGTCGCAGCCCTTGATCCTCAGGAATTTGGCGGAAGACTCGCCTGCTTTTGGGAGGTAGACCGGCTGGAAAGAAAGGAAGAAATGTTATATTATAGGTTGGTAAAAACATCAAGGGGCCTTTGGATGAAATGTCATATTTAACTTCTCTGGCTATTTGCAACATAAAACGGGTTTCCGATGCGTTTCTGAATTTAGAGGAATTGTTGGAATCTTTCATGGGTTTGTAATTTACCGACAACTAAACACTCATGGACTCGGAACACAGAAATGATGTTTGGCCGCAGAAGAAAATAGGAACGCTGTGCTACTGCTGTGTATTTTTGTACAAAAGGACCTTTTACTTTTCTGACTTTTTAACCCACAGGCTTTCTTTTGGACCAAAAGGCGAAACGCACTAAATTATGTATTTTATATGAGTGAAACTTTGATTTATGTACGACGAAGAAAAAAAAACACGTTTTAAACTGGATTCAAATTACCTAATTTCCGACGCTTCATTCTAATTTTCGTCATTTGCAGTGAGTAATCATGGTGAATATTTGCGCACTCCTGTTTGAGAATAGACCTTTACCATGTCAATAAGTAACAAACTGATGTTAGAAACTCACCAGGACACTATAAGTTCCCGTACTCCTGGACCTGTACATCTCCAACGCGAACACAGACCCATACTCAGGAATAGTCTGGTCATTCTTAACGCTGGCCACGTCCATCAAGGCTCCAATGTTGAAGTCGTGGGCAGAAAATAGGCGAAGTCGCTGCGTCACCGGCTTCCCGGCGATGAAATTGTTGCCAGCTTGGATGAACTGGTTTAGTAAGACACCTGGGGAAGGAAGCAAGAGGTAATGTTAATTTGAGAGGTACATAATGTGGCTGTCCTGCATGTATTAATATCCTTCAAAATAGCGCCTAGACAAGAAATCTTAAGTAAAGCTATCAAAATAGAAATCGATAATTATTTTTCGAGGAGTTAGCAAAACAAGGTTAAAAAGAAAAATACTGATGATATTTAATTCTTGAGGTAAAATGAGATTTTACAAAAACAGCCCTAATTTTTGCTCAGTTTAAATGGTTTTGAGAGAGAAAGTCTAGAGTTAAAATTATGTCGAAAAAGTATCATAAAACTTACCACCACCAATTTTCTTCATCTCATCATTTCTGAAGTACAGCCTGTAAGCGAGTCTACCAGCTTCACTCAGCCTAGGCAACAACGGCGTAGCCCATTCTGGTATATTTAGACCCAATGCGATCTGAAAACATAGAAAGTTTTTGAGTCATGATTCTTTTGCCTTTAAAATCCAGTTTATTCTCGGTCGGAAAGCTCTTGAATGTTGGCCATGGTGATTATTTAATTAAAAGGATATGTTTGAAAAACCTTCATTAATATGTATACATATAATATATCCATTCTCTTTAACCACACTAAATATTGTAAATGTAAAAGTAACTAGGTATGTCTCTCTGAACCGATCGTCATTAAACTTGACAGATGAGTAGCCTGACACCTACTTTTTTTTTTTTTTTTGGGTGGGAAATCATCAAATGACCTCTCCCGCTCTGGCCGGAGCGCAAGGGCCTGTCAGACTCTTCCTGACTAAAACCCACCCCTGTTCCTTCAGTTGCCTGTGCGCCAGGGCCACAGTAACTCTTTCGAACAATCCGCGACCTCGGCAGGCATCGGCCCTATAAGTAGCCGGCACCTGGAGAAGGATTTTGGCTACTTTCATTCTGGAAATTATTTATTTAACAAAATATGAAATACAAAATGCACGCAGTTGTAGTGACGGACCTCAGCTAGTGTCTGAATATTTTGCGGTAAGTCCAAGCGAGGTTGGGTATGACTTCTCACAATTGTGGTTAGGATCTAAACCAAAACATATCCATTTTTGGCAATTTATTTTCTTTTCGCGATTTCTGCACAAAATGATAAAACCTACCATTAGCCGTAACTGTTTAGATCAAAACAAAATGATGTCTAATATTAACGTTTAGTTCAAAACCTCAATATAACCAGGTTAAAAAAAAAAAAAAAATAGTTTTATGCACCTATTTATCACGTACGGCATTCTTTAAAAAATACAAAAATATGTGCTCACTAATTATTAATTTTTTTTTCGATTTCTGCCTTATTGAAAAAAGTGGATTTGTAGTGGTTATGATCCTATAACCTACTCAATTATTGACTTAGCATGGTATTCGGGTTTTGTTTGCTATTGGTGGTGGTGTAAATGTCAAATTTAATTTGCGCATATTTCGTAAGTGTTCAAATATTTGCTCGTAAAGTGATGGTCAGTCATATTACTGTGACGTGGCGACTTGACATTGCTTTGTGTAAAACTCTTGACGGGCCATAGCATAATGCCAATGTTTTTACAACGAATAATCCGTATGTTGATGGCGACACTACTGCCGAAATACTGTATTGCAGTATTCTGTTTTGTAGGGTATGGATACTGGCAAAATTGTGTTTTTACGAAAATTGCAAGAATGTGCAAGTGTGAAACCATGTTTCGCCTGTTACGTTATTTAACTGGGTACACTGTGCCTGACGCAGGGATCAAACCCGAGACTCTACGGTCAGCATCCACGGCCCCCTAAATCACTGAAGCAGCACGAAAATATATCGTTGAAATGTAATTGAATGAAAACAATCAAACTTACCGTACTCTTATACAAATCGTACAGTGTTTCAAACATCAGAGGATTTTCAGTGAAGTCCACTCCAGTTTTGTTCTTCAACAGAGGAATGAGGTCCAGGTACGGAGCGAACTCTTCGTTCAAAGAACACTTCTTGGCGTCAGCCATTAAAGTCATGAAGCGCTGACAATTGGAGTAGTACCGAAGCTGGAAAAAGAAAAAGAATTGGTTAGATTAACAGTTCTTAAAATATATCTCTTGAATAAAGTAACAGGCCTGAAGTCAAAGATTCTTTCTTTACTTTTGAATGGACAATACTGTTTACTTGCGGCAAGAAGTTCACAAATCCGTTTTAATTATTGTGATGTATCATTAAATCTCTTGATCCTCGAATTGAGTCATGACGTAGCCGTAGTCATGAGAGCAGTGGTGGCCCGGTGGTATCGGTACTTTACGTAGTATATTTAATTTCATCACCACTGCTCTCAAAACGGTGAAGGAAAACATCGTGAGGAAACCGGCATGTCTTAGAACCAAAAAAATCGAAGACATGTGACATCCACCAACCCGCACTAGGCCCGCGTTGTAGTTTATGGCCTACTCCCGTTCATAGAGGCCTGTGTCCTAGCAGTGGGAACATTATAGGCTGGTAATGCATGCCTTGCCGACTGTTTTACCTATATTTTTATCACGGCTTGAGTTGTTTTGGTATAGTTCGTACCTAGGACAGAATAGGAAGAAGCAACAGCTTGTAAAACTCAAAATTCAAAGCATTTATTTCAATTAAACCATTTACAGGCACTTTTGAATTGTCAAAGAGTCGGTCAGTTAGTCAGAAAGTTGAAGCTAGTTGCCCATTCCAAAACGTAGATCTCTATGGAGAAGAACGGGCAAGAAACTCCAAGGACACTCTTTTTAAATCAAGATATTACAAAATCCTGGGTACATTATTCGTGTTGCTTCTATATGCGAGAACAATGAAAATAAAATATATAAAAAAAAACAATTCAAAATATAAGATTAATAATAAAAATAAGCCGTGGCAGTTAAGAGATGTTTATTGTGTTGTTTATTCAAAACCTTGTATTTAGGTGCAAGTGTCAATGATCTTTACATCTTAATTTATAAAGAGGAAAATAATCAGCAAACTATGACGTTGATGTTTTTTGGTAGGCAAACGTGTGTTGTTATTTTTAAGTGTTATGTTGACAAAGATTAAAATTCTAGAAGTAAAATTCAAATAATATTTGTTTACCAGCATTGTAAACAAAGTTTTTTGTCAAATAAACCTATCTAATCTTTACATTTAAAAATAACTTCTTTCTACAGATTGTTGTACATTTCAGGAAATACTATTAAAACAAGTCTTTTTTGTACTGAAATAGAAGGATAAAACAAAGGTAGAACGAAACGGAATATTCCAGGAACAAATTAAAGGTCTTAAATTAAATTCCGAGTTAACTTTGTGGATGTAAGCGACCTTTGTGCGGTTGCTATAAATCTAAGTTAACCTAATTGGATCTTCGATTTGCTATCGTACAACAGGAAAAACACTTCCCTGGATATAAATAGATTAGAATCAATATACCGGGTGTAAAAAGACACTTAACGAAGCCGAGAGTCACTTGTACTCCCCGTCATTGTAATAATTTTTTGTACTGGACCATACCTGGGAACCTTCTGGTTACGGAGATATTGAAGGTCAAAATTCCAACCTTTACTGAAGTTTTTTTACGAAAACGAGTTTTTAACGTTATTATTGAAATCAAGAGGCTACTTGGATCGAACACATTTATTAACACCACAATTATTATAATATACAACGACTTTTTCTCCTTGACGGAACAATTTCAAGTGACATATTCTAAACGGTTTTTACTCGAATATTAAAACACTGTCATGTAGGTATACAACCTCCATCACGCACCCTTAATCTATAGCAGATGCATGCGCAAGATTACATTAAGTACCTACCTAACATATTACCTACATGTGCACGCACCCTTAAACTATTCAGTGTGTACACACCCTAAGTACACAGTATATTCAGCTGGAGCTATCGTTCACTGATATACAATCTATCTTTATTACTGAAGTCTGTTCATAACACAGCTCTATAACAAAAAATACTAAACACAAACAAAATAAAATTATCTATTACAATTCATAACAACTCAAAATAAAATCACATCCAAAACAATATTAGCTAACATCATTACATCACACATCGCTCGCCCCCTTAATAGATAGTTTTTCTAAAAATTGCTTTAGTTTAGGGCCTGGTAAAGATTTTGTTAACATATCTGCTACCATTTCTTGTGAAGGCATATATTTTACCTCAACCGCCTCATTGACTATAGCTTCGCGAACGTAATGAAACCTAATATCGATGTGTTTAGTCCTGTTATGGTTCATCTTATTTTTGGCTATTTTATGTGCTGATTGGTTGTCATTATAAATGACCACCGGTTTGATACAAGTCCCCTTTGTTAAACTTTTTAACAAATTTCTTAAATAAATAGCTTCTTTCGATGCTTGACTGAGGCCTATATATTCTGCCTCTGTGGAGGACAGCGCCACGCACCCTTGCTTACGACTTTCCCAAGATACTATATTATCTCCTAGTCTAAAAATTAAACCTGTACAAGATTTCCTATCATATGACCCACCCCAATCCGCGTCTACGTAGCCATTTAATTCTAGATTACCTGTTTTCTTAAAAGTTAGTCCAAAGTTTGACGTCCCCTTTAAATATCTAAGAACCCGTTTAGCACATTTAAAATGTAATTCATCGTAACATGAATTAAATTGTGACAAAACACTAACAGCGTGCGCGATATCAGGCCTAGTACTTTGAGCTAAATAATTAAGACAACCTATAAGAATCTGATATGGCAACTTACAACCAAAATCTGAAGCTTTCTCTAATTTGAGACCTACTTCCATTGGGGTAATGACTGATTTACAATCCGTCATATCAAAATCTTTCAAAACATTAAGAACGTACTGTTCTTGATCAAGATAAATCGCAGTTTTATCTCTCCTAAGTCTCATGCCTAACACGTGTCTAGCAGGACCTAAATCCTTAACTTTAAACCTTTTAAGCAAACCATTTTTTAATTTCTGCTTCTCGGTTTCGTTATTTTTGGAATAAAATATAAAAATGTCATCAACATATATGACTACCACTATTCTATTTCCATCTCTAAACACCTTTTGATAAAGACAAGGTTCTATTTTCGATTGTACAAAGCCTAAATTGTACATCTCCTGATCTAGCTCATGGAACCAAACGTTTGACGCTTGTTTGAGTCCATACAACGACCTTTGCAATTTACATACCTTTGCCTCTTGACCTTTAACAATCGCCCCCTTAGGCTGAAGCATGTAGATGTCCTCTTTTAGCTTGCCATACAGGAAAGCAGTTGTAACATCCCATTGGTCAATGAGCCAATCATATTCTACAGCTAATGAGAATAGTAATCGTAAGGTTGAGCTTCTTACGACCGGAGAATATGTTTCATTGTAGTCTATTCCACGTACCTGCGTAAATCCTTTAGCTACTAGCCTGGCCTTATATTTCGACACTTTACCGTCACTGTCTCGTTTAATTTTGAAAACCCATTTACAATGTATTGGCTTTTTATCCCGTGGTAAATCTACTAGTGTCCACGTCTGATTCTCATTTAATGATTTAATTTCATCATCCATAGCATTTTGCCATAAATTAGAATCAGGCCTTGCTAATGCTTCTTCAATTGTTATTGGATCGCCATCAGTTTGCGCGATAGCATTATAAATAACAGGCTTGCGCTCACGAAAATTGTATCTTCGTTCTGGTTCCGCTGTACTGCTCGTGGTAGCAACCGTTTCATCAGGCGTTGCAGCCGCCTCAGTGTCAATACACTCCGCTTCATGAAACTCTTCTTCATCTTGTATATTATTACTAGACGCACCACTTTCAACCACAGGTTCTATCCGTTCCTCCTCTATATCAATAGGAACGACTGTGTTCTTTTTCATGTCGGTACCATCTCCAGGAAAAACATTTTCCAAGAATTTAACATTTCTTGAGAATGTTATTTGACCCGTTTTTGGGTTCATCAGTCGATAACCTTTAGTAGTTTCACTATAGCCGATGAAAATCATTTCTTGAGTCTTCATATCAAGCTTTTGCCGTTTCTGTTTAGGTTTCAATGCATATGCTTGACAACCGAAAATTTTCAAATGACTCAAGTCTATTTTCTTATCTGACCAAAGTTCTTCAGGTACTTTATTCATGACTGCCTTAGTCGGGCTTCTATTTTTTAAATATACTACTGTACATACCGCTTCGGCCCAATACTTTTTACTAAGTTTGGCTTCACAAAGCAACGTTCTTGCTTTTTCTATGATAGTTCTGTTCGCCCTCTCAGCCACACCATTTCGCTCAGGCGTATAAGGAACCGTCTTCTGATGCTTTATACCAGCTGATCTTAAAATCTTATTGATGGCTTGGTTACAGAATTCTTTACCATTGTCAGATCTGAGACACTTTATCGACTTTCCTGTCTGCTTCTCCACTTCCGCTTTATATTCACGAAATTTATCGAGGGTTTGACTCTTATTTCTCAAGAAGTAAACATGCGTCTTACGCGTATAATCGTCGATAAACAACAGCATATATCGAGATCCACTGAATGATGGTTCTTCCATCGGTCCGCATAAATCACTATGTACAATTTCCAAAACTTCTTTCGCTCGTGTACCTTGATTTTTGATAGAGCTCTTACAAGTTTTTCCATTTATGCACGGAACACATGGTTCAATTTTATCACTTGATTTAAAATTCAATCCACTCACCATATTTTTCAATAAATTCATATAGTTTTGTCCCAAATGAGCTAATCTTCTATGCCAAATATTTGACAAAATTTCATTTGACAAAATCAAGTTGACAACACAATTTTCTTTTTCAATCAACTCGAAAATTCCATCAACCTCTTTCCACGTTGCTACTATTTGGTCCGTTTTATTTTTAATAGAGCAACCTTTTTTGTCAAATTTTACAGCGAACTCCTTCTTTACAAGATCGCTTACTGAAATTAAATTCATAGAAAGTCCGGGAACATGATAAACATTCGTTAATAGAAAATCAGTGGTATTATTTACTTTCGGAATGGCATTCCCTATTCCTATAACTTTCATTTCTTCCCCGCTTGCAACTTTTATCTTTAAATCATTCTGTTGCCTTTTGTAATTCAACAATTTTCCGGCATCGTTCGTCATGTGGTTCGAGCAGCCACTGTCCAAGTACCATCGGTTCTTTTTCACCGTGTTCGCCATACTCAAGCATGGATTCGCTCTCTTAATGACTTTGCATTCAGATGCTTTATGACCTTCTTTATGACATTTGAAGCACTTGACTATAAATGCCTTTTTCTTTTCAAACTTCTTTTTATTTTGCGCCGTTGTAACTAGAGCTTGCTCTCTATTCTGACCATTTTCAATCTGTCGGCTTGATTCTT
The DNA here is from genome assembly GCA_917490735.1 of Dryobotodes eremita. Lineage (NCBI taxonomy): Eukaryota > Metazoa > Arthropoda > Insecta > Lepidoptera > Noctuidae > Dryobotodes > Dryobotodes eremita. The sequence goes on along the minus strand of OU823242.1, from coordinate 5,066,097 downwards.
GCATCAACTTTGATTTTAACTGCTCAAGTTTAACTTCTTTTCCGCCATTGTCTATCGCCATTATAAATGGGTTGTAATCTGACGATAAACCGCTTAATAATATAGAAATTATCCACTCGTCAGAGATTTTTGCATCAATGTCTGCAAGTTGTTGCGCCAAACAAATTATTTTGGAAATATATGTTTCCATGGTTTCGCAATTTTCTAGTCGGCATTGCCATAACTCTCGTTGCAATCTGATTCGTCTGCCCCAACCCTTGTCTTCGTAAGCCTCGCTGAGACTCACCCAAACTTCACGTGCTGTCTTCGCACTATACACATGTGCGAAACATGCAGGCTCAAGTAGCAGACATAACGTCGTTCGTGCCTTCCTGTCAGTATCTTTCAATTCAGCTGTTATCTCTGTAGCTTCAATTACCTTGAACCAGTTTTTGGACTCTAAGTAATTCCTCACCACAAATTTCCAATTAGCGAAGTCCTCAGCACCATTCAATTTTCTTATTCCACAAATTGAACCTGAATGTTCTTCTGCCATGACGAGAATTTTACAACTGACACCTTTTTAAGATACTTACTCGTAGGTATGTATTGTGTTTTAGCTTTTAGGCGTTTTTGGAGCCTGGAGCTGGGCCCATAACCTATTGAAATCAAGAGGCTACTTGGATCGAACACATTTATTAACACCACAATTATTATAATATACAACGACTTTTTCTCCTTGACGGAACAATTTCAAGTGACATATTCTAAACGGTTTTTACTCGAATATTAAAACACTGTCATGTAGGTATACAACCTCCATCAGTTATAACACAACTTTGAATACCCCCACGACCCCTGTACCGTTGTATGCACCCATAAGCACAATGTTTTGCGTGCGTTGCGTTGCGCACTACCGCAAACAGCGAATTTTCACAACAACAATAAAATTCGTTTTCCAGCAATTATTTTTGTGCTGTTACGTAGTTTGATGTACAGAATGCTTAGTAGGCGGCTATGTGATGGGTCGTTTTACATCCTGTAGGTATGGTATATTTGGCGAGCTCGTGGCTAAATAATAATAGCCATACAGGTAGATCTTCAAGGTTAAGCAACGCTTGCCGAGGTCGGTCCGTGGATAGGTATGACCATCCACTGCATACCGAGAACCCTCCGTGCCTCGGAAAGCACATTAAGCCGTGGGTCCCGGGTGTCATTCGTGGATCTTTGACAGTCGCTACGGGTAGTCAAAAGCACGAAACTCTGACAAACAGTCTTGCTATGGGGTATCCTGTTACCCAGTAACTGGGTTGTGGAGGTCAGATAGGCAGTCGCTCCAAGTAAAATACTGGTATTCAGCTGCATCCGGTTAGACTGGAAGCGGACCCCAACATAGTTTGGAAAAGGAAGGCAGATGATCATGGGAATGGGATATTTGTATTGAATGCGATTTATTATTAAGTTAGGTGACCGATTTACCTAGGACAGTGGTGGCGCCGTTGTAACGGCCCCGACTTACGTGTCGTAGGTTGTGGGTTCGAACCCAAGCAGGCACTAACTATACTTTGTCTAATTTATTTCATCACCTTTGCTTTCAAAACGGTCGAAGAAAACATCGTGAGGAAACCAACTAATCCAAGGACCAAAAAATTTGAAGACATGTAACATCTATCAACCCGCACTGGTCCCGCGTGGTGGATTAGGGCCACTTCCTCTTACAGAGAGGAGGCCTGTATCCCAACAGTGGCAACATTATAGGCTAATTATGACCGATTTTTGTCGGCGTTCTTTCTTAAGCAAGTTGGTAGGAGACTGACGTGTCTGAGAGTACCAGAGTGCACTAGAGTTCACTTGCGGAAGATTTTTTACTGCTCCACTTGTATCTACGCGAAGTTTTTATTGTATTTATATGTTGTTAGAATCATATTAGCAATTATTACGTATACCTACTATTTCTTTTGCATTGCAAAATAAATGCTTACAAAACTTAACTGAAGCTAAATCAAATCAGTTCCAAATTCTCATTAAAATATTTTATCAAGAAGTAATTTAGATGCCTACTGATTAATATCATTACGTTCTCATCATTGACTAAAGTTTAATTAAGCTGTAATTATTATGTAACAGTGAACTTGAACTTTGTTTAATAACAACTGAGATACTGCAGTTATCTTTGTTTTTTTATATAAAAGAGACGTAACTTCTTGATCGATTTAGCGATGATTATTGTAAGTAATTAATTATCTCTTGTCGAAAAATGGGTAATTAGTGGCAACGTATCTCCAGAATTGATAAATCCATTTAATGCATCATTTTTTGAGTTTAGATTCATAACATTGTGTTGGAAAGACTGATTTATGTACTCTGTGGGATTTATTTGCCCGTGACATACTTAGAAGTAAAAAAAAAAGAATATATGTGTATTTGTAAGAAACAAAGAAAAACACACAAATACAAAAAATAACGACTTTCAATTAGTTAAAGCAACAATAAAAGTTGAACTGTCGTCTGTTGTCTGTCTGACTATTATCTGGTTAAACTGTTGCAGTATTTAAAAGTAGAATGAAAGAACACTGTATTTTAATTTTGTCATTGTTGCATATGTATTTAAATTTAAATTTGTTTAAATCTTTATATATATAAAAATTTCGTGTCACGTTGTTTGTCCGCGATGGACTCCTAAATTACTGAATCGATTTCAAAAATTCTTTCACTGTTGGGAAGCTACACTACCTCTGGGTGAAATAGGCTATATTCTATTAGGTATGCTTTGCTAACCGGGCGAAGCCGAAGCGGGTCGCTGGTTACAATTATATTTTTATATATTTTTATGATATTTATTTTTGAAGTATGTATGTTTAGTCTCATATTGTATGTTTATATTTAAATTGGAAAATTGTTTTCGATTTTATGGATTTTGTTTTGGCTTCTACTCTTACACACGTTGTCTACATACTCTGTCTCTCTGTCTTTTAATATACTCTCCTACCGCAAGTATGCTGAAAGAGATTTATTTCCTTTCTTATTGTCTGTTTATATGCGTGTACATAAATGGTTAAATAAATAAATAAAACGTGTTTAGGCGATACGAGTCATTTGTTGCTCTATCTTATTGTATGCCACAGGCAACAATATTGCAAAGTGTATACTCAAAATCTACAATTTTTCTTAAAGAATCGTTTTTCTAAAAACAAAACAGAATTTTCTATTCTACTTTTCATATTTTTCCAACTGCCTATGTTTCTCCAACTATGTTGGAGTCAGCTTCCAGTTTAACCGAATACAGCTGAATTCCAGTATTTTACATGGAGCCACTGACCTGCAAAACTCGATTACTGGGTAACACGGTACCCCTTGGTAAGACTGGTTGTCAGACTTTCGGGCTTCTGACTACCCGTAATGACTGTCACAGATCTACAGATGGCAGCCGGGACCAACGGCTTAACGTGGTTTCCGAGTCACGAAGGGGTCTCGATATGTAATATATGTTCAACCATCCGTAGACCGCCTTCAGTAGATGAGTGACCATCACATATCGAGAACCCTACTTCCGATTTTAGTTTTTCAAAAAAACAAAACAGTGTCCATTACGCTACTCTCAAAATTGTCTTTTAAAATAAAAAAGAGCATCTACTCACATAATCCTCAGACAAGGACACAGCCTTGTAAGGAACAGGCTGCCAGACTTTGCCCAGACCTTCATCCCATTGCTGTTCCGTTTCTGGGGGGTAGACAGCAGCCATGGCCACCTGGATGGTCATCTTAGTCCGTTCCTTTTCAGTACTCCTGATGGATATCTCATTTTGAAGGTAGAGGTTAGAAATCATCTTGTGACCCTGGGAGCCGTATCTCTGACGGTAGAACTTCCCGATCTGGTAAGCTCTTCGTTTTCCAACCTGAAATGAGTATTTTTTAATTAATGAGATGTTTGATGAGTCTTTTTGGCAGCTTGAAAACAAGGGAGTGACCAATAGGGGGCGTCCTAAAGCCTGTACTTATATTGGACACTCAAAAGTGCATATTAGAAAATAAAAACTAATTTGGTGAACTAAATTGACTTAATGATTAATATGACGTTTTGATTGAGACAATGGGAAAACGATAATTGCCTGCAGTTTTACTTTAAAACCCTCTTACTATTTAAGGCAAGGTAAGGTTACTTCGTATTAATATTAACTCCAGATTAACCACATATTTTTTGAGATTTAAGTTTGGCATGCAGCAGTTTGGAGAAGCAGTGGTGACCCAGTAGTATCGGCCCCGACTTTACTTTACTTTGTGTAAATAATTTCATCACCACTACTCTCAAAACGGTGCAGGAAAACATCGTGAGGAAACCGGCATGTCCTAGAACCAAAAATTCAAAGACATGCGACAACCTTTTTTTTGGGTGTGAAATCATCAAATAACTTGTCCCGCTCTAGGCGGAGCGGGGGGTTTCAGACTTTACGTATACAGCCCACTCCTCCCACAGAGAGGAGGCCTGTGTCCCAGCAGTGGGAACATTATAGGCTGATTGTGCTAAGGTTGTCATAATTTGATTTCTAGTTTATTAAAAAAGGGGGTTAGTGGTAGTTATAAGTCGTTGGTCAGGTCAGAAGATCGATCCAACGAGATTAATAAAACAAATGCAAGTCGGACTCGCATACGAAAGGTTCCGTACCACCGAACAATATTTAACACTACATCTTTATATAAAACTACGAAAAAATAAAACGTTTTTTTTAAACTTTAACCTTTTAATTTTTTATTTTTATTTTTTTATTTTTATGTTTTACGGCGGCCTATTTTGGCGGTTGTGGCGGTTATTACCTACAATTGCCTACCTATTTCGGTTCAAAAGATACAGCCCAGTGACAAACAGACGGACGGACAGTGGAGCCTTAGTGATAGGGTCCCGTTGGCACCCTTTGGGTACAGCACCCTTAATTATAGCAGCAGAACGGAATGAATAAAAGTTAGTTCCTGGCTTCGCACGGACGGTTTTATGAAATGTATCCTGATATTTTTTTTGATGTAGGTCATAGTTTGTGAATTTACATCGTTGAATGTTATTTGCATATTTTTCTATTCAAAATTCATGATCCGAATAGAAATGGACACGTAAAAATAATATTACCGCTGCAGGTATTCAAATTCTACTGTAGAGGTAACTGCATTGGATTGGAATTGCGTAAAACAAGTGAATCACACTAGAATACTCGTCGTATGTCCTCCTTCTTTTCCATCATGATGACCGATATAATTATTTCGCAAATTTTATGTAATTTCAAACTCAAAGTTTTTATTTCAATTAAACCATTTACAGGCACTTTTGAATTGTCAAAAGAGTCGGTCATTCAGGAAGATAAAGTTAGTTGCCCATTTGAAAGCGTATTAGGCTCCTAATAATTTTTTATTGTGGTCAGTTTCAGGCAAGTCAGTTTTACATGTTTTAGAAAAGGCCGTATTTTGTTTTCAGTGGCATATCTGTTAAGCTATGACGTCACTGTAACATAACCTTTTAGCACACCAAGCATTGTAATGAAAGTAAAGCCAAGGCTAAGAACATCAAGTATTGATGTATCTACACAGTTTACGTAGACCATTCACTTTTATCTTGTAAGCACATAATAGTTGGTATTGTGTTTTATATACCTAATCATGTTGAAAAAAGATATGTGATATAGAAAATAATAGAATAGAATACTCTTTATTATCACCATAAAAAATACAGATATATATATGTAGAAATTTTACATAGGGTGACACAATGGAAGGTCTTATCGCTAAGAGCCAATGATGACAAATGATAATGAAAAGTTCTTAAATGAAGGAAACTTGTTTAGTTCCTAACTCTATTTTCTCTGGTGCTTTCCCCATGCCTTGGAAAGCCGGTTAAGCCGTTGGTCCTGGCCTGATCTCTCTCCGGTCGTGTCGGATTGCCGTCCCATCGGACTATGAAAGTGAGGGAAGAGAGAGTGCACACACTACCTACCACCTGTGTCTGCGCACAGTTGTGCACTATAATGTCTCCCTCGCCGAAGGCTAGTTTCCGTTCGATTGGCCGCCATGGCCGAAATATCGTCTGGAGGACTATATATCTGGCAAAATGTGGGTATACCTACTTCTGCCTTACCCTTCAGGAAATACAAGCGTTGTTGTATATTATGTTATGTTCTTTAGTTTCAAATAAGCACTGATGGTGCTCTGATGCATTTATTAGAATACTCTTTTTATTTTGTTACAAAATGTTCGTGCTACCAATTAGTGGGGCTCGTTGCTAAATGACTAAGGAGGGCCTAGACAAATGACATTCGCTTTGGAGCGATTATATTTCTACAATCGCTATCGCTTTCGCTAATGTTTCTATCATACGAATCGAAAACTAGCGATAACGCTTGTCAAAAAGTGCACTTGGCTACGCATCTCTATGGAAGTAATCCTTCGACGTTGTCGATTCATTTCATAGAATCGAATGATGTTAACATTGTCTAGCTAATTTCTATTCGTTTACATATGATCACGTGACATTTCGATAGCTTATGTCAACCTCATAATTTTTTTGGATATTCTACTAGCGTTATCGCTAATCGAATGTTACTTTGTCTAGGCTCTCAGGCGCCTGAGTCGATCGAAGGTTAAGCTACGCTTGCAGAGGTTGGTCTGTGGGACCAGCCATTACATACCGAGACCCCTTCGTGCCTCGGAAAGCACATTAAGCTGTTGGTCCCGGGTGTCATTCGTAGATCTTTGCCAGTCGTTACGGGTATTCAGAAGCCCGAAAATCTATCAACCAGTCTTACAAAGGGTCTTATGTATTACCCAGTAACTGGGTTGTGGAGGTCAGATAGGGAGTCGCTTCATTTAAAATACTGGTATTCAGCTACAGCCGGTTAGACTGGAATCTAAATGCTAGGCTGATATAATCTAGTTCGTGCTTCCAACTGCGAATCATAAATTAACTATCCTACGTCATTCAGTGGTTATTACTGAATGCAGAGCAATAAATAGGCCACTTTAGTCTACTTTTCAGTTACCAAGCGGAAATACCAAATGAACTGTTTATCTTACGTAGATAAGAAATTCTCGGTCAAATGTAATTTCCGTACGATTAGCAATAAGTAAAATATTGTTATCATGTTTTAATAATTATTGGCAACCAGTCAATAGCCGAGTCAATTAGCAAATATTTAGACATTTTGATAACGTACAAAAATCATACATTTTTAAAAGATTTTTGTGAAAGCTCATACTTATTATACATAATAATATAATAATAACAATGGAATTTAACCTGAACAAGGTTTGTTTACACTTTCATCAGATACTCTGCTCCAAAAGTATCTGATGAAAGTGTAAACAGACCTTGTTCAGGTTAAATTCTTACGCAATCCCTCAATAAAGGCAGTTAGTAACACATTAATTTGTATTTAGAAAATTTCAACAGTGTTTAAATTACTTTATTACATTGTTATTATAAAAGCATCAAAAAATAAAAAATATAAAACAAATTATTATTAAATAATAATTTATAACCTCAACCTCTAACATCATTTTAAAGTGATTGATTTACATGACATAACTTATGGAATTTTTGATGACTTATAAAAAGAAAACTGTCTGTGAATGTTAGTAGCATGCAGGCTACATTGAATATATGATTATTATTTTAATATTGTGAATGTGAAGACTATGTGAGTCATTGTTGCTTTTTTTTTTCTCCTCAGTTAATTTTAGTCATGGTCTGGCAGTTTGAGTAATTTATGCGGCCTACCCAAATGTCTTTTCTTTGGTATTGTTCGTCGAATCTTTGAGCTTCTTAAGTTCTGAGTTGAGCCGCACGATTACTGATAAATGCGTGCACTGACTGGACAGGTCCACTCAATCTGTGTGGTTTTTACTCAAAAGACCATTTCAGACACAAATCTACATGGTCTTCACATGATCTGACCAAGATTATGTCTGGACTTTAAAAGAGAATGTGACCTCTGAGTTTGTTTCGGCCTTTCTTCTCAGAGTAGTCAGATAGGAAACGCCGACCTCATCTAGTTTTTATTAAAATATGATTGACGTGTACAAAAGTGTTTGTTCAAACCTACTTACAGAAATAAAATCATTTATCAATTTATCATTTAAGTGCCTCAAAATGAGTATTTCGGGTTTAAGTATACAAACAAACAATCAAATAGGCACTACAAATTCGTAAGTGGCGTTACAAATTGGCATCCACAGGTTCATTTTCTGATCATTTTGTTTGCACTTTAATCAGATTGTTTTGGAACAGACTATACGAAAAAAAAAAACAAAAAAAAAATGGTACTCGTAGAAGACAAAGAAATACGCCAGATTATTATTGTCTACTAGATTTTTGGAAGTAAACTATCCTATTTATAATAATGATAAATAATAATTTAAAACTTATCATGCACATTAAAACCCACACGAGAATCACACAAAATGTGATATTTTTCTCGTTTTGATTGTTAAACCCGCGTCATGTTTTTAAAGATACTTTGTTATAGGTACTGTGTCTGAAGTATCTTCATTATAAATACATACATGCATAGTTGACATAACAATAGTGTATTTATACCTAATGACAAGAACATGAAAGGCCATATAACAAGTCGTTTCCTGCGGTCAGTTTTTGCAATTTGTATATGGTTATCCATCACAATTTTTGCCGGTAATCTATGGTAGTTACTTAGGTAATTTTAGTTTTGCATTTCCATGCCAAGTTTGTCTAATTTGAGTTGTTTACAGACTTCTTTTTATTATTTTTACTAGCTTTTGCCCGCGGCTTCACTCGCGTTAATTTAGGCTTTGATTATCAATTCGGGTTATAATTCAATCATGATTCGAAAGACACGTGGCGCCATCTATTATCATGCGAACGTTTTTGTTGTTTTCCTCGGGAACAGTACTCTTTTGCGGGATGAAAGGTACCCTATGTCCGTTTCTGTATACCTAACAATGTAGATGCAAAATTTCAGGATGATCGGTTCAGTGGTTTAGGCGTGAAAAGGTAACAAACAAACAAACAAACTTACATTCGCATTTATAATATTAGTTAGGATAGTTAGGATTAGGATTGCTAAATGTGTCTGAGCTTGACCACGATCTTGCTTGATCAAAGGCGATGGATGAGATATACGAAGGACAGAGCGTGCCCAGAAGGTGCCTCTTCACTCTTGCTTTGAAAGCTGACGTATACGTGAAAGGGAACACAGACGCTGGCAGAGAGTTCCACACTTTTGCCGTGCGCATAATTAATTAAAAATTACAAGGCATAAAAATTAGTACCGTATTGCTTAACAGTAAATTATATTCCTAGGACTTACGTGCCTGAACTAGGTTATCCTGTGTTTCGGGCGAGAAGAGCTAAAAACAGTCTTATAAAATTAATAAATAATCAAAAGTTGACTTTAGGCAAATAATTATATGTTGAGTAATTTTACTCTTAGTTTCTTTTAGAAAGAAAGAAAGAAAAGAAAGAAGAAAGAAAATACATTTATTATTACACATTACACACACGCACACACACACACACACATACATACACACACATTACACACACACACACACACACATTTTTTTAATTTTTTTATATATATATTTTTTATTTTATTTTTTTTTTACATTTATTTTGATAAATAATTATCATAGGTGTTTATATACTATAATTTACTTTAATATCGTTAGTAAATTCTCTGTATCTTCGTAAGACATACTTTGGAGAGCATCCTTGAGAATTCTCTTACAATTTATTTAGTTCCGGAAAGAAATTTTTGCTTTCCAGTTTAGGCTACCGCCCACAGAAAGAGAGAGAGAGAACCGAGGTACAGGTAAAATTTGGATAAAACAGTTTTTTTTTTCTATTTTGTGGACAGACTATATCTTTTCGTCTTTTATTAGTATATTCAGTGCTGTAGGGTAGAGCTGCGTGTTTTTTTAATACAATGCCCATTATAAATAGCTGTCAAACTGTTAATACTTCACAAGATTTGTATAGGAGGTTAGAAGGAAAAAGGAAAGGGCGGAAAGTAGACACTTTGAGAATCGCCCTCTGAGCTCTCTCGATGGTTAGTAACATTGTTTTAACCGCTCCCACCCCATGTACAGTAAGTTAATATCGATTGAAATAGAGCAAAGTGAATTTGCCTAACTATTTTTGGATCAGCCAAATAGTGTAACTTTTAAAAACAGATATCAACTTGCGAATTCTATTATTTAAATCTTCTGTATATTGTTTGAATGAAAGTGTTTCATCTGTTATAACTACTTATAACTTATAACACCTAGGTATTTTGTTGTATTTGCCATTTTAATGTTGGGACAAACACATTGGTTATCTGTGGGAATTGTGCAGTAATGAGCATTATAATGTCGAGGTTTGACGTTTGACTATTAGACGTTTGCTTGCGCATCGAAAACTTAATGTTATATGTCTTGTCTGCATTTAGTGTTAGCGAGCTAGGTTGAAGCAATTTATTAACAATATTAATGCCGTGTTGCGCAAGCTTGTAGGCATTTTTTTCTGAGACAGCAGAACAGAAGGGCATTGTCGTCAGCATAAGAAACAATTTTGCTATGATATAGATTTAGATTACAAAGATCGTTTATGTATATCAAAAATAGTGTAGGCCCTAAAATACTTCTCTAGAACTCTTCGGAGTTCCCCAAGGAAAGAAAAACACGACTTTTCAAGTAGTGTTTTTTTGTTATCGCTGAGAACATTACCAATCTTTACACATTGGGTGCGGTCTTCTAGACAGCTCTTATATAGTTTTAGCTGGGTGCCTATGATACCCATGGCTTCATGTTTGTGCAACAGAATAGGAATATAAACCGTGTCAAAAGCTTTGGCGTAGTCCAGGAAGATTCCTACTGTTTGGTTACCATTATCAAGTTCTTGTGCTAGATAGTTAGATGGTGTACGGTATCATCTGTTGAAAATATAGACCTAAATCCTCCGTTCCCTACCGCTGCCGTTTAGATAAATTTAATTTATGCTCCAAGCAAAAGCCGTTTATTTATAATTTTTTCAAATATTGCAGACTTAGAAGGCAGTAATGACATAGGTCTATAATTTGTCACTTGATCTTTACTGCCTGATTTATAAACAGATACAACAATAGGTTTTTTTAGGCACTCGGTAAAAAGACTTGTAGATAAACGTTTTTGGAAAAAGTAAGTTAGTGGCGGTACAAAAATGTGCCTGGACTGTTTAATAATTCTATTGGATATACTATTCTAGCCCAGTCGTCCTTAAAACTCATAATTATCGCTTCTACAGTCTCGTCAGTGTCTGACAACGCAATGGATGATAAAATAGTGCTACACGTAAATGGTGCATTTGTTAGCTATTGTGATTAATCCCGAACTTTTTCAGCCAAACGCTTTCCAGCATCCTAACCAATGTTATAAATGCGAAAGTAAGTTTGTTTGTTTGTTACACTTTCACTCTAAAATGGCTGAACGGATTTGGATAAAATTTGGCAAATGGGTAAACTATGACCTGGGTTAGGACAGAGGATACTTTTATCCCGATATTCCCACGGGGTCGAGATTTATGCGGGTGAAAAATGCGGGGTGCAGCTAGTCCATACTAATATTATAAATTTGAAAGCAACTCTGTCTGTATGTTACCTTTTCACGCCTAAACAACTGAACGGATTTCGATAAAATTTGGTAAGGAGGTAGATGACATCCTGGGGAAGGACATAGGCTACTTTTGGTCTTGGTAGCACGTTCCCGTGGGATAATTTCCAACATTCACGCGAGCGAAGCCGAGGGCAGAAGCTAGTCCTACTATATCCTACTAATATTATAAATGTGAAAGTGTGGATGTTTGGATGTTCGTTACTCAATCACGCTAAAACGGCTGAACGGATTTGGATAAAATTTGGCACATGGGTAGACTATGACCTTTTTTTTTTTTTTTTTTTTGGGTGGGAAATCATCAAATGACGTCTCCCGCTCTGGGCGGAGCGGAAGGGCGTGTCAGACTCTTACTGACTAAAACCCACCCGTGTTCCTTCAGTTGCCTGTGCGCCAGGGCCACGGTAACTCTTTCGAACAATCCGCGACCCCGGCAGGCATCGGTCCTATCGGACCCCGTCAATGGTGCTGACATCTCTTTGAGGCGCGCGTGGAACACGACGCGCCGTCGACCCGGGCCTGGTCCTTACCGGACGGCGAGCTGCCCATTGCTCGCCGTCCGCAAGCCCGCGCCTACGGTGGCCGGGAGTCGGCAATCGACTCCCGACGCCCAGGGTGTCTCCTCCTCCTGCGGCGGCTAGGGGCGCGAGGGCGCAGTGATTGCCTCTCCCTCTCGCGCTCCGCCTCCTCCTTCGCGAGCATTACTGCTTCGCAGAAGGAGGTGACGGCTTCCCATTCCCTCTCGCTCCGTACCATGGCCTGAACCAGGGCCGGACGCGAGAGGTCGCCGCCGCCGATCGCCGCCACGAGGACACGGCGGTGCTCCGCCCAAGCCGGGCAGACCTCCACCGTATGCTCCACCGTGTCCTCCGGTCGATCCACACAATGATAACACCCGGGCGTTTCCTCCCGCCTTATCTGAAACAGGAACCTCCCGAAACAGCCATGTCCGGTGAGGACCTGCGTCAGGGTAGACTATGACCTGGATTAGGACATAGGATACTTTTTATCCCGATATTCCCACGGGATCGACATTTCTGCGGGTGAAACCGCGGGGCGCAGCTAGTTATACATAAATGCGGGAATGAATTTGTTTGTTTATGTGTTTGTTACTCAATCATGCTAAAACGGTTGGACGGATTTGCATGAAATTTGGCACAGATGTAGCCCACGACCTGGGTCAGGACATAAGCTATTTTTCATCCTGGATCGCAGACGAAATCGCGGGCAACAGCTAGTTAGTAAATAAATTATTTTCAATGTTGGTAGATGTTAATGAGTGTGCTTTGAATATTACTGGTTTTGTTTCGAGTTATAAGTTACGCTTTTAATAAAATTCCAGATAATTTTACTACTTGTCTGCCTTTTCTAGTGCAATTTTATCGTAGTTGTTTTTTACTGTTTTTACAAGATCATTACAAAAGTTACGATATCGTTTATATACGAGAGTTGCAAAATTAAATTTTCTCAAACATGATTGGAAATGCGAGCATTATTTTGACAACCTTCTCCGAGATAAATCTAAAATGCTGTACAGCCGATCTATTCTGTAAAATTCTCACCGTGAAAACGTAGGTGAAGTGAGCTGTCAGTCCGCCTGATGCAAGGGCTTGCCACTATTGACAACTCACTCCACGCTCACTTCGCCTAAGTTATCACGGTGAGATTTTTACAGAATAGATCTGCTGGTCAAATATATGCGAGCAGCGGCCGGCAATGTTAGTATGAAAATCCATCTGTAGTGTTTAGCGGCCGAATAAATTACTATGAAAACTGTTATCTGTCGTGTAATTTAAAAAAGGAACGAACTTTTTACTTCGACCGATGGCAACCAAGGAGGTAACTTATCAAAGATATTATTTAAATTTCGAACTGACTTAGCAAATAGAGCTGTTTAAAGTGAAAAAGAAACAAATGAACATATTGGCGCGAGAATAGTTATCGTTTTTTGTCATTGATTCTGTTTGTAATAAATTTACTTACGTTTGAATTTCCGCGCATTATTTGAGAAAAATACTATACAAGCCTTGGCCGCAACCAGGTATTGAAGGACTCACGTATGTGTGCTTCGGCTTCGCGTCGGCCCACATTTTCACGTTCGTCCGTAATGGATTAATTATTCATCTGGATTAGATTTAGGTTTTATATGCAGTTGATCTCTATTTTTCTTACAGCGAATGAGTCCTGTCGTGTTATGTTTTAGTTTCTGTTATTTAGCCAAGATATGACCGTGTTCTCTGAATTGCATGTTGTATATTTTTGATTAGGTACAACATTTAAAACTGCGGATCAGCGGAATCGTAGACTGGAACAAAGTCGCTATTGCGTAAGTATTCAAGTTTATAAATTACATTTAAACCAGAAATTATGCGAGGGACTACTTTAGGTAATTTACAATTTAAATTAAGTAGTTTAGTACTGTGATCGGTTATCGTTGAATTAATTCCTAATGGTGAAACCCAAATAGACTTTTTGCGACCCGGGTATCACACAGTACATACGCTAATCTAAACCAACGATGTAGTTAAGTAAGACGGTTTGTAAAGGTTTACTTACATTTGTCAAGCCCTCTGGTCCTTCAATGGCTGTTAAATTCAAGATCAACTCTTGCTGATCCGATAGTGACAGCTCGTCGGCATCCGGTGATCTTTCTCCGTGTCTGTTGACCTGCAAAAAAAGAAAACAAAAACGTTAAACATTTGTTTTAAGTAAAACTATTTTACTTTCATGAAAGGCGTGCAAAACAGGAGCACTTTTGTAATTAATCGAGTTCTCGAACATTACCGATCTGATCACCCATAAAAATAGTTTTTTAATGATACCAATATTGTATTGGCATCAGAACTACAAGGATTTATAAATGACTAGTTTTTGCTCGCGGTTTCGCCAGCGAGTTTGTCGGAAATTATGCCACGGGAACCAGCTACAAAATAAATAGTATCCTGTCAATCAAATCCATTCAACTGTTATAGCGTAAAAAGATTACAGACAGACAAATAATAAATGCAATTTTTTATTTTTATTATACTGGTTTTTATGATTCTAAATGTCTAACTTAAAAATAATAATAATTCATTTTAATTTTATCATCATTCATTTTAAATACTCTAGCGTCGCCATTGACCACGTACGAGTAACCTATATTTTAGCTAAATTATTTTAAAACTTCAAATTGTAATAACTTTTAAGCGGCTGGACCGATTTATAAATGAAATAAATACTAAAATAAATAACACCTCAAGATACGGTTCCTGACTAAGTATTGCCAATTCTTTAAATTTCTTAAAAAGAGGTACAATTTTTTTTGGTAAAATCATTCCTTGTTTTACCCCCTTGGGGGAAGATTTCACTAAAACGCAGAAACAAATACTTTTTATTTATCACCAAAAGCATACATTTTAATTTTCATATCCCTAACTTGCTAAGTTTCCCATACAAACTTTCATCCCCTATATCACCCCCTTCTAGGATTATTTTTGTGACAAAACTTAGCCTATGTTCTTCCCCAGGTTGCCATCGATCTCCTTGCCAAATTTTATCGAAATCCGTTCAGTGGTTTAAGCGTGAAAAGATAACATACAGACAGACAGACAGATGGATAGAGTTGCTTTCGAATTGATAATATTAGTAAGGACGGATAGTGTGAATTAGTAATTTTTTTCGGCGAAGTTGTACATTCTTGAAACAGCCTAATCTTATTTTTCGTAGATTGTAATTAGGTACCCACTTAGGACGAATTTCAAAAATGGAACTGAACGCGATCAGCACATAAACGCGTTCATGTGCTGATCGTGTTCAGTTCCATTTATGAAATTCGTTCTAAGTGGGTACCCAATTACAATCTACGAAAAATAAGTTTACACTGTTTCAAGAATGTTAAGTCCCATGTTTGTCGTAGTAGATAAGATAGTGACAATCAATGGTTTATGGCCTTTAAGGCCTAATATAACAACGTGTGCCAATACTAACCAAATAAATGTTGGTTAGTATTTGCACCTTGTCCTAAGTTGAGCAAAATGTTCAATAATTTACTTTTTCGGAATGGACAAAAGAAGGGGTAGCCGGGGCGAAATCCATACGAGATCGCCCAATGTTCTTTTCAAATAAAACATTATAATTATATGTAATTTTATAGGTACCTACAGTAGAGTAATGAGACATCATTAATCAAGGTTTTATAAATACTCATTATCTCCCCAGCCTTTTCCCAACTATGTTGAAGTCAGCTTCCAGTCTAACCTTATGCAGCTAAATACCAGTATTTTAAATGAAGCGACTCCCTATCTGACCTCCACAACCCAGGGACTGGGGTTACCCAGTAGCTGGGTTGTGGAGGTCAGATAACAATGAGGAGGTGTTAACAATACCCCTTGGTAAGACTGGTTGTCAAACTTTCGGGCTTTTGACCCCCCGTAACGACTGTCAAAGATGTATAAATGTTTTTTAAATCCGACTGCAAAAATGACCACAAACAAACATCACACCAACCATATTTCATTTCAATTGATCATTATCAATTCATCACGAAGACACCCAATGAGTCTTTGTTATTAGATACCCATCTATTGTTAACAAAACTATTTTCCTTATATTTACATAACTTATTCGTCTTCAAATGGGAACGTAGTAAAATAATTAGCACACCGGCGCCCCGGGGTAATTGCGTAACACACTAACAGTAGGGATGGCGTTCATTTTGACAGTTCAACAACATTCATTGCGTTAATTACGTTATTGAGCAGCCAAATTAGAACGTATGAAGCAATGGATTAGTATTATCCTTCAAAATGATTCAGATTGTGATTGATAGTGTGCTACGCAAATAGGGTACAGGTCACAAAACGTGGTAGATAATTACTATTTGTCTTGTTGTTGTCTTTTCAAGATAATTTGTATGAATAATCTTGTGATTTGCTGACGTTTAAGTAAGAAGGTCGTAACCGCTTGATTAAGAGAACAATATAATTACTTTGATAGTTGGTGTTTGTGATTCCCGGTGATAATAGTCCGCCATGTCGACGCGTGGTTGTAGAAAAGGTGATTAGGATTTATGTCAAGGGTTATTTGTACGAACGCAACAGTTTTGCGACTGACAACGCATAACCCAAAGCTGGTGATGATAGAAACATGACATTTGGTGGATTCTAATATTCCATAAGATAAGGATGGCCGATGGGGCCGAAAGGTTCAAGAGTGGCGACTGCGTAGGTACTGGAAGACGCAGCGTTGGAAGGTCTCCGACAAGGTGGACCGATGACCTGGTGAAGGCCGCAGGAATCCGCTGGATGCGAGAAGCACAGAACCGGTCGAAGTGGCGGTGCAGTGCGGTGAGGGAGGCGTATATCTAGCAGTAGATGTTTTTTAGCTGAAATTATGATGATGAGTGATGAAGGTAAAGATGGTGTACAGGTGCACTAAGAAAGGGTTGAGGAAGAAGAGAAACCATGAACGGGACTATCAGTAGTTCTAGGTTTGAACTGAAGCGAAGTCGCAGAGACGAGGTAAGGCCTTTCCTAAGTAACGCTTAATAATACTATTATTATTGGCCCTATATCTCTTAGATCCGTTCTACGGTTGATACGCCATGTGTAAGCACGGTCGTCAGTGTTGTGTGGATCACTGTGGAAGCTGTTGACAGACACGGTGGGACTACGACACGGCGACGTCGCCGTATCCATATAACCGGTGGTTTGCCGTGTCAGGGGGCCTGCTCATCAAGTCCGTCTACGAGGATACGGGTCCGTCCGGAAGTAGTTTGAAACTTTGGAGTGAACCCTACACCATATTAATTATTATTCGGATAGGTAAAACATCGGGAGTAAGGTCAACTGTCACATCGTGGTGTCATTCATTCTTAAGTCGGGCCGCAAACTAATCATATGGCCGTAGGTGTTACGGAGTAGTAGACTCCCGTAACTTCGGCCGAAACTACGGATTTCGTGCGAAGATAGTAGACCCCCATATACAAGCTCACACGATTAAACTACGGTGCGGCTAGCGCGCTGTATCGTAGAGAAACCGTGCCGTGTACTACGGGTCTTAGGGAAAATAAATACAATTAAAGAAAGAAAAGAAAGAAAGAAAAATATTTTATTTGGGACACGCACAGGAAATACAAAGAGTAAAAATAAAAAGGAGCAATTCATGTCATTGTCTACAGCAGAAACAGGCCAAGAGACTTAATCGCAATTAAGATGGTTGTTTTTATAAACTGTGTCAAATACTTTGATAATAATAGAATCGAGTCCCATTTTCCTGTAATTATCTTTGCACTGGATGATAAAGTAAGGTGAATGCTTTTCAAAGCGGGTGTTGGTAGCAATTCGATACCGATTTTAGGCCGATTATGATGTGGAATGTCCTATACATTGTGTCTTGATATTACGAGTACGTTAAAGCTTTTATACAAAATGCTTTTATATGATCTTATGGTTTTTAGGGTTCTGGATGTCCGAATGAAAAAAGGAACCCTTACAGGATCACTCGTGTGTCTGTCTGTCCGTCACAGTAAATTTTCTCCGAATCTACTGACACATGTGAATTTCTGTGACCCCAACACGGACGTGTAACGTAAATAAATTAATTTTGTATATGGGGGTAACTTTTGGGGGACAAAATGGAAATTAAAAATAAAGTTTTGCAAAGTGTACTATGTGACATATTAAATAAAAGGCCTTGTAGTAAGGGTCTTATGTAAAGAAAATGCGCTGTCTTAGGTAGTGACAGGAAGAAAATTCAAATGAATACCTAAATTGACAACAACTTTGTTTCAAAATCTTAACTAATTAGAGTTCTTAATACACTTCTACAACCCAAACTAGTACCTATACCTATCTACATCTACACACTATTTTCCAAAAACGTTTGAGTACGAATTTCACCATGAAACTAAACGCATTCAGCAAATCTAAACCGCGTTCAAGAGTTGTCAGTGTCAATATTCATATTCATTTGTGAAATTTGCCTTTAATCTTCAGTAGCTTAGGCTGTGCGGGCAAGCTCGGCGTCCGTTAAAGACCAGGGGGTCTTCTCTATGAGCACGTAATCCGTAGTTTCGGCCGAAGTAACGGGCGTTTCCTACTTCGTATCCCCTACGGACATAAGATTAGTTTGGGGCCCGACCTAAGAATGAATGACACCATGATGTGACAGTTGCCCCTACTCCCGATGTGTTTTTACCTGTCAGAAAATGTTTATTAATCGGGTGTAGGGTTCACTCCAAAGTTTCAAACTACTTTCGGATGGGCCCGTATCTTCATTGATTGACTTAGAGAGTAGGCCCATAGGCCCGGGTCGACGGCGCGTCGTGTTCCACGCGCGCCTCAAAGAGATGTCAGCACACACTGACGGGGTCCGTTACGGCCGATGCCTGCCAAGATCGCGGGTTTTTCCGTAAGGGTTACCGTGGCCCTGGCGTACAGGCAACTGAATGAACACGAGTAGGTTTTGGGCAGTAAAAGTCTGACCGATCTGCCCAGAGCGGGAGAAATGATTTGACGATTTCTCATCCAAAAAAAAGGCTGTGCGGGTAATCGGCTTCAAAACTGCACCCTAATTATGCTTAACTCATTATCAGTCCCAATCTGAATCATTTTGATGCCTATTGTTAATCCATTGCTTCAAATGTTCGAAAAATTTGTCTGCTCAACAACGTAAATAACGCAATGAATGTTGTTGAACTGTCAAAATTAAAGCTATTCCTACTGTTAGTGTGTTACGCAATTACCCCGCGTGCTGTTTTCAAGTAGGCACAATATTACGCCTGTAATCCTCGAAGGGTTAGGGTAGGCAGAGGTGTCCCGATAGAAAAGTGCAGCTGTGTAGTAGTTTTCAAGTATCATATGAACTAATAGTAAAAGAGAACTTACAACTAATGCAAACACCAGTTCCTGGTCTTCAATGACCTCGTTGCTGATGGGGTTCCCGCAGGATACGTTGCACAGCCCCAGTAGGTACGACAGGATTAGATACCGGAACATCTTCTGAAACAAAAGTAGAATAACATTGTGACTAACTATTTTTTTGAATATTATTATTAATTTATTTTATTTATTTATTTAACCATTTAAGGCAAACAGGCGCGACGCGACTCTAGCAGAACAATTTCTATGAAAACATCATGCAAATTGTTCTACAAGAATCGCATCGCACCGTCGCGTCGCGCGTGTCTTTGGGAGCCTTTATGCACACACATTTATACAGACACGAAGAAAAGAACAGAAAAATACGTACAAGGGTGATGTTTATTTCTAAAGTAATCTCTTTCTTAATAATCGTAATCATTTATTTACATAGGTAATGGTAAGTCAGTAATTAAGTTTCCTATAGCTTTTGCCTGCGGCTTTGCCCGCGTGGATGTCGGAAATTATCCCACGGGAACGTACTACCGGGATAAAAAGTATCCTACATGTTAATCCAGGTTATAAACTATCTGTGTTTCAAATTCCATTCAATTACGTTCAGTAGTTTTTGCGTGAAAGAGTAACAAACATCCATCCATCCATCCTCACAAACTGTCACATTTATAATACACACATTTATAATCACAGTCTGTGATACTTTATTCCTACTACAATCTAGCCTATTAGCTAAAAAGTAGTTTAAATATAACTTAAAACTGCGAAGTAACTTTCAAATTAAGATTTCGTCCAATATCGTCTTTCTTTCTTTCATTTTAATCTTTAAGGGGATCCGTAGTTGTAGCAAGCAAAATTCAAATTTTCTATGGTTTTTTGCAAATTGCAGCTCTGTTTTACGTCGTATGTTGATCAAATTTGCGTTAAATGTGTTCGCGACTGTAGGAGAGAAATTTTCACAATATATTTCATTTGAAAATTCTTTGGTGGACTAAACTTCCAAAATTTGACGATTGATATGAAATTGATGATTATTATTCAATAAATATATCATTTCTACAGTCGCGAATCGTATTGATCAACATAGGACGTTAAACAGAGCAGGCAGCGTTAGGCAGGCTACAGCTGAGGATTTACCTTAAGGAAGATCCATTAAGGTAAGCCGCGAAATTCAAATTTTTATTATGAGTTTTTGCAAATGGCGGCACTGCTTTACGTTATATGTTGATCCGATTAATCTTTGACTCTATTTTTATCTAACAAGGAAATAAAAAATCAAATAATTGGACACATTTTAGTAGATAGCAATATCAATACGAATTATTAACCTTTGACCCTAATCGACAGAGGTAATAATTTCGCCTTAGTAGTTTGTTTTTTAAAGATAAAGTTATCGAATAAGATTTTAAAAGCAAAACATGACTTGATGCGGATACGGATGTGTCCTTTTTATGAATCAAAGTTTTCGTTATTTATAACGTTTTCCTATTTGTTTAGAAGACTAGTTATAAAATTAGAGCCTAAATAAATCTGCCTAACATTTTCCGAACTATTTTGGAGTTGGCTGTCAGTCTAACCGGATTTTACCGGATACAGCTGAATACCAGTATTTTACATAAGCTGCCTATCTGACCTCCACAATCCAGTTACTGGGTAGCACGATACCCGTTGGTAAGACTGGTTGTCAGGTTTTTGGGTTTCTGACTACCCGTAACGACTGTCAAAGATATAGGAATCAATGTCTCTAATGTTTCTTGTTCAAGACTCTGAAACAAGGCCATGAATGAGATAAAAAAACTAGATAAGTACCTACTTAATTTTTTAATTAAATAAAGGCCAGTTTCACAGTTTCCGGATAAACTTAATGTTTAATTAGTGATAGCAATACGTTTATTGTGCTGTGGACATAACGTCACATCACGCCTGTACCTATTCCACGAAGGTTATGGCAGAGATGCACTTATAAATACCTTCACATTCCGCCAGTTATATTTAAGTCCCATGTAACAGGGGCGAGCTTATTGCCATCAACCGGGCACAAATCCAGACTCCGGGCTGCTACTGAGAAATTCCTGATGGGAAACCCAATAACACTTTGCCCGACCTAGGAATCGATCCCAAGACCTCAAGCTCAGCAGTACCTACATAATGATAACGCCACGCATTTAATATTTAGAATCAGGTCAAAAGTTATGTAACAGTTTTCATAAAATAAAGTTATCAGGCGAAGAAATAAAGTAAAAAATAAACTGTTATCTAATTAAACACACTTTGGCACACTCTGGTATCATGATAGTTTTAGTGTTAATAAACAAAAACAACTAAGACGATAACAATTTTGGAAGATAATTATTTATTTATAATGTGGAACTGATACTCCTAAGTATGTAGTATCATAGCCCGTGGCCCAGGCGCACAGGCAACTGAAGGAACACGGGTGGGTTTTAGTCAGTAAAAGTATGACACGCCCTCCTTACATGAAGATGCCCCACAAAAAAAAAAAAAAACTGGCATTCTGTAATTTCTGCCTATACTCATTGGAAAAAGGCGTGACTCGTGAGTTTATGTACATATTTATGAATTACCTGATACTAGGTATTTAAAGCTTATAGTAATAATAAATAGCAAAGGTGTTCAACAAGCATTTTTGAATTTTTTATGTGAAGTTGAAGCTCGTTCGGAAATTAATCTTCTACCACCATATATATTTCTGCCGCCAAGTAATGTTGTTATATTCCGGTTTGAAGGGTATGAGCACATGAATAAAAAACCGTCATGTGGGTACCGCCGGTGTGACAGACACGTGACACATTCCAACTTCGTCACTGGGATAGAAGCGCATCTGTGATGACACTGGTATTGCAGACAGGGATCGAAAAGGTTCCTAAAATACCGATAAAAACCCGGTAGTTAGTGGTTCCGTTACTAGAATCCGAACCGGAAAAGGAACCTAAATTGGAACCATTAAGAACCTTTATTTTACCGGTTCTTCTTCAAAGCGAGTACGAACGAGTTCATACGATGCTGCTGGAAACTGATCGAAACCGGAACCTGAACTGGAACCGTACCGAAAAGAAGAACCTTTTTAAAAACCAAAATGAAAAACCGGAACGCAAATTAGTACTGGTTTTAAATTTTTCATTGGAGACGTCTTCAGGCGGGCCATTGGCCACTTGATTGCTTGCCACCCGAAACATTTGCCACGCAAAGTATTACTCCTGAGGGCCTAGACAAAGTGACATTCTATCAACGATAACAATGATGGAAAAATCAAAAATGTCAATCCCGTTGAAAAATGCTATTGAAATACAAAATACTTTGAAAACGATTACCACTTTTCTACATCAGATCCTCAATGGGGTAATTAAGTAACACAAATAAATTGGCAATTGAACGCACTGCCTTTTATTTTGACAGTTCAGCCACGTTCATTGCGATATTTACGTTGTTGAGCAGACGAATTTTTCAAACCTATGAAGCAATGGGTTAGGAATTTCCTTCAGAACCCTTGGATTTTGATTGTCGCAAGTAAATTCACTATTTATCTTAGGATATTACCCTATTATTACCTAAGCAAAACATTACAATAACTAATAAGACACAATTATTAATAGCAAGACCCTATTTAAAGTTTATCGGAGCCAGTCTGAATGTCACATCTACACATGTCGCATCGGTATGACATCTTGTAAAGTGAAATGACAAAAATATACATAGTTGATAATATATTTTATAACTAATTATTATTGTATTTTGTAAGTCAATGTCTCAACGATAAAAGATAAGTTTAATAAAAACATTTATAAATTTTGGTGCCGTGTGATTCCCGGTCAATAATGGGCCAGTGTTTTTTGTAGATAAAACTTTTTTGTTAAGTATCACTAATCATGATACTTAACAAAAAAGTAAACATTTATGGCTGTGAGAAATGAGCGATTGTGATTAAGGCTCCCACAGACAGGTGCGACGCGACGGTGCGTCGTGAATTTTGTAGAACAATTTCCATGAAGATTTCATAAAAAATGTTCTACTAGAGTTGCGTCGCGCCCGTCTGCGCGAGTCGTAAGACTGTAATCAGACAGGCCAGGTCTAATGTCCGACTGCCAGGGTCACGGGTTTGTCCGAAAGGGTTACCGTGGCCCTGGCGCACAGGCAACTGAAGGAACACGGGTGGGTTTTAGTCAGTATAAGTCTGACACGCCCTCGCGCTCCGCCCAGAGCGGGAGAAGTTATTTGATGATTTCCCACCAAAAAAAATAGTCTCATTTCCGAGATGCACGAGGCTAGGCTTCTTAAGTCAGGATAGTAGGTAAGCTAGTAGTAGTAAGCTTGTAAGCTAGGATAGTTTAATAGCATGGGCTTCTATTTTAGGAGCTAGTGGCGTCCCCACTACTGTTTTTTCAATACCTGTTAGTATTATCACTGTAGTGAAATATTTACACAGACAGCTGCTCTTGAACGCGGTTTAGGTGTGGTGATCGCGATCAGTTACATTGGTGAAATTAACCCTAAGATAGATTTATTACTCGATAATGGGGAAGAAGTCAATGGTAGTCATTATTTTCATTAAAAAAATTACTACAAAATGGTCGGAAAAAATGCTAGTTCCGCTATAATCACTTCTTTACACTTAAATATCAACGTTTCTCGTCAAATCACGTGACCAACTCATGCGCAGACCTAGGAAGCGCCTCAATAAACTGAACTTTAGATTGTTATGAACGTGCACTTATCTGACTTCTAAAATAATTCTTACGATAAACGGGCACGTGCCGTCAAAATGGATGAACTGGAGATTGTGGATGACCTCTCAGTGACGTTAGCTAAAGCAAAAAAATGTTTATAATGCTGAGATCATCTATTTTTTCGGTGCATGCAAATATTTAAAGTTATTTATTAATGAGTTACAGTATAATATTTACATAATTTGGAAGCTAACAGTATTCAATTAATAATAATATGTACAAGTACATACAAAAGGGAGGAGAAATAATCATAGGGCATCCAAAAAATTATTTGTCCGCATCGCTGTCAACAGGAAAAGTATCCAAAAGGCTGGTAGCATTACCACATTATATGGCAATGTAGATGATTCTTTGGCCAAAAAATAGGCCAACCTTTGGTTACGTAAAGAGTCGTAAATCCCGTATTTTTAAGAACGTTTACGTTCTAATCTTAGTCGTAATTTGTCAAAAACAAACCTCTAATTTTGACAAGTTCCTATTTATTTATTTGTTAAAACATGGGAACAGTGGTCCACTTTAGCTTTGGATCGATAGAGCTGGAAGTCAATGAGAGAGGCCTTTGCCCAGCAGTGGGATGATGCTGGCTAACAGTAACAGTTTTTTAATTCATTTAAAAATACTTCTCGCAGGTCAACCTAGGAGGTTGTCGGCTGCTTAACCGGTCATGCCTGTGGTTGCCTTAATAAATTAAGGCCCCAGCTAGGAATTAAAAAAGTTACAAACTGAGTGACTACACGCTAAGGGCACCCCCTGTGTACGGCTTAGGGCGTCGCTGGGGGAGGGCAGCAAGCGACAGGTTTTTTCTTTTTTTGGTTGGAAATCATCAAATGACCTCTCCCGCTCTAGGCGGAGCAGAAGGGCGTGTCAGACTCTTACTGACTAAAACCCACCCGTGTTCCTTCAGTTGCCTGTGCGCCAGGGCCACGGTAACCCTTACGAACAATCCGCGACCCCAGCAGGCATCGGCCCTATCGGACCCCGTCAATGGTGCTGGCATCTCTTTGAGGCGCGCGTGGTACACGACGCGCCGTTGACCCGGGCCTGGTCCTTACCGGACGGCGAGCTGCTCATTGCTCGCCGTCCGCAAGCCCGCGCCTACGGTGGCTGGGAGTCGGCAATCGACTCCCGACGCCGAGAGTGTCTCCTTCTGCGGCGACTGGGGGCGTGAGGGCGTAACGATTGCCTCTCCCTCACGCGCTCCGCCTCCTCCTTCACGAGCATTACTGCTTCGCAGAAGGAGGTGACGGCTTCCCATTCCCTCTCGCTCCGTACCATGGCCTGAACCAGGGCCGGACGCGAGAGGTCTGGATCAGAATTATAACAGTCACAGTATTGATTAGGAACGGCAAATACATAATTATTTACAGTACAAATTGATTGCGATATGGAGTTTTGCTGAAATGAGATAACGTCTTGAATATGAATGTTTATATGTGTCGCAGGCAGATTGTATGATTCGTCACTATACACACGGCGTCGTCCGTTTGCATACTGTCGGCGTTATGTATAATGTCTAAGGCAAATTGATAAAGTTTCTGATCGCATCCATTTCGTCAAAACTCATAAATGTAGTGGTAACCATGATTATTAACTAGTTCAGCAGTTAAAACAGAGCAGTAAATTAAAAAAAAATGAGTCATAACAAATATTTGAATGGGTAATTAAATACATACTAAGCAGTAAAATGGCTCAAGGGATAGTAACATGTGAGCAGTTTAAAAATCGGAATAAGTAGCTCAGAAGTCTAACTTGGAAGTAACGCTCGCCGGTCAATGCCGCGGTACCGCTCGCTTTCGCTCGCTCGGCTCGCGCGCGGTTTGCCACAGTTTTAACCTAACCGATAAATGGGTCGGGGTGCCCTAGCTTAGTTACTGCGACCAATTCGGTTGGCACGTGATTGGTTACAGTTCCAACGGAACTTATGAACTGCCGAGCTATTTATGTTACTGCCCATTCATTTATGACTACTTGAGTATTTTTTTGTACTGACATTGTAGGATGAAATAAGCGACCAATTTTCTTTTCATTACTGTTAATGTTTTACTGTCGCACTAATTTACCAACCGTCGAAAAATAAAATGACTGGCCGTTATTTTTTTTTATCAGACCCTTTAATCGTGTATCGCATCCAACGGTACAGGGTTCGTGGGGGTATTTAAAGTTGTGTTATATATAACATTAAAAACTTGTTTTCGTAAAAAAAAACGTCAGTAAAAGTTGGAACCTTCAATATCTCCATAACCGAAAGGTATGGTTCGGTACTAAAAATATATTACAATGATGACGAGTACAAGTGACTCTCGGCTTCGTTAAGTATTTTTTAACACTATTTATACTCGTAAATCTTGCAATGCAATAATTATTATGTACCTACTAACTGCCCGGCGCGACTTCGTTTGCGTGGTGGCCTACCCCTACCCTAACCTATCCCTAAACCTTAGCGGGCATATGCAGAAAAACTCACCAAAGTTTCATTAAAATCAGTCCAGCTCTTTCGGAGTCCATAGAGGACAAACAAACAAACATTGATTTTTATTTATATAGATAGATATATTGACGAATGTAGCCAGTTTAAAGCGGATTTAATCTGTTTTGTGTATAATAATTATGTAGGTCTGTTTGTTCTTGTATTTTATGTTAACAGACTGTTTTAGTAATTATTTATTAATAGTAATTGCAAGCAATGAGACTTTAAAATTTCCTGTCTAATTAGATGCTTTACCATATAGGGCAAAGGTCTCTTCTGATACAAAGAAGGCACTTAGTATTCATTTGCAGTTTTGCATTATTCTAACGATGATTTTGTTCAGCTGCAGTTAATGATTATTATACATGATGCCACTTAATATTAATTAATTTTAAAGAGCGATGGCCATATGCCCTTTTTTTTTTTTTTTTTTTTTGGGTGGGAAATCATCAAATGACGTCTCCCGCTCTGGGCGGAGCGGAAGGACGTGTCAGACTCTTACTGACTAAAACCCACCCGTGTTCCTTCAGTTGCCTGTGCGCCAGGGCCACGGTAACTCTTTCGAACAATCCGCGACCCCGGCAGGCATCGGTCCTATCGGACCCCGTCAATGGTGCTGACATCTCTTTGAGGCGCGCGTGGAACACGACGCGCCGTCGACCCGGGCCTGGTCCTTACCGGACGGCGAGCTGCCCATTGCTCGCCGTCCGCAAGCCCGCGCCTACGGTGGCCGGGAGTCGGCAATCGACTCCCGACGCCCAGGGTGTCTCCTCCTCCTGCGGCGGCTAGGGGCGCGGGGGCGTAGAGATTGCCTCTCCCTTTCGCGCTCCGCCTCCTCCTTCGCGAGCATTACTGCTTCGCAGAAGGAGGTGACGGCTTCCCATTCCCTCTCGCTCCGTACCATGGCCTGAACCAGTGCCGGACGCGAGAGGTCGCCGCCGCCGATCGCCGCCACGAGGACACGGCGGTGCTCCGCCCAAGCCGGGCATGGCCATATGCCTGCTTTTACAATTCATTGGCATCACGGATGTTCAAAATTTGTCAGACATTCGAACTGCCTCGTATCCATACTTCCTCAAAAATTTATATAGCAATAGGACCAACGCACGCGGCGACGCAACGCGGTGACGGCTCCACATACTTTCCGTGGTACAACAGATCTAGTATCTATAGATTTATCTAGATCAAGTAGATCTAGTGTCTACAAAGTTTATAGGTATATCCATGTGAAAACTAACTGCGGCAATTCAA
The DNA here is from genome assembly GCA_917490735.1 of Dryobotodes eremita. Taxonomy (NCBI): domain Eukaryota; kingdom Metazoa; phylum Arthropoda; class Insecta; order Lepidoptera; family Noctuidae; genus Dryobotodes; species Dryobotodes eremita. The sequence goes on along the minus strand of OU823242.1, from coordinate 5,038,156 downwards.
ACACGGAAAAATACTTTTCCACTCAGATTTTCCCTAGCCTGACCTTGATCAAACGGGCCTTTTACCACAGTATAATAAAGTAAGCAGTATTACGTCTCAGCAGTGTCCTTGAACTAATTACCTACGGCCGCTCAGTAGATAAACACGCACTAGGTTTGCCCACTGACTGTGTCTCTTTGGTTGTAACTGTACTTTATACGTCCGACAAATTTAACGATGAGAGAGCATTTTCGAGCGAGACCATTCGGATAGTCTGTTTTTTTTTTAGATATTATTCATTGGTTCGGGTTCAAAAATAAAATACTTTCTTTAGAAAAGAGGCCTTTAAAAGGTCCGCGATAACACTTATCTAAATGCTCATTCACAAATTGATAAAATAGGTCAGAGTTGTATGAAACAAATATATTAATTTGTCTATGGTAATTAAAGTAGGTAATGTTAAATTCCTATCGAAATAAATTGCTTATCGACAGGGAATTTTTATGTAAGTAGGTAGATAAAAATTGCATTTTACACCAAATCATTTGTATGAATATAGGATGAAAAGTTTAGATTTCACAAACGTGTTTTTGATCGCGTGGCGCACGATAAAGACTTTCTGTGACAGACTGAAATCCACGCGGGTGAAGCCCCGAGCAGATTAACTAGTATAGGTATATTTTGTTCTTTCCATAGGGCATCGAGTGCATCAGCTCGCCGTCCGGTAAGGACCAGGCCCGGGTCGACGGCGCGTCGTGTTTCACGTGCGCCTCAAAGAGATGTCAGCACAACTGACGAGGTCCGATAGGACCGATGCCTGCCGGGGCTGCGGATTGTTCGAAAGAGTTACCGTGGCCCTGGCGCACAGGCAACTGAAGGAACACGGGTGGGTTTTAGTCAGTAAGAGTCTGACACGCCCTTTCGCTCCGCCCAGAGCGGGAGAAGTCATTTGATGATTTCCCACCCATAAAAAAAGAGCATCTTGTGCATGGAAATGAGAGATACTCACCTACTAAGTATCTGTCAAGGAAGTTATGCTCGCTACGCTTCAATAAATATAGAAAAACCTACATAGCATACATAAATAAAAACTACAAAATGAGGACTGAGTTGCTAATTTAAAACTTGATTTCTGGTTTCGCTATTGATTAAATCAAACACATCCATACCCTGCACGCGTAGCATGAACACAATAGAAACGGGTTTTGTCGACGGAAGAATAGACAAAATGACAGATAATTGACAGATTTCTAAATAAATTATCCTAGAATCTGTCAGTTTGTCTAATCTGCTGTCGACAAAACGCGTTTCTATGGTGGTCATGCTACGCGTGGTGAACAATACATTCGATAACTTCGTGCTATATCTTACTTAAATAAATGTGCGCGAGCGTCTCGCACCGTCCGCGTCCTTACGTAACAGCGGCGCAACAATACTCCTTTGAAAATTGGTTCAGAAGTAACAAGGACGTACTAACCTTTAGAAGTTTTAAAGAACCGAAAATATTGCATACTAGCTTTTGCCCGCGACTGCTTAAAACTATCGAGATAAAAGTATCCTATGTCCTAACCCAGCGGGGTAATTGCCTAACACATTTACAGTAGGAATGGCTTTTATTTTGATAGTTCAACAATATTCATTGCGTTATTTCCGTTGTTGAGCAGATACATTTTTCGAACATTATGAAGCAATGGATTAGCAATAGGCTTCAAAATTATTTAGATTGTGATTGATAGTGTGTTACGTAATTAAAGTGCAGGTTTACATCGAGGTTTCGAAGCGCATCGTTTCGGCCGATTTGTATGAAGACGTAATACTGCTTACTTTATTATACTGTGCTTTTAGTTAGCCAGACGTCCTTTTAACTATAACCTTTATTGTTACATCAAATGACGAACATTATTTTTTCAAGGCACAAAAACCTTGGAAACGGTAGTTTTTGATTACAACATCTGACCTTTGCCACGATTTTTGATTTTGTCAAATAAGGCCCGTCGACCATGACGCTACTCGAAAGTAACCAGTTACGAACTCAACTCACAGCACTAGTATTTCCTGTCAATTAATTTAATTTGATTTATTTTAATAAAATTTCATTTGGGATTTATTTTGATTTATTTTATGTGATTTCTATTAATTTATGTTTGTCAATGGGTGTTATTTACCTGAAATAAATGAATTTATTATTATTTTAATGGCGGTACGTACACGATGCGACTTAAGGATGATTTCCACCAAACGGCTCGCATCACATCGGATCGGAACTGATTTTACAATATTTAAATGATATTAAATCGTATACCCAGTATTTAAAGTATATATTACCAAGTCACACACAGCAGCTTGACCGCGGGCGTCTTCTGCGACACGCGATCGTAGCCGACGGTATGCTACGACGCGCGATCGGCTCCGTTCGCCTGTCGTCGTATTGTCGTATCGTCAACACGGTAGGAATGAAACTATTTGACTACGCGCAGAAACGGATACGTTTGCAAGCGACGGTACGGAGCCGATTGTATGCGTTGACATCCTGCTGGACACGATCGGCTGTCGCTGCATCCGTTCGTATTCTTTCCGATCCGATGCGATGCGAGCCGTTTGGTGGAAATGTTCCTTTACTAACACATTATTTACCAGTTTGTGATTGGTTGCGTCGTGTACGGACCGTTATTGGAGATTTGAGATTGAATCACGTTACTTTTCAGTAGCATCGTGGACTGTGGGCCTTAATATTTGACATGAAGTTGCAACATTATATTTATGTAGTTGCCCTTTTAAGGGGCGTATAGAAGTCAACTGAGCCTCGCGCCCATTTTGCAAGACCGGCAGTATATCCGGAAGAAGTGGGTTGTGACACATGTCTTGTTTGACATACCTACCTTGGGGAAATTGGGGTTTACGCACGTGTTCAACTGAAGGTTGTGCTTTTAAGTTGTACTGAGTAGCTATAGTTTAAGCAAGCTTAATTTTTTTTCAGTTATGCTGCGGTTATAACTATGTGGGTTAAGTTACTGTATTCTAGAAAATCAGTGGCCGCCACATGACGTCCACATTGACAGTTATCATGGAAATGACAGCGGCGGGGTTTTATTGTACGGTGTCAAAACACGCTCTCTGGGAAAACACCAACTTACTTCCTTAAATAACGTTTGAAAAAGTGACGTCTTTCGAAGGTAAATTGCAGTCGCTATTTGGCGGCCACCGCTTTTCTAGGAAACCCTAGCATTATACATTACTTTTCTTTCCTTTTTTTTTTTAAAAACGTTGCCCCACACTAGGAATTTCTCCTTATTGTGGGTGCGTTTACAAACATTTAAAACTCACATACACAAACAGCCAGACCCGGAACAACTACTTGTAGGTCATACAAATATTTGTTCCGTGCGGGAATCGAACCCGCGACACGCAGCGCAGCAGTCAATCGCTTAACCACTGCGCCAACCGTGCCGTCTAGCGACCCGCCGCGGCTTTGCACGGGTGTAAAATGTGACGCAGGTCGTATAACTATAGAATGTCTTTACAATGTTTAGGGCCAATTTCACTAAACTATTGATAATGGGACATTAGTAAATCAGCCATTAAAATAAACATCGATGTTAATGGTATTTACGTTCCACCAGAAAAAAATAACACCACATTAAGAAACCCAGCGTTAAGTGAATGAGTCGTGTATCTTTCACTCATATAACGGTCAGTTGTCAAATCAACCAAATTAAAAAGACGCAATGTCACATGCAAATGTTCACTGACAATGCATCATTTTAGCTAGCCGTATAGTATAGACTCGCGTTAAATAATACGACTAAATTAAAATGTCAGTTGTGTAGTGAACTTTGAGTGTGTTCTTGTAACATTTAATTTTGTCGGTAAATAACTATTGCTAGTTTAGTACAAGTCAAACTTCACGTCGCCATAAAGTTTGAATCGAACTGTAAACCGTAATTTTTATAATTTTGTTTGTTATCTTTTTGAACGTTTTGTGATGTTCGTGGTCAGTCGTGGTGTTTTTTCTATTGTAAGAATAATAATATGTAACAGTAAGAAAACGCGTATACGTGGCCCTAATTTCTCATTGCATGAATAATACATTTTAATTAGCTTGATTTCGAAGAATAAAGAAGTCGTAGAAAATAAAAAAGGGATGCTGTAACAACGGCAGCAAAAAAGGTTGAAAAGGTGCCAATTATGTACTGACACATTGGGTAGGTAGGTACGAAGTTTACAGATTTTTAGTAGTTTACTTACCGATCTGATGAATATTCAAGCTTATTTTCAATCAAATACAACACATCTAAGGCAGATTGTTTCGATAAGCGAAATCTTGTGCGAAAATCGACTACATCGTATTCTTCAAAATAGTGCCGTCGTTCTTTATAAATTTTTGGACGTCAAATAAATCGTCCAAGTCATCCAAAATTTCCAAAACAATTTGATCTTCGAAAATAAACTTATACGCTGCTTCCATTTCGATGATTTTGCCAACTGACTAAATGTCGGTTAGAAATTTAACGGACCTCTGGGGCAGCAATTAAATTTAACGCCTGATTAGGACATTTAATCATGGATTAGCGTATGGTGAAACACTCGCTTCTCTTAATGTCCCGTTAACATTTTAACAGAAGATTAAACTAACTAACATGGTATGGTGAAACTAGGCCTTAGTATAGTTCGGTTAAGTAGCCAGGACCTCAGAGGGCACAACTACGAGCTGCCATATCAAAAAAAAAAACAATGTTTAGAGCAGTTTTTTCATTCGGGGATGCCGACCGACCGCCCGTTTCGCTGCGAGCGATCTATAATTTTAAATCTGTGATATCTTCTAAGATATTCATTTAAATGATATGTTGTACAGGGCAATTTTGATCTATATTAAATGGAAAACGTATCTAACGTATTTAATTGGATAAGGATTTATACTCTATTGTGTAAAATAGCTTCGTAAATAACCCTTAACTTTTTTGTAATATGTAAAAGATAAAAATGGTTACTGAAGGTTATCCTTAGGAGATAGACATATACTATTGGGAACTTTTTTGTATACCTTTTTAAGATATACAATTCCGCAGTACATTATTTTGATCTATCTCGTAAGGTTTCGGAGTTAGCAATGTAAGCGCCCAAAAATGTGTTTTTTCGACATCATAGAATAGAATAGAATAGAATACTCTTTATTATGTACACCATAAAAAATAACAGATATAAATGTAGACATTTTACACAGGGTGACACAATGGGCGGTCTTATCGCTAAAAGCGATCTTTTACAGACAAACTTTGGATGGATTCAAGGGAGAAGGAGAGACAATAATGCAGGTAGTCAGTGGTGTACCATTTACATATACAACAAATACATACATACATAAAACATATACTTATCTACATATAATACAGTGAAACCTGGTTAAGTGGGACCTGGATAAGTGAGAAACCTCTATTATTGAGAATTTCAATGAGGTCCCGGCACTTTTTCATCCAATTACCTCTGTTAATGGGACTTTACAAACCTGGTTAAATAAGATTTGATTTCTAGGATTTTTTCGATGTTTACCTCTATAATTGGGAGTCTGTAGCTCAATTCCCTGTATAAGTGAGACATTTATCAGGTTGGGACAGGTTTCGACACGTAACAATAACAAATAACACCAAAAATACGCATTTTTATTAACCTTTCCACCTCTATAAATGGAATAACAGTACATTTCGACCTCTATAAGCGGGGGCCTCTGTAAATGAGACAACGATAATTTTAAACCTCTCTAATTGGAAAACTGGATAAATGAAAACCTCTTTAAATGGTACAAAATCCTTGGTCCCTTGAGATCCCAATTAACCAGGTTTCACTGTATATACAATAATAAACATGAAACAAGATCAAGGAAACTAAATGTAATGATGATGTTTAAGGAGAGAGGAAGTGTTTTTTAACCATAATCATTACAAATCATTGAAATTCTCGGCTTTTCTCTACTATAATATGCATGTATTATATACCTATAAATCTTTCAGAAGAAATTTCCTAAATGATAGTTAAAACCGTATCAAAATCCGTTGCGCGATTTAGGAGAAGTATGCGGAGAAACATACAGACGAGAACGACCGAATACGCTTTGTACTATTTAGTGATTGGCATTCCTGATATGCTTGTGATGGAAGTGAGTTCAAGTCAATGAAATGGGTGGGGCTTGGTCTCACGAACTCGGGCTTGCTAACCGTTGCACTGCTTTTTCATCAAAGATATATTAATATTATAAATTAGGTATCGAGACCCCTCCCTGCCACGTTAAACCGTTGGTCCCGGCTGTCATTTGTAGATCGTTGAGAGTCGTTACGGGTAGTCAGAAGCCCGACAGTCTGACAACCAGTCTCACCAAGGAGTATCGTATCACCCAGTAACTGGGTTGCGGAGGTCAGATAGGCAGACGCTACATGTAAAATACTGGTACGCATTCGCTTAGACGGGAAGATTGTAGTATTCACGCCTAAGTCATTTTCTAAATATTTTAAGTTGGACAATACGAGTGCGAAACTTGGGAAAAGTACCTAAAATTTAAACATACTTTTGTATGTTATATGTCACACGCCGTATCGTATTCAATATTGATAACTCGCCGCTGCCGATCGTAACACAATATGCAATTAGTGAAGGACGTCACACGTATGTTCGTGGCTGTCAAAAGTTGTTTTTCGTTAACGTGGAAACCAACGGCATGGCTAAAATACACTAAAGGTTAAAGGCTCCTTCAAACAGGAGTGACACCCGACGCGACACAATGGCACCGCCTGTCGTAAGACCAGCGGTACCTTTGTGTCGCGTGTCGCAGCGGTTTGAAGGAGCCTTTATGATTGCTACGATCATTAAACTACATCTTTATATACCATTTCACATACACCAAAGTGTATGCGAAATGGTGTATTAGTTCAAATTGCCCGTAGATGTTTGCGGAATGTCCATTAAAGTCTGTACGTCCATAATTGAGACTATAGCACCTACTTAGCCGTAAAATTTAATTTGTGTGTGGAGTGGATCAAGAAGACTTCCCGGATTTAACGAAATATAACAAGATAATACCACTTTTCAAAATCCGGGGGCAGTAAGGATAAAAATAATTATAGACCCGTATTCGTGTCACCGGTTTTCAGCAAGGTGTTTGAAAATATCATGTTCAATCAAATGCTCAATCATTTTAACACGAATACAATCCTCTACGATCAACAGTATGGTTTCACCAAAGCGGCGTTGTACGACCGACGCCGGTGTAACCTTATTAAAACACATGTATAACGCATGGGAAGAGGTCCAAGACGCCATAGGAATCTTTTGTGACCACTCCAAGGCATTTGATTGCGTCGATCACCAAACTTTGCTCTTGAAACTTGAGCATTACGGACTTGGAAAACTTGCGCTCAGTTTAGTAAAATCTTATTTAAGTGATAGACAACGGCAAGTTCAAATAAACGGTATGTGTTTTAAACCGAGAGAATTGATTACTTGGTTTAAAAGTAAAAATGGGTGTACCAGAAGGCTCGATATTGGGTCCTTTACTCTTTTTCGTGTTCTTTATTAAAAAAATCAACCATAAATTGGGTCATTTGCTGACGATACTTCCTTAATTTTTAAGGTAGATAGACGTGCTACAAATATTTAAACGCCCTACTATTTTGTTTTAGTTACTTCCATAGTATCATGTCTTACGGTATTTTACTTTGGGGACGGGCTGCAGACATCGAGTCTATTTTTATTATGCAGAAAAGAGCCATCAGAGCCATATATAATGTTTGCAAGCGCGATTCTCTAAGGGAACTGTTTAAGGATATTAACATAATGACGGTACTTTGTCAATGTATCTATGAAAACTTCATGCACGTAAGAAAAAAAAATACATCTTTTTAGTAAGAGGTAACGGACATAATTATAGTACTAGAAATAGGGACCCATTAGTTCAAACAGGTTTCAGACTGGCTAAAATAGACTCGTCTTTCATGGGGTACTGTTTAAACTGTTACAATAAAATACCTCCCCACATACTTCGACTGAATGAGACGAAATTCAAATCTTGTATAAAAAGCACACTATGCAGGCAGGAAATTGGCATATTATAAGTTGGGGGATTATATCGCTGATAAAAATGCTTGACTCAACGCTGGTCCTGCTCCACAAGAGCGCATAAACTTATTGATTAGCATTTGAAAAGACTGATTGGTTGCTGAAGATTTTAAAAACTATCTTTGCATTGTATAAATTAAATATTTTAGTAATGTATAATTGCTTAGCACATGTGTGAGTACTATTTATACATACTATAAAGCTACCATTTACTGGGTAAGTCTTCCATTGACTTGAATATGCCCTGGCGGCTGAGAGTATGTCGTGCTCTCTTAATGTCTCGCTGACAATGCGCGTGTATAGGATTATTTAGCTCCTTTGAAAATGGTTGAGCTGCATGGTGCTGATCCATGCGTCATGTTCGTGAACGGGCGCCGTCAGTTGGAGCTGGTCATCTCTTAGCTGCCACGGCTTATTTCAATTATTTTGTTTTAGGATGTTTTTTTAGTATCTATTTGCTGTACTCTAGACACTTTTAACGTGTACGTCTTTTTTACATCGTTCTCATATATAATTTATAAGTTGATCATTAATGATGTACCTAATCTTTTTGTAACAATATAATTTAAAAGAATGTCCAAGGAGTTTCTTGCCCGTTCTTCTCCATAGGTACTTACTACGCTTTGGAATGGGCACCAAGTTTCATTTTTCAAACTGACCCACACCTTGACAATTCAAAAGTGCCTGTAAATGGTTTCATTGAAATAAATGCTTTGAGTTTGAGTTTATCATGTTACCCAGTAACTGGGTTGCAGAGCTAATTTGTTTCATGTAAAATGCTGGTATTCAGCTGCATCCGGTTAGACTGGAAGGCGACCTTCAACATAGTTGGTAAAAGGCTAAGCATATTTATTCATTGATTTAGTGGGGAAATGAGATGCATTATTGGATTCTAATATAAATGAAAATCATGCAAAAATTTAAACGTCCCGACTGAATTGACAGACTCACGAAGTGACAACATTCTATCGAAGTTCTTGCGTAAGAGTTGCATCGGATGCAATTAATGGTAGGTAATTACTTATATCTAATTACTAAATAATAACACATAAATACCTGTAATTAAGAATAGATTATAATTGACTAGGTAAGTCTCACACAAACACATTAACAACAAAATAACACACACAAACATTATACACAAAATACAATACAAACAACACACACATATACAACACACAAAACACACACACAAAATACAATACAAACTCACACACACATTATATACAAAATAATTTATGTAAAACTGATTAAAGTCTCATTCATTTATGAACGCAATTTGTGTGAAACTTATTTTATATTGTGACGGTATACGGGCTTAAAATTCACAAGGCCTTATGCCTTGTCTGTACCAAATGTTATTCTCTAGTAAACACATGAAAACATAATTTTGATTAACTTTAAAAACAAATTAGTTTTTTAGGTTTTTTATTATAGAGGTATGAGGAACAGGGTGTAAAGTTCACTCATCCTCTGCAGAATAGGGAGGATCCTCCGACCAGACGGGTGTCGTGTCTGGTGGGCAACTGCCCGACTATTGATGTAGGACATTTTATATATGCTAGTTGCGCGATAAACTCTGCATGCGCGATGCAGGATTTTGCGTGACGCCAGTGTGACGCGTAGCTCACATGTGGCGTTGTAGATGCTGCTACAGTATTATGTGCGGTTACTTGGGCGAAGTTCAAAAAGGTATGAAAATCTGATTTAAAACATACTTGCATCAATAAAGTTATTGATATGTATATGGTAGGTAGGATTACAATGTTTCGCAACAATGCGCAACAACTACATACATTGCCAGCAACATTTTATGTTGCGAGATGTTCTATCGTTTATCATAAATACTGCTAATGATGTTGGCAACATGGAATGTGGCCAGCATCATTGTTTCCCGAAACACTTAAACATATTCTGTAAAAATGCTTTTGTGTACATTGATTAAATTTTCATGAATAACTCATGACAGACATTCCGGTACAACGCAATTAGAAATGCACTTTTAGAAAGACACCGATATAGAGATAAGCCAAGTTTGACTGGTGTTGATTAGTTACAGTGTTTTTTAGCGGTTTCAGTTTTCGGTAATTTAAATGAATTTTATGTTTTTTTTTTTTTTTTACAAAACAGTGTTTTTGTTTCAATGAAACAGTATTTTTGCTCTTTATTATAATAATACTGCGAACCCATAACTCTGATTGACTATCCAATTTTATGATTGATTGATTGATAACCATAAAAAAACTGCCCATTCATTTACCTTTTTTTGTGAACTAATTTGTATGATAGCTAGTTTTAATTGAAATCTTGACTAACTATTATTTTATTATTCGGATATCTCATATTATTTTAATCCTAGGGCTATAAAACTGTAAAGATGAAAAAAGGCCTAGTCAAGGTTATATTTAAATGATTAATTGATTTTTACCTACAAGAAATATGAACATCTTCAGAAAGCTAATTATTCAGTTATTTGCAAAATTACATGTAGTTTACCTAGTAAAAACTCTGACAGACAGTAATTAGTTTATCCAATAATTGTTTGAGGAAAAACACTAGATTTACTAAGCGGTGGTAGAGGTCAGGCGGCATTGGTCACGATTAACCGAGAACCCGAGAAGGTAACAGACCGGTATATTCCTTGATCTTTGCAAGCATAAGGATTTACCTCTACTTTATGGGAAACTAACTAACTAACTAGCAGGTAAATACAACTGCATTAATTGTTACATCTTGCAGCCTAGTCTTTCCACAACTTGGTTGGGGTCGTCTGCTAGTCGAACAGAATGCGGTTGATTACCAGTATTTTACATGGAGCGATTGCCTATCTGACCTCCACAACCCAGATACTGGGTAACACGATACCCCTTGGTAAGATTTGTTGTCAGATTTTCGGGGTTCTGACTACCCATTAGGATTATGTGGTTACATTAAAGTTTCAAAATCATTCGGGGCAAGATAATATTCACTTGAAAACGCGTAAAAAAACAACAAAGACGTAAAAAGTGCAATCAACTAAGGTTAGAGCCAATCTTTAATAAAAAGTTCAATGCTTTGCATTTAAAGGTTTTACAAGGTCGCTGTGATAAAAACTTGTAAGTATTCATTCAGCTGATCACTATTTAAAATTAATTTTGTTGGTTAAATATTTGTATGGCTAAAAGTTTGTTATATTTGGGTCCTAGTAACAGTTCTAGTGTTCGTTGTAGGCCTAACTTGTAGACCGTAGATTAGTAGACCTTTTTATATATATTTTTTTTTATATTTTGTTGAGTGCCTGTTACTTGTTGACAGGCTTACACTGTCCTCCCTTACCTATCAACACTGTAATTTGAAACATTGTAAAAACCACTTATTTTTAAAAGAGTAACCGCGGAGTTTTTTGCCGACTCTTCTCCATAGGAAACAACCAATTGGAACCGTGCACCTAGCTTCTGACGTTTCATAAGTGCCCATGTTAGTTTATGTGTTTTTTTTTTTTCAGTTTGTTTTCGGTTAATCGGGTTCAGTGACCGAGCTGTGTTAGTCAGATACGTTTAGTTTTCAAACTCCCTGCGCTTACCATACAGCCTACTAGGTACGTCTTGGTTTATTTTATTCGAAGTTTGGATGAGTTTCGTTTAGGTCCGTTTAGTTGGTAGAACTCCGAAACAACCTTCCACCTACGGTTAAAATTTCGAAATTTGAATAGTCCTGACAAAAAGGCGATATTTGCAAAAAACGTCCATACATTTTACTTTTAAATCTTTCTTTTTCAGGTAATCATTAGACTTTTTTCTCTAAAGATATCCCATTGATTGAAAAGTTAAAAATTCTGGACAAATGACAAGGCCGGATAGTCTAGCTAGATGGAGGGCCAAAAAGCATATCTGGACAAACCCGGATCGTATGGTAACACTTTCGCCTTAACAAGACAGGGTATCCATGAGGATTCCACATACTTAAAAAAGATAACCTACTTTTAAGACCTGTCGTGGATGAAACCAAGCAATCTGCCTGCCTTTTTCCAACTATGTAGCTTGGTCAACTATGGTCAGCTTCCAGTCTAACCGTATACAGCAGAATACCAGTATTTTCCATGGAGCGACTGCCTATCTGACCTCCACTACCCAGTTATTGGGTACCACGATAATCCTTTGGTAAGACTGGTTGTCAGACTTTTGGGCTTCTGACTACCCATAACGAGTGTCAAAGATCTACGAAAGACAGCCGGGCGCAATGGCTTAATTATAGTGTTTTCCGAGGCTCGAAGGCACGTCGCGGATAAAACCGATGGACGCGAAATACCTTATCAGCAGTGATCGGAGTAGGTAGATTGAACTGGGGTCATTGATCCGAAACGTATATATTACTATGGACATTCCTCCGGAATTGGTGGATTATTAAAAAAAAACCGGAACTTATGTAGGAATTGTATTCTGCCAGAGTGGAAGGAGTCATTTGATGATTTGCCATCCTCAAAAAAAAGGTAGGAATTGTAATAAAATGAGCAATTTTATTCTTTATTATTCTTCCTATTTTTTTTTTTGTCACGATTTGACAAAACCCAACGACCAATCAGAACAAACTTTAAATTTTGAATTGAGTAGTAATAATATCACTACCAACATTAACAATATTTAATTGAATCCGGAAATACCGGAATTACTTTCCGGAAAAATGGCTTATCCATGTTATTCTTTCTGTGTGCATTTATGATACAAGTACTAAAAATCAATCTACCTACTCCGATCACTGCTTATCAGTTACAGTTGGCGCATCATCTGACATTGTTTTAAAATTGTTACTTAACTCAAGTTATGAATGCGGGTAACGGCTACGGGACAAATTGTCAGTAATAAATGTGACTGTTAATCTAGACTAAGGGGCTGCACCCATTGTCGACACGGCACAGCAAGGGATTTTTACGCTTTGATAACGAATATGAATTAGTATGACATACAATTTCAATTTAAATGATAAATATCGTAAGTACGAAAACAAAGCTGCGGTATGCTTAGGCTTAGGTTATTTGAAATTTCAATTTTATTGTCATAACTAGCTTTTGCCCGCGGTTTCGCCCGCGTGGAGGTTGAAAATTATCCTACGGGAACGTACTACCGGGATAAAAGTATCCTACATGATAATCCAGGTTATAAACTACCTGTTTTCCAAATTTGATTCAAATTCGTTCAGTAGTTTTTGCGTGAAAGAGTAACAAACAGCCATCCATCCATCCATCAATCATCCATCCATCCATCCATCCATCCATCCATCCATCCTCACAAACTTTCACATTTATAATTCGGGGTCATGTATTCCAGTTTTAGCCTAGCCTGTAACTGAGTGTACATTATGCAAAATAAATAAATAAAATTAGTAGGATATTAGGTTATATTAGATATTAGGTTTGTCGTCGCATAACATTCATTGCCGTGCCGTGCTGCTAGTGGACGGAGGCCCTTAGGAGGAAGGTAAAACATAGTAAAATTACCTACAGAGACGGAAATGTGGGTTTCTCTCGACACGTCAGGGTTTCCTGGCGTGTCTAAGGAAACCCACATTTACTTCTATAGTAGTTTTATTTTCCCCAGTAAAAATAAAAATCCGAAACAGGAAAAATTCTTTGAATAATCAAAGAATTTTTCCCGTTTCGTATTTTTTCTCGTTCTGTTTTTCTTTATATAAATAAAGAAAAACCCCTTGGGATTTCTGAGAGAATTTACAAGCACATTATACATTACGATTTTGTATCTGTGCTTGACATTTGCTTTAATCATTGCCAGGGACGAATAGAAATAATAAAATTCCTACTTGAAAGAAGTTCTATTGAAAGTTTTTCAGTGGTCTCCTTGCATTATCCACTGGGTGCATGCCTATACAGGCTGGCAGGGACATCGCCGCGCAACCTGTTAAGGGGACTACAGGACCTAAATGTAAGTTTTATAATGCCTAAAAGTATATGATCCACTGCACTAAACAAAATCAGAAAAATATATGTTATTATTTAGGATATTTGTTAATTAGATAGTGTTGAAAACATAATACAACTAATTTGATACGATAGAAAAAAGTCACGAAGGTACCTCTAAAAAAATCTTATAACGATTAAAAACCATACTATTGTGCATTAAATCATTCTGATTTTTTGTCAGATTATTCTACAAGCAACATACTAACGTAATAGTGTTTTAATTTTTTAATCCAATCAATAGATTTTTTGTAAATAGATAATTGCTTCGTATTTTGCAATAAATTACCAGGGTTGTGTCATCGCGCTTCCCTTTCTTTTCTATGCAGTCCGACAGTGACCGCGCTTTAGCTGTTGAAAGCCTCTTAACATGGATGCAGTAAATGATTCTGAAACTCGACTGCGTTGAAATTTTTCGCCGGTTATTAAAAAAAAAATTGCTCTGCCATACATTTTGACCGCGTAGGTTTTTTTTTTTTTTGATAGCCTTCCTAATATCCCTACGCTAGTGGGTCTAGAATGAGGACACGGTGGAGCATACGGTGGAGGTCTGCCCGGCTTGGGCGGAGCACCGCCGTGTCCTCGTGGCAGCGATCGGCCGCGGCGACCACTCGCGTCCGGCCCTGGTTCAGGCCATGGTACGGAGCGAGAGGGAATGGGAAGCCGTCACCTCCTTCTGCGAAGCAGTAATGCTCGCGAAGGAGGAGGCGGAGCGCGAGAGGGAGAGGCAATCATTGCGCCCTCGCGTTCCTAGTCGCCGCAGGAGGAGACACCCTGGGCGTCGGGACTCATTGCCGACTCCCGGCCACCGTAGGCGCGGGCTTGCGGACGGCGAGTAATGGGCAGCTCACCGTCCGGTAAGGACCAGGCCCGGGTCCACGGCGCGTCGTGTTCCACGCGCGCCTCAAAGAGATGTCAGCACAATTGACGGGGTCCGATAGGACCGATGCCTGCCGGGGCTGCGGATTGTTCGAAAGAGTTACCGTGGCCCTGGCGCACAGGCAACTGAAGGAACACGGGTGGGTTTTACTCAGTAAGAGTCTGACACGCCCTTCCGCTCCTCCCAGAGCGGGAGGTCATTTGATGATTTCCCACCCAAAAAAAAAAGGGGTTCTAGAATCACGTGCTGAATTCATGGTTACAGTTTGCACGTCGATGTTCGTGACACTCTTTATTAAGCATACAATGAATAATTCAAAAGTATTAGGCCCACATATTTCTAGGTTAGGTTACGTAGTTTAAACATAGCGTGAAGATAAGTATAATTAGTACTTAGTAGGCACAATTTGTAATTGTATCAATTGAGGTTATATCTTGATAGTTTTATTATTGTCATTAACTAAACCAGTTAAACCTGTTCTTTTAACTATTGAATAGTCTATACGACACTACAGCAATTGTTTGATTGACAGTAAACCTATCAACTAATTATGTCCTATTAATTAAGGGACCGTTCGTTTCTGACCAATTATAAAATCTTGTAATAGGTACTTAACTAACTACTTACTTTAGTAGTTATTTAGAAAAACCGGCCAAGTGCGAGTCAGACTCGCGCACGAAGGGTTCCGTACCATTATCTAAAAACGGCAAAAATATCATGTCTGTTGTATGGGAGTAGGGTTGCCACCTTTTTTTGGGACGAATAAAGTATTTTTTCATTTCGGTAGAACGAAAATAAAGTACACAGCATAAAAAAAGAGTACTTATTTATTTTTACTTGTTTATCTTTAATAAAATAACACTTTTCGTTACTTTTCGCAACATTCAACAAATATTGCCTTTCTTAAAGATAGTTACAGCCTCTTTGCAAACAAACTTTAAAAGAAATATTTGATCAGATCGTTTTTAATTACGTTTAGGGAAGCTTTGTTCCTTTCGTCTCTCCACTTTACATTCATAAGGGAGAAAAAGTCAGTAACAGTCAGAGTTACGTAAATACAGTATTTTAGCGTACTTTATTGGTGTCATAGATTACAAAGTACACATAGACGAAAAAAGGACAATACTCTATTTTAGAGTACGGGTGGTAACCCTATGGGAGACCCCTTAATTTTTTTTTTTTTTTTTTTTATTATTTGTTGTTATAGCGGCAACAGAAATACATCATCTGTGAAAATTTCAGCTGTCTAACTATAACGGTTCATGGGATACAGCCTGGTGACAGACGGACGGACAGCGGAGTCTTAGTAATAGGGTCCCGTTTTACCCTTTGGGAAACGGAACCCTAAAGCATTACAGGGTTTCTATGTACCTTTAATTTAATATGACACCTGCTAAATGTTTATCTTAGTACTGTCAATATAAACAATGACGAAAGATTCCGTTAATTAATTATAATTATTTATTTATATTATTGACTCTTTCCCGGAACTATAAATATCGATGAAGGGATGAAAGAAAATTAGAAAAATTATAAAGTCTATTTTTCAGTTAATAAAAATGATTACAGAATTTATCACTTCAATGTTGGCGTAGATCCTGATTGTAAATTTTTAACCATTGAAATAACGGCTGATTAGATTATGGGAATCGTTCGTGTGAACAAAAATCATATTTTTTTATACAGGGTGGCATGTGACGTCGACGGACAAACTGTAACCATGAGTTCAGTAGATGATTCTAGACCTTCTTTGCATAGCTTAAAACTGAATAAATGTTCACCGCGCACCTTAAACCAAAAAGCGCGCGCAAAGACCGCGAAATGGCTGAAAAAAAGGTTCTTTTTACGTTTTCAACCCACATAAAACCGCCATTTTAAAAAAATTCGAAAAACTGTATCGACAAAATAAATCTATATAATTATCGAACATGCTTACAAAATTTCACGAGGATCGGTTGAGAAATGCGACTTGCATAGAACAGCCACACATCCTGATATACGAAAGCATTTTTGCCCAAGCTGAAACGGAGACGCTTCGTGCTCGCTCGGTCAATTAGGCTGCGGATCAGCTCTGTTTTTCACAGCCCTTCATGAATTCCTAGTATTCTGGCTGGAAAGAAGAAGTGGCGCAACAAACTCCCAAGCAAGTTATAGTCCCATTTAATAAGGGGGCGAGCCTGGGGCTATTCACTCAGGATAGCTACAGAGAAATTCAAAATTGAAAACGCAATAACACTTTGGCCGACCGACGAGTCGAACCCAGGACCTCATGGTCAGCGGTCACCCTTGCGACCACTTACTAGACCCATTTGTTTTATTATATTACTAGCTTTTGCCCGCGGCTTCGCTCGCGTTAATTTAGACTTTGACCATAAATTCGGGTTATAATTCAATCATGATTCGAAAGACACGTGGCGCCATCTATTATCATAAGGATGTTATTGTTGTTTTCCTCGGGAACAGTACTTTTTTCGGGATGAAAGGTACCCTATGTCCGTTTCTGTACCCCTGACAACGTATATGCAAAATTTCAGGATGATCAGTTCAGTGGTTTAGGCGTGAAAGGTAATAAACAAACAAACAAACTTACTTTCGCATTTATAATATTAGTTAGGATTAGGATAGTTAGAATTAGGATTAGGAAGTTAGGATTTACTTCACAATTTGCATAATTTAGTTTTTGTTGGTTATACATTTACTTCTCGTTCCGATTAATCTATAATAATGCTCGCAAACATTGTTAATGACAGCTCACGATTCCTAGATTTAATGCATACAGCACAACGTAAGATACTTACGATTTTTTGTACCTTGAAACGTCTCAAGGATATTTCAGAAATTATTTAATTAGCGTTTTGTGAATGGTAAATGGTTAATCATATTGGTTCTTTAATGTCAGTCATACAACAGATTTTTTTTAACCGACTGCACAAAAAGGAGGAGGTTCTCAATTCGACTGTATTTCATTTTGTTTCTTTTTTATGTGTCTTATTAGCTCAAAACCTTTTTTCTGGGTGATCCGATTTGGATGATTCTTTTTTTATTTAAAAGCTGGTGCTTCACATGTGGTCCCATTTAAATTTTATCAAGTTCTGACCAGTAGTTTTTGAGTTATCCTTAATAATGCGTATTTTTTCCACTTAGTTTATATTGATGATGTTATAATAATTTCCTGTGACGGTTATTTACATATCAAGTAGTGGTATACGAATGAGTGTGGGGTAGGTACCACAACTGAAAAGTGGAAATAAAAACTTTTTTAGTCGGTGTCTTTGGTTTTGTATTTTCGTTTTTAGCCACCGACTTCCGAAATTAAAGTTATTTTTCACGATTTTTTGTGTTTTTTTTGGAAGTCGGTTGTATCTTTGTAAAAAAGTATTTTTGCGATAATTTTTGATCACTTGGTTTAATTAATTTTAGGATGAATTCTAATCAAATTATCCTATATTTTCCCACTGCAGGGCAAAGGTCTCCGTCTCCCGTTTCCAAACAATTAAAGAAAAAAAAAATTAAACAAGTTTAATACTATTCATTACAACTTAACAATGATAAAGAAAACTCTGGCGTTCAATAAAAAAACCCAAACAATATTAATGCCATGATGCGTGGAGGCAACATTAAAAACATTTGAAATTGCGGTAACGTCAACTAAGCAGAACGGTTATGAAGTGTTTCACAGAAAAGGTTTTTTGAATAATATAGCTACTCGACAAAAGGAAAAATCGCGGGCAATTCTTTTTTTAGTTTTTTTTTTGTCCCTTTAGTATTTATAATTAAAATCTTTAATTTAAAGTTAATCACTTTAACCAATACGGTTACCAATTTATTTAAACAAAGTAAAAAATAACCTAATTAGTGTAGTGTTTTAAAAACTCAATGAAAATAAATGCAGGTAGAATTTACAAGGATTTTATGTTAATTCTAACAACAGATTTTTATACCTCGCTTCATTCATAGCAAATTCTATTCTTTAATTCTAAAAAACAATACCATAAAAATACTTACGTTTAATTCCGGTAAATCACTTAAAAACTAAAACTCAATGTTGTCCTATCGAGGCGCGCGCGCGGTTTGGCACTGAATGCGGCGCACGCGCACGCCCTATGTATAGCAATTCTTGAGACAATTCAGTGATAAGATTCTTGTATGACTTAGTTCTCTTATTACGTGTATGTTATGATTTTTGCGTGTCGCTGTCATGATTTTATTACAGTCATTCGATAATAATTATTGTTAATCAGTAGGATGTAGTCATAATCGAAGTGCATAACTATAATAATAATATACCGAATTAATTTGAGAACTGACTTTTAAAGAGCTCTATGTAATTCAGGAATCTGATATATAAAACTTCTATATCTATAACAAAGTCGCGTTTCATGTCTGTCTGTGTGACCTCGTTACTCTTTTAAACTTTTTTTTTATTTTTTTATTTATTATTTAATGATATTATAATACAGAGGTGTTACTTAATTCTAAACTCGCCAAACTTTTACGTTTGATGGCGAGAGGCGCTCTTTTTACATAACAATGCACCACTTTACGCACATACCTACTACTTATATAATTATTAACAATGTTTTTAATTCTATTTGCTATCCTGTATAATGTTTTTTAATTTTGTCTTAAGTGATCCTTTACTAATTTTGACTTTTTCTCTTAATAAATCTAATTTGTTAAAAACTTTAGGTACCAAATACTTAGATCTGTGGTTGAACCAATTTGTTCTCTAACCCTACGTGTATTGTACTTGTTTTTAACATTAACTTTATACTCTTCATTATAATAATATTGCAGACCTACCAAATAATCTACTTTTTTATCCACGGGTAAAACTTTACAGATGGGAAATAGCTTATCATACTCTTTGTTGCACTTATCTTTAACATTTTTACTGACCAGAAACTTCATCAGTCTTATTTGTATGTCTTTAACATCTCTTAAATATGTAATAAAAGTTCGCCCGTACACAAGGAGTCCATAGCTTAACAGCGAATCGGCAAGTGCGAAATACACAATTCTTAACTTCTGTTAGTTCAATACATTTTTTAATTGGTAAAACTTACTTAGCACAGATCTTAGCCTATTGCAAATGTCATTTATGTGTAATTTCCAATTAAAGTTCTTATCTATTGTTAAATTAGGTACTTAACGGAATTTGATGCGGTTATCACCATCATGTACAGAATTTATTCCCAAAGGTTTGTACAATCGCCAGCAGTTTAAGCTACACGAAACTGTCAAATTTCTCCAAACGATTTTAAAACTTAAAATGTTAGTAGTTAAGTTCAAAATCGAATGACAAAATCTGACAGTTTGTGGTAACGGGATGTGCTGGCGACTGTACTTTAATAAAATATACTTGATTATAAAACTATCCAAGAAAGCTCAATTGTTTTGTCTAGTCGCGTAGCAGGGGCTCGCGATCCTTCGCGAGCCCCTGCTATTCGCCTCCTCCTGGAGGCGAAGCGCGTGAAGAAGAGGCAATCGTTGCGCCCTCACGCCCCTAGTCACCGCAGGAGGAGAAACCCTGGGCGTCGGGAATCGATTGCCGACTCCCGGCCAGCGTAGGCGCGGGCTTGCGGACGGCGAGCAATGGGCCGTAAGGACCAAGCCCGGGTCGTGTTCCATGCGCGCCTCATAGAGATGTCAGCATAATTGACGGGGTCCAATAGGGCCGATGCCTGCCGGGGTCGCGGATTGTTCGGAAGAGTTACCGTGGCCCTGGCGCACAGGCAACTGAAGGATCGCGGGTTGGTTTTAGTCAGTAAGAGTCTGACACGCCCTTCCGCTCCGCCCAGACCGGGAGAGGTCATTTGAAGATATCCCTACCAAAAAAAAAAGGGCTCCGGGTGCTAGTATGAAATTATTTAACATCAAGAATCTCAGGTTTCTAAAAATTGTGTAATCTCGTTCCAGGTGAAATGATATGTTAAATTGTTATTTCTGTCAATTCTGTCATACAACGGAAAACCAACACAAACAACATTGTGAGCCGAAACTGGCATGTCCTAGAACCAAAATCCGAAGACATATGTAGAATCTAACAACCCGCTCTTACCAAGAGGAGGCCTGTGTCCCAGCAGTGGGAACATTATAGGCTGATTATGCTGTCCAACAACATCAGGCTTTTAGAACTAAAACTGAAAAATGTACACAAAAACACACCGATTATCATAACCACCCCCTTTTGTGCAGTCGGTTAAAATGCACCATCTTTTCATCGCTTTATTAATAGGTTGATTGATTGAAATAATGCCAATTTTTTATTAATTTTTACATGGAACTAGCTGCTGCCCGCGGCTTTGCCTGCGTGGATGTCAGAAATTGATTCACGGGAACATGCTATCGGGACAAAAAGTAGGCTATGTTACTTACTAGAAAGAAAGAAAAAGTATTTATTGAGACTCGCACAGGATTATCAAATACTAAACTAAACACACTCATAAAAATAAAATAAAAACATAAAAATAATAAAATAAAAACAAAATGTAAAATGAAAATAACAACAGTAAGTCCTGTACGAGGCCAAAAGGCCCCTATCTCAGCATGATGCTGCGACATTCAGGAAAAATAAATGTCGCAGCGCTGGTATTACTACTTATAACATCAGCTATCTGTCACTGAAAGTCCTGTCAAAATCGGCCTAGCCGTTTTGGAGATTAGCCGGAAAAAACAGACAGAGAGAAAAATTAAAAAAAAAAAAATGTTGTAAGTACCTTATATACTTTCATATGCATTTAGTAAAAAGCTGTTATTTTGACATTACAAACAGATATATCAATTTTATTTATTTTTATGCATATTATGTACAGATATTTTTGGCACTGCAGTATAATTTTGAGATAGGTACTTAACATGTTATTTATTATGGTAAAAAAAATCATGAAAAGTTCTAATTTATTTAAAGTTGTGCAATATTCGTTTAGTCACTTACTACCCTTTTCTACACACCAACCAATATTTTTTATTTTATTACTAGTTTGTGTCGAAATAAAATTGCTAGGTTTTACGAAAAAAATACAGTCATAAGTTGGACGCAAGAAACTTTCCACTGTTTTGGTCTTTGGGCGACCGGTACAGCTCGCAAAAAAGGTCGACTCACTCGAATTTTTTTTGCACCTTCATTATTGAGCTAAATGTTTTATTACACTCTGAACAGTAGGTAATAAAAAGTTTAATAATACGATCTCTTAGCTATAATATAAAATGTTAAAATATGTATACATCCGCTAAGTGGTGCTGTGTGTGTGTGTTGATCTACGTATTTTACTCTCTGTAAACATTATTTTATAAAAATAGGTAAATCTGTTATTATTGTGTTTATTCATGATAATTGGTTGAAACAAGTCTTCGAACAAGTCCAGAGTTGAAGATGGACAAAGTTTATTGTGTGTGTTAATTAAATAATTGAACTTGTCAAGTGCCGTAAATCCTTGTTTAGATACTTAAAACAATCCTGAAATGAGTGTGTGTCACATGAAAACTTTAAATCATTATCTCCTAAAAGTTTTGAGAATTCAATGAGTGATTATTTAAAAAAAAATAACCCTGCTGACGTATCTTTTCGTTGTGGTCGTAGTGAGACTTGCGCGCTCCGAATTTTAGGTCTATGCCGGTAGAGTTTGCTTTGCCGGAACCAATCTAGCGTTAGGAGCCAGATCAAGAGACATACAGAAACCCGCAGGGCAGCACGTAATAATAATAATAATTTTATTCAAGTATAAAATAAAATTATGATTTACATTAATTACAATCGAGGAAAATTTTAATTCTAACTGTAATGTAGACCTGCCTGATCTAGGTTTATAAAACCTGTGTTTCAGGCCATCAATTTACATCAAGCATTTAAAAAGATGACAACAATAAATTTATTAAAAGCTTAATTGAAAGTAGACATAATATTTTCAATGACAAATTGATTATATTATTATAAAACTAGATTATGTAAGATATATTATGTTTAAATAAATTAGCAAATAATATTAAAGTAAATAAAACGGAGACTATTATAAATTAGGTAAAAGAAGAGACTTATATTTGAGTAGGAAGATAGAAATTTTATTTTTAAAATCTCTAGTAGTTTTTCCGTGTCTGCATAATTAAGTTTTGCCAAATATTCCTGTACTAGTAAATTACACCTATTATAAGTTAAACTATAAATCTTTAGCACTCTGTTAAACTGGTTATACAAGTAGGGTCCTAAAAATAAATAAAATCGACTAGCAAAAGCATGTGTCGTGGCGAGCTGTTGGGCAGTAGCGACCCCACGGAGACCACACCCCCACTCCCGGGAGTAGTTTTGTCCCCCATCTCTAGCTTGCCTTTATTGACCGGCCGGAGTGAACACTGACGAGGAACAGAGCTCCCACCTGTTTCTTGCCTTTATTTTCCGGCTTGAGTGGAGATTCGCAAGAGCAAACGTGCTCGGAGGAAGGAAGTATTCCAGTATGTGCTAGTAGGGATCTTGACCATTTTCTGGGCTCTGGGATTATTTTGATAGCCGTGGAATACTTCTGCACACCTTAAGCATCTCAGGATATGTTGCCTCTTTTGTCGCTACGTCACTATGTGCTAGCGACAGTTCTCGGGGCCCATTATTGAGTGCTTAATTCACCCCCTGTTATTTTATCTGTGTATTGTATATAAATCATTGGCCAGGCAGAGGCTTTAGTGTTTCCAAAGTTCTAGGTAATCAGTCCACGTTAACTACCCAAACCCATGGTTCAATACCTTTTTTCCATATCCTATAATAGTCCTGCACCAACCTGGAGTTGTCCTTGGGTAGACTTGTATAGTGCATATCGGGATAAATAATCGTCGGTTGGTGCCCCATTATCATTTAAATTTGTCAAAGGGGCCTCTGTGAGGTTGCTTCGGCCTCTCGTATGCCTTCCAAAGGTCCGCAAAGGTATGGCAAAGAGATGAAAAAAAAAACTTTTAGTTTTCTATTTTTTATCTTTTTATTTGCAAAACTCATAGTCATACTCATACACACGTCACACTCACACACACTATACACGTCATACTCAGGGATTGAAAAGGTTCCTAAAATTGTGAAGGTTTGTAAAGGACCGGTATTTAGTGGTTCCGTTACTAGAGTTCAAACCGGAACAGGAACCGAAATTGGAACCTTTAAGAACTTTTATTTTCCCGGTTCTTCTTCAAAGCGACTCCCAACGAGTTCCTGCGATGCTGCTCAGCCTAGGACGAAGGTTTGTACGATAGCGGCGAAGTACGGGCGGCCACCGGCGCGCGGCTGGTGATAAAATGGAAGTTTTTGTGAGAAGGGAGAGTGGTAAAATTTGCTTTGGTAGATAATGTGTTAGTTCTTTCTTAGAGAACCTTTAAATCGGATCATAAGGAACCGGTAAATTGTAACCTTTATGTGCAACCGGTACTTTGGAACCAGAAACAAACTGGAACCTGAAAGGGAACGACCCGAAAAGAAGAACTTTTTCAAGAACCGGAACCCAAATTAGTACTGGTTTTCAATCCCAGGTCATACTACACCACCCAAATAAACCAACGCCATCTGTGACTACTCATTTGAACTGCTAAAATCCCTCATTAGCGTATTTAGTAACTCTGCACTGCTAATTTTGCTTATCTACGTGCAAGCGATACATCGATCGAGTGTTGACGCCTTACTTTAATCTATCACACGGCGGTAGGTGGCACTGCTTCTCGTATGGCCAACAATCTGATTTTTGTTAACAAACACCGACCGTTAAGAGGGCCCTTGCCGGTCTGTGTATAGTCAACGTGAGCATTATTGAAAAGCTTGTTGTTTCATCCAACGCAATGTTTGCAAAAGAAGCAAGAGTGAGAACGCGATAACATCGAACGAAAATTGGCGCGTAAAGATTTCACAAAACTTGTTCCAGGAAATACACGTTTTTGAAACAGTCTTACAAGTTTTTGGAAAAAATATTTGTCTATTGGAATCTCCATTACATGTGCTAGGTTTCTATGAAGATGTTTTCTTTACTTTTACAATTTATGAGTACATTATGAACGGCCAAAATTCAGGTAAAATTTGTTCAAAAAAGCAGATTTTCGGAGGCCTATACTGAATTTGTTCTTCCAAATTTAGATTTTTGACTTGCATAGAAACCTAGATAATGTGCACTAGATCAGTGATCTGAGAGTGAGAGAGAGAGAGAGAGAGAGTGAGTGAGAGTGTGTGTGTGAGAGTGGTGTGAGTGGTGTGATCTGTGATTAGTTAAAAAAATCAATAAAAGGTGTGTTACAACGCCATAATCACGTACGAGCGTTTCTATGAAAATCGTGACGGGTTGGCCGCTCTTAACATCTTATTCAACAGGAACAGTGCTGGCTGTAATACACTATCCGTAACCGGGGCTCGGCTTCTTAAATGTAAAACCTGCGAAGGCAGTTATCATTATGAATGCCTAAATATTATAACACCTCGTCAATTTGAAGCTCTCACAAATAAATTTAAAGCAGCCTGGAAATGCCCTTCATGCAACAATGTTACGCGCCGTACGCGGTCTAACTTGCGTACACCTGTACTGTACAGGCTGCACTATTTCCTACAAACGAAGATAGCATGAACATCTCGCGCGATACCATAGAACATTGTCCTGCCTCACCGTGTAGCTCTAGTACCTCGACGATCCTAGCTAATGAATCCGTCGCTCAGGATACAGCTGACCTTTCCAAGCATTTACAAATGAGATACACATTACGTTGAAGGGATGAAGAAGCGACAAAAATAATA